>CM024239.1:1046492-3546492 GCA_013421045.1 Propylea japonica
TAAAAGAAAGGCAATATGTAAATGCTACTCTATTCTCCTCATCATTCTCTTAGTTCGCAAATGATCGAAGGCGTTACCAGCATTTAAAACTGGTTGATATAGTTAGAGCATGAGCAAGAGAAGTGCTCATTTTGCATTATTTATTTCCTCGTTGTCTAATATCCGGTATAAGTAATATGAAACTCCATTCATTATGCTATACGAATAACGAATGTCTGGTTAAAGTGTTAACTTACTAAAGACAGCGGTTATCGGTTTAATTTCAACGTCTTCAGTGTCACTCAATTTATAATAAGAATCTTCAGACGAGTTTACAAACAGAGCTACCTAGGTAGTGTTGATCTTTGACCAATGAGGTTTATTGCAATAAAAATATTCCAGATTATGCTGAGAAAAAAATTGATATGCGTTAAGTCTTTTGTGCAAGAATAAATTGAAAAACTTGAACTGTTTTTTCAACATGTCATTTTGTCACCTATAATTTTACCATTCAACTCTTTTCTAAAGGACTTCAGATCTCTCGTAAATATTTTTTTTTATTTGAATTTTCTCTGTAATTGCCAATGGGTTTTCTTTTCACTTTTTACCAATTTCAAAGGTTTCACGCCCAGGTCTGATTTTATCAAAATAATTTTTTTAACAAAAATTTATAGGTACGAGTGTAATAGATAAATTCTTGCCAGAAAGGTTCTGAAAAACAACATTATATATTGAAATTTAACAATGAAAACTCTTGAAATCATATACAGTGTTTTGGTCATGACTTAGCGATAATTTAAGGTCATCAAATATACCTAATATTATCGACCAAAACAACCAAACTTGAAAGTTTACCCCCTTAGTTTTGGAGTAGCCTCCATTTTAAATTTACTTTTTTATTTTTCGTTGACCCTCCAAATAATATCGATTTCTTTGGACATAAAGGTCCTACAGATGTGAAAAAATGTTTTTTTTGAAAGATGATACTACCACCTTTCATTGAAGTATTACAATATACATACATTCAACTTGAAAACGCGGCATAAAAAAATTCTTTGAAAAAGTTCATAGTGAAAATATGTACTGATTTTCTCAGTAAATCCGCAATAGTACAAGAACTGCCACATTGCAGTATAATTTTTTTTTTAATGATTTTAACACGCAAGGACACAAGCTACAAAACAACACTCACATCATTTCTGTAAGTTACATAATTTGAGAGTTATTGCTGTTCGAACATGACCCTTATGAAAATTGATAAAATTAAAAAAAACTATATTTTTGATAATTTCAATGATCAAACAAACAAATTAATATAAAATTTGCTCAATATGGCCGCCTCTGCTCTGTAGACAGGCAGTGGCCTTCATGACGACCTGTCTTTGTGTCTTTTGCTCGCGTAGTGATCATGTTCGAACAGCAATAACTCTCAAATTATGTAATTACAGATATGATGTGAATGTTGTTTTGTAGCTTGTGTCCTTGCGTGTTAAATCATTGAAAAAAATTATACTTCAATGTGCTAGTTCTTGTACTATTGCGGATTAACTGAGAAAATCCGTACATATTTTCACTATGACTTTTTCAAAGAATTTTTTTGCCGTTTTCAAGTTGAATATTTTATATTGTTATACTTCGATGAAAGGTGGTAGTGTCATCTTTCAAAAACATTTTTTTCACATCTGTAGGACCTTATTTCCAAAGAAATCGATATTATTTGAAGGGTCAACGAAAATAAAAAAGCAAATTTAAATGGGGGCTACTCCCAAACTAAGAGGGTAAACTTCCAAGTTTTGGGTGTTTTTGTCGATAATATTAGGTATATTTGATGACCTTAATTATCGCTAAGTCATGACCAAACACACTGTATATTATAGCATCATTTGGCTACTAAATGTCATAGTGAACAGTTTCATTACATAATTCAAGAAATAGATAAAAAATAATGGAATAAACAAACAAGTGAACTCTTCAAGTAATTGCTTCACTAGAAAGAGAATAGAAATACTCTTTCTTTCATGTACTACCGACTCCATCAGCACTCTAGATTTTTATAATTGTCTTTTCCTGGAATGTGGAACACAAGAATCAAATGCCACTGTAGTTAATTTTCATTCGTTTCAAACTATAAACGAGTTAATTCTTAATGAATAATGCTACTTTGCATTACACTTTTCGGAAGCGAAAAAGTACTACAAAGGACAACATACCTCTGTTCATGAATATTCATGAGCAATCCTTGCAAATGATATTCCCAATGATTTCTTTCACTTTCGTTCATTACTGATCCTAACGACCTCTTAATGGCCTCTGCTGATGATATATTATAGGTGGATGAAGTTTTTATCAGAGCATGCCGAGTTTTTGCAATTCATGGATCATTTTCATTCTTCTTTTCGAATCATAACTCTGCGAGTTCAAAGAAAGTTTTTTTGTTGTTCGAAAGGTAGAGAAAGAATTGTTGATACGAGATGTGAAAAAATTCAAGAAAAGCACTAAGCAGGTGCTATTGAGCGCTCGTTCATTGGTGGAGCAATGAAGCTACGAGTTACGAGGACTTGAAATTGATACTGAATATATGAGTGCGACATATTAACACGATGGGAATTATTTTCTGAATATTATGAAAAAATTAAATACTGTGGAACTTCCCCCTATGACGAAAGCGCAAAATCCGCAAAAAATTCGTTATAAAGAATGTTCGTTATACAGAATTTGTTTCTATATTCGGCAATCTTGCGGTCGACTTCACTGATAATTTAAGTTTATCATTCAAACGCTTTTCAACATTTCGCACAACTTTCACACTAGCGTAATGGTTATATTGAAACCAAACAACCAAGGGTGTATTTAAAACTGTTTCAGAAGGATCTCTCTGCCCGCCGTAATGATTAAGTTTAAAGGTCGGAATTTATTACGTACACCCAGAAAAAAATTCGGAAAAAACTCACCCTTATACCTTCTTACCAATACCCCTCAAAGATGAGTGATGTTCTTTGAATATTTCGTTATAGAGAAATTTCACTTCGTTTTTAGAGATGATGTTTTAACATGGAATTTGGATTCAAGGTGCAATGTCTTGTACGAAAATCGTTATACAGAGAAATTCGTTATACAGACGTTCGTTATTGGGAAGTTCCACTGTATTTAAAAAATCGATAACTAAAAATATCAACTTCTATGGTTTTGATTTCACAATCCTTTTGAAAATTTGTATGATCATTCACTTCGCAATAAATTACAATCCTCGAACTCGCTTTCATTTCAATCTGAAGTTTTTTTATGTGAATATAAAAATTACGATATTTTCTATGACTGTATCATTAACGGAAATCCCACAAATTTTTGACTAATGCTTTGAATCGGTATTGAACATTTTACTGCAAAATTTCAGCCCAATCGAATTGACGAATTATGAATCATTCTAAAGAATGAATAATTTAGAAATAAATCAAATATTATCAATATAATTATGCGATTCTCTTGACATTTTACATGAACATCCAGTGTAAAAATCTTCACCCTCAAAATGAATTTCACTCGAATCATATGTTTTCTTGTGGAAATATAAGCATTTTGATTTTCAGTAATCCGATTGAATGTATGAGGATTCTTATGATCAGTATCTTGCACGTGTCCGCAAGATTCCTTTCGATTGGTTCTGTTTTGTCTGATATATTGAGGGACAAAACTTTTGAATGATGTTATTTTATGGAAAACCCTGTAAAATTTTGATGATTAACGAACTCAACCGCGAAATCTACTAACAGAACCCCAGACAATCTTGTTGACGGCCGGACCACGGATTCATCATCAGGGAGTCGAAAATTATCGTTTGAAACCATTTTCAACTTGAAACTCGAAAATAGCAGATATTCGGGCAAAAAGGTATACCACACTCGTTCAATAAGACGATCGCTCAAAAACTTTTCGAAATGTAAGAAACTTCTGGTGGTAAAATGAAGTTTCGTATCTCATAAACATTAATTTTGTGAGCAAATGATATTGGAAATCTTCGAAAATTTGTCGCTAGAAAAACGAGGCATTTAAGACAATATTATTCTATCGATGATTGCGTCGCTCAAAAATAATCGATCTGATTGCCTACGAAGTTCATTTCCTTCCAAACAGTTTCGTTGACCCAACTGACGTAAGAATGGCATAATGATATACTAATGTGAACTTATGTGCAAAACGAACGTACATAGAAGTCATTGCCATTTTGTTGAGTATCCGATGACTTTCCCATTTATTACTTCACTTTCGATGCCATAAAGGAGAATTAATCATTTCTCACCTGTTCAAGAGCAGGTGCACACTTGAAATGCCATCATCGGTGCCATAATAAATTACTTATTATATTATGTCGTTTCCCAATTTGTTCTGCTTTGACTGTTAATTACTTGATGATTCGAGGTTTACTTTATTACACTTTGGAAGTAATGATATTTGCCCAGGTTTTTTTTCGTTGAAAGAAGGTGAAAGTTCCAAAAGTACTTCGAAAACGTTGATTGAAATGAAATAATTGAGGTCCAGGATTACAATTATACCACAGAAACCTTCACTAACTAAACTCATTTTCTAAGCACAGGAATTATTCTTCCTTTTGTGCACAACTTTTCACTTCTTTCAAGAGTTTAAAATTTTCATCAAGAAGCTCAATGTGCGTTTTGAAAACAAGTTTGCAAAAAGATGATAAGGCGTATCAAATTGACGTTAAATATATTTTTTTTGGTCGACCTCAAAATAAAAAAGGGTTTGAAGTATACGAAATTGATCAACAATAACCCATTCAATTGCTCAATTTCGATTATTTTAATGTGTAATGTCAGGGACAACCGAACTCGAAGTTATACAAGTAATGTTACAACGACGAAGCCACCGAGGTGGAAATGGGCCCCATCACTCAAGATTATTTTTCGATGAAATTCCGGATCATTTTCATGCATTTCAACGTCCCAATCAGGAAAGACACGACGTTGTTGATGATCGGTCGGCTGAGTTCTTGTGTTATATTATTAACTGAACTTTATAAGCCGTATAAGTCCCAAATCTTTATACAAAATACGGTGTAATGACGTTTGTGGAATGCCTAATTCCAAAGAACGACAAGAAATGGACGAACCTGGGTTTTCTTCAACACTGTCGGCTACAGCAGCAATATTCTTGGCTGTTCTTGAGCGACGTGCACGGGTTTTATTTGGCACATCACTAACTTGCCCCAACAGCTAAAATTTTTCCATCAATTTCTTTATTGCGGTCCGACAAGGTGCTTACCATTTTTATAGTGAATTGTTATAACTTCAATGCGTTCTTGGAGCGTGTATCGTTTCATTTTATTAATGGCGTAGTTTCTACTCGTCAAATGTCAAAAAAATGACAGCTTCAAACGTGACATCTACCGAAATAGCGGGCTATTCAAAATAACACCTCTTATTGGAAAACCCTTTACTTCCTCCTAGTGACTGATTAGAAAATTCCAAAAGCATAATAGAGTCCAGAATGTTTCTTTGTTGTATATTATCAGTATTATCACTTATGATTTTTCCTTCACAGGGGTAACATCAAACTCATACTTTTATTATAGCGTGTTCCGTAAAATTTGAGTGGAAAATTTTATATCAGTCCAAACCAATAACGTGCATATTTTAATATAAGAAGTATTGATATGTTTCAATTTAATTCTGCAAAGAACTACAATTTTGAAATGATGAAAAGAATGAGTGACCATGAATCCTGTGTGGTATAGCAGAATGACTTGCCCAGACTTAAGAAATAAAGTTTATTATCCAAATCCACCCTCTCCAAAGTTCATTCAAACCTCGTTCTTATATTTCCCTCATTTTTACATTCACAGTTAACGTTACGTGTTGATCTAACCCGAGATTATTGTTACGTAAAAATTTATGAATAAATAAAAATGAAGAATGTATCAGATAAAGTCATGCTGCACGCTCTTCGCCGTATATTATTACTTTTTATTTTATAGTAGAAAAAATTAGGTATTTCGATGTTTTGATGAATAGAACAGATTAAGAACGACGTTGTGATGTAGTAGGATAAGACTTTGAGCAAGTGGGTCATCACCAACACAGAGGGTTATGGAACGCCATGTGGAAATACGCATTACTCATTTGGTTTATTTAGAAATATTTGTACTACGGTTTATGAATTTTGATGGGTGATGATATATCATTGGTGAAACTATGGAAAACACTACAATCAAATTAGAAATTTATTTCAACAATCAAGAACATATTATACAGATGTCAACCATTAGTGATCTCATTCAAAAACGAAATCCATAATTATCATGAAGATTTTCAGAATATTTCCACGAAAACTTCGCCAATTAGGAATTGATATCTAGAAATTACAAGACAAACAAAGTCGAAATATTTAAATCCAGCCTAATCTATTCCACACATGTAAAATGAGCTGACAGATAAAAAGTCGAAAGAAACAAGATGAAATTTCGTATCAACAATATTGAATTCAGGGGAGTTTAATTTTGCGAAGACATTCATTACAAAATTATTATGAAACTTTGCAGAATGTTTTTTATATCCTTTATAGAATCTTCTTTCAGTAATTATGAGGAAAAAATAATCAATAAAACAAATCTAATAACGAATTTAGCGACACAAGATATTCTTGTTAATGTCACGACAGATTATTTTCAAACTTTTAATAAAGTCCGTTCACGAAAGGTTGAGGCGTCGGTTGGCCATGGAAATTTGGCATATTCCACTGTGTATATTAAAATTTTAGGTTATGTTAATTATTTTCTTGTCAGATTGATACGCAATGTTGTCAATATTGCATAGAGTTCTCTGATAACTCGCCATCGGACGAGGCCGGTTACATTCGGCAACGTTGACTTTATTTTACCTTATGACAACCAATACTGCCAACTTCAGATAAATAAACAAACGCCTACTATGCGCTCAACCTTTCGTGAACGGACTATACTTATTCCATATTACAAAAATGCTTACCAAATATCGACCGTTTTATGAAATTCTGATACATTCAAGTGAAAAGTCGTCACCTCACATTAACGAAATTATTTCTTTTACAGGTAAACCACAAAGTGATTTGAAGAATACCCAATCGAATGGACTCTTTTTGGCATAGGTAAAATATTTCCAATCATATATTGTTCATGTTTTGTTTTCCCTACTAGTTAGATACCGATATAGTGAATGAAACGAAAATTGTATGGGTGAAAGTAGTTTATAGAATAATAATTTTCAAAATCTGAATTTGAATTTGGATTAAACGAATTTTTTTGAATGAAATAAGATATTTTTCTTCAACCCTACCTACTTTGTGTTATTCAAATGCAAACATATATCATGTGTAGCCTTGTTGAAAAGCTGATTGAATACTTTCTATTTTGTTTATTTTACCTATGTTGTTATCAGAATATAAGTCGAAACTCTTCTTTTGCAAGACGCTTGATTAGTACAATTGAATGATCACCAAGATCTCCCGACTTAACGCCACTTTATTACTTTCTCGGGGATGTCTCAAAGACAATGTTTATCAGAATAGACCGGCTTATGTTGAAGATCTAAAAAATAGGATTAGAGTGGAAACAAATGACATACCAGCAAACACTGTTCGGAATTCCATAGACGTGCTTTTACCATCACTAAGCAGGTATTTATATTTGGTTTCGTTTTCGAAGAATTTTGTCGTAATAACCACATAAGTAAAATTCAAACAAAATAGTACGGTAAGATTCCATTTTTTAAGAGCTTTTTAATAATAATAATAATAATAATAATAATAAGTTTTATTCAAATTCATAGTACAAAATTATGTACAAGAATAAATGTCAAATCAATTTACATTCTAATACAAAAGATCTTTGTTTGACCTACAATAATCAAGATATTCCTGCACACTATAAGGTTCACATGTCATTATATATTTATTCAGATGCTTAATGAATAAGTTTTCATTAACTAAATTGCGAAATATTTTTGGTAGGGCATTATATAATTTAATACACATGTATGAGGCGTTATTATGCGTTATCGTTAAAGAATGTATTGGGTAAAGATATTGGTCGACTTGCCTAGTTCTTACATTATTATTTCTATACTCTTCAAACAATTCCCTGTGTTGAACAAGAAATTTTATACAATTATAAATGTAGAGACCAGTGAGAGTATGTATATTATTATTCCGGAAAACACCTCTACAAGTCTGTCTATATTTCAATTTTCAAGGAGCCTACACAAGACATACAGGTTTTCCTTTTAAGTTGGCATATTAGATCTTTTGGAGTACTAGTGAATATTTCGTTCTGAAATTTTAGGTGAAGCCTTGAGGATGAAGGAACTCTTCGCCTAAAATATTTTCAAGTCGACAGTGTTGCCACGTCTATCTCAAACGCATATCTACTTTCTTATTTCAAATGCAACTACCTATATTTTTATTTATGTATCGATTCAATACCAAATTCGCAGTATAACCTACTGAAAAAAAGTCTATGCTATGCACTGTTGCCAAGTCATGCACAAATTCTTGAAATTTTTGACATTGGCATTGCAAGTTTGGAAATGCAATATCTCGATTGTTTTCTATGCGAACGAAAACAAACTCAGCAGTCTCATAGTAGAGATGCCATGCATTCATATGGCATATTCAGTATTTTGATACATCCTTAGGTTCTTAGAAAATTTTGATATGAAAATGAGGAACTTAAAATGGAAATATTTCGAGATTTTCAAATTGCAACCCCATATTTATTTACAGTATTCGATACTAAATGAAAGATGAGGGGTAGTCTCATTTTACACCAATTATTTATTTTGGATAGGCCAACCCTGTATATTTGCATTATAAAAAACTTTGGCGGGGTTGTAGCAAAATATTTCATTTAATTGCCAAAAAATGCGTTTAGTTTGAAATCATTTAACGTGTTTCAGCTCTTTTCAAGTCACTGCTCCAAAAGTTATCAATTTTATTGACTTTTGCGCAACCCTGTATTGTATTGGCTGATGTGACTAGTGTGACTGCTAACTTTATTTGTCATCTTCATGTACAACACGCAAGGTTACGTCTGAGAATATCCCATTCAGGTCCAAGCAATAATTGTTTTTTTTTCCTGTTATTCATTATTTTTCATACTGTAATACATAACCGAATGAGTTGCCAGCAGACCGTGCTTGAAAATTACATTTTTTTTACCGTTAATGCTGATGAAATATAAAATTAACTCTATGACTTCACTGTCTTCATGGTTTCGATCAGTGGCCACTGGTAATTACGGAGAAAACCATCAAAGCTCGTTTCGTGTCATAATAATTCGGCAGTTTTTCTTCTGGACTTCATTAAGGAACAATTTCTGGCCGATAGACTTCCATAATCCACTAACGGTGACGTAAAATCCCTGTAAAACGTTAACAATGCCAGATAAAAAATTATTGGCATGGTTGGGGAAGCAAAATAGCAGTGTTGCATGACCGACACTTCCGTCCCAGCGAACCTTGACGTTAAAAACGAGATGCGCATGCGCGCTACCGTTCCCGGCTTTCGGAGTAACATTTGAATAACTCCGTTAAAGTTGGATCTATATTATTACCAAGTTGGTGTGTTTTGTTATTTTTCTGTGCTGTATACCGATTTTCCACGACGAATTCTGGTTTGTGAGTAAAAAGGATGTTTGGTCGATAAGAATTAGGGATAAGTTATGTGGGACGGCGGTGACGGTGTTCATTAGGACGCATTGCGCATTTTGTTCGTTGCCTTGGGATCAGATTTATGTTTTCGTTGATATATTGATATTCCAATTTTTTTTCATCAGGTATGAGTTGCATGTTAGGGTAAATGCAGTGACATTTAGTTTTGAATTTGTTGATGTAGCTTATTAATCTGAAAAATTTATTACCTTGCATAGTAGCATAAAATATGACATACTATACCGAACTTTTTGTGTTAAATACAGTTTGGCCACATTTCGATATCTTTCAACTACATTTCCTTAACTATACCAGTAATACATAAAAAGTAATATCTATGTAATGTTTTCTTGTGAGGAGTATCGTAAGTAGGCTACAATATCTAATTTTTGTGCAACAGGATGATTTTGAAAGTTATCAGATTTATATAACTGTCCTTATTTTCTCTGCCTTTGATTATTGAATTTTTTATAGCGGATATATTTTAGGAGTAATAAGGGAAAAACAGAGGGTGCGATGAGCTTTTCGAAACAATCGCTTCTGAACGATTCCTATAATATTCATTTCGATATACTTCCATATAACCAAATGGAACTTTTGGTCCAGAAAATCTTAATTCACAAATATCATTCCTCTAAATACAAAATCTCGACATACCCAGAAAAGATAGGGAAATAACCACTGAAAATGTGTTTATTTTGAAGGTGAAAATACTCATGCTCAATGTTCATGCTAAAATTTCAAAAGGATCGCATAATCATAATCAAAGAATTCAATTTTTTTTGCATTTTTTCGAATATTTCAATGTGATCGAGATGAAATTTAGCAGTAAAAAGTTGAATACCAATTCAAAGCAGTAGGTACGCAGAATTGCCGATTTTTCACATTTTTTTAATAATTCCCAGAATATGATTCGATCGTTATTAGATTCTGTATTAGCATATTTAGTATCAATCTCCAGTCCTATACAAAATTTGATGTAATAGCCTTATTGGTCCACCAATGAACGAGCACCTGTTAGGGCTTTTTTAAGTTTTTATTTGGCAGTTAACCAATAACTCAGAGCAGACTATGGACTTAGAAGGTTCTCATAAACCATTGACAAAACGAACCAAAGGTTCATTTTTGACACAAACTATAGAGTTGAATTCAAATTACGTTTAGGTTGCCTAATCACGCTTTGTGGAATATTATAATATGTAGTCCATGGGCCAGCGCCTGTTTTCATAATGATTACTAACAATTTGAATATTTGTAAGTAGCTTCACTTTGACGTGACGCCCAACTTTTTCCTCTACGAAAATTTTCGATAGTGAGGGCTAATACAGTATGATGGCGTCAAAAGTGTTAAATGAAATGAATGTTAAAATTTTATTATTAACAGCTACTTTATAAATTAAACCTTGAAACAATTTTATTACAAATTGAAAACAACAATTGTCCTACAAAAATGATGATTGAATCAAAGTGTCCCTCACTCCCAACATGTATCAACAACTTAGATCTGAAAAAATTATAACTTGCCGGCTGATTTTTTCACTGTTGCTTAGCAAATACTTCTTTATGAACTGGTCACATTGTCCTACAAATTGAGTGATACGTTTTTCCAGTCCTACCTCAGAAATTTTACCACAGAATCCACAATTAAAAATGAGCACTAACAATTGAAAATTTCCGAGCGTAGGACTAGAAAAACGTACCACTCAATTTGTAGGACAATGTAACCAGTTCATAAAGGAATATTTGCTAAGCAACAATGAAAAAATCAGACGGTTAGTAATAATTTTTTAGACCTAGTTGTTGATACATGTTGGGAGTGGGGAACACTTTGATAGAATCATCATTTTGTAGAACAATTATTGTTTTCAATTTGTAATGAAATTATTTCAAGATTTAATTTATAAAGTAGCTGTTAATAATAAAATTTGAACATTCACCCATGTAACACTTTCGACGCCCCCATACTGTATTAGCCCTTGCTATCGGGAATTTTCGTAGAGGAAAAAGTAGGGCGTCTCGTCAAAATGAAGCTACTCACAAATATTCAGATTGTTACAAGGGCCGATTACGGGGGGGGGTGTAATGGGGGTAATTACATTATATTACTTCTATTTTTTCTTATTATATTATTCCTCCTAATATTTTGATTATATTTTTTTTAAGTTTTGAACCTGATTTATCGATCTTGAATCATTACTACCCCCCCCCCATGATGAAAAAAAGCTTTATCCGCCCTTGGATTGTTAATAATCATTATGAAAAACAGGCGCTGACTCGTGGACTATCAGTCGAAAACGAACGAATACTAAAGTTGAATGAAATTCTTCATTGTAATACGTGTTCAACCAACATTTTTCTACGGCCTTCTCAAAGCGTAATCCAAACCAGAAAAAAACAGCCACTAATGGCTCAAAGCTATGTACCGTTGAATTGAAAATTACCGCTTCAAGATAATGACCGTTTCACTTTTAAACTAGGAAGCTGGTTGGTGTTTTTCTTTTTTAGTAATTTTTTTTCATTCATCCTCTATCGTCGGATATAATGAAAGTTTCTTGACACCATAGAAGATTATCGTCATCGATGTTGAGGCATTATTTTTCAGTCAGCGGATTGGCTCTACGACGATTAGAGGTTGGATGAACACAAGGCATCTTTACTGTCGGCCCAGCTGTTGTGGCTTTGTAGTTTGTACGCACAAAGCGAAGAAATTTAATTGGGTTGGCGTTATTCGTGTGGAAAATGTGAGAAAACCGGTGTTTTATGCAATTGGTGTACAGGGTGGGCCACATTGATGATCTTTTAGTTACAACTTTTTAACGCTTAGAGGAAGAGAAACATTAATGAAACGGTGTTTTCCCGAGAAACGCTATCGGGTTCTGAACAGAAAAGTTGTAATTATTGATTAATGAATGAAATGAAATAAATTCCGGTCAGATATTCCAATTTCGAATATCATTTCTCCAATATGCACAAGCTTCCAGAAGCTTAAGATTCATATGTTGTTTATAATAATATAGGGTGTATCATAATAGTGTGTCACAACTTGACAGGGTGAATCTACATGTAATTTTAAGAAAAAAAGTTCATATAAACATATGTCCGTAAAAGCTTCGTTACGGAGCTACAGGGTGTTGAAATTTCCAAAAAAAATTGGTTTTTGTCATAACTCCTGCAGATTTTGAGATATTCAGTCCAAATTTGGAATACAAGCTTTTTTCAACAGTATCCATCATTGCACGTTCTGAATCCTAACTAAAATCTACAGGGTATTTTCATTTCCGGAGCCATGTTTTCTTCTTCCCTCTCAAACTTTTTTCGATACGCGTAAAATCAATATTTGATATTTTCGTTCAATTTAAAACTTTTTTACCCTTGTAATTTTTCGTACCTTCAACCGTTTTCGAGTAAAAAATTATTGAACGATTGTATTTTATTCGCTGAATGAAAAAATATTAGAAATACTCGATAGGTATGCCCAAAATTTGCTTTGATTTTGATAGCTCGTCATCTGAGACTCAACTTGAGCTTATTATTATATCAAACTACAATCGTTCAATAATTTTTCACTCGAAAACGGTTAGAGACACGAAAAAATTGCAGAAGTCAAAAAAGTTTTTTAATTGAACGAAGAAATCAAAAATTGATTTTACACTGACCACTGCCGTACCGCAAAAAAAACATCCTGTATATTCTAGTTCAGATTCAGGACTTGCAATGATGGAGACTGTTGAAAATAGTCGCATTCCAAATTTGGACTGAATATCTCAAAAACTGCAGGAGTTATGAAGAAAAAACCAAATTTTTGGAAATTTCAACACCCTATAGCTCCCTCACGAAGCTTTTGCGGAACCATAATTATATGGACTTTTTTTCTTGAAACTATACGTAGATTCATCCCCTCAAGTTGTGACATACTATATCATGTAAGACCCTGTAGAAATTGATTTGGTTAATGTCCACAACTGTAAAGATATAGATATTTGTCACAGAGAGCTCTAATTATTCCACTTGGGAATTGATAAACCTATTTTTGAGTTCTAGCAAAATTTCTCTATATGACAAATATATTCCTTCACTTTCCAATCATGCTCCGTGACTGTGGAAAACTGTGTCATTGTTACAAAAAGAAAAGAGCGAAGGATATGACCAATTTAACATCATAATGTTCACACTCACTCGTACATTTTTCAAGTCATATTCCAGTTGTTCGCACTGATGGGAAACGCATATACCTGCCTTTCTATATGGATCGATGCTTACGATGAATGTAGAAAGTTCATGTATTTTTATACCCCCAGAAGATCTTGTTAAACTAGATAGCTATTTCGAATGGAAAATCTGTTATATCCAGAATAAAGAAACAATTGATGAACTCTCACATTAAATGCAAGCATGGATTATTCAAATCGAATGAATTACACTTTTTCCCGCCACCCATTTGAATCAAGCTCAGATGAAAAGATTGAGGCGGTGTAAATTTAAGAAAAACAGGCTTTTCGTAGATTTGAAGTATTCTGAAATGGAATTTGGATATTAAATTTTCAGTATTACTTTCATCAATTATTTCATATACGCGTATTTTCCTAACGAAACAGTTTCGTCATAGTTTTGCCCAAATGTCTGTAAGTTTTGGATTTGGAGTCTTGAAGAATCTCAAACGATTCCGTTCAATTAAATGATGAATCCGAGGTCGAAAACAATTCTGTCATGCCAGCAATTGAAGTTTTTGGGCTAGGTGGAGAGCAAGAATAAAAAGAATAACCTATAGGTACTTCAGAAACTTGTCGACACAGTTAACTAAATTTTCACCTGCACCAAGATGGCCAGTATTGATGATTCCTGAGCTTCAACTTGGAAACCTTAAGAGAAAGAGAAAAATTAATGACATCCACCTTATTGCTTTCTATCTTCTTTTTTTTCGAGTTAAAAGCCAAAATTGACATTTTGTCGTTTTGAACTCTATTCATTATCTCCCTTTCTATTTTTGCTGTAAACTTAAAACAAAAGCAATAAAAGAACAAGTTTTCGATAGTAATCTCGTTAATTTTTCTGATCTATCACACAAATTTATACTTTTTCTATTGAAAAAAATCCATATTTCGAACCCGAATAAAATGTAAGGTATTGATTTCATTTCGTTTCTTCATGAATTCAAGTTATCGTGTTTACGGTCGGCTATAACGCTGCGAGTAAACATAAAGCGTTGAAACAAAAAACCCTATATCAAATTGAATTTTTCAGCAGCATTGTACAATTGCCTGCCGTCTTCTTTCATTTTATGCTTCTCATCTGAAGTTGTGATTTGATCAAAAATTCCTTTCTTAGTTTGTATCCAATAAAAATACAAACATAAAAGCCATTTAAGCCTAATCTTTGAGCTGTACTTCCCCCAAACAAGCGCATAAAAACAAACTATTATCGGATATTCCACCAATAGTCCCTTATCACCGAATCGTTTCAAAACGTATCATCCCCTAAAACCTACAACCCCATTCCCGCTCCCGAAATAAACCCCGATTACCGTAGCAAATTCCCTTCAATTGGCCCAAAAAAGAATAAATCCCACGACAAGTGAAATCTCGCCGATCTACGAAAAGACGAAAAGAAAAGCGAAACGAGTTTCTTAGGGTGGCGTTAACCCTGGTGTTCGTTCGCTTCAACTTCTAGAAGCAATTAGGGAAAAGGTCGTTAGTTAACCCCCTTTTCCTATCGCGTTCCTTCCGGCAGCTAACCCTAGTAATATTTATAATGATAACAAATGAGAAGTGGGAAAGTAGCACGGTGCGCCTAAATTTTTAATCAATATTTGGCCCGACTCTGACGACCTTCTGCATTGATTTCTGCTGGAAACGGAAGGACCTACCCCCTATAAATACCTCCCTGTATGCACTATTTCGGTTTATATGTCAAAATGGGATATATGATCTGGATGGGATCGGCGAGGTTCGTTTATGATATCTTTCTTATGATAGTTATTTTTTAAACGAGTGAAGAAGGAATTGATAGTCCACCACGAGTTCAAAGGAATTCAAAAACAAGCTGAAGTTGCAAGGTTTTTTAATATTTATTGAGAATAAGTTATGTTTCCATGAATTTCATTCAGCGTTGGCTGAACAGTTTTCTGGCTGATACCTTTACAGTCAAAATTTTATATTCTCAAATCAGTTTTTGAGAAGATATTGTGTTTACGGTCAGCCGTTGGATAAAGAAGTACCTGATAGTCCACAAATCTTTTGATGATCCGATGAATATAATTATTCAATAAATTTCCGAATAAAACTAAATGTACAACAGGGGTAGTTCATATAATTTTTTCCGAAATCGACCTCCCTTCCAAGATACAGTATTTGGAAGGCGATGACGATTTGCCAGTCCTAAAAAATACTGAGCCGTAACACTACGCATAATATGATATGATCCATTAAGTAGATGTTACTCGCACATTTTTTTTATAACAAGGCTTTATTATTAGGGTTTGTAAATACCAACCCCTTATGATTTTCCTTCAAAAATTGTTTCCGTGGCATACATTTTCGAAAAATAAAATTATCTTATGGTTTTCCATTCAATTCTGGAGAAAAAGAGTCTACTGCAAAATTATCCTCCGAAAAAATAGAAACTCACAAGCAGTTATGATCACTGTTCATTCCATTTCATCGTTTGTCCCATAGAATAAATATTCTAAGATTTTGTTTATGCTCAAAATTGGTTGTGTCAATTATGCTTATTAATCGAAAGAAAGTTTTATTTGTGAAATTAAAATTTTATATACAATATCTTAAAATATTCATTCTATGGAACATTTATACGTTGAAATGGAATGAACAGTGATCATAACTGCTTGTAAGTTTTTATTTTTTCCTAGAAAAGCATCGACTGTATCGAAATTTTGCAGCAAACTTTTTTCTCCAGAATTTAATGGGAAACCATAAGAGAATTTTATTTTTTTTAAATATACACCACGAAAACAAGTTTCGAACGAAAATCAAAAGCGGTTGTTATTTTCCACCCCTAATAATAAAGTTATGAGATCCAAAAAATTGTGTGAGTAACATCTACTTAGTGCTTCATATAATGTATAGTTTTATGACTCAGTGTTGTTAAGAAGCCGTAAAAAAATTTGAAACTCTCAACTCGTCACCGCCTTCCAAAGGCTGTATCTTGGAAGGGGGTAGATTTCGAAAAAAAATTATATGAACTACCCTTGCTTATTTCCATCGAGGAATCATCTCCCAAAGTCCTTCTTATTTATTAACAGCCACCCTGTATAAAAGCAGCTGTCAGGATAAAATTCTTATAATCAATTATATCCAGAAAAGAATAATATGCAATGTCACAAATTTCTACATTCATAATCACTCTTCCAAACGATCACAAATCCTGGTAATATGAAGGTTACACAACACCTGTTCGTTTGTACTAACAAGCTGCCTTGCTACATATCACATTTCAACTGATAATAATCTCTAGAATGTTAGGTCGATTTTATGTTTGCACAAATCAACCTTTTCGCGAAAACTGTCATATCGGGAAAGAACGTAGGCCACCATTTGGTATGACCTTATAACGCCATGCTCCATATTTGAAGGCGACTCGAATGATTGGTTCTTCAATCAACAGAAAACATTTTTATTCTTGATGGAACTTTGATTGATAGAAAGCTTTAGTATCGAGTGGGTAAAAATCTGTAATTAGTGGTAACGACAAAAATGGAAATCTATAGAATGGGACTGTCATGTGGTATGGATTATTTATTTATGGTTTCATGTTGTGATTCACAGGTGATATACAAGGTGTGGCAAAAGGAAAAGACATACTGATCAATGCAAATGAAGGCTTTGGATGATTTTTGAAGGATTGTTTCTATAGGAACAGAATTCCACAGTTCGTCTTGAATGTCTGCAGTTTTCGTATTGGGAAGTGATTATCAAATATTCGATTGGACTAGCTAATGATGAAGCCAATGTGAAAAGTATTTAATTCTTTCCTTTTTCTCTATCTTCATCATCTCATGGTCCATTTACGCTCGTCATTAATGAGTTTCGGAAAATTCTACAGTCTGGAGTTTGCTGAATTTAAAATTTAATCAGACTAAAAGTTACAACTATTCTGTGTTTGACCGAGAAGGGTATTTTTCATTTTTAGTCTGTTTCTATGATTCTGAAGCATCTTTAAAATGGTGAAGGTGAACAAAAATGGAACCCAGGAGCTTATTCACGAGAAATACTTTTTGATTTCAATTTGCAAATGGTGCGAAAGAATTATTCTTGCTCTAGATCTATAATTCGAATCCAATGTAGTAGATACATATCGGAAGAAAAAGGATGAAAGATAATTTGATATTCAGCAGACAGTTCGAATTCAGATTTCCAATAATAATGTTTTATTATGTTAAAAAATCGTTGACATTATTTGAATCAACTTGTTATAAACTTTTGCAGTTTTGTTCATTTTGAAAAAACGATAATTCCAATATTTAAACATTCTGAAAGCTATGGGTTCATTCTATTAATTTATGAACCCAACATTTTCGTTCAAATCTTAATATCATCTCAAATTTTAAATTCTTTTCGGAAGTTTTACTTGTGACATAAAGGGTTTTCCAATAAGAGGTGTTATTTTGAATTGCCCGCTCTTTCAGTAGATGTCTCGTTTGAAGCTGTCATTTTTTGACATTTGACCATTAATAAAAATGGAACGATACACACTTCAAGAACGCATTAAAATTCAATATGAAAATGGTGAAAATTTGGCAGAGACGTTTCGTAAAACTCGAACGTTTTTGGGTCGTCGTGAAGCACCTTGTCGGACCGCAATAAAGAAATTGGTGGAAAAATTGAAGCTGTTGGGACAAGTTAGTGATGTGAAGAATAAAATCCATGCACGTCGCTCAAGAACAGCCGAGGATATAGCTGCCGTAGCCGAAAGTGTCGAAGAAAACCCAGGTTTGTCCTTTCCTCGTCGTTCTTTAGAATCAGGCATTCCACCAAACGCCAATAGTACAGCGTCGATTCAAGACCTCAAATATTGAATTCGTTAGGCTATCGAGGACATAGGGCAGCCACTTTGCGATTTCGTAATGGAAATTTTCATTTAAAGGATTAGGATGTAAGCGTGGTCATGGTGGTCATTTGCCTGCTGTTATTTTCCACTATTAACTGCATAGCTTCTTCTTCATAATGAAATAAACACCCGATCATCTATATTGAAAACTGCCATTTTTCATTGAATATCAAAATAACACCACTTATTGGAAAACCCTTTAGGTTGTATCAAACTAAATTTTCAGTGTTAACTGTTCTTATATTCAAGAACATCATTAACGGTCTCATCAAATACAGTCAACTTCAATAATAGAAATTTCGATAACTCGAATAAAATTACTTGGCAATAACGCCAAGATTTTTACTTAGGCTTTATTCGTTAACACGAAGTGTTGGTAACAAATTTTTTTTTTGGCAATCCATGGTTCTTATAATCGAAGTTCGTATAATATATCTTTCGTAGGAAAAAATTCGTTCATTACTCCAGACTGTAAAAGTCGTGTAATAAATTATTTCTAGAAGTAATTATTCTTCGTTATGAATCGATATAATTACTTCCCTCATCATACAATAATAAAGAATAGTATTACTGGTTCAATCAAATGACCTCAATGAGGTCATTTTCCCATGAGTGTAGTAATTGTTGTTATCACCAATGGAACCTTGAACGTTATATGTATATGTTTCTTTGTGATGAATGATATTGAGGAAATATTTCAATATGTTCTCGTAAAATAATTTGACAAGATTTTTACTCATAAAGAATCAGTTCGATCAATCGAATATTACTATGATCATCATTGATTATTTTCACAAGTTCTTTCGATATTTTGGAAAAGTATTATTGTAACACTTCATCGAAGACCTTCATTGTTTCAGACTGGATTTTTTGAGTTTATAATCCGAACATCCTGGTTTCCCTGGTTTGTTGTGTCTGCTTTAATTATCATTTTTGTTCGAACAATATTCTTTCCATATATGTAAATCCTTACTTGCAGCAGAAAATATTTTTCCTCATGCTTATTTGCTAATGAGCTAATGGTTCTGCTACGAATACAGCGTGCCAAAAAGAAACTCAAATCATCATTCTTATTTTATGAAGAATTATTGAGGAAAATCCTCGCACCAGTCGATTTGCCATTTCGAAAGGAATTTATCCTAAGCTTTTTTGAATTGGATATTCTTCACCCCCTATACCACGCACGGCACGCACCCCTCTACTTCATTTTTCTGGTGTCCATAACTAAAAATCAGTCAATTCCACGACGTTTTCAAGAATTGGACATCGCTCAGATCACATTATGTCGTATTTCGTATTTTGGCTCGAATTCGAAAGAGCCATGGACTTGGAAGACATGTGGTTTCAACAGAATGGTAATGCAAACCACATAACATTATTATTATTAGAACTGGAATCTTTATGGCTGGGTTAGCTTTCCGAAAACTTTGACCATTTCGATCTTTTGTTCTTTAACCTACTCATTCATGCAAACCCAAGGAGGTCATCAGTGGCCTTGATAAAACTGACAACTTCGTCAGGAGCTTCCTATTGAGTGTCCAGGACCAGTTTACCCTTATGAATTGTTCTTATAGGACAGCCAGCTCTGAACACATACCATGTGTTCAGTTGTTTCTACTTCTGATCCACAAAGTCTGGAAATCCCATCTGTTGACTGTCTCATACGGTGCAAATGATGCTTGTGCCAAAGGTGCCATATCATCCGAAACTCAGTTCGTGACAGCTACGGGAGCTTTCCGTGAGAGGTAGGTGAAATCATCACGAATTTTTTGACTGAGTAAGTCCAAGACTGTTTCTTCAGAGGCATGATATGTTATTCAACTCATTCATTTCCTTCAACACCACAATGCCCTTGCACCCATAATAGAGTCATTTTATTGCCTCTTGCCAGTTGCTCCATTTTGTTACGGTACTACCAGGTCAGCATAGAACCCTGGCACTCCTGGCAGTACGATTCCAGGGATTTCAGCGTGACCTAGCTGTCCTTGGTGATTTAGACAGCCTGTAATATAGCGGGTTCACTTCCTCTAGTCTAGGGCCTTAGAGATCAGTAGGGGAAGATGGGGTTCCTCCATACAGTTTTCTTACTTTATCCTATAGAATTTTTCTGTTATCGATATCTCTATCAATTCATCACTAACTAATAGTCTCACTATCTGGCCATATATTAGAAATATGTGATTTGTATGAATACTCTTGTGCGACTTTCTGTTAGAGTTACAAAAAAAAATTTAAAATGTATGAATGTACCCCACATGCGGAGCACTTTCATACTGAAAAATTTCTATTCGAATACACGATTTTTGCTATCAGAATCTTTTGTTTCGCGTAATGTTTTAATAATTCTATGAAGTGTTTGTGCGTTAACGCCATGTTCGGCTGCTGATTTCCGTAAAGAGAGTTTGTTTTTCAAAACTACATTGATAGCTTTCAACATGGCCTGTTTTTCCACCTCTCCAATCCTAGTTCCTTTGTTCTTGTAATTTCTGACCATATTTCTTCTATAGAACAATATTATGATTTCAATTCAGTTCCAAAAACTAATATGAAAAAGTAGAGCAAATTCATGCAGTATGAATGTACCCCGCTCACGACTGTATGAACCTACCCCATCACGAGAAAATGAACTAGAAATATTCTTGAAAAAAAAACAAACATATGTATCATTATTCTCATATCAATTCACAAACTTGACCCCATTATCTTTCAAAAAAATAATTCTGAATAATCTAAAAAACCGTTTCTATCGATAAAAATGGGTTCAAAGTGAGGTTCAAAAATTACTTTGGCGATGCCAAATCACTTGCCGTGTCACCTCTTCGAGCGTTTGACATCAACTGTTTTCAAACTTAGTGAGTCATCACACACATAGATAAGCTGCGTATACATGTTCAAGTCGTTCCTTTGATGTGCGGCTAACAACAGATATCGGTAGTGTATGATAGTGCCCCGTGTATGAATCTGCCCCACTTTCCCCAAAGCCATATTGATGGATTCTTATCCAAGCGATTTACGAAAATGTTTGCTCTAGGATAGTCAAGTTTCAAAGGGCGTTTCAAAATCGAAGATAGTTGGCATAACATTTGATGGTTTGGCCAAGAGGTTTGAATCCAATTATATATTCAATATAATCATGTGTCCAACCTAGTTTCCAGGAAGGAGCTCCCCATTGAGCGATATTGTTATTGCTTTCAGCAGCCTTCACTTCCTCACATGAAGATGTAAGGAAGGCAGATCATACTTCAAGCCGATAATGGTTTGCATTTCATTCTAGAAGAAAGTATATAGTTAGCAACCCTTCATATGCATGATTCTCATTAACATTCGTCAGATACGATAAGATAAACCTAAAAAGCCGTTCTGCCAGAAAACCCACTTTTCCCAGCAAGCATCGATCAGTGCCCCCCCTGTAATCAAAAAACGGCATAAACGCGATATCCCCATTCAGGCCATTCCCAGTATTACCAACCTCTTAGCCCCGGCAGAGGCGAGTCGCACCGCTACCGCTGCAATTATATCGTGACTTACTTGACGTCATTTTTGATTGTTCCCTAGATTAGGCGGCTATGTGCGTGCATCTAAACATTTAAACATCGCGGGGCGGGTCTAGCCCACCTGACCTGCGCGGTCTGCCCTTACGAACTGACGTTTGATATACGGTTACTGGATTTCTGGCAAATATATTGTTGTGCGACCGTCGTCTAAGTGTGCCCTGGAAGGGCTCTACGAGTTGCTGATGTGAAAAGTTGTTTGATGGAAATTTTTTGGGGAAAGTCCTGTGAAGTTTTGGTTGAAGGTGGTTGTAGTATGAGTCATTGCCGGTAGAATGTTTTTGTGTTCGCACACGAGTTTTTTGTTGCTTAATAAATTTTAGATATGCAGTGTGTTTCACTTGGAGTGGCGGTTATTATTGTTTTATTGCGTGCTGATTGGCTGTTTTTTCTTTCTATGGCACTCTTTTAATTATGCATACGTATTTCTATTTGAAGGCACATCAACATCAATTGTTATTGTTTCAAATATGTTCATCTGGAATATTAAGGTTTCTATAGAGTTGTTGATCACAACTCAAGTGCCAAAACAAAAGTTAACGGATATTCCAAAATTTTACTGATACTACAGTATCATTAGTTATTTTATACAGTGTATATAATAAATGGGTAAATATCAGAAAATAAGGCAAGCTTGTTCATAATTAAAAAAAAAATTCAGTTACGCGTGGTTTGACTTCGATTTTCATTGCGGTTTCAGTATGGTCATGATTTTAGAAAGCAGGTGAATTCTGATATTTCAGAGTTTAGTTTTGAGAAACTGCAGGTGTTACCTGTAAGATCATCGTTATTGATATAATGAAAATAATTCTACCTTCATTGTCCTAAACCTAAAGTCTTATTAAGATATTGATCACTATAAAATCCAGAATGCTGCTGGGCTTTCTAGGAATTAGGTTTAAATTTTTTACTTCCAATATAAAATGTGCATACCTAGAGGTGTTTCCTCATCCTGGTTATGGGAATAATTATTTTTTATAGATACAAAAAATGAAAAGATGTAATGATATGAACACTATTGAAAAGTTTTGTAAAAATAATCATCATCGCTTTGGGAGTATAGTCATAAGCAAACCTACAATATCTCAGACCTTGTTGTGCATTATTCAACTTGTGGACATATTTCTGTGATGATTTTGAACACTCGGTATGTGATACGACCGTCATGCTGTGTGCGCTTTGTGTACTGACATTTCTAGTTCGATCGGAGTTGCGAACAGTATAATGAGCGTTATTGAAACTTTCGATATTTGGATACCCGACAAATTTCAAAATTGATATAATTCATACATTCTCATTTGAGTAGGTGCCTGTTCTGCTTTCCAACATTAGACAGAAATTAGACAATATTTAAGTGAAAATACTTCTGGACAAACCAGAAAAAATCACCAAGAGACAGATCTATCAAATCTTTGCCACAAATTCTCAGTTTTCTCAGAAATCCCTCCAATATAATTAACCTGCTCCATGAACAGGATGATTTTTTGTTACATCATGTGATAGTGATATTGTGTGATAATTTTCCATAACCTCTTATGAACGAGACCTAACCTAACCTAACTTTTTATGAACGAGATTTTCTTGAATCCCTATATATACAGTGGAAATTCTCTATAACGAACTTCTCTGTATAAAATTGCACCTTGAATCCAAATTCTATGTTAAAAACCCCTGGCTGTTCGGTTTCAATCTAACCATTAGGCTAGTGTGAAAGTTGTGCGAAAATGTCTGAAAGGAAGTGCTTAAGTTTGAATGATAAACTTAAATTACTATAGAAACAAATTATCTGTTTAACGAAATTTCTTTATAACGAATTTTTTTGCGGATTCAGCGCTTTCGTTACAGGGAAGTTCCACTGTATATATGGTATAATTTCAAATAATATAACATATCATGTAACTTTCATCTTTTATCTTCTTCACAGAAAAGGTGATGATTTTTCACAACCTCGTTATATGTACGAGTGACTATTCAACTATCTCAACGTATGATATTCCATCTTAAAAAATCAGATTCAATCATGGAATATTATCATTATTATTATGAGAATCTCCTTGAATCCATGATAACCAAAAAAAGTGCATCGGGGCTATCGCATGATACGCTCAATCTTCTTTGATATACTTTGCAGACTCACGCTAAATCTGACCATTTATTTTTGTGGATTACCATTCGTCAGGAATCAATTAGCCTCCTACGTGTCACACGTTTAAATTGTAAGTGAAAGTAATCTTATCTTTCTCCTTTGGCCTTCGATGAAAGTTTTAACCTTAGGCTGTTCAATATAAACAGAATTCCTCATTAATTCCAGTTACCTCAGGATTATTGGCATTGATTTATTTATCCGGCTCATTTTTTAAGGTTTGGGGATGTACCTCTTACTGTATATAACTTAATTTCTCCTGTTAGGCTTTGGAGTTGAATAATGTTATTTTTTTCCTTTCATGAAGACAGATCAATGACCTCGAACAATATACCGTCCAAACGGAATAGTCTTAATTGAGAAAATCGAGATAGATTTTTTGATGCTGTAGTAGAAATTTCAGATCGAATAAAATGAGACTTCAGACATTCAAAGTTAAATACTTTTTTCAATATTAACAAGCACGCAGTAGCTTTCGACAACACGTTACTTTTTCAGATTTTGTTTCTGATAATTTATTGCATGTAATTTGCTTATTCTATATCACCTTCTATTTATATTTCGAAAATTTCGTCTTATTGTGACACACATTAAACACACATAAAATTAAGTCTGAGCTGTTTTGGCATCAAATGAATGATTTTGTCAATATTTAGGAATGATGTGAAATTAAGCATTTGCACTAGTTGCTTCATTTTTCATTAGCATGAAAATTTTTTATCTGAATGAACAATAGGTCCTCAGCACTTGTGCTTAATGGTTTTCCAATAAGAGGTGTTATTTTGAATTGCCCGTTTTTTCGGTAGATGACACGTTTGAAGCTGTCATTTTTAACATTTGGAAAGTAAAAACTACACCATTAATAAAAATGGAACGAAACACTCTTCAAGAAAGCATTGAAATTATTAAAATTCACTTTAAAAATGGTGAAAATTTGGCAGAGGCGGTTCGTAAAACTCGAACATTTTTGGGTCGTCGTGAAGCACCTTGTCGGACCGCAATAAAGAAATTGGTGGAAAGCCTCTCCATCCTCAACGTGTGACTGTTTGGTGCGGTTCATTGTCCGGCTGAGTCATTGGACCTTACTTTTTCGAAAATAAGGCTGGAGCAAAGTTACGGTGAATGAATTGCGCTATCGAGAGATGATAAATGATTTTTATGGTCGAAATTGGATAGTATTGATCTAAACAAGGTTACTTTCAACAAAACGGCGCTACGTGCCACAAAAGCAACGAAATCATTGATCTTTTGCGGAAAAAGTTTCCGGATCACAATTGGCCACCGAGATCTTGTGATTTAACACCTTGCGACTTCTTCTTTTGGAGCTACGTGAAAGATAATTTTACGCCAATAGCCCAGGGTCGATTCAAGATCTCAATGATGGAATTCTTGAGGCTATCGAGGACATAGGGCAGCCACTTTGCGATTTGGTTATGAAAAATTTCATTAAAAGGATGTGGTCCTGTAAGCGTGGTCGTGGGGGTCATTTGCCTGATGTTAATTTCCACTATTAAGGGCATAGCTTCTTCTTTATGATGAAATAAACATCCGATCATTTATATTGAAAAATGGTATTTTCTTTGAATATCAAAGTAACACCTTTTATTGGAAAACCCTTCATTAATTTAACTACTAAACCAGTAATTCACTAAGATCCAGCTATATGACTGCAAATCGTTTCTCAAAAGTGCAAATGACGGTATTTGCAAAACTGCTCTATTCGAAGACCATTAAATTGGGCATTTGACGAGGTGAATAAATTGGATCGCCCTCGATTTCACCTTCACTAACTTACTCAATAATCTCCAAACGTCGGAGACGCTAATTAAGCCATTAATTAGAAAAGTTTCGTCGTTTAGGATGATCGTAGAAGTTCACCGCCGCGTAATATGTCTTTATTTAACTACATAATCCCGGCTGGAAGTCTCCACGTGACTTTGAAATTCTGGAGAGTGATGGATTACTAGGTGGACTAGTTTTAGTACTTTCTGCATTAAAATTTGGAATCTTGATAGAGTGGAGTGCAATAAGATTTTCCGAATAGGACATTTTTGAAATAAATTCAATCTAAAACTGAGCTAAACGATTGGGTCGAAAGCAATTCTGTGCTTTCAACCACAAACTTTCATATGGGGATAATGTTGTTTTTGGGCACTGAATATCTGACTTATTCATTATAATGAATCCGTTGATGGAACAAAACAATCTGACAGAGTTTTGACATAAAAATTGCTTTGCTACTCCCCTACAGAAAATGTTGGAGCTCAAACTACTTAACCGTTAATAGAAAGCACGATCAACAAACAATACAATAGTATCTCTAAACTGAAACGGTTTTGAGAACCAGCTCATCAAATACAGCGTTTTTCTATGGTTTGACTAACTGAGAATTATTCAACCAATAATCAAAAGTACTCACAAATGTTTTAAATGAATTGAATAACTCAAATGAACAATATACTGTATATTATATCTCCCTGCAGGACATTAATTTCTTCAGATATTATCTGCGCCGTGGCTGGCTTAGCTGATATCATAAATAATAAAGTGCGGAATGGGACGTACACCTCGGAAAACATAAATCAGAAATGCCTATTTTCGCTGAAATACGGAAACTGCAAAGGAGCGCAATTTACACTCAACCTGGGACAGGGCTGGCAGAATGCGAAAATCGTAAATCTTATTCCTGCTGTAAGAATGACATGATAAGGATCATCTGAAAGGGTATGAGTTAGGGAAAGGATAAGAGGATAAGTTATTCTACTGATTATCCGTTGAAGTAGAATTTCGAATTTTGAGGATACCTGCTCGGTGGAACCGACCTTGAGTTTATACATGGACACAATATGTGGAAATATTATTCGTAATATCAATGAATCGTTTTCATCAATCTACCCATTGTTTCAATGTATTGCATTGTTACAATTAAGAAACTTGTTCATTAATAGAATGGACTATATTTTTCTTCTTATATCACATATAGTTTTATTGGAATAACGAACCGATTTTTTTTGGCAGCCTAATCGATACTGATACTGATTGGTGGTCCTGTAAATTTTAGTTATACGAATCTTTTTCAATAATAACATACTGAAAGTGAAAGATAAATAGTCCGTTCACGAAAGGTTGAGCGCATAGTAGGCGTTTGTTCATTTATCTGAAGTTGGCAGTATTCGCTGTCATAACGTAAAATAAAGTCAATGTTGACGAATGTACC
Source organism: Propylea japonica (assembly GCA_013421045.1). Classification (NCBI taxonomy): domain Eukaryota; kingdom Metazoa; phylum Arthropoda; class Insecta; order Coleoptera; family Coccinellidae; genus Propylea; species Propylea japonica. Next base: position 1,074,141 of record CM024239.1, read on the forward strand.
CGGCCTCGACCGACGAGCTTCTGAGTTATCAGAGAACTCTATGTTATATTGACAACATTGCGTATCAATCTGATAAGCAAATAAACATCATAACCTAAAATTTTAATATACAAAGTGGTATATGCCAAATTTCGTACAAATAACAATACCTACGCTTTGATACCAGATACAAATATTTCTTTTAAAAATACCGCAATATTGACCAAATTAAAACACTGATTTTTTTTTGGTCGGCATTTCCGGTATGTTGAAATAAGGATTTTTTTTCATGTGACACCATTCAGAATACCTATCCAATTATTTTTTAAAAATTTTCAAGTATTAATTTTGAATCGAATAGTGGAAATGCGATATTATGTTCAAACGTCATTCCAAGATGACGTACTAGCAAGCATGATTAGGAAGGATGACGATTCACAACAGAGTGGCTAGTTGCCATCCTTACAAGCTGTGATTCAACTTTCAATCAATGAAATGATGGCTAATGCGGAGTTCCCACGAGGCGTTATTCACGACAGTGAACCAGCGTGGTTCACTGTCGTGAATAACGCCTTGTGGGAACGCCGCATTACGCGTATGTCACACTCAACTGCCAGTTTGAAATCGCTAGCTTATTTCGAATCCTCGAAAATCCGACTACGAAACGAAAACGGATAATCGCTATGATTTTTTAAGGTTCCAAGCTACCATGGGACAATTTAGTTGCTGGTTATAATATAGAGGATATTACTGAGAAAGCCTGCTGTATGCAAGTACTCATATACACCGATCGTGATAAATTTCAGTGAATATCCATTAAATTTAAGAAAATAATATATATTACTCGTGCTCAAAGCTCAATCTTATACTCGTTTTCGAACTCGTGGGAAAATACATCAAATCTTCTATAGAAATTATTTTTAACTGTTATGAAACACGCATTTGACATTATTTGCTGTAAAAATCTCAAATTTAAATTGTCGTCATTCTAATGTATCACTGACAATTAAGTGATTTTTTCATTCTTTTTATTATGCTTTCCATTCACGCATTCAACACTTAGTGTTCCATTTTGCAATAGAATTAAAAACTTTTCTATTTATAATTCTGATCCCTGGCTTTGAATTCTCGGAAATGTCTAGAGAAACAATAGCTATACATCATAAGTGTTAAATTTGTCAAATATTTGATAATTTTTTCCTTTCAGTGAATTTACGCAACCAATATCTGGAAGGTCTATCTGCTGCTTCAAATTATGAATACTGTGAATTATGCCTCTATGTCTGGTATAACAGTTCAATATCCAATTTACTGCTTACGTACCTTGGCACTGGAAGAATTCACAGATTGCATTTGAATCGTGGTTCTTTTAATGCCATATTTCGTAAGCAGCATTCTACAATTATGCCTGGAAAATACTGCTATTTACTACTGTTATTCACTATGAATAGAACTATATGTATATGTATATGTAGAATAATTAGATATTAACTCTCAGAAATGTATTAATCATTTCGTGCCTTTAAGCTTTCTATGGAGAACTTCATTAATATCAAGCTATCAAGGTATAGATTTACACTGATTAATTGAATTTTCCATGACATATCCACAAAACTGATTAAGCGAAAATGACTTTCACAAGTTGGCATGAAATTATTGTTCCTTCATTCATTTAGGGATAATTATCGTCTTTCATGATGTATAACTTTTTTGCATATAATTTAAGGAGTAGATATAGTCAAGTATAAAAAATGTAATTATCGTACATAATATAATCGTTTCAATAAACCGATAGTTCTTAATGTGTTCTCTATTTGAATTCTGCTTCCTTATCAATAAACAATTTCTATTGATTCTCGATTATTTTCAGGATTCGAATAAAAATAAGAAATAGGTGGAAGAAACATAGATTCATATCAAAGAGGAACAAAAACTTCCTTAATTCTGAGAAACCGTTTAATCTGGAACTTTTTAGGTTTTCACTACCAGTCTCTGAAACAGAAAATACGTTACATTATCCTTTGCATTTATTTCCTTTTTTAGTTTTACTGTAACGCAACAATTTTTTCAAAACCAATTTGCTCCTGACAAATAAGTGCGAAAGATGTTCGCAGGAGCACTTCATCTTAATTAAATTTTATAATAATTGTTTCAGAGACTGGGAGTGAAAACCTAAAAAGTTCAAGAAATGCAGAATCCTCCCAGATTATATTTCAATGGATATCCGATAAATCTGAGATTATAAGAATCGCTTGGAATGAAAATCATTGAATTTTGTATTATGAAGAAGCTTTCAATCTTATAACTTCAATCTGGATATCTCAAAGTATCAGGACCTCAATAAAAATAATAGAGTATAGAAGGGAAAAATCATTTTTTCTGCGTCATCTTCAAGAATTTGCTTGACATAGATCAGATTACTCAACTTGATTCAAATTTGTGCTGTTCAACAATAATCTCTCTTAGGTGTCTTGTTCGCTATTGCTTAATCGATTTTCAAATTATATTCTTGATGCCTATTCCTTATCACTTAGGAAGTTTTGCAATGCAAGAGAAGATGGTAATCGCATTGGGCCAGGTCCGGACTATATGGTGGATACATTAAGACCAACGAATCTCCTGAATTCATCAGAGATGTGAAATAATGAAAATGGATTGAGATCGATTGGGGAAGTTTTCAAAAAACAATCTGTAGACGCAGCTTAAACATTGAAACAGAGGTTACAGAAATTTGAGGAAGAATTCCTCAAATTATTGCCAATTGAAGTTTTTCTGAAGTAACAAAGATTTTTTTGCTATTTTCTGACGACGGTTGACTAGAAGAATTATTTTTTCGACTTAGATCTCCAAATTTTAAATTAAAAGGATACTCTTCCTTGTAGGTCCTTCGAAAGTTGACGAGATAAGCACCAAACTTTTGTTGGATATCTACAGAATATTCAAATAGAAACAAGAAACTGTTATGCTGAGATTATAGTATAGGTGTCAACGCCTCGGAACGAAACTTTTTTTCAGAATTTCTGAATCTATGGATTAAATATTCCCACTAACCACAAAATCAGACTTAAAAGAGCCAATACGATATCATTCGCATAAATGAATTTCTCTGAAGAAGCTGTAGGAAGGTTACATAAATTGAAATCAAATATTAGATAAGGAATAGGACGGATTCTTGTGGAAATATTTTACTCAAAGTTTCGAAACATCAACATAGAAACGATCTTTTTTAACGTGCAGTGAATTATCAATAACAAACAGAAGAAATAATAGAAAAAGCTCTAACAAAATACAGAATGAGCTTATTAAACTTGTCGATAGATAATGTTACAAATACCTATATTACTATTATGGTCGATTAAGGAAAGAGTGAGAACTAATAACAACTTGGGCCGACCAAAGAATGTTGACAGATGAAAATGGTATTTACAAAATCAATAACACTTTGATTCTTGTGAACTTGTGAATACGCTCACTTTCAATATACTTACTTACTGTAGTATACAAGCAACAATTCGATAGATCACTACCTAATCTCACAAACATCGATTTTTTCCACAATACGGTTTTTCAAAAACCACTTGTATTTTCTTTCTGTATTTTCAACTCATTTTTCAATGGTATGTTAATATTGTCAGCATTTATTTTCAAGTACCATTGTAATTAGTGGATACATAATTTTGGGTTCATCCAGTTTTGTTTGCTCACCAATCAATAAAAAGGAATATATCCACTCCTCAGAGTAAGAAAAAGAAATAAATATAGAGATGCCCCTACACGTGAATAGTACTGCATTGTCATCAACTAAGCATTAAATTGCGATGGAAAGCATTTCACTGCCGCACTGGGCTGAAGTGAACAATAGGTTTCATTTCTCCAATTTCTGAACATAAAACAACATTTTCGTAATTTTGCCTTCGCTATTCACGGAATAGCCTTAAGCAACAATAAATTGCCACAAAATCAGTAAAATAATTCAGTTTATGAACGTAAAATCGAAAAGAAAATGTAAACACATCGCATCCCGAAACTAAACACTAACAGACGATGATGCCAAACTGACAGAATTGTCTATAACTATGAAGCTAGCCGTTAGTATTGGAATAGGAAAGCAGTAGCACTAGTTCGCAACGCCGGGATATTGTTCGCGTGCATAAACAGATTCCACTTGGCTGCAAAGGCATCTCTACGTTCACTTTTTTCTCTGAAATCCACTCCATCAGCAAGAACTGACTGTCGCAAATTGTAAGAACTTTTTATCTGCCCTCGTATATTTCCATTAGTTCTTGTCAAAACATTCTTAAGACGCCTCTGCTGGCGTCTTCTGTTTCAAAGTAAGAAATTACACCATAGAATAGTAATTAACGTAACCGATTACAACTACGAGGATGTAGCTTCACACTCCGCCTATTCCATTCAACTTTGAATAGGCCGCCAACCTTCTATTCGTTTGATATCTGTTTCAACTTTTGGCGCGATGACGCATTCCTGAGGTTGCCAATTCATCATGTTAGATATTAATGACAGCCTTTTAATTAGAACCTTTCAGAATTGTGTTCCTTTTTTATTTATTGCGGTTGATCTAAAGGTGAAAGTGATCGTAGTTTTATTTCTAATGTTTTCCTTTTATGGATAGGCTATCAGATGTAACGTGTGTTATTATCGTGGAGGATTATTTTACCTTGATCTGAAACTGCAAAGAAGTAGAATTCTATGGGAATGTTTTTGTCGGAGCGTTTTGCACCTGTGATTGGGTCAAGTGAGAATTTTTTTGAATTATTCGAATCAAATTGTGCATTGGGCACTAAGCTATTGGGCATTACTAATATCTGTGTTACTAATGTATGATAGAAAATTTTCTAGGTTTGTATCTAAACTAAATTCGTTGGCAGTAAAATTTTAAATGTTTATTTCATCTCCATAAGCACACGAAATATTGGTTTGAATCCAATGAATTTTTCCAACATTCAAGCTGCGAGAAGTTTAGGCACCATTTGCTGAGAAACTTTTATGCATTCATATGGATTGTATATAGAAAATGGAAAATTACATTTTCCGAAACAGAGGTTTAACGCGTACATAGCCATGAATATTGAAAAACAATAAAGTGAAAGCAGAGAATAATATCAATCGATATAAATCAACCAATATTAAACTCATACTTCGGAGCTAACTTCGTCCTTATTCAAGACAAAATGCAAGGAAGTGGTATCAATCAGAGCACCTATGGATGGCCATTTTGTCCTTATTAGGACTCATCAGCACAGGATAGCTCTGAATAATAGAAGGTATTTCTTGGGACTTAATGCGAAACGGCGTCTCCTTTAAGGTATTATTCCACACAACAATGCCATAACAGTAACACTGAAAGACACTGAATGCATGTCAAAAATACCGAAGACGCCATCTCTTGTTCCATACGAAACCTTTCTTCATAGCATGAATCTCGAACAAAGTAGCGAAATGTTTACCATTTGTTGCCTTGACTGAAGCGTTTTTGCATTTCGCAAAATTTTCCTACTTCAGTCTACAACGAGGAGCACCCGGGTAACGTCAGGTGACTAGTATTGAATAATAGAAACAGAGGTTTAACGCGTACATCGCCATGAATATTGGAAAACAATAAGTGAAAGCAGAGAATAATATCAATCGATATAAATCAACCACTGGCGAAATTGGATAAAATAACATAAATATTTTCAGATTCATGATTTAAGTTCTTAATAAAATCAGTATCTTTCAATCAGTGACTCAAAAAAATGAAGACGTAAATTGATTCTGAATAAAACTATTTTTCGGCAATTAAAAGAAGTATTTTTCCTCAACATCTTCGTTACAACCCTACCTAACTTTGTTATTCAAATGCGAGCCTATATAGTGGATAGGATCGTTGAAAAGCTCGCGACAGAAATGTTAACATATTTTCTTTATTTTACTTATTTGGTTATTAGTGAATAAGATCAAAACCTTGAAAATCAATAAACTATTAATAACATCCTAGTTCTATGTACGAGTGAATTTAACATAGCGTATGCTGAAAATTACCACACTTGGCATACTCCTAGGGGATGGTAAATCTCCGAATGGTCTCAGGTGGTATGTTATCTGATACGACTTCAATTTTATTTTCTTTTAGATCTTCAATATTAACCGACCGGTTTTGATAAACATCAATGTTGGTCATTCAATTGACCCACATCGTCTAATCCAGCGTCTAGCAAACATTTGATCTGAATATCCTCTGACATTAACACCAAAATATGGAGGAACGCCGTCCTGTTGAAACCAGATTTTCCCGATAGGGATATCTGGATCTACTTCATTGGGAAACATATTATCCCTGTGTAAGTTCTATGAAAGTTGGCGAGACTTCGAAGTATGAGTTTGTTGGTTCTCGATTTTCATCTCTCATTTTGTAGAATTGATATTAATTGGTTTTTTATGACATGACGTCAGGTCTGTCAGACATAGTCGAAAGTATTTCAAGCTTCTACAGGATGTCCCTTAATTAGACAAACTTCTAGTGGACATTATAGATCGTATTTCAGACAGATTCGACCCAAATCAAATAATGCAACATTACTTTCGTTAAGGAGCTAGTGCCATTTGAAAATGACGTCCTGTCCACACTTTTTGCCACATATTTGCAAAACGGAGTCACATGAAGTGCCGAAAATTTACACATTGTCTAATATCAAAAATACGCATCGATTAGATTGAGTGCATTTCTTTCATATCAAGCACAATCGTTTCATTTGGGGGGGGGCGAAGGGTATTTTTAGTTGAAACTTCTTTAACTTTCATTATTTCGCGAGATTTACATCATATTCATAAACCCTGATGTTTTTTTCTTGAAAAGAGATGCTCTTGTATAATTACGCCCAGATGCACCATTTCAGAAAAAAAATAGATTTGAAATTTTCTATCTTTCCACTAAGTACTCAATGTTTCAACTAAAAATACCCTTCACCCCCCCTACAAATGATACGATTGTGCTCGACATGAAAGAAATGCACTTAATCTAATCGATGCGTATTTTTGATATTAGCCAATATGTAAACTTTCAGCACTTTATGTGACTCCGTTTTGCGAATATGTGGCAAAAAGTGTGAACAGGACGACATCTTCAAAGGGCACTAGCTCCTTAACGAAGCAATTTTGCATTATATGATTTGGGTCGAATCTGTCTGAAATATGATCTTTAATGTCCACTAGAAGTTTGTCGGTCTAATTACGGGACACCCTGTATAGCGTAAATCATATACTCTATAAAATTGATATTAACTATTCGCTATTCGACACATTGACACGTGCTCTTAAATTCAATTCAATAATTTTCGTGTACAAAACAATCGCACCTGCAAGCCTTCATAACATCAACTTTTCCACGTAAATTCGAATTACTAACACCTCAATAGCCATACAAATTCGAACATAGCATGGAAACACGAAAGCCATTAAAAGAATCATTGTTACCAACAACAATGGGATCTTAACGAGAATATAAATTAATTCATAACTCTTACGTATGTTGCTGATGTGCAGAATGATCTCTTGATGTGAAGATAGCATCGGATAGAGCTCAGCGATAGGATCAAGGAAGAGAAAAAGCGATCCATAATGGAGTAAAGTAACGGAATGAATTGAATTAATCGCGGCTTGGTTATTATTTCGAGTTTAACGAAACAATACCTGGCTCCTACGCAAAAATATGATTTAACAAAAGGTATGTGAAGAACTTCAGACAAGTCGTGACTTTGGCTTTCATTATTCATTATTTTTTAAGATTGATCATTCGTTTGTGCATTATATTTTGATATCGAAGTTATCAAGACAAATTAGCATGTTGTATGCATAATGTTATCGGTTTTATATGTAAACATCTTAATTAAGTTCAATTATTTTTACTCATTAGAAGTAGGTTAGAATAAATTGCTTTTTTGATGAACTAGTTTTTGGTTTTTAACTTTGAACCCAGACTTTGTTGATAATGTCTAATGGTTTATTTATGCATGGAAAGTATGGAAAATCTAAAGGAGCATTATTATAAGTATGTATGTAACAGCATAACAATATTCAATCCAACGTAACAAAAAAGTAACGTCAATAATTCTAGTACGAAGAATTGTTGAAAATCCTCGTACCCTCAGTTTTTTTTTAATTAATTTATCCTTTATATTTTCTCGAATGTGAGAATACGGCAGTCGGACCATAATTCTTCACTAATTATTTTTCACTAGGGAAATTCACGAATCCATGAATTTGTAATTTCAAGAGCAGATCTGGCTATGCTTATTAGAATTTGAAATCTCTCACCCCAATTCCTCACCTCAACTCAAATAGGAATATATGGATTGTGACATATCAAATGAAATAAAATGAAATTTCAATTTCAAGCTAAGGGAGATCAGTCTCAAAATTGCAAATCCATGAAGTTGTATATTTTTTGGGAATAAGAACATAATAATCATTAGAAGGAAGTCATCATTTTAAAGCTCATACATTTAACTTCAAACTTTAGGTAGGTACCTTTACTAATACGTATAATACATGTTTTTCTCGTTCATTTGATTTTGTATAATTCATGTGTTTCGAAGTAGTGTTGAAGGTAATACTAGAGTCGTTATTGTTTACATCTTATTTCAGAGCCCAGATTGATAATTATGAAAATTATCGAAATTTTTGTCAACTGAATACGGTTTCGTCCTCTGTAGACCTTGATCCTATGAAAACAATTAACTTATCATGGAAAAAAGAGGTCATCTTTATCCTGAATTATACAGGGTGTCCCGTAATTAGACCGACAAACTTCTAGTGGACATTATAGATCGTATTTAAGACAGATTCAATCCAAATCATTTAATTCAAAATTGCTTCGTTAAGGAGCTAGTGCCCTTTGAAGATGACGCCCGTCCACACTTTTTGCCACATATTCGCAAAACGGGGTCACATAAAGTGCTGAAAGTTTACACATGGGCTAATATGAAAAATACGTATCGATTAGATTGAGTGCATTTCTTTCATGTCAAGCACAATCGTATCATTTTGCGAAGGGTATTTTTAGTTGAAACTTTTTAACTTTCTTTATTTCGCGAGATCATATTCATAAACTCTGATGTTTTTTCTTGAAAAAAGATGCTCTTGTATAATAACTCCCAGATGCACCATTTCTGAAAAAATTGATTTGAAATTTTCTCTCTTTTCACTAAGTACTCAATGTTCACTTTCGTTTTAAATTTATTTTCATTTGATAATGGTTAGGTTGAAGATATAAATCAATTCTATCGAACAAAGATCATCTTCTCTCGCCAAAAATTTCGATATCAATTATTTGCATTTATGTTTTGCGAATATGTGGCAAAGAGTGTGGACAGGACATCATCTTCTAAGGGCACTAGCTTCTTAACGAAGCAATTTTGCACTATAAGATTTGGGTCGAATCTGTCTAAAATATGATCTATAATGTCCACTATAAGTTTGTCGGTCTAATTACGGGACACCCTGTATAAATGTACATATATCGACTGATCATAGACTTTTTCAAAACTGTATATAACAAGGACATCGACATCAGTTCTCGTCAGTCTAGGTTATTCAAAAGTATTCAACTAGGCAGACTCTGCACATCCTGTACCATCATCAATTCTAACAATTATTGGTAAAGGTAAAAAAACTTCTGTCTTGCGGCCACCCACAGAACCTCCTATTGTCACATCCAGCAAAAAAAACAACCAAAACTCTCACGTCGAACAGGAATCAACAATTGGAAATAACTTGGTCACGTTTTGTCGATTTTTTCCAAAGAACAGCGGAGAATTCTTCATGCTGCGGTGAGGATCTATTTCACTTCTTCTATAATATAGACAGACTCAGTAGGCGTCAAATTTTTGTATGTGATTCAGATTAAAACAAGGACATGATTAACATCAGAAGGAATTAATCATTCGAAGCTTCTTAAGTTTTTTCATTTTTATTTTACACAGAAGAACGCTAACAGGTGTGAACACCAAAAAAAGCGCCCACTATTTATATAAAATAGACAATGCTAACATTCATATATAAATAAAACAATGCTCATGAACAATGTTTAGAATCACCCAAACATCCTCTTAAGAGACTTTCTGAAAGAACTTAAACTATCCCCCGAAATAAATAAACACTATAGTCCGTTCACGAAAGGTTGAGCACCTAGTAGGCGTTTCTTTATTTATCTGAAGTTGGCAGTATTTGCTGTCATAACGTAAAATAAAGTCAACGTTGCCGAATGTACCCGGCCTCGTCCGACGAGCTTGCGAGTTATCAGACAACTCTATGCAATATTGGCAACATTGCGTATCAATCTGACAAGAAAAACATCATAACCTAAAATTTTAATATACAGAGTGGAATATGTCAAATTATCATGGCCAACCGACGGCATATTTATGTTCTGTGCCGACGGCTCAACCTTTCGTGAACGAGCTATATACATACTAGCAACCCGCCCCGGCTTCGCACGCTACATCCCGCAATTTTAAATCTGTAATATCTTCGAAAATATTCACTATTTAATTGATGTTATTATACATATAACCTTTCTCTTGAATCACTCTCCGTGGGTTTCACAAAGCTTGATTGGACAATCAAATCGTTGATTTTGAATTAACTCGATGGTTTATGTCAAAAATGAACTGAAAATTTCACAGAAATGGTGACATTTCAATAATCAAGCTGATTGGAGTTTTGTGAAACCCGGCTTCAATCTATTAAAAAAAAGCGTCAAAATCCGTTGCGTAGTTTCAAAGATTTAAGCATACAAAGGGACATAGGGACAGAGAAAGCGACTTTGTTTTAGTAGTGAAAAATTGCATAGATCAAACATTCTTGGTATAGGTGAATACTTTGCGCTATTGGTTCTATAGGTGGTTAGGTAAAATACAGGAGGTCTCCTCTGATGTCTGACAGAAACATAAAAATCAATTGAATCTTGCATTTAAGGGGAAATTCATTTTATTTGACAATATTTTGAACATGAAAATCAAATCATTAATTTTTCTTCTGTCCTTTAAAGTAGAATCATAACTTTACCCTTGTGAATGTTTAATGTACATTATTTATCCTATGCATTTGATTTCGTATAATTCGTTTGTTTTCAATAGTATAATAGAGTCGGGTAATAGATACTAGAGTTGTACTAGAGTGTACACTTCCCATTTCAGAGCCCTGATCGTGCTTACAAAAATGATCGAAACTTTCGGCAACTAAATAATAAATATTTGTTTTCTTGAGACCTGGAAGCTATAAAAACAATCAGCTTATCTTGAAAAAAGAAGTCATATAACATTTCAAAAGTATTCAACAAGGCATACTCTGCACATCCTGTACAGTCATCAATTCTTGCTATTATTGATCAAAAAACTACGTATGTCTTGTGGCCTCGCACAGAACTTCCTATTGTCACATCGAGCAGAAAAAATGAACCGAAACTCTCACGTCGAACAGGAAACAACAATTGGAAATAACTTGGTCACGTTTTGTCGATTTTTTCCGAAGAACAGCGGAGAATTCTTCATGCTGCGGTGAAGATCTATTTCACTTCTTCTAGAATATAGACAGACTCAGTAGGCGTCTTCGAGTATTCCGGAAGTGCTATCCAGGGTATCATTGCGATGGAGGAGGTGATTAACCGTTGGGTTCCTCCAAGCAGTTCGAAAGGACTGGGCTGGTAGGTTTTTGATCTATTAAAAACCGTTAATGGTAATTTCCTCCGATTTGATTTCAGAAATGGATTTATTTGATCATGATTTATGCTACGTAAAACGATATCACGGTTTGTTATAGTCTCATTTCCTCAATTAATAAGTTTATAGTTCAGGCAGTGACAGTGATTGTGGTTGTTGCTGCTTTATGGATGTTGAGTTGTTTGATGGTTGCGCTGATAAAATATGATTTTTATGGATCGTCTAGCAAAGGGGGATTTAGAAATAAACAATCAGGTACTGGGTACGAAGAAATATTCACCCATATCGATCTCCTTTGTTTGCGAAACATCCAAATAAATGTCAAAAAATAGATGAAATTTTAAGAAAAGCCCTGAGCAGGAGTTCTTGGTGAAGCAGTAAGGCTTATTATCTCATATTTTATATGGGATTTGAGATTGATACCAAATATATAAAGCAGAATCCTCAGCGCAATTATATTCTGGAAATTATTCAAAAAATGAAATATATAAAAATAAATGATTACAGAAATTAACTTCGATTTCACATAATAATTTCACTCGAATCGGTTATCCTGTTATAGGGATTCTTCTTTTCAATATTCCAATTGAATTTTCTATGGTTCTGTTGACATTATGGCCACAAAATTTTGCACGAAGATTCAGTATAACAGTCTTCATTCGCAGAAAAATGTCACTTGAATCGAATATCCTGTAATGGAAATATAAAGATTCTTCTTTTCAATATTCCAACTGAATTGTCTATGGTTCTGATGACACTACGGCCACAAAATTCTGCATAAACATTAGTGTATCAATCTTTATTTATAGAATGAATTTCATCCGAATCGGATATTCTTTTATGGAAATATGAATATTCTTCTTTTCAATGTTCCAATTGAATATTCTATGGTTTTGTTTATACTATGACCACAAAATTTTGCACGAAGCTTATTATGACCTTCTTGCATATGGCCGCAACATTTCATTTCGATGGGTTTTGATCTGTCTGAGGTATTGAGCAACAAAAATTTGAATGGTCATATTTTATGGAACACCCTGTACGATTTGGCTTGTTAACGAACTTAACCGAGCCATTTCGGACCCGAACTCATCCTGAAAATTTCAAGTCTCTAGGACAATCCCTTCGAAGTTATTGTGCTAAATGCCAGACGGCCGCACGAACAGAATTGAATTTGACCACGAAGTCGTCATTGGGGTGTCTAACCCTATCATTTGAGACTATTTTCGGCTCAATTCCTAAAATTGCAGACATTTGGGCAAAACGATATAGCACTCGTTTAAGGAGAACGAGCGCTCAAAAATAGATAAAAAGAATCAATGTTAAATCAAAAACTTTTCGTTCGTGCAGGACGCTACATTAACAACGTATCTGTGTTTAGTGTGTACTATCGTTAGTTGGAATAATTTGTCCATATTTTTTCAAAGAAAACGATTCGGAAGTGTATCGACAATAATGGACACCATTCGACAGATATCATCTTCAAAACTAAATCAGCAAGTTCCTCTGCCACACGTGTGCCCATTATAGGAAAACGACAATTCAAATTCAATTTTCCTTTTTCAAATCTTAAACCTAGTCTGATAATTTTGAGTTTCAAAATCGACCTACGTTTGGTTGTGAACAAGAACTTCCGAACAGAATAATTTATTACGGTATTGATTGATTTGAAAAATCGAATAATACGAACTGTTTTGCCTAAATATCAAATTTCCCATCGAATGATAGTTCTGTTTAACGAAGAATTTTATATGTTTTCTTTTAACCGCTTAGTTATCGAGATCACCAATTTGTGGAGCCCCTGCCTATTCCCGATAATTAATTTACCCATTAGGTGTCTGTTATTGATGAAATATTACTGATGCTGAGAGCTGAAATGAAAGAATTATCCTGCATATTCAGACGATATCTATTCAATATTGTGAAACCGTTAATTTCCGTGCATGTAATATATTTTTCGATTACTATTCATTCATGGATGACACGATACGTTTTACACTCATTTCCTCAATTAATATGTTTATAGTACAAGTATATAGTGAAGAACTTTTTGGTATATAAATAGACAAACTAGTTTAAGTTCACAAAAACTGGATTGGCATCATGCAAAAATTGCTAGCTTTCTCCCTGTCAATGTAGGTATACTTATAAATCTAGGTGTTTGGCTAAATTGAAGGCATAAAGTGTCAATAAACACAGTTTCCAAACAGGAAGTATCAATGTTTTGAGTGTTGAATATATTTTCATTTCACCTTCTTCAGCTCATTCAAAGATTAAACGGAATCAATTCACTGAGGATAAGTGGAATATATTTATGTACCGGGTTTTCACTATTATTTGACCCCCCCTTTAACTTTGTTACTGAAGGAATACAAAAAATGTTTCGTACAAAAGTTTCACGAATCAATTGAGGTTTTTTGATATGAGTCCAGAAACTGAAATATATACAGGGTGGCCAACATATTGATCGCCACTTCATTTTTTCAAATAGTACACCCTGTATATTTTTCCATATTTAGTTAGCTCTTTTTCCCCTGATTTCGAATATGTAACATATGTTGGTCTATCTTTCTTACTCTGAGCACCACAGAGTTTCAAATTTCAATAACCATCTGGCATAGCTTTTGAAACATAGATAAATTGAAAATAGTAATCATCGAAATGAATACAATCTTCAATTTATAGGCTCACAGAACCTTCTTCATGCGGACTGGGATGATTTATTCAAGATGTGATTATTTTGAGCAATTTCTCTAGTTGATGTTATTCTTACCATACTGCCATAGTTTATCATTTTTCATTGGTTAAATAATTGTTAAGTATTCATTCTAAAATAATACTTTTAAGTAGATTGTTGGGATATAAAGAATTTCGTAGGTATTTCACATATTTTTTTATTCGGTGTCATCATTGCAAAGCTTTCAAACTCTGAAAATTGAAGAGACACATCCACATACGCATTTATATCCGAGATCAGGAATGAATAGCTTATCAAAAAAAGAAGAATATACAGGACAGGGTGTCCCATTTGAAAAAATATAGTTGCATTCAATGTTGTTCACCCTGTATATCTTCCCATTGACGTTACTATAACTCCAAAGATGAGCATTTTCAGTAAACGCACTCTGCAACTTGTAAAATGATTACAGATCTTGGCAGGTGGTTCTTACAATTTGAAACTCTGTGGTTCTCAGAATAAGAAAAATAGACCAACATATGTTACATATTCGAAATCAGGGGAAAAAGAGCTAGCCAAACATGGAAAAATATACAGGATGTTCCATTTGAAAAAATGAAGTTGCCATCAATATGTTGGCCACCCTGTATATATTTCAGTTTCTGGACTCATAACAAAAACCTCAGTTGATTTCGTGAAACTTTTATACAAAACATTTTTTTGTATCTGCTTTAGTAACAAAGTTAAGGGGGGGTCAAATTATAGTGAAAACCTGGTACATAATATAGGTATTGTATTAGTCTGCAAATTCATATTCTTCTGCTAGTTCTCAGTTTTTCTATTTAGAAGTTGTGGAAGAATATCATATCAATACCTTCTGCATTCGTACCATGAATAAATTTTATATTTCATCAGATACAAGAAATTGAGATGTATTTGATTGAAAACTAGATTATGGGATAATATTACCATAAATAAAAAACATATAAACATATAAATATGCATATCCCCATGTATATGTAAAGCAGTCAAGATGTTATTTTTTTATAGTGATCTGAATAAATATGTCGGCACTCACTTCTAGTTTCACATATAGTCCGTTCACGAAAGATTGAGCGCATAGTAGGCGTTTCTTTATTTATTTGAAGTTGGCAGTATTTACTGTCATAGAGTAGGTAAATAAAGTCAACGTTGCCGAATGTACTCGGCCTCGTCCGACGAGCTTGCGAGTTGTCAGAGAACTCTATGCAATATTGACAACATTGCGTATCAATCTGACAAGAAAATAGAGAACATAACCTAAAATTTTAATATGCACAGTGGAATATGCCAAATATCCATGGCCAACCGACGGCTCAAACTTTCGTGAACGGAGTATACATATCAGTTGTCCAGCATTAATCGTCATTTTATATGACCCTCAAATAGGTTATTCGTTCGACCAAAGTTTCAACAAAAATCTCTCTATCGATCTAACGGATTTTCTATAGCAAATAGAAATTTTTCATTGTCATTTTGTGACTGAAAATATATCAACGTACAGCAATCTCATAATGGTACGAAGGAAACAAACGATTACCATTCCAGAAAACACATAAACCATAATTCATCTAGATGTTATTCAGTACTAGAATATGTCATTAACACCCATGAATTTTTGATAAAGTTTTACAATGGACATTGATAAATTCGAAATCGATGAGTAATGATAATGAAGGGTTGGAGCTACTTATTTTGAAGTGGAGAGATATACAAGATGATTGTCGAACGCCTGGCTAGATAATAAGAGGATTTGAAGGAATCAAGAAACTTTGGTACTTGGATTTATATTTACTAGTATATCATTCTAAGAAATATGATACACATAAGAGTTTTGAAGAGAGCTTTTGACAATGAGAAACTGTTACTCTAGTATCGAAGGATATGCAAATCAGTCCAAAATGTGCATTTACATTAATTTCCAGAAGAAAATATCTTAGAAATACAGTGGAACTTCCCTATAACGAACGTCTGTATAACGAATTTCTCTATATAACGAATTTCGTGCAAAACATTGCACCTTGAATCCAAATTACATGTTAAAAACACCCTCTGAATCGAAGTATATTCTCTCTATAACGAAATATTCAAAGAACATCACTCTTTGAATGGGTATTGATAGGAAGGTATAAGGGTGGGTTTTTCCCGAAGTTTTTCCGGACGAACGTAATAAATCCCGACATTGTACTAAATCATTTCGGCGGGCAGAGAGATCCTTCTGAAACAGTTTTAAATACACCCCCGGCTTTTTGGTTTCAATCTAACCATTACGCTTGTGTGAAAGTTGTACTAAAATGTCTAAAATGAAGTACTTAAGTTTGAATGATAAACTTAAATTCATCAGTGAAGCCGACCGCGACATTGCCGACTATAGAAACAAATTTTCCGTATAACTAAATTTCTATATAACGAAGTTTTTTGCGGATTTAGCACTTTCGTTATAGGGAAGTTTCACAATAATTGACCCTTGGAAAAACCATTATCCGACTTCTAAACTTAGGAGTATAGAAAGCGCATTCTCAATATTCGGGGGTAACATCTCTAGTGCATTTAATTTTTCGGAAAAATTTCGGAAAAACGAGTTTCTAAGTAAATGGTTTTGACAAGTAGCATGAGCAGTAGATAACTGGATAGGTATATATTTTTCATCCAAAGTAAAGCTTTCCCTCACACTTTTCGGACATTAGTATATACTGATATGGTAATTTGTTATGGTTCAAGTTTATAATTTTAAGAGTTTGTAAGTAAGCAGGATATAAAAATTAAGATGTGTTACCATGAAAGTGTATTGACAGTTAGAAATTAATGAAATAGAGAAAAGTCACGAAATTGTTTTCCGATGAATACACCCTGAAAAGAGTATCATAATTCAATAAAAATTAGATCAAGAAATTGTTTGGGTCGTGTAATTTCCTACCCATTAAAATTTAAAAATATTTAAAATAGAATATACACGATTCCATATCAATTGGCGCCCAAAGTGAGGCTTGCCTATGTATTTCGTTGTCAATTATGAATTATGCAATTTCAACTTTGTAAGCATTATTTTTTATGTAATTTTTCATTTCAAATTGATCGAATATACAGAAATTATTAACTTGACTATGTCATGACCTACGATTTTTCATAGCAACTGAATACTAAGTAAATCAATTTGTCTAAGCGAATATCTGTTAGTTGTTTCTTCCTTATTGAACCATATCTCCAATAAGGTTGTAGGAAAATCTTCGAAAGACATGAAATCAAGATAGTACTTCCTTGAAATTAAAAGGATTTGCCTCGGTATCAGAAGAACTAGGTACACCGCAAACAAAAAGAAAGGTACCACACCTCATCGAAAATTCCGATTTCAATTCGTGAACAGATTAAACCGAACAATTTCTTTTCTGTTTCCGTATTCCGGCATACACTTCGCGTGATAGATAAATTATTCATGGTTTAGCCGATCTATTCGATTTTCCCAGACATCAACTTAATTTTAAAATCATTGTGTACGTCCAAACAGGACATTTAGCATTTCATGCACAACTGCTAAATAATTATGCAGTCTTCGTAATGTAGGTCAGAAGTGTTTGTTTCGTGAAATAGATGTTGGTCCGTGTTTCTAGACACTAAATACTGTTCGCAGTGTGGTTATAGATATCTGATGGTGTGCTGGTACATTGATTGTATTCAATTTCCGAGCTGACTTTCTCCTCGTACGTAAATGGTTTTGGCTGTTGATCAATTGGAATTGGATATCTTCAATTGGCTCTATTCGGTCGTATTTTATGAAGATGGTGTAATTCGATTTCCAATTCTCATACTCAGTGACATTGGAAAAAGAAACTTGTTACTTACCTTATATTATTGAGTTATCTAAAATATCAAGAAAAAACTGAAAATGTGGTAGATTAAACCTGCCTACTGATGCTGAAAGCTTCACAAAAGATTTCAGAGATCTGATAAAATCCAATATCTGTGGAGGCTTCAACGACGCTAATACCTCACTCTTACAAGTTTCTCGTCCAAGGCATTCTTTCCTTAGGCTCACAATACCAAAGTACTCCGTGACTATGTGAGTGGGGGTTTCTTCATCCTCTCCACAGAATTTACACTCGTCAGTGTCCGATAATCTCATCCTTAACAGGTGCTTGCTGAGGCGACAGTGTCCTGTAAGAAAGCCAGTGAGAAGGTGTAATTGATGTTTCAATGTTCCGAAGGAACTTAGTGTAATAATAGGCTTTCTCCATCTCCAGAAACTCCTTCTTATATGTACATTTACCTATACCACTGAAGGGTTCTGGGCCAATGAGTGACATTCGTGCACCCTCTTTGCAAGTGTATCGGCCTCTTCGTTTCCTTTGATTCCCAAATGGCCGGGAACCCAGATTAAAAAGACCCAATAATGTTGCCTACCTCATTGAGTTTGTTCCTGCACTCCCAGATTATCTTTGAGTCGATTACGTAGGTGCTCAGTGCTTTAATAGCAGCTTGACTATCTGAGTGTATGACTATATCGCACTTCTGATAGTTTATTTCTAGATTTATATCTAGACATCTTTCAATAGCTAAGATTTCTTCTCGAAAGACGCTCATACAGGTGCCTAGTGACAGTGCACATTTGGTTCTTGGTCCGCCAGCTCCTGTAGAGGTTTTGAAACCATCTCTATACCAGTTTACGGTAATTTCTTTGAGGTTATAGTCTTTGTATTCTCGTTTCCATTCCTCTCTTCTACTTAGCAATGTCCTGAAGTTTTTCTTAGTGCTTACTTTCTTGATTATTACATCACTAGGGAGGTTCGCAGATACGATGTAGTGGTTCAAAGAGGACCAAACTCTACAGATACTGCTACAGATAATTCTTCTTCCAATAATTTTTATTGAATTTTGAAACACAACTAGAATTGTTATCAGATGTTTTAATTCAAGATAAACATCCTTCCGAAGTTTGTCAACACCTTCAAACTAATAACTTTTCAAAGTTCCATTAGAAAGGAACATGTATATTACTACAGAAGATGTTAAAAATGAATTTATTCTATATACATATAATAAAAAACTGATGAACATTCTTGCCGAACTGATTTTTATATTATCAAGATAGAGAATTTGTAAGAATCAATTAGAAAATTATGCACAGTTAATTGGTAGAATTCAAGAGAACGCCTTCTAACATTCTAGCAGGCGTGTACAGCAACTCTTGCGTGTTTTCCACATACAGAACGCGGCAGCTTGCTGATGTAGATAAACACTAAATAGCAAGTTTGGGCACATGCAGGTGAAAATTTTACCCACACTCTTTTATAAATCAATACTTCGTCAACTGGACCGAAGTAGTTCATAACTTAGCGATGAAAAATTTTCATTATTGATAGGTAATTCACTTTAAATTCTGCCTTTAGCATTTCATTTTCGGAAGTTTCAAAAAATAGGCAATCTGTGAAAATTGGAATGGATTTCATATCGAATTAATATTCAGGATATCTGTAAATAAATGCGAGAGACTTAAGGAGATGATTCTTCGATGAAAATAAACAGGGGTAGATTTTTTCGAAATCGACCTCCCTTCCAAGATACAGCCTTTAAAAGGCGATTACGAGTTGACAGTTTTAAATTGTTTTTAGTAGTCCTAAAAAACACTGAGTCATAAAACTATACATAATATGATTCATTAAGTAGATGTTCCTCACACATTTTTTTCGATCCCATAACTTTATTAAGGGTTTATTAGGGGTTGAAAATAACAACCGCTTATGATTTTCCTTTTCGAATTGTTTTCGTGGGATAGATTTTCGAAAGATAAAATTCTCTTAAGGTTTCCCATTCAATTCTGGCGAAAAAAAGTCTCTTGCAAAATTTCGATACAGTCGATACTTTTATCGGAAAAAATAAAAACTTACAAGCAGTTATGATCACTATTCATTCCATTTCATCGTATGTTCCATAGAATGAATATTCTAAGGTAAGGATTAAAAGTTTCACCTCAGGGATCACCAAATCTGGCCAACCTGTATACATACTCATTACTACTCATAATATTATCAAATGAAAAAAAAACCTATATTCTTGAAACGCCCATTCTAGACTCACTCCTTGTAATTTTTGGAACGAAGAATCTGCTTTTCATGTTCTTTCTCCTGTTTATCCATATCTCCATAATATAATCAATCATCAGCGAGCTGCAATAAACATTTAACGGCGACTGTGAGAAAACTGCAACTATTTATACCAAAAACCCGTTAAAATCTTGTTGGTACTACAAAATGTCACAAACTACACAACTCGTATATAACCTGACAAAATCTTTCTCATCCAATTAAAAACCTGCCCCATTTCAATCCGTTATCAAAACTTGGAATACCATAAACCAAATTAAATAACAAACATACAGGGTCAGTTTTCGCACAAGGAGATAAGGCATGAACTTAACCTAAAAAGATATTTTGTCAGTTGGATTATCTGTACGTTGAACTGTTCCGCAGGACGTTCAAGCGTCTCTCATTGATAAATCATTAAATGCTAATCAGTTTGTTTCTATTATTGGTGCGCGTTACTTGTTTCAAGTGTTTGTTTTTACGTTTCAGATGGGACCCATAGAAAACGTACCCAGACATGAGTTTCCAGGCCAGGAGGTTGAGTTGAGGAAGAAGGATCTGTCGAGAGATCTATTTGGGGTCCAACTTGAGGTGAGTGCTTAGGTTTCGGAGATCAGTTATTCTTCTGGTGAATCAGCCACTTTTGCTTACTTACAATAAATAATTGCGATTGAGGCATTTTCCTAATCTCCATACAATAACATTACTCATTTCTGGTTCTTGACTTGAAATTTTTGATGATGAAAGATTCGTTGAAATGTTTTGAGAATATTTGTTTCTTTTCCACAATTCTCAAAAAACAATCATCGTACACTTCGATCTATTTTTGATAATTCAGTTGTCGAACTATTTTTCTTGTAAACTGGATCAACAGTCTGTAAACTGATGGGATTTTCGGTTATTGGCATGAAAGTTGCTTCCTTCAATTTTCTACGTTTCTGTATTTTTTTTTTTGATACCATAAGGCGTTTTCGGATACTCAGTATGGTTAACTCGATCCCTAACCTTTGCGTTCGTTTACCTAACCCGAACATCCAACCCACGTTGGGAAAGTACGGTGCTATTAACTCAATCACTGACTCAGGTTGATCTATCGTAACTCTACACGAGAGCAGGTTGTAGAGTCACCGCAAGCGCACTGCAGTTCAATTTTGTATTTGAAAAAGGCGGAAATAAGTCTTCTCTTTTCTTTGTGATGTTCTATTCCTAATAATTATGGAAAGAGAAGAATGTGACACATCTTCTTCATAACTTTGTATGCAGAACTTTCTGCGTTTCAGCTGAAGCCTTCATTACTTTTTTAACATAGCTACTCAAAAATAATATTGAACATGCGAGGGCACATCAGAAATTATAAACAATATTCACAGAAGTAAATAAATGCAAGCAAAGCTAGAAACAACCCGAAAATGAACTGGGACTGAAGAAATAAATCCATAAAGTATTTGATTATGTTATTGATACGACTGTTATTTCAAATCCTAAACCTGATGTGTTCGTAAACTTGGAACTCGGGTCCGCAATCCGAGTAGACTCTTCACGTGACCCAATGGATCGAGTTAGTATTTTTTTACGTTTTTTGTGACTTCCCGGAATATTTTTTTTCACAAATCTTAATTTTTCGATTTTTTCTAGAGAAAAATAATTTCCTCACTGATATAGGTATGCTGTCTTATTTTGAATGGTAAGACCTATTATAAGTGATGATGAATACGAGTATCAAAGCTCCATATCAGAAATGATGATATCAAAAAAGTTGTAGAGTGTACCCTCACGGTTATTTACCAAATAAGATGGAATTATCTGTTTTCATTTCCTGTCAATATTTTCGAGAGCGTAGGAAGCGTGGGTTCATCCCAAAATGTAATTAATCACATGGATAAAAATAACTTCATATTCATGAATGAGGTCTGAAAGTTTTCATTCGCTGGATTGAATATTAATTTTCCGAAATGAAAATTTTGAAACTTTTATTAATTCATTATGTTCAAGTATCAGCATGACCATGAATATGATTTATATTTTATTTTTGATACATATTTTCATATTAGGCTATAAGATATTCTATTTCTTTTCATGTAAAACTCCCTATTTCATCATTTTCTCTAACCTTAAATTCATGAGAAATTCAATTGAGATCTTTTTTAATAGACTCTTGTGATTTCATAATTCCTTTCGTTCTGTAGGTATTTCAGATTTTCTCTGATATAGGTACCTAACTTTCAGTCAAACCCACAACAAAATTCAAATTCAGATTTTGTTTTTTCCAGAACCCAACCCCATAAAAAGGTAATGTCTCTTTCCACAGAAGACACGCAATCAATAATATTTCCCCAAGGAAATTGGAACATATTTCAGGAAAATTATTCAAATGACTAGCTGAAACATTCTTTTTTTCCGATGCAGCGCGGACTGAAACAGATTTATCGTCCTTTCCCTGTGTCAACTGGGGTCGCTATTAAATCGCTTCAGATTTGTCGATATTTGGTCCCACGTGAAAAAAAAACATATAAAAGCCAGCAAATGCTGCATAAATTAGGAGTCCCGATAACACTTTCGTGGTAATTGCTATGCGGCACTATCGGGGTAGGCGTATTAAGGGTTGAAAGAGGACAGGGGTGAATTAGATGTTTTCGTCAATGATCCCAAGGGACTATAAAATTATTTTGGCTATTTCACTGATTTTTCATTGGTCAGAAGTTCTATTTTCATTTTGTGAAATTTCAAATCGCGACATCTCTATGACTGTCCCACTGAAAATATTCATTTTTGAATAATTATTGAGCAGTTGAAGTGAAACCGATCGGTTATCTAGTTCTGAAAATATCGGAATTATTCTGTTAGGTAGATGAGGTCAGTGGCGCAGCCAGGATTTTATTTTGGGAGGGGCTGAACTGAAAATTTTTTGATGATACAGTGAATAACGAAAGTTGCAAAAAAATAAAGAAGAAAAAAATAACGAAGAAATTAATCTTTGGGGGGGGGCTGCAGCCCCAAAGCCCCCCCCCCTGGCTGCGCCAGTGGATGAGGTTCATCGATTAACCTTCCCAGACTACCCTAAAAATGTTTATAGTCATACAAAGGTGTTCAGAGGGTGTATTTAAAAAATCTTGTTGAGAGTGTACTGAAAAATCGTTTTTAAATTTAGTTTAGTTAATTCACCTTTCCCTTCTAAAATGACTTCAAGAAAGAAAACCGTTTCAGGATTCTGTAAGAAGAAATAATTGAAGAATGCCCACCCAACGAAAAAAAAAAAGAATTCAACAAAAATGAAAGGAAAAATATTTTACGGGCATACTGAAGTCGAAAAGTGGTAGCGGGTGAGTTATTTAAGATAGAGAACGGTTATTTCGATTCCCGGAAAAACTACAAGTCCTACAGAGAAAAAAAGAGTGGTAAGATTATAGGTGTTGAAAGGATCTACAAATTTGTATTCACACTTTTTTACATAACCAAAAAAATTATGTGAAAATTTCAAAAAACCGATTGGTTTTTAATTTTTATCTGTCACAGATCATTTTTTTTACTAAATCTGAAGGAAACTTACCTTTGTATGTCTTCAATACAGTATAATTTTTTTCACTACAGATATACATTTTTTTCTCATTATACCGACCTAAAATCAGAAAACCATTCGGATTTCTGAAAAAGTTGTTTTTTTATTGAGATTTCTTTTTTCCCGTGAATTCTTTGAATTCACCATAGTTAAGTATATTATTTTAAAGTAAGTGAAAGAAAGAGTTTTTAACGCGCAAACCTAACTCAAACTTTTCGAAAACCGATCATATTTTGACTTAATAATTTTCCATTCAACATTAGGGTTTTTTTCTATTTTGAGTCAACATAACGTGAAGAAATGAATATTTTAAATCGAAAATATTGTAATGTTTTTTTTTATATACCAAACTAGCAAACCCGGCGAACTCCGTTTCGCCACCAGATGGCTTCGTTTTCTGTAACATTTCGTTTGGTGATAAAAAAAATGAAGAAAATTTTTTTTATTTGAAAAGGAACAACAGTAATAAATTCATTTCGATTACAAAAATGAAGTGTTACTTAGTTAAACTTCTCTAAGTAAATGAAAGAGAATCCAAAGTAAATACTGAATCGAAGCGTTATACGTTTCCGCAAACTATCCGTTTTTTTGAAATGCTCTTTGGTAAACCATATTTTTGTTTTTTGGCCTGACGTAAACACAAACAAAGCGGATGGTTTTCCAACTCGTGAACACGTATAAAGTATAACTGCCATGTAAAAAACAATGATTTTCTAGTCAGGGCAGTAGATCTACCTTTTTAAGTAGATTTGTGAAACCGGTAGATCTACCTTTCTAAGTAGGATAATTTAACCGGTAGATCAATAATTGAACCGATAGATCAGATGAACAGTAGGTCTTTCGAACCGTTTTGTATACCTCGATAGATCATCATTGGTTATTGATGTTCATAGATATTTGATATATTCCTTGGTATCTGTCTGACTACACTACACACCCTGTATATACTCAGAGCGTCTATTGAACATTTATGGGAAAAGTAATACAAATGTTCGTGTTAGGAAGTAGAAAATTACAATATTTGGCATTTTTATGAAGAGACCCTGTATAAATAAAACCACCATCGATAGTAAATCATTTGAAATTCAAAAACTTCTTCGTTTCTGTGGAAATGTCTCTGTGATAATGCAGAAATTCAAAATATTCGACATGTTTATAGGAGCACCCCGTATGAATCCGAAGCATAGTATCTATATTTAAAATTCCACCTCCTATAACGAATCACTCGAAATTCAATAGCCCCTTCAATTTCATTGAAAGCTTTCTGTTATAACGTAGAAATGTGAAATAATTGATAGATTTATAGAAACACCCTGTATATATCTAAAACGTACCTGTATAAAACATGCACATGAAAATTTTAAATTATTTTCATCAGCTTTCTTTGAACCTGGAAAAAATACTTTTTATCCAGAATAAACAGAACATGCCACCATGGGGATTCGAAGCCGGTACACTACCAGGTCCACACACCTAGACGTTAGTCGTTACACCACTTGCCTTGTTACACGTGAAGACTGTTTATCTCAGACTTCAACGGGTTTAACATGTAAACATATCAGGAAATCGAAAAAATATATTGAAATATCGATAATTATCATAATACATACAGTTTTATATCATTTCCTGGCGTATTTTTTCCTAAAATACGAATAATCCCCGAATTTTGTTCTCATTACGTTATTTGTCAGGGAAATTCGGTTTAGTAGAAACCTCAAATATCACTGCGACCTGAAATGATGCTTTTGATCGCTGAAATGTTAGGAATTCGTTGAATGAACGTTGAAGTTGATGATTTCATATGGACTTACCTATTCAAATAACGTTTTCCACTCGAAACGAACAAATGTTCACATGAGACGTACCTATGTCAAAAATATTTTCTTCTTCCTGGTTATTTCAGAATTCCTGCAACGAATGTCTTCGTTAATTAACGTTATAGAACTACTCGAAAACGATATTCGTACCTTTTTTGATTCGGATCTGTCCTTTTTCTTCTGAAATGAGGAAATTGTTGGAAGCACTTCCCTCTCGAAAGGAGACTTGACAGTTGTCATTGAATTCGATGTCATAAATAATGACATTTTCAGAATGTACCAATTTCCTACGTTCTTCTCGATATCTTGAAATTTTTCCTGAATTTTCTTTGCTACAAACCTAGCGGAGCCCGAGACCTTTCCAACGAATGCAAAACCGTTGAAATCGGTTCGTGCGTTCTGGAGTTAAAGAGTCAGGGAGGAAAACCCGACTTATTTTTATATAGTAGATATACTGTAGTATGTTAGGGACATAAGAAAAGGTTTTCTCTGAATTTCCTAAAATAAAATTTTTGTGAAGGATAATAAAAATCCTTGTAAAAATCCAAAACCTTGTGTTTTGAATTTCTCTTATGAATTTTGAGGTGATGTAAAAAAAGGGTGAATGCGAATTCAACTCTCTTTAGGATTCGTAGTTCGACCGGAAATCAAAATAAACCATTTTTTACCCTCAAAAAATCACCCCCCTACTACTTTCCGACATCAGATAGACCGTAAATTACCTTTCTCTTTATTTCCGTTAATTCTCTGTCTTTTCTAGGTTTCCAAACCTATTGATCCTGGTCTATTTCGCTGTTTTCATGATAATTATTATCTATAAAACAAATCTAGTGAAGCAACCCTTAAATCGCTTTCTATTAAATTTTTTTCTCCACATTTTATTCTTTCTGAAGAAAAATCTGTCTCTATATCATCATTCTCCCTGGCTTTTTGGTCGGTTCAAGCCATCTTAATTCATAATGAAACAGCCCCCTCCTAATTCAATCCAATATTCATGCTGACTGATACCACCCTGTCCGAAAAAAAAATAAAAATGCAAATGGAAAGAATCGGCATATCTGCACTATGAATGCTCTAAACCACGAAAAGGTAGCCAAGCAACCGATACAAACACACGAGGAAAATGGATCGATTTCGTGGGAAAACTAGTTTCAACCGGTTATAAATCGATGAAGCACCATTTCTGGAGTTCACCTGGAATAATCAATTTATTGACAGGCGGCAGTGCGGCTATAATGTATACAAAAATAAATTACTATTCCCATCTAGCTCATTTTGTATAGTTATTTATGTCCAATGGAAAAACAACGACTGATTTGCTGTCGTTTTAACCGACGGAAATCTGATTAGAAAAATCGTTTTCGTTATGAATTGAATTATATTTCCCAGAAATAGGAGTATTAGGGGAGTTTTTTTCATGTAATTGATGTTAGTAAATTGTCCTGATGGAAATATATGATAATTGTTCATTCGTGTATTCGAAAATAACATTTGGGTCATTATTTCATCAAAATGAAAAATACTCATCATTATTATACACATATTGTAGTAAACTCATGAGGTTCACGAAATGTGATATATTTAATATAATACTATAATACTTCAAAACCCAACAAATTTTCTCAGTTCGGTATCACAAATTAAAAACAACAACTGAGAGAAATCTGGTTAGAAAAGTCGTTTTCGTTATGAATTGAATTATATTTCCCAGAAATAGGAGTAGGGGAGTTTTTCCTCCTATAATTGATGTGAATCGATCTGATCGAAATATATGATAATTCTTCATTATTATAATAGAAAATAATAGTTGTTTTATTATTCTATCAGATTAAAAAATTACTATTCATTATTTCACAAATATCAGGAAAAACAACGGTTCACATAATAAGATGTAACGCATCAAGACTTTAAAACTCAACAAATTCCAAATCTGTAGTTAATTCCGTTGAAAAGTTTTAATTTTTAGGTCATAAAAGGATGTTTACAAGATGTACAGTCGGGTCCGCTTATAACGATTGCGGTTGTGCCAACTTTAAGTGTACGCTATAAGCGAACTCTCGCTATAAGCGAGTTGCATTCAGATCGGTTATAACTATGGCGGTCGTGTCAACCAGCAAATGTACGCTATAAGCGAGTTGCAGTTTAGTGTACACGCAATTAATATGATTTGTACTTCAAACTGGCCAAAATACTCATCAGAAAGTAATAATACTGCTGAAAACTAAATATTTATTCCATATAATATAACATAATATGCTCCATGAGAAATATTATAATAGGTACATAAAGATATACATATTGTATTCATTTAAAATAATCTGAAATTTTTTTTTGGGTTACACGTTTGCACAATATTGAATTTTCTATTTTTCTCTGAACCGAATCAAATTTATCTTTCATTTCATTATCAAATTCATTACATTCTAAATACAAAGATATTATTTTTAGAGCATCAAATACTTCCTGAGCCTTTGGTGGCTCAGCTATGATTTCTGGTGATTCCACTTCTTCTTCTGAGTCTGGATCATCTTCAAATGACCCTTTTTCTGTGACTTCAGCTGCGATTTCAGTTTCTGATGGAAACTCGCAAGTCTCCAAAAAATTATCAACTGCTTCGAAACTACTGATAACATCGGAGTTCAAAGGATCTTTGAGAATGTTGTTTGTTATGGCCCAATTTAGTAAACTGACAGAATCTTCCTCAGCAGTAGGATCTGGATTTGCAACTTTCAATATCCACTGGGCTAAGGGGATGTCATCTTCTTCGTCAAATTCTAAATTGGGATGAAAGCCTGCATGCCTATAACAGTTGACAATAGTCTTTTGAGAAATACGATTCCAAGCACATATTATGCCATCAAGCAAAGTGAAGTTGAAGTTTTTTCTTTCGTCCAAACAAGAAATCATCCTACATAAAACCATTTTCTTGTAATGTCGTTTCAGGCAGGCGATGATACCTTGGTCCATAGGCTGTAGCGCTGCCGTTGTATTCGGTGGAAGAAACTCTAATTTTATGGATGTTAAGTTTGCAATTGCAGGATGTGCTGGACAATTATCGATCATCAAAAGTATTTTTCTGTTTTTGATACGAAGCTCCTGATCCCAGTTTCTTATTTCTCTTTCGAAGATCTCCGACGTTATCCACGCTTTTTTATTAGCGGTATAAGTAACTGGTAACACCTGACAATTCCTAAAGCAGCGAGGCGTTTTCGATTTCCAAATCACCAGTAATTTTCTCTTTTCAGTGCCTGTCATATTGGCACAAACGAAAACCGTAATTCGTTCCTTGCTCTTTTTACCTCCTAGACATTTTTCATTCCGGAATTTGAGCGTTTGGTTTGGCATCATCTTATAAAAAAGCCCTGTTTCGTCTCCATTGAAAATATCGCTATCTGAATAACCTCTTCTTATTGTAGGCCATACTTTGTTAAGCCAATCCATTTTTGATGCAGTAGATACACTTGCACCTTCTCCATGAATTTTACTGGTTGAAATATGGTACCTCTTCTTGAAACGATCTATCCAGCTTTTTGAACAAGGAGTTGGTTCGTTATTAGAGGACAATATCTTTGAAAAGTCCTCTGCCTTTTCCTGCAATATTGGTCCACTTATTGGCACACTCTGAATTCTTTTCTGTTTGAACCACTGAAGCAATGCTTGATCAACTTCCTTGTTTACTGGTTTTCGAATTCTCCTCAACTTAGAAATAGCAGAGTTCAATGTTCCTTTAATTTTCTCTCTGTTCTTCCAAATTGTAGAAACGGTCGAAGATGACAAAATATACTTCCTACAAACATCTGCATTCGAAGTCCCTCTGTTGATTTCATCAATTATTTTTACTTTTTGTTCTAACGTGAGTGATTTTCTATTCGCTGCCATGATTACACGTCTATCAGCAGCAAACTATCGAAACAACAATGAGGAAACACTTCAACTTCCGAAGACAAAGTAAAACGAGTTACGACAAGTTAGTTTGAATAGTACCGGCGTTATACACGATGTCAGCAGTTCTAGGATTTGTTTACCCCTCGTTATATACGCGATTGAAAATACTAAGAGATCCATGAAAACTATGTAGTTGCTCGTTGTATACAAAGCAATGCTGCTGTTTCACAGAGAAAATATACTCGTAATAAACGATCCCTCGTTATAACAGACCTCGTTGTATCCGAGCTAGGAATGTATTGAATCAAATGAGTGACCGTTCGTTGCAAGGAAAATTGCTCGTTAAAACCGAGCGCTCGCTTTAAGATGTACTCGTTATAAGCGGACCTGACTGTATTTGAAAATTTTTCGAATGAATTAATTGGCCGCTAAGATATTAAAATATTATATCTATCGACTTTGGGCATCATACCATAAATTTTTTTTTTCATTCTAGAAATGTTAATCCCAAAAATGAATAACTCACCCAATCCAGCTCATTTTGTATTGTATGTCAAAAAAAAACAACAACTGATTTTCTGTAGTTTCAGGATGAATTTCTAAGGAAATAATGTATTAAAGATATTTTACCACAAATGATTGGTGTCAAAGAATCGATGTCAAGGAAATATTTGATAATTCCTCATCAGTGTATTCAGAAATTACATTCAAGTTCTTATCTCATCAGAATAAAAACTAACTATTGTTTTGTACAAAAATGGAGGACATTGACTAATACCTATCCAAAATTATTCATAAAATGGTTTCAATTTCAATAAATTTAATGTCCCTTCTCATTCCTAAATTCCAAAATTAAAAGGTTCTCGAACAGATAGTAGTGTTGACAAGTTGTGAGCAGAAAACTGTTGAATATTTCAAATCTTCAATGCATTTATTGACTGGAGAAATCGCCAAATAGATACTTCATCATTTTGGTTTTAAGGATACATTCCGTAAAATTATCTCTTTTTCATTTATACTATGTTAATTACAAAAAAGTACAATTTACATTCATCTCATTTCATCATGTTCAATAAAAAATAGACAAATTTGTGTGTTTTCTACTGAAAACAAATCTGATTAGAATAATCGTTTTCATTATGAATTGATTTTCCTCGAAAAGGTTTTCCTCCAAATAGTTTATGTTGGTAAATCGATCTGATTATGAAAATATCTAATGATTTTTCATTAGTATATCCGAAAATTGTATTCGAGTTGTTATCTGATGAGAATACACAATTACTCATTATTATTGTACGAAAATTGAGGACAACGGAATTCGATGTGAATCATATAATATTTCGAAACTCTACAATTTTTTTAAGCATATAGACTCTCATCAGTTTATTTTTTGACCCACAAATTGTCTTAAACCGTCAGGTTTTTTGAAGAGTTTTTTGGAGAAAATCGATTGCTTTTCAACCCTTTTGTCGTTATAGAATATTTAATATAGTCCGTACATGAAAGTTTGAGCGCATAGCAAGCGTTTGTTTATTTATCTGAAGTTGGCAGTATTTGCTGTCATAACGTAAAATAAACTCAACGTTGCCGAATGTACCCGGCCTCGTCCGACGAGTTTTGCGACTTATCAGAGAACTCTATGCAATATACTAATATAGGCAACATTGCTTATCAATTTGTCAAGAAAATAACAACATAATTTAAAATTTCAATACCCACAGTAGAATATGCCAATTTTTCATGGCCAACCGACGGCTCAACCTTTCATGAATGGACTATATGTCATCTTATTTTTGTAATATCAAACAATAGGGCTATGCATTTCAGAGTAATTGCAGAAAAATCATGGATAATGGCTACCACGCATTTCTACCTTTGAGCATATGAAAAATATCGTCATAAAAAAGTATTGTAAGGTATGATTTCAAAACTCGAAATCTTTCCATGAAACTTCAAATTCATCTTTATATTGATTGATCTATTTAAAAATAGCTCGAGTTTTTCTAATAACTTTCATATCTCAAAGCAGTCTGATTTTTTCGAAACTGAATAAAATTCCCTGATTAATTATTTTTACGTTACGTAACGAAAACCTGAATCATTGAGTTTCCACAATTATTAACATTTGTCACGCTTGTAGTCGCTATGGCAGACTGTGAATTAGGTATGCAAATAAAAATGCATTCATTATTGCATTTAAAATAATTACGGGGAAGTGAACTCGTTAGAAAACAATAACTGGGAAAAAAATTGGATTGAGGTTTTTAATGAATGTATTAGTTAATGCAATGAATTAGGTAATGTGCTTGAAGAGTATGAACACGAGCTTGGACAAATTGGATGTGTTGTAAGCCATCTATTTGCAGTATTTATAACGAGCAGGAGTTGTGCAAGTTTCTACTGATCCAGTCAACAATTTTATAGACCGCCGATGAACTTTTCCAGTATCCTACAAAATGTTGTTATATACTAGTATACAGTATGAGGCATAATATAAAACATAATAGATAGTTTGAACTTATGAGAATTGAAATCTCATTATCAATATTTAATTGGAAATGAATTACTTGAAATTTGAAGTGAATCCTATATTTATATTTAACACTACAGTCTATGATATGTCACATGAAAAATCTCTATATTTCAACATATTGGCAATTTGAATCAGTCAAGAGGAAACTATGTTGATGAATTATAATTTTTGATCTAAGAAATTGTATTTTCTCAGCTTTTTAGTTTAATAGACTAAAAAAGGGTAACCTCAAATACGAGGGGTATTTCACCCTGGAATTTTAGTAAACAGAGCTTAGAATTATTTGGAATTTTCGGAATAATTCAGAATTATTGGAATTATTTGGGTTAATTCAGAATTATAGGAATTTTTCAGAGTTATTTAGAATTAATCGGAATTATTTGGAATTATTTGGATTAATTCAGAATAATTGGAGTTTTACAGAATTATTTAGAATTATTTGGAATTATAAGGAATTATCTTGAATTCGTGCTTCGTGCATTATGATAATGTTAGGTCAGGACTGAGACGCAAGCGCACAAGTATTGTTGAATTTACAATCATTCCAAATAATGCCGAGAAATTCCAAAAATTCAGATTAATTCCAAATAATTTTAAAGAATTGGAATATTTATGAATAATTCCAAATATATTGAAAAATTCTAAATAATTCCGAGAATTCCATATAATTTCAAGCTTTGTATAAGCGGTCACTCACAAGTGATATGATATAATATTTACAACTTCTATAGATTACATACTCCCGAATATGCTGTTTATTTTTCAGACGGTTTATGGACAAATGGAATAATGTTTTACATATGGCTACATTATTATATTTATAGGACATGATTGGATTAATAGTTTCAATGAATATTGGCAGTCCAATAAGTAAACCAAACTAGATTCTTCATCAGTTATCGTGTTCATTGCCCGCAGGCCGGGCAGAATTTTCATTGACCACGGTTTCTTCATCAGTGAGTCCAGCCGAGACGTTTGAGATCACTCTCGGCTCAAAATTCGAAAAATACAGATATTTGCGCAAAATGATAGCACCCTTGGAACAAGCGATCAGAAATATAAATTATTGAATGAAATAATGGCAGATTGTTGATTTTTTGGCATGAAAGGACAAAATAATGTTTTTGAATTACTTGAATTCATTGAAATTTTTGGAATTCCTGGAATTATATCGAATTTTCTGGAATTATTTTTAGTTTTTGAAGTGTTTGTAATTTTTTTCGAGTTTTGGGAATATTTGGTGTTTTTTTGGAATTATTGACTGATTTGAAATTTCAGTGTACAAAATGTTCGAGGTGAAACACCCCTCCCTCAAATATCAAACAATAAATCAGGAAAATCCAGATGATCCCACAAATGCGTACGGTCGCGCAAAAATTACAAATCATTCATTACTCATAATTTTAATTGCTTTGTTAACTTCGATCTATAATTAACCCCAATTTCTGCTGCAATTGACAACAATTATTAGATATCTAATTTGCTTAGATAAGCTCTCATGATAAAAATAGAAAGTCAATCAAAACCAGAATGCTTTAAACCTTCACCTTGTCGTCTAAAAAATCTAGAAAATATAAACTTATCTAGAGAACAATTAGATAAATATTCAAATCACAATGACTAGAGAAATAGTCGTTAATTCATAATTTTTTTATCAACTAGCAAACTAGGCAATTAACGACATTAAAGCCATAATAGCGTAAAATATTTCATCGGTTAATAAACAATGCAATAAGTTTTCATTAATTTGACATTCAGAAACAAGATAAACTCGTTTGTTTTCCTAGATCAGTTCATTTAAATGTAATAATTGTTGTTGCATTTTAACAGGCATGCGAAAGAAAGTATTATTAAACTATTGTACTTATGCATTTGTTATAGTCGCGATAGAATTATTGTATTCATTTTTTAAGTTTTAAGCGCTTGAACTGTTCTAGAGCTTTGTGTTTTTAAGTTGTGATAGATATACTTGCTTCGGATTTGGAGCTTATGTTTTTGACAGATGAATAATGAACAACAATAGGTTAAAAAGGCTATTCGTTTTGTAGCTCAATGTCGAAATGTATGCAACTGCTTTTTCATTTGCTCTGCTGAAACTTTGAATATTTGTGTGCTCTTTCTACACGAGTGCTATATCGTTTCCCTAAATGGAATGGAGACTGATATACTGAATTTTCAATCAGAATTTTGTGGCCATAGTGTCAACAAAATCATATAAAATTCAATTGGAATATTGAAAAGAGAATCTTCATATTTCCATAACAAGATAACTGATTCAAGTGAAATTTATTTTGTGAATCAAGATTGATATCCTGGATGTTCATGCACAATATCAAGAAGATCACATCATCAGAACTATAGAATTTAATTTTTGTAATTATTTATTTTTTATATTCCATTTTAGAATAATTTCCAGAATATAATTACGATTGCGCTGAGATTCTGCATTTATATATTTGGTACCTATCTCAAATCCTATATAAAATTTTGAGGAAATAGTCTTATTGCTCCACCAAAGAACGATCGCACAAAAGCTCCTGCTCAGGGTTTTACTGAAAATTTTTTTTATTTCTTCCAACCAGTATGGTATTACGTATAGAAATAATTTTTCCTCATTCCTTCAAATAGAGCAATAAAGCATACCTTCATGTTTTCAGTGAGCCATAATAGCATGGTCTGAAATCAATACGTGTTTCTATTTCCATGGAAATTTCCCCAGAATTTCTTTACACACATGAAGTGTGTATTGATGTGGATATTTATTATAGTATGTAGAATACAGATTTTTGGATTCGAAACTGATTGATATTCTTGTAAGGTTGTGGATATTACGGGATAAATTATCGGAATTTGTCCAAACATTCAATTCTTTAAATTCCAACTTGAGTCAATAGTTTAATTTGTAATTTTCTTCCTGCTAAATATTAAAAATATAAAGCTTCACATAGGTCCGGTGCATGGGCATAACTTTCTTAATTCAAATTATTGCAAATTGCAATTATTTATGGGGTTGAAATCTATTAGAATCGATGCATTAGACCGAGCCTAACAATTATCAGTAATAACCGTTTCTATTGATCCTACAGAATTTTTACAAAATACTGAAATATAGCGTTTCAGGGGGGGTCAACTCCTTAGCTATTCGTAGTCCAAAATTTCAAAACTTTAGATGATCATTTTATGTTATATTGAACAGGGATACAGGCTGAAAAAGAATATGCAATTTATTTTTTTATTTCGGCTGTTCAAACGGACATTATGAAAGTTTGAAATATCGAGTTCTGGGGAAAATGCCATTTGAATGGTGAAATCCTAAACGCTTGCAGATATCGATTCCAAAGTATTTTTTTCTGATTCAGCTACCTCGAAAACCTACAAAAACATACCAATACGCCATACTTTTCAAATAAATTCAGTTTATAGATTTTTATTTTCGAGTTGCGATCGAGAGCGTCTCCCAAATGCAGTTCGCTTCGGATCGTTGAATTTTCAACGTCCAATTATCAGTGATAATCGTTACTGTAGATCCTGCAGAATTTTGCAAAATGCTGAAATATAGCGTTTTAGGGGAAGTCAACCCCTCAGCCATTTTTCGTCCAAAATTTAAAATTTCAGATGATCATTTTATGTGCTTATTGAAGGAGACTACAGACCGAAACGAATAAAAAATTCATATTTGACTACGGCAGCCCCTAAAACCATGGCAATGTTGATTCGAATCATTGTAGGAGCTCACTGATATTGACTTGAATGAAGTACAGTCTAAAAATGTATATTTTTCAAGTATAAATTATAACTAGAACTCCAAAAAGCACCGTTACTGCGACACAATTCGTCGTGCAGATAGAAATAATATAAGTTAGTGATATTAACAATCATCATGCGATCTATAAATTTTACAGGTGCATTCACGCAAACAAACCAGATTATAACTCGTACAGAATCAATTAAAAATGATATATGGATTATGACTATCCAACGAAATAGATTGAAAAGAGCGTACGCAAGAACCGAAGTATATTACAGTCATTTAAGACAATTTGCAGCCAATGACTATCATTCCAGCGCTCGAATCTCTAATAGCCAAGCATTATACAGATCTGAATCGCATAGATAAATCGTCGTTGCATACCTATTTCACTGCGTTCTTTGCAGAAAAAGATCAATTCGAAATTCTAAAGTACTATTATGCGAAAATCCAATAGATTTCAAATACAGCAATACAATTCGTAATACTAGGGGTTTAATTTTTTAGATTTTGATAGGTTCATCTTGTATGTCCAATTTTAAGACAAGCTAAATTAACGTTATCTTTTGTTGGCATCACTTCATAACAAACTGGGAATAGCTATGGGCTAAGGGTAATTGTCTTGATTTTATTGAAATACGAGACTTGAAAACGGAATATTTCCGAATAGTTGGTGATGTTGTTACAAACTTTACATACATTAAAATATTTAACATTGCAAACCAATAACAACCGTTATCTCACGTTCAATATGAATAAGTCAAATTCAACTCCACAATTATAAAATATTGAAATGAAAGTACCGAAACTACTGCATAAATTCGTGTCAGTTATATTCTTCATTGATGTGATCCCATTTATTCAATATAAAACTTGAACGTAGGTACCTACTTGCAAGTACTTGCTTCATCCGATGTCTCATTCCTAATTTCCTTTCATAAAAATTGTCATGTTTTATTTTTCATAGCTAAAAGTCTTCATAAGATGCCTTAAAGAAATGTTCTCTTTTCAAATCCAATAACAGTCTAATAGTTTCTTACTTTCAACATGACATGTCGAATTCATCTAAACAATTATACAGTATTGAAATGAACATACAAAAACTACTGCATAAATTCGTATCAGTGATATTCTTCATTGTTGTAATATGAATTCCATATTTTAATTCGCCTGAAGAAAATAAAATTTGTAGAATATTTAGTTCCTTCCGTGTTGTCACAGCCCACTAGAATACAAAAGGATGGCACATTTAACTGATATTTTGAATATTTGATCTGCATTTGACGAGAATTTGAAGAAATTATATTCATTAGTCTAATTTAATATGAATAAATGTTCAAAGGTCCGAAAAAACCACAAAATTTCTCAATAAATCGCTCTCATATTACAATAATCAGTTCATTTCAGGTTAATGTTGGTCCTCCGGTCACGTCCAGCAGTCAGAACTGCTCGTAACCTATAGATGAATAACCTAGATAACGACTACAGCGGCATCTGTTGATCTGACTTGTGATAATAAACATACGGGCTTCAGGCAATCCAAAATACATTCATACATCATAGGTTTAAAATTTGTAAAATATGGCATAAGTAAAAAATTTTTGTATATTATGTTACTTCATACATCATTTCTGATGATGAATTTTTAAATTTTCGATTCACTTGATGTAACTTCACTTTTTGTCCAAATGTCAAAATCATTATAACCTATAAATATGTATTCTATGACTGCTTGATTGGTCGTAAGAAAAAGGAAAGCCTTTTATTTTTTCTGAACAATTTTTTTGGGAATATTTTGTTGTATGAACCTTGCCCTAGCAATTATGAACACAACAAAAAAGAATTATCCAATTTGGTGCAGCCGTTTGAAAGATATTGCATTTTGACGGTAACCATAGATCCTGTTTTATTAATATAGATTATTTGGGCAATTTCCATTATTTCGTGAGGAGAGCACTTAAAAATTGCACCTTTCCGAAAAGCAATTCGTAACTCTTTGATAATGTTTATCATTTTTGACAGTATTCAGAAAACATTCATCGATGAGTTGATATATTTTTGATTAACTCAGTTTTCAAACGATTCTTTGGTTTTTTTAAGCTTGATCTTATTATTGGAGATCAGCAGAAGGTAGAATGATGGGACATAAGATTTTGTTTCCTTAAATTTTCTACGTATTAGTTCTTCTTCTTCTGATATAATGGAAGTTTCACCCCATAAAATCCTATCGTCTTTATTCGAAGCATGTTATACAAGCTTTTATTTATCGGGTTCTACTTTTTGAGAATATCTAGTTTCAGCCCATTTTCCGATTTTCAAAATATTTGGCATATTGTTTCGTTATGTAGTTGTGATGCCACAGTTTCAAGTTGAGCACAGGCAAATCAATATTTCCCGAGAAAATCGAAAGAGACTATCTACAAATCGTTCATTATTCAAGTGCCTCTTTCTTAATTATAGCCAGATCTTTTTTTTAGTGAAAAATAGGTGATTTTTGGTGATTCCCAAGAGTTGTAGCTGTTCCTATCTTAGCTAGCCTAACTCAAGCTTACCTATTAGCTTAGGTTAGGTTAGCTGAGATAGGAACGGTGCCAAGTATTTATAAGTGTGGGAATCACCCAAAAACACTTGTTATCATGTTAGCCATGATATTATGGCGACGGATGAGCAGCTAGCATAAGAGTTGATATTTCATTCGAAAGTACACTAAATGAGGGAATGTTTACTGAAAAGAAAACGTGTACATAATGATTGATATTTCTTTGAAAAATTCATTCGAAAAATAGGACTAATTTTGTTGACTTCAGAATCGTGATATTCATCTCCTTACCACGCCCACAATAAGAGTTTTTTCTGCACACAGACTCTTTTATCTTATAGAAAATTTATTGCCCTTTCCGAATATGTGGTCAAATTTGATGAAACAACAAGGAAAACTGAATAATGATCATTTTAGAGGAAAAACTCGAAATAATTCGTGATATCAAGAAATGTTTAATTGAAGAACAACCGTCAACATGTCGACCATGTGTTGTATGACATTTTTTGTTGCAAATCACCTGTTTAATCCCCCTTTGTCTACTTTAAAAGTGGACACCATGTATAGTGGGAAGAAAACTACTTTCGTCTTTTCACAGAACCCCATGAGATTATATAATTCAATATTTTTCAAATTTAGAGTGAAATTAGATTTAACTCCATTGATGTTTCTGGAACTGAGAGATTAAAACCCTTCACTAGTAGTAGTTTCCATCCTTTTTTGCATATATATAAATAGGTTCCCTGAATCTTGAGATGTAATGAGCTCATCAAACTTTTTACTACTTCTGTCCCACCAGTCGTATTGTAGTTGGAAAAAACCTTACACAAAATACCTTTTCAATTTTGCTGTTGCATACCAGATTATAACTTATACAAAATCAATTAAAAATGATATGTAGATTATGACTATCCAACGAAATCGATTCAAAAGAACGTACCCAAGAACCCAAGTATATTACACTCATTTAAGACAATTTGCAGCCGAAGACTATCTCTAATAGCCGCGCATTATCCCGATCTGCATCGCATAGATAAATCATCGCTGCGCATTCAATGCATCCCATCAAAAAACCGATCGGGAATTTCTAATTATCATAAATCGGCCTCGATTCCTAGTTTGCGTCAGAACAGAATAAATCGCAATTATCGCAGTTCGACACGCAAAAAGCCAATATTTACCAGCAATTACGAACAGTCCGACAACATTTTAATTCTTATTAATTATGATGCAGGTTACGAGTCTGCTGCTAGAGGCGGAACGTCGCAAGTTGTCTGTGTTGCAAAAGGAACTGCAGGTGGCTCTTGAGGAAGGAGGTTCCATCAAGGCGAAGGAGCATCAGAAGCAGGAGCTGATAACGACGATAACGTGAGTATTTTGGAGAAAAAATTAGGGTTGGATTAGATTAAAGGACAAGGGATGAGACTGAGTAGACTTCGAA
The DNA here is from genome assembly GCA_013421045.1 of Propylea japonica. Taxonomy (NCBI): domain Eukaryota; kingdom Metazoa; phylum Arthropoda; class Insecta; order Coleoptera; family Coccinellidae; genus Propylea; species Propylea japonica. The sequence goes on from CM024239.1 coordinate 1,114,149, forward strand.
GCATCTTGACTTCAAGATCTTTTGTGCAGCCCTGGGCTGTTTACAATACCGAGAGAAGAGTTTAAAAAATACCCTACTTCTTTCTTGGATGCTCGTCCATAATTTATTCAGGTTTCAAGAGACATGAATCACATTATCGTAGCCCTCAGACTAAGTCGTAGCCTCTTCTTATATGGACTGCTGAACAACGCAGCTTTTCCCTGCTGGATCTATCTTGATGGCAGAAGCACGGCCTTCCAAACCTTTAGTCTTTAGAAGCCAGTGGCAAAAGTGACAGTTTGACAGTTATTATCGGAAACCTTCCCCATATTCTGCAAATTACAGTGGAACTTCCCTATAACGAACGTCTGTATAACGAATTTCTTACAAGACATTGCACCTTGAATCCAAATTCCATATTTAAAACACCCTCTTAAACGAAGTGAATTCTCTCTAGTCTCTATAAGGAAATATTCAAAGAACATCACTCTTTGGATGGGTATAGATAAGAAGGTATAAGGGTGGGTTTTTCCGAAATTTTTCCGAACGTACGTAATAAATCCCAAACTTAAACTGAATCATTACGGCAGGCAGAGAGATCCTTCTGAAACAGTTTTGAATACACCCCTGGCTATTTGGTTTCAATCTAACCATTACGCTATTGTGAAAAGTTGTGCGAAAATGTCTAAAAGCAAGTGCTCAAGTTTAAATGATAAAATAAAATTAATCAGTGAAGTCGACCGCGACATGGCTAACTATAGGAACAAATTTTCTGTATAACGAAATTTCTTTATAACGAATATTTTTTTGCGTGTTCAGCGCTTTCGTTATAAGGTAGTTCCATTGTATTGTAATTAGTGAAAAGAATTTGATTCACGGAAAAGTGCCCCGTTAACAAATCCGTCTTTTTGTTGAAAAACTTGGTCAATTTTTTCATTGTTAGTAGAGAAGTTTGAAAAAACAGATAAAAAATCAACTATGTTTTTCCACTTAAGAGTTGATTTTTCTCGAAAACAGTCCACTTTTGTGTAGAAAAGACGTCTCAAACACCCAAATTTTTTCTATTAGCGTGAAAGTTTGGAAAAAAAACCCCACTAAACCTCCGAAACCTTCAAAAAACCTTCACCAATTAAGACTTTTTTCGAAAAACATAGCTCATTATGATTGGACAAGGCTCAAGAATCTGTTGTCTGTACGAAAAAATATTGGCAAGATATTCCCAAAAAAACAATTGTTTCATTTCAACATCCTGTAGTATTAAAACGATGTAATATAGAGCGTAAGTTGAAAAAACTTCTATTTATATTGTTTACGAGCTATCACATCCTGAAGTTTGTCTCCCTTATACACTGACACCCTGTTTATAATAGATGAAAATGTAAAAAAAATCGTTTCCAAAGGTGGTCAGAAGCAATTATTATTGAGTTTAGTTTAGTTTGAGGAGAGGTTATAGTTCACTGCGACCTTGAAGTCTATTGTGCCCCTTTACAGAGCTGTTCTGGCCAAACCCTTCACAGCTCCCCTTCCAGTTCCAAAGATCTAATGAAATCTATTATTATTACAGACTATCAATTGCAGTTTTACCTACATATTATGTCGATTTTCGAGTGTTAAGCATTCGTTCATTACTACTATTAGGCCGGGCGCACAACTGATTCGACGAGAAGAGAGAAATAAAGTTTGTCGGGGCTCGACGAGGTAGCCGTTTGGTTCCCTTTACCACAATGGTTCCCTTCTTTTCTTCCTTCTCGTCGAAGACTGTCGACTCCGGTGTGCGCCCGGCCTTACGCTCCTGCGCCAATTTATCCAGGTATACAGTAACCGAGCAATCATGTTGGTGTATTTTGTGTTGCAGGCGTATTCAGGCGCAGCACGACCACTTGGATAGAGAGTACCGTGAATACGCGTTAGGAGCGCTGCTGTCGGTCAACACCAGGGGATCTGGAAAGGTAAGAAGTTTTCTTTGATAGTAATAATGATTTTTTGTTCAGTATATAAATGAGAGAAGGGTTCTTTCATGTTATTCCCTGAATCAATCATTTAAAAAGTGATGAAAAACTTGAGTCGATAGCAATTGCGTGCCTTTTTATATGGAGAAAATAATAATACAGGGTGTTCTAGGAATGTCCTTGAGGAAGCTTGACGAATGTACAGAACTTTAACTCCTTATTCGACTAGCGTCATCTTGAGGGCATTGTTACAAATCCAAGTCTTTGGATGTTTAATCCATCACGGAATTTTATAAGAATGGAATTTCTGGTTCCGTATATACAGGTTTGGCAATGCACATCTGAAACATACGATATACAATGCATCAGACAGAGAATTCTTCTGTCTACTTACACAGATGAATAGTCGAGATAATCACGTGCTGTAATGAATTCCATTGACTTATTGCAATAATCTAGTCTTGTCTCTCTCTTATCGCAGTATGGTATAGAATTATTGTCAGGCTGCCCATAATACTCGATTCAAGTATTTAGTGCCTACCATACTAAATGAATTATGCGATTATACGATAAGAGAGAGACAATACTAGAATATAACAATAAGACAACAGAATTCAGTGTGTTACAGCACGTGATTGTCTTCACTATTCATCTGTGCAACTGGACCGAAGAATTCTCTGTCTGATGCATTGTATATCGTATGTTTCAGATGTGAATTTCCCAAACGGTATATACACATTTAGAAAATTTCCAGGGTATTCCATAAAATATGACTATTCAGAATTTTTGTTCCTCAGTATATCCATCTCCTTGAACAATGGTACAATATCTCATACGAAATTTTGTGGTCATAGTAATTATACAGAACCATAGAAAATTCAATCGGAATATTGAAAAGGAGAATCCTTATATTTCACCAACAAAATATCCGATTTGAGTGGACTTCAATTTAAAATTTTGCGTAATATCGAAAAAACTATGAATTTCTCATGCATTAAAATGAAATCGAGTGAGGATGTAATTTGGCGAAGTGCAAATTTTCAAAAGAATTGTGAAATCAGAGCCATAGAATTTCGATAGTTTTAATTATCGATTTTACATATTTCATCTTTTGAATAATTTCCAGAATATAATTCCGATCGTGCTCAGATTTTGAATATAATACTTAATCGCAATCTCAATTCCTGAACAAAATGTTCAACAATTTTTTCAAAACTAATTCTCTCCTGACAAATAAGTGCAAAGATTTTCGCAAGAACACTTCATCTTAATTGACATTTTTTTAAATTATTTCTGTTTCAGAGACTGGTAGTGAAAACCTATAAAGTTTTTTGAAAAAAAATAATCGGCTTATTGCTCCACTAATGAGGGAGCGCTCAAAAACACCTGCTCGGGGCTTTTTTCAAATTTTTTTCCGATCGAATTTCAGATTCAGGAATTCCTTATTCGAAAATAATGAGCCAATCCACTAGGCCAGTAGATTTTCATGACCAAATAGGTATCCTTGAATTACTATCCTGCTTCCTGCCTAATTTTCGATTGTTTCAAGTCGCGTCGTGGGAAAACTAAATACCTAATGATGGTCCATTAAGATGACTCTACAAATGTTCGAATTATTACCATAATTTATGTGTCAAGTCAAGTGGAGATCGGTGGATCTTCAAGGTTTATTCTAATTATGCTCAATTGAAATAATTTATGCAAACAACATTCACAATAGCGGCGTCGATTCAGATAACAATTGATTATTATCGGATAATTTGAAAGACATTTGTTTCTTAGTGTGGAATTATTATATTATATTATTTTTGAAAAATTAGATTGATCCTTTGATTTTGGGGGTAATTTAATTTGGGTACTGTTTATAAGATGATTACAGCAATCAGTGCAATGAAAAAGAATAAAAAAATTAAGAAAAGCCCTGAGCAGGTGCTTTTGAGCGTTTGTTGATTGGAGGGGAATAAAACTATTACACTACTATTAAAATTTTATATGGAACTTAAGATTAATACCAAATATATAAAAGCAGAGTCTCAGCACAATCAGAATTATATTCTGGAAATTATTTCAGAATATCAAAAATTAAAATGAAATATGTAAAAAATTTAATCGAAAAAATTCAATTCTATGGTTCTGATGATGCGATGCTTTTGAAAATTCGCATAAAAATTCAGTATATCGATCTCCATTCGCAAATTAATTTCAATCGAATCAATCGAATCGGATATCGTGTTATGGAAATATGGAGATTCTTTATTTCAATATTCCAATTGAAATTTCTATGGTTCAGATAATGCGATCTTCCGGATATTCTGCATATTCACAAAATAAATTTCATTCGAATCGGATATTCTGTTTTGGAAATATAAAGATTTTTCTTTCAATGTTCCAATTGATTTTCTATGGTTCTATTAACACCATAGTCACAAAATTTGGCATGAAAATTCAGTATATCAGTTTTCATTCACAAAAGAAATTTCACTGGAATCGGAAATACTGTTATGGAAATATAAAGATTCTTCTTTTCAATATTCCAATTGAATTTTCGATGGTTCTGTTGTCACCATGGCCAATTTTGGATAAACATTCAGTATATCGATCTCCATTCACAAAATAAATTTCACTTGAATCGGTTATCTTTTTATGGAAATATGGAGTTTCTTCCTTTCAATATTCCAATTCTGTTATTTTTCAAGAATTCGAAAAAACCCAACGACCACAATTCAGAAATTGTTCGATTATCATCAAATGATCGTACAATGAATGAATTCTTATAATTATACACATTCTCGCGAAAACTAAATCAGATTCCAGCAATTAATTCCATCAGTTTCGGTTTCTGCTGCTGTTCTATAATGTATGCAATCTTCTTAGAAATATTATTTCCACTTGGCTATTAATTCCAATATCTTAAGAAATTTTCCCAGAAAACATTTCAACTAACAAACCACAATCTTGGCTCATCGTTTTCAATGATTCTTTATTTTCTGATCTTAAAAACTAGATCGTCATATCCTTTTTGGTACGTCGTCCTTGGATTAACTTTCAACATTCGATCATTTTTACCACAATTGGAAGACAAAGTTGCGAATTATTACCTACCCATGTTTTTTTACGAGCTCTATATTTCAACAGCAGTTATCGAGGTCAGTCAAATTCAAATGGCCACATAAATAACAGTATCATAATTTTTTAATGAAAGTCAACTCATTTCTAGTCTAAACAATGTAGAGTTCATGAAATAGACGGATTTCAGCAAGCCTTTTTGAAAAAAACTATGAAAACTTCATAAGTAAAAAGCCAAAAAACAATAGTTATCAAAAAAAAACTCGTCCTTAGAGCACCCAAAAAAATTTGCGGTTTTTGTATTCGGATATTCTTTGAACGGAGCTCTCCCTCAACCATTCATTTGCATTTCGATATGATTCACATCAAATATTTATACAAACTTGAAAAATCTCCAAGACTGAATGGGATTTATCAGTATTATCCAATATTTATCTTTAGAATTCCAAATATATGTCAGCAGTATGTGATGTTTATCTTGCATCAACTTTGATCATTATTTAGAATGTATATTCGTGAAATGGGCTTACATATTATATTATGTATGCATATACTTTGAGAGATGGAAAAAAATAATAGATATTATATTTTAATGTGAGTAAATAAAAAAATTTCTAATGCAAAGTTTTGACTGTTCACAATTTTATGCCAATTATTATTGATACACTATGGATTGACCTATCAATCAAGTTTGTTACAAATATAAATACAAAAAAGTGATATTCAAAATAAATACGAATTCAATTCATTCTTTTGAATATGATTTCCCAAAATGAAAAACAGGTATAGGAACAGACAGATTTTTATGCTGTGCTTCACATCGGTGCTTTTGTATAATACATACTTTATATGAAAAAAACACTGGGTAGTACAGTTCTCTTAAATCGTTTCATTTTCGAGAAAATTTTGTGAAGCTTTGTCTCGAAAGATTGTTGCTTAAATACAATATTTGCTTATAACATTTTTTGTATTTAGATATTTGTAACCTCCCAGTATAAACATTAATTAATAAATTGTTACAAACTGAAAGAACCAAAATATATGCTCATTATTGAGGGTTCATTTTTATGGGCGTTCTAAAACAATAATGAAACTGACCTAGGTTATGCATCATAACAGAGAAAAGTATGACGGTGCCTTAGGAGCAAGGTCTATATCCTGTTACTACACATTCGGATAACTAAATTATCATTACTCATAATAATCAGCTTGCTAATTATGTTATATTAATATAACCCGATTCAAGAGACGCTGACTCACTTCTTGGATTGACGTGGCTATATTTTATGAAAATAGAAATAACCGATTATTATTTTGAGCTGATATACCTAAATATCCCCCATATTATCGTGGTGTGTAATGGTCATGTTATGAATTCGATTAAGACGTCCTTCATAGGTAATATCACAATAATATACGAAAGAACCTTATTTATGTATGATTACTCTCATTCACAGACAAAATCAGTCAGGTCATTCAAAATTATATCTTTTTTTCGATAATTTTGAATGCTTCGTGATCAGAGGAAGGTTAGATTAAGGGGTTTTTGGTAGTTGACCTGAAAGCAACTTTCTTCAATTTTCTACGTTTCAGATTTTCTTCTGTTGATATTATGGGAGTTTCTTCTCATATAATTATATGATCTTCATTCAAAGTATGTTGAACAAGCTTAGACTTATCAGTATATCTCTGTTGAGCTATTTTTTCATGTTCCCTGATTCGAATATTTAGAAGACTTTCAGTTTCTTCAATATAGGCTCAACCACACTCACAAGATATTATCAGGGCTAATCTCACTGAAATCAAACCTGAAAATTAACTAACCGAAAATTACATTGTAGGTACCTAGCTAGATGACGTTTCTTGTGGTAATTTCTAAATTGGGGAAACATAACGTCCTCTGATGTTTGAATCAAAGAAGATAAGGAATTAGCTCAACAGGGAGAAACTAATTCGAATGTTGTTCAACATCCCTGAATGAAGAACATTAGGTTTATGGTTTGAAGCTTCTGTAATAACAAAAGAAGAAGAACAGAAGAAATTCAAGGCAAGCAACTTACATGTCAATTATCGAAAATCCCATCTGGGTTTCAATAATAAGATCCAGCTTAAAAAAGATCAATTGAATCTTTAGACAACTGATCCAATCAAAAAAAGATCAAAGTCATCAATAATTGCTTCCTGAGAACTATCAAAAATGACAAACATTTTCAGAGTGACGAAAGTTGCTTTCCTGAAAGTTGCAATAACTTTTTACTGTTTCAGATATCAGATATCGCTTGAATTTTATCCTGGGAGGATTCTACATTTCTTAAAAACTTTATAGGTTTTCACTCCCAGTCTCTGAAACAGAAATGATTAAAAAATTTTTAATTGAGATGAAGTGCTCCTGCGAGAATCTTTGCGCTCATTCGTCAGGAGCAAATTGGTCTTGAAAAACTTTTTGCCTAACAGTAAAACTGAAAAAGGAATTAAATGAAAAGGATAATGTAACGTTTCGGTGTCTATATCAGACACCTTCTTCAGATAAACTTGTAAAATCTTCAGAATTATTAGTCATTTCTTTCTTCAATAAATCAATCCAAATACGATCTATTCCAACAGAACAATTGGCCAAATTATCCACTTCATCTAACAAAATACATGTGGATTCCTTAATTTTCCTTTTATTATTATCAGCTTCCGTCATTAGGATCTTCGTGTTGTTCCAGTTCATCATATGATCTCCGCTATTTGAACATACACGATCAGCGATCTGTGATCCTGCAATGTCTCTATTTTTGATGTTGTTCTTATGTTCTGATCTCTCAAGGTCTTGATGTCTCTCCTGCATAAGATTTTCCACATATACGGGGAATATTGTAAACACAATTTTTTTATTTTTGTGTCTCATTCATTGGTTTCGTTCTGGTTAGAATGGATCTCAAATCATTTTGTGTTTCGAAAATTCTTATGATGAATTTGGAACCAATACTTCTTATTTTCTCTGAAAGGCCAGGAATATAAGTAATGACGTTCAACAAATTTGGTTATTCTTGAAGGTTTTCTGTTTGTACCTGATCATCATTAGATATTTTTAGTTCTAAATTTGAAATTGTTCTTTCTATATAAAATTTGGTGGGTATTGATTATTATTTGTGTTTTCCTGATCACGGCTGGCGAGTGCGAGTGCAGTAATATTAAGTCACAATGAAAAAGCAGTGTTGCATGTTTGCCATGAATCTATCGTATGTGAACAAAAAAATCTTTTTAGAGATCTTACATATAAACTAACCGTTCCTCTATCCTTATGATAATAATAAAACTTATCAATGCGAAACGCATATCGTGAAAAATCATTATTCAATCGCCCCTTTCTCCAACTAACATCTCCATCGAGTTAAAAATATCCGATTGCGTAACTTGCCTATTATTCTTTTACTAAGCTCATCTTCCGTATGTTCCACTGTTCTAAATGGATGCGTCCGCATAAAGAATGCACCTAAGTGCAATCAGCCATAACCGTGTCGTTGCCCTGCTCCCTTCTGAAAAGCTAGCGCTGCAAGTTCTACACCCTTTCAAAACATATCGAACGCCACCGACGCTTGGCGCCGCCATGCGTCGTTTTGCCAAACCCAAGAGAGGGAATCGACCCACTACAATAACAACGTGTTGTGCTCGGAGTGTAAGTGTCGCCCCTTTGACATGATTTGACATGCTGTTCACCAAAAACCCTGGATTATTGTTGCTCGTAGTGAAAAGAACCATTCCCGCTTTATTTGTACAACTAAAAATAACAAATGTGTGATGTGAAGTGCGAGAGATAACGAACACCTCCCTAATTAACAGTTTTCCAATATGCAAGATGTCAACAAAGCGGAGAAACCGAAGATCAGCGGTCCGAAGCCAACTATACCATCCAAACCAAAGTATGTGCCTCCGGTTAACCTCAAAACTCAAAAGCTGCAGCCACCCAGTTTCGCCCAGGGGATGCAGAGACCGCCCACCCTAACAACGGTTCAGATATCAGCAAACCCCAAATCAGATCGTCCCAAGAAAATTACTATTCCACGTTTAAAGAAAGTTATTCAGTGCAACAGAGTGTTCCTACTTCAAACCCAAACATAATGACATACACGAGATGCGATGATTTCTGCTACAAAGAAAAATCAACCACATTCTCCACAACAGAATCTACGAAATCTGTTAAAGATGATCAGAATCTTAAAGCTCCAAATTCCCCTAGTACAGTGTGCTGTAGCATCCTCCCAAATACAGGTGATTGTTGCGGCACTTTAAACGTGAACAAAAAGGATGTGAAAAATGGTGAATTAATGACTAAAGTGGACTCGTTAGACTCGAATTCCTCAGATTCCGGCGGTTTTAAGGACTTCATCCAACCCTCAATACCAAGTATGTGCTCTGCTTTATCTGAAACTAGACGAAGTGACCTCAAAGCGACCCACGAAAGAAAAGCGTCTCAACCTGAACTTCTGGAGAAGAAGGCAAGTGAAAGGAGGAACCAGACTCACCAAAGACAAATCTCGCAACCTGACTTGACATATCACGAACCTCGTCAGACATGCGTGCAGAACAAACCAACTGTTGTTCCTTCAGCTCAAGCTTTAGCCCTTTTTTTACCATCAGCTGATCAAAAGGCAACTAGAGGTTTTTCTTTTCACGAACCTGATGGGGCTGGAGTGAACAGAAGATTGTCTCAATCTTTCATGCACCAAGAAAGAACGAACGAAATATCGCAACAAAGTGCAAAACCGCATATTACAACGCATATAAATTTTCAACAATCTTCTAAGAAGCTGGAGGAATTGTTCTCGCAGAGGATAGAGAGAGAAAAAGTTTTGAAAAAAGGGGGAACTTGTTTGGTTGAGAATGAAAATAAGCGAGATATAGAAGAGAAGTTACAGGTGCAAAAACAGTTTCAGCAAAAATTGCAAGCGGATATTCAGCAAACTGTGAAACATATACAGGAGATTCAAAACACCGAGTTGAGGTTGCCGCAAAATAGGAAATGGTCTGAGGTGAGCTTTTTTGTGTTGTTTAAATGTGGCATTTTAGAAGTTTTATTGAGGCATAGTCCGTTCACGAAAGGTTGAGCCGTCGGTTGGCCATGGAAATTTAGCATATTCCACTGTGTATATTAAAATTTTAGGTTATGTTGTTTATTTCCTTGTCAGATTGATACGCAATGTTGTCAATATTGCATAGAGTTCTCTGATAACTCGCAAGCTCGTCGGACGAGGCCGGGTACATACGGCAACGTTGACTTTATTTTACGTTATGACAGCAAATACTGCCAACTGCAGATAAATAAACAAACGCCTACTAGCGCTCAAACTTTCGTGAACTATATGTAGATTGATAACGAATTAAAAATGCAAATTATCACAAAACTCGGATTATCGTGTACCTATTCGAAGGGTTTGGACATAAAGATAATAATTCTTGAATTTAAAAATGGGTAAAATAAAACCAAAAGTTCTGAGCGATAAATTTGATGATGTGAACAAGCTAATGAAATGATCTGACTTTACATTAGTGTCATGTTAAGGTATTTTTACTTCTAAACGATGTGATTTTTGCCATTTGTTCATATCATATCGCAGAAACCATAATTTTCTTCCTTAATGAACTAGTCTGCATTTGATGCGAATTGAAGTTCAAGAAGTATCCGAATAATACAGTTGTTCCCTCAGAGTTAAAAGTAAACTAATTACCCTGAAGTTGATCTTATTAATCGAATGCAGCATTTTCGTTTGAAAAAGCCGACTTTTTTTTCTTGCGAAGTTTCTTCGAAACAATCGATCAAGATTGTTCAGAAGAATTTAGCTCTAAACATCGTGGAATTTTCAGAAAAGATTAAAAAATTGTTCACATTTTTAGCCGATGTGCAATAGGTACATCAGGTTTTTTTCAAATTTCCATTTCCACTATTTTAGTCAGTTTTGAGTGCTAGTCACCAAGTTTTCTATGGACCACAATCACTTTCAAAGCAGAAATTTTTAGCAAAATTGTTTTCTGAAAAATATCAATGGTATAGAAAGGTGGCTATTGGTCTGGACTTTCAGGAAAACACTGTATATATGCCAACCCAAAGAAATAATGAATATACAAATTGAAGTATTACGAGAAAATTATTGTAGGAATACAGACATTCTTGTAATTTTTGGGGATATCCTTGTTTCGTGAACCACTCCTGACAAAATCAAACGTATTAAATAGGAAAACGCTATTGGATCCAACTTCATCTTCATTGTATCTTGTGTAAGGTACTAAAGGGTTTTCCAATAAGAGGTGGTATTTTGAATAGCCCGCTATTTGGGTAGATGTCACGTTTGAAGCTGTCATTATTTGACATAACATAAGTAGAAACTACGCTTTTAATAAAAATGGAACGATACACTCTTCAAGAACGCATTCAAATTATTTAAATTCGCTATAAAAATGGTGAAAATTTGACAGAGACGGTTCGTAAAACTCGAACATTTTTGGGTCGTCGAGAAGCACCTTGTCGGACCGCAATAAAGAAATTGGTGGAAAAATTCGAACTGTTGGGACAAGTTAGTGATGTAAAGAATAACCAGTGCACGTCACTCAAGAACAGCCGAGAACATTGCTGCTGAAGCCGAAAGTGTTGAAGAAAACCCAGGTTTGTCCATTCCTCGTCGTTCTTTGGAATTAGGCATTCCACAAACGTCATTACACCGTATTTTGCATAAAGATTTGGGACTTGAAGCTTATAAAGTTCAGTTAACACAAGAATTCAAGCCGGCCGATCATCAACAACGTCTTTTGCGGGAAAAGTTTCCGGACCGTGTTATCTCTCGAAGAGGTGGCCACCTTGCGACTTCTTCCTATGGGCCACGTGAAAGAGAAGGTCTATGCCAATAGCCCAGGGTCGATTCAAGACCTCAAAGATGGAATTCGTGAGGCTCTCGAGGACATAGGGCAGCAGTTTGCGATTTGGTGATGGAAAATTTCATTGAAAGGATATGGTCCTGTAAGCGTGGTCGTGGTGGTCATTTGCCTGATGTTATTTTCCACTATTAACGGCATAGCTTCTTCTTCATAATGAAATAAACACCTGATCATTTATATAGAAAAATGGCATTTTCTTTGAATATCAAAATAACACTTCTTATTGGAAAACCCTTTAGTACCTGACGAATCTGAATTTTTTTTGTAAGAGACATCGTAATCACTGTCTTTAGCTCTGCACCAGTAATCATGAATTTATTAATCACTTTCCTCAACATAAAGAAGAAAATTACGGAAGCTTTCATTGTAGCAGCCATAACTACTCTTTCGTATCTTCTTTCTGACCATAGGAATTCCTTCTCATTTTCCGGTATCATTATTTATGGCAATGGGCAATGGCTACGTAATTATCTCGTAATCAGAGACTTACTTAAGTCGACAGGTGCGTGCAGATCCTATCGGAAAGTGAATTAACGAGGCTGCCTGAAACAAAACGTACTTTCTTATTTAGTGACTTTTACGCGCTTTGAAAATGCACTATGCTTATCGAAACGATGAAATCGCGAAGTTGAAGATACGGTATTGCCTTGCCAGAGCTGAAATTGCGGTTCATCACACCATGTGACGATAAATTTCAATAATAAGGGTTGTGCCTACACGAAATCCAGCCATCTTCTGTGAATCCAAGCCGATACCGAAAGTAAAAATGTTCTTCGCAATTGTAGTTCCAATCGAAAGCAATACAAGTGATTCGTTCGAAATTCTATATGAATTTTTCAGAAGATTCCATTGTCTACGAAATAATCAGGCTCTTGATTTTATAATGCAATTATTAACTAAAATGTTCCCAAAATATTCAGAAGTTACTCTCTCGTAGAATAATATCCCCCAGTAGCCGCATGTGTTACATAGCAGTCGTGGCCGAGCGGTTAAGGCGTCTGACTAGAAATCAGATTCCCTCTGGGAGCGTAGGTTCGAATCCTACCGACTGCGTTGAATGATTCTTTTAGAAATACATTTTTGATTTTATTCTATTCCATGATCGATTTGGCTTTTTCTGTGAGTGAAACCATTTCCTTTACTGTTACTAACATTTCTTTCACAGCGGAAAATTCTCACTCCAAATATCTTATCAGCATAATAAAATTTATTCATTATTACTTATTATTAGTGATGAATTGTTGAAAATCAATCTGCCTGATGAGAAATAAAATTGACATAAAATATGAACAACGGAAAATTATTCAACAATACAAACTTCCCTATAACGAAGGTCTGTATAACGAATTTCTTACAAGACATTGAACCTTGAATCCAAATTCCATGTTAAAACACCCTCTAAAACGAAGTAAACCTCTCTATAACGAAATATTCAAAGAACATCACTCTTTGAATGGGTATTGGAAAGAAGGTATAAGGGTAGTTTTTCCGAAATTTTTCCAGACGTACGTAATAAATACCGACCTTAAACTACATCATTACGGCGGGCAGGGAGATCCTTCTGAAACAGTTTTAAATACACCCCTGGCTGTTTGGTTTCAATCTAACCATTACGCTAGTATGAAAAGTTGTGCGAAAATGTCTAAAAGCCAGTGCTTAAGTTTGAATGATAAACTTAATTTATCAGCGAAGTCGACCGCGACATTGCCAACTATAGAAACAAATTTTCTGTATAACGGAATTTCTTTATAACGATTTTTTTGCGGATTTAGCGCTTTCGTTAAAGAGAAGTTCCACTGTATTTGACATTCCAGTCTATTTCGAGGAAACAAAATTCAATCACAACTAATTATACTAATGAACTGAAAAACAGAACAGATTTTTTTGAGTTAATTAATCTTTCACCACCCTATGGTCAACCTTCGATATATCGGTCATTGCTTTCTTCGGCTTGTTTCTTCCTTATCTTCTCTAGCCTTTCAGTAATTTATTTCATGTAATGACTATAGGCAATAACCGGTTTGAAAAAAACTCCCGATATACGTTGCATTGAAGATAGAGACATCTAATACGTGCAATGAACCTAGCCGTTTCTGAGAAAATAATTTTCTAACTGGGAGGTCTCAGAAAGTTGGATAGATGTTGCTTTTTGATCTCTTGTTCTTGGGGACACAAAATCATCATTCTCAGAAGGAATATAATTTCAAATCGGACAATATAGAGGAATACCTACCCTAGTCCATAAGAGGGTCAAATGATTAAAAACACCGAAAATCACTTTTTTATGCAACTTTTATGTGAAAGCTCAAAACTCAAGAAGCATATCCTGGAAATATTACTTGTCAAGAAAGCATGTTAAGATTTAAATTTTAAAATTTTTCAATCTTATGTTTTTACCAATGTGAAACAAAGATTATTAGGTTAGAATCTGGTGAAAATGAACTCTCGAAGTAAAGGGTTTCCCAATAAGAGGTGTTATTTTGAATAGCCCGCTATTTCGCTATTTGACATGTAGAAACTACGCCATTAATAAAAATGGAACGATACACGCTTCAAGAACGCATTGAAATTATTAAAATTCCCTATAAAAATGGGGAAAATTTGGCAGAGACGGTTCGAACATTTTTGGGTCGTCGTGAAGCACGTTACCAGACCGCAATAAAGAAATTGGTGGAAAAATTTGCTGATTGGGCCGTTGAAATGCATGAAAATGATCTGGAATTCCATCGAAAAATCATCTTGAGTGATGGGGACAATTACCACCTCGGTGGCTTCGTCAACAAGCAAAATTGTCGCATCTGGGGCTCGGAAAACCCAACAGTTATTGTTGAAAAGCCTCTCTATCCTGAAGGTGTGACTGGTTGGTGCGGTTTATGGTCCGGCGGAGTTATTGGACCTTACTTTTTCGAAAATGAGGCTGAAGCAACAGTTACGGTGAATAGATTGCGTTATAGAGAGATGATTAATGATTTTTTATGGCCAAAAATGGATAGTATTGATCTGGACAACGTTTACTTCCAACAAGACGGCGCTACGTGCCACACAAGCAACGAAACCATTAATCTTTTGCGGGAAAAGTTTCCGGACCGACTCTCGAAGAGGTGGCAACCGAGATCTTGTGATTTAACATCTTGCGACTTCTTCCTTTGTGACCACGTGAAAGAGATGGTCTACGCCAATAGCCCAGCGTCGAGTCAAGGCCTCAAAGATGGAATTCGTGAGGCTTTCGAGGACATAGGGCAGCCACTTTGCGATTTGGATTATGTAAGAACTTCAACGACGATCTGAATCTGAAAGTGTTTTCTATTAGGAAACTGGTGCGCACTGATTTCATAGTTTGGGTTTCATTGAGCCCTAGAGTAGATTTATGTGATCCTTTAGGAATATGGTGCATCCAAATTTGCACTAAGCGTAATCATTTATGTAAGTTCTGCAGTTATTACAATGACTGAAATTATGGCAAATATATTGTGATTTTGCCGCTCAATAAACTTTAAATCAGTCGAACAGATTATCGGGGAAATTGTCAAACATTTTCATATTCCTTTGGGAATGAACTACACTAGAATTCGATGAAAGTCAGTGTAGTATCAGTGTAACCACGGCCTTCTAAAGTACTCTTTATAGATGGCTGTGGTATTACCTACACTGATCCAGAGCTGGTGTGGATAATGGAAAACGCTGTCCTCTCTAGCTACAAAAACTTGGCCCAAAAACCTATCCACTGATTTTATAAAAACGAATGGAGCCCATATTTCATGCAACTATGAAAAAGCAGCTCTGAAATCGGGTGCGATACATATGAAACTTAATCGAATGAAAAGGGTGATGAGGCTTAATGCCGCTCGTGGCTCTGCATGCATCAACGCTTGATTCCAATTGATTTGTGGTCTAGGAAATTTATTTATGGTCCTTTATTTGATAACGCCGACGTGTGCTCATATTTCATTCAATTTGAGTTTAATGTTCGACCATAACAGGGAGGATTTGAGCTGAATTAACAGAATTTAATTAAATTCTTGGGTTTGCCGTTGCCATGAATAATTTTCGGTGGTCGCACGTGTTCAACAAGAACGCTGCGATGAAGAACTATTCTGAAATAACGGGTCTTTCACTATACTTTGACCTCCCCTTTAACTTTGTTACTAAAGGAGATACAAAAAAATGTTTCGTATAAAAGTTTCACGAAATCAACTGAGGTTTTTTTTATATGAGTCCAAAAACTGAAATATATACAGGGTGGCCAACATATTCATGGCAACTTATTTTTTTTCAAATGGAACACCCTGTATATTTTCCCATGTTTGGCCAGCTCTTTTTCCCCTGATTTCGAATATGTAACATATGTTGGTCTATCTCTTTTATTCTGACAACCACAGAGTTTCAACTTTTAAGAACCACATGCCAAGATCTGTAATCATTTTACAAGTGGCAGAGTGCGTTTACTGAAAATGCTTATTTTTGGAGTTATGATAACGTTAATGGGAAGATATACGGGGTGAACAACATTAAATGCAACTATATTTTTCCAAATGGGACATTCTGTCCTGTATATTCTTCCTTTTTTTGATAGGCTATTTCCTCCTGATTTCGAATATAAATGCGTATGTGAATATGTCTCTTCAATTTTCAGAGTTTCAAAGTTTTGAAATTATGACACCGAATAAAAAAATATGTGAAATACCTACGAAATTCTTTATATCCATCAACTAAAGAAATTGATCAACCTTCATTCAATACACATAGTTCATATAGTTGTCTCAAGTTGTTTAGACTATTTTTGATTGCATTATTATGGCCCTGATTCAAGTCAGAAATTAAAACTTCAAAATTTGTTTTTAATCATTACAATATTATCATTATTCTTTGTGCTTTGACGGGATTAGTTCCGAATTATGGGTTTAATATTGGTTAATTTTATATCATTTTGAAATTATTCTAAATAATTCCCTTGTTTTTGATGGTAATTCAAATATAATATGATTAATTTTTGGGTAGGATTTTCGATTTTTCAAATGTAAACTATAGTCGACAGCTCTGCATGCACAATTTGTTAACCAATATCAAACGATTTCCTTGCTTTTTCGACATTATCTTTGGTTGAAGAGGTCGACGGTTTTCCTGAACGAGGCAAATCTTCAACGATCTCCCGACCGTTTTTAAGGACTTTTTACCATTCCTTCACTTGGGTTTTCGATAAAAACAGTCTCCACAAGCCTTTTCTACTATTCGAAACGAGTCAGCACACGAAATTTCATCCAAAACACAAAATTTCAGACAAATTCTCTGTTGAATATTTCTTATGGAGATATCTAAAATCAATTGTTCATAACGATCTCCCAGGAAGACTTGATCATAAGTGACTTGATATCTGACATAAGTTCCTGTTCACCCTGTATCCGGTATCTAACAAAATCAAGTTCACGTACCTGAATGTTCTTGGAAACCAATAAGCAAAAGTCATCAACTTGTTGACGCAAACTTTTATGTATCCTCATTACCACGTCGCAGTATCGCCCACAGAAAATCCTTTTAAGGTGCACTTATCCCACAAAATTTTATTGTTCACTTTTAGTGTAGGATGGTGCTGTAAATACGTATAATATTGGAATATCTGAATCATAAAATGATTCAAAATCGAGTTCAAAACTCGCCGTATTTCATGTCATATACGAATCCTGAACTGATGCACAGTTAAACTGGAAATTTATTAGCTAGTGGTCGTTTTTGCCGTCTGCGAAATCACGAAATGAAGATGGATTATCCTGCAGTAGAGTTATTCTAATGAGTTGCATACATTTTCCACTTATTGTGTCTGTGTATTTGTAAGCATAATTTAGAATCGTGAGCATGAAGAAACTGTAACTGTACTGTAAGTTTAGAGTGGTTGAATTTGATATTTCAGAATGAAGTTATTTTCACTTAAAAAAGCATTGAAATTTTAGAGTTGATGAGGTATTCAGAATGTTGTCCTGGTCTTGAGTCAAAAGCTTCTGCCACAACTTTTGTTCTGACGTCAAATTGAAAAGTTGAACCCTAAAATTCATAGAATATGTTGGTATCTATTCATTTCGTATCTCTGAACGATGTTTACGCAGATTAGTCAATTCGATTGCTATGTAATAATAAAAATAATAATGAGAAGTCATTTCTACGCTAATAGGCTAAGTCGAGAAGTGGTTTTAACGCGTACATCCTTGCAATTTGTCTTGAACGAGGACGAGATTAGCTCCGAAGTATGCATGTTATATTGTTTGATTTCAATCGATTAATATTATTTATCTGCTCTCACTATTTTAAAATAATAATGTTCTTCATTCGTCAAATCAATACAATAGAGACAGTTTGACGAAAGGTGTGAAGTACAGATAGATGAACTGATCAACTTAATGATAGTATTTTTCATGGAATCCTGAATATACTGGGTGTATTAGAATAACACCGAAAAAAATGAAAGGGGTGATTTCTCAGAAATCTCAGATTATTTTATGGTAAAGGGTTCCCACAAATATAGTTCTAGAAATGCATTGTTTCCCAAATAAATAGAGTAGAAGTTTTACCTAAAAACTGATTAAAAAATGGCATGCCACTGAGATAATTTAAACTTACAATTACATTCTCAGTTCTTCGTTAAATCATAACATTTTATTTTGTCTGTTTTTCGTGTGATGCGTCGTTTTATGTAAGAAAATGAAATTCTAACGCGTATTGTGTAGTAAAATGCTATTTTTTACTTTTAATGAAGAATTTGAAAATATTGTTACCCCACAATACACTAACTACACTCTAAAGGTCGACCCTCACTTGGACGAGACGAAGCGAAGAAATGTTTTCCGCAGGCACGATTTGCACTGAATCAATCAAATGGGTAGACGCTCACTTGGGAGGTGCGAAGCGAAGATCAGAATCGTTTGATTCAGTGCAAATCGTGCCTGCGGATAACAACTCTTCGCTTCGTCTCGTCTCGTCTCGTCCAAGTGAGCGTCAACCTTTAGGGTGCTAGCAACATCGTGGCAGGGGTGTAAATTGACCTTTTGTTTCTATTAGTACATATTTGGTTTTTGCTTGTGATTCGTGATTTTCATAAGTAGGTATTATTCCTACTTATTAGGAAACATTCATTCACCGAAACTTTCCCTCCTTTAGAATGATTTTATCTGTTTTTTCTTCGGGATATCATCGAATCTATTAGCAACATTCTGTTTGAAGTTCCATCAATTTTCTGATTAATCTTTTTGGTGAACTTTTCTATGACCGCCCAATCCACTTTGACCCATCTCAATTTCACGATACTCCACGAGGGGAATATGATTAAAGTGATATTTTTTCTATACGTAATCCAATTTAGTGCAGAGATGGATCTAATTGAATTAATAAAAGCTGAGAAATTAATCTCATAAGGCTCAGTCTGAGCAAACATAGCAACTGCTTTATTTTTATCCTCTTTGAAAGGGAATTTAGATGATGAAGATTATCAAATTGGGAGGGGGAGAGCATTTATATTAATTAAAGCTATATAGATTTCAGTCCAGATAAGTTGACCTTTCATTTAGATAATGAGATGGGACAGTTTGGGAAACTCGAGACAGGGTGAAAGTTTATGTAGCATTTCCAAATAGAATGGTTTTCCAATAAGAGGTATTATTTTGATATTCAAAGAAAAATGCCATTTTTTCAATATAATTGATTGGGGTGTATTACATAATAAAGAAGAAGCTATGCCGTTAATAATGGAAAATAACATCAGGCAAATGACCACCATGACCACGCTCACAGGACCATATCCTTTCAATGAAAATTTCCATAACCAAATCGAAAAGTGGCGGCCCTCTGCCCTCGATAGCCTCACAAATTCCATCTTTGAGGTCTTGAATCGACGCTGAGCTATTGGGCGTAGACCTTCTCTTTTACGTGGAACCAAAGGAAGAAGTCGCAAGGTGTTAAATCACAAGATCTCGGTGGTCAATTTTGATCACCTCTTCGAGAGATAACACAATCCGGAAACTTTTTCCGCAAAAGATCAACGGTTTCGTTGCTTGTGTGGCACGTAGCGCCGTCTTGTTGAAAGTGAACGTTGTCCTGATCAATACTATCCTATTCGGTCATATAAAAATCATCTCTCGATAGCGCAATCCATTCACCGTTACTGTTGCTCCACGTGCACGGGTTTTATTTTTCACATCACTAACTTGTCCCAACAGCTAGAATTTTTCCACCAATTTCTTTATGGCGGTCCGACAAGGTGCTTCACGACGACCCAACAATATTCGAGTTTTACGAACCGTCTCTGCCAAATTTTCACCATTTATAGTGAATTTTAATCATTTCAATGCGTTCTTGGAGCGTGTATCTTTCCATTTTTATTGATGGCTTAGTTTCTACTTGTCAAATGCCAAAAAATGACAGCTTCAAACGTGACATCTACCGAAATAGTGGGCTATTCAAAATAACACCTCTTATTGGAAAACCCCTTATTTATGGGTTCTATTGAATCTGTTGATAATCACTACTCCTAATGCCGTCATATGAAAAACCTGTAAAGTTTTTTTTTAACATACTGTCACTTTTGGAAATGCCCTCAGAGTATAAAAGAGAAGTTTACTCCTTACTCTGGGGAAATGCCTACTAGAGAAAACAGAAGTTCATTTTTTTATAGGTGCAATCTTCATTATATCCATTCTGTAGAATAAATATTCCTTAATTACCTATTCTTCACGATACATTATGAGGCACGATCCATAGAAATGACACCTATTCAATAAGTACGTGATCGTTATTCTATGGCGCCCTGTAACCGTGACTTCAGAAGCGGCGTAGTTGTTTACAAAACAATGAAAACGCCGATTTTATCTAAACGAGAAGTATCATTGTTAGATACAGCGATTCGCGATAATAATATAGTTATTAAAAATAGTCGGCAATCAAAATAACAGAGTTCAAAGGCTTGTTCGAGAAGAATGGAGCACAATAACATTAGGAAGGGTAGATCAAGAGATTAGGTATTTTCAGAGCAGATTAAGAGCTGATTATCTTGGTTTAATGGTACAAATGTCAGTACATCATAGTAATCATTTTGATTTATTCTCATGCAGATACAATTTTTGAGAGCTTGTTTCGACATTTGGGACGTCTTCAATGACTGGCTTGGTTTGGTTAATGAAAAAACATATTATCGTATGGGTACAAATTTCTGTCCGGACATCCAGTCGTCTGTGAACACTATTTCGAAAAGAGTTAAAAGACTTGCCCCTTTTTTGAACTATCAACTTGTTAGATGTAACATGATAACAATTTTTGTGGTGTGGAATTCTAACTATCTCTCAGTTTGACCGGACAAGAGTAGTATACCAAGAATTGATTTTTTTCACAAAATTCTGTTCAGAATCAGATGAAAAACAATGGACCAATCACACTGAATTTCCGAAGAACTTGAATCAAAGATAAAGGTTTTTCCACTAAGCGGTGAAAGTTTGAATAGCCTGCTATTTCGGTAGATGTCACTTTTAAAGTTGTCATTTTTTGACATTTGACAGTAGAACTACGCCATTAATAAAAATAGAACGATACACGCTTCAAGAACGCATTGAAATTATATAAAAATGGTGAAATTTGGCAGAGACGGTTCGTGAAACTCGAACATTTTTGGGTCGTCGTGAAGAACGTTGTCGGACCGCAATAAAGAAATTGGTGGAAAAATTCGAGCTGTTGGAATAGGCTAGTGAATATTGCTGCTGTAGCCGAAAGTGTTGAAGAAAACCCAGGTTTATCCATACCTCGTCGTTCTTTAGAATTAGGCATTTCACAAACGTCCTTACACACCGTATTTTGCATAAAGGTTTGGGTCTTAAGGCTCATAAAGTTCAGTTAACACAAGAATTCATAGCCGGCCGATCATCAACATCGTCGTATCTTTGCTGATTGGGTGGTTGAAATGCATGAAATTAAAAATATTCGGGATTCCATTGAAGAATCATCTTGAGTGATGAGGCCCATATGGGTGGCTTCGTCAACAAGCAAAATTATCGCATCTGTGGCTCGCAAAACCCAAGAGTTATTGTTGAAAAGCCTCTATCCTCAACGTGTGACTGTTTGGTGCGGTTTATGGACCGGCAGAGTCATTGGACCTCACTTTTTCGAAAATGAGGCTGGAGCAACAGTTACGGTGAATGGATTAAAACTGTTTCAGAAGAATCTCTCTGTCTGCCGTAATGATTTAGTTTAAGTCGGGATTTATTGCGTAAGTCCGGAAAATTTTCGGAAAAAACCACCCTTATACCTCTTACCAATACCCATTCAAAGAGTGATGTTCTTTGAATATTTCGTTATAGGGAGAATTTGCTTCGTTTTAGAGGGTGTTTTTAACATGGAATTTGGATTCAAGGTGCAATGTCTTGTACGAAGTTCGTTATACAGACGTTCGTTTTCGTTATAGGGAAGTTCCACTGTATATTGAAAAATGGCATTTTTCTTTGAATATCAAAATAACACCTCTTATTGGAAAACCCCCTCTAGATACAAATTTCTGTCCGGACGTCTGGTCGTCTGTAAACACTATTTCGAGCAGAATTAAAAGTCTGGCCCCTTTTATAAACTCTAAACTTCTTGAATCTAACATGACAATTTTTGTGGTGTGGCATCCTAACTATCTCTCAGTTGGACCAGCAACAGTAGTATAAAATTTCTGTTCAGAACTAGATTGAAAACACTGGACCAGTCACACTAAATTTCTAAAGAACTTGATCAAAGTTATAATGATGAAATTATGAGAAAACCTCTAAAAATCATTCATAATCATTCATCATTGCTTCAATCTGGAAAACATTTCAAGTAATATCCGGTAAATTGATTGTAAGTTTCTTCAAGATGGCCCAGTTGTGGTTGTTTCTTTTTTCAATGCCTAATATAAATCATTTGTTTCGTTCGTCAATTCTTCGAACTGGTTGTTAACCTTGTAACAAAATTTCCGAATAGTAAGATCATTCATATATTTATCATTGACTAGAAACATTATTATTGCGCTAGCTGATAAAGAATGAATCAATAGTTTTTATTCGAAGAAATTTGAGTAAGTATAATTATTCTACATACCTAGATTACACACCACAGTGGCCTCGTTCCAAAGTACAATTTTTATAAATTTAATGAATATGTTTGTTTCAAAGTATCGTTGTTAAAAAACAGAGTAACCTTTGTAACATTAAAAAACTTATAGAATTTGCACCTGATGAAAATGAGAAGCAGATGGAAATTTTCTCTAATGCAATTCGAGACAAATTATACAAAAAAATTAAGAAAAGCCCTGAGCAGGAGTTTTGAGCGCTCATTCTTTGGTGGAGCAATAATATTACCTCAAAATTTTATATGGGATTTAAGATTGATACCGAATATATAAATGCAGAATCTCAGCACAATCTGGAAATTATTCAAAAAATGAAATATGTAAAAATAGATAATTACCAAAATTGAATTCTATGGTTCTGATGATGCGAGCCGCTTGAAATTTTGCATGTTCAGTATAGTAGTTTTCATTCTCAAAATAAATTCCACTTTAATCGGATATTCTGTTTTGGAAATATGAAGATTCTTCTTTCAATATTCCAATTGAATTTAACATGGTTCTGTTGACACTATGGCCGCAAAATATTGCATGAGATTCAGTAGGTATATCAATTATCAATCTATATTCACAGAAAAAATCTCACTCGAATCGGACATCCTGTTGTGAAAATATCGTGCGTTCAAAATTTTT
This sequence comes from Propylea japonica, assembly GCA_013421045.1. Classification (NCBI taxonomy): domain Eukaryota; kingdom Metazoa; phylum Arthropoda; class Insecta; order Coleoptera; family Coccinellidae; genus Propylea; species Propylea japonica. The sequence goes on from CM024239.1 coordinate 1,137,807, forward strand.
TTGGTCAAGTAAGCTGTGGATTCTATTTTCCCCTCATAGACTTTTAGGAAAAATAGAATTCACAGCTTACTTGACCACGAATTTTTTTGAACGCACTTTATAAAGATTTTCTCTTCAATATTGCAATTGAATTTTCTATAATTCTATTGAAACTAGGGCAACGAAATTTTGGATGAACATTCAGAGTATCGATCTCCATTAAAAAAAATTCACTTATAAATCGGATATCTTTTTATGGAAATATGAAGTTTCTTTTTTTCAATATTCCAATTAAATTTTCTGTGGTTCTGTTCACACTATGGCCACAAAATTCTGCATGGGGCTTGTTATCAGCATCTTGCATTTGGCTGTAACCTTTAATTCCGATTGGTTTCGTATTTTCTGAAATATTGAGGAACAAAGTTTTGAATGGCCATATTGTATGGAACACGCTGTACGATTTGGCTGGTTAACGAACTTAACCAAGCCATTTGGGACCCGAACTCATCCTGAAAATTTCAAGTCTCAACTACAATCCTAATGAAAGTTATTGTGCTAACGGACAGCCGAACGGCCCCACGGACAGAATTGAATTTGACCACGAATTCGTCATCAGGGAGTCCCACCCTATCTTTTGAGACAATTTTCGGAAAATGATCAGATTTTTTACAAAATTAGCAACGTTTCAACCTTTTCAACCAATCAAATAGCGACAAAATCATTGTCTCCATTCTAACTACTTCAAATGCTATCGAACATTTAGGAATCTTCCATATTTTTTCTCAGGAGACAGTAAACAAACAGAAAAAAAGCTGCGATGAATAAAATTTTTAATACTTCATTAAAAATCATTGTCCATTCACGACTTTGTTTTGTTCCAGAGCAACCGGAGCCAGCCGGCCATCGGTCTGAAACACACTCCGAAATCAAGGGTAAGTACCTTTATTCTCTTCTCAACAATCTCCACAGCATGCATTAGCTCCACAAAAGCGATCAAGTTCCATTCCGACGCCGATACCAGCCAAAGTTTTAAAGATCCCAATAAAAATTGAAATCTCGCGGTCGGGTGGATTCGCCGCGGCACCGAACCTGCCTCGTGCGTCCTCGGCTTGTTTGGCTAATGGCGGCGAAGCTGAGGTGATCACAAGCGGCTAGGGAGTACTGGTCACAAAATTTGAAATATAAGCAGGAAGGTGCAGTGTTGCCGATGTTTATCAGACTAATGGCATTTGGCGCAGGGAACAAATATTCTGTTTCTTATGGATTCGGCGGCACACTGTCATTATTTATTTGGTTTGGGCTCAAAAAATAATGGATTGTGAAATTGGTATTCGTGAAGTTTTGTAATTATTTTTGATGCATAAAAATTTCATTATGAGATTCTGAAATGTTGAAATTTATGGGACTTATGACAAATTTATTTTAACTCTTACATACACTAATATTAGGTGAATGCAGCTCCGAATGGTCAAAAAAAACTCATCATATAGAAGCAAACCAATATTTAGTAAATATTTACGGTTTCTCAAGAATACATATAGTAATTTTATGTTTTTGAGCGCTCGTTCTACATTAACGAGTGCTATATCGTTTTGCCCAAATGTATGTCATTCTCGAATTTTGAGCCGAAAATTAAATTCTGTTCGTGGGGCCGTTAGCACGATAACCTTCGAATGGATTGTCCTAGACACTTGAGATTTTCATGGTGAGTTCGGTCCCCAAATGCCGCGGTTTAGTTCGTTAATCAGCCAAATCGTACAGGGTGTTCCATAAAAAATGGCCTCCGAAATGCTTGTTCCTCAATATCTCAGGCAAAACGAAAACCATCGAATTGAAATTTTACGGCCACATGCATGATGCTCATAATAAGCTTCATGCAAAACTCTGTGGACACAGTATCAACAGAAATATAGAAAATTCAATTGGAATATTAAAAAGAAGTATATGTATTTATATTTCCACAACAAGATATTCGATTGAAGTCAAATGATTTTGTGAATAAAAATTGATATTCTTAATGTTTATGGAAAATTTCAAGAGGATCGAATCATCAGAACCATGGAATTTGATATTTTTAGTGTCAATTTTTCACATATTTTAGTTTTTGAATAATTCCGATTATTCCGATCGTGCTGAGATATTGCATTCATTTATTAAGTATTAATCTCATTTCAAGTAATAACCTCATTGCTTTATCAATGAAAGAGCTGAGAAAAGCACCTGCTCAAGGCTTTCTTAAATTTTCACGAATATCATACATTACACTTCTCAAATGCCAAAATACTCAGACCAATTAAGTGCGCATTTATATTTATTTTTGAAAAACCGCTCAGTTTGAAACCCCCCTCAAACTATTTCCATAGAGAAGAAGTCATTTCCATATTTGCAGAATTGATTTTTATTATTTAAGTCCAGGATAATAAGCACAATCTAGCAACGCCGCTGCGTTCAACGAGACCTCCTAAGCGCCGAATCCTTTTGTGACCGTGTGCTCCCTAGACGGTTGTGAGGTGAACATACACATGCCTTGCCTTGACAGAAGTGCGGGCAAGTGTGAGCTGTGTGGATCGCCTGATGAGTCATATTTTTGTCGAGACGACTTTACGATTGTATCCACGAAATGTAAACTTCGTAGTATTTTATAACCATTCGATTCCTGATTGATATCAAACTGTTTGTGTATCCTGATTGCAGCTGCTGAGAGCCTGATTCTATTGTCTCGTGTTTACCTGTGTGGAACGGTTTGAAACTATGAGATTCCTCATGTTTTGTATTCGTTTATATGTTTAATAACTGAGTTACGTCTGTGGTTATTGGATTTTACGTGAGTTATTGTTGTTTCTGTGACTGGTGAAGTGGTTTTCTGTGTTAATCAACCGCTGCAAACAGGTATAGTTACTGCATATTTTAGTATAACCTTACTTTTCCTTATCCCTCATACGTAAGTCTGTTGTGAACGTCAAAAGGAGTCTGTAACAGCAGAATTTGGAAAACAACTACATTTCTATCGACAGGAATGAATACAGGAACATTTGGTTATTTGTATGTTACGAAAAACATTAAGATAATCCTAATAATCAATAAAACACACCAAATCTAATTTGTGTACAAATTCCAGGGTCAAATATAATAGAATTAGGCAGTGAAGAATATTGTTTGTATTTCTACTGTTCAGTGTGACTGACCCTCATTATATTGTTTAGTCAGTAGCAAATATTTTGCGTGTATACAGTTGACAGCTGATACTGATCCTTCGAAATATGGAGGGTGTTTATCAACAATAGTCTGGGACCTGGGTTATTAACTGAAGGAATGTGTCACTATCGTGTGCTGTAACTACTAGGTGTAAAGAACTAAATGAACTCATTCTGTAGAAACTGCGGAATGATTTTTTAATGGATGCATTTTGAATGCATAATTTGATATAGGTCATTTTGACGAATACCCTTGAAAATTTGAAACTAATACATATTTCGGGTTGTTCCTAATCATTATTCAAAAAACTGGTTCAGAACTGCTTGGTAATGAACCTTTTTAAGATAGAGAATTTGAGATTAAGCGTTCATATCAATTTACTCATAAAAAAGTCATTAAATTCGTAATTTTATCTGGAAAATTATTTCAAAAATCATCGATTCAAAATAAGGGCTATTTATATAACTATTTCCTATTTAATGTTAATTGTGGGGAACTCAGGAAGGAATTTCATAGTCTGAGTTCTGCATTTATGAATAATTGATTACAATTTTCATCAAACCATTATTATATTACATACATCGAAAATACATTAACACATCATGATCTGAAATGTACTTATCGGGTTCAAGTTCAAAATAGGCGCTAATAAACAATAGATATTAAGATAACGCAAATGGTTCAGAAAAAACCTCTACGGAGTACGAACATTCTTATTTGCGAAATTCAAAGGTATCGAATGGAATAAACACGATAACTTCCGAAATTAACAAATAAAGTGTCCAACCGAGTGTCCAACTGACCAAAAAAACTCTTCTTTTTGAGAGTTCGTTCTACTCAAACGAGTGCTATATCGTCTTGCCTAAATGTCAGTTATTTTCGAATATTGAGCCGAAAATGGTCTCAAACGATAGGGTTCCACTACGTGATGAGGAATCCATGGTCAAATTCAATTCTATCCGTGAAGCCATCCGTCCGTTAGCACAATATCTTTCGAAGGGAATGCCCTAGAGACTTGAGATTTTCAGGGTGAGTTCGGTTCCCAAATGCCGCCGCGGTTAAGTTCGTTAACCAGCCAAATCGCACAGGGCGTTCCATAAAATTTATGGCCATTCAAAATCTTTGTTCCTCGATATCTCAGATGAAACCAAACCATTCGAATTGAAATTTTGCGGCCACGTGCATGATGCTCATATTAAGCCTCATGCGAAATCCATTTTATTCGAAAACTTGAAACTGGCATAGCACAGAGAAATTTTGGTTAGAATCTAGTAAACATGACCTCTTGAAGTGAGTTTAATATCAATGGTGAAAACATAAGAATTAAAAATATACTGAAATCCTTATGGGTCATAGGCCTTTATGTCATCTAATATTTCCAAGATATTATGCTTATTGAGTTTTAAGCTATATGTTTAATTGAAGTTTATTGATACCCTAAAAAGAGAAGTGATTTTCGGTGTGTTTCAAGCGTTTGGTCCTCTGGCTCTTATGCTCGCTCTTATGGTATTCCTTTATTCAAAACTTGGGTTCAAGAGTTAGTCTCGGAGTTATTTCACAACAAGGGTGACGGACCAAATAAAAAAAAGTCTAGGGGTGTGATGTCTGGAGTACGCGCTGGCCAGGCGATGATACATTCATTCCTTCTCTATTCTGTTACTGCGGAATTGTTTGAACGAAAAAATATAAGGGGTCAAATTTAGAAAAATTTGAGGGGGTAGTTTTTAAAGGAGTGGTAATGAGAAACGACATTTTAATGTTGGCCGAAATATTGGCTGTATGGAACATTTCGGGGCACCCCATATTTTCGATAGTGACCCGACATCCGTTGTCATGCAGTAACAGCAAGCATCAATTAGAGGGTTTTCCAATAAGAGGTGTTATTTTGATATTCGAAGAAAAATGCCATTTTTCAATATAAATGATCGAATGTTTATTTCATAATGAAGAAGAAGCTATGCCGTTAATAGTGGAACATAACATCAGGCAAATGACCACTACGACCACGCTTACAGGACCATATCCTTTCAATGAAATATTCCATTACCAAATCGCAAAGTGGGTGCCCTATGTCCTAGATAGCCTCACGAATTCCATCTTTGAGGTCTTGAATCGACGCTGGGCTATTGGCGTAGACCTTCTCTTTAACGTGGCCCCAAAAGGAAGAAGTCGCAAGGTGTTAAATCACAAGATATCGGTGGCCAATTTTGATCACCTCTTCGAGAGATAACACAATCCGGAAACTTCTCCCGCAAAAAATTGTTGTTGATGATCGGCCGGCTTGAGTTTTTGTGTTAACTCAACTTAATAAGCCTTAAGACCCAAATCTTTATGCAAAATATGTTGTAATGACATTTGTGGAATGCCTAATTCCAAAGAACGACGAGGAATGGACAAACCTGGGTTTTCTTCAACACTTTCGGCCACAACAGCAATATTCTCGGCTATTCTTGAGCGACGTGCACGGTTTTCATTCTTCACATCACTAACTTGTCCCAACAGCTCGAATTTTTCCACCAATTTCTTTATTGTGGTCCGACAAGGTGCCTCACGACGACCTAAAAAATTTTGAGTTTCACGAACCGTCTCTGCCAAATTTTCACCAATTTATAGTGAATTTTAATAATTTCAATGCGTTCTTGAAGCTTGTATCGTTCCAGTTTTATTAATGGGGTAGTTTCTACTTGTCAAATGACAAAAAAACAGCTTCAAACGTGACATCTACCGAAATGGCGGGCTATTCTAAATAACAGTTCTTATTTTCCATTTGTTTGGACTAAAAACAATGTAATAAGTCGTCTCCAGATTTCACCGCCTGGAAAAATTCCTCTGGCGCTCGTAATATCAATCAAGCTGACCATCTGATATATTTCAATCATCAATGAATGTCCGACCACAGTGTTGTGACCCTAATTCCAACAGGAAACAAGGGAATTAATAATAGCCGGTTGCAATAACTCCAGAGCTAACTGTACATAGAGCAGAACCATACTTTTTCCGGTTTACAGAACTTCATTGATTGGCTATTCATCAGTGCTTCCTATGTTGAATCTGTGTCGCCCGAAGAATGTACGAGAGAGACAACGCAATAAACCGATCGCGTTTTATGGTTATGGAAATGTTGCTGTACTTTTAATTGGCTGTTGACTTATTTATATTAGAGATTGTTGAGACGACGATTGAATGGATTTGCCCTGGAGCCAAAGGAATAAAGGCAAGTTCCGAAGAAATGCACACATTGTCGAGAGTCTTGGTCCCTCTAGATTTCTCGAGAAATGAACATTCTATGTTCTGGAAACGAGACGAATATTTTTCCTCTATGTACATAATAGTATGTCACAGCTTGAGGGGTGAATCTACATGTAGTTTTAAGAAAAAAAGTTTATATAAACATGGGTCCGTGAAAGCTTTGTTACGGAGCTACAGGGTGTTGAAATTTCCAAAAAAAATTGGTTATTTCTTCATAACTCCTTCAGTTTTTGAGATATTCAGTCCAAATTGAAATTCGAGCTATTTTCAACAGTATCCATCATTGCACGTCATGAATCTTAACTAGAATCTATACAAGATGTTTTCTCTTCCCTCTGAAAATTTTTTGGGTTACGCCACTGATTAGCGTCAAACCAATTTTTGATATCTTCGTTCGATTTAAAAACTTTTTTGACTCTTGTAAGTTTCTCCTATCTGTAACCGTTTTCGAGTAAAAAATTATTGATTATTATTGATGTTATTCGCTAATTAAAAAAATAATAGAAATACTCGATAGGTATGCCCAAAATTTGATTTTATTTTGATAGATCGTCATCTGAGACTCATTTTAAGCTTATTCAATATCAAACTAAAAAAGTTCAATAATTCTCGAAAACGGTTAGAGATACGAAAAAATTACAGGAGTCAAAAAGGTTAGTATAAATCGAACGAAGATATCAAAAATTGATTTTACGTTGATCAGTGCTCGGATCAGTGGCGTACCGCAAAGAAGTTTGAGAGGGAAAAAGGAGACATGGCTCCGGAAAAGAAAACACCCTGTAGCTTAGTTAAGATTCAAGACGTGCAATGATGGAGACTCTTCAAAATAGCTCAGCTTCCAAATTTGGACTGAATATCTCAAAAACTGCAGGAGTTATGAAGAAAAAAAACATTTTTTTTGTGAATTTCAACACCCTGTAGCTCCGTAACGAAGCCTTTGTGGACCCGTGTTTATATAGACTTTTTTCTTGAAATAATACGTAGATTTATACCCTTAAGTTTTGACATACTATTATGTAACACCCTGTATATTCGATAGAAAATCTTTGTTTGTTATCCTTTATGCAGGATGAGACAAAATAGGATAAATGAGAAAAATCTAAATTTATCGATTATTTGTTTTTTATTAATAATTTTAGTTATTTAACGAATGAATCCAATTCAGTACTCAGTACATAAAGCTCTCCAGCCTACCAATCAACTACCCAATAAGTCTAGGCATTCCACTAATCGAGTAATTAATGAAATTTTTAGGGATATCGTTCTATTCTTGAAGGGCTAAACTGAATTCCTGTGGGTTCTGCCGATTGGATATTGGTCTCCTATGTAGGTGATCCCATACGTGCTGAATTTGATTCTTATTCCTCTCTCAAAACCCTTTCTCTTCGGCTATCACTTTGTAAACCGAATCATGACTCGTCCGAAAAAGTACGTTGCTCCATTCGGGTAAAAGCCAGTCTTGGTGGTGTTCTACCACTGCCGACCGGTAGCTCTTTGTCAAGGTGATAGCTCAGCTACTCTTGACGGTTTTCTTGCCTTCAAATTCAAGAAATGCAAGCGTCTCTAAAGGTTAACGCTCACTTGGACGAGACGAAGCGAAGAGTTGTTTTCCGCAGGCACGATTCGCACTGAATCAAATGGGTAGACGCTCACTTGGGAGGCGCGAAGCGAAGATCAGAGCGTCAACCTTTAAGGTTGATGCTCATTTGGACGAGACGAGACGAAGCGAAGAGTTGTTTTCCGCAGGCACGATTTGCACTGAATCAACTGATTCTGATCTTCGCTTCGCGCCTCCCAAGTGAGCGTCTACCCATTTGATTCAGTGTAAATCGTGCCTGCGGAAAACAACTCTTCGCTTCGTCTCGTCCAAGTGAGCGTCAACCTTTATGGTACTGGTTGAGACTCTCGTTGAGACTACCCGTCTATAGGTGCATAAAAATAAGCTCGAAGGGTTGTTACAGACACCGTTCAATTCCTGCGAGTGGAATTTACGTTTTTAAATAACAAACTGATCAGAAAACGTTGTTAAAGCCTATTGCGCACGCTTACTCGTCTATGACTGGTTTCTGATCGTTTTGGGATGAAACCTATTGACGCCGTGTCCAAAGTTAAGTTACCTAGTTCAAACCGATCTACGGCCGAGGAAGCTTAATGTCATTTTCAAATTATTGCATTTCCAAGGTCAAAATATGAACGCATTCACTGAAATATCTTTGTTTATTTTTACGTTTCATTATATTCCTTATTTCATTTTATTTACCGTGAATAAACTCATCTTATACCGCAACGATACTTTCGCAATACATCGTTCCGCGGTCGGTAATCCCATTTTAATCACTTATGCATAAGTTATGAGGTAAGGTTTTGAATTACTTTCGACATTCTGTCTGTCGGCGAGAATTATTCATTTCTGAGAAAACCAGAGCGCAACGATGGCCGAAACGAAGAGAAGGCAACAAGACCGCAGAACAGCTCTAATCAGCGTCGCAAAACAGTAATTTGTCTGCACTGCTAACACGTGTCATGTTCGAGATTAGTTAGCGATAGACACGAGAAAGTGTTGTGTGTTAATGACCCGCGCCAATTTCTCACAACGACTTATTACTTCTTCGAAGTGAAGCGAAGCAGTATTGCTCAAAGCGGCTGAGCTTACGGGCAAGTCTTAGCTTAGCCCGTTTCTGGTAATGGATGCTGTTAGTCCTTCTGTTCGGTCAACGTCTAGTTATCAGAAAAAAATCTTAGTTTAATTGAGTTTGTTATCTGAAATTGATATAGAAGGTGTATCAATTTGATAACGATACTGCTTTGGTCGGTTTCTCACCTTTCGTTGAAGTAAACGTGCAGATTAATTAAGCCTAGGCAATCTATCGAATTAAACTTGAACCACTGGTTATTTCGAATCTGGTAATACTTATATCGTTCAATAAATTCAGTATATTATCTCTGCTGAACGATATGAATGGATTTACGCCTGAGCAACGTTGGGATTCATGGGAATTCATTTCCAATTTGCATACAAAATTTAGGCGCAACGAAAGACCAACAGTGGCCAAGTTTTTATAACTGAAGTTCGTAAAACTAGTTTGATTGTTGATGCGCCAACACGTATTTAGTACGGCTTGTAGAGACTCCTTGATAATAGTGACCTTTGAAATCAGCAAGAACACCAATCGCACCTTGATAATCAATTTTTTGTGTCCGTTCTTGATGGTATGATTGAAACAACAATAATAATAATATTCCAACATAATGGTGCAACTTAGCTTACATCTCTGCCACAATCTATCTATTGCGGCAAACGTTTGATCACCGTTTAAAAAGCCGAAATGGTGATATCAGTTGGCCGCTAAGAAACTGCGACCTAACTCCGTTGGACTATTTTCTGTGGGGCGCAATTGAAGACAAGTATAATGACGCAAAAACAGGGACCGTTGAAGGTCAAAGTTCATGATGCCATTGCCGAGATACGACGATATACAGGATGTCCGGGAAAATGTGGGAAATCTCTCGGATTCAGATAGAACATAACAAAATAATGTGACAAGTTCCAATAATTTTTTCCTAGCGGCCCTCCTTACGAAGATACGACCTCGTAAATGACGCCACTGGAAATTCATTTTAATGGAATAAATTTCAATTACTTCTTTCATTATTTTTTTTTCGAGAACGGTTAATTTTATTGACACTGAACAAGGGTACCTTTTCTTTAGCTTAATATTCAAGGTATCCAAATTTGTTTTTTAGCACCTTATCATACAGGGTGTTAAAAATGTAAGCTTTAAAATGTACAACCCATGCCGCCCCTGGTAAACTGAACAAGCTAATTGAAATTTGAGTGCGGTGATTTAAGAGGTCCTTAATACTACTTATCATATCAAATTTTCATCAAATTATATCGAGTAGTTTGAAACTTACTCCACTAAAATGGATTTCCAATGGCGCCATTTAGGAGGTCGTATCTTCGTAGGGAGTGCCGCTAGGAAAAAAAATTATGGGAACTTGTCATCTTCATTTTTATGTTCTATCTGAATCCGAGAGATTTCTCACATTTTCCGGGACAACCTGCATACGCTCGAAATTTGACCCAATCGAATAGGCCAACCGCGACATCCATATGAAAGAAGTGATATTCCACTTTTGAGTCTAACATTTGTACTTCTCAACAGTAAATTATTTTTCCAAAAATTTCCTACCACTTTTGTTTCATTGCATCTTTAAATTCAAACTTTTGAATGGCCCATCTATTCGTTTCTCATTATTTATTGGTCGTTGAAATAGCACATATGATTTTTTTTTACCAATAGGTTGAATGAATCATCCCTTGATGTCAATTTTTAGTTTTTTATAAAAGCTCTCTTTGTTAAGCATTCTTCCGATAAAGTTCTCTTTTCTTTCGTATTTTTATATGCGTGTTCAAGAAATCAAAGTCATTTTCAATACGTAGAGCTCATTACCATGAAATCTTGTTCTTGTATGTGGATTCTCTGTAGTCATCTTCTGATGATTCGACCATATTTGCTCATTTCTTTGAGCAGTAACAGTATTTGATTGATAGAAATTCTTCTCGTGTCTGCCATTCCTCCACTTCACATAACATAAGATAGATTACTTACAAGGAAGTAATGGGTGCTTTGAAATAGATCTTCCTCAAGTATCACTAGCCGAAGAAGTATTCTCGAATGACTCATCAAATTCATATGATTCTGACACATCATTCGTGATGCATCAGATAGTTATTATTACTATAGCGGAAGTAGACTTCCAGCTTAGAAAAAGGGAAAAGTGGAATGTGATGAATAAATTATGCCATGCCAACGAAGGGCAGATAAGAAGAGTTCTTTTTTCTATTTATACGCGTTTGGAGAAGATTTGTGTACTGCTTGAGGGGAGTGATGGCTAAATCTATTTCACCCTCGATTGAAGATGATGTTATTTGTTACCGTAGGAGAAAAACCTCTTCAAAAATGTTGGAAATTTAGTCAGCAGATAAGTTCGTACTGTTATATACGATAGTCGCAATGTAGGAGGACATTTTCAATTTTGGGTGCAATATTGATAATCAAGTAGTGACTGACACAGTTATTGAGAACAAAAAACAATGCATGAGTTTATACTTAAAAATTACAGAAAACTTATTTACTCTTCAAGACAGGCAAATGAAATTTACCAGACAAGGACGTTGCTCGTAATGAAGTCCAGGGTTATAGTCCGTTCACGAAAGTTTGAGCGCATAGTAGGCGTTTGTTTATTTATCTGAAGGTGTCAGTATTTGCTATCATAATGTAAAATAAAGTCAAAATTGCCGAATGTATCCGGTCTCGTCCGACGAGCTTGCGAGTTATCAGAGAACTCTATGCAATATTGACACCATTGCGTATCAATCTGACAAGAAAATGAACAACATAACCTAAAACTTTAATATACACAGTGGATTATGTAAAATTTTCATGGCTAACCAACGGCTCAAAATTTCGTGAACGGACTATATATTATGTTTTATAGGTTTTTCTACAAAAAAGTATTCTCTTTTGAATAGTTTAGTTTGCAATGTATCAACTTCCAATAAAATATCAGTTTGCACGGGAGATACATTTGACATAATATAAATGTCTACGTTTCTTTTATTCTGAGGTCGACGGAGAAAGTCCAAAAGAGTCCGAATATTACTCATCATGGCTTTTGATACCAAAAAGCGATATTCCAGCAGAATCATTATTCTCCTATTGTTTTGAAGATCTCAAAAATAAAACTTCTGAAAGAAAGGTGAACAAATGATTGAAATTAGCAGGTATCATTTCAAGGATTTAGCATTGGCTGTGGGTCACATTGGGAACTTTTCTGCAGATGTTATAAAACGTGTCCCAAAATTAACGCAAGATTTGAATTTGCCGCCATTTGTGCAGTGAAGTGTTGGCAACCCTGAAAAAAAAGCAATTTGACTGCTAACAGTATAGGGTTATTAAAAATGAAGCGTTACACGATAGAACAACGTGTCTTCATTATTAAAGAATATTTCAAAAGAGTGAAAGCTTGGCGGCTACAGTTTGAAAATTTCATACAAAATATGGTCGGAATAGTGTTTTAACTTCGTCAACTGTGAAGAGATTAATTGAAAAATTCATGGAGACTGGATCCGTTGGAGACGCCAAACACACTGGTCGTCCAAAAACGAGCCGTTCAAATGTGAATGTCGAAGCAGTGCGTGAGAGTGTTGCTGACAATCCAGGAACCTCAATTCGACGTCGTGGACAAGAATTGCAAATTTCAAGAACCTCTCTACAGCGTATACTCACCAAAGATCTGTGTCTTGATGCTTACAAAATTCAATTAACACAACAATTCAAGCCTAATGACCATGGACAGAGAAGAGAGTTCGTTGAATGGATTATTGAACATCAACAAATGGACCCTGATTTTTCGAGCAAAATCATCCTAAGCGATGAAGCACATTTTCATCTTGATGGCTTTGTCAATCGCCAAAATTGCCGCATTTGGGATTTGAAGAACCCACATGTGATTGTCGGAAAACAAATGCATCCACAACGCGTGACTGTATGGTGTGGATTTTGGGCTGGAGGCATAATTGGGCCATATTTTTTTGAAAATGATGCTGGTCAAGCAGTGACTGTTACTGGTGCTCGATATCGCGACATGATTACACAGTTCTTTCTGCCAAAATTGGATGATATTGATGTGTCCAATATGTGGTTTCAACAAGACGGTGCCACATGTCAAACAGCCCGTGAAACAATTCAATTACTGCACGAGACATTTCCAGGTCGTGTACTCTCTCGTTTCGGTGATCAAAATTGGCCTAGATCGTGTGATTTAACACCATTAGACTTCTTTTTATGGGGTTTTTTGAAATCACAAGTCTATGTCAACAAGCCCACAACCACCCGTGCATTAAAGGAGGAGATTCAACGCTGCATCAACGAAATTCAGCCACATTTATGCAGAATGGTCATGGAAAATTTCAACAAAAGAGTGCGCATGTGCATGCAAAGCCGTGGAGGCCATTTGTCCGATGTGTTATTCCATACATAACCCTATCCTATGTACTTTACGAGTCAATAAAAATATATCTATCAAAAGACTAAAAACGGCGTTTTCTATTTAATTCAAATCTTGCGTTAATTTTGGGACACCTTTATTCGAGAGAATAAACATAACATACAAGAAGTACAAATTGACCATCATTACGAGTTCGCGAAATGTCCCTGAATTATCCTATATCCCATAAATATACTATTATTACATGAAAAAATTCAATTTAGGATGACGTTTGTTATTTACCAGGGTCATAAGATGGACTTGGTTACAAGTTAATGAATGTCATCTTATTTTCTTGTTCATTACTCAAAAAAATGTCGGCTCGAAACTACTACAGGGTGTCCCACTGCTGAAATCATAAAAATTCTCTGACCTTTAATAAAGTATTATATTGGTTTTTTGTGGCTGTATATGGTTAGACTTTTGTAGGTTGTGGTTCTTTCCTATTGTTTCCAATTTCTATTGTCTTTTCTAACAATTTTTTGGGATAGCCATTTTGCCTCGGAATTTCAGGGATATTCTCAATTTTATCTTTTTGAAGGGAGCATATTTTTGAGGCCTTAATAAAAATATTTTTGGCTATTCCTAAGTTGATATTAAAATGTTGATTAGATTGGAAATGAAGGCACTCAATATCCGAAAAAGTGCCGATTGGAAATTATTTCTACAGGGTGACCCTTGGCTGAAATGATATAATTCGAATTCTATTAATAGCAGCTTTCGAACGTGACGCCGAAGTACTTCTTTCGACGAAATCTTGTGACGTAAGCGATGAAACCAACATCGTACGTGTGTTCGGACAAAAAACGTTGTTGCTTCAACGCGTAACCACTTTCATTCAGTAATACCACCACGAGAAAAAAACAATTATTCACGCTACATGAAGTCGGCGAAAGAAACTCTCGGAAGGAATGCGGTTGCACTTCGGTTTCCGTGACGTCAAACATGAGATTCGAGGTGTATTTTTTGTGAAACATGGCTACTTTTTGTTCGGCTGACGAAATATGCATATGAGTTCTTCATTGGGATGCGAGCGGAACTGATGAGGACAATCAACTTTACAGGAATGGAGAAAATGTATTATGTAAGATAAAAGTATTATTCGAACTTATTTCAGAACTTTAAAATTGGAGAATTTATGTGGAATTCAATACATAAGTCCGTTCATTTTTCTAGAGCGGCAATCGTGCAATCATATTTCAGTTTCACAAAGATTCTATGGTTATAGTATTTCGTTATTTTATGTTGGTGGGTACATAGAGATATATCGATTGAAATATGATCTGGGAGGATTCTGCATTTCTAAAAAACTTTGTAGGTTTTCACCCCCAGTCTCTAAAACAGAAATAATTAAAAAAATTTTAATTAAGGTGAAGTGCTCCTGCCAAAATCTTTCCACTTATTTGTCAGGAGCAAATTGTTTTTGAAAAATTGTTTCCTAACAGTAAAACTAAAAATGGAAATAAATGAAAAGGATAATGTAACGTATCGGTGTCTATATCAGTCACCTTCTTCAGGCAAACTTGTAAAATCTTCGAAATTGTGTGTTTTTTCATTTGCAGTCTAATTGACATTGAAAGTTGTCAACACATAGAGATGTTGATGTATTTAATTTTGTAATTTTTCGATTTATTTCTGTTTCAGAGACTGGGAGTGAAAACCTAAAAAGTTTTTTTAGAAACATGGAGAGATGTTTTTTCTCATTGCAATGCTTTATAGCTATTTGCATCCTATATAAGAAAAATTTAAAAAGCACTGACAGGAAGTCAGATGCTTTCACACGCTCGTTCGCACAGAAAAAATTAAACTTGAAATTTAAAATTTCATAGTTGAAAAAGAAGAGAAAAATGACTCTAAAAACTGTTGAACTATCTAAAGAACACTCCTTAAAACTTGTAATAGAGATGACACTTATACAGTATCTTTCGATTACAGAATTAGAGTATTGTATCGTTGACTTTTTCATTAAAGTATTATTCTTTTGCGATAGTTTAAATTTTCTGTCGATCTTTTCATAAAAAGCATTATTTGCAGCTGTATTCCCAGAATGACAGGGGAAATATAGCATTCGCGAGAATTTAATTCGGACCTTTCATTGAAATGCATTAATCTTGAAACGGCATTCGCCAGATGTTTCATCTCAAGAAATTTCTCGGTCAGAAGCCCTCGAAGAGAAGAAACAGCTGCTTTAATCTCTGGGTGACAGATATCGCAGTTACTTAATCTTATTCAAATCATCTTCCGAAAAGTGAGCAAGGGGGGACTCTCTCTTGTTAATAATAGAAGTGTAACCTACATCGAGGGTTCTTTTCTAGTTACCATGAAAGTTGTATAAAAACCGTTATTCATCCAAAATTTTCAGTTTTTCAGCTGCTGTGGATACCTGAAATTGCGTACACTCATTTTGAATTTGTCACTCAAACTTATTATTATTATGTAATTTCAGAATACTGGGTGAATGTATATCGCGCCTTTCCCAGAGACAAGCACCCAAAAAAATGTAATTGCAATTACACTTGAATTACTCCCGACAATCATTTCACGAAAACTTTTTAAAAGCACGTAGCGAACGTCCAACTTTTGTTGGAAACTGTGATTACTTTCCCGCAAAACTCTCCTCTAACACCTCGAACGAACTGAAAAAGACCAATCGAGTCAATTGTGCACTTCATTAATTGCGAAACGCTGACGTTCAATCGATCGTTCAGCTCATTTACTCCGAGCGCATCAATTTGCCGACAAAAAATATTGTCCGAGGTCTGGTTTATTCAAAACTACACGAGCCTTGGTTAACGAGCAGCTTTACTTGAAATTTTGAGCCGTTCAGATCAATCGTTTCGAAAATATTCAAAAAATTAAATTTCGAAACTTTCAAGTCCCCCATATATCAATCTGTAATAAAGTTTCCACGGAATTTTGTACATACGAGGTCACTTCAAAAGAAAAGGTAAATTGCGCATTTTCGCAGGATGTGACAGTATCAACCAATTTGGATTAGTAGTTTGTTGTTGCCAATTGAAAATGTTAGTTACGGTTTTGTGTGTTCTTCGATATTTGATTTAAAAAAGGAATGAAGTGTTCTAAAACATTTTTGAAGTTGACCAAATGCAAGATGCTGATAACAAGACTCATGCAAAATTTTGTGGCCATAGTGTGAACAGAACCATAGAAAATTCAATTGAAATATTGAAAGAAAACTTCATATATCCATAAAAAGATATCCGATTCGAGCTCGGATTCGAGTGATTTTTTTTTGTGAATGGAGATCGATATTCTGAGTGTTCATCTGAAATTTCGTGGCCAAAGTTATGAGAATAAATATCAACTCTTAGGGCTTATTTCAAGAAATGGACGAATTGATGTCTTCAATCTGGAAGATTTATTTTCTTTAGTTGTAAATACAACGAACAAACTCTGATAACTCAAAAGAATAACTTACAAACCTGAAAGAAATCAAAAACAATGCTATTTCTTCGAATTTTCAATTTACAATATTTGAAATATAAAATACATTAACTAAACTACTGCCACATCAAGGCAAGAAGAGAAAACAGGAAGTATTTTTTCAAACAAAATTGACAAGTGTCAATTTTTAACAGAAACAAAGAAAATTGAATTGGAATATTGAAAAAAAATCTTTAAAATTCAATAACAGGATATCCGATTCGAGCGATTTTTTTTGTATAAAGATTGATAATATACTGCACCTTCATGCAAAATTTTGTGGCCATAGTGTGAACAGAACTATAGAAAATTCAATTGAAATATTGAAAGAAAACTTCATATATCCATAAAAAGATATCCGATTCGAGCTCGGATTCGAGTAAATTTTTTTTGTGAATGGAGATCGATATTCTGAATGTTCATCAGAAATTTCGTGGCCATAGTTATGAGAATAATATCACCTCCTAGGGCTTATTTCAAGAAAAAGACGATTTGATGTCTTCAATCTGAAAGATTTATTTTCTTTAGTTGTAAATACTTCAAACAAACTCTGATAACTCAAAAGAAAAACTTACAAACCTGAAAGAAATCAAAAACAATGCTATTTCTTCGAATTCTCAATTTACAATATTTGAAATATAAAATGACATTAATTAACTACTGCCACATCAAGGCAAGAAGAGAAAACAGGAAGTAATTTTTCAAACAAAATTGACAAGTGTCGTTTTTAACAGAAACAAAGAAAATTGAATTGGAATATTGAACGAAAAATCTTTATAATTCAATAACAGGATATCCGATTCGAGTGATTTTTTTTGTATAAAGATTGATAATATACTGAACCTTCATGCAAAATTTTGTGGCCATAGTGTTAACAGAAACATAGAAAATTCAATTGGAATATTGAAAAGAAGAATCTTTGTATTTCCATAACAGAATAACAGATTCAAGGGAAATTTATTTTGAGAATGAAAACTCATATACTGAATGTTCATGCAAAATTTCAAGGCGATCCAATCATCAGAACCATAGAATTCAATTTTTGTAATTATTCATTTTTTACATATTCCATTTTTTGAATAATTTCCAGAATATAATTCCGATTGTGTATCAATCTCGAATCCCATATAAAATTCTAAAGTAATAGTCTTATTGCTCCACCAAAAAACGAGGGCTCAGAATTTCCTGCCAGGGCCTTTCTTAAAAATTTTCAACAGATCTCGTATCTTCGAATCATCATAACATTCGCAAAACTCTCTCCCAACACCTCCAATAGTCTGAAAGATACTAATCGAGTCAATTGTACACTCCATTAATTATTGCGAAAAGCATACGTTCAGTCGATCGTACCACTCATTAACTTCGAGCGCCTCAATTTGCCGACAAAAAAAATGTCCGGGGTCTGGTGTATTCAAAACTTCAAGTTCTCTCTGATACGAGACGCCATTTGCGAAACCAGATCTTCGGCAGTCGCTCGGAGTCTGTTGGTGCTCATGTTTCAAGTCTGGCGTCGAAACATGTTACCTATGTTAGGAAACGACTCTCTTGAAACTTTCACGAAGTTACAGAGACGGATTTACGAAGAATATAACACATTTTGAATTATTCATATTCTTAAGATGGATAATCTTCTGGTCGTAGGATATTATGCTGTCTTGAAAGGAATTCAGATGTTTCTTCCTACTGAAAACAGCTCATATTCTGGTCCGAAATTGATCTCTAACAATAAGGGCTTCAAAAGAAAAGGTAAATTTTGAATTTTTTCGGAAAATATTAATTTATTGGCAGGAAGACCTCGGTCGATAGCCGTTTGATGCGATTTGTGCCATACGTTTCATGCCCAAAACCTTCGAGAGATTTGCATGTCATGAGTCTATTGATATATGCATTCTCTGCAATTTTCCTATAGCGATTGATCATTTTTTCATACAATTTGTCTCAATATTTCGATGTCTTCTTCATTCGTCATCAACGTCTGCTCGACCTTCTGTAGAGCGCCAGTACCCTTTTTTTGAGACAAGATGGTCTCGTAGAATTCCCCCGTCAATCTTTCATGTGCCTTGGTGTAACCTTTTTCAATTTTCAACGCAAAATTCAACACAGAATATTTGATTCTTTTTTTCAAAAGTCAAAGAACACAAACACGTGACTTATATTTTCAGTTGGGAAGAACAACTACCTGTCGAAGTTGGCTGATAATGCCAATAGATGAATACATGTGTACCAACATAACAGAAAAAAATTGATAATCGAATGTATATACAGCTTCCGAAAATTCAAAATTCACGTAGTTCTTTTGGACAGACCTAGTGCATAGTTGTCACTAGTGTAAGTTTCAAAATAATTCGCACATAATGAGGCACAAAAACAACAGAAAACTAAGAAAACTATGTAAAAAGCCAGACACATTTCAGCCGCAGAATTCCAATGGAAGGTAATATCCCGAAAACCTTCGACGAGATGTGAAAATCCAGAATACCCTAATCGATTCGCCAAAGGCATTCTCTTCAGGCATTTCCCCATAGTTACAGACTAAGGATCAGTAGGTATATGTATCACAGCAATCCGGTTAAAAGGAAAAAATTCTTGACAAAAAAATGCTTTACAAAAAAACATTATTTTTCATTAGGATAATGCACTGTCTCATGAGAATTTAGACAATGGCTAAAATGCATGAATTGAATTTAGAATTTTTGCAGCATCCACTGTTTTACCAGATTGGGCCCTTAGCGACTTCCATTTGTTTCCAGAGTTAAAAAAAATCATGTGTCAAAAGCTTTTTTCATCAAATGATGAGGTCTTCCAGATTCTCACTTCACGGATGGATCAGAATAAATTGAATGAAGTGTATTTAAAACCATAAAATTAGGTTTTTATCGAACCGAAATAGTTATTTAATCAACTAGTTTATTGAAGACAGCGACTTATGGTCAAGAAATTTTCGCTCCGCTCACGCGTGAATAGTTCGAAACCATTAGTCGCTAGATTAATAACCGAGTTGATTACAAGATTTTTCCGACGATCTCAATATACATCGTGTATGAATTCTTAATTGAAATATATTCTAATTTTGCACAAAACTTACATTTGACATAATGAAATTTCCATGTATCTAGGTTCCAGTAGAGTTTTGACATTTCTCGTAGTGCTTCTGAATACTTTGTGAACGGTTGCCATGAGGATTGCACATTAAAATAGCAGAAATGGAGTATTAAAATTGGTCATTAATTAATTTCGTACTCATTAAAATCACCTTTTATTTCTAGATCGACCTAAGGCTCGTATTCATAGTTCGCCCTTGAGGGTGAGTGACAGTTTGAATCGCCCTTATGAATACTAGCCTCAAAGGTGACCTCAAATGTCACTCACCCTCACGGTCGACTATGAATACGGCCCTAAAAACTTATTGAAAAATCAGCATAGTTAGAGTTTCGACCTCGGTTTTGCCTAGGATTCGTTTTCAGTGACTCCAACCAAGCTATCTCAGTCTCCACCATGGTAGCTGTCATACGTCATATGTCGGTGTCACCATAACGAGTTTGAGAATGCTTCGCACATTATGAATTCTCGTTCAAAAATATCGTATTACTCTTCAAAAACAGAAAAATATCGAAAAAGGCAGACAGACGCCGATATCTACCTTTCAGCCGCAGAATCTCAATGGTGATATCTTCGACAAAGTGTCCCGCACAGATGGGAAATCCAGAATACCCAAATCGATTCGCCAAAGGCATTCTCTCCAGGCATTTCCCCATAGTTACCGACTAACGATCCGTCTCTGCAAGTCCTCAATCCCGTTCCCATTGAAAGGTTTATGTTGCGTCTCATTTCTCCCTAGACAGTCGCAATGATTGAAAACACAGCCTGGCCCGCTGGAGGTCTGAAAAACACTCGCCACTATTGCGTGATTTATTATTTTACGGTTTCGAATCACTCGAAATGGACTTATGGGAACGAAACGGTCTAGAACGTAAGTTGGTTCTTTTTTCAGAACGGTGTTCAAGACGCAACTTTATAGGAGAAACATGCTTGGTATTCTCGAGTACCACTGCTGCCTCTATGAATTGAAAGATTTATTTGAATTTTAAGCCACTTTGTGGAATATTTTTTTCTGAAATCACCCGTGCTGCCTCTTGTGATAATCAATAAGCATACTACAGTGGAACTTCCCCATAACGAAAGCGCTAAATCCGCAAGAAAAAATCGTTAATAAAGATTTCTTTGTACAGAATTTTTTTTTCTATAATCGGCAATGTCGCGGTCGACTTAACTGATAAATTCAAATTTATCATTCAAACTTTAGCAATGGCGTACAGACATTTCGCATAACTTTTCACACTACTAGCGTAATTATATATTTCGGTAAAAACCCACCCTTATACCTTCTTACCAATACCCATTCAAAGTGTGATTATCTTAGAATATTTCTTTATAGAGAGAATTTACTTCGTTTTAGAGGGTGTTTTCAACATGGAGTTTGGATTCAAGGTGCAATGTTTTGTATTAAATTCGTTATACACACGTTCGTTATAGAGATGTTCCACTGTATTTGGCTCCATAATGTGTGAGTAGAAAAAGAATTTAATGGTGCAGCCACAAAACTTGGCACATATCGTTATTCTTTCATCTTGAACAGAATTTTAACTCAACCAACGCTTTAAGTTCTAATGTTACCGAAAAATAAGTATGAAATTTCGTATCAGTATAATTTCTGAACCATTCAACCGAAATTAACCGTTAACAAACTCAACGTCAAGAAAATAATGTCTGAAAGGACCTTGAAACTTTAAGTTTATCACCTCAAAATTACTGTATTGTATTTTTACTGCCGGTCACAGTTTGATTTGACGCCATGAAAATTAATGGAACTACCTAATAGATTTACACCTTGCTTTGGCTACTAGTTGGATATGGTACCGAATCATATTCAAAAGAAAGCTGCTTGGGATAGATTTCTTTCTTTCTGGAAAATATATTCAATTATGTTTTCATTCTTGATTCAACCTTCACCAAATTTTCCTAGGAAGATTGAAACCAGAAACTCTCTGCTGGGTCACAAATCTAACCCCATCCCATGAATGAATTCCATTCTGATTCCCATATCTCAGCTTTAGTGGGGTAAAAGAATTAATAAATCCATAAGGGTTTACTTGACTTCAATGTTAAAGTTCCACAATTTAGTATGAAAGGCATAATTATTCGGGAAAGAATTGAAGTAACAGCAGCCATTCCTTGAATATGATACGCTTCTTCATACTGGTAAGGGTGTAGATTTAAAAGTTCCACTACTGATTCTCCTGGTAATATTGAGCTGTGTATAAATTTGACAAACAGAGCTAAAGGTGTAGTAGGAAGAGTGGTGGCTTCAGCTCCCCATGAATAACCAACTAGATTCTGAAGATAATTATTTATCGACTTCAACGACATGTGTAAGTTTTAAAATTATCCTTGAAAAACTCTTACTCAAAAGAATAAAAATCTACCTAATCGTCTCAGCTTATCCTCTTTCGACACAAACCAAAAACAAAGATCATAAATCACCAATTAACCTATATTTCCTAATTTTCACCCATTTAAAAACACCAATAAATCATTTGAAAGTATTCTGTAAAGCGTTCACTTCCTGCGAACTTCTCTCGCAGATTTCGTCAATAATGGTCCTGGCCTTGGCAACTTGGGAATCCAGAGACTGGTTGGCGGCTACTCTGGCTTTGTGGACGGCACTGCAAAAGTCAGATTTCACTTTAGACCACGCTTCCTCGTCTTTGACATCTTTTCGAAGCTTTTCCAGAGTTGCATCGAACTCTCTGGTGCAGTTCTGCTTGAAGCTTAACAGCTCGCCTTCAATTATTGTGGTTTTGATTGTGTCTGCTATGCCGTTGATTACTTTGTCGAAATGCTGTTTGAGTACTTTTTCTAGTTCGGACATTGTGGTTTGACAAGTGGGGAATGTCAAATTTTAGGTGACAGTCAAAGTATAGATTCTCTGTGCTTCTTGGTGGCTCATAGAATAGTATGGGAATCACGAGCATAGGATTATATCCGAGTACCAGGGGCCTATTGCACCAAACTACTTTGCAACTTTTCACTTCGCACTTTGCATTCTGACAAATTTCAAAATTGAAAATTAGTTATGTTGCATAACATTTCTCCCAACATTTAATTTCTGCGGAGTACTTTTCATTATGCACTTTTCACATTGTATTTTTCAATTATGAATGCGTTTGGTGCAACTCAATCATTTGAAAAGTGAAAGATGCAAAGCGAAAAGTTGCAAAGTATTTGGTGCAATAGGCCCCAGACTTTACTTTCTCCATGAATTATGAAGTGGCACATATGGGTCGATTACATTGAGATACTTTACAAGCTGCTACTTAGCGAATTTAGATGCGAGTGAATTAGCTTGTGCGATTATGATGATTACAGAAAAAACTGTCTACTCGCTGAGTAGCCAACAATCTAGCGATCCACTTGAGGTTTATATTGGTATCGTTGTCCAAGATCTAAGATAAACGTCAAATACCTTCTCAAATTCAAAAACCAGGAACGACAGAGTAGATGAGAACTCACAGATTGTTTAGTAGCAACTGTGATTAAACACGGCTTGTTTACATGCCAACAAGCCAAAACGCCAGCGATTTAGCGTGTAAAATAGCCTAGCTTTCAACTTTAGTCGCGGCTTTTTTACAATCAGATTGTTGGCTTGTGAACACGATTACACTGAGCGAATTTACAATCTGCTACTAAATTCGCTCAGAAGCAGCTTGTGAAGTATCTCAATGTAATCGACCCAATGGAAAATGAGTATCAATCAATCATTCGAAACAAAGTTAAGCCAGCTTCACATTGGTAGAGTTCGGTGGTAAATTACTTACTACACCCCTACTAGCATAATGTAAACAGATCGTGCTAGGGACAGTAAGTAGAGTACCTACTGAAGAAAGTGCACGGTAGAAAAGATAGCACATTTAGAATAGTACACTCTACGCTATTCAATTTACTTTACCAATGTAAACCAGCTTTATAGATGCATTAAGGAGCTATTCTATTGCGCGAAATTGACTCGCGAAACTGACTCGCGAGTCAAAATGCGCGTAGTGGAAACCACATTCGCGCCAGAAATTTTGTTGCGCGAGTCAGTTTCGCGGTGAGCCGATGTCAGTCGGTTTTTGAGGGCGAGTCAAAGAGACTCGCGGTATTAATTTCGCGTCGTGGAAACGTCCAAAATAAATCAGGTCGAGTGCATTCATCTAATCCAGCTTTATCAGGCCTAACGATTTTTGTGGGATACCTATGTTCTTCTTATAAACTCCTGATCTTATCCTCGATGGGTTCCGCTACTAAATCCCT
Organism: Propylea japonica; assembly: GCA_013421045.1. Taxonomy (NCBI): domain Eukaryota; kingdom Metazoa; phylum Arthropoda; class Insecta; order Coleoptera; family Coccinellidae; genus Propylea; species Propylea japonica. The sequence goes on from CM024239.1 coordinate 1,162,077, forward strand.
TAGCAACTGATTTCCAGTTTGCAATCGCCGACGAAATATTTCTCTGGTCCACCATACCCACATAACCCATCACAATTATAGCAAATGAGGCTGCAGTTGGAGGTACGAACGACATGCTTGTCTCTGGAAAACTGGCGGCTGACCCATTTTCGCGAAAAGTTTCGCGTCGTGTAAACGTATCAGGCCGAAACAGCGACTCGCGAGTCAGCCTCGCGAAGCAGTTGCGCGAGTCGATTTCGCGCAGTGGAATAGCACCTTTAAGTGAAGCAAAAATCTATATGTTATATTCATTCACAGAGTTTCATGAATCAGATCAGACCTACCAACCAACAAATCTCAGGAGTTGATTATATCGAACACCCGACACCTGCTTCTGAATGACAAATTCAAATAACACGTTTTTCAAAGAATTAATTATCTTCTTATATAAGCCGATGTCAACTTTCACCAAGGTCATTCGATCACCGATTGAAAATGTGAAGAAAAAAATCCTCTGAATCACTAATGCGACAGATAATTGTTATTGGCAATTATAAAATATCTCACGCATGTTTATATCAATATTTTCGTTGGATAAACTGATTATAATCTTCGGATATTTGCATAGGTTCAGTTGATTACATGCACTTGTTAAATGGAAAATAATAGTTAGCTGTAACTGCCGACAGAAGTTCACGAAGTGCAAATGATTATAATTAACCTCTATTCAATTGTATCGAATCAAAAACTCATTACCATACATGAATATAGCTTCGCTATTCAAATGAGAAATTTGTTGTACCTGCTCAGTGGATTTTATATGGTAGCTGACTAAGAATTGCCATCTGTCAGTGCGCGTTTATGGAAAAAGTCATCCTTCAACACGAATGAGAAAACTTCAAAGAATAACAAGATTGTATAAATTGTAGTATGTAGGTAATTTATTTAAATATGAGAACCAAGGTCAGTAACTGAACTTTTATTGATAATTGAGTAGAAAAAGGAATTTATATTCAACAACTGAATTTACTCTTCAGAAATCGTGCATTGTTAGATTGGATTAAGGTTGACGCTCACTTGGACGAGACGAGACGAAGCGAAGAGTTGTTTTCCGCAGGCACGATTTGCACTGAATCAAACGATTCTGATCTTCGCTTCGCGCCTCCCAAGTGAGCGTCTACCCATTTGATTCAGTGCAAATCGTGCCTGCGGAAAACAACTCTTCGCTTCGTCTCGTCCAAGTGAGCGTCAACCTTTAGTCTTCAAACACTTACTATCATACTTTACGGAAAGGTGAAGTGAATTTAATGCTGTGGTAACGAAATTTTCATACAGGTTCAGAAATACGCATCAGAAACATACGATATTCAATGCTTTAGAAGAGAGTAATTTACCGTCCACTTGAACAGTGGTATATTCGACAGATTTAGGTGCTGCTATATTTCTGACGAGAAGGATGGTCCAATGAACGAATAATATGGTTGTATCTCTCAAATCAAATAACTCGCTCGTTATACTCGATTTGAGTATAGTCCGTTCACGAAAGTTTGAACGCATAGTAGGCGTTTGTTTATTCATCTAAAGTTGGCAGTATTTGCTATCATAACGTAAAATAAAGTCAACGTTGCCGAATGAACCCGGCCCGACGAGCTTGCGAGTTATCAAAGAACTTTATGCAATACTGACAACATTGCTTATCAATCTGACAAGAAAATAAACAACATAACCTAAAATTTTAATATACACAGTGAAATATGCCAAATTTCCATGGCCAACCGACGGCTCAAACTTTCGTGAAAGGACTACACTTTAAGTTGCCTACCTATTTCGGCTACTCACAAAAATAAGACAAAGACAATGTTCGAAACGTAGCACGTAAATCTTCCAAACCTGTAAAACACTAACAAAGTTATAATCAGGATATCACTGGTTCAACTATTGATTTCACGCATGGAAAATTTCTCGGTCTCTTGAATGACATTATTAATAGTGCATCTCACTAATGATTCAATAATTCCCATGGTTAACTATAACTATTTGTTTTTGTTCACAAGCCGTTTATAATTTTCAAACAACTCAATTAATTTTGTAATCTTAATGTTATTATCTCATTATTTCTGTTTACGAGTACCTATATTATAATTTAACAACTCAATTGAAAAGCGGATAAAGGAGTGATCCCAAAATCTACACAAGATTTGAATTTGCAGTCAAGTGGTTAACGTTTTGAAGGGTTTGTTGATGTTTTTTCTCTAACTTAATACGCTATAAGTCGACGGTTTTCGAGAAAAACTATTTTTAGGTTGACCATCGTCATATTTTTTAAACTTCCCTATAACGAACTTCTGTATACATAATGAATTTCTCTCTAAAACGAATTTCGTACAGAACATTGCACCTTGAATTCAAATTTCATATTGAAAACACCCTTTAAAACGAATTAAATCCTCTCATAACGAAATATTCAAAGAACATCGCTCTTTAAATGAGTATTGGTAAAAAGGTATAAGGGTGGGTTTTTTTCCGAAATTTTTCTGGAGGTACGTAATAAATACCGACCTTAAACTAAATCATTACGGCGGGCAGAGAGATCCTTCTGAAACAGTTTTAAATACACCCCCAGCTGTTTGGTTTTAATATAATCATTACGTTAGTGTGAAAGTTGTATGAAAATGTCTGAAAGTGCTTAAGTTTGAGTGATAACCTTAAATTTATCAGTGAAGTCGACCGCGACATTGCCGACTATTGAAACAAATTTTCTGTATAACGAAATTTCTTCATAAAGATTTTTTTACGGATTTAGCGCTTTCGTTATAGGGAAGTTCCACGATAAGTTCTTTCAAACACTGCACAAACATTCAAAAAATTGGCAATGTTTTTAACATAAAAGTTGGAGGACTGACTTCAGAGCGTATAACCAGGAATACTTTTTTGTGTGAACAACATTGGCGGTTCTTATGGATGTCTCAAAAATTGTGTTTTCATTAGCGTAAAAGTTGGGGGAAAACACCCCCAATTAACCTTTCGAAACCTTACCAATCAAGACTTGAGAAAAAATCCGCAAATAGCATAGCTTTTAAAATAAGAATATTCCAACGAAAGCTGTTTTCTGTACGATAAAAGAGAGTAACTTTATAAAATCTTCTGTTCATATTTTGGACGAGCTATAACATCCTGAAATTTTTCACACTTATACACTACCTATACTCTGTATTTTTACAACATAAATCAGTGAAATTGCTGCATTGAGAACTGAAATAATTTTCTTCATCTGGTTGTATAAACAATAGGTGTTCGTGAATGCGTCAAGATGATCACATCAAAGGATAATAATAATCTTCAATTGGATATAAGAATGAGTAAATAAATAACAATCCAATCGATTCAACACGCAGATAACACAAACGCTCTCCATCACAAACAGCTTATTTCATTTACGATTCGATTAGAAAAATCGAAAACCATTAGCAGAACAATTTTCCATCTGCAACATCATCCGCAGACGAACAGATGAGGTTCGCCGGTTATTCTCGATAGGCTTAATCGAATTCCTCGAACGCCCGATCGAATCAACGATAGGCGGGCGGCAGTCAGACGCCCACGCAAACAAAACGAATGGATGTGTGCTATCGAATTTTTTTATTTTTTCTGAATAAGAGGAAGTGAGTTGCACTAGCGGTACAGCCGTAACGCTCGTTGCACAATAATTTTAATGAACTTGAGTACGCGATCGTATCGTCTCCATAGAAATAGGTCGAATTGACTAGATCTGATAAAGGAGTCATTTACTCGAAAGAAGGCCTCAATTTGAAGACATGAGTGATGGGTGATATTTTTTCGTGTGGCAATACTGATTGAAATAGATAATGTCTGAATGGTTGGGTGGAAATGGAGCGTAAGAAACAGAATTCCATTCGAAACCTATGATCCTATATTTTTATACTTAGTCCGGTCTATTTAGACATTCGAAGTTACATAAAGTCCCAACAAGCTGAATTTCTGTGAAGTTGTTCAAAACATAATCATAAACAATGTCTAAAAGTTCCTCATCATTCCCCTGTGAGGAAAAAATTTTATTCGAGGTCAAATGTCAAAAAAATGAGTTTTTCTCGATTTTCAGCAAAACGGTAAGTTTTATCATAAAAGTACCTCAGACAAAAATTGTAGATCATAAAATTATCTATAAAAATTGTATCAATACTTTTTTTCTTACGAGCCACCGTTTCTGAGATATAACGATTCAAAAAGTCATAAAAGTCGTTATCGTCATAATATGCACACGTTACCATGCCACCTATGAGGTAGTGTACTTAGCGCGTAGTTATAACTTTTTGAATCTTTATATCTCAGAAACGGTGGCTCGTAAGAAAAAAAGTATTGATACATTTTTTATAGATAATTTTATGATCTACAATTTTTGTCAGAGGTACTTTTATGATAAAACTTACCGTTTTGCTGAAAATCGCGAAAAACTCATTTTTTTGACATTTGACCTCGAATAAAATTTGTTCCTCACAGGGGAATGATGAGGAACTTTTAGACATCGTTTATAATTATGTTTTGAACAACTTCACAGAAATTCAGCTTGTTGGGACTTTATGTAACTTCACTCTCATTTTTTGGTCTAAATAGACCGGACTAACTGTAATCTATCAATTCAAGAGTTCACTAAGGAAAGTCTTGGAATTCCCAATTCTTTCGTAGTATTTTCAGTTTGTCAGATTTGACGTTCAGGGTGAGTGATGCCAACTCAAATATTTAAACTTAAAAAGAACTGACTATCTCAGAGTAAAAATAAACCTAGAGGTGCCTTCACGCATTTGTTATGCAGCCAAGTAGAATCTGTTTATGCACGAGAACAATATTCCGGCGTTTCGAACACGTTCCACATGTTTATACCGTGTTGGGATAATTGGTCTACCGCTCCCCTATACTCTGATACTAACGGCTTGCGTATTCTACAGACAATTCTGTCAGTTTGGCAATATCGTCTGTTAGTGTTTAGTTTCTTGATGCGATGTGTTTACATTTCCATTTCGATTTGACGTTCATAAACTGAATTATTTTACCGATTTGGTGGCAGTTTATTGTTGCTTAATGCTATTCTTCTAATTATAGCTAGGACAAAATTACGAAAATGTTGTAATTTATTCAGGAATTGTTGAAATGAAAATCTAACCAATTGTTTACTTTTCACTCCAGTACAGCAGTGAAATGTTTTCCATCTCACTCCATTGCTTGGTTGATTACAATGCAGTACTTTTCACGCGTAGGAGCATCTCTATGTTTATTTCTGACTCTGAGCTGACTATGTAGTATCACAGAAATGTCATCTAATTGAATCATCAAGAGAGTCAGATGTTCAAAGTGTAGATGCCCTGCTGCCAAGCACAGTACAAGAAGAAGTTAATCAAGAACATTTTGTGGAAAAACTGCTCTACACTAAACGATTTCTCGACAATTTAGAGAAAAAAGTTTTTAAAGGATTCCTAGCTCTTTCGTTACATCTTCAATTATCAAGTTAACAGTACCGTAATCATCTGTCATTATCATTCAATTTTCAGATTTTATGTCTCGAATTAGTTATGCCAACCGAAATATTTTAATGCAAAATTCCCTGACTGGGATCGTAGAGAAATAACATTGAATTGAATCATGAAGAATCTGCGAAAATACTGTTCATTAATGGCCACTATGTGATTCTGTCCGTCCGGCTGTTCGTAAACACTTCAACATCTAAACGGATTGACCTCGAATCAGAGATAGTCGGGCGGCAGTCAGACGCCCACGCAAACAAAACGAATAGATGTGTGCTATCGAATTTTTTATTTTTCTGAATAAAAGGAAGTGGAATGGATCGTAACACCAGTTTTAATGAAGGCATGAAAATGCGATAATATCTTCGTTATAGAAATAGGTCGAATTGGCTAGATCTGATAAAGAAGTCATTTACTCGAAAGAAGGCCTCAATTTGAAGACATGAGTGATGGGTGATATTTTTTTCTGGTGTGGCAATACTGATTGAAATAGATAATGTTGAAATGATTTGACGGATATGGAGCGTAAAGAGAAAGATCGAAATATTCCATCTAAAAACCATGATCTTACATTCTCACATTCTTGCTTGAGGGTTCTAAGAAGAATTTGTCATTATTTCATATATCTGTTCGCCCTTCGAATTATGGATACTCTAATCCAGGGGTCTCCAAACTTTTCAGCCTAAGGGCCACAATGTTTAGCCCAGCAAATGCGAAGGGCCAAAATATTCAACCGTTTGATTCAGTAACTTCGGGACTTGCGCAATTGTTGATAAGCTAATGAGCTTTCGCGGGCCGGATTCTTGAAACTGGCGGGCCGGAATCTTGAAACTGGCGGCCAGATTGGCCCGCGGGCCGTAGTTTGGAGACCCCTGCTCTAATCGTAACTCGGGATAAAGCAAATTATTTATTAAATAGACAGGATAGATGAAAAAAGAATTATATAACTCCCCGTTCGCCTTTGGAGTGTCTTTGAATTGTGGATACTTCATTTGATACGTGGGATAAATAAAATTCTCTATTAAAACTCACAATGCCTCAATATAGTCATATGTGAATCCTGTCTAGAGAAACATTTATATCTGTTCGCCCTTGAAGTGTCTTTGAATTGTGGATAGTCTAATTCTAACTCAGGATAAAGCGAATTCTCTATTAATTAGACAGCATATATGAAAAAAAGAATTATATAACTCCCCGTTCGCCTTTGGAGTGTCTTTGAATTGTGGATACTTCATTTGAAACGTGGGATAAATAAAATTCTCTATTAAAACTCACAATGCTTCAATATAGTCATATGTGAATCCTGTCTAGAGAAACATTTATATCTGCTCGCCCTTGAAGTGTCTTTGAATTGTGGATAGTCTAATTCTAACTCAGGATAAAGCGAATTCTCTATTAATTAGACAGCATATATGAAAAAAAGAATTATATAACTCCCCGTTCGCCTTTGGAGTGTCTTTGAATTGTGGATACTTCATTTGAAACGTGGGATAAATAAAATTCTCTATTAAAACTCACAATGCTTCAATATAGTCATATGTGAATCCTGTCTAGAGAAACATTTATATCTGCTCGCCCTTGCAGTGTCTTTGAATTGTGGATAGTCCAATTCTAACTCAGAATAAAGCGAATTCTCTATTAATTAGGCAGGATATATGAAAAAAAGAATTATATAACACCCCGTTCGCCTTTGGAGTGTCTTCGAATTGTGGATACTTCATTTGAAACGTGGGATAAATAAAATTCTCTATTAAAACTCACAATGCTTCAATATAGTCATATGTGAATCCTGTCTAGAGAAACATTTATATCTGTTCGCCCTTGAAGTGTCTTTGAATTTTGGATATTCTAATATTATGTAGTTCTTAAGATATTCGAACTTGACTTTCCAAACAGATAACTTTATTCTTTTATTTCGTTACTTTTTCACTTAGAAATCATGTTCAACAAGTGAACCAAAATCAATACTCTCGACATCACATCTTGCCTGGCGTGATCTTACATAATTCGACCAATAAACAATATCGAAAAGCAATTTTCCTATTGTTTGAGCATGCACAACCATTTTTATTACATCGAATATCACCCTTGGAAATCTTGGAAAATTCTAGGAGTGTACCGTTGATGCATCTTGCACAGGGGTTCGTCCCCTTCTAGGGGAGACTATATTGATGACTCATACAGTAAGGGTATGTTTACGATTATTGGGGGAACCAAGCAATCAACTGAGTATTCGGGAATATCTGTGAGACGTTTTGGATATTTTTCTTCTCTGCGACTAACGCTGATATATGTGACCCGTGAGGGGTTTGTTGAGTACCTGAAGAACTTCAATGGCGTCAATTAGTAGGGAGAAACCATTCATCTTGATTTGAATTTTACTCGTTAGTCATATTGAAGATCTTTGCAAGAAATCATCTTCGAATTAAGTACAGGGCCGGAATAAGGCAGACACATTCTATCTGTATAGATGGAAATAAGAAGTCGTAACTGCCGTACGTGAACACGATACCATTAATATCATCTTTTTTCCGAAAAAAAATGAAAAAAACACGTTGCTAAACAATATTTCAACAAAAGCATGAGTGCTGATGACAACAACGAGTCGAAGACGAGGATTTTTATACCTGCACAAAATAAATACTTTTTGTTAAAAAATATTACTTTGCATTGTGTTTTTTCGAGAAAAATTAGATTTTCAAATGGTATATGATGAGATTTTTTCATGAGTGACAGATTATTCTGCATGTATTGTCGAAAATAGGTATTCATTCGACAGCAACTGTTGAGATTTTCCGCGGGTAAACTCGAAAAAACTGCTGGCATACAGTTTTTCCATCTAGAAACCATTTGTAATTCAAAATTGCGGATGCGAATTATTGTTCAAGAACTATTGCACAAAATGTTGCATTTTCGAATCACAAAAACTCGAATATTTTCTCTTGAAAAAGGACTAGGTTCAATTTTTGAACACTTGAGTTCAAGAGAAGAATTAAGAAACTCTGTATTCTTACTTATCTAGATTGAATACTTCGTGTGATGAGAATAAATCTCATTTTATGTACAATATTCAATAGAACTATTGAAAATAGCTCTCTATTATCAAAACACATTATAAAACTATAATGAAAGACCGACCAAATCATACATTCAGTATTTTTTTTACTGTATTATTCCTCAATATAAAAAACAATTCTCGTTATCTTAATAATAGGTTATTAATAGCAGACAAATTGTTTTTAACCTAAACACGAAAAATACTTAAACGTGTGAAATTTCAATCAATTCACACCATAGGTGATGATTCCATGAGACCATATGGTATGTTATTGTCTCACACTTTGTTTATTATTTCCATCATTCCAATGAGAACATATCACTCTGGCGAATTCTTAGGTACGAGGGTGGCCAATTTATATTTCGGGATTGGACAATCCTAGTGTCGAATCTGACATCTGACAGAACTATCGTTTATTTTTGAGGTTATGCGTATTCAGAACATTCTGGGGTAAATATCTAGTTTACTGCCTAGTTACCGATTTTCGAAATATTTGGCATATTGTTTCGTTATGATGTTGTGGTGCCACAGTTTCAATTTGAGCACCGGCAAATCAATCTTTCCCGAGAAAATCGAAAAAGACTTGCTATAAATCGCTCATTATTCAAGTGCCACTTCTTTCAATTAGAACCAGATCTTTTTTTTTCATTTGAAAATAAGTGGGTGATTCCCTCTTATAAATACTTGGCACTGTTCCTATCTTAGCTAACCTAACTCAACCTAACCTATTAGGTTAGGTTAGCTAATATAGTAACAGTGCCAAGTATTTATAAGATTGGGGAATCACCCAAAAAACACTTATTTTCACTGAAAAAACAAAGTTCTGTCTCGTACTAAGACAAATGGCACCTGAATTATGAACGATTTATAGAATTTTTTTCGGGAAATATTGATGTGCCGGTGCTCAAATTGAAACTATGGCATAACATCATAACGAAACAATATGCCAAATATTTTGAAAATAGGTAACTGCACCTATTTAGGCAGAACGATACAGCTTTCGTTTAAGTAGAACCAGCATTGAAAAAGTGGTGAGGAAATTTTCTTCATTAACACCTTCAATGGAGAATTACGTGACAGAATGTCTCTCTCAAATTCGGTGGCCCAATCACTTGTCCAAATTAACGTGTACTTACAAAGTTAACAGGACTCCAGTTGAATGTTGATCACATCGATCATATAACACGTTCAGTTATCTTTGTAAACATTCCTGTCGCATGATTTAATTCGTTTTCGACCATGTAGAATTGAAATTCGTATGTAATTGATGTTAAACAGAGCATTAACATAAAAATCGAAAGAATATTTTAAATTTAATTGTTTACGTTGCTTCAGAGTAGCTATAAATGAATTGCAAATGGAAACGAATGAATTTTTTCTGTAGAATGTTAATATGGTTTTGCCAAATTGCTGAAACATATAGAACAAAAAATGGAATATGAAATCCGGCTACGAAAGAGACAGTTGCCAAGTTAGTTCTGTCCTTGGTCTTCATTCGCTAGGTTGTTGACGAATTATGTTTGACATGTCTTTAATAGAGAAATGCTGCATTCATTTCACACACAAAATATAATTATAACCCTATCGAAGTTCTGAAAATCTTCGAAAAATAAAATTTCCAAATGTCATCAATTTGAGAAGTATCTAGCTCATTTATTTCTGGTATCTCCGGACGGAAAAAATTATTTTCGATATCGAAATCTTCATGAGTGTGACCAACAGAGCTCGATAACATTCAACTGTGAAACATTGAACAAATAACAAACTACAGAAATTTTGATCGCAATATTTTCTGTCATTTCATGAAAACGTTTTAATTACTCGTTCAATTATGCGAGTTGAAGACGATAAAACCCTCATGCTCAATTACGACACGGAATTTTTGTAGCCCATTGAATTGATAAGCTTTCCAATCGCGGAATAATAAAAATCGATTGTTATTGCGAAACTGTTGATTACAAAAAATCAACGTTCGATTGTCGTTATCGACTTGGGTAATTCGTCGCGAAAATAACGATTATACAGTTCGATTTATTCATAATAATCTAACCATTATGTTCCATTCAACTGCGTCTCAGTCATAATAAAATGAGAAACTTCGCAGTTAAATGTTGTTGATGTTTTAACTAATATGGAAACAGAAAACATTTTATTTTTTGATATGGCGAACTTACTTCGTTCAGAGTCTCGAATATACCTTTTATATTTCGTGATGAGACGACAAAAACGAACACAATTAGGGAAAATCGTTTCTCAAACATTTCACGTCTATCAATTCGCTAATAACATCAATGATTGAATTCACCATACCATCGATAAACACTGGTTCTGATTCATCGATGCAATTTTGCTTAATTAATCCACGTCTGAGAGATGGATTTTTTGAGTTACCTACTGTAAATAACACAAATAGAACTCGTATACAAGAATGAGTAAATATCTAGTGCAAACAACCCTAATACAGGGTGTCTCATTACTCGACGTCAACCCGGAACCGGGTGAAAAGACAAGTAATGTTGGTTGTCAGAAAAATATAAAAAAAAAATCTAAGTTGCATGATTTTAAAATAATGCGCATTTAAAAACACGCAAAATTCCACACCCTGTGACAGTCTTTTCGCTCCTGTTGCCACAATATCAACTTTTTTCTTTGCTGTGTAACCTTGAATAATGCTTGTCTGAACTGTAATCAAAATTTTGATACCAGCTGCTCTAGGTTTCATAAAAATAGGGCTTACTTCTCAGAAAAAAAATTCGAAATGAACAATTGCCTAGTTTCAACTGACTGTATTGAAAAAAAAATGTACTACGTAGGTTTGGCATGTTTTTTCAAAAGTTGGCGCATTCAGTAAGGATTCCATAATGGTATAATACTTGTTTAATTGTAGCTGCCGTAGTTCAAATTTATTTTCGATTGCCTTTGAATGCACTTTTTCGTTAACTGCTTTCCAGTAATAAAGTCCAATGGATTCAAGTCCGGTGAACGGGCCGGCCACGAGATTGGACCAGAACGTCCGATCCATCTTCCGGGCAAAAATTTTACCAGAAAAAAAAAATTCAGAGTAATTTCTCCGGAAAAATTTTTTCTGGAAAAATTATTTTCTCTGGAAATTTTTTTTATAACAAGATGGATCGGACTTTCTGGTCCAATCTCGTGGCCGGCCCGTTCACCGGACTTGAATCCATTGGACTCTATTACTGGGAAGCAGTTAACGAGAAAGTGTATTCAAAGGCAATCGAAAATAAATTTGAACTACGGCAGCTACAATTAAACAACCATTTATACCATTTTGGAATCCTCACTAAATGCGCCAACTTTTGAAAAAACATGCCAAACCTACGTAGTACTTTTTTTTTCAATACAGTCAGTTGAAATTAGGCAATTGTTTATTTTGAATTTTTTTCTGAGAGTAAACCCTATTTTTATGAAATCTAGATCAGCTGGTATCAAAATTTGATTACAGTTTAGACAAGCATTATTCAAGGTTACAGCAAAGAAAAAAGTTGGAAAAAGTTGATATTTGTGGCAACAGGAGCGAAAAGACTGTCACAGGGTGTGGAATTTTGCGTGTTTTTTAAATGCCTGTTATTTGAAGTCATGCAACTTGGATTTTTATTAATATTTTTTGACAACCAGCATTACTTGCCTTTTCACCCGGTTCCGGGTTGACGTCGAGTAATGGGACACCCTGTATAGGTTTGGAAATTCACATTGGAAACATACGATATTCAATGCATTAGATTAGAGACAGTATTTTGCCGTGCATTCAGTAAATGCGTCAGGCTACGCTCGATGCAAGTTCTGCAGGTTCCCAACCACTCCCAACGATAAAAGAGAGACCAAACTACAATATTCCAGTCGCTCGTTCATTTAGACAGTTGCGAATCACGTGAACCTTTCCATTATAGCGCTGGTCAACTGCACGGCAAAATTCTCTCTGATGCATTGAATTTCCTATGCTTCCGATGTGAAATTCCAAACCTTCATAATCGACTATCGACAAATTTTCAGCAACCGAATTGAGAATACATTTCCTCGTTTCTAATACAGTTCAATCCGGAAATTGTCATAAAATCCCTAGTCCCCAAATCCCACGAATAAAAGCACGAAATAGCCTAACCCCATTTAGGGACACAATCCCATGTTGTTACATCATCCATCGTGTCCTGAAAGCCATCAATTCGGACGGAGGAAATTGGCGGAAAAGTATATTTCCACCCCTCTTTCCCCGACGATGAAATTTCCGTCCCGGAGTTATCGACGCCGGTTCTGGAGTTGACAAGTGACAACTGACGTTTCCTTTTTTAGCGACTTGAAGGACAAGCGAGTTGACATTTGGTATCCGATTTTTGGCTAAAAGGCTTCGACGGAAATCGATATGAAAATGGCTTTTGAAGGTTCGGCTGATAGCTGATGCGGATAGAACTTCCGATTCTTAATGGGAAATTCAGGAATACAAATAATTGTACAAAATGAACAACCCTTTGAAGTTAAGGTGAATGTTCGAATTTAACCATCACCTTCAGGTATTATTATTATTTATTCGGGTTAAAACATCCTAAAAATATTGTCCGATTCCCAATTGCCAATGCCTCTATTGTTGTAGTCTTCAACATTTAGCCCTCCTTCGCTCATTGATTTTCTTATTCCACTAATCCATGTCTTTCTTGGTCTTCCTCTTTCCTGTTTTCCGGGGTATCCATTTCATCACTTGCTTTGGTAATCTGAAGGCTCATATTGGGTTTTTTTAACATTTTACCATTTTTATGAGTATCGAGGAGTTGGCCCGATGCGATGCCTCAACCCCCAATCTGGAGGGCCAGCGTTTGATTTCAGAGTATCGTTCTCTTAGGTATTTGCTTTCTCTACAGCTAATGAACTTTATTTGCCCAGTCTGTTGGTCTTCTTGCTACAGATATTTTTTCACAGAAAAATAGCATAATACATCAATTATTACAAAAAGTTGGTGCTATAGGATCAAAAGGAATATTTTTAGGCGATGTCTGTAAATCTAAACTTGGAATTTCATCTTATTTGGAGTAAATTTTTTTAATTTTCGTAAGTAGGTAATATCATAGGAGTATCTATAGTCCGTATTTGCATCCATTGAAGAATTGCCTTATCATTATAATTTTCATAATACCGGATATTTCTCCCAATGATGCTCTATGTAACGAGCAGACTTTCCAGCTCTTGTGTATTCGAATATTCTCCAAACGTAAAATAGAAATACTTCACAAATCCTTTCACCAGTTGTTCAAATAAAAAGTTAGTTTTCTCTATCCGGAAAAGCCCTAGCCCGGAGTGTTCTTTTCATTTCCCGACTTCTTCAAGAGCTTTTCGCAAATAGCATGAAAAGCCTCAAGAGTAAATATCATTTCAGTTTCCTGTGAACGGTCGATTAAGCAAACAAAAAGCATGTCTTCAACATCTTCAGGAATGTTTTTTCGTCTGAAATGCAGTTTTGAGTTTCTCGTCTTCTCGGAATCGCATTATGAATAATTTTCGTGAGGGAGTTACATGTCTTTTACTCCATCTACAATCTACGTACTGCATCTTTTCTATGAGATGAATACTTGCAGAGATTGAAAGTCGAAATTTCTTTACCTTTTTCTAATAGTTCACGCCTCACAACAGATTATCCAATTGACATCGTTATAGGGGAAGGTGAGGTATAATGATCCCCCTAAGGGAAAATTTTAATTGTGGCTAAAGTTGAAGGCAAAACCGCAAGATTTCAATTGTTGAAGGTAGTGAATTTACTTAACTTTGTATCTGCCTACTTATTTTTCATTTCGTCTATGTAGTTTTTTTGTATTAGACATTTTTGTTAAAGTTTAGTAAAGGATCATTTTATACACCCCTGTGGATAGAATGATCCTTAGGGTAGGGGCAAAATGATCCCAGGGATCATTTTGTACTCTAGTTAATAATAAATAAAAATAAAATTAAATAAAAAACTCTGCTGTTTATTTGAATGGTAATATGAATTGTTCATAACAATTTAAGTATGTAAGCAAGTTACACAAAACAAAAATATTCGACGGGTTGAAAAATAATATTTTTCTTGGGCGTTTCTCAAAGTCGAGAGAAATTCATCCACCACATTCTTATTATAACCTCGCGCACGCATTGTAATGTCTGGATGTCTACGACTAAATCCACGAAGCCATGCAAGTCCAGCTTTTCCTTTAGCTTCGGAAAATTGATGCGGTAAATTATTTCTTTCTGCCATTTTTGGTGAGCTGAGGTTAAGAAATCCTGAGTGGTCAGCCCGTATATTATTCTGTACTTCATGTCAACAAGTTCCAGTTCTTGTTCCAGGTTGAACACTGTTTGTTTGCTACCCAACTTTTTAGCTGAGCCTACAGCTATTTTATTTTTACCTTTGGCTCTTCTTTCTAATACCATCACAGGATTCACAGGGACCTCAAATTCTCTTCTCGCGGTTTTGTAAGCCATACCATCTCTAATGCCTTTTGCATTCGTTCTTCAGGCCTCTTTTGGCGATTAGTTTTACGTTTATAAATTCTCGGCATGATCTGTTAACAAAAACTAGTAATGGGGTAAAATGATTCCAGGGATCATTTTAGACACACAGAAGGGATCATTTCACCCCAAATACCAAATTACAAAATATCGATCAAAACAAAACCTTCACATACCGCGTGCGATGATCGAACATTGCTTAAATATTAGCTAACTCCTACTAATACCCGCAAATAAAACAACATTTCAGTAAACACTTACATGTAAAAAAAACGAAAGTCCAAAAACATGCTTACCTTAGATCAGAGCCACACTTTTTGATTATTTTTAATAAAATCACGCCAAGCACTCGCACCGCATTGACATTTTACAGGTAACTCGCAGGGGCGCAGGGAAAGATGTGTCATGTGTATTTGGATAGATGGTTTTTGATTTACGGCGGGGGATCATTTGACCCTTAGGGATCGTATTACCTCACTTTCCCCTAAACTGTGATTTAATATTCAACCAATAAAACAAATGCTAACGCATACGTCACACTCAGCTACCAATTCTGATCGTTTAAATTAGCTAGCTTATTTCGGTGATTTCAACATTTTTTTTCCCGAGAACCTGACAACAAAACAAAAAACGGACAATTTCTATGAATTTCTGAGGATACATCATTCTTAAAATGATTTTTCCTAGAAACCACTGGAAATGCCCATTCGATATATGTAAGTAGTCCAAATGAGAGATGATTCGAGAAAATCCTGCCGCCTTTTAACGAAATGAAAAACGAAGTAGACGCAGGGTCTCCTAAACAGATTACGCCATACTAAAATATTAACAAAAACACCTAGCAAAGAAGATAGCGAGAAGTTGAATGTCCGCATAGATATACTGTAGCCGTACAATCATGAAATATAAATTCGCTGGGATATGGAACGAATGAAAAAGCCATACTGTGGGAAGATATTCAGTATGTTTACTAGGAATGTGAAAAGTTCTGCTGAAACATTCTATTCTCCAGTATTTATTACTTGGAAGAACTACGATGAAATAAACCGAAGTTTATATGGCTATGATGGGACCGAGTATTCATGCCAGACAGTATATAGAAAGGTTAGCGAATAAAATTGAATTATTATATCTGTAAGTTGTTTATAAATATGATACTTCAGAAGGGTTCAATAAGATGTCATTTTGAAATAGGAAGACATTTTCGAATTACTGGATATTATTAATTATACAGGGTGTTTTCATTGGGAAAGGGAAATACCTCACAGGTGCATAGGTGGCACCAAGACGGTTCTATAGATACCCCATTTATTGGGTATCACTGTCTTCATAGCCGAGATACAGGGTGTTTTATTAATTTTGCCCGTTTTTCTCTTCCTGAGTCCGTACCAGACGAACCACCCGGTATATTTTCTTCATATTTGGCAAATATGTTCCTAATTGAGAGCCCAAACATATTATGCAATGACCGCCTCGAAAATCCAGGTCCGGGTTAACAAAAAATTATGAATCGTTTGAATCCTCGAACAACACCCTGTACATAGAATTTTTGAAAATCTGTTTTAATATTCGAAAACACCACTAAAAACTAACTGAGACGTATACTTCAAATTTTCGCGCAGAAAGTTTTACTGCACAAATTTTCAAGGTAAAAGTGAAGTTTTTAGGAACTTGGATACCCGAAAATGGTTTGAAGTGACTTTAACAATAAATTATCAACAATATTGAATGCATAATTATTTCAACATTACTCTGCAATTCATTTTCACATTGGTTTTCTTCAAAAATAGCTGTATACTTTAAAATCCAGGTCCGGTTTAACGAAAATTATGAATGGTTTGAATCCTCGAAAAAACACCCTGTACATCGGAATTTTGAAAATCTGTTTTAAAATTCGAAATACCACTAAAAACTGAACTGAGACGTACACTTCAAATTTTCGCGCAGATAGTTTCAATCCACAAATTTTCAAAGTAAAAGTGAAGTTTTTTAACTAAGATGGATTCAATATTTTTGATAATTCATTGTTAAAAGTCACTTCAAACCACTTTCAGGTATCTTAGTTCTTAAAAACTTCACTTTTACGTTGAAAATTTGTGCATTGAAACTATCTGCGTGAAAATTTGAAGTGTACGTCTCAGTTCAGTTTTTAGTGGTATTTTTCGAATTTTAAAACAGATTTTCAAAATTCCGATGTACAGGGTGTTGTTTCGAGGATTCAAACCATTCATAATTTTCGTTAACCCGGACCTGGATTTTAAAGTATACAGCTATTTTTAAAGAAACCAATGTGAAAATGAATTGCAGAGTAATGTTGAAATAATTATGGATTCAATATTGTTGATATTTTATTGTTAAAGTCACTTCAAACCATTTTCGGGTATCCAAGTTCCTAAAAACTTCACTTTTACCTTGAAAATTTGTGCAGTAAAACTTTCTGCGCGAAAATTTGAAGTATACGTCTCATTTTAGTTTTTAGTGGTGTTTTCGAATATCAAAACAGATTTTCAAAATTCCGATGTACAGGGTGTTGTTTCGAGGATTCAAACGATTCATAATTTTTTGTTAACCCGGACCTGGAATTTCGAGGCGGTCATTGCATGATATGTTTGGCTCTCAATTAGGAACATATTTGCCAAATATGAAGAAAATATACCGGGTGGTTCGTCTGGTACGGCCTCAGGAGAAACGGGCAAAATTAATAAAACACCCTGTATCTCGGCTATGAAGACAGTGAGACCCAATAAATGGGGTATCTCTAGAACCGTCTTGGTGCCACCTATGCACCTGTGAAGTATTTCCCCTTCCAATGAAACCCTGTATAAAACAACTGTGAATATCCTTTCATACTCTTTCGACAGCTGAATAATTGATGATATGCAATATGGAATGTTTTTCCATTCACTCAAAAAATCTCAGGAAAGCATATTCTGTTTTTGGTTAGAATGAAAATTCGATGGCTGGAGAAATAATGAGCATTTTTTCAATCTATCCGAACAACACTCTTTTCTCTACGAATGATAAAGTGGGATGAAGAAAATGGGTATAATATGTATTTTTCATGAATATACTTTGATTTTTGAGGCAGTAGAATTTCTGTTATTTTCAAGCAGATTCAGTATTCACGAGTACAGTATTCTGAAATTCAAAATATTGAGTTGTCAGGATAATTCCACTCCTTTAATTTTTACACAATCTAAACGTGAATTTCTGACAGATCACAATCGCAGTGGAAATTTTTCGCGAGTGCGGATTATACTGGAAATTGTTGGACATTCATAATTAAATTTCAATGAAAATAATTCAATGTCTAGGTCAAATGAAATATAATAACACAATTTGATGTGGAATTTTTTCACGAAGTAGTTTTAAAAAGATGAAAAATTATGTTTAGTCCGTTCACGAAAGTTTGAGCCGTCGGTTGGCCATGACAATTTGGCATATTCCACTGTGTATATTAAAATTTTAGGTTATGTTGTTTATTTTCTTGTCAGATTGATACGCAATGTGGTCAATATTGCATAGAGTTCTCTGATAAATCGCAAGCTCGTCGGACGATGCCAGGTACATTCGGCAACGTTGACTTCATTTTAAGTTATGACGGCAAATACTGCCAACTTAAGATAAATAAACAAACGCCTTTTATCGCTCAATTTTCGTGAACGGACTATATGCCCAAAATTAGCTTTTATTTTGATAGCTTGTCATCTGAGACTCAACTTAAGCTTATTCAATATCAACGCCAACCCATATCTATAAGTTCCGTATTCATTCATACCAAAAATCATCGATGACTCACGCAGCAAGTAAAACACAGACTTACAAAACCCACCTATACCACCTTCCCATATATCGCAACCTCCTTTAATCAATTTTTTATTTCCACAATAGCCGAAGAATGGATGACCCGGAAATCCAAGAAACCGTTGAATCGATTCTAGGCAAAGGCGTTAAAGTGGTCGATTGCGAAAAGAAGTCCGCCATCAAGGAAGAAGAGGTTTTGTTCATAAACGGCATGCCCGTTGCGCTAGAAGGCAGCGATGGCCTCGCAATCAAGCAGGCGTTGATCACTGGTCAAGTGCCGCCTTGCGATCTTCTCAACACACTCCTGATTAAGACAGGCATCTTGAAAGCTCCGGTCAAACTGGACACTTCCTTAAGTGTCAAATCCACAACGGTAACGAAAGAAGAAGTCACGGTGTCCAGGGAAGGTAAGATCATAGACGAAAGAAGCAGGGAGACAAAGGAACACAACGTCTACACCAGCGCCTATACGGAAGTGTACGAACCTATCGGGATCTACCCAATGGGGGAAATCCCCGACAGGCTGTTCAACCCAAGCGGCCAAAAGTTCCGCGACAGCACCGGAAAATTCCAGGACAGCACCGGGTACGAAACCGAGTCCAGCGATATGAAATTCGGGTCCAGTTCAAGTGCGTCGAGCTACGAGTCGGACAGTGCCGTGCCGCCGTCGAATTACGGGGAGAAACATAGGGGGTCGACGACGAGCAATGATACCACCTACAAGACGGACTTTAGTTCGAAATCGAACGCAGATATCAATTCGTTGGACGAGACCGATTTTTTGTGTGACCAGTTCTCTAACTCGTTCGCCAAGTGTAATGGGAGGAACGGATATGCTAATGAATTCGCGGTAAGTATTCGAGATTGGTATCGGTGTTTTGTTCGCACGGTATGATCAATATGCAGGTTTGGTGCGGCGAAGCTTGATTGGAGTTTTGTTGTGGAGATTTTTTTTAGGTACTTTTTGCTCTAGTATAACTGATATGAGAATTTGCATTTTGAATATATTCAGCTGCTTTTATATCTATGTATATTTTCACCAGAAGAAAATATAGACGCAATTTACTGAGATGGTATCGAGAATGGTATATACAGGATATTTTTTGAGAAACATTATCGTAAAAACTTCATTTGAACACTTTTAGAGACTTCAGATCAAGAAAATTTTAATTCGGTATCGTTTCTTAGTAACAGTTTTCCTATTTGTGTTTTATGTATTTCGAAGTTTTTCTTCGAGAAGTAAGAGGCTTTTGCACACTTGTTTATATCGGGAAAACGATCAATCGAATTCGAATATGTTTTATCTTCAATTTAGCTTTTATATCCGACAATTCTCATAAATTTGTCCTTTTCACATAAAACATAATTTGAATACAACAAGGATAAGCTAATGGACGAATTGTTTTATTGAAATGAAATCCTGTAATATTACGTTGGTTTCAATTCATTTCAGGATGGGCGCAAGAATGACCTCAATGGTCGCAGTGCAGGAAGGCAGTCATTGTGCCTCAGACTAACCGATAAGTTCCACGGTAATTTTATGGATTATCTCCGTGCGATTAAAAATGTTTTCATAATTCAATATCTCGAATATTGCACAAAGTTCATCACTGTGTGCAGGATTTCATATAAATCATTATCAATATTTCGTCAAATTGCCAGATGGTACTTATATCGCACTTGTTTTCGATGACATAATTAATTAAACACGTCTATCGGTTAATGTGAGCACCACTTTATCTCAATTATGTCAACTGTTGAAATGTTTGTGTACTGCTCACAGAAACTGCTACTTGTCTTTCATGTTTTTGCGCTATTCACTTGACAGATAAACCGTTCATTATGCACTGAAGAGAAAATATACATGCTGATACTGGCTGGTCAACTAAAGAATTCCGATTAAAAAAATAAAACAAAAACTATCAGGTCAATTTTAATTTTTTTCCTACAAATGATGCTGAGCTCTTTGGGAATTCATTCCTTAAAAATGACGCAGTCCAAATGTCCACCGTTTTTTTGCTGGCACTCTTCGAGTCGAACCCCCAAATTTAGAAAAACACGTCGCAAAGTTTCTGGACCGATGGCTGGAATTTCCTGGCGGATATTTTTCTTCAACGCAATTAGAGTGCTGGGATTGTTGCGGTTGACTACACTTTTGATGTATCCCCATAATTAAAAGTCGCAAAGTGTCAAGTCCGGGCTTTTGAGGGGCCTTGAAAGGTGTCCACGCCGAAAAATCAAATTTTCAGAAAAAAGCGCCTGAATAAAAAGTGAAGACCGATTTGAATTGTGACAAATGGCCCCGTCTTGCTGGAACCAACTGCCCCGATTGTATCCATCAAAGTCCTGATGGGCTGGTTCAGACAAATTGTTTCACATGTCCACATAACGATCAGAATCCACTGTTACAGCTTGGCCGCGTCCGTCTTCGAAAAGGTACGGGCCAATAATGCCTTGATAGGAAGGAAATAATCGCCGTAATATTTGAAAAAAACGAAACAGTGAAACCATCAGTACTTTTAAACTACTACAATCGAAACTGACATGTATTAGCTGATATGTTGATTGATATTGAACCATTGGTTGCTGCTAGCACCTTATTATCTCATACGACGAGATATAACAGAGAAGAGACGCTATGGAATACAATTGAGTAAGGAAAAATAGTACCACTGGGCGGGGCTAAGTCGGGGACCAATATGGCTAAAAGTTCAGGGTTGAATTGAGTTGCCAGTTTTTTCTGTTCACAAATTCCACCCGAAAATAGGACGTGTTGGGTCTTTGGGAAACCTGTTCAAATAAGGTCAATTTAATATAAAATAAAAAATTTTTCTTCAGGTGATAATATACACATATAAAAAGACAGATTTGCAAAAATTTCGAATGTGGATATGTTCAGTACTCATCCCTACCTGTGATATGTTTTTCCTCTAATTTTCTTCTTAGGTATCTGTTTCTTCTCTGCTTGAAGAAAGCCTTACAGTTCACGAAACCATTTTATTGTATATTATTAAGCGAAAAAAATCACAATTTAACTATAAAAAGACGCAAGAATCACAATTCCTCCAGAAAATCCAACGTTGTCAAATTTTGACGTTAAGGTGGTAGTAATAAGGCGGATCTGAAACCATAGACTAACTAAACGGAGAATAGATGAGACACTAGTAGAACAAGCTTCAACGCCATCTGTTTTTGTTGAACATTACTAATTCGTGAAAAAAGCTCGATTGAAAAAGGAATCTGTACCGTAAAGCTGCCTCAAAAAGAATTCTGTAGTGCACATTTTGAATAGGTAGGTAAGTACTCCCATATACAAGAGGCAAAAATTTTTTTTAAATTCAATCCAAAAGGAAATCAGAAATGGATTCGTGCAATTTCATGAAAATAATACCTGCAACGAACTTTCATCTCATTTTCTTTCGGAATCGAGAAATGAGGATCAATAATCAAATTCTAGATAGAATAAAAATGTATTAACTGAAATATCACCAATTGAAAATACAGATTTATTTCATAAATATCTGAACAATAAACTAATGATTGCATTGAAAACATTCTCAAAAACTAACAATAATGAGTTAAATAATACAAAATATGAGTATTCACCTACTAAACTTATTCAATACATGAAAAACTTTTTTGAAAATTATCTTAATTCTTATAGGAAGCAGAATATATATAATGTATGTTTTATAATTACCTTCTTGCATCTCGATTTTCACATCCAATAACAAAGCACCTCTTCACTCTTGCAGGCGTATCGAAATTTATTATATTTCAAAAAGAACGTGTCAAACCACTGCTTGTGTCAGTTGACAATTCAAAGGTTTTTTGATAATAATGATTTTACATACTTACTATTTTCTCGATAGGATTTCCATGAATGCAACGACATCTAACTATCAAATTGAAAATAATTGTTTCGTGTATTAGTGTCCAACTCTGATAGATGGCGCGGAATAAACAAGTGGCTCATCTATTTTTTTAGTTTGTCTATGATCTGAAACCACGTTTATTTCAATGATGGCAACTCTATACTATCCTATCTCTATGCATACGACAGTTTTCGTACGAGGTTCAGAAATCGGTCCCCCGAGTTCAGAAACAATAGAGTATCGTCGTGGCTCCAGCAAGGCCTCGAATATCCTATTTCTTAATTGGAAAACGAGGTCCGATACATAGTCTGACGCCTGCCCTTCAGGAAAGTATCAAATATCTGCCATTTTGTCGCCGGACGATGGGGCAGCTTGACTTGAAACATTGTACTATATCAAATTTCAGCACACAATGGCCGGCCTGTTCTACGGTTTGTTGCGTCCCCTTGATTCCATCATTAATTATGCAATTAAATACTTCGCTTTTTTCTAGTCCGTTATATAATTTCACGTTGAAGGTTCAGCTCTGATTGAGAGAGATAATAAGCATATACCGGGGGTTAAGAAACGAAGTTTCAATATTTTGGGAGCTAATTATAGACGTTCTGGAGATACGCTTGCGTGATTTTTTGAAATACATAACTTCTAAAGCAACCAAATACGATATTCGGCCAAACTCTTTGAAAGTCAAAACATTTTAATACCAATAGTGCCATCTACGGCTGCATTTAACGTAATAGTTGCTGAAATAGCCCTTCACCCTGTTCTTGACAGGTCCTCTAGGATAGTTAACCGGAAAGTCTTGAAAGGTTGAAGATTTTCTTCCTTCTTCAATCTTATGATAGGTGTTATTTTGAGCCCGCTATTTCGGTAGATGTCACGTTTGAAACTGTCATTTTTTGACATTTGACAAGTAGATACTACGCCATTAATAAAAATGGAACGATACACGCTTCAAGAACGCATTGAAATTATTAAAATTCACTAAAAATAGTGAGAATTTGGCAGAGACGGTTCGTAAAACTCGAACATTTTTGGGTCGTCGTGAAGCATCTTGTCGGACCGCAATAAAAAAATTGGTGGAAAATTTCGAGCTGTTGGGAAAAGTTAGTGATGTGAAGAATAAAACCCGTGCACGTAGCTCAAGAACAGCCTAGAAAATTGCTGCTGTAGCCGAAATTGTTGGACAAAACTCAGGTTTGTTCATTCCTCGTCGTTCTTTGCAATTAGGCATCCCACATACGTCATTACATCATATTTTGCATAAAGATTTGGGGTCTTATAAAGTTCAGTCCAGAACTTAAGCCTTTTGCGGGAAAAGTTTCCGGACCGTGTTATCTCTCGAAGAGGTGATCACAATTAATTGGCAACCGAGATCTTGTGATTTAACACCTTGCGGCTTCTTCCTTTGGGGCCACGTGAAAGAGAAGGTCTACGCCAATAGCCCAGCGTCGATTCAAGACCTCAAAGATGGAATTCGTGAGTCTATCGAGGACATAGGGCAGCCACTTTGCGATTTGGTTATGGAATATTTCATTAAAAAGATATGGTCCTGTAAGCGTGGTCGGGGTGGTCATTTGCCTGATGTTATTTTCCACTATTAACGGCATAGCTTCTTCTTTATAGTAAAATAAATATCCGATCATTTATATTGAAAAATGGCATTTTTCTATCAAAATAACACCTCTTATTGGAAAACCCTTTATTTGTGAAAAAATGATACGTTTTTAGTAATCAGCAAAATATTTGCCAGATAAAGGAATATTTTCATTCAGAAGAATTAAAAAAGCGTGGCATATCTTCAACATTGGTGGTTGATAAATTCAACACTTTGGGTTTCTTTAATAAGAAAGTGACTAGAAAAGTAGCGAAAGATTTCGAATACACGTTCAAAAAATTTTCTCAATTTTCTATCGTATCAAAATCTACTAACAATAGAGCGGTCTCTTTTTGGATTTCTATTATTGAAAAAAAAGAACTCGTGATAATCTCTCCCATTTTCATCTTCCTTCGTCAGTTTGGTTTCCCATAGAAATATTTGCCCATCCTGTACCGGGTTTTTCACTATAATTTGACCCCCCCTTTAAGTTTGTTACTAAAGTATGTACAAAAAAATGTTTCGTATGAAAGTTTCACGAAATCAACTGAGGTTTTTGGATATGACTGCAGAAACTGAAATATATACAGGGTGGCCAACATATTGATGGAAACTTAATTTTTTCAAATGGAACACCCTGTATATTTTTCCATGTTTGGCTAGCTCTTTTTCCCCTGATTCCGAATATGTAACATATGTTGGTCTATCTCTTTTATTCTGAGAACCACAGAGTTTCAAATTTTAAGAACCACCTGCTAAGATCTGTAATCATTTTACAAATGGCAGAGTGCGTTTAATGAAAATGCTCATTTCTGGAGTTATAATAATGTCAATGAGAAGATATAAAGGGTGAACAACATGGAATGCAACTATATTTTTTCAAATGGGACACCCTGTCCTGTATATTCTTCCATTCTTTGATAGGCTATTTTCTCCTGATCTCGAATAAAAATGCGTATGCGGATGTGTCTCTTCAATTTTCAGAGTTTCAAAGTTTTGAAATGATGACACCTAATAAAAAAATATGCGAAATACCTACGAAATTATTTATATGAAAACAATCTACTTAAAAGTATTATTTTAGAATGAATACTTAACAATTACTTAACTAATGAAAAATGATAAACTATGGTAGTATGGTAAGAATAACATCAACTAAAGAAATTGCTCAAAATGACAACCTTTATTCAATACACAGTTCATATTCATGTAGTTGTCTCAAGTTGTGTAGACTATTTTTGGATTTTTAGCATTGTAATGGCTCTGATTCTGAGTCAGAAATTAAAGATTCAAAATTTTGTTTTTAATCATTACAATATTATCATTATTCTTTGTGCGTTGACGGGATTAGTTCCGAATTATGAGTTCAATATTGGTTGAATTTATATCATTTTTATTATTCTTCGCTTTCATTGATTTTCATTATTGCTAAAGTAAATCAAATTGGCCACTATCCACGAACTTCCAAAACGCTATGCCAGATGGTTATTGATATTTGAAACTCTGTGGTGCTCAGAATAAGAAAGATAGACCAATATATGTTACATATTCGAAATCAGGGGAAAAAGAGCAAATCAAATATGGAAAAATATACAGGGTGTTCTAATTGAAAAAATGAAGTTGCCATCAATATATTGGTCACCCTGTATATATTTTAGTTGCTGGACTCATATCAAAAAACCTCAGTTGATTTCGTGAAACTTTTATACGAAACATTTTTTTGTATCTCCTTCGGTAACAAAGTTAAAGGGGGGGTCAAATTATAGTGAAAAACCCGGTACAATGTTCATCAACTTATTTAACACGTCGTTCATTCAACAGGGTAATATGCACACTCTGAGGTAATTTTACTGTATGAGATCATTATATTCTTCACGCCAAGGTACTTGTCGACAGACGCTGTGTTATTAGAGGGAGGACTGTATAATGATTTTTATTGTTTATAAGTACTATACGAAGTATTATCATCATCTTTTTGGCTTCGAGAGATAATGAAGTTCAGGCAAAAGTTGTGATGAGCTTTTAATTACAATTAAATCATTTTTCCTTTCACACTTCGTCCGGAAGTTTGATTAAAAAACTTGTTTTATGCACAATTCACTTTGGTGGAAGTTGGACACATTAAACTCTGTTTTATAAAAAATTGTGAGGTTAGATTGATTATCCTGTCATAATTTGATATTACGTACTTTTGCGTTAATTTATTACATAAACAAAGACAATTCGTCGGAAATTACACGAACTGTCGGACAAAATTTGCTATCAAAGAAGGTGCAACCGTGCCTGGTTCATTGCTAAAGTTTGCTAAACTTTTTTCATTGTTGATGCACCAACACCTGAGCGTGCTAGTACAATGTGTATACAGATTTGGAAATTCATATCGAAAACATACGATATACAATGCATCAGACAGAGAATTCTTTCCTCCAGTTGCACAGATGAATAGTCGAGATAATCAAGTGCTGTAACTGAATGAATTCAGTGGTCTTATTGCAATAATCTAGTCTTGTCTCTCTCTTATCGCAGTATGGTAGGGAACCTGCAGTGCACTTGTAGAATTATTTAATTTGTCAGGCTGCCCGTAATACTCGATTCAAGTATTTACAGTTGCCTACCATACTGAATGAATTACGCTACTCTTCACGATAAGACAGACACAAGACTAGAATATTGCAATTAGACAACGGAATTCAGTGTGTTACAGCACGTGGTTATCTCGAGTATTCATCTGTGCAACTAGACGGAAGAATTCTCTCTCTGATGCATTGTATATCGTATGTTTCAGATGTGAATTTCCTAACCTGTATATCCTATATATTGATCCTTATTTCTTCAAAAATGGTGACGGCTCAATGGAGACACCCATTGCAGCATGATAACCGATTTTTTTACCGATCTTGATGGGATTGATGTGTACAATGCTTGGTTTCAACAGGATGAACAACTTGGCATACCTCTCATGCCACAATTGGTGTATTGTGCTGAACTTTCATGACTGTTGTGAAGCGATTTTTTTTGTGAAGCGCCAGTAATGACAAGAAAGCGTTATGCCGACAAAACAAAGGCAATAGATCATTTGAAGGTCAATTTCCTGATGACATTGCCGAGATATGACCTCATACACTCTAAAAAGTTCCGAAAATTGGTCCGACCTAATGGGGTACTGTGAATTCAGCCGTGGCAGTCATACGAGGGGTCTATCACTGGCAGTTTTTTGTACACTAAAATTCCAATTTGATAAATAATTCCACTAAATTCACAAAAATTCTTTTCAATTCCGCATAATTCCATTCAGTTCCTCACAATTCCATAAAATTCCCCATAATTCCATTAAATTCCCCATAATTCCGTTAAATTCTCTACAATTCCGTTCAATTCCTCACAATTCTATTCAATTTTGCGCATTTTCAATTCCATTCAATGTTAACAGAATACCGTTCAATTCCATTGAAATTCCATTCAATTCTTCTCAATTCCAAACAATTCCGTTATAATGCCGTCAAATTCCATGCAATTCCATCTAATTCCGTGTAATTCATTCCCAATTCCAGCATTTTGTACACTAAAATTCCGCAGTGATAGACCCCTCGCAGTCATATCAATGAATTAATATACCATTTCTAACCGAAGATACTATAGTTCACAACAAGAAAATACATTGGCGAAATCACAAATCGTTTTTGTTTCACTGCATATTCAAATTTGAACTAAATGACCTACCCATTAGAACATACACCAAATTCACCAGGTGTATATTGTAAAGTGAATAAGAAGCCACAAAAATAGTAGTTTCTCTACATATTATCTCTGTCATTTGTTACCTGTCCGAGTTCTTCCTACATAAGTTCATACTCGTAAATTCGAATGAACGATAAGTTGGAACATTAACCTAGTTTGTTTTGTCCCTAAAAACCGATAGATAAGTATTAGTTCCACTTATAAAACTGATATATTTCACCTACTTGAGCGGTCTGAGTTGCCGACAATCACAAGGCACAAACATCTACCTACTAAATAAGACTTAGTCGTGCCCAATTCCTTAATCTTATTTGTGTCTATTGAAATGTAGGTTGATCTAACTGCTATTTCCATATTTGAATGACTTCGATGAGGTGGTCCCGGACCATTTATGGGCACTGTTTATACATACAAATACCCGAATAGAAGTTTGAATTTTTTTCGATAAGATAAACATAATGTGTCTATTCGAGGATCTAGTATGCTTGATGCGATTCAAATATAGAGAACTTTTGTTATCAGAAAATATTTTTCAAATATGTTGATGAATAAGTAAGACAAACTTCAGAATGTTATAGCTCGTTCAAAAATATAAATGAAAAATTCTATTAACTTACTCCCTAAAAAAACACTTCGAAATACAGTTTTTTGCGAATATCTCCAGAACCTCTTATCGTACGGAAAAAAGCTTTCTTGGGCATTTTGTTATCATAAATATACTATGTTTCTTGTGGATTTTTTTCTCAAATCTTAATTGGGGAAGGTTTTGAAGGGTTAATGCGTGATTTTCCCCACAACTTCTACGGTAATGGAAAAAGTACCGTTTTTGAGACGCTCATTTGAACTGCCAATGTTTTCCATGCAAAAAAGTCATTCCTGGGTTTTAGATATGATAATGATTACACACATTTGCTGTACAGTCGACTGTTTTCGAAAACTTTGAATTTTCTTCTAAAACCTTCACTAATAGTGAAAAAATTAACCAGTTTTTCAACTTAAAAGTTGATTTTGTTCGAAAACGGTCGACTTTACAGCTTATGGTCAGGAGTACCTTTTTGTGTAGAAAACATTGGATGTACAAATGGGCGTATCGATTATTGTTTTTAATTAGCTTTGAAGTTGTGAAGAAAAACAACCTCTAGTGAAATTAACAATTATAAGGAAAATATGATTTTTTTTCATTGTTTTCCTTTCTTCATATTATATGAACCATTGGAAACAAAATACAAACACAAAACCGATCTGATCAGTGTCAAAGATTCGAAAAATGGTCGATAAATAATATCTTAAATCTATTGAATCAAAACACTCGACAAATTTGCCCAATTCCTGAAAGAATCTAAGATATTTCCAATTGGTCACCATGGTTGAAGACAGCGTTATGTTCCAATACAAGAAGCATCTCTTCAGCTCATCGAGATATAATAGAGAAGAGACGCTATGACATACATTGGAGTTAGTAAAAATAGCACCACTGGACGGAACTGAGTCGGGGACCAATATGGCGGAAAGTTCAGGGTTGAATTAATGCCAGTTCTTTCTGTTCACAAATTTCACCCAAAAATTACCTGTGATATGTTTTTCCTCTAATTTTCTCTTTATCTGTCCCTTCTCTGCTTGAAGAAAGCCTAACAGTACACGATACCATTTTATTTTATATTATTAAGCACAAAAAATCACAATTTAACTAGAAAATGGAAGCAAGCCCTGAGCAGGAGCTTCTGAGCGCTCGTTCTCTGGTGGAGCAATAGGACTATCATCTCAAAATTCTGTATATGACTTGAAATCGATACTTTATAATATAAACAATTAAACAACAATTAAAAATTCTATGGTCACACTTGAAAATTAAAATAATTAAATTTTATGGTTCTGATGATGCGATCCTCTTGAAATTTGGCATGAACATTCAGTATATCAATCTTTATACCAGGAATAAATTTCACTCAATTCAGATATCTTGTTATGAAATTTAATTTTTTTTTCAATATTCAAATTGAATTTTCTATAGTTCGGATGATGCGATGATCTTCAAATTTTGCACAAACATTCAATATATAAATCTCAATTCCAAAAATAAATTTCATTTGATTCGGATCTTGTTATGGAAATATAAAGAGTCTTTCCTTTAATATTCCAATTGGAATTTCTATGGTTCTGATGATGCTATCCTCTTGAAATTTTGCATGAACATTCAGTATATCAGTCTCAACTCACAAAATGAATTTCATTTGAATCGGAAAGTTGGTTATGGAAATAAAAAAATTCTTTTTTTCAATATTCCAATTGAATTTTCTATGGTTCTGTTAATACTATGGCCACAAAATTTTGCGAGAGGCTCACTATGAGCATCTGGCAAGTTGCTGCAAAATTTCATTCCGTTTGCCCTCGTTTTGTGTGAAATATTGAGGAACAAAATTTTGAATGGCCACTTTTTATGGAACACCCTGTACGATTTTTCTAGTTAACGAACTTAACCGAGCTATTTGGGAGCTGAACACACCCTGAAAATTTCAAGTCTCTAGGACAATCCGTTCGAGAGTTTGTGCTCACGGCCGGCCGGACGGCCGGCCCTACAGAATTTGATTTGACCTCATATTTTCCATCAGGGAGTCGAACCCTATCGTTTGAGACCATTTTCGGCTCAAAATTCGAAAATTACAGACATTTGGGCAAAACGATATAGCACTCGTCTAAGTAGAACGAGCGCTCAAAAAAGCGCAAGAATCACAATTCCTCCAAAAAATTCAACGATTGTCAAATTTGACGTTAAGAGTGTAAGTATAGTAATATGGCGGATCGGATACCACGTTTATTTCAATGATGGCAACTCTATACTATCCTATATCTATGCTTGAGCTCATATGATATTCGAGGTATCTACTATTGACTACAGCATGGTAATCAAAATCATAAACCGTAATGAAACGAAAGTCGAACGACATAACATATTCAGAACAGAAGCCCAAAGGCGATCGAATTGTAGCAAATTCCAATTCATAACCAGACAGATGAATATCAGCGGTAACCGGCTCTGCAACACAGAGGCCGATTTAAAATTATCATACAAGAATGCAACGCAAACTTAATTAAGATGAATATTACTGTCAAGGAGATTTATACAATTGTCCGGCTTAAATAGCAGGAAGAAAGAATTTTAAGCGAATTTATATAATGAGAGTCAAGATCCATTATCTACGCTAACCTGCATGGTAATACATAATCATTTCAGACCTTACTGCCTATAGGGAAGCATAATATGCTTCCCCATGTTCAATGTTAAGGACCCTACATATTATGTAGGGTCCTTAACATTGAACACTGCATTATTCATTGTTATGCTAGATTGTATCGAAACATAGAGAATGAGTGTCTTGAAATAAAACATGACGTAGTTATCTCAACTTCATTCAGATCCTCTTATCTTTTCCAAGAACTTGACTTTAACACAATTTTTGCGAAGTCGAGTTCTAGATATGAAATTTAATAAGCTGACGCTTTTATATTTTCTCATTAGTCTCCATTTCCATTTCATGAATAAGGAATGAAATTATACCGAGAGGAAAGTTGGCGAAAAAAAAATTACAGGAATGGATCCACAAAAATTCTATAACAAAATATGTATTATACAGGGTGTTTGTGAATAAATGCCCAAATTTCATGGTATTATAGCTCGTCCAATAATATAAACAAAACCAGCTCGCCATTTAAAACGCACCATGACTGATTCTATCATTTCTCTGAAAAGTCAGAATAGTCCTGCCCGCCACTGGCCGATGCGTTCGGGCATTTTTGTCGAAAAGTCTGCTGACTTAACACCGTCAAAACTTGGGCCACATAACACAAACTTATCAAGAAAGAAAGAACTGAAAAAAACTTCAGGACATTGCTAAGTAAAAGAGAGGAATAGGAACGGGAATATACCGACTATAACCTCAAAGAAAATACCGTAAAATGGTATACAGATGATGCCAAAACATCTACAGGAGCTGGCGCTGGGATATACGGGCCAAGTACCAAGTGTGCACTGTCACTAGGCTCCTGTATGAGCGTCTTTCAAGCGGAAATCTTAGCTATTGAAAGATTCTAGATATAAATCTAAAAGAAACTATCAGAAGTTCGATATAGCCATACATTCAGATAGTCAAGCTGGTATTTAAGGCAGGAAAAATAAGGTCTTTTTAATCTGGGATCCCGGCCATTCGGGAATCAAAGGAATCGAAGAGGCCAATACACTTGTCAAAGAGGGCGCACGAATGTCACTCCTTGGCCCAGAACCCTTCTGTGGTATAGGCAAAGGAGTTTGTGGAGAAGGAGAAAACCGGAAGTGAAAAACTCTGGCGTAATCTACCAGGGATGGACCATTCCACTAAGTTCCTTCGGAACTTTGAAATAGCAAGATCCAAAAGATATCTGGATCTCGGTAAGAAACAATTACACCTCCTCACTGGCTTTCTTACAGGGTAATGTCGCCTCAGAAAGCACCTGTTGAGGATGGGATTATCGGACACCGAAGAGTATAGATTCTGTGGGGAGGAGGAATAAACCTCCATTAACCTATTCACAGGATGCTTTGGCATTGCAAGTCTAAGGAGAGAATGCAGATCGCTTGAACTGGAAGGCGAGCTGTGAAAGGTGTGGTCAGAACAGCTCTGTTAGGGGGCACAATAGACTTTGAGGTCGTAGTGAACTGTAAGCCTTTTTTAAACTAAAACTAAGCACAAATTTTCTTTCTAGAAAATTCGCTCTGACATAATTCCATCAATAGATTGCATTTCCTCAAATTCTAATCAAACGCAATTTCTGATGCACTTCCTAGCGATAAACACGTTTCTCTCTCGGACAAAGTACAATAGAGGCAAATTTCTAAATCCCTAACCGGATAGAGCCACCTACGAAACTTGTGGACTGTTCACGCCGGTCCTCCCACAAAACATTTCACAACAATGATATGTATACATATCAAGCCGTGATTTAAATATGAATGAAGTGGCGTGATTCATTCTGAATGCAAGAATTCACTCAGACCTTTATCGACTTTGCAAGGCTGAAATTTGCATTGATAGTGACCCCCAAAATTTAATGTGAACACGTGAGCATACACTGTCTGGGTCTCAGGAAATTCAGGATTTGTTTTCACTGATATGTCTATAAAGCCTCATGAAGAAAAATCGAAGAAATAGACCTTACTGTGGCGTTATTTGAATACTGACATATTCTAAACAGTACTTATTGATTTTCGCTACAAAAATAGTGAGAGGATATATTAGCCCTTGAACTTTGAAGTAGTGTGGAGAGAATGAAAGTGAAAAATTAATAAGGACAAAACTACTGTTGGTCAGCTGTCGGCTTTTATGTAACACAAGTCGTTTTCCTGACAAAGATTGATGTGGAACTACGTTTTCACAGCCAAATTTCATGACTTAGATCTCCGAACTGTTAACATACCTTCGCGTCATAAAACAACAACCTGGAATTAATTCAATTCCTCTCGAATACCGTGTCAAGTGTTTTAAATTTCATTCCGGCACTCAACAAACACATCAAAGTCAACACACACATTTTATGTGAATTCTAATAAAGCTTCCG
This sequence comes from Propylea japonica, assembly GCA_013421045.1. Lineage (NCBI taxonomy): Eukaryota > Metazoa > Arthropoda > Insecta > Coleoptera > Coccinellidae > Propylea > Propylea japonica. The sequence continues at coordinate 1,195,743 of CM024239.1, forward strand.
ACGTTCATTTTCTCGTGAAATAAAATTCATCAAAGGCAACGGCTTGAAAGAAATATTTACAATATGTCAGTACCGTGCGATTCCAATGTTTACACGGATTCCTCGCTTCAGTTCTCAAGGAATTTAATTTAACATTCCGAGTGCATAGATGCAGTTTTGAATGCGTGGTATCCGACAAATATCACGTAAAACCTGATCCAAATCTAATTCATTAACAGAAATTCCTTGAATTTATGCGTCGTGAATATGAAGCGGTTTGTCATTTCGTTGGCATACAAATCAGCTGTTGACGTTGAAGTTTTCCATAGTCGGAAGCTCAGAGTAAAAAATTTATTTTTTTTACTCTGAGGTCGGAAGGCATGGAATAGCGAATAATTCGTAATATTTTAATAAAGAAGTTATTTCGGATTAGGTATTATTTTATTAAGACTCACGAACCTGGGTTAAATTGAAAATCTACAAGTTCTGACATTTAGAAATAATACATATGGGCTAGAAAGTCATAAGATTCTCGAAAAATTCTTTTCCATGACCTCAAACCAAAATTTTGGTACAATGTATACGAAATTTATCAATAATTACCGATTTTATTGCCAACCTCTACCAAAGGGTTTTCCAGTAAGAGGTGTTATTTTGGATAGCCCGCTATTTCGGTAGATGTCACGTTTGAAGCTGACATTTTTTGACATTTGACAAGTAGAAACTAAGCCATTAATAAAAATGGAACGATACAGGCTTCAAGAACGTATTGAAATTAAAATTCACTATGAAAATGGTGAAAATTTGGCAGAGACGGTTCGTAAAACTCGAATATTTTTGGGTTGTCGTGAAGCACCTTGTCGGACCGCAATAAAGAAATTGGTGGAAAAATTCGAGCTGTTGGGAAAGTTAGTGATGTGAAGAATAAAACTCCTGCACGTCGCTCAAGAACAGCCGAGAATATTGCTGCTGTAGCCGTAAGTGTTGAAGAAAACCTAGGTTTGTCCGTTCCTTGTCGTTTTTTGGAATTAGGCATTCCACAAACGTCTTTACACCGTATTTTGCATAAAGATTTGAGTCTTATGGCTCATAAAGTTCAGTTAACTCAAGAGCTCAAGCTTTCCGATCATCAACAACGTCGTGTCTTTGCTGATTGGGTCGTTGAAATGCATGAAAATGATCCGGAATTCCATCGAAAAATCAAATTTAGTGATGAGGCCCATTTCCACCTCGATGGCTTCGTCAACAAGCAAAATTGCCGCATCTGGGGCTCGGAAAACCCAAGAGTTATTGTTGAAAGCCTCTCTATCCGTGTGTTTGGTGCGGTTTATGGTCCGGCGGAGTCATTGGACCACACTTTTTCGAGAATGAGGCTGTAGCAACAGTTACGGTGAATGGATTGCGCTATCGAGAGATGATTAATGATAAATAATTTTTTATGGCGGCAACTGGATAGCATTAATCTCGACAACGTTTATTTTCAACAAGGCAGCGAGCTACGTACCACACAAGCAACAAAACCATTGATCTTTTGTGGGAAAAGTTTCCGGATCTTGTTATCTCTCGAAGAGGTGATCACAATTGGCCACCGAAATCTTGTGATTTAACACCTTGCGACTTCTTCCTTTGAGGCCACGTGAAAGGGAAGATCTACGCCAATAGCCCAGCGTCGATTCAAGACCTCAAAGATGGAATTCGTGAGGCTATCGAAGATATAGGGCAACCACTTTGCGATTTCGATATGGAAAATTTAATTTAAAAGGATATGGTCCTGTAAGCGTGGTCGTTCTGATCATTTGCCTGATGTTATTTTCCACTAATCAAAATAACACTTCCTATTGGAAAACTCCTTATTTAGATGCAATACGAGTATAATGTTACAACTCTACTGAAACATAGCCATTTATATTATGTCAAATATATGTCTTGTGCAAAATAAGAACGTATTTCAATCAAGAATTTATACTTAAATCATAGTGCCGTCTAAAGAAAACCTTGGATTTACATATAGAAGCTATACAGGGTGTCCCAATCAAAAATGTCCACCCTCAACGAAGGTTGACGCTCAATTGGACGAGACAAGACGAAGAGTTGTTTTCCGCCGGAACGGATTGCACTGAATCAAGAATTCATACAAATTTGAATCTTCATACATTTGTGCTACAAAACTATCCACTTTCCCTATTCAAATTCCTGATGGGGTTGCAACCCTCTCCAGAGGGTTTCTAGTACAAACAAGCTCTGTATCCATGATCATGTCCCCCTGTCATCAAAAAAGTCCTTTCTGAGCGTTTTTATAAATTCTGTTATTGAGAGCGCACACCTACTTTTAAATGAGACACTTCATTTAAATTATTTTTCCGCCTTCCTGACAATAAAAGGTGAATTTAATGTGTACGAAATTGATCATTAATGTCCCATTTTATTGTCCAATTTATGCTATTTTGATGTGCAATCCTCATAGCAACCGTCATCCACAAAGTATTCAGAAGCAGTACGAGAAATGTCAACACTCTACTGGAACATGGATGTATAGAAAATCTATTATGTCAAATGTATGTTTTGTGCAAAATGAGAATGCATTTCAATTAAGAATTCATACATAATTCATATTGAGATCGTCGGAAAAATCTTGTAATCAACTCGGTTATTAATCGAGCGACTAATGGTCATATATTAACGCGTTCGCTCCGCTCACGCATTAAAATATCTCAACCATTAGTCGCAGTCTTTAATAACCTTATTGATTAAATAACTATTATCGGGTCATCTGGCGGTCTAGTGGGGTTTCTGGGGTAGTAATTAACTCGAATCATTTCGATTTTTAATTTTTTTCATGAATTTGGAAAAGTTCACATCTGACCATATTTTTTTGTTACAGCCCACGATATTCGGGACAGTAGCCTCAGACCACACACTGAAAGACTGTTCAAACAGACGGGTAAGTTGAAAATGATTTATTTATAATAATGGACACGATGTTTATCGACGCTTCCGATGAAATTCCATGGCTTTGAATGTTTGGTTTCGCTCTCTGAGCACCTATTTTCAGTGTTCACTACTCGAAATTTCCAATCGTAAAATGTTTCCACATTTATTTTACTAGAAGGCGGAAGACACCGTCAAAAGAGAAATTCGACTTTATGTTCCACTTTCGGTTTTAAAATTCGAATAAATTTTATGTTGGCTCCACTGGCGGTGGCCTTTTGGCGGTTTTTTTAATGTTGTGACTGCCGAGTAACTTATTGAAGAGAGCTCGGCTACATCCAATATATTGATAAGTGAGTGCATTCTAAGGGGTTTCACAATAAGAGGTGTTATTTCAATATTCTATGAAAAATGCCATTTTCAATATGAATTATCGGATGTTTATTTCATTATAAAGAAGAAGCTTTGCCGTTAATAGTCAAATCACCAACACGGCCACGCTTGCAGGAACATATCCTTTTAATGAAATTTTCCATAACCAAATCGCAAAGTGGCTGCCCTATGTCCTCGATAGCCTCACGAATTCCATCTTTGAGGTCTTGAATCGACGCTGGGCTATTGGCGTAGACCCTCTCTTTCACGAGGCCCCAAAGGAAGAAGTCGCAAGGTGTTAAATCACAAAATCTCGGTGGCCAATTGTGATCACCTCTTCGAGAGATAACACGGTCCGGAAACTTTTCCCAATCAGCAAAGACACGACGTTGTTGATGATCGGCTTGAGTTCTTGTGTTAACCGAACTTTATGAGCCTTTATGACGTTTGTGAAATGCCTAATTCCAAAGAACGACGAGGAATGGACAAACCTGGGTTTTCTTCAACACTTTCGGCTACAGCAGCAATATTTTCGGCTTTTTTTAAGAGACGTGCACGGGCTGTATTTTTCACATCACTAACTTGTCCCAACAGCTCGAATTTTCCACCAATTTCTTCATTGCGGTCCGACAAGGTGCTTCACGACGACACAAAAATGTTCGAGTTTTACGAACCGTCTCTGCCAAATTTTCACCATTTTTATAGTGAATTTTAATAATTCAATGCGTTCTTGAAGTGTGCATCGTTCCATTTTATTAATGGCGTCGCTTCTACTTATCAAATGTCAAAAAATTACAGCTTCAAACGTGACATCTACCGAAATAGCGGGCTATTCAAAATAACACCTCTTATTGGAAAACCCTTTATATTAATAAGTGTGTGCATTTTACAAGGAAGTATAGGAAAATGGTGAGTAAAACGAGCCATCGCATAGGTATAGGTCTGAAAACCCTATTTTTCATGATTTAATCTTCATTCTTTATATATTTGATACTTTATCAAAAGACGGGAAATATCATCGGGAAATTTCCTTCCTTCCCTCTTTCAAATTTTGAATTATCTCAGATAGTTTTTGATATTGGCGTATCAATCGACACATGCCATTTAAATTACTCGAAACTTTGTGCATGAAACGTGTGGTAACGAAAACATCAATGCTTGTTCGTAATTTTTCAGCGAAAAAACAACACCGTAATCATGTGTTCACCCCAATTGACTCCCTGCTTTCAGGATTAGAAGAATATCGAAGGGGACGAAATAGATATTATTTAATTATTAAATACTATACAAAAACATTCGAAATACACTTTTCCTTTCGAACAGATCTCGTATATGCGTCCTTTCATTGAGCATTTCTACGAACCACAGCTGCACACGCAGAAAAATCACGAAACATCGACTTAAGTGAACACTCATTAAATCCAAAGGACATCAATTTCAGAATTCATTTCCCGGAATAATCACGTAATTTAAGTGGTTTAAACCACATGCTCCTCCGCCTCTCGACCTCTCAAATGGGCCCTAATCAATAAAAATTACAATTATTCCGTTTAGACACAAACAAATTGAACGTTTCTTCAGTTAAACGTTACCAATTTACGAACACAATGACCTTAACGAACCTACGATTATCCTATGTATAGAACTGTAATGCTGGATTTGATTTCGGACATTTGATAATTTGTATCGTTTATCCAATTTCTTGTTCGGTAAACACAGCATGGGGGCGGAAAATGGAAGTTTTTATTTCGTTGAATTGTTTGTGTACACCTTCGCATGGTTATGTCACTTCTATGTTATGTGACTGTTATTATCAGTCACCTTTTTAGTGGTTTTGAATTGTTCTTTTCGGTTGAATATACATAAAGTGAGGTAGGGCACACGTTTCAGTGCGAAAAAACAAATACAAAATCAACTCGCACTACAGAATATGTTGAAATTTGAACAACTTGCCAATTATGTAACTATCGATTAAAATACACTGCGCAAAAAAATTAACGCACATTATGAAAATCTCAAATTTATTCTACAACTGAAGGTGTTCTCAATGATAATGATTTTTATCAGAATTATTCATGCATATGTTATCCACATTCAACGTTTTCTTCAATACAGATGTTTTTTCCCAGCAGGAATCAAAAAAGATGACATTATCAGATTTTGAATGTATTGGCCCAATTCTGAAATCAGTTGTTCTAGATCAATTCTAGTGATCAATAGTTTTTCTTTCGTTTGGTTTTCTAACACTTGATCGCTATGCAACGCGAAACACGCAATTTGACCCAGAGGAATGTGCCCAAGCGGTAGTTTTGCGAGAAGAAGGGTGGACATACACAAGAATTACAGAAAGGTTTGGAGTTTCCCATACAAGTGTGTCCAGAATGTTGCAGCGATTCAGGGAGACAGGTATGAATGTCCGAAGACCGAAACAGGGTGGTCTATAGACCACGGGTAACAACTGCCATTCAAGAACGTTACTTGAGAGTTTCTTCGTTGAGACAACGATTTGCAACCGCTCGCCTCCTTCAAAGTCAGCTTGAACAAACTCATGGTGTGCAAATTAGCACTCAGACAACAAGAAATCGCCTTAGACTCTTTAGAGAATATGATTTAAGGCCTCGTATCGCGGCAAGAGGCCCAGCTCTTACCCCAGCCCATCGACGGGCGCGTTTGGCTTTTGCGATAAGCCAAACGCGCCCATTGGGAAGAGGCTGATTGGGAAAGAGTTCTTCTTCACAGATGAGTCTAGATTCTTCTTCTACCATTGTTATCGACGTTCCCTTGTATACAGACGTCCACATGAAAGATATGCTTAGTGCAATTTCCTGAATACTACTGGTTTTGGGGGAGGATCGATTATGATATGGGGTGGAATATCTTTGACTGCTCGCACAGACCTAGTGGCCGTTGATAATGGAGCTATGAATGCTGATAGGTATATGATTAACGTTCTTGAAGAGCATGTAGTGCCATTTGCCCCATACATTGGTGAAAATTTCATTTTTATGGCCGATAATGCCAGACCCCATCGTGCGCGCATCGTTCAGGAGTACATTGAAGAGGTTGAAATCTCTCGAATGGAATGGCCGGCAAGATGTCCAGATCTCAATCCGATGGAGCAGGTTTGGGACAACCTCAATAGAAGGCTTAAAAGTTCAGAAAATCATCCAGCTACTCTTAATGACTTAGGAATCCAACTCAGAGAAATCTGGGAAGGATTAGATCAGAACATTTTAAGATCACTCATTTTGAGTATGAACCGTCGTTGCCGAGCTGTAATTAACGCAAGGGGTGGAAATACGAAGAATTAAATCACTTATCAGCATTCCAGTATTTTGAAATTTTCATTTCTCTTCAGATTCGCTGAAATCCTGGATTTTTCTTCCATTTAATGTGTCTTGTTTCGTTCAAAACCATCCCGAGAGAACATAAAAAATAAGTTATAAAGTCAGTGTAGAGTTGACTTTCATTAAAATTGAGATTTTCAGCATGTTCGTTAATTTTTTTGCGCAGTGTATAATCTGGTAGGATTATGCATTTCTAGAAAACTTTTTTAGATTTTCACTACCAATCCCTGAAACAGAAACAATTAAGAAATATTCAATTAAGATGAAATGCTCCTGCGTAAATCCTTGCACTAATTTGTCAGAATCAAATTGGTTTCGAAAAATTGTTGCCTAAACAGTAAAATTTAAAAAAAGGAAACATGAAAATTCGGTCGAACATTATATTATTATGATTATTGTCATCGAAGATGATAAAGAATTCATTTTCTGAATAATAAATTCAATTCATTTTCATCTCGCTTCAAGAGTAGTTCTTGTAATCAGATTTAAGATTCACGAAAAAAAATCCAAAAATTGTGGAATTATTCTACGAAATTCAACTCATTTTTTCTCGGTTACGATTCATACTGAAGGTGTATATAGATTATGTTATTTTGAGTTTACCAGCTCAGTTCTTCGTCAGTTCCCTAAACTTCATGGTTTTTAAAGTTAATGAAAACTTTTATCTTCAACGAATTTCCTGCATAATATGTAATTCTTTATACTCATTCCTTCAGCAAAGTTTTCAACTTTTGGCACCACCTGTGCCAAAGCACTCACGTATTTATGAACTCACCTGCTGTATTTTACATACATACATGATTTTTTTTAATTTCAGTGTCTACCCCAAACGCCGCATACAAAGAGCTTTTCCAGCAATTATAATGGGGACAATGCACCGGAAAATGGAGACGAATCGTCCGTTCATCAGGAAAATGTGAGTTTCCCAACTTTCAAATAGCCGTACGTGATGAAAACTTTTCCCGTTACATCCCCTATATGCCAGTTTCAATATTCCCAGGAATAGGGATTCTTCTGTCATTTACATATTTTTCAAATTTAGTTTTATAGGGTGATTATTATATGCGCGGTTAATTTTATTGTTTGTTTGTTGTTTTGAATTTCGAGGCAGAACCATAGAAAATTAAATTGGAATATTGAAAAGAAGAATCTTTATAACGTGCGTTCAAAAAAATTCGTGGTCAAGTAAGCTGTGGATTCTATTTTTCCCCTCATATACTCTCAGGAAAAATAGAATCCACAGCTTACTTGACCACGAATTTTTTGAACGCACGATATTTCCATAACAAGATATCCGATTCAAGTGATTTTTTTGTGAATCGAGACTGATTTACTGAATGTTCATGCAAAATTTCAAGAGGATCGCATCATCGGAACCATAGAATTAATTTTTTTTCATTTATTGAGTCTTACAAAATACTTCATTTTCAACTATATTTTGAGCCAGAACGGGTTGTCGCAGAACGAGCTGTAACAGTCCAATTCGTAAGAATTTTATGTACTTTCATATTGTATGGAAAGGTTTTTTACGAGAAGTTGATAGTTTCCGAGTAATAATCAAAAAACTGACCAAGAATGAGATTTTTATTCTCTTTTTGTAAAAATTTTTTTAGCAAACCTCAAATTCGGATTCAACACTCCAAAAACCATAAAAAATGGAAGATATCAAAACAAACCCGAAACTTTCCTGCTAAAAGCACAATTCGACTGGATTAACTTACGAGTTTAGAAATCGCATTTAATTATTTAATTCAATAATTAGACATTGAACACACCTCTTTATGCGGTCACATGAAAAAAACCCTATATTTTTCAACATACTGAAAATGCCTATTCCTTGACAGTGCTCGCGTTCCAAATCATATCAGTTTTTTAATTGGGACAAACAGAAATATTTTCAATATAAATCTATTTTCTGTTTTTTTTTTACAGACCTTAGTGTACAGAGACGGCAACCTTCTCTCTGGATCTCTAGACGCCCTAATACAGCACATGGTTCCTACAGATACTTACTACCCAGACAGAGCGTACATTTTCGCATTTCTCTTATCCTCAAGACTGTTCATAAAACCCCACGATTTGCTCGCGAAAATAAGAAACTTCTACGAAATTCAACAAGGTCTAAATAACTCGTCAGGAGCAGGTCCCGGGCGAGCCAGGTTCGCGGAACACCTTGTAGATTGTTGGCAGAATGGACAGAAACTTTTCCATACGACTTCAGGTGAGTGGTCAACAAAAAAACTGCTTTTTGCTTGCTTTAGTGAGTACTTGTAACTCTGTAATAGCATTTTCTATTGGGTGCACTAGTTTACACTGGTTTTAATCGAATTCTGATGCGATTCATTTCCAATGAAACAAGGAAATATTTCGTTTTGAAGTCTTTCGTAATGGAAATTTCACGCTTGACCTACGGCCGACCATAGACACAATAACTTCCGAAGGAAAAACTTCAATACTCGAAATGTTCAAAATAGGTTCAAGATTCGAAGAAAAAAGTTTAATTCAGTAATAAATCCAATGGCTCTCAAGAAACCAAAGTTTTGATTTATCGTTTCCCCATATGAACATTGAAAATAAACACGAAAAAGTAAAAAGAAAATAAAGAAAAAATTGATATTGATCGATTTGTAATTTCACTACCAATTGAAGAATCAATTCGACAAAGTTTAAAAACTCCGAAACCAATCGCCCGTTCATGAAAGCATATTCTAGACACGTGGATGTCTCAAATCTACAGTGAAAATTGCAAGCTTATAACTCGTTCTTTTCGAGAGTTACAGCGACCAGAAATTAATTAGTTTACCTCGCACAGACAACAAAATTTTTTTAATTTCCTAATGACACGATCCTGACGGAATTCTGCAGATTTTTGCGCGCATCATTGTTCTTCAAAATACCAAATTTCGAGTTGATCGGATGTGTGGTTGGGTAATATCGGAAATATAATAAAAACTACAGGATCGGAATCGGATCGGAAATATAATAAAAAGTAAAAACTACAGCTCGCCAAAAATAAAAAAGATTCTAAAACATATTCATAGTTTCCGTAGAATCTTTAATTCCTATTACATATAGTCCATTCACGAAAGTTTGAGCGCATAGTAGGCGTTTGTTTATTTATCTGAAGTTGGCTATATTTACTGTCATAACGTAAAATGTAGTCAACGTTGCCGAATGTACCCGGCGAGCTTGCGAGTTATCAGAGAACTCTATGCAATATTGACAACACTGCGTATCAATCTGACAAGAAAATAAACAACAAAACCTAAAATTTTAAAATACACAGTGGAATATGCCAAATTTCCATGGCCAACCGACGGCTCGAACTCTCGTGAACGGACTATATATTATTACAAACGGACAAAATTTGATATTTTTTCGACAGTTCAATCAACTCAAACTTTCTGTGACAATGTTCCACAGCATTAATATCGTTAACATTTGTACACTTTTGTTCATGATATCAAAATTACTAGAAACAAATATATGGAGACGTAACGTATAAAAACATAGTAGGTAACCAGTTTCAATAATATAAAACTACAAAAGAAGTCGATTGTCGCTATAAACCCTTATTGACCACGATTTTATATTACTCATAAAACTGTTTGTCCCTCCAGAAATTGACAAAGCAGTAAAGTCAAGTATACTATTACATGTCCCTAATTTATTTAGTTTCATGAGAGAATGAACTGCGTAGATATTTTTTATATCTTGAATGGACTACAGACGTTCATTTCATGGATCATAAAATATACTGTCCCCCTCTGTTCTTTATCTTCTAACATCGGATATATCTGGATTTTTTCCACGTTCCTTTTAGGCTTTGGCCATAAATGAAAGCACGAAAACTGCCCTCTGTATAACTGCTTTCCGTGGAATTAATCTGTTACTATTTCCTTTCAAGCTGTAGAATCGTATCCCTAGAAACAGGGGTATTTCACTCTTAATAGCCTGGATTATATTATATTATATTAGATTGTGTTCGATTGCCTCAGTTGCAACCTTCCTACACTTCGACTAATGAGGTTCTTTGTGCCTGACCTTAGTAGGGAGGACGTTATCTCCTTCATAAAGATGATTTTTTTTTCCAATTTTTGCCAGCATCTTCGCATTGCCAAGTTCGGTGGTTTCTACACATGTATTACATTTAGCCAACAAATCATTTACTTTTGAAGAATTAGAACAAATATTCGAGCAACCGACCATACGGTCCAATCGATTAGGAAAATAGGAAAAAAATATACTGAACGAATGGACTATGTAATTCGTATTCGTAGACATACAGAGTGTCCCGTAATTAGACCGACAAACTTCTAGTGGACATTATAGATCGTATTTAGACAGATTCGACCCAAATCATATAATGCAAAATTGCTTCGTTAAGGAGCTAGTGGCCTTTGAAGATGACGTCCTGTTCACACTTTTTGCCACATATTCGTAAAACGGAGTCACATAAAGTGCTGAAAGTTTACACATTGGCTAATATCAAAAATACGCATCGATTAGATTGAGTGCATTTCTTTCATGTCAAGCACAATCGTATCATTTAGGGGGGTGGGGCGAAGGGTATTTTTAGTCGAAACTTTTTTAACTTTCATTATTTCGCAAGATTTACATCGTATTCATAAACTCTGATGTTTTTTCTTGAAAAAAGATGCTCTTGTATTATAACTCCCAGATGCACCACTTCTGAAAAAATAGATTTGAAATTTTCTCTCTTTTCACTAAGTACTCAATGTTCACTTTTGTTTTGAATTTAATTTGGGCGTTATTATACAAGAGCATCTTTTTTCAAGAAAAAACATCAGAGTTTATGAATATGATGTAAATCTCGCGAAATAATGAAAGTTAAAAAAGTGTTAACTAAAAATACCCTTCGCTCCCCTCCAAATGATACGATTGTGCTTGACATGGAAGAATTGCATTCAATCTAATCGATGCTTATTTTTCATATTAGCCAATGTGTAAACTTTCAGCACTTTATGTGATTCCGTTTAGCGAATATGTGGCAAAAAGTGTGAACCAGGACGTCATCTTCAAAGGCCACTAGCTCCTTAACGAAGCAATTTTGCATTATATGATTTGGGTCGAATCTGTCTAAAATACGATCTATAATGTCCTCTAGAAGTTTGTCGGTCTAATTACGGGACACCCTGTATATTGGAAATCATATTGAAAAAATAAAAGCCCTTGAATTATCTTCCAGAATATAATAATAAAATAGCTATTTTCCTGTCTAGAGCGGAAAGTTTCCGCACAAGTACGGGGTTGATACTATACGCTCGAGTTAGGAACAATATTTTTCCTACAATCGTATTATGAAATAATGGTACAGTGGAACTTCCCTATAACGAACGTCTGTATAACGAATTCCTCTGTATAAGCAATTTCTTACAAGACATTGTACCTTGAATCCCAATTCCGTGTTAAAAACACCCTCTAAAACGAAGTAAATTCTCTCTATAACGAAATATTCAAAGAACATCACTCTTTGAATGGGCATTGCTAAGAAGGCATAAGGGTGGGTTTTTCCGAAATTTTTCCGGACGTACGTAATAAATTCCGACCTTAAACTGAACCATTACGGCGGGCAGAGAGATTCTTCTGAAACAGTTTTAAATACACCCCTGGCTGTTTGGTTTCAATCTAACCATTACGCTAGTGTGAAAAGTTGTGCGAAAATGTCTAAAAGCAAGGGCTTAAGTTTGAATGATAAACTTAAATTTATCAGTGAAGTCGACCGCGACATTGCCGACTATAGAAACAAATTTTCTGTATAACCACAGCCGTCTTCAATTGAAGAAGACGGCTGTGGTATAACTAAATTGAAGAGTTCGGAGCAATAACCGGGTAACTCCATTTTCTAACGATAGCGATATATATAATTGCTAATATCCAACGTACGCAACTTTCGGTGCAACAATGGGGCAAATCCAGAGCTTTTCTAAGGAGTTTCAATCAAAATGGACTAACTTGAATGTATATTTCGGACCAAAAATCAGGCAAGTCCTGAGGTTTTTCCTCATCTCTCAACATTTCATGAAAACGGAGTTACCCGGTTATTGCTCCGAGGTCTTCAATTTCTCTGTAACGATTTTTTTTGCGGATTTAGCGCTTTCGTTATAGGGAAGTTCCACTGTATATGATGCAATGAGCGTATAATGATAGCTATTATTTTCGATGTGAAGTTTAGGCTACGAGCCGTAGGCGAGTGGCCCAAATCATAGAATAAATAACAGCCATTATACGCGAGTAGCATACTATACTTTATCCACGACTAGGTACTGAATATATTTTCTGAAGATTTTAACATTTAGCGACCGTGACAAGACCCTTCTATTACAAGTGTAGGAAAAGTCAAGTTGACACATGAGAAATTTTTGGCGAACTTATCATTTTATTTTGTAACAAAAATTCAAGATATTCGTTTGCACAAATTCATTAACTAAGAGCAAGAATTACGTATTTTGTATCTGAATATTGAAGGTATTTATTCGAATAGTTTTTAGTTTCAATTTTGTAAAAACGGCGAGGCAGGGTTTTTCTCCTGAGGTTTTTCCCTGTGCTCTGGTATCATACGACATAATAGTATGGTACCCTGTTTTGTACCAACCTCAGCTAGGGACTTTTTTGTTTCATGTATTGTATTTTGTTAGCTCTCAATTCAAAAGAATATATATATTAACTAAGTAACCCAGTTGCTATGTAAAATTGCAGGCCATGACATCACCCATGGATGCTTTCAATAATTTTTTAAAACATATAAGGTTAATAATTTCTGAAAATTCGATCATTTTGAAATGAAAATTTGCGTAGATTATGCTATCATAGTTGAAATTGCATCATAATTCATAATTATGAAATAATTAAATAAGTAGGCAGGCATATTGACCTCGTTTGAAAGGCATTTTAACTCAAAATTCCACAAATATTCACTTTTCACTTTCCCCGACTTGTTACTTTCCCGCACACTTTTTCGATAAGTGAAAAGGGAGAGAGAAAGAATGTTGTCTAGCTTAGCTGCTCATTGTCTCAGACAGTGAAGAACATTCTCTCTCTATTCACTCGTCCGTGTGTGCGGGAAATTTACTTTCCTGTACATTGTGCGGGAAAATGATACAGTGCGGGAAAGGAGTTATTTAGGTGCGGTTTTAGGAAAAAATTATTCCACCAATCTTTCTGTCTTGTCTCATTCTTTACAGTTCTAACTGTCTCAAAAAAATACCTATTTTACTACCCTCTATCCGTTTTCAGAGATGAAAGAGTGATGCAGCACGTCCAAACCATGACTCAGCAATGTTGTATCCTAAATCCAAGCCTGCGAACGAACGTTTCGTCGATACTCCACAACCTTCTTCAGCGTCTCACGTCATTGGAAACCTACGAAAAATCACTGGAAAAACCGCAAGTCCCGCTTGAGGACTTCACAGATGACATTTCGGAAATTTGTCCTTTTCCATCTACTCTTGCGCAACAGTTAACGCAGTTGGAGTTGGAAAGGTTATCTTTTATAGGTCCGGAGGAATTTGTCCAGGCTTTTGCTAAGGAAAATCCTCTGCTCGAGACATCTTTCAAGGACATGAAGAAAACTAGGAATTTGGAACAATATGTTCAATGGTTCAATAGACTGAGCTACTTTGTGGCAACCCAAGTTTGTAAAGTAAGTAGAATATTAGGATCTTTCATTCAATATAATAATTCTTCTCCTGAACCATTTCATTTATTTATTGATCAAATAGGATCACGATCAGGCGTTCAACCCAAAAAACAATCTGAAAAAATAACATGAGCAATATCCTACGTCCATATATCATTTAAAAACACTTAACATAATTACAATGATATAATAGATCTTCACATCGTCAACAACTACCAAAAATTTACCGAATTCATAAACAGTCATATACAGTGGAACTTCCATATAACGAACTTTTGTATAACGAATTTCTTTGTACAAGGTGCGGCAGCACAACTCCTTTTTTTTAAACTAAATAAAATGCGTTTTATTAAGTTTTAAATTTTTATTCTTTTATAATATAGGCACATACATAAAGTTTTGTTTCACCCAGTTTTGAAGATAAAATCAGGTAGGTGACGTCCCCCATTCTCCATACACTGAGTAAACCGATTTCTGGCGTTTGTCATGACTCCAGCCAGTATAGCAGGCGTTATGTTGGCAATTTCTTCCTGGATGTTGTTCTTCAAATCTTGTAGGGTCCTTGGACGGTTCACATAAACACGAGATTTCAAAAAACCCCATAGAAAAAAGTCACAAGGGGTCAAATCGGGAGAGCGGGCCGGCCACTCCAAATCGCCCCTAATTGAAATAAGGCGCTCTGGGAAGTGTTCCCTTAAAACAGCCATCGGTGCTCTTGAAGTGTGTGCCGTTGCACCGTCTTGTTGGAACAAAATGTCCCCTAAGTCTAACTCATCTAGCCGTGGGAAAAAAATTCCTGTAACATGTTTACATACCGGTCCGAATTCACTGTCACTGTGACTTCATTCTCCTCAAAGAACCAGGGACCAATAATTCCACTTGAGGAAATTGCACACTACACTGTGACTTTATTCTATGGGGTTTTTGAAATCTCGTTTTTTATGTGAACCGTCCAAGGACCCTACAAGATTTGAAGAACAACATCCAGGAAGAAATTGCCAACATAATGCCTGCTATACTGGCTGGATTCATGACAAACGCCAGAAATCGGTTTACTCAATGTATGGAGAATGGGGGACGTCACCTACTTGATTTTATCTGCAAAACTGGGTGAAACAAAACTTTATGTATGTGCCTATATTATGAAAAAAGAATAAAAAATTTCTGATTCATACAATGCGTTTTATTAAGTTAAAAAAAAAGGAAGTTATGCTGCCGCACCCTGTATAACAAATTTCATACAAGACATTGTACCTTGAATCCAAATTCCATGTTAAATACGCCCTCTAAAACGAAGTGAATTCTCTTTATAACGAAATATTCAAATAACATCACTTTTTGAATGGGTATTGGTAAGAAGGTATAAGGCTGGGTTTTTTCCGAAATTTTTCCGGACGTAATAAATCCCGACCTTAAACTAAATCATTACGGCGGCGGAGAGATCCTTCTGAAACAGTTTCAATACACCCCTGGCTGTTGGTTTCAATCTAACCATTACGGTAGTGTGAAAAGTTGTGTGAAAAAGTCTAAAAGCTAGTGCTTAAGTTTAAATGATAAAATAGAATTTATCAGTGAAGTCGACCGCGACATTGCCGACTATAGAAACAATTTTTTCTATAACGAAATCTCTTCACAACGAATTTTTTTGCGGATTCAGCGCTTTCGTTAAGGGAAGTTTCACTGTATATACATTATGAATAAAAATGGCTCAATCAGCGAACCCTGAGGTACTCCGGAGGTTACAGAAAAAAAAGGTGCCCACCAATTGTGGGGGACATGTTGCATGAAACAATGATCATATTATGTTTCCAACATGTAGGACAAAATTGTGAGATTGAAATTAAGTAAAATTACAGGTTACCGCTTTTGCTTACATTCGGAAAATTGATCCTGAAAAACCTTCTAATTCATGTTGAATATTTATCTTATTTTGATCATCGAAAAAACCTAAATTATATATTTTATGTAGTGTTTCATCAATATTGAGTTAATATAGGTACTGATCTCACAATATTTCCAAGTACAAGAGTGTTATATTTTGCATTACAGTATCAGAAGAAAAAGCAGAGAGTAAGGATGGTAGAATATTGGATTGAAACTGGCAGAGAGTGCTTCAATATTGGAAACTTCAACAGCCTGATGGCCATAATATCGGGACTCAATATGTCTCCAATTTCTAGGTTAAAAAAGACGGTAAGTAACAGGTGGTAACATTCTTGAGTCAGTTGCGATACGGGAAACGAGGAAAAGTATATGATTTAAAATGAAAATAGAAAATGCACCGCTGAATCCTTTACTTCTTCATGAATATTTTGAATCTGTAGTATGTTTTCATGATCAGCAAACGTTAAATCGCACTATTAAGTATTAAGTTGTATTTTGATAATGTTCATTGATTTTCTTCATTTTGGCGATCAAATCAATTTTTTTTTGTCTTTTGGCTGCAGCATGGTTTTCAAATGTTAACTTATGTTAAAATTCAACTAAATAGAAAGCTTATCAAAAATGGCATCTAATCATAACCGCATTCAATCAATGAATCGCTCGAATCGCTGAACTGAATTCTAAAAAAGATTGTACACTTGGATGAAGAAAAAACTCAAGTGAAATGATATCTAGCAGTTGCTAGAAAAAAGATATTGCATTTTTGAAAATTCCGAGACTGAACACTTCAATTTCAAAGTAAAAACATATAAATATCTGCGTTGAACATCAGGGGCCTTCGGCATCGACATCGGACTGGTCAGATCGAACTGAACTGTTCGTTTATTACATCCGGATTGAGGGGAGTACACATCTGGACCGTTCGTTATAAAAATCTGAGCAATCGGATGTCGATCTTTTCGCTCGGTCTATTTCGACGGATCAAAGCGATTT
Source organism: Propylea japonica (assembly GCA_013421045.1). Lineage (NCBI taxonomy): Eukaryota > Metazoa > Arthropoda > Insecta > Coleoptera > Coccinellidae > Propylea > Propylea japonica. The sequence goes on from CM024239.1 coordinate 1,212,906, forward strand.
TATCCATAGAGTTTTATGTTTTTTATATATTTTTTTGTTTTAAGTTGAGTTTCCTGATCCGACAACCGATAGATTGAAAAATTCTAATACTTTTCAACACTTTTATTCTTCTGTTTTCATTTATTCATTGAAAACCTGATTAATTCATTAAAAATTTCGATATAGCTATCGTAGTTATGAATGGCAGGAAGAAATATTGCTTTCTGGTTTCTTTTTCGTGTAATTATTTAATTAATTAGGATCCTCGTTTCCTTTGCATTAAGTTCCTTTGCACCTAATCATTTAATTGAGATTTTACGGAAGAGTTACGAAAAGGGTGAAAGTATCCTTAAAAGATGAGCATATTCCCCAAAATAGTGATCTTTGAAACCTCATAATCTATGAAAATAGAACAGAGCATATATTACAGATGAATCTGTACCATCTGTGGTCACGTGACTAAAAAATCCATCTGCTCGCGGAGGTCAATGCCGAACGGCCTCATCTTTTAAGGTAATTTTAATTTAACAACAATAATAACAATTAACGTAATCTAACGACCGTAACAGGGGATTTCATATAAAAAACTGAGGGTCCCAAAGAGACTGAAAGACAGCATTCCACTTTATCTTGAAAATCAGGGAAATATTAGAAGGGTCTGATTCTCCTAAACTTGTAGTTAAGTTTCATTCATCTCCAAAATACAGGGTGTCCCGAAAACAATGGATAAGCCTGCAACTATAGATAGACCCTGTTGAGGTCTAACTTATTTCAAATTTTTACCTTAATGAAAATTCCACGGTTTCCGAGATATTCATGGTTTTCGTATTTTTAGAAAATTTCCAAGTGCGATTAGTTTTCCTAGTGCCATTATACGAAGAAGATGTATTTCGATATGGTTTTTTTTAATTTCACATGAGATGGTTTAGCTATCGGAAACAAATAATTAAATTCATCAAACTAGTGTAAAAAGTTAAAAACTCTTGATTTATAAAGAAAAATTGAAAACTAAATGAAATTTCCTTCAAGTTTGATAAGCTACAGTGTAAAAAAATGTAGGACGCCCCTGGTACACATCATCTTAAAACTTGCTCAGTTATTGCAGATTCCAAAAAGGTATCATAAGCCTAGGCATTCTGTAGTTTTTAATTCTCGTAACTACTTGATTACCAAATAGTCGAAAATTTTCGAAAAACTGTTTTTGTTTTAATCGTTATTCTGAGCTCATGTGTTAAAGTCCTGAGGCCATTTTTGTTGGAATGTAGTGGAAAATTACGAAAATAATTTTTATTTTGAAAAAAGCAGTAGCGTATCGTTTCTCTGGTTGAATAGAAATATGGCATTATTTGCATTCAACACCCTGTATCTCGAAAACCTTACCGGACCTAATTGTATTTGACATAATTTCTTATTTTCTTACATTCTGTACAGTGTTAAAAGGAAAGTATCAACTTAAAAATACCCTGTGTTGCTACGATAGAGGTATGTGGAATATTCATTACAAATAAAATAAAACGGATTATTACCAAATTACTACTCCATGGAAAAAATAAAACGAATTAGTACCAATTACTTATTGATAAAGAATTCGAAATGAAACAATGAGTTCAGTCATTCATAGCGTAAATTTATTCATAATAATAATAACACTTTTGTGGACACTCGTTCACAGTCAGTAACCTAGGTAATTTTAATTTTATTTAACTTCTAATGACAATAGTTTTGAAACTGACTGTGAACGAATTTTCATAAAAGTGTTGTTATTGTTCTAGTGTTCTACTGGTACTTTTTCAAAATTTTTTTACTGTTAAATTTGAATTGACTAGCTTTATGATTTGGATATTGTAATAATAAATTGTTTACTGACTGGGATGAGTGTTCACGAAAGTGTTATTATTGTTCTATGCAAGGAGGGTTTCATTTTTATGAATAAATTTAAGCTATGAATGACTGAACTCATTGTTTGATTTCGAATTCTTTATTCATTTCAATGAATAAGTAATTGGCACTAATTCGTTTTATTTTTTCCATCGAATAGTAATTTGGTAATAATTCGTTTTTTTTATTTGTAATGAATATTCCACATGCATCTATTGTAGCAAAACACGGTATTGTTTAAGTTGATATTTTCCATTTAACACTGTACTGAATGTAAGAAAATAAGAAATTATGTCAAATACAATTAGGTCCGGTAAGGTTTTCGAGATACAGGGTGTTGAATGCAAATAATGCCATATTTCTATTCAACCAGAAAAACGATACGCTACTGCTTTTTTCAAAATAAAAATAATTTTCGTAATTTTCCACTAGATTCCTACAAAAATGGCCTCCGGACTTTAACACATGAGCTCATAATAACGATTACAACAAAAACAGTTTTTCGAAAATTTTCGACTATTTGGTAATCAAGTAGTTACGAGAATGAAAAACTACAGAATGCCTAGGCTTATGAAACCTTTTTGGAATCTGCAATAACTGAGCAAGTTTTTAAGATGATGTGTACCAGGGGCGTCCTACATTTTTTTACACTGTAGCTCATCAAACTTGAAGGAAATTTCATTTAGTTTTCAGTTTTTCTTTGCAAATCACGAGTTTTCAACTTTTTACACTAGTTTGATGAATTTAATTCTTTGTTTCCGATAGCTGAACTATCTCATGTGAAATTAAAAAAAACCATATCGAAATACATCTTCATTTGTATAATTGGCACTAGAAAAACTAATCGCACTTGGAAATTTTCTAAAAATACGAAAACCATGAATATCTCGGAAACCGTGGAATTTTCATTAAGGTAAAATTTGAAATAAGTTAGACCTCGACAGGGTCTATCTATAGTTGCAGGCTTATCCATTGTTTTCGGGACACCCTGTATACCTAGTTGGATCTATCACTAAATTGAAACTTTTTTCAGTGGAGCAAAATACATTCTGGAAAGTTTGCCATATTAGAACATCAGATGGACCCAAGCAGTAATTTCAGTAGCTACAGAAGCACTTTGAAAGCTGCCATGTGGAGGAGTGCAGGAGCAACAGATCAGCGGCAGAGGATAGTAATACCATTTTTCAGTCTTCTGGTGAAAGATTTATATTTTTTGAATCAGGGCTGTTCCAACAGGTACATTATCTCACTAATTACTCATTTCACTAAATATTGACATTACTTTGTTCATTACAGACTGCCAAACGGCCACATCAACTTTGAGAAATTTTGGCAACTAGCAAAACAGGTAACCGAGTTTATGGCATGGAAACAAGTTGCTTGCCCCTTCGAAAAAGATGTCCGGATTTTATCTTTACTTCAGTATGGAACCATTCTTAACGAAAACTCTTTGGCTTTAGCTAGCTTTGATTGTGAACCTCCTGAAAACAATCAGGAGAAAGAAAGATGCAAAAGCTTGAAAGCTGATAGTACTACAACACTCTAATTTTATTTGTATTTCACCGATGTAGTGAAAATAATATTTTTTCCATATATGGAATGTCTAATCGAAGATAATTCAAAACTTATACATTGCACCCATTTTGAGTTTTTTTCCCTTTGATTAGATATTTGTATATTTTACTATTTCATAATGAAATGAGAAAAGCCTTATTACAATCTACATACTCAGACTTGAGCACTCAAAAATGTTGAATTAATTTTAACAACTGATTTTTTAATGAAAATCTTATTTCTGTATTATTATTTGTTATAAGTTATTTGTATATATTTTTCTACATTGTTTGTACAAAATTTTGTTTTGGAACTTTTGTGATTTATGATATTTTAGAACAAGTTCAAACTGCACAATTATATGTACCTAAAACCGCTTTGTTAAAGTGTAAATTAATAAATATTATTATTATTAAGTATTGCCATCTTGATGTTTTCTGTTTTAATATGTATATAGAGTTTGTATGTGTAGGGGAACAAAGCAGATTCAGCAAGCAGTTATCTATCTATTGAAATTTGCTGTATACTAGATAGATATTTATCGATACTTGCCATGTATACTACCTAAAATTATGATTTCTTTTTATATTTCTTCAAGCCTTGTACTATTGTTATTTATAGGGCTTAATAATGATGTATCATATTACATCTTCTTCAAATTATATTTAATTCAACAGGCAAAAGTTGAAAATGCGTCTAAAAAATTGAAAACATAAATATTATTGCCAATTCATGAACTCATTATTGTCCAGACTTGCTACCAACTGATCTGTTGTTGTTTCCGAAATGTGTGATGTGAATTTTAGAATAATTTTATACTCAGTGCTCTAAAATATTCCTTTGGTCCTGTGAATGATTTGTTATTATATATATCTAATATTTTATACAGTTTAATGTACTTAAAACAGATTAATGATATTGACCAACTTGTAACAGTATTGCTAATAGATATTAAGGTTAAATTCAGAGTTAAATGGTTGTCTCTTCATTCAATGGTATTAACACTTCTATTTTTTATTTTTATGTTGATATTTATTACTATGAAATAAGTTTGATCGTTAACGTATAGAAAATGGAATCAATTTTATATGATTGCTGTTTTGAATTGAAGAAACTAATTAATATCAAATTGGTAATCTCTCCACTTCGTCATCTGTTGGAGTCAAACTTATCAAGTATATTGCTGCATTCAAATGTTGAATATCCTCACATTGTAATCGGTTATTAGTTTGAATATTCAAGATAAAAACGTTTAAAAAATCTTTTTCGAAGATTTTAGCTTTCTGTATTTCATTCAACTTCAAGAGTTTTGAAATATTCAACATATTAAAAATATATTGGTTCATGTTATAAATAATTTCAAAAATGAAAATGATGACTCCAACAGAAAAATATAATATAAAAAACTTCAAGAATAAATTGTGCACCGTTCCCATTTTGAATTTCATTGAATATTTTTGTATTCTTGAAAATTGCCTAATAATAGTGATTAAATTTTAATTTCGTCAAATCTCACACGTTCCACATTCAGATAAATTAAATAGGCTGCAGATACATTTTAAAGACTTACAATTTATCAGTATTCTAGTCAATGTTGTATTGTAATTACTAATTGAAATGTAAGAGATCTTTTATATAAATTAAACTGTTGTAAAATTGAATGCTATTTTAATTTCCCTATATCAAGAAACATTTCGGTAAACCATCATTTTAGGCATGTAAGATGGCGGCGCTTTGTTTACAACTGGATGACGCATGCGCAGAAAGTGTCATATATCCTTTTTGTTGCCAGATTGTGAAAAAGCCATATCTTTGGAATCGAATGTTAACTGATTGATAAGATAACTAAGATTTGCGATTTTTTATTGAAACTCATTGGAATGTTGCAACTCTCACAGTCAGATTTATTTTTCAATAATTTTCTTCGGGCACACCATTTGATTACAATTTGTGTAAAATCACCCATTTCTCAAAATATTTATAACAGAATAGCAGTAATTTAGGAAAACGGTATTAATATCTAGAAGCATCAAATCTATCAGAAGTTGACGTACGATAAAAGTCGTTAACAAATTCGAATTTACGCGGGAAATCAATCGATTCTTCAAATACAAGAATAATTGTCGTTTCTGGCAACGTTGCAGCCACTTTCTGTCAAAAAGACGAACGGACGCCATCTTACATGCCTAAAATGATGGATTACCCCTATTGTTTAATTTCATTCGGTATAAATCAGGGTTAACTCAAATATTTCGGAGATAAATGGACTCAAAGTTTGATTTTATGAGATGAAATTCTTTGAAAAACTCATGTAAAGAAGTTAAAAACTCTGGAATTACTGTCCATACACAATACATATAATTCTTCCAATCAAAAATATCCTCCGATTATTATTTCAAATTCTGGGTACTGGCCTGAGTACGCCCCTGACCAGCACTATTTGATCTACTACAATATTCTCAAAATGAAAATTTAAATAGTAATTATTATTTCCTTAGTGAATTCATCTTCACTTTTCACCAATCATCCAGTCGGAATACTAATTAACGAATTCTGAATCTTGAAATGGAACTTAGTTATTGTTGATCGATCAAGTAGTCAAATGAACACCCGTAGTCCGTACCAGTAGTTCACGTTCCTTTAAAACTCAAGTGTCATTCCGAAATTAGGAAAATGTGTATTTCTGCCTCGTTTTAACCAATATTTGCAAAACTTCCTGGTGGCTGATGAGCATTACTATCTGCAATTAAAAATAAGTCAAATTTAAATATTTAGATAAAAACAGGCAATTTAACGTCAAAATGGGAAATGTACATGCTTTTTCTGCACCACCACCACCTCCACCTAATCCCGGTATGCCTTTCCAAAAAGAAGTGGAGGAAAAGAACGAAGCAGAAAAAATAGAAAACCCAGGACCTTTGGATGAAATTCACAATAAGTGCAAAAGTATGTAAATCCATTAAGAGATATAGGTTAGTAAGTTTCATACATTCACTATACATATATGTTTTCAGATATATTTCCTACATGCTTCGAAGGAGCAAGAGTAATGCTCACCAGAGGTTTGAGCAATCATTTTCAAATATCCCACACCATAAATATGAGTTCGGTCACTCCTAGTGGGTACCGATTCGGAGCAACATACGTGGGGACGAAGCAATTGTCACCTTCAGAAGCCTATCCAATATTACTAGGAGACATTGATCCAGCAGGAAACTTGAATGCAACTATTATTCACCAGATATGTAACAATGTACAGGCCAAATTTGGTGCACAGGTATATTATAGGTTTTAGCCATAAACTTGGTTCAGATTTGATAAATATGACTTTCTAGGTACAAAATTCCAAGTTCACAGTTGGTCAGTTAACCATGAATTACAAAGGGGCCGACTATACTGCCAGTTGTACTGTGGCCAATCCAAATATAATAAATAACTCAGGTGTTGTTGTTCTGCACTATCTTCAATCAGTTACACCTCGTTTAGCGTTAGGGAGCGAACTTGCCTATCAGAAAGGACCTGGTGTTCCAGGGGGACAAATTGCTTTGTTGAGTGCAGCAGCAAAGTAAGTACTATAAGCTTATTTTTATTTAAATGCAATTAATGTTTGTTCAGTACGTAATGACTTTCGAGTAATGGCCACACTTTTGTCAAAAAACCATGTTTGTATCAAAAAATTTTGTCATTTGCCAGTGAATTATATATCTTCAGTAAATTGAGAGTTATTTTTAGGTATTCTACAGATCTTTACCAAGTGTCTGGTACTTTGGGAGTATCTGGTATTCATTTATGCTATTATCAAAAAGCTAGTAAACAGTTACAAATTGGGGTGGAATTGGAAGCTAATCATCGAATGCAAGAATCAGTCGCATCTATTGGGTATCAGGTGGATTTACCAAAGAGTGAGCTTGTGTTCAAGGGTGAGTTCCAAAAACGAAATCAATAAACTTAGCTGGTTCAGTTTACATTTGTTAAATTTATGGCTATCAACGTTATTTATTGATGGTATCTCTTTCAGGTCATATTGACTCAAACTGGTCTGTAGGAGCTGTATTAGAGAAGAAACTAGTACCGTTGCCTTTCACATTAGCATTGAGCGGGCTATTGAATCATCAAAAAAATCAATTCAGGTTGGGAATTGGCATTTTAATAGGATGATTTTTCAGTAATGAAATATTCTCAATGACTATATTAAAATTGATTGTGCACTTCTACATTCGTCTCCGATTTTAATTGATAATTTTCAAAATGTAAATGAATACATTTCTAAAAAAAATCACATTTTGTTGAATTGTAATTGCTAATTGTGTTGAAATTGGAAAGAAATACGTTTTCCCTCGTCATTAAACTTAAGTTCACCTGATTACTTTTTTTATCTGATTTTTTATGTATGCTCCTATAGTGATTATATGAACAATTTGTTATTCAGTTTTTAAAGTGTAGAAGAAAGTTATTGTAACAGAATATGATCAAGGAAATTGATTAAAATATTGTTGACTAGAATATTCTGTTTTATTTTTTTCATACTGATTCAGCATGTATTTGAAAGTAAGATATATAGCCACAGTTTCAGAAGTGGTACAAATGTTCTAATGTGTAGAGACCGAATTGTTTCTACAGTTTAAATATTTAAACTCCTCAGAAAAAAAGCAGAAGGTCCTCTGGATGTTTGAAGAAGCTGACATATTTATATTTTGTCCTAACATATTCAAATGAAATTAAAAGTTTCTAGCGATTAATACACCATTATAACCAATAATAGTACTGAGAGTCCTGATTTTACTTCTATATCAGTTCCTGTACCTATGTTAATTTTGGAGGAGGTTGTAAAAATGAAAGTCTTGGTGAAAAAAGATTCTTTTCATATAATATATATAATCGAGTAAAAGTCCAATATGTTACAAAACTTATGTAATTGAAATTCAAGGTAACAAAGTTTGATTCATTTCCTAGCTCTCCCAGCAGCTTTCTTTCCTCCTAGCATTTGTTTATCCTTTGTTTTACTGCTTAATAACGGGTGTACCTCTGTAACAAATGGATTTTCCTATCATGTAACTTTTCTGACTTTCCCAAGTTAAAATCAGAATTATAAAAAAAAATTGTTTCCTTATAGAAGAAGTGAAACAACAACTCAGTTGACCTACCTCCACTGCTAGGATTCTCTAGAGCAATATCATACGATTTATATTTTTTTCTTTGCTGGAGGCCCAGATGCAGGATTCGCAGGAGCCATATTTGGCTCACTTGGAGTCCAAGCATCTTCAGGATCTTCTATCTGAAATATTGTTACAATATTAAATCTAATTAATCAGAAAGATATCATTACCTCTGGAGCAATCGGTAAAAATTGAAGACAGTCTGAATTTTCGTTTTCTTCATCTGAGCTACAGAATGCTGCAACTGGTTCAACAGCACAGACATCTACCTGTAATATGAAATGTGGTTGATCTACAGCTCATTTCAAGTGTTTTTCAAGCTATGTTTTCGCATATTTTATCTCAAAGAGTTATTGTTAGTCTGGAATTAATATAATGATAAATCTATAGATTACCTCCAAATCTGTATCTTCTTTACAATCCCCTCCACTAGCAACAGATTTATCCTCATCATTCAAATCAAATTCACTTTCTCGCTCATCATATTCAACATTTTCGTCTAACTCTTTGAAATCAGGAGCAAAGGCAGACCAATTTTCCACTTGGTTTTGAGCCCACACGCTTACAACACCTAAAAGGTAAAAGTACAATTCTGACATGCATTTAAAACTTTCCGAGAAGTAAATCTGAATCGTAACAATATTGAAGATGAAAGAATGATTAAAAATAAACAAACCTGAGGAAATACTGACGATAATTGGTCTAACAGGATGCCATGCTACATCTAATAGCAATTCTCCTTTTGTACCATGTAATATTTTCACTAGATTTCCAATAGATTTTTCCCAAATATATAGGGCATGTTGCCTTGCTGACCCTGCGCAAATATACTCTCCATCTCCGGAAAAACAGCATTTCTTCCACATTGTTCTAGAATACAGCAAAATGTAATGAAATAACTGATCAATTCTATACTAGTGAAAATAATTTAGGAATTCATTTTTTTTCCACATCCTGCAAGAAAGTAACTATTGCACAAACTTATTGAATAAAGCGAATGAACAGTATTATTAAACAATAATCAGAATAAATTTTGTTGAGTTAAAAAATTTGGACAAGAGATTCAAAATCCCTCAATTTTTTTCACTTGTGTAGGTGTTACTTAAAAGTTGTGATTAAATAGAGTTCATTGGTTTCGCAGAAACTCAATTATAGTTGCATTTATTGACCTTTGATACATGAAACAGAGATAATGTTACTCACTTATTAACTAAATCTTGAAGTTTCTGAATAGGCTCTGGTTCACCATCTTTTCCACAAGCCAAAACTTCTTTGCTATCATAAACTCGTATAACTCTATCTGCAGTATTAATTAGGAAACAACTATAAATAAAATAGATTAAAATTGATATTTAACGATATGCAATAGTAATATTTACTCACTCTCCTCTTCTGGCAAACTCTATACTTCTTACAGCTGCTGCACTAGATGTTCCTAGAACTATTCTAAAACTAGCTTTTACTTCCAAGGTTCTTGCATCTAAAACTAGTACTTTGCCTTTAGAGTTGCCAGTATAAACATAATTTCCTCTTCTATCAAAAGAGGCAGATATATTGAGATCACCCTAAAATAAGAATAAAAAACCACTAGAGTAAAATCAAAAGAAATATTGGTACAAAAATCTTTTCGTAACTAATAACATACATCTTCATCTATTGGAATAACTTGATGGCCTCCATTTATATCTACCAGTACTGCAGCATGCCTCATAGGGCAAACAAGAAGTCTTTCCATGTTTCTTGGTTCGAACTGAACTCTCAGAACGGGACAAGGAAACCTATATTTCTGTTCACATTCTCCAGTAAGTACGTCCCATATACAAACAGTATCATCAGTTGACGCTGATGCTATTTTATGTCCATTTCTGGACCAACTTATACTACAGACTGGGTGAACATGGGCAGATATTATTTTGGCAATTCCTAAAAAGAATAAACTCTAGTTCCATTGATGACAAATTACCGAAATGTTTCACCTCTTGTTAAGAAATCCCAAATAACGATTCTACCATCATTACAGCCGACTGCTAAAAGAGTCCCTCGCTTGTTGAAAGCGCAAGTAACAGCAATTGATAAAGAATCGAGTGTTCCATCGAATTCCTGCAAATATTAACATTATTGAGATGAATAAGCCAATATTATGATTTCTTACTTCTGGATAGTTCTGACCAAAGGATTCTGAAAAAAATCGACATACATTATATTGTACACATTATTTATCTCCACTTTACCTAATAGTTCCAAATTCATATTTACTTTTTGTTATTGTACTTAATGAAAACTCATTTTTGAATTTCATCAAAATCCTAAATCCTACAAAACTTTTATTTTGAGGTTATTGTTTGTAATCAAAATGCACAGAATATCACTCTCAGCGCAAGCTAATCGAATAAAATAGAATTAGGAGAATTATTGAAATAAACCCATTAAAAACTTGGAAATTTCATGAAAAATATTGCTTGCACAAAGGCTCAAATGTGTTCATAATAAAAAAGCAATTTAATAATAGACGTCAATAAAAATTATATTCATTACTCAGTGGTCTTCATAACCTTCCGTTTTCCTAACCTAACTCTTTTCAAAAATATTTTGCGTGCGAGACTGCCCCTCATGTTGTAATTTCTCTTTAGTTGCCGATTATAAATTTAAAAACTACATAATGGATGATGAAGTGAAGGAGGAAAAGATATCAGTAGATGATGTAAAACCTTCTACAAGTGGTAATTCGGTATTATTCCCTACAGTGAATAAGTATTCCCATATAAAAAACAAGTTAGTTAGAAACCAACAATTCAAAAAGGCTCAAAAGGAAAAAAATAAAGTAAGTTATTCTTAGTTACTATTGTTGAAGTTCACTCTTGGTACAACATTTTTTTAATGCATTATGTTATGTTTCCAGGAGAAAAAAAAGATCAAGAAAGAACGAAAACAAAGTGGAGAGGTAAAACAAGTCCCTCATACTATTGAAAGCTTGAGAGAAAAGGACGAGACAGTTATTGGACCAGAGGATTTAGAATTAGTTCAACATGATTTAGACAATGACGAATTTAGTGATTATTTCAAAAAATCTTATGAACCCAAAGTTTTGATAACATATGCCGATAATCCTATGCGGGTATGATTGAAGCTTAATCATTATAATGTTCAACATCTCTGTTTTGATCTTTTAATGTATGTATTTATTGTTGCAGAAAACCAGAATATTCGGAAGAGAACTCACCAGGATAATACCAAATTCCCTTTCTTTATATCGTAATCGATCTGGAATTAAAAAAATTGTGAAGAGTGCTACTAAAGAAGGTTTTACGGATGTATTAGTTATCAATGAGTATCGTAAGGAACCCGATGGTCTCTTGGTAATTCATTTACCTGATGGGCCTACTGCTCATTTTCGATTGCGAAATGTAAAAATCACTCCAGAATTGAGAAAGAGACATCAAGATATAACAGCTCATAGGCCTGAGGTTATATTGCAGCAGTTTCACACCAGGCTTGGTACAACTATCAGTAGAATGCTTGGAAGCCTTTTTCACTATAGTCCAGAGTTCGAGGGTCAGAGAGCTGTGGTATTCCATAATCAGAGAGATTACATATTTTTCAGGCATTACAGGTAAGCTATCATTACAATTGACCTTTCTTTGAAATTGAATTGAACTATATTATTCATGAGTCTAACATGCTACATATGAAATAATTGGATATGTATTATATTTTGAAATTCATATTTTTGTAGATATGGCTTTGACAAAGATGGTAAGAAAGCAAGATTGAAAGAATTGGGACCTAGATTCACACTAAAACTGATATCTCTGCAAAAAGGTACCTTTGATAGTAAATATGGAGAGTATGAATGGATAATACAAGGAAAAAGACATTCTATGGAAACAAGTCGAAGAAAGTTTTTCTTGTAATTTCTATATTCTGATAATAAATTATATTTGCAGTTTCAGTTTTTATGATTTGTCCCTTGACTTTTATTCTAACTACATTGATATATTGCTATAATGAAATTGTTAATGCATGAATTTTTTATATTTTCTTGATTTCATAGTGCTGCCATCTATTTTATAACTGAAATAGATATGGTCGAATAAATTATTTTTTGCAGTTTTCTATTTATCTCCTAACCTGTTTCATTTAATTCCATGAGATGGCGGCTGAATCAATCAATTTGAAATAAAACAACATGGCGAGGTTATAATTCATATTTTCTTCAAGAAGTTTGTGAAAAGTTAAATTTTTCGCGTTGTGTTCAAATTGTGTGTAAATAAACAAATATTTATTTTCAAATTATTGTGAGTGTGGTTCATCCGTTCGATAGTGGCCATAAAACTGGTGATAGGGGAAAGTTTCTCAACTTGAGATTGTTGTTGACAGAACTCAAGAAGTAAATCGGTGAAGTTCTACCTTCACATGAATGGAAATGATTTCTGGTAGGTTTCGCTTGAATATTCCATTGGATGTTTATTGTTCAATATAAGTTCTTTGAAACTGTATTCACGGAACAATGTATTTAATCTTTAATTTGTGAATTCCTCAATTCCGGTTTAAATTTGTTTACAGAAGTTTTGAACTCGATGGAACTTCTTCGAATTTCTTCAATCTTCCTATATTTATCCTATAAGTAGATAAAAACCTAAGAGTATTCAGTTTTCTGAGAATAATACACCAGATAATTTTTTCTGTTAGTATAGAAAACATCCTATAACAAAGAAATTGTTATGAAGAACTATTCTTAACCTACATTTTAGGTGAATTCTACATAATTTTTTGAAGAGTACCTGCTATCATAAAAATCAAGATAAGTCCTAGTCAATTGAAGGTAATTTTTCGAGGTTATGTTTACTTTTACAAATTCGAATACCTAGGCACTATTTTTGATTATTTCTTGTTTATTCATTATTTTTTTCATTGTATGCTGTCTTATTGGGATAATCCTCTGGTATTTCACTGATGAATCTGTTTATGTGCAACTCTACTGTAGAATATGTAGTAGATCCATATGGGGATCCATAAATCTGTGAAAGGTAATTTTATGATATACAGGGTGCCCCGGAAAGAATGCGACAAACGGATACCATGAATCGAGGACATCAAGGAGGACTCGCATCAAGAGGTTTTAATCGCTTTAGGGCCGTCGTTTGGGATATACAGGATATATTCATCTTATGGGTGGAATTTCAAAGTCCAATAACTCTTAAACTATTCGACTGAATGATTTCAATTTCGAAGTTTTGTTACCCTTTACGATTGCCATCTTTCAATGTTTCCGAAATTGAGTAAATCAGATCCGGACTGAAAAAATTTCGGACTTTTTCTATTTCCATGAATATTGGAACACCCTGTACGTGAGCATTTTGTTTTTTTCATTTTCGTAACCACAAAGAATCAAAATTAATGACAAAAATTCAAAATCTCTGCTTGGCACTGTTATTTAGGGTGACCAAGAAACATTTCCTCTTGAGTGAAGTTTCAAAGTTCAATAACTCTTAAACTATTCAACCGAATTATTCCAAATTTGTTACCCTTTACGATTGCCATCTTTCAATATTTCTGAAATTGAATGAATCAGGTCCGGACTAAAAGCTTTTGGACAACATACGAACAAATTAGAAAATATCACGGAAAATATGTAGTAATCGTTGGAGTTTCACACCGAAAAGAGAAATGTTCTTTTTTAATGTGCGTAGGTCGTTGAAAGCAGAAATCTTACGCTATGAGTATAATATGTTATAGTATGTTCTGCGGCTGAATGCTGTGTTGTACTTTTCAACGAAACGAGTCTTCGTCGAATGTGACGCCATCATGTTTGAATCTCCATTTTGGTGACTCTATTTTTCCATTAGGTTTTCCCTCGTTTTCCTACTAAATTGTCTTTCTTTATGCAAGGTTTATTAGCTTCGTCATAAAATAGGCCATAGTCCACTTGACGGCGAATTTTTTTGAACGCACGTTATTAGATTGGAAAGCTTCCCCAAAAAAAGTAAGAGTTACGTCCTCAGAGTAAAAAGTAAACCTAGAGTTGCTTCGACGCATTTGTAATGCAGCCAAGTAGAATCTGTTTATGCACGAGAACAATATTTCGGCGTGCGAACTCGTGCCGTATGTTTATTCCGTATTGTAATAATTGGTCAACCGCTCTTCTACTCTGATACTAACGGCTTGCTTCTGTTACAGACAATTCTGTGAGTTTGGCAACATCGTCTGTTAATGTTTAGTTTCTTGATGCGATGTGTTCACATTTTCATTTCGATTTGACGTTCATAAACTGAAATATTTTTCTTATTTGGTGGCAGTTCATTGTTGCTCAAGGCTATTCCGTTAATTATAGCTAAGGCAAAATTACAAAAATGTTGTATTTTATCCAGGAATTGTAGAAATCAAAATCTAACCAATTGTTCACTTCACCCAGTGCGGCAGTGACATGCCATCCATCTCACTCTAATGCTTGGTTGATTACAATGCAGTACTATTTACGCGTAGGGGCATCTCTATATTCCGTTCACGAAAGGTTGAGCCGTTGGTTGGCCATGACAATTTGCATATTCCACTGTGTTTAATTAAAATTTTAGATTATGTTGTTTATTTTCTTGTCAGATTGATACGCAATGTTGTCAATATGACATAGAGTTCTCTGATAACTCGAAAGCTCGTCGGACGAGGCCGGGTACATTCGGCAACATTGACTTTATTTTACGTTATGACAGCAAATACTGCCAACTTCAGATAAATAAACAAAACGCCTACTATGCGCTCAAACGTTTATTCATTTATCTGAAGTTGGCCGGTATTTGCTGTCATAACGTAAAATAAAGTCAACGTTGCCGTATATACCCGGCCTCGTCCGACGAGCTTGCGAGTATCAGAGAACTCTATGCAATATTGACAACATTGCGCGTCAATCTGACAAGAAAAAGAAAAAACATAACCTAAAACTTTAATATACACAGTGGAATATGCCAAATTTCCATGGCCAACCGACGGCTCAACCTTTCGTGAACCGACTATATGTTTATTTCTCACTTGAGGTTGCGTCAATTATTTTTTTTTCTCGACGATCATTGAGCGTGGATACTTTGATTTTAGCGCAAGTTACTTTGCGACATGAGTCAACAACATGAGCAATATAAAACAGCAGCAGCTGGATCAATTTAAGGGTACATATCGGAATGATTGCCGCCAAACGTCATTTCATCATCGGTCCATGAAACCGCACACAGCTTGACTGTATCGATCCTTTTGATTCGCTCGGTTTTAATCCGTAGTTTTAAGGATCAGACAGACAAACGAACGGCCATACCTGAAGCGTGGCGGCTGTCGCCTCTGCCTCGGTTCTTTCCAATTATTTGTTTTTCAATTTTTTTCACACCATTATTCATCTGTCTGTCTTCCGATGGTGGTGTCATTAAGTCTTGATTAGTTTTAATAATAGACACCGCGGTACGGAAAGGGCTGCTATTTGAGCGCAGAGAAATGGCAACGTTGATGTTGCCGGTTGAGTGTAAGTAAGAAGTGTGCTATAGTAATGCTTGACAAAAGAAACTGTTTGATTATGATTATACTGAATGTTTCTCTCCTGACAAAAATTGTATGTAAAAGGAGTGCAGTTGTCGTAAAATTAGAGCGATAACGTCACTAGACTTGTTGACAGGTTAGTTGAGAATTATTCCTCCGAATTACACTCGTGAATCAAAATAACCGGATAAATTCGTATTCCAGTTTGTAATTGTTGCATTCGGTCATTTTCTTTTTGGAAAAAAGAAAAAGAACTAAGGCAGTTTTTTGGCAACACGCGGTCATGCAAAATTATATATTTTTTATTTATAATACTATGTGTCAGTTGCAGGAACGTCCATTAAAATTTAAAGGTCCATTAAACTCTTAATCCTCCATTATTACAAGGAACTAATGGAGGATTAAGGGTTTAATGGACCTTTAAATTTTAATGGACGTTCCTGCAACTGAGCATTATATTTATAATATTTTCTTCCTGTCAAGAATTGGTTTCGTGCACGTTTGACAGCGGAGTGACATCGGAGGTATAACAACCTCACTTTTCCTATGTAAATTATAGCAAAACAACGAGAGATTTTGGTTTTTCTCAAGTGTTTCAGTTGATTTATTGCTTCTTTGGACTGAAAAATCGTGAAAATGGACCTATAATATTGTTTAATAAATTCAGATCATATTCATCGAGGATGATAAGTCGAAAATATCAGTTTTGGGCATTCACCCTTATCTACTGCAGAAGATTTATCCATCTAATGTGTCTTATTCCGATGATAAAATGTATCCTGATATTATTATCAATTTAATCAAGAAGACAAAGAGATTAGCCAGTGTCAGGATTCATATTTGGACAAGGAGGAAATATAGAACACTATAGGATGTATTTCCAATTCACCCGTTAGAGAAAGGAGATGAAGAATACTTGTTAATGGACAAAATTGTTGTGATAACTTGAGTTTTTATAAATATATGTCCTGAAATCATATCACTGGATTAAAACTCATCTGGATGTTCTTTAATTTGCAGTATATCTTTTGTTTTTTATATAAGACAAGTAAAAGGTAACTGCTATCTCCGCTTTTCACTATTTTATAGAATATAGCATAAGCACACTTACTTCTAACTCTGTATTTAAATATTTTCACAATTCCTTATTAGATAATTAAGTTTTTATTTATACAAGAGACTATAATTTGTTGGTTTATATTGAATGATGAATGCTTCACTTTCGACAAAATAATTATTTATTTCTTTAATTTGTATTTATAGAAATCGTTTTCTACGTTGTGAATAATTGAAATTTAGTTGTTAATATTGATAAAATCCTTCATTTTTTCAATAAAATCATCATGGAATTCATGGGCTTTCATTTCAATAAACAATTTGATCATTTTTATTCTTTCCATTTATTGAAGAATAAATATTATAAATATCATATCATTCACTGCAGCAGCATTCTTTGTTTCCACTGAAGAACTGATAATATCAGGATACATTTTATTTCTGAATTGAGCCAAGTTAGATGGATAAATATCTTCCTTTTACAGTTGACAAGGGTGAATACCCAAAACTGATATTTTTCTACATATCGTCCTCGATGAATATGATCTGAACTTATTAAACAATTTTAAGGTCCATTTTCACGATTTTTCAGTCCAAAGAAGCAATAAATCAACTGAAACACTTGAGAAAAACCAAAATCTCTCGTTGTTTTGCTATGATTTACATAGGAAAAGTGGGGTTGTTATACCTCCGATGTGCTGTCAGTTGTCAAACGTGCACGTAACCAATTCGATATGGAGTGCAGTTGTCGGAAAATTACAACGAAAATTTTTTGAGAGTTCCAACAACCAATCAAATTTCCTCATTTTGTATCATATGAACAAATGCACCCAATCATGTCAACATTACACCTCGCATTACACTGACTTTTTCTCTCCTATTGAAAAATCTATGCAAATGGAGTGCAATTACCGCGTAATTACAGCGATAATTGCATTGTAGAAAGCGATAATTGCACTGTGTCAAATTTGACACGCTTTCCAGCGTGTTTGTCATTGAAAAACTGCATTCGGTCATTTTCATTTTTGAAGAAAGAGTCCTCCACCTTCGGTATCACGCTGTTATGCAAAATTATCGGTAATTTTGATGCACTTGTGCAATTACTTAGGAAAATTTATTCATCTGTCAAATTCGACAGACAACAATGTTCCGACTGATTTTTTATTGTTGTTTTAGCCAATGAGCATACTATTAGGCGATAATTTTGCATTAGTGCAAATTATCGATAATTCGCACTTGTGCAAAATCATCAGGTCCTTCAAAATAAATGCAGACGTAATTATGAACGTTTATTACTTATTAGAGTAACATGAAAACTGACAGCAACTTACAGCGACACAATACGATTTGATGGATTCACAAAATTTTCTTATTAAATTAACTCTTGCAATGAAAATGAATCGATATTTTTGACAAATCTGCTCTCATGCAAGTTAAACTGTAAAAAGGCACTCGAGCGCTCCGCGCACTCGTGCTCTTTTTCAACTTAACTTGCATTCGAGCATATTTCCCAAAAATTTTCGATAATTTTCATTGCACTAGTTAAATTACAACTGATAACAGACCATGGGGCTGTTTTGACGTTGCTACAGACACAATACATATTGATTTATGTATTTAGATTTGAAGTTTCAAATTTTAATATTTTGAAATGTCACAATATGATTAGCAAAACATTTTCTATCCGAATAACCCTCGGACATTGGTAAATGTTAAAAATTTTGATAACTTTCTCAAGCTTGTTGCTTGTAGCCGCAACAGACTTCCGTCTACGGCATCGGTCTATTTCCAAGCAAAAAGCTTTCGCAATCTGTCATAAATTTTTTTCGAACAGTTATCAATACCTTTGGTTATTACTACTGATAACTGCATTGTAGAAAGTAAAAGAGTACAGCTGTAATTACACTGTAGAAAAATTGACAGATTAATTTGGAAATCTTTCGCCGAATCATCAAATCAAATTAACATGATAATTTCGTAATTCAACTTGTGTGCATTAAAAAACTGTATTCGGTCATTTTCATGTTTTCAGGACATGAACTGCATGAGTTTAATTTTATTTTCTCCAAAAATTTTCAGAAGAACTTAACAAGTGTCAGTTACACAGACTCTCCTCTGCAAGTTTTACTTTTATAACTTTAAGGAAGAAACAACTTGGTTTTCACATTACTTATACAGGGTCTCTATTAATGATTGTAACAGCGCAGTTGGCTCTGAATTATTTTCATTTTGCTGCTTCTTATGTAAACTCAACACATTTATCAAATCTCTCTCTATTTTTATTTCAATCTATCTTTGATCTTGATAATTCTAGCCATATTATTCGACACCCTAACACGTAACAGAGTAAATAAATAAAGAAATAATCCAAAGCCAACTGCGCTGTTACAATCATTCATAGAGACCCTGTACAAGTTGTCACACATGTGATTCATAATTTGCAACTCTACACAAACCAAATGATTGTGCATACAATGTCAATTGTTAAATTGAAAATCTACCCTTATGAAAAATTATGGAGTATTACGAAATATACCACAAAGCTAGTAATTGAAAATACTTCTTTTTACTTTCAAATTCATACAATTTGTTGGATGTGGAAGATTGTCAGAGGCACCCAAAGAGTCCTCGTTCATTTCTTTATCAACAAGAAACACGATACGGTCCTTAATAGCCAGATATAGTGGATAAAAAAACGTATCTTTATAGACGCAGTGCTTCATTATGTTATAGGAGGTGTAGCTCGATGTGAGAGATATCGATCTGACAATTCTGTATAGGAATTCGAGAAATGTATTATAGTTGTTACTTTTTTATTGTTATTTTATTGCATTTATTCAATTGAAATGGCGCCCATTTGTGTCAAATCTTGTCGTTTTCAATGAAAGATGTATTTTCCCTATCTAATAAATGTGTGGTCAACTTTTACTCACACAATTGAATTTTAGGGGACCACCATGCTCCGAAAAAATCTGGGCTTTGTTTTCATAGGAGGTATTCGAATTCTGAATCGATAGCGGATTCACTCATTCAGTGTTTTTTGGAAAGAAATCAGAATAATCATGATTTTAATAATTGTTTCTGAGTATTACTTAGCAAGAATCGAAACTATACTGTCATTTCTTTTTTCCTATCTTTATTATACGTCACAGTTAACTTTCGAGTAGAGGGAAAAGGAAAGAGCAAAAGCTCTTTGGAAGAAAAAAGACAGGTTGTGGAAGTGGCAAGGTGTTCATATTTATACATTCTTGGCCAACTTTGATCTTGTTTGTTTTGTTTAAGCATTTTCTCTTTTAGGGGATCTCACCAAATTTTGCTCGTCAATCTTCGAATCGTTGTTGAACTACTAAATATAAAATTTGAACCTCAACAAATTCCTAGTTTTGAAAAATATTCGACAAAGAAAATGAAGTCATTATCACTCGGGAACATAGAGATAGGATAGTATAAAGTTATCATCATTGAAATAAACGTGGTATCAGATGCGCATATTACAACCACCTAACGTCAAATTTGACAATCGTTGAATGTTCTGGAGGACTTGTGATTCTTGCATACCTGTTTCTAGTTAAATTGTGTGTTTTGCTTAATAATATACAATAAAATGGTATCGTGCACTGTAAGGCTTTCTTCAAGCAGAGAAGAGACAGATAAGAAGAAAATTAGAGGAAAAACATATCACAGGTAGGGATGAGTACCGAACAGATTCGCATTCGAAATTTTTGCAAGTCTGTTTTGGTATTCTGATATCTTTTATATGTGTCTACGACCGCCTGAAGAAAAATGCTTATTTGATATTCAATTGACTTTATTCGAAGAGGATTCCTGAAGACCCAACACGTCGGATTTTTTGGGTGAAATTCTCAAACAAAAAAACTGGCAACTTAATTCAATTCTTAGAAACTTTATAGGTTTTCACTCCCAGTCTCTGAAACATAAATAATTAAAAAATGTTTGATTAAGGTGAAGTGCTCCTGCGAAAATCTTTGCACTTATTGTCAGGAGCAAATTGGTCTTGAAAAAAATTGTTGCCTAACAGTAGTAAAACTGAAAAATGAAACAAATTAAAAAGATATTGTAAACGTTTCGGTGGCTATATCAGACACCTTCTTCAGACAAACTCTAAAATTCTTCAGAATTGTGTATTTTCTCATTTGTAATCTGATTGAAATGCAGAATCCTCCAGAATATATTTCAATCGATAACTTAATTCAGCCCTGAACTTTCCGCAATATTGGTCCTCGACTTAGCCCCGCCCAGTAATACTATTTTTCCTTACTCAATTGTATGTCATAGCGTCTCTTCTCTTTTATATCTCGATGTTCCAGAATTTTCCGACTCCAGCTCGAAAGTTTTAGTGTTGAGGGATGGACAGGTGGATAGAAAGACTGGAAATCTTCATCAGTGATGGGTGGTTTGAGACTACTATCTACATTTCGGTAGAACTCGAACACCGTGTAGGTAGCCCTAGGAACAAGCTTACAAAACTTTGGAAGACATATCTTAAGACCCTCGAAGTAATCTATACTAATATAATATTATAAAGAGGAAAGATTTGTATGTTTGTGGGTTTGTGGCGTTATTACGAGTTACGAGTTAACTCATAAACTACTAGACCGATTTCAATAATTCTTCACCCTTAGAATGCTACAATATCTCTGAGTAACATAGGCTATACTTTTCACCCGAGAAATTAAGGAAACCTACTATAACTTCAATGATAACAATATGAGTACCAAAATCAGCTATTTTCAGGTGCGCTGCAAAAAACGTAAGACGTACATGGAAACAATGTATGACGGAAATGTACCTCTTCAATAGTTTTACAAAAAGTCCGCGATAGCATAGATCTATCTTTCAAGGTTTACTCGGTATTACCTTTTAAAGGTATCCAAATGTTTCTCAAAATTATGCATATTTGGGAGTATTTTTTTATGAATACGCTATTGATCCTTATCCAATTAAATACGTCGTTCATACCCAGTATTTAATTTAGAACGAAATTGCCTTTTACATCATTCAACAATGATGAATACATCAAAGATATGGCAGGTTGAAGATGAAATCGCACCAAAATGCGTCTCCGAGGTAGGCACTAGGCGGGTAGGAGAAGGTACCGGAGTGTGAGGGATGTATGAATGTATTTCGGATTACCTGATTCCCGTATGTTTATGATCACAAATCAGATCAACAGATGGCGCTGTAGTCGTTATTTAGGTTATTCATCTACTCTGCAATTAAACGGCTGGATCGAATTGAATGAATTTTTGTGTATACAGAACAACGTCTGTTGGGTCTGCTAGTAATAATATAATTTCATCATTCTCCATTCAGTTAGCGATAAGGTAAACTTTCTACACTTGAAGAACTCATCCAAACCGTTCGTTCACGTCTGGGCGTTGTACATAGATTTCATGTGAAGCAGAGCGAGCAAATAGCGGTTATATCTGCCGTCTAGCAGCTCGGATCGAGCGAGAAGAACCTTCCCGTTTTCTAACGAGCGCGCTTTGCTAATGAGTTCGTTCGTATTCTAATCGAGGAGCGATCGTTGTTCTTGCAATTATCTACCAAGAAGGAGAGAGTTCCCGACGGAAGGATCTCTCACTATCGCACGCGATCTATCGTCGCTCGTTTCGGCACAATTTGACAACTGACGTTTTTGCGACTAATTGATTGTAAGTGGTGGTAATTTCGCATTTTTTTCTTGGAAAGTGGTATGGTGCGCATTGGGCGAGAGATTTAAGATAAGATTAATGGGTGTTTTGAATTGTTCTTTGAAACGGTCTTAGCTGACCCCCCTAGTGTAATAAGTTTCGTGAATCGTTTGAAAAAAACATCGATTTAGTTTTCCTATGGATCAAAATTGAGAGAGGCACTGACTTTCTGGTTTATGGATCTAAACAGGGGATCTCTAAAGTCCTGAGAAGTGAGACCTCCATTTTAGAGACAGAGAGAGATACAGGCTGTCTATAGATGCGCTCAGAAGTGTCTTGAAAAGAGTTTCAAGAGAGCACATGTATATATCACCCAGGACAGCCAGGCCAAGTTGATATCCCTGGAATCGCACTTCCAGGGGTCTCTGCTGACCTGGGAGTGCCGTAACACCAGGCAATAAAGTGACTCTAGAAGGGGTGTCAGGACATTGTGGTGTTGAAGGAAATCAAAAAGTCGATGAACTTGAGAAATGTGCATCTAGGTTAACACATGCCGGTCCTGGGCTTTTCTGTCGGCTTGGAATTGACCAATATAAGGCAGCGGTCTAGCAATAGAAGTTGAATAACAGAATAACCCTCGAAAAAAACACTTTTCGACTTACTCAGGTCGAAAATGATTGATATTTAATCCTACCCATACCAAAAAGCTTCTGAAACTGTCACGAGCTGAGCTTCGGGTTATGGTGGGACTGCTGACAGGGCACTGTAGGTACAAATATCATCACTACCGTATTGGAAAGTCAGCAGATGAGATTCGCAGGCTTTGTGGATCAGAAGCAGAAACAGCTCGCATGGTATACGAGTGCCTAGAGCTGGCTGGCCTAAGAACAACTCATATGGGGAAACGGGTCCTTGATAACCAAGAGGTATCGGCCAAGGCTCCTGAGGATGTGGTATTTTTTGCACAAAAGTCGATATTTCCTGTTAACTAGGGTGAGAATTACGGCGAAAAATATAAAGTGCGCTCTTAAAGTTGCGGTGTCCTATTTTACCAAGATAAAAATGTCGAGTTTACTGAATAAGTTGACAATGACTCGATGATGAGTGGAAGGGTGTGACCACAAGTTGAATTCAAAGTTGTCAGGTCCTTATCATCGGATAACTTGATACCAAGTTAACAACGACATAATCTGCATATTTGGAAGAGGTATCTGACTTGGTGAACTTTCAAGCAAAATAAAAATCGAATGTTTTTTCAAAATTTTGTTTTGATAGCGTTTGTGAACCAATGCCACGTTATGGTTAGGTTCGTCGGTGTTCTTCTTGGGCAAAGAAAGATGCCAATTTCCCTTTTCATGATTGTCCAGCAGCTGGTGTCATGTAGATATCGTGTTCACGGAGAAGCGGAGAAAAAGATCTTCAATCTTTGGGTAGAAGACATGTCAAGAAGTGAAGTTCCTACAGATCGACGGAGAACATTACTCGGTATAACTATACCTTAAAGAAGATGCCATACTCGCGAAATGCAACAACGCTTCGGTCAATGCGACAATTGGTAAACATCTCGCTACTTCGTTCAAGGTTCATGCTATGAAAGAAGGTTTTCGTATGGAACAAGAGATGTCGTCTTCGGCATATTTAAACCTTAAAGAAGATGCTATTTCGCTGTAAGTTCCAAGAAATACTCGTACCATGCATCATTCAGAGCTATCGTGTGCTGATGAGTCCTAATAAGGACGAAATGGCCATACATAGGTGTTCTGTTTGATACCACTCCCTTGCATTTTGTCTTGAACGAGGACGAGACTAGCTGGGAAGTATGAGTGTAATATTGGTTGATTTCAATCAATTAATATTATTTTCTGCTTTTACTATTTTGATAAACATGGCGATGCTACGCGTTAAACCTCTCTTGTTGTTACTCGTTCCTCTCGTTACAAAAACGACCACCAAGGAGATCATCTCTCAGTAACATTCGCCAATAGGAAATAATAAAACGTGTGATATTCGCGACGTTTTATTGTTTCCGAAGGATTCGCGGTAATCCCATGGAATAATGGGAATCGAGCAACGGATATCCTTTTTATGGGACGCGCACGGACTATCGATGAACTATCGGGGTCCACCATCCTCCGGCGGACGCGATGGCGGCGGCAGTGGCTCTGACTCATCCTTCTTTCTTGATTTAGTGACCGAGGGAATCCCTTCGTCTAGGGTTGACGAGATCGCGTCTTGAATATTTTAAATCCCCGCAGGAAATCGAGAGTGAGTATATGACGGCAAAATTATGTTCGCTTTTCGTATATGACGCGATAACACATCTGGCAACAATTGTTTTATTCATCCACATAGATTCATTCTAGAGTTTTACATACATTGAGATCAACAACTTTCTGATATTTCGATACTTTTTTGGGGAACGATCTATGTTTTACTTAATGATAGGCTTCAGCTTCGGCAATGATCTCATTATTGAAGCCCAATAATTTTTACCGAACATTTTTTAAGGCTGTCAAAAAGTAGCAGATGCCTGCTGGAGGTTAGGGTGGATGAGGAAGCAATTCGAAGCCAACTTCTTGTATTTTGGCCAGATTATTCAATGGTGCACTGTCGTAGTCAAAATATACGTGTTTCTCCTTCATATCTCGCTGTTTTTCGGTAATTTCATCCTGCAAATGCACCAATAACTATACAGATTTGGAAATTCACATCTGAAACATACGATATACAATGCATCAGATAGAGAATTCTTCCGTCTAGTTGCACTGATGAATAGTCGAGATAATCACGTAACTGAATGAATTCCGTTGACTTATTGCAATAACCTAGTCTTGTATCTCTCTTATCGCAGTAGGGTAGAGAACCTGCAGTTCACGTATAGAATTATAATTTGTCAGGCTGCAAAAAATACTCGATTGAAGTATTTAGTGTTGCCTACCATACTGAATGAATTATGCGATTATACGATAAGAGAGAGAGACAAGACTAGAATATAACAATAAGACAACGGAATTCAGTGTGTTACAGCACGTGATTGTCTTGACTATTCATCTGTGCAACTGGACTGAAGAAATCTCTGTCTGATGCATGTATATCGTATGTTTCAGATGTGAATTTCCCAACCTGTATATTACAAGGGCGCACCCAGGATTGAATTTCGGGGGGGGGCTGAACCAACATGCAACATAAAATATTTTTCCGCCGACCTCGAAATAAAAGGTATTTTTAATGTGTACAAAATTAAGCATTAATGACCCATTTTAATGCTCAATTTTTTAGCCATTTTAATATGCAATCCTTATGGCAACCGTACACAAAGTATTCAGAAGCACTACGAAAAATGTCAAAACTCTACTGGAACATAGAAACATGGAAATTCCATATTGTCAAATGTATGTCTTGTGCAAAATGAGAATGTATTTCAATCAAGAATTTATGCACAATTCATATTGAAACGTCGGAAAAATCTTGTAATCAACTCGGTTATTAATAGAGCTACTAATGGTCTCGAACTCAGAGGAAGAACTTTACTTCTTCCTCTGAGGTCTCGAACTATTAACTCGTTCGCTCCGCTCACGCATTAAAATATCTTGACCATTATTCGCTGTCTTTAATAACCTAGTTGATTAAATAACTATTATTCTTTCATTATATAAATTATACATATCACATTAAACATAAATGTATTTCTATTTATTCTAAATATAAACATACTATAAAACTAAAATAAATCAAATCACAAAATCCAGACGACGTTTTTCCTGTGCAAGTTTTTCAATTATTTTTTCTGAATCTATATCAGTCTCATAAAAAATGTTCAACAAAGCTAAACCTGTTAATCTATTTTCTGACATAGAATTTCTCAGATAAGTTTTTAAACGTCTCAGTGTCGAGAAACTCAGCTCCGTCGTTTTGTATTAAAATGGTTTCAAACAACTGCTAGGACTGTGATTGACAATACACCGGGGTCAGTTTTGAAAATTGTTACCCGAATGAAACTGAATTGTGTATTGTATTTACTAGTTGGTGTTCATTGCCTTGCACTAATTCGTTATAGGTATTTCCAAATATAATTATTATTAGATCTTCTGGCTGATAGGCCATGGATGATCGATATCAATGGTGTGACTGATTCTCTTATCAGAATTCTTCAGAAACCATGTGAAGTATAGATTAATTATCTATGGGAGCAGCGTGTTCCATTGTAATCGTGGCCAATTTTTTACCGATAATAAATTTCGGGGGGGGCTGCAGCCCCATAGCCCCCCCCCTGGGTGCGCCCTTGGTATATTATAATCTGTATTGATAGTGTTGGCCTTGAACATCATTTGCAGCTTTTAAGAAGGCTAGATTCGAGTTCCCTCTATAATTTTCCTGTCCATAACATTCTTGTGCAGGCTCGCGATGGCGAGGCATTCTATAACTAGATGAACTAGAGTTTCTTTCTACTTCCCAAATAATCCACTCTTGTCAGTTTCTGTTAAGGTAATTCTCATCATATGCTCCCCAAGACAACAAAATTCTGTTAGAAATCCAGAGACATAGCGTAACTTACTTTGGCTTTCATTGAATGAGGTTTGAATTGCTTCCGCATGTACCCTTTTCTCCAGATTTAGTCCTCAGCACCTACCACCTTTTTGTGTTGGCCTGAAAATAACGCTTACCAAAGGAAGATTTTGCTTGAATCAGTTTGAAGCAGGAACTAAAACCTGTATGGAGGCAAAAAGTAAATCGTTTAGCAAAAGAGGTATCTGCTTTACCCGAAATATTTAGCTACTTGTGGGTAGTTTCAATATGAACGGTGTTTTTTTGGAGGTATAGAACTTCAAATTGCAATAAAACAAGGATAGATTATTCGATTGACATGAATTTTATTTATCCGAAAGATAATCTTGTGGCATCACATTTTAAATATGATTTCTGGTCTATGACCGCCACGGTTGGCTCGGATGTAGTCCAATATGAACGTCCAATTTTCGATGACTTTTCCCAACATTTGTGGCCGTATATCGGCAATAACACGACGAATGTTGTCTTCCAAATGGTCAAGCGTTTGTGGCTTATCCGCATAGACCAATGATTTAACATTGCCCCATAGAAAGTAGTCTAAAGGTTGTAAATCACAAGATCTTGGAGGCCAATTCACAGGTCCAAAACGGGAAATTAGGTGGTCACCAAACGTGTCTTTCAATAAATCGATTGTGACACGAGCTGTGTGACATGTTGCACCGTCTTGTTGGAACCACAGCTCCTGGATACCAGGGTTTGTTCAATTCAGGAATGAAAAAGTTAGTAATCATGGCCTTATACCGATTACCATTGATTGTAACGTTCTGGTCATCATCGTTTTTGAAGAAGTACGGACCAATGATTCCACTACTTCATAAAACGCACCAAACAGTCAGTTTTTCTGGATGTAACGGTGTTTCGACGTACACTTGAGGATTAGCTTCACTCCAAATACGGCAGTGTTGTTTGTTGACGTAGCCATTAAACCAGAAGTGCGCTTCATCGCTAAACAAAATTCGCTTATTAAAATCGGGAACAACGACAATCACGTTTTGGGCCCATTCGACGAATCTACGCCTTGCTTGATGATCGTGTGGCTTCAATTCTTGCACGATTTGGATTTTGTAAGCACGCAAACCAAGATCCTTCCGCAAATTTTTCCATAAAGTGGATGGACACAGATTCAATTCCTGTGCTCGATGGCGGATGGCCTCATTCGAGTATTCCTCAATGCTACGCTCTACAGTAGCAATAGCTTCTTCTGTACGCACCGTATACGGAGTCTCTGGGGATGCGAGTTATCAATAAGAGTAAACGTGGTGCGAAAACGTTCCATGGTTATTCGAATTAACTGTTCTGATGGACGATTTTGTCGACGATAAAATGGACGTAGTACGCGATACGTAATTCGCACAGAACCAATATTCCTGTTCCTAATACCGTTTTTCAGGCGTGAGTCTATTCATGATAAATTGCCAAACCAAACTGAGAATAAATCACTTGACAGCTGTTAAATCGGTCGCCATCTTGAACAGTAATGCCAACTTAAAGTTCTATACCTCGAAAAAAACACCCTTTACAATGTTTTTCAATCGGTGTAATACCGCTTTCTATTTACCTGAATAATTTCCGAAATCACTTCAGTTGGAAGTGAAGTGATTTTGACAAATAGAACATGCCTTTTTCGGATGACAATCAACAAAACCATAAGGTTTGAAATCAGAGTACCATCGACGATAGTTCGGAACGAAATTCTAAAAGTAATATGAATTATTCATTACTGGGAATGAAAACCGAAGATAATAATTCACTTTCTGTTATGTTTAAAAGTAAATTGTAAACTTTCACCAAAATGTTAGGTTATGTTATTGTTATGATGAACTGAAGTGATTGTGGAAATTAAACTGATTTTATCAGAAAGCAACATCAGTTGGAGGAGTGATGCGCATCAGTTCAAAATCACAACATTGTCAAGTAGAACGCGCATCAACTGATTCTACATCAGTTTGGAAGTGATGCGGTTTCAAATAGAAAGGGCCTATTATGTCATGCTTTGAATTAAAACAACTTTGAGGTTGAACGTGTTTGTCGACATCTCATATTTATTTCTCGAAATAAAGTTCTGCAGTTGTGTTGCTTTGAAGTGATCATAATCCGAGAAAAACGTAGCAAAATTTTCACCCGTCTGTGTGAATCCACCTTTACCCTTTAACAGCATCCCCCAGACTCCGATCTCGAGAAAGCCAACGACGCATCTGTCGTCTTGTGCAAAAATTAAAAACTTACAAGCAGTTATGATCACTGTTCATTCCATTTCATCGTGTGTTCCATAGAATGAATATTCTAAGCAATTGTTTATGCTCAAAATTGGTTTTGTCAATTATGCTTATTAATCGAAAGAAACATTCATTTGTGAAGTTAAAATATTACGGATACAATTTTCTTTCGGAAACTAATAATTAAATTTTCAGAAAGATTTATGAAACATCTTTGTCCTCTGTCATAGACATACAATATACGTATCAGAATATCCATTCTATGGAACACTTATACGATGAAATGGAATGAACAGGGATCATGACTGCTTGTAACTTTTTATTTTTTGCTAGAAAAGTATCGACTGTATCGAAATTTTGCAGGAGACTTTTTTTCTCCAGAATTGAATGGGAAACAATAAGAGAATTTTATTTTTCGTTTATATTTCGTCTTAAGTTGCGTTTCTGGCTAGTTCGTTAGACTCTTCCTTTCCTTTGATTCCTGAGTGACCAGAAACTCAGACTAATGAGACCTTGTAACAAGGTCTCATTAGTCTGAGTTGTTCTTGTCCTTTTCATATAGGTAATAACAATAAATAATGTTTTCCAAAAGGTGTAATAATTCCATGCAAAGAAAGTGGTCGAAGTGATCAAAATCCAAGAAAATGGAAGCAAATTTTTCACGTTAGGCTTTCTACCCGTCTGTGTG
Source organism: Propylea japonica (assembly GCA_013421045.1). NCBI lineage: Eukaryota > Metazoa > Arthropoda > Insecta > Coleoptera > Coccinellidae > Propylea > Propylea japonica. The sequence continues at coordinate 1,243,171 of CM024239.1, forward strand.
AATCCACCTTCACCCTCTATCAGCATCCCCCAGACTCCGATCTCGAGAAAGCCAACGACGCATCTGTCGTCTCGTGCAAACATCATAAACCGAAACCGAATACCGACATCACCACCGCAGCAGCAGCGTACTCGGAAGTGCCTCAAGGTGTCCGCCATAAAATGTGTCTCCCTCTTAATAATCTACCTCGTGTGTGTGTATGTATGCCTACGGTTCATTTATAAATAGGATAAATATTATTAGGGCCCTTCGGATGCGAAGAAACCGGAGGATGAAGACGAGGTGAATGGCGACCATTCAAGTTTTCGGAAACTCGCCTCGGCGTATTGGACCAGGTGTAATCGGATATTTCTGTTTGTCGCGGATGGAAGAAATACAAGGTTTTGCGATGGTGCTAGCCTTTTTGATTTCAATTTTGGCAATAACAACCCTTTGAGCTTGTATTATTGATGAAAGGTGGTGATTTAAATGGGGTAGGAAAGGTCCGAATGCATAGGTGTTACCACAATCAATTCTAGCTCTCTATTTGCCTGAATAATTTCCGAATTCACTCCACTAGGAAGTAAAAACGACAAAAAGAATATGACTTATTCGGATGACATACGTTAAGGTTTGAAATTAGGTTACCAATAATCAGAATATCGACAGAAAATAATTCATTTCGAATGAAATTAAATCTACCACAATCCTAGTAAGTTGAAAATTTTCGAAACGTCCGGCAGAATGCAAAAATAGATTGAATTTTTGTCTACCAAAAGGACCACATTCTGATAATTTTTCATAGAATGTAAATAAATTCTCATTATTGTTATATTCCATTGTTTTTCTTGCTATCGAATTTCCTTCAAACCGAGGTAATTCTCATTTCCACTAAAAAGAAGGGTATTAGTGAGATCTTGGTAGATTATTGTATTACTGACATATCAGGAAGCGTTCATAATTGATCTTAGCGCTTCGGATTCGAATCTTAGGATGATGTTCAGTCTGGTAGACTTTACAAATACCCAAAGTTGTGTGCCAACGTCCAAATGGGTTTCAGTATAACTAAATCTTAATATATATATTTCTTGTGTGCGTGTGTATGTGACTGAACTCCTCCTAAACGACTGGACCAATTTTGATGAAATTTTTTGTGTGTGTTCGTGGAGATTCGAGAATGGTTTAGATTTACAGTTTGGTCTACTGGAAAATGTTTTTTCAATTAATTTCTTATTTAGAAGGAGTTGTTGATTTTGGAATGTTTTACATTAGATCCGGCGGACGGCGCTATCATCGCATTCAATATTATCCTATTTCAATTTTAGTTTGTCCTGACAGATGGTGCTACGATTAATTTGAAAAAAATTATGCATTATTTGGGAGTATTGATCCTTATCCAATTAAATACGTCGTTCATACCCAGTATTTAATTTAGAACGAAATTGCCTTTTACATCATTCAATTATGATGAATACATCAAAAGATATGGCAGGTTGAAGATGAAATCGCACCAAAATGCGTCTCCCAGGTAGGCACTAGGCGGGTAGGAGAAGGTACCGGAGTGTGAGGTATGTATGAATGTATTTTGGATTGCCGATGCCCGTATGTTTATGATCACAAATCAGATCAACAGATGGTGCTGTAGTCGTTATTCAGGTTATTGATCTACTCTGCAACTAAACGGCTGGATCGAATTGAATGAATTTTTGTGTATACAGAACAACGTCTGTTGGGTCTGCTAGTAAATCAATATATTTGTGTTTTAGTTCTGATTTTCAGACCTTCAGCTCTTACAGTTCAGAGTCAAGTTGCTGTCTCTTTGTTTGAATATATTTCTCAAGTAAGTCTTCTCTAGAGAATGATCATCATTCGCGTTTTTCTTTAATTGGATCGGAACAAGATCTATTGTTACTTTCTTTTTCCTCAGGACAGTCTTGAATATTATAAATGCTGATTCTGAAGGGTGGATTTTTATTCTCCATTTTTTATACCATACATATAATAAGTTGAAATGTTCTTGCGCATTTTTCAAACAGACGTCTGGTTTCCCATGTACTACGAGTTCTGCTATATCATCAGAAAAAGAATAAGGAAATTGGTGGAAATTTCGAGCTGTTGGGACAAGTTAGTGATGTGAAGAATAAAACCCGTTCACGTCACTCAAGAACAACCGAGAATTTTGCTGCTGTAGCCGAAAGTGTTGAAGAAATCCCAAATTTGTTCATTCTTCGTCGTTCTTTGGAGGCATTTTTATGGCCGAAATTGGATAGTATTGATAGGACAACGTTAAAAGTTTCCGGACCGTGTTATCTCTCGAAGAGGTGATCACAATTGGCCACCGAGATCTTGTGATTTAACACCTTGCGACTTCTTCCTTTGGCTCCACATGAAAGAGAAGGTCTACGCCAATAGCCCAGCGTCGATTCAAGATCTCAAAGAGGGAATTCGTGCGGCTGTCGAGGACATAGGGCAGCCACTTTGCGATTTGGTTATGGAAAATTTCATTTAAATGATATGGTCCTGTAAGCGTGGTCGTGGTGGTCATTTGCCTGATGTTATTTTCCACTATTAACGGCATAGCTTCATCTTCATAGTTAAATAAACATCCGATCATTTATATTGAAAAATGGCATTTTTCTTTGAATATCAAAAAACACCTCTTATTGGAAAATCGTTTTGTAATACGGCGGAACACCAGAAATTATTTCATACTATTCAGATATCGGTCCGAGATGTTCTTTTGTGGCACTAGCTTCCATTTCTCCCTACGCTGATTATCTTCAGGGTTCGTCCGCCGGTGTGAATCCACCCTAAGCGTCTTCGGTCGGTCGGTCCGTGTGTGTAGAGAGATGCATCTCCATCGGTTTCCGCATCCTCCTGCGTTCCGTTTGTTCGCAATTTCCTGCTGGTGCATAAGCGCGCTTGGTTTGTGGGGTGATTTTATGGTCGCTTGATGAACGAGCGGCTTGTGCCATTATTTCTTCCACTTTGTCGATTGCGTTTCCTATCAACATTAGGGTGGATTGTGATGGTTCTTCAGATACCGTTGTTTGGGGTTTTAACAGATTGTTTTCAAAACATCCGTACGATGGTATAAGTGTGTGTGTTCTTTTCTTACTGGGATAACGGAATGCAATGTGGCTGAAGGAACTCGATGCTAATAATTGATAATAGGTTTCACTTCAACCCTCCAGTATGCTATCTAGAAGAAATACTGTGGAACTTCCCTATAACGAACGTCTGTAAAACCAGTTTCTCTGTATAACGAATTCTTTACAAGACATTGCACCTTGAATCCACATTCCATATTAAAAACACCCACAAAACGAAGTAAATTCTCTCTATAACGAAATATTCAAAGAACATCACTCTTTGAATGGGTATTGGTAAGAAGATATAAGGGTGGGTTTTTCCGATATTTTCCAGGTCGTACGTAATAAATCCCAGCCTCAAACTAAATCATTACTGTGGGCAGTTTTAAATACACCCCTGACTGTTTGGTTTCAATGTAATCATTACGCTAGTGTGAAAGTTGTGCGAAAATGTCGAAAAGGAAGTGCTTAAGTTTGAATGATAAACTTAAATTTACCAGTGAAGTCGACCGCGACATTACCGAATATAGAAACAAATTTTCTGTATAACGAAATTTCTTTATAACGAATTTTTTAGCGGATTTAGCGCTTTCGTTATAGGGAAGTTCCACCACCGTATTCGGATCGAGTGAGAGCTAATACAGTATGGAGGAGTCAAAAGTGTTAAATGGATGAATGTTCAAATTTTATTACTAACAGCGGGTTAATTAAATCTTGAAACAATTTCATTACAAATGGAAAACAATAATTGTCCTACAAGAATGATGATTCTATCTAAGTGTCTCCCACTCCCAACATGTATCAACAACTAGGTCTAAAAAAATGATTACTAACCGGCTGATGTTTTCACTGTTGCTTAGCAAATATTTCCTTCATGAACTGGTCACATTGTCCTACAAATTGAGAGTTGTACGTTTTTCCAGTCCTTCGCTCGGACATTGTTAATGTTAGTAATCATTTTTAATTGTGGGTTCTGATATACAATTTCTGAGGTAGGACTGGAAAAACGTATACCACTCAATTTTTAGGACAATGTGACCAGTTCATGAAGGAAATATTTGGTGAGCAACAGAGAAAAAATCAGCGGGTTAGTAATAATTTTTTTAGACCTAGTTGTTGATACATTTTTGTAGGACAATTATTGTTTTCAATTTGTAATGAAATTGTTTCAAGATTTAATTAATAAAGTAGCTGTTAGTGATGAATTTGAAAATTCACCCATTTAACACTTTTGACGCCTCCATACTGCATTAGCTCTCACTGTCGAGAATTTTCGTAGAGGAAAAAGTTGGGCGTCTCGTCAAAATGAAGCTACTAACAAATATTCAGGTTGAAAAACAGGTGCTGGCCCATAGACTATTAACATTTTCCTCATGAAAAATAGAACACTGTTGGTCATTTGCTGAAGACTCAAATGAATGCAAACGGAACCTGCAATCGGGAGACTCCAAATAATATAAACAACCCAAATATAACACAATAACTCCATGCATTCTAGGATCTGTCATCTCCAAAACCGGCAAACATCCCAATAAAACCATCAGCCATCAGCAGAAATCAACAGTTGTAAAAATTCAAGTCGCGATCTAGGTAACCCAGTGCACGTCTCGCAGCACCCTTCTCCACCTTGATGTCGGGGGATGCGGATGTTGCACCGCCGACAGGGCAGCTGTCGTCTCAAGTTACGCCATCGGTGGTGGTACACAAGAAGTAGGTAGTGGTGCCTCCGGTAGTTCGAGGGCCAAACAATTTGCCACTCTTCAAATTAGTCCGTTTATACGTGGAAACTGTGTTTCGTATATCGGGACGGACTTGCAACCAGGGTTCGAAGGATATATATCATTGATATATATCATGATATATATCTTGATATATATCATGATATTTATAGTTGGATATATATCCGATATATTGAATTACTGTATTTATTGAATTAAAAATACAGACAATACAGGGAATGTACAAAAAATGCGTTCGGAATTGGAGAAACAACAAACAAAAAATTTATTGGCAAAAGACTTAGAAATTCCTTCTGCAACTTCCAACATTTTAAAAGTCATAAGTATTTTCGAACAAGCATGTACCTTCTGGACTCTACAATCAAGCTGGAGGTAAAAAACTGGTTATGCCCATGGAAATAAGATGGAGCACAATGAATAATGCACTTATTTTTATTGGTCAAAAAATTTTGTACAGTGATATATATCCGATATATATCTGATATATATCCGATATATATCATGTGATATGATATTTATTTAAATATCATGATATTTTCGAACCCTGCTTGCAACACACCCCCCGTACGACCCCAGTGACCGCACAAATGGAATCTAGACGAAAGCAGGGTTTTTAGACAATCTGGTGCGATTTTCCCGTGATAGAAATATCCCGAAAATGATGAAGGTTAAACAAGACATCACAATCTCTCTTGCCCTTCTAGCATAGGGCGCCGCAAATTTTCATTACGAATGGTTTTGTTTTGTCTGAGATATTGAGGAACAAAAATTTTGAATGGTCCTATTTTTATTTTATGGAACACCCTGTACGATTTGGCTGGTTAACGAACATAACCACGGCATTTGAGAATCGAACTCACCCTGAAAATCTCAAGTCTCTAGGACAATCTCTTGGAAAGTTATCGTGTTAACGGAAGGGCGGCTCCACGGACAGAATTGAATTCGACCACGGATTCGTAATCAGGGAGTCAAATCCTATCGTTCGAGATCATTTTCGACTCAAAATTCGAAAATTACAGACATTTGCAAAACGATATAATAACTGTTTAAATATAAGGAGCGCACGAAAAGGAAAGTTGACTATTATATTTATGATTTCAAAAACATTATAAGGTTTAAAAAACAAAAACAAACGAAATGAAATATTGCGGCCACATGCAAGATGCTCATAATAAGCCTGAAAACCTAAGGCGACTTTTGGCGATCTAACTACAGCTTACTATAGTTAGATAGTTGACAGTTAATACACGTATGTTCTGTCAAAGCACGTAACTATGTGGTGATTTGACAGAACATACGTGTATTAACTGTCAACTATCTAACTTTAGTATATGCTGTAGTTAGATCGCCAAAATTCGCCTCTAAGTTTTTTTTTAAATTGTTTTTCGCTTTTGCCTCCACTAAGTTCCTACGAAAGATAATTTCTTCTATATTGAGTATTTCCGAACTATCCTTCAATCATGTATGCACCTCGAACACACATGCATCAGTATCTAAATTATCTGTGGATTTCATCATGTCTAGGTATCGAAATTATCAGTGTCCCATCTGGGTGTGTTCCGAAACGAATGGAACTAATCCTGGCAATATAAACATGCGACAAGGTGGTAAAAATTGCTATAGCTACCTGAACCGGAATTATAAAATGACGCGGTGCGCGCACGTATCTTATTCTTTAAAATTTAGAGCGAGCAGCATCTGTTGTTGATCATAGTATCAAAAGATTAACCTTTTTTGACTGCTCGTGCTTGCCGTCCACATAAAAATTTGTGAATGTCCTCGAGGTGTTACTTTTTGTATAATAGATATTCGGTCCAAAAGGCATTGATTTTTTTCCACGAGTTCACAATTCGATAAAGAGACATCCCCTACAGAAAATGCACTGCCTGCTAACTATGTAATTATCTATTTAAGCACTTGAAAGCGATTGAACTTTACCGCAAACGGAGACCACGATCACAGACCAATACAGTTGCATCTGTAAAGAAAATCGCACTGCTAAAACCAATAGCCCCTTCAGTAATTGCCCTGGAAAGAATAGCAGGACTTGTAGCCAATAATATTGACGTTTCATAAGTGTGTCTCGATTTGTTACCATATTTTTCACTCAGGGTTTTTCAGAATTGTGACATGTATATCCAAATACATTTCAAATCAAAATGATTTACAGCTTTATATCTAGACAGTATGTATCTGATTTAGATAGGTTATCTTTCGTTTTATGCATCTATTGAATCTACTTAAAAAAAAAGTATAGTACACAATACAATACAAATCGAGTTTTCAGACAAATTTTTCTAGTTGTGCGGAATATGATTGTTATAGTTCTTGTATTGTGTAAAGGAACTATTCCTTCAAACCACGAACTACCATACTCATTTATGTTAAACTCAATATGTCCAATAAGCTGAATATCCCTTAAAAGTTAATTAACTTTATCTTAATCTCCATCACTAACAATCAAACTAGGAAACAAACCACACACCTTGAAACGAAGCCATCATGCTCTCCTTAAGAATAGGGGTAGGGGTCGTTAAACCCTCTCTTGTCGTTCGTTTTTCGGCATAAAATTAGGTAATGGCGCAGGCAACCACCACCCCCTCATCAGTCAAGATTTTTTTTACGTTCTTTATAGTTTAGACGGGTAGATCGGCTTACAAGACAGCGGTGGCTTTTTGTCGTTTCTGACAAATTTCCGAGGTTATTAGGGGAGAAGCTTGTCAAAGCACATTTACATTTCCTGTTAAATCAGTTTCTTGAGTTCCTACTCAATTATATTTACCCCATTTTTTTTCTGACGAGTTTGAGAGCATGGAAATGGTTTACAGCAGATTTCGGGAATACTTAAGATGGGGTACCTCTTGATGAATCAGATGGTGGTAATATGTCAAATAAACGTCATTTTTGACGTATGAGGTGATGAATGGGTCTAAAAATAGGAAGGTAGGAGAATTATTGAAGTTATTCCGTCGAAAATGTTCAGTGATTTTGGTTTCTGAGGTGGAGGACAATAGATATTTATGAATTTTTTTAATATCATGCATAGTGTACAAATAGAGAGTTTCGTATTTTTTTTGTCAGACTGGAGAGTATCCATTTCTGATTCTTTCAGAAAGCGAGATTTTTCTTTTTTCGAAATACGATTACAAAAGTTAATTTTACTTTGTGGATGTAGAAAAGTGACATCCTGATTCGTCAAGACGTCCCGGAAATGAAGAAGTTATAAAAAGATTCAAAGTTCTAGGAAATTCATATCAATTTCAACTCAGCTCTCTGAATATGATTTTGCTCTCAATTATGAAACGATTTGTGTTGAACGAACACACGTGACAGGAATCATGTCTAACTTTTCCATAATCATCAATGTTACTGCAGAAGGAAAGAATAACAGATGTATTGTTATTTTATGAACTTCTTATTCAAATCTGAATATTTCAATAGGAAACTTTCATTCATAACTCTATAGAATTAAATCAATAGCTCTCAGGATACTCAAATTTGTTTTATAGTTTTCCCAATATGATTCAGCAAAATATCTCATCAAAATTCTCTCTTCTAAGATTCTTGTCTATTTATATTCTCAATTTTGTGTTAATTGTTTTTTTTTCGCCCTCTTCTTTCTATATACTTTTATTTTCATCTTGAGCTATTGTATGTTCAAATGTACTCATATATAGGGTTAAGTGGTAGAGTACCTAGGGTAAAAGCTATAGTTATTGACACTTAAGGGCATGGATAGTTTCAGTAGGCAAATTCGGTTCCTTATTTTATTGTAAATCCATGGTTATTATTATGAAACTATAGTTGAATGTTGCTATTTTGGTATTACCTTCAAACTTTCAATAAATATCGATTGAATATTCGAGGAGAAACCAATTTCGTCGAAATTACATAAGTATTTGATAGTCATTGACATACTTCGCTAGTAATGGACACCCAGTATGATAGTCATTGACTTAATTTCATCTCACTTTTGCATCAATTTTGATTGTGATATCATCCTGCTTTCTCTTACTCATACATTCTCATTATATGGTTCATTGAGACATTCATACTAAAAATAATTGAGAAATAAGGAGCTTTACACAATTTTATTCCATATAAACTGAGAAATAACAAAAAGTATGCGTGATCTTCACATATATACCGATATAATAAACTATTGGTGCTATCTAGGGTTTTTCATCAGTGTCCCCATATTTCAGAATGTTTTATTTCTATTTGAGTCCTCATGTTATCATTCTGAAAACGACATCATTAGATATTTGGCGCGAAATTTTGCAGTAGTGTCAATAAGTGTATATGTTTACTTGAGGATAGCGACTGCACGTAATTGCGTATATTTTTCGACTTTGTTCTGTTTCATATTCGATAGAAGTTTTCTAGTGGTTGGAAGGTTCCAAGGAATATTCAATTGATGTAACTAAACCCTTCAATGATTTTTATATTAAGGTTAAAGTCTATGTCAATCACTGTTCGATGTAATATTATTGACATTTGGTTTAAATTTAATATATTTATCGTTGAAAGGTTTACTTACATCAATTAAATATTCCTTTAAACCTTCCAAACAATAAAAAACTTCTAACTAATATGAAACATAAAAAAATCGGAGAATATACGCAATTGAATGCAGTCGCTATCCTTAAGTTAACTCTAACATAATACTTATTGACACTACTGCAAAATCTCAGGCCAAATGATGCCGTTTTCAGGATGATAACCTGAGGAAATTGAACTTAGCCCATATAAAATTAAAACATTCGGAAATAGGTAGAGACAGATGAAAAAACATCAATAGTTTATTACATCGATATACAGGTTTGGAAATTCACATCTGAAATATACGATATACAATGCATCAGACAGAGAATTATTCTTCCCTCCAGTTGCACAGATGAATAGTCGAGACAATCACTTGCTGTAACACACTGAATTCAGTTGTCTTACTTCATTATTCTAGTCTTGTCTCTCTCTTATCGTTTAGAGGAGCGTAGTTCTTTACTTGAATCGACTATTACTGGCAGCCTGACAAATTAAAAATTCTACGTGAAGTGCGGGTTCCCTACCATTCTGCGATAAGAGAGAGACAAGACTAGATTATTGCAGTAAGACAGTTGAATTCATTCAGTTATCGCACTTGATTATCTCGCCTATTCATCTGTGCAACTGGAGGGAGAATTCTCTGTCTGATGCCTTGTATATCTTATGTTTTCGATGTGAATTTCCAAATCGGTATATGTGCACAGTGTCAATCACTATCAGGGTGTCAACAATTGAACCTCTCACCCTATGCATGAGATGTCCATAGAAATAAAGCACGTTCACATACATTCCGGGATTATTTTCAATTTTACTTCATCTGTCAGGTCGATCAAATAGCGATGATTGTAGAAACTCATTACACGGGCCTTGGTTCTTGTAAAAACTCAATCATATTCGAAGTGCGTACCCGTTCGGGCGTACAGCCTGTAGATGCCCGTCAGGGGCGCGCGCGGTGCTTCGCTATCGCGTATTGCACGTGAGCCACGTGGACGATAAACGGCAGGCGGGCCCGTTGCTTCCAGCAGATGTTTCACCGAATTGTTCATCCGGAAATGTCTTGTTCTGATTGCTTTTTATTTTCTTCCTCTTCTTATGCAGATCGTTTCTAGATTGGTTTCGAGTGGATATCGCTACTGACGCTCGGGCGAAATGAAATTGATTGTACCTATGACGTACTTATCCCTGGAACGAGGAAAGAAAATCTCAATTTTTGCGTTCTTGTTTCTAATTTTGAGGCTGTTTCTCTGAATAAGCGAGATGTTAAATTATTGAAGAGTATTTTTCAGGCAGAAATACTTGCTATCAAAAGATGTATAGATAGAAACCTGGAAAGAAACTATAAAGTGTGTGACATAGTGATTTATTCTGATAACCAAGCTGCTATTACAGCATTGAAATCCTATGTTATCTACTCAAGTCTAATGTAGCAGTGCCGAAAAAAACTCAATGAAGTAGGAAAGAATAAGTCCATCTTTAGTCTGGGTTGTTGGTACCTCAGGTGTCAAAGGGAATGAAGAGGTTAACACACTAGCCAGAAAGGAAGGATGAACGCCACTTACTTATACTTGCCTTCTGTGGCATTGAGCAAAAGCCCCCTAAAGATAGAGGTGTTGGAGAAGGAAGAAACTGAAAGTGAAGAACTTTCGAGGAATCGTCCAGGAATGGATCACTGCAAAAAAATATTTCGGAACTTTGAAAGTGTAACCCCAAAAAGTAATTGCATCTCAGTAAGAATAACTCACGACTCCTCAATGTCTTTCTAACAGACATCGTCGTCTTAGAAAGCATATGAGTGCAATTGGCTGTTAAGCCAATTAAACTCTACTTATATGCTTCTGTCAAGAAACTGATGAGTGTTATTCTTTGGAGAAGAGGAGGAAAGTCCTCATCATAATAAAGTAAAAATCAATGACATTTAATACACTCACCGGTATAATAATCGGTCCACTCAAAAAATCGATGAAGTTTGTTAATTCATTCATATGTTATTTCAAGTCCGTTTCGATTGAATTTTTTAATTTTAGGTATGTTCATCCTCAATCAATCACTAGTTTTAAATTTCGAGAAAACTTGGCGAACGTCCTTTTATACAGGTTGAAACAAAATCTGTTTTTTACTCTAACTTTAGAATCACCCCTGGTGTGTCACAGTTGTTCCACCGTGTGATTTCCTATTTCATCATCAAGACACCTCTTCTCTTGACTATTTAATTCTTCATTCATAACAATAGTTCAGTTTTTGTTGAAGATACGAGGGTTTCAGTAAAACATGAAATTTCACTAAGGCTACAACAGTACTTCAACGAATTCAACCCAAAATTCTGGCCTAATGAATTAAACTGAAAACTAAGTCAAAAACATAACGTTTTCTCCGACCAGTCGCGGATAACAGGTGCAATTAGTCTCGGTATGTCCACGTTTAGGTTTTGAATCGATTAGAGCATCACTGAGCTGCTGTAAATTTTCAGGAGTTGGTACGCGAGATCGAATTTTTCTCCCAAGAGCATCCAAACATGTCCAATTGGGTTCAAATCTGGGCTTAGAGCAGGCCTGTTGAATTCTTGGATATCAACCTCTGCTAAATACTCCCTGTCAATCCTAGCCACATGCGGTTGATGCGGTCGGGCATTATGAAGCATTAGCAAGAAATCGTCTCAAATAAACCGGTGCGTACGGAACAACATATCGCGCTAAATTTTGTTTTGTTTTATGTTTTCAATTAGTTTTCAGTTTATTTCATAACGTTCGGATTTAAGGTTGAACCTGTAAAGGTACTTTCATAGTCATAGCGAAATTGTGGAGTTTGATGTTGCTCTGAACTCTGAAAACCCTGTATATTTAACAAAAATTGAGCATTTGTTATAAACGAAGAATTAAATTGTCAAGAGAAGATGTTTCTTGATCATGAAATAAGAAATCATACGGTGAAACAACTGGAACACACCAGGGGTGGTTCTAGATTTAGGGTGAAAAAAACAGGTTTTGTTTCACCCTGCATAAAATGACGTTCGCAGAGTTTTCTTAAAATTTGAAATTGATGATTGATTGGGGATGAACATACCTATAATTGAAAAAAGAAATTTAATCGAATGGGACCATAGACTAACTAAACGGAGAATAGATGAGACACTAGTAGAACAAGCTTCAACGCCATCTGTTTTTGTTGAACATTACTAATTCGTGAAAAAAGCTCAATTGAAAAAGGAATCTGTATCGTAAAGCTGCCTCAAAAAGAATTCTGAAGTGCACATTTTGAATAGTTAGGTAGGTACTCCCATATACAAGAGGCAAAAAGTTTTTTGGAATTCAATTTCCAAAAGGAAATCATAAATGGATTCGTGCAAGTTATCGATGAGTGAGGAAATTTATTTTCATGAAAATAATACCTGCAACGAACTTTCATCTGATTTTCTTTTGGAATCGAGAAATGAGGATCAATAATCAAATTCTGGATAGAATAAAAATTTATTAACTGAAATATCACCAACTGAAAATACAGATTTATTTCATAAATATCTAATCAATAAACTAATAATTGCATTGAAAACATTCTCAAAAACTAACAATAATGAATTCAATAATACAAAATATTAGTATTTACCTACTAAACTCATTCAATACATGAAAAACTTTTTTGAAAACTATCTTAATTCTTATAGGTAACAGAATATACATATAAATTTTATAATTACCTTCTTGCATCTCGATTTTCACATCCAATAACACAGCACGTCTTCACTCTTGCAGGCATATCGAAATTTATTATATTTCAAAAAGAACGTGTCAAACCACTCCTTGTGTCAGTTGACAATTCAAAGGTTTTTTGATAATAATGATTTTACATACTTACTATTTTCTCGATAGGATTTCTATGAATGCAACGACATCTAACTATCAAATTGAAAATAATTTTTTCGTGTATTAGTGTCCAACTCTGATAGAAGGCGCGGAATATACCCCAAGTAGCATTTTTTGTTTTATAAAAGTGCGCTTTCACTCTTCGACACTGCCGTATAAAACTAAAAGTTATGTAATAAAGTCACAAAACATTTTCTCTGACCACTATATATCCTTTATTTGCCTTAAATGATATTGATTTATTACTGTCCTACAAGTGTCGAATAAGACTTATGGTTTTTCTTATAACCATCTGAACACTTTTACAACACTATCTATACGACTCTTATAGAACTCCCAATTGGGGACGGTATTATCCCCGTTACTGAAAAAGGCGGATTGTCTTAAGATTTATAAGTGGCGCGGCAACAGATCTGGTAGTTGTTTTCATTACCTTCCTGAATGACAACACGCATGCGCTCAACTCTGTCTGTTTCACTCTAATTCAACTTCAAATATTATATTCATCCTTTTTTATCTGTTAGTGTCGTTAGTGGTGAAGTCGAAGCACGGCCTTCTAAAGACATGGCCGGGCGCCTCAAGCGGCAACGCCGCAAAAGACGTTCGCTGGGAGGTATACTACGTACGATGCTCAGCGTGAGAGATACGATATTTCGAACGTATCATTTCATTTTCTGATGTTTTTAATAGTGTTTTTCGTTTAGTATCTGAAAAAAGGGTAGTAGTATGCCCTACTCAGTCAATAGATTGAATATAAATGACAAACATTTAAATTAAAGCGAATTGGTTGATGTTTTATTCAATTTATTGTCCAGCAAGAACCACGGGGAGGTGTAGGGCCATCTCTCGCCAAAAAATGTGAACTCAAATATAACTCTCAAAATAAGATTAACTGAAATAAAATTCTCTATACAATAAATAGCAAAACCATCTTGAATGGCCGTAAGAAAAATGAAAATTTATACCTTCTCAATTGAATGTTTCTAATTTCCGGTTCCTTGGAGGCAAAATACTTCCACTACTATTATCTCTCGTAGGTTTTCGCTTTTTTGCCACTTTTTCGGCGCGATTCTCATTATTCGAGTTCTTTACGTAGTTATTTAGAAGGATGTTTGAAAAAATGGAGCAGAGTGAATTCAAAATGGACTTCGAATTCAAACCACAACCACAAGTTTCTGTGAATTCTGAATAAAAAAAATCCAATTCGATGCTATGAACAGTCAGTTCACATAAAATTGACTTTTGTTTGGAACTCTTCAAAAATTTGGAATAAGTTTCGTTGTCGTTCAAAATATATTCTAAAATAGCGCACATATGAACGAAAATAAAATTTACAGGGTCAGTGGCAATCGACAAACCATTTCTCTGTAGAGCATCGAAGTATTCATTATTTATTTTAGTTCCCTTTTCAGCCCTTACTAAAGAAATGCATTCATTGCATGAAAGTTTACGAGAATAGAATGCGCGGCATAACCAGATACATAAATTTTGGCGGAATTATCTATTTCGCAAATTTGGAGATAATCTGTTTCTAAAATAAACATGAAATCAGAAATTTCATTATGACTACCTGTCAATGAATAATTTTCCAATATATCAAAATCTTCGCAGTTGAATTTATCTTTAATTTCTTTAACGAATAATTTTTATCTGCCCTTTTGAAAATTTTCTTAATTCTAATTTTTCTTTCAGCGCTTAAAATATCATCGAATGATACATTATAATTACATCCCGATAAAGATCTATACAAACCGAATCTTTTTTCCAGGTTATCCGTACTGAATTTCGCTGGTAATATGAAATTTAAATCCTCATAAATCATGAAGGAATACTCGATTATATCTATGAGAACTTTTGTCGATTGCCGTATGGCGTTATAAGTTTCGTTTGTAAGTTTTCCATTAAATCCCGAAAGTGTATGCCATTTATCTAGCCAAATAAGAATTTATTCAAAAATTCAATTTAATATCATTTTCTAATTTATTTTTCTCGTAAGGAGTTGAATATATGTTTCTTTTCATTATACCTTTAAAACAAGAGTTCGTATTGAATATATCCCACCAGTTTCTAATTATTTCCACGAACTGAGCAGTTTCATTCATCGAATTGGCCTTCAGGGAAGAAATTGTTGAGTGATGAAAAATATTATCGGCCAATATAACTTTTTGTCTCTCGAATACCGAAGGGTAAAGAGACTTGTGATTGAGCTTGAACGCTTGTTTAATTAAAAGGTTTTTTTCTTTTTCATATAAGTCAGTTAAATTTTGGAATTTCGCGTACCGAACCGTTTCCAAATCATCCAATCGCAAAATACAAATGTTTTCTCTGAATTTTTCAAATTTAACCAATTTTTCCATATGTTTTTAAATATGTGCACGGGGTCGAAGGTTAAAAATATTTTTTCCGCTCATCGTTAGGATTCGGAATTGAGAATTGGTTTGAAAAATTTTTGAACATGACTCTATTGATGGAATGGTTATCAGTTATTATAGCCAAAACTTCGAAACCGCAATTTTGAATAAAAGAAATGATATTTCTCGTGATATCCACCATTTCCGTACCTTTCACGTTATTGACAGGTAATAATTTTACAATTTCTTTTGTATGGTCAAAAGCCGAACTAATCATATAGGAGAGAACCGTTTTAGCCAAATCTTTGGGTTGTGACGAATTAACCGCAGTACCGATGATATTTTTTGATCGATAATCAAGGCGGGAATTTATGTAAATTTCGTCGATCAAAAGGACTACTACACGATCTAAAGTGGGCAGTTCACGGGAAACATTCGAGAGATAATTTTTATTTCCACTATCAGAATTTGCAGAAATTTCCAGAGACGAGGAAATTGATCTTAAATATCTTTTATTAGGAAGAATGAAAAACTTTCTCATTAACTCATAACAAGAGGCTGACTGCGAATATAAAATGAAAGACATTATTATCGTACTTGAAGAGTATCTAATTTTATTTCTACTTATCTGCCTCAATTGATCAGTAACGATTTCGAGCTGCCGGAGTTGGTCAAAATTTTCATTATTCTTATCTGACAAAAACGCTTCTAAGGAAGCCAAGGACTCTGCCAAAAAATCGGAGGTAGATTTACTTGTATCCTCATTAGACGCATTTTTATAACGAGAAAGCAAATTAGTAATTTGAGACCATCTGCTAAGAATCAGATCAGAAGGAAGTATCCATTTAAGGTCATTAGCTGAAACTTGAACATTTTTATGAAATATTTTAATCTGGAGACTTTCGTGAATCTCTATGGAAACTTCAACAGATAATGATTTTTCATAATTTAGAATATAAAAATAAAGGTGTTTATCGCATTTTTTAATTTCCCACCCAGATATATCAATTTTAGCTGAAAAATTTTCGAGTAAGTCTTTAAAATCTTGGATCAAATCTGAGCTCAAAAATGCTTCTACTTCATTATTATTCCTAGTAATAATTGCTTCCCTTCTACACTGAGGATCGGTCCTTCCTTTTTGATTTGGTTTAGTGAGGTATGAGGGTAAATTTGGAAAAATTTTCGGGATAGCGCCTTTTTTCAATTTTGGATATCTCAAAGAAAGTAATTTAATGGTTCCATCTGCTTGTAAATGTTTCTCGTATTTGATAATATCGTTAGAATCGAAATGTTTCTCGCAAACAAAACTATTATTGGTAGGAATGAAATTCCGCGGTATGGCCCTCATCCATAAAATCTTACGCTGTTCATCTTTCGGAAATCCAAAACAACTGAAATATCCTTCATTTTTTGTAGACGGATAATTACTTCTACACGATGGAATACAACACGTTTTGACCATTTTCGAAGCAGATGATCTCTAGTTCAGATAAATTTATAGGTTAGACACTTACAAAAAGACTAAAGTAGTAATCCCAAGGAAAAATCACTATCACCAATATCACAAACACTTTCACAGCACTCGAAAATCGCAATAATTTATTATATTTATCACAATCCACACCAAACACTTATTTATTCACCACTCGTTGTTACTCGCACCAGCGCTTGCGCCTATAATAAATGGCGGGACGTAGCGTTGTTTGCAGCAACGGTCGGGTGGGTATACCTCTCTACAGTGTTGCCGCTCTTGGCATGGACCGGGCCTGGAGCTATAGAAGGCCGTGGTCGAAGAGAGGTACCTATATAATTGGAATAGTGGATAGTTATATATCGTAATATAAATATTCAGTTCTTAAAAGTCGAAGAAAATCTAGAAGGTAAGTGGAAAAACACTAGCGATTTTTTCTGCTCTGTATGAAATCGCATTTTATCTCTTAATAACACGTGCGCCCTCGATATACGAAGGTTCTGAATTTTTCATAAATAAATATCCGAATCATTTAAAAATTTTTTTTCTGTATGTAACCATTTTGTATTCGAAAACACAAAGTTTCGAAACATACTATCTTAAAATCAACGAAAAAATACAATTTTAGTCTCAATTCAACTTTTTTGCTTCATAATCAATTTAAACGAATCTGAGAAATCACGACATTTTCAATAACAATATGGCCGAGTTGAATAATTAGTCATAGTCAACACTTGGACTTTCATAAAATATTTCACGTCCCTTATATAAATATTGTAACTTTTTATTCTATAATGATTTTTGACGTATTCATAATCACCAATTGAAGTGATAAAAACCACTGAATAAAATATACGTGGGAGCCT
Organism: Propylea japonica; assembly: GCA_013421045.1. Lineage (NCBI taxonomy): Eukaryota > Metazoa > Arthropoda > Insecta > Coleoptera > Coccinellidae > Propylea > Propylea japonica. The sequence continues at coordinate 1,261,071 of CM024239.1, forward strand.
TATAAAAGCTGAGTGATTTGTACCACCATCATCCCTTTATTATAACTAATGGAAACTCAGAACACCTTCAAATAACTCATGCATGCGTATTGATTGCTCTATGAATGAAAACATAACCTAGTACTCTTCACGCATTTCCACTGTCTAAAATATTGTTTACTATTTTTAATGTTTCAGCTGAAGAAGGAATGTCTGCAATGCTGCTATATATCGACAATGATATGGATTATACAATGAATTTTCCTGGAAAAAAGGACCGACTGAAGAGAATCTGAATCACCTTTTTTATTCTTTATTTTTCTTAAATTAAGAAGAGTTCTCCTTTTGTAACAATAACTGTTTCTGAATGTGGGCCATTTGTTCCTCTTGCTCTCCATCCCGATAATAAATAATTGAATGAGAACGTTTAGTAATTTCTTACCCGATCGTTTTTGTGAATGTTATAGGTTATCAAGTAGTTATGTAGTTGCATTTAAAAATATCCCTATATCACCAATTCTCATCATGTTTTATAGGGGTTCTCAGTTGTACGTTATATGATTTTTACGTATATAAAAGACTTGACAGTGCTTGAAAACACTGAACACTATTAGTTATATTACGAAGTTGCCAACATCTTTATAGAACGCCCTATGATAACTGTTATATCACCTTGCTGCTGATGTTTCATAGGCGAGTTCTCCGCACTTTTATAAACCCGAATTATGAAACTTATGGTTATATAACCTGAAGTTTTTATGAACAGTTTACAATCTATCGTTTGTGGAAACTTTTGAGAATTAATAATTCTTGCAACTCTTATATGAACTGAAACACGCTAGGTTTTTAGCACTCCTATTATGAATCCCTAATAACACCAATTTCAAATTTATAAATCTTCTGGTCACCAAAAATGTTACTTGGGACGAGTGTCTTATCTATTTTTTAGTTTGTCTATGGAATGGGACTTGAAATAACATATTTATGAATCAACAAACTTCATCGATTTTTTGAATGATTCGATTATTTTGCCAGAGAGTGTATTTTGCCAATACTTGAATGAGCCAATCATTTTTCGACTTCACTTTTTGACACCTTCTCGAAACGATTATTCCTCAATAACAATTAGCTAGCTAGTATTTTACGAGAATACTACCAGCTATGTTGCACAAATCTAATATTGCGCAAAGCCGATGGATCCAGCCGGAAATAGATGATTTGCATCTTCTCGGTTCACCTTTTTCCATCGGTTAATATCGTTATTGCGTGCTCGGTATTCTATTTATCTTAAACGAACGTTGAACGTCTACCGCAATCCGAACGCAAAAAAAACAACAAACCGCAAATGAGTAAACACTGCTATTGATTTTATAGCGGGCACTTTTTGCGACGGTTAAGTTAACTCCCTGATTACGATGAAAAACAAATCCGAAGCGGGCGATTGATTATTACTATAATTTCATCAATTAGTTCATTTGGAATAGCTTTCAGGAAGTCCAGCCTGTGCTTATTATCCAATATTTTATATGAACCAGCCGTGTGGGTCGTGGTTTTGCAGGTTGATTTGTAATTATAGTTGTTAAGAATTAAGCATTTTTGTTTTTAGGAATGCGCTGAAGCTGAGATTGGTTCAATTGAATTAAATTTCTCAGTTGAGTTGAATACCTACATGAATCGGCTGTTTGTTTGGGTGATAGAAGTTTGTATTGATTTGAAAAAACATTTGAATCAAGATTGAAGCCAGTTTTTTTCATTTTAAAGATAATTTTAGGAAATTTATGTTAATGGAATAATTCTACCACTTCAATTTTGGACCACTTTTGCTAGTAATTCAGGCTCCATTTCAGCAATCACACGAAATATGTTGGCTTCTGAAGCGTCTCTTATTTACTTGTTCATCAGAAGAGATTGTTAGATGTTCGATTTGGATTCAATAAAATGATCTATTTCTATTCTAAGTTTGAAAATCGTAGACTCAGGCACTACAATTTCTCTCTATCCTGCATCTGTCATTGATTTTTTACAATACAACCTGTATAGAGCGACTTCAATACCATTATAAAGGACAACCCATTCGACGCAAAAATCAGCTTGATTGCTCAGTGAGAATCGTTGTCGGTACTTTAACTTCTCTTAACTTTGTCGGTCTTTTGACTAACTCAAAAGATTTTTATGGTGGTATTCTCCCTTTCATCTGTAAGTTACGATATTGCAGCGTACGATTAATCTGTAACTGGCCGACTTACAGATTCTTCAAAAATGCAATTCTGGAATGATTTCTGTAACTATCTTATGCCCGTACTCATAGTCGATGCTCCGTCAGTTCTCGTACTCAGGCAATTCTCAAGCATTCATTTCCTCTCATAGACGTTACTCGGTACTCAAGCAATACTTCGTCGATGCTCAGCTACCGACTTGTCTATGCTACCGACCAACCTTGAGACGTTCTCGGTTGTCGAACTGTCATACAAATTGTCAATATTCAAATTTCAAAATGTAAATGGCGGATCTCCATGGCAACTCAGCAGTGATACTACAGAAAAAAGTGAAAATAACCAGATTCCGATGATGTTCTAATTCTCCGCCGAGTTTTGCCGAAGGTTTGTTTATGAGATATGATCGTCGCTAAGCATGCGAGCTCGTCTCCGCCGAGAATGGCTTGAGTATGAGATTGAGATCTGACGGAGCATCGACTATGAGTACGGGCATTAGTTACAGTGTCACTTCTGAACTACTTATCGATAAACATAACCTTCAATCGTAATATTTGATCACTTGTATGTATTAATTATGATTGAGTTGTTTTGATTTGAATTTGAAAATTCATTGATCTGAATGTAGTATGCGTTTGTTTCTTTCATCTGATAAATTGAAAACAGGAAAGGAAAAATTTCTTGGTTAAAATTGCTGTAGAGCATTTATTAAGTTTATTGTACACTTCTTCTTCAATCTGAACATTTTATAGGCATCCGGCATATCAAATGGATTCATTTGTTCGCGCAATCTTTTCCTTCCGATTCTCATAAAGTTCCTACTTTGAAAAAGGATGATATTCAGGTCATGTATATTATTGAACAACGTTTTATCTGTTATGATTTCCGATCACTTGTCGAGTACTCGTAAATATTTGAACGATTTTTGTGAGCTACAGATCCCAAAAAGAGGTCCAAAATTCAATTTTTCTGTAAGCTTATGGAAAGTTACAGATTGGTTTACAGATGAAAGCAGAATACTGCCATTAGTCTTTAGTGGCTCAATAGCGGTTTGATTCGATTTGGATTCAATAAAGAAAATGAAGATATCTATCTCTATTTCTCCCAAATAGTAGAGTACTCCAATTCCTAGCTTTCCTGCATCTGTTATTAATTTTTCACAACCCAACCTGTATAAAGCATCTCCCCTACCCATAAAATCTACGACAATTCACCGCAAAAATCACCTCGCATTGCTACATATCTCTCAGTGACAATCGTTGTCGATACTTCAACTTCTCTTAAATGTCACTTTGTCGGTCTTTTGACGGACTCAAAGCAATCTCAGTCTACAGTCGATCGATAGCGGTTTGATTCGATTTGGATTCAATAAAGACAATGAAGTTATTTATTCTGCTTCTCCCTGTAGTTTGGAAAATAGTAGAGTAGAGTGCTCCAATTCGTACCTTTCCTGCATCTTTTATTAATTTTTCACAACCCAACCTGTATAAAGCGTCTCCCCTACCCATAAAAACGACGATCTATTCGTCGCAAAAATCACCACGCATTGCTACGTATCGCTCAGTGACAGTCGTTGTCGGGGTACTTAACTTCTTTTAACTGTCATTTTGTCGCCTTTTGACGGACTCAAAGGAATCTTAGTCTACAGTCGATCGATAGCGGTTTGATTCAAATTTGGATTCAATAAATATCATGAAGTTATCTATCTCTATTTCTCCCTGTAGTTTGGCAAATAGTAGAGAAGAGTACTCCAATTCGTAGCTTTCCTGCATCTGTTATTAATTTTTTACAACCTAACCTGTACAAAGCGTCTCCCCTACCCATAAAATCGACGATCTACTCGTCGCAAAAATCACCTCGCATAGCTACGTATCGCTCAGTGACAATCGTTGTCGGTACTTTAACTTCTCTTAACTGTCACTTTGTCGGTCTTTTGACGGACTCAAAGGAATCTTAGTCTACAGTCGATCAATAGCGGTTTGATTTGAATTCAATAAAGAAAATGAAGTGATCTTTCTCTATTTCTCCCTGTAGTTTGGCAAATAGTAGAGAGAGTAGAGTACCTATTCGATCGATATCGGTTTGATTCGATTTGGATTCAATAAAGACAATGAAGTTATCTATCTCTATTTCTCCCTGTAGTTTGGCAAATAGTAGAGTAGAGTACTCCAATTCGTAGCTTTCCTGCATCTGTTATTAATTTTTCACAACCCAACCTGTATAAAGCGTCTCCCCTACCCCTAAAATCGACGACCCATTCGCCGCAAAAATCACCTCGCATAGGTACGTATCGCTCAGTGACAATCGTTGTCGGTACTTTAACTTCTCTTAACTGTCACTTTGTCGGTCTTTTGACGGACTCAAAGGAATCTTAGTCTACAGTCGATCAATAGCGGTTTGATTCGATTTGGATTCAATAAAGACAATGAAGATATCTATCTCTAATTATCCCTGTATTTCGGCAAACAGTAGAGTAGAGTAGAGTACTCCAATTCGTAGCTTTACTGCATCTGTTATTAATTTTTCACAACCCCACTTGTATAAAGCGTAACCCTTACCTAAAAATCGACGATCCATTAGCCGGGAAAACGTATCGCTCAGTGACAATCGTTGTCGGCACTTTAACTTCTCTTAACTGTTACTCTGTCGGTCTTTTGACAGACTCAAAGGAATCTTAGTCTACAGTCAATCAATAGCGGTTTTATTCGATTTGATTCAATAAAGACACTGAAGTTATCTTTCTCATTTCTCCCTGTAGCAAATAGTAGAGTACTCCAATCGTAGCTTTCCTGCATCTGTTATTATTTTTCACAACCCAACCTGTATAAAGCGTCTCCCCTACCCATAAAATCGACGATCTATTCGTCGCAAAAATCACCTCGCATAGCTACGTATCGCTCAGTGACAATCCTTGCCGGTACCTTAACTTCTCACTGTCAAAAACCCTCGCACCATGGGTCGTCAAATCCACCCTACAATTACCGGATTATCCCGAAAAGACCCGGCCGTGTGTATTCAAATAAATATATTACGGCCATTACTCGTGAAGCGAACGACGACGTCAATATGTCCCTGAAATAAACATGTTAGGCAGTTAATACGATAATGCCCGTGAGGGTTGAGCGGTCATTAGGCCGGTTTATAGTACGCTTATTGTTAGTTATTGAACAGGAGGATGGAAACAGGATCATTTCTCGTAAGCACGCAGTTCGATCGTTCACGAAAATTATACCGTGGGGTTGGAATGAGAGGCCAAATTGAAATTATGATGGCCGTGCGGAAAACAAAGCGTTATGGGAGGCCATAAACTTTTCGGATGTTTAAATCGAGAAATATCGAAGGGTCACTTATTTATTTAGAAAATGGAAGGCATTTTCCACATCCATGACAATTTTAGTAGGAATATTTTTATCGTGGATTCAAACATTATTGAAAAGAATTCGTTTGGATATACAGGGTGTCCCGTAAATGTGGGAAATCTCTCGGATTCAGATAGAACTTAAAAAAATAAGATGACAAGTTCCCATAATTTTTTTTTCCCTACGAAGATACGACCTCCTAAATGACGCCACTGAAAATTCTGGAATAAAGGACCCCGCACATTTTGTATGAGAATTGGCTCCCGGTGGATTTGGCTGAAAATTTGATATGATGTTCTACTAATCCTTCTGATCAAATGTCCCCACAGTCACGAAACTGAAAAATGCATACTTCTAGGATTTTTTAGCGATTTTTTGTATCCATTATGGCTTACGTATTACCGTTCACACAGAAATGTTTGAGAATATTTCGTGATTATTGAAAGCAGATTCGAAATATTTTCAAACATTTCTGTGTGAACGGTAATACGTAAGCCATAATGGATACAAAAAAACGCTAAAAACTCCTAGAAGTATGCACTTTTCAGCTTCGTGACTGTGAAGACATTTGATCAGAAGGATTAGTAGAACATCATATCAAATTTTCAGCCAAATCCATAGGGAGCCAATTCCCATAATACGTAAGTCATAATGGATACAGAAAATCGCTAAAAACTCCTAGAAGTATGCATTTTTCAGCTTCGTGACTGTTTAGACATTTGATCAGAAGGATAAGTAGAACATCATATCAAATTTTCAGCCAAATCCACCGGGAGCCAATTCCCATACAAAATGTGCGGGGTCCTTTCAATTATGTACTTACTTCTTTCATTATTTTTTTTCGAAAACGGTTTATTTTATCGGCACTGAACTAGAGAACCTTTTCTTTAGCTTAATGTTCAAGGTATCCAAATTTGTTTTTTTAGTACCTTATCATACAGGGTGTTAAAAATGTAAGCATTAAAAATTTACAACCCAGTCCGCCCCTGGTGAACTGAACAAGCTAATTGAAATTTGAGTGCGGCGATTAAGAGGTCCTTAATACTATTAATCATATTGAATTTTCATCAAATTATATCGAGTAGTTTGAAACTTATTGCACTAAAATGGATTTCCAGTAGCGTCATTTGGAGGTCGTAAGAAAAAGAATTAAGTATGGGAACTTGTCATCTTCATTTTTTAAGTTTTCTCTGGATCCGAGAGATTTCCCACATTTTCCGGGATACTCTGTATATAGTTATGCTTAATGTGACTTGAAAGAAATAATTATGTATTCAACAATTTATTTTTTCCGAACCAGATTCTCATTGATGAAATTGAACTTTAGTGTGATACTTCTTGGTCTATTGTTCACAATATTTCTGATGTCTCATTATTCCGGGATAACTTTATCGATTTCAAATAAAATCAAACGGCTAACGAAAAAGTCTTTCGATTGGAAACTTCTTTGTGTCCGTCAAAAGGCCGAAAAATTGACAGAGAAAATTAAAAGTTGTGGCTACGATTGTCACTGAGCGATACGAAGCAATACGTGGTGAGTTTTGCAGAGACGCTTTATACAGGTTGGTTTGTGAAAAATTCATAACAAATGCAGGATGGTGACAAATTGGAGACCTATTTTCCAAACTACAGGGAGAAATAGAGGAAGATAACTATATTGACCCTTTATCGAATCAAACTGCTATTTATCGACTGGAGACTAAGATTCCTTTGAGTCCGTCAAAAGACCGACAAACTGACTATGAGAAGTTTATGTACCGGCTACTATTGTCCCTGTGCGATATGTAGCGACAGGATCTGAATTTTGCGGCGACTGGGTTGTCGATTTTACGGATAGGGGAAACGCTTTTATATAGGTTGGGTTTTGAAAAAATAATGACACATGAAGGAAAGCTCATCTCTGCAATTCTCCGAATTACAGAGAGAAATAGAGATTGATAGTGTATAACTTTATTGACTTCACTCAAACGGCTAACGATCTAAGTCTTCCAACTGAAGATTGAGCCTCCTTTGAGTCCGTCAAAAGACCGACAAACTGACGGTGAGAAACTAACGTACTATCCACAAAAATAGAAAAAAATGATTTCCTTGTAAATATCCCATGGACGGTTAAAAATAGGTCAAGATATGTGAAAAAGATAAAGGATATTACGTTTGGACATGATTCTTGAAAGTCCTTTCTTGCTATTTCGGGTGATTCCAATCAACCCTAATGTTGTTCTCAACAATTGCGTTTTTTTTGCAGAAATCGATCGTAATCACCCTCGGTGGTAATTTCCTGGAAACCATCAATTTTCATGGGACAATTTGGGCTATAGGCAATTGTTTCCTCAAGACCTCGACCTATAATCCTTTTCTATTCAGAAAGACCATTTCCTCGAATGAAGCCATTAATTCTTTCCATTCATTATTCAGGGAATAATCGAAGGTTGTGAGCAAACACGAATATATCGATTTTTCTAAACTTACTGTTATTTTATGATATATCATGTGTATGAAATGAACTAATGATCGTTAGTTAATAGTTTATCTGATGTAATAAACAGTTAATCGATGGAAACGTTTCAGCCATCATTTATTTAATTTTGTGACGTGTCTCATCGAAACTCTGAAGCAGAAGTTTCGATTGAATAGAGGTGACAGGAAATTTCCGAAGGATTCAATAGAAAGTGAAGAAACGGAAGAATTGGTTGAATTGAAATTTTCACCTTCCTAAATGAAAAGTATTTTTTTAGTTTGGAATTGTGGGGAAGATTTACTTATTTTATTCGAATCTCAGAAAGTTCTGATTGTTTTAGAGAAGCAGATTCATGAAGAATTTTTATGAATTTTTTATTCTCGATTTCCATAATATGAATCGAATACTTGTTACTCGTTATCTGAGAAATAGTTTCAAGGCTGATGTAGCATTGATTATTTATGTTTCGATTTAAACTTTAAAATTTTGTTGTTTCATTTAATGTCATCACAAAAAGTATTAGAAGTATTGATTGTAAGTGTATTTGTTTATATAAGAAGAGTCATATCCTTACTATGTCGTTTTGAAAAATAAAAAAAAAATCATTAAAACTGTTTAGTTTGAGATTTGCGTCACTTTTCACTTATCTTCCCTTGTTATTCTACGTTGTTTTATTTTTGAACATTTGTTGGATGATCTTCATATTCCTCGAAATGAATGAATAAATAAATTATTCGATATCGAAACCTTATGCAACATAATAATAAAACAATACGGCCTTCGATGCACTACTTTGTGGATATAAATCTTTATTTTTGTTGCAGACTTAACTACATACTGGATGATCCGTGAAAACACAAACACCGAAAATTAGGTAGGTGTTTATTTATTATTCAATCAATCTCTCATTTACAATTTAACATAAAAATAAAGTTATATAAAAGATAGGAGTAATAATTCATAAAAAGCAATTCTATTCAGAATAACCAATTGTGGTATTGTATGTATATACATTGGTAAATGTTGCCATAAATTTCAAAGTGAAACTGGATGTATCATTTTGATAGCTGGCTGTGGAAAACATGGTTTAAAATTAATGGATTTATGCTCAAAAGGTCGTGGTTCTGAAAAATTTGGAAAAAAAACAATTTGAGCATAAATTTATGCATTGAAACTATGTTTTCGGTTAACATTCAAAATGTAACATCTAGTTGCACAGCTGCCGCAAAGTTCCTTGTACGGGTCTTTATAAATGATTGTAACATCGTAGGTTGCTTTGAAATTTTTTTATCTTATCGTTTTTCATGCAAAGCACATATAAATTTATAATTTCAGTCACATTTTTCGATTTCTTTCGGAATAACCAGCCTTAGCTCACAGTATCGTTTGTTTAAATTAAAGTTCACGTCGGAATATAAACATTTATAATAGTCCAACGCCAACTGTGCTGTTATAATCATTTATAGAGACCCTGTATTTCTGAGAACATTTATCGAAGTAATGTACATTTTTTATTCTGAGAGATTTGAACGAACAAAAGTTCCACAGACTTTTCAAAAACGCCGATTTTTAGACGCGAGAATTTTCGATAGCAAATACGAGTACTACTTTCGATTTTCAGTCAATATATGGTGAGAAAATGAATATTTTGAATTGAAAAAAAATGAAGATATGTTCGGGACATAAAAGATAAGTTTCCACCGAATTTTGTTTGTGTAATAAAGAGTAAAAAAACACAAACTTAGTTTTTTGAATTTTTCACATGAGGTTTTGTGGAAAAGGGTCAACACAATAGTTGTAAGTTTTTTTATTACACACAACTTCGCCATTCAACTATAGGATATGTAGCTTTGACAGAAATCGAAAAAAAACAGTTTTTTGGCCTTTACCTTTCCATTTTCGTCCTTATCGATGGGTTTCACTTTTTAGTATTTTTAACGTCTTCAGCACTCTTCCATATGGACAGGAAAATATGATACATCGACGATAAAGCAGAAGTTTCTAAAACAGAATTCAGGGAAAATAAAGGGTTTTCCAATAAGATGTGTTATTTTGATATTCAAAAAAAATGCCATTTTTCAATATAAATGATCGGATGTTTATCTCATTATAAGAAGAAGAAGCTATGCCGTTAATAGTGGAAAATAACATCAGGCAAAGAACCACCACGATCACGCTTACAGGACCATATCCTTTTAATGAAATTTACCATAACCAATCGCAAAGTGGCTGCCCTATGTCCTCGATAGCCTCACGAATTCCATCCTTGAGGTCTTGAATCGACGCTGGGCTAACACTAACTTGTTCCAACAGCTCGAATTTTTCCACCAACTTTTTTACGAACTTTCTCTGCCAAATTTTTACCATTGTTATAGCGAATTTTAATAATTTCAATGCGTTTTTGATGCGTGTATCTTTCCATTTTTATTGATGGCGTAGTTTCTTCTTGTCAAATGTCAAATAATGACAGCTTCAAACGTAACATCTAACGAAATAGCGGGCTATTCAAAATAACAACCTCTTATTGGAATACCCTTCAGTAGAGAATGTCTGCGTTTTGGCAATATCGAACCTTCGGCGACGTCTGTCGTACTTGAGCTGCCTTCTTGTCATTTTCGTGACAAATAATCGAAATATCATAAATAACCGAGCCGTCAAGCAGCATATTCTGCTGCATTTTCGACAAACACGGCACAACGTCGTCGACCACTCGTAAACCTCTCACCCCTGACCCTGTGACCCGAAATATCTGTGCCGCACTTCCGCTATGCTAATGACGGATAAATCCCTCGAGCAACCCTCGGGCGATTATTATTAGCGACCTGCTGCAACCCCCGTGTTTTGCACCGGGTATACTTTCAGCTTCTTGGACTGCTGCTGCATGGCCGGCCACCACATGTGGCTGAGAGCCCGTTTTCCGTTTCCTGGCCAAGATTGGTCTGAAGTCTTGAGTTGACACGAGATTTCACTTCGTGTATCTTTAGGACCCCTAATGACTGGAATTAACGGGAATATGTCTGCGATGATGAAGGTTGTTTTATCTTGTGGTGAGCAACTGGTAACTGCGTTTTGAAATGACAGGCAGATTAATATGCGACTGATTTTTCTTCTGGTTCATCACTATGAATTTCGTTTTCCTGCAATTTTATAAAGGGTTTTTCAATAAGAGGTGTTGATTTGAATAGTTATTTCGGAGCTGTCATTTTTTGACATTTGTCAAGTAGAAACATATAAATAATTCCATTAATAAAAATGGAACGATGCACGATTCAAGACGCATGGAAATTATTAAAATTCACTATAAAAATGGTGAAAATTTGGCAAAGACGGTTCGTAAAACTCGACCGCAATGAAGAAATTGGTGAAAAAATTCTAGCTGTTGGAACAACTTAGTGATGTGGAGATTAAAACCTGCGCACGTCATTCAAGAACATCCGAGAATATTACTGCTGTAACCCAGGTCTGTCCATTCCTCGTCGTTCTTTGGAATTAGGCATAGGGCAGCCATTGCAGCGATACCAGAAAATTTTCTACCCTACCGCATGCTGGATCTCATCTTATATTCGGGCATTGGAACGTCAGCATTAGAGATAGAATAGAGAAGAGACGCTATGAAATACAATTGTGTAAGGAAAAATGGAACCACTGGGCGGGGCTTAGTCGCGGACCAATATGGCGGAAAGTTCAGGGTTGAATTAAGTTGCCAGTTTTTTCTGTTTACAAATTTCACCCAAAAAATACGACGCGTTGGGTCTTTAGGAATCCTGTTCAAATAAGGTGAATTGAATATCAAATGAACAATTTTTCTTCAGGCAATAATATACACATATAAAAAGATATCAGATTACCAAGACAGACATGCAAAAATTTCGAATGCGGATCTGTTCACTCTCATCCTTACCTGTGAAATGTTATTCATGTAATTTTCTTCTTATCTATCTCGTCCCTGCTTGAACAAAGCCATACGGCACACGATACTATTTTATTATTGTTTATTGAGCACAAGAAATCTCAATTTAACTTGAAAAAGGTTCAAAAATCACTACCTTTAGAAAATATTTAATGATTGTCAAAATTCGACGTATACTGGCAGTAATATGGCGGATCTGATACCACTTTTATTTCATTCTAGTACTATCTATTCTATCATCCTTTTCCCTAACTGAAAACAAGCTTAAACGGTCATAAATTTTTTTATAAGGTTTAAGTTGCTGTAATAAATGTATCGAATTAAGAAGAAAATATGTTGAGTAATAAAATATATCAATGTATCATCGTATAAGTTCAAAAACATTCATAATTATCGTGTGTTACTAGTTCAACAAAAATATAATGATTTCTCAGTAAAATGTGAAAGTTATGGCAAATCTCATGAAGGTTGAAAATGCATAGTACAAACATAATTATATTCTTTGAATCCTTTTCGATTGAGTTTTACGTTTCCTCGAAAAAAAACACCATTATTTTGAGTAAATTCAACCCATTTGACTATAAAGTTCGATATTTTGTGGAGTTGTATAGGGGGTATGTATGCATAGCAAAACATCTGATAAAAAATATTTATAATTAATTGACTATGAGGTTATATCAAGGTCGAATCAGCCCATGGTTCGATTCCATCAAAGGATTCGAATTTTCGTGGCCGTTTTCCCAACACGATATGCAGGGGATAGGGAAATCCAATATTATAATATTTTCCCCATTAGGTTACGTAATGGCAGTTTAGTTTATCGTCTATTAGGTAAGCCGCTTTCCTGATTTCAGCTCATGCAATCCAAAATCTGCACAGGCGATCTTTATCCCCTTCCAAATTATTCATGTTATGTAACTTATACCGCATAAATTAATTCGATCTATGTTAGCGGTTTATGATATTCAGTGGTGTGGTCGAAAAGAAACTGAAACCTTACATAATTCAAAATATTTTAGAAAGATATCAGGTAATCGTTTCTATAGGGTTGGTATAGTATTCAATATCTTCTATGCTGAATTTGTAGTACTTTTTGCCTCTTCCTAGAGGGTGTCATGATGTTGAGCAAATAACTTTCGAATTTTGAGCAGGTAGTGATGAGGAATCCAAGGTTGAATGTGATTATGTTTCAAACGATAACACTATTGAATCACTCCAATCACCAATTGTTTACTTCACCCCAGTGCGGTAGTGAAATGCTTTTCATCTCACTCTAATGCTTGGTTGATTACAACGCAGTACCATTAACGCGTAGGGGCATCTCTATGTTTATTATTCACTCTGAGGAATCATTCATGAAAAAGCATGCAAGAAATTTTTTAATTTCCATTATATCTTATCAGCGAATGATAGAGAGCATCTGTTTGCCGAAGTACCCAAATGCAAGAGACTCTGAGGAATCTGAAGCTAAGGTGTAAATGACCAAATGGACCTTGAACCAAGTTTTAGATTCCAAAATCAACTGTTTGAAAGCTTCATTGTCTTCTATAACGTATAGGATGAGAAAAAAGTGCTTTGTTGTGTCAGAGAAAGCTGTGGTACAGATTAATGTTCAACTGATCTAAGGATAAGAAAAGTTACAAACATTTAATGAACAACAATAAAACTCCGAGTACACGTTGATTCACTGCCAAGATAATAACACTTATAAAAAATCCTATCTCTTATTCTAGACAATGCATAAATAAAAACACGAACAATCAGAAAGACCAAGAATGTACCAAAAATTGCAAGTACAGCAGTCCAAGGAGCGTCCTCCCAATTTAAGATGGCATACAAATACTTCTGTCCTAGGTAATTTTTTCCACCAGCCAGATAGTAAATAACAGTGAAAAATCCATAAATCAAGGCCATCATCATCATAAGGTAAAAATGCAGAAGATTTGTTGGCATCGACGAAAGCATAAAATCCAAAAGCATCAGCACAGCAGTCCACAGATGCAACACGTAAGATATGCTGTGATAGAGTCTCCTCTCGTTGTAGTACACGTAGCCGAAGTACCCAAATGCCACAGACACCGAAGAATCTAAAGCTAAGGTGTAAATGACCATATGGATCTTGAACCATGTTTTAGATTCCAAAATCCACTGTTTGTCAGCCTCCTCGTCTTCGTTAACGTATTGGACCACAGTGATCAACATCGATGATGCAGCAGCTAAACAGCAAAATATCTCACTCCATGTGGTATAGTACAGGAGAAAGGATCCTTTGTCCATGCATTTCAAGCAGCCGCAGCAAATAGCAATGTCCACCATGCGTATGCCGACATACCAAATGCCCAGATAAAAGATGAGGTACAACATGCGGTAGAGTAGGAAACTCTCTGGTATCGAGGTGTTCGTTTGCCATTGGCATAGCACCAATTGTTCTGGATGGTCATAGGAGAAAAGGAATTTTTTCCATTTGAATTGATCCTTCCAGCCCATGACAGTTCTGATGTTCAATGGAAGTCCTTGTCAAATTTGAGATTCATAGAGTACCAAATACCAAATGGTTTTATTTTTGACTTCGATGGGCAGTCATCATAGCAGCATGGACCTATAATACTCAGTGGCGGCTCGTGGGTGAAAAAAGAGGTGAAGAGCTAAACAAGCAGAAAAATCTAGACTAACATCTTTTTTATGTAAACTCACCTATTTTTTGTATATCAGATCTAACCTTCGGTCCTTTAAACTAGCAAATTTGTCCGTAATGTCTTCATAAAATGGTTGTTTGTTTGTTAGTTGAATTAAAAGTTCTTTTTGAATGGAAATATTGGCCCAAGAGGAAAGCCTGTGTTGAGATACAGAATTTATTAAATAAGTTTTTATTCTCTTGAGGCAATATTATATGATTTGCCATTTTTCATTTTTTTTCTTGTAGAAATTTTCAAGTCAACAGTAGGCCGACCTTCATTTAAGATGTCCTTTTTGCCTTCGTCTTTCCAACGATGAAACGGAGTTTCTATTAAACTGCACCCAATGTCATTAATGGGTTCATTTTTAATATCGAAGCCGAAGCACTTAAAGTAAACAACAGTTATAGGCGATGCGCGGACAGTAAAGCGGACAGTAACCGACGACGTAACATGTACAGACTGCAGAGGGTTACTGGTAGGGATGGGAAGTATTAGGAATACCAGGTATCGATACTACGTATCAGCATACCAAGTACGTATACCTGGTATTGGCTAATACTTGCAAAACAAGTATTGAAATACTTGCAACGCAGAAGACGTGCTGGCAGTCGGCGCTTCTCGAACTCGGATCCTTTCTTTCTATGTAATACTTGTAATAGTACGTACGTACCGATAAGGGACGGACTGGGGCGCAGGTAGTATTTCGTTACGAGTATTTGGACAAGTATTTTGGTACTTTTTGGAGCAGTACAAGTACAGGGATACTTGTTTACGTGTTTCAGTTGTTTTTTTCAATCGAACGAAACTACCGCGGACGTTCTTATAATTCTACCTGATTTGACACCGCACTCTTCGAAGAATGAGCTGTAAACAAAATAACTTGAATTCTAGGAATAGTGGGAATTGCGGAATTTTTAGATGAATGGTTAGCGATTTTATAATTATGTCAATAAAATTTTAAAGAATGTGTTGAATTAAATTCAGGTACAGGGTTTTTCACTAAAATTTGCCCTCCCCCCTTTAACTTTGTTACTAAAAGAGATACAAAAAAATTTCCATACAAATTTCCACAAAATCAACTGAGATTTTCAATATGACTTCACAAACTGAAACATATACAGGGTGGCCAATATATTGATGACACCTTTTTTTAATTTGGCTTGCTCTTTTTTGCCCTGATTTCAACCAAATTATTAATATAGAATCTGATGAAGTATTTTCATCCATATAACAATTGTCAATTGTTAATCTGAAATAAATGTTGAAATATTTATATATTATTCATTACACAAAGAGATTATCAGTAAGTATTAAAACTGTCGAAAATATTCATTCTCTTCCATCAACATAAACAATAGTATTATACGACATCGGAAATACGTACGGTACTTCGTACCAAACCAATCCGTTTTTAGACCACGCCCAATACTTGCAAGTATTTCAATACCTGGTATCCGTCCCTGGTATTGTCGATACTCATACTTGTCATACCTAGTATCGGAAAGAACAAGTATTTCCCATCCCTAGTTACTGGAGCTCTTCAATACAGCCAGAAAACGTAATATGTAGAAAGCCCCGGTGACGTCACCCGTTACCATAGCAACGCAGCGATCGAGGTGCAAGTTCCGTGACAAACCTCTTCTCTCGATGCGGCCAGCGACAAGATATTTATAATGAGTTTCGTGATTCGATAACAAACGTCTCCTGAGTTCTGACATGGAGCTAATGAAACGATTAAATTATTGTATAAATAATGAATAATAATTATCATCCTCAATGAACATTTTAGGTGACCCTGACTCTAGGAATTTTTAGGTGAAGAGCCACTTCACTCCCTTCACCTGAAAAGCCGCCTCTGATAATACTAATTGGACGTCGAACTTCCTTATGCTGGATTCACAATGGACGTAACCATAAAACTCCCGAAACGTAAACGAAAAACGCAAAGTTGAACCAATGCAAATCATATGGAACTGTTCACAATAGGCTCTGTAATTTTAACGTTTACGTTGAGCTTATGATAGTCCGTAATTCTAACGTTAATTATAGAAATTTGTTCACATTCTGTGATTTGTAGGTCTAACTCACCAACGTCGTTTTTTTCTTCTTTTAGAATTTTGCTCTTCAATTTCTTTTTTTTACAAACATCGTCTCAATAAAAACAGACTTAATACTTCATACATTTTTAAATAATGACAACACTTCACAGTAATCAATTGTCAAAAAATTCATAGAACACTTATTATAAAGGTACAGAAACATCTTTTCACTCTACAAAAACGTCTATAATTTGCTACTGCGCCCAAAGTCCATTCTGAACACATTTACGTTTACGGACAAAGTACGTTTACGTGTTCGTTATGGTTATGTCCATTGTGAATCAGCACTTACTGTCACGTAGAAAAAAGTGAGGCAAATGGCCACCATTTGCAGTTTGGAGGGAACCACAAATATTTTGATGTTTTATGCCATCTGTGCTCGAATTTTGACTGAAACATAGACGTTCCTTTGAAAGAAGTGATGAAAAACGAACTTTTTATTTTAGTGTTCTGTGAACTCTGACATTTCGGTCTATTAAAAGTATAAATATTTTCGATTCATGTGATTAGTTTTTAAACAATATTGGTAATCCTATCATTTTGATTCGTTGAAATAAAATAAATAAAGGAATATTGGTAATTCTAATATTTAAATTCATAGAAAAAGTGACATCTCTCAAAATATTTGTGGTTCATACTCCAAACTGCAAATGGCCGCCGTTTGCCTCAAATTTTTTAACAGGTTCGCCATCTAGTTAGTATTATAACTCTATGCATAGCAGTTATTAACGAGATCAAATTTGTTCAGAGCACTCAGTGGCGTATTTTCATCTGAACGCGAAGCAAATACTGATGTCCACCATGAGTATGCTGACCATAGAGATAGAATAGTATAGAGTAAAATGAAATCTAGTAAATAAAAGGGATGTTCTAGTAATTCTAACCCTATTTGTGTGCTGGGGCGTTGTCCTGAAAAAAAAAAACACATTTGGATAGCTTTCCGCGTCTTTTCTCTTTAATTTTTGTGAGTAGAGTAGTCAGTAATGTCGAATCGTAATCTCCAGTTATTAGTAGTGTTCTTTCGAACTGATTGAACTGATGGAACTTATGTGATTTAAGTGAAAGTGATTTTGCAATCAGAATACATTCAATCACTGAATGTCCGAAAGAATGCGCTCAGTTTGATCTTTATTATATGTATATGTTCTGTTCTGAACTGGTAATGAACTCTGGTTTGCCATCTTCAGTTACAATTTATGTTTTCGACTTAATTCATTTATCTCTGTAAATGTCAGTGTGTATAAAATTCTTATAGACTTATATGTCTATGAAAATTCTGCAACTTCTAACTTCAAATTTTGAGGTTAACTCTCCAATCTGAATTCAAATGATCTAAGGAATTCCGCGATTAGAATAATCACTTGCAATCACTTTAGAGTTGTGGAAGGGGGAACTGATTGAAAACGAAAGAACGAGCGCTTCAACTGATCTTTCTGATTGAAGCTATATAAATCACTTCGTTCAGTTCGAAAGAACATCACTATTGTTCTTCCCTCAACCAAAAAATCAATCATGATTACTCCATGGCAATGCCAAGAAACTGAAGCAATAACTCTTTTATCAGATTTTTGGACACGAAACTTCTAAGGTTTTGGAAAAACAGAGTGTTGCCATTCCATCCATTGTTTTTTTGTTTCTGGATCGTAAAAATGTATCTGAGTCTCACCCATAGTTTCAATTCGATTCAAGAGGTCTACATCGTTTTCAAATAGAATAGAGCACAGATCGAACGCGATGCTTCTACCCTTGCACGCTTTTGGTCAACATTGAAACATGTAGGGAATCTTTTTTCAGAAATTTTTCTTATGTCCAAATTCATGTGAACTGTATAATGAACGCGTTCGTATAAATATTCAGTGCTTGAAATATCCGTTTAAGCCCAATTCGACGGTATGATAAAAACATGTCATGAACTGCATCGATATTTTTGACGACTGATGACACAGAAACTTGCATGCCCGATCGGTCATCATCTTCAATGGAAAATTTACCTCTTTTGAAGCTTACAGTCCAATAATTCACGGTCGCATATGAAGGACATTGATTACCAGGGATATTTAGAATATCTTCGTACATCTGCTTACCTCTTTACCCTTCTAAATGCAGGTACTTAATGATGGTTCAATAATACTCCAATTTTTCGATTTTTACAATTTCGGTGGATCTTTTTTTAAATTTATTGCGTAACTCTGGTTTACTTTTTTGACGTCAAACTTTACACTGACACTTCTAATAAGTTATTGTTCGTTGCTTTGGTATCGCAATATTTTGTTTATGCATGGAACTGGTCTAGGCCATATAGATAGGATAGTTTAAAGTTGCCATCATTAAAATAAACGTGGTATCAGATGCGCCATATTACTACCACCTAACGTCAAATTTGACAATCGTTGAATTTTCTGGAGCAATTGTGATTCTTGCGCCTGTTTCTAGTTAAATTGTGATTTTTTCTGCTTAAACACTACAATAAAATGGTATCGTGCACTGTAAGGCTTTCTTCAAGCAGAGGAGAGACAGATAAGAAGAAAATTAGAGGAAAAACATAGGTATCACAGGTAGGGATGAGTACTGAACCGATCCGCATTCGAAATTTTTGCTAGTCTGTCTTGGTAATCTGATATCTTTTTATAACTGTATATTATCGCCTGAAGAAAAACTGCTTATTCGATATTCAATTGACCTTATTTGAACAGGATTCCTGAAGACCCAATACGTCGTATTTTTTGGGTGAAATTTGTGAACAGAAAAAACTGGCAACTTAATTCAACCCTGAACGTTCCGCCATATTCGTCCCCGACTTAGCGCTGCCCAGTGGTACTTTTTTTTCTTACTCAATTTTATGCCATAGCGTCTCTTCTATATTATATCTCGATGCTTCAAATGGATCAATACATCCTCGTAATTGACATTTTTTCAGTGGAATAAATAAAGTGGATTCCAAGTTTCAAGGTTGAGTTAGGGTTTGAAAAAAATTTAAATCATAAATAAATCGGAAAGGATAGTAATGCTTTCATTTAATATTCTATGTTTCAATAAAAGCTTCTAACTTAGCGTCGTTTTTTCGAATGATGTTGGCAGCGTTGGTCAGATTCCTAGAATTTATTGGGTTTAATGAAGTCATGGTCACTTGACCCGCGGGCAGGTGTAGAAAATCAATTAGGGTCGTTGCTCTCCTTGCTTCAATGGTCTATAATTTTTTTTCGAGCCATTAGTTCGACATCCGTCATCCGTCAGTTCAGCAGCGGTCGATAAACGAAAAGTGAATGTTAAATAACCGTAATTAGCTTCACCCTTACAAGACGAGGATTACTGATTCTTGTTACGAGCAGGTTTTGTTTGGAGTTAAACCAAATTTGGGGTTGTTTTGTCGTATTTAAGTGGTAGAAGTATGTTCATTATTACTCTCTTGAGGTGCGTTTTTTAGAATGATCGATTCAGGTGATTTACTCGGAAAATTTGACAGTTCTGGTGGACGGTTTCCTTCGAAATTATATAATATGTAATTGAAAATAATGGTAGGTTTACTGTTTCGGTTTTGTTTCAGACACTGAGATTCGTAAAAATTAATTTTCCTGCTCTAAGGTTGCGCTGTACAAAAATTACTGACTGCAGAATTCGAAATTTATTTCTCATGTGTCAAAATATTCAGATATCGATTGAAATATAATCTGGGAGGGTTCTGCATTTCTAAAAAACTTTATAGGTTTTCACTTCCAGTCTTTGAAACAGAAATAATTAAAAAAATGTTTAATTTAGATGAAATGATCCTACGAAAATCTTGCACTAATTTGTCAGGTGCAAATTGGTTTTGAAAAAATTGTTGCCTAGCAGTAAAACTAAAAATGGAAATAAATGAAAAGGATAATGTAACGTTTCGGTGTCTATATCAGACACCTTCTTCAGAAAAACTTGTAAAATCTTCGGAATTGTGTGTTTTTCATTTGGAGTCTAATTGACATTTTTTAATAATTTCTGTTTCAGAGACTGGGAGTGAAAACCTATAAAGTTTTTTAGGATTGTCGAAAGATTGTTTCTATTTTAATCTGAGGAATATCATTTGAAATAAAATCGATGTTAACGACATTCGAAATGTAGTGCCGATAATTGAAATGAAACGAAACGAAATATAAGAATTAGAAATAGCAATTTTCCTTGGCAAAAGCCATATGATCTTGTTTTATCAGGTATTGTCTGAACTAGATTAGTGATGATGTTATTTTTTACAGATTTGATAGCAGCATAAAAACATTTCCGTCGAGGTGATACATATCAACCGATCATGTAGCAGGTAAGTACCAGCAAGAAGGAATATAAATTAGGCGACGTTGCAAAATGGCGAATGCGCTAGTCGCGCACTACTATAATTATTTTATTAGAATTTTAGAAAAGACTCAGATCTACTGATTATTTTTAGGCATTTTTAATCGCTTCAATAGGTAGTGGTTGATAAAATTTATGTCTTTGTAGAATATAAAAAAAATTGTTTAAAAAATAAATAACATTTGAACGCTGTTATCTGAGGAACACAGCAATATTTTTTTTTAATTCCCTGTAATGACGAATTTCGTGAGGAAATAATGTTATGAGGTCAACATCGGTAATGGTCTAAATCAGGCTGTGAACATTTTTTATAGATGAAATGTATATCTGCATTTTTTGCCTCGAATAGAAACAAAAGAAGATAAGAAAATGTTACATATATTTGTCAACTATTTTTCCAAACTTTTTTCAACATTTACCCTATAAATTTCATTCTTCTCGTGTTGCTGATTTATTCAACATTCATTTTTGTAGTTAATTCTAGTTATTTCTAAGGTTTGTCAAGGTGCTTATCGGATCACTTTAAGTAATGGCCTAGTTTCACTTGTTACATGTTAGCAGATGCGATCTGCTTCGAAAATTCTTTATGAAAGTATCCATAACACAAATGTAGAAACTATTAATATTTTTCCACGAGTGGAAAATTCAACGATGAAAAAATTAGAACGACTATTAGAATAAGCTTGCAGTACGCGTATTAAACATTTCTTTCCTTAATTCAATGAATTTTTATTGATAAGATCAATTGAACACTTCCATGAATATTGCTTAGTGATTTCTACATAGAAAATTATAGCTAGCAGAATTATTTTCTGTATTAATTATGTATTCGACCACTAATGACATTTTTATGGAAGTTGTGAGATTAATTTTCTTCTTTCAATCTCTATCGTCAATGATTTCCAATGACTTATCTGTAAAAATCTTGTTTCCATTTTTGCAGAATTATAATTCTACTCTCTTCTTTTTGAGCGCTCGTTCTACTTAAACGAGTGCTATATCGTTTTGCCCAAGTGTCAGTAATTTTCGAATTTTGAGCCGAAAATGATCTCAAACCATAGTGCTCTACTACATGATAACGAATTCGTGGTCAAACTCAATTCTGTCCGGAGGGCCGTCCGTCCGTTAGCACAATAACTTTCGAAGGGATCGCCCTACAGACTTGAAATTTTCAGGATAAGTTCGGGCCTCAAATGACTCGGTTAAGTTCGTTAACCAGTCAAATCGTATAGGGTGTTCCATAAAATATGGCCATTCAAAATATTTGTTCCTCAATATCTCAGGAAATACGAAACCAATCGGAATGAAATGTTACGGCCTTAGACTATATCCCGTCTTAGTCTAAGGTTACGGCCAACTACAAGATGCGGATAACAAGACTCATGCTAAATTTTGTGGCCATAGTGTGAACAGAACCACAGAAAATTCAATTGGAATATTGAAAAGATGAATCTTTATATTTCCATTACAGGATATCTTATTCGAGTGAATTTTTTTTGTGAATAAAAATTGATATACTGCACCTTCATGCAAAATTTTGTGGCCGTAGTGTTAACAGAACGATAAAAAATTCAATTGGAATATTTTAAGAAGAATCTTTATATTTCCAAAACAGAATATCCGATTCGTGTGAAGTTTATTTTGGAAATGAAAACTAATATACCTAACGTTCATGAAAAATTCAAAAAGGAGCGCATCATCAGAACCATAAGTTTAATTTTTTTACATATTTCTTTTTCTGAATAATTTCCAGAATACAATTTCGATTGCGCTGAGATTCTGCATTTATATATTTGGTATCAATCGCAAGTCTCATACAAAATTTCGAGATAATAGTCTTCTTGCTCCACCAATGAACGAGCGCTCAAAAGCTTCTGCTCAGGGAAATTATATATTTGCTATTCTTATTGCCGTAAGTGTACGTAAAGAGACATTTATTCAGCTCTTTTTGTCTGGGTTTAAAACTAGCGCATCTTCGTATTTTCTACCTCGCTAAGGAGACAGGGCCCCACTGTAAACGAAAACAATCATCGCACCTACACGAATGGAATTCAGAACAAATAGAAAGTGATGACCCGCGGCCACGCCCGCCTTTTTATCATATAGGTATCTCACCTTGAACGGAATGCAAATATCGTCCGATTTCCGTCGAAATTGTTTTGTGTAATACGCCGTAGATAAGATACAAAATGTCCACATTTTTCTTACATTTCTCTTGTTAGTCATTGTTTGCGTTGAGGCATAGCGAAAATGCGAAACTATGGGCAAATATGAGAAGCGAAACGATTCTTTGTTGGGAAATTGGAAAATTGTAGTGCTGTTCACTATCGGTTTTGTAATGTTTGGTCGTTTTCTTTTGTTGGGAAGATTTTTTATCTTTATAGGGTCATAGTTCTGGGAAATGTATATAGATATTGCTGTGATTTTCCCTGATTTCATCAGTTTTTGAAACATTGTGTGTCGGGCAGTAAAAGCGATACTTCGAGAAGGATAATGAAACTTAATAACCGGTGTGTTGAGAATACTATATACAAGTCCATGTTCAAATTCACATTAGTTCTTGAGATATAGGGTGTTAAACTGTTACTCAAAAACTGACTAAAAAAGTAGTACGTTACTAAGATATTTTAAACTTACATTTTTTTTAATTCTGCCTTCTTTTCGTGTGGAGCGCTTTTTTATGTAAGGAAATAAAACATCCTTGACTTTATGTAGTAGAGACGCTAAGTTGAGATGTTTCACTTTTCAAATGAAGTTGAATTTTTGAATGAACAGAATGAAACCAATGGCTCTCTGGAAATTCAGATTCGTATTATCGTTTTAAGAATATGAAAAATTTCTCAGAAAAAATTTCCTAAAGAAAAATTTTCTCAGAACAAATTTTCTAAGGAGAAATTTTTTCAGGAAAATGCGTAAAATGCGTGTTCTTTCATGGCAAATGATAGTGTTAATTTTTGGCCGAGACCGCAGCTCGAGGCGAAAAATTCACTGGAATGTGCTATGAAAACACGAATTTTATACGCACGAAATACAACATTTTTGTACAACTGTGAATGTGAATTTACATCGTCTGAAATATAAAATGATTGAAGGCAATGCTTTCAAAAAAAAAAGTAGGGTAGGTTTTAAACAGTAGGTATTTCCTTTTTCTCACTGTTGAAAAAATACTTTTTTTAACGGTGAAAAGAATAATCATTTACGCATCCATAGTGATCAACAAAAGTCAAGTTTTTTTTTGACTGTTGTAAAAAAATTCCAGACAAAAATTTCTTTGAAAAAATTCCTCTGAAAAAAATTTTCTCTTGGTGATCCAAAAAAGTTGGTTCAAAAATGTGGATCCAAAATTGCTCGTCCAACAATATTGGTCCTAAAATGTTGGTCTGAAAATGTTGGATCATTAACAAAGTTGGTCCGAGATTGGCCGACCGCAAACACGATAACTTTCGCAAGGAACACCCATCCCCAAATGTACGACCTGTATATCAAACACCCCCTTACACTTTCCATTTTTCCAAGAAGGACCCCATACCAAAATCTGTCGGCGGGTTCCGTATGGAAGCGTGAAACGATCCGCTCGTTGTTCCCCGGCCTCGTGGTATAATTCGGCCATCATATTCCAAACAAAGGCGGTCGTTATCGGCGCTAATCTCTTCTCGCTTCCCCGTCATAAATCCGTCTTTAATCAAGTGAGGAAGATGGCGGCGGCCGAGGGGGATTTCGTGCAGTCACCGGCGACGCGACAGCTGGCCGGCGGTGTTGCGGATCGGCCGCAAATACACCTGCCCAAACACGGGCAACGTCTTGAGCGCACGAGAGCGTCGCGACACGGCCTAACGCCGTCGTGAGGCCGAGATGACTTGGCAGGTTTTCCGTGGGACGTTGGCCCTTAGTACTTGGTCTTTTTTTCTGATCGATATACGCGACCTTATTAATTGATGATAATTTAGCGTTTTCCCAACTATTTTGTTTTTTCTTAAAAACTTTATAGGTTTTCACTCCCAGTCTCTGAAACAGAAATAATTAAAAAAAACTGTAATTAAAATGCTGTTTACAATATTCCCTGTATATGTGGAAAATCTTATACAGGAAAGACATCAAGACCTTTAGAGATAAGAAAACGGGACATAAAAATAACATAAAAAATAGAGACATTACAAGATCATAAATCGCTGATCATGTATGTTCAAATAGCGGAGATCATATGATGAACTGGAACAACACAAAGATCCTAATGACGGAACCTGATAATTATAAAAGAAAAATTAAGGAATCCACATGTATTTTATTTGATGAAGTAGATAATTTGACCAATTGTTCTGTTGGGATAGATCGTATTTGGATTGATTTATTGAAGAAAGAAACGACATCAGGAAGTTTCAAGATTAAATAAATCAACATCTCTAGATATTGACAACTTTAAATGTCAATCAGATTACAAATGAAAAAACACACAATTCTGAAGATTTTACGAATTTGTCTGAAGAAGGTGTCTGATATAGGCACCGAAACGTTATATTATCCTTTTGATTTATTTCCTTTCTTCAGGTTACTGTTAGGCAACAATTTTTTCAAGACCAATTTGCTCCTGACGAATAAGTGCAAAGATTCTCGCAGGAGCACTTCACCTTAATTACAAATTTTTTGATTATTTCTGTTTCAGAGGCTGGGAGTGAAAACCTATAACGTTTTTAAGAAATGCAGAATCCTCCAGAATATATTTCAATCGATATCTATTTTGTTTTTAATTCAAGAGCTAACATAATACAACGCATAAAACAAAAAAATCGCTAGATGAATGAAGTACAAAATGGGGGACCCTATTATTCTACATATGATACCTACCAGGGCTCAGGGAAAATCAGAATCAAAAGAAGAACTTGAAAAAAGTATCTCTGAAATTCGCAAAAAAAGGTTATTATTAAAATGGGTACAAACTGGACAAACAATACCATAAAAGAAAACCTACTACAAGTCAAACTGAATACACAAAAATAATAACCATCAGTGTAATGACACGTAAAAGGGTTATCTGAAACGACGAGAAGAATTGGAAATAGGTACTAGGTGCAGGGAACAGCATTCAAGACTCAGGATACTATCAAGGCTAGTCGCACTAATTTCAAACTTGATAGTGGTATCAAAAACTTTCGAGAAAACTTTTCCTTCGAAAATTTTTTCTGAGAAATTTTTCAAGAAATTCTTTCGGAGAAAATTATTTTGGTTTCCCCAATTTTTGATCAACATTCATTAGATCAACATTTTCTTATCATTATTTTTTGATCAACATTTTTATTTTTCAGATGCCAATTTTTTTGAGGCGCTAAACTTTTTAGCGCCACTTTTTTTTTGACGGAAAATTTTTGTAGCGCCATTCTTTTTGAGTCTCAATTTTATTTGGGGCGCCATTTGGTCGCTTGAATTCGCTTGATTCGAAATCATTTTTTCTTATTCAGCTAACTCGAAAACCTATAAAATCGTACCTAATTCGATAAAATCTGCCATACTTTTCAAATGAATTCAGGTTATAGATTTTGCATTTTTCGTTTTCTAGTATAATATACTAGGATCTACCTACATACGACTATAACAATAGATACTGAGATAAAAATAGAATGGAGAAACTATATCGACACATATTACAGGCGTAAAACAGCAAATAGTCATTTCATGGTTGAATATAAAGTATATTTCAATGGAAGTGCGAAAAATGTTTCATTAGGGAGGAACTCACAGTTTAGGGAGTTTTTGGGTCATATAATGAACTTAAATGTCTTTCCTAAGTTTTGTGAATGATGTTCCTTTCGTTGTGTGTAATTTGATGCAAAGATCTTGTTTATATAACTGTATGTGTTGTATTGTTGTTTTTACATAGTGTACGTTACTTTAATCTAAACAGTTTCGTTTTTATGAGCTTTTCAGTCAGAGTGTGACCATCGTGTAGTCAAATGGATTCTATAACTTGAATCTGTTTACTTTTTCAGAAAATATCAATTCTAAGACTCAGGGACAACTCTGAAAGTCTTTCTCTGATAATTTTCTACCTAAAAACCTCCCCCTATGGTATACCCCGATAAAATTATAAGGTACATCAAATCTTTCCGTCAAATCGTCATATAATCGCACTATGCGACCGAATTCGTAAAAGTGAATGCACAATATGAGATTCAATGGGTCAATTTATGGTTTAAAAATCACCCCAAAAACCGATGTTTTCCAGCCCGTCGAGCCATAAAAATTCAAAATTACGCCCGAGATCGATCCTGTTAGCGAAAGTGAACAGACCAAACAAGATCCGAAAGTATCATAAGGCAAGCGTCTCTTTGGGTCTAATATTACACGTAGCGCCCGAAAAGAAGGAGCAGGTATAAATATGAGGAAAGTTATTGCACCCCTGTTGCATTCGCGCCCCCGACAAGACGACACATGGCGTCCGCGAACAGTTGCGGAACCCGGCGGACGCGTGCCCATCAAGAACACAGATCTAATTGATTGGAAATGATTCTGTAATTTTTTTCTAGAGAGAGGTTCGACGGTGCGAGATAATTCTTGCGCTGATGGTTGTTGGTCTTGCGTCCGACACTCGAGAGCTCGACCATCTGTTTTTTGAAGGTTTTTTTTTCATCTGGTCGGTGGTACCTTGCGGGTTGGGATTCGACGAGTGCGGATTTTCAAGGGGTACCTTGAGACTCTTGAGAGGGATGTGGATGTTTGAGCGTGATGGAGGGTTTTGAAGATTTTGGAGAAGGATGTGCGCCTGAGTTTTATGTCGACAGGTCGACTCAATTGAATTAACGAATCCGCGTGATGAGAAACCCGAAAGAATTCTAAATACAGTGGAACTTCCCTATAACGAAAGCGCTGAATTCGCAAAAAAAAATCGTTATAAAGAAATTTCGTTAAACAGAAAATGTTTTCTATAGTTGGCAATGTGGTGGCCGACTTCACTAATAAATTCAAATTTATCATTCAAACTTAAGCACTTCCTTTTCGACATTTTCGCACAATGGTTAGATTGAAACCGAACAGCCAGGCGTGTATTTGAAACTATTTCAGAAGGATCTCTCTGCCCGCCGTAATGATTTAGTTTAAGGTCGGGATCTATTACGTACGCCCGGATAATTTTCGGAGAAACACCCACCAATACCCATTCAAAAGTTATGTTTTTCGAATATTTCGTTATAGAGAGAAGTTACTTCGTTTTAGAGGGTGTTTTTTTAATTTTAACATAGAATTTGGATTCAAGGTGCAATGTCTTGTACGAAATTCGTTACATAGACGTTCATTATAGGGAAGTTCCACTCTAAATTGACGAAAGGCCTGACGTTCAGAAAAAGGTTTTGTGCGAATGTTCACTAGAAAAACGATCATTCGAATTCAAACTATTGTTAACCCTATATCTACCAGTGCGAGGAGGTTTTTGGTTTATTATAAAGCTGAACGAATGAAAATCAAACTAAAACAATTGAAAAACATCAACCTCAGGCTTCGGCCTTGAGTGCGCAAGTTGAGCTATTGTAACCATACAAAAATTGGCAGTAAAAAACGCTGTCCCTCTAACTGAAATATCCATATAACTGAGCCTTTTTTCATTTTTTCCTATTTTTTTGTGAGATAAATTTTCACTCCTCTTCCAACATGATTCGTCATCTTGAAATTGCATCTGGAAAAACAGAAACACAAAAACACCACGAGAAAGTTATATCTCATGTACTGGGTTTCCTAAATTCGTTGTCTATTGAGGAGATTTCAGAAACCCGAGGAGCTAGACCAAATGAGTGGCGATTTTTAAGAGAGTTCATTTGGTGAAAACTGCAAACTTCTAAGTCAAACCATTCTCGAGCTATTAGAGAAAATTGGAAAATGGCATCGAATGAAAAGTTCTCATAACTTCTTTATTACTGAAGTTATAAACATGAAACTAAAACATTATACTTTTTTCAGTAGAATTCATTGAAGTGATTAGTTTTTCATTATTACATGTTGTAATCTCATCGGGTTTCTGAGATCCCCTCACTATACAACGAATTTAGAACACCCGGTGCATATCACCAATATGCCACGAATAACAGTCACAGTTTTACTTTTCCTTGAAATTTTTTTGATTTTCAAGAAAGGCTGCTTTACATACCTGAGGGGGTTACAAAACGAGATTTGGTTATCCTAGTGATGATTTTCCAGAACCTGAGATGTTCTTAAGGAACTGTCATATCCCACAATACTGAGTTATGTTCTTTCAAATCAGAAACTAATGACCGATTCGGTGTTAAATGAACTCTACACTTTCTCTTGTTCTTTTCATTTGAAAGTAATTATGTGTACGGCCAGCACGATAGAATTGCTTTCAACTCATTCAAAACTTTTTCCCAAAGCTACAGTCATTTGGCCAAAACTATCGCTCTCAATTTCACTATAAACAAGCGCGAATAAATGCATGTTTTAGAGCCTTACACAACGGGGATTTTTTTCGCTCTTGTTCCGAAATGAACAAGCGCTTAAAAAACCTTTGAATAGGTAAATGAGACCAACATTCATCAGGATATTCAAATCTGAATCATTGTTTTCCCAATACAAACAAACGCGTAAAAGCATCTGACTTCACGTCAGTGCCTTCTCAAATTATTCCTACCATATATTTCGTTTCAATTCATCCACTCCAAAAAGACACCCACCGCGCCACCTCAGATCCACCCTTCGCGTTAAACAATAATCCGTCAAAAGAAGCACCCCGTCAACAAAACCACTTTCAGCATCGGCCCCTCGAGGAAAACTCGCTTTTACGCGCGAGACCACCCGCGAAAACACGTGCTACCTCTTCGGGATAGATGAAAACGATCCCCGGTATGATACAGCATGATTTTCACTCTCCTCCTCGTTATCGAAATAAGGAACACTTAAGGAACGCTTCCCGCTAATCTACCGATATCGAATTCGTGAAGAGGGGGTGATCTACGCCGCTGACCCAGAACACAATGGGTCTATGGTGTGGGTACATAAGTGTCTGGAATGATGATGTATATATTCAAATTTGTATCCATTGTGTTCGAGGAGAAAAGAAAGAGAATGATGGAGAAGATGAAAGTGTAAGATTATCTAAGGTTGGATAAGAGACTAGTGGTTGAATTGGAACGATTTAGGTTATATCAGACGAAGTAGAGAAGATTTAGTTCGATATCTTCTTTGCAGGAAACGAAATGGCCAAATGAAAATCAAAATATACCAAGTCTATCAGTTTTGCCGCAATTTTCAGCATCAATTCTTTCAATGACGCAAATTTGTCTTGACTCTTCATCAATAAATACTCCGGAGCTACTTATGATGTTCTTTATACAGATAATATACGAAGAAATTGTGCCATTTAGAGAAACTGCGGACAGTTGTTTCGAGGTTTTGGTCCTACCCAGAGCAGAAAGAACTATGAATGACGTGGGGGTACTCTAGGATTGTGAATCAACAATTTGGAACTACAGTGGAACTTCCCTATAACGAAAGCGCCAAATCCGCCAAAAAAATCGTTATAAAGAAATTTCGTTATACAGAAAATTTGTTTCCATAGTCGGCAATGTCGCGATCGACCTCACAGATAAATTTAAGTTTATCATTCAAACTTAAGCACTTGCTTTTAGACATTTTTACACAACTTTTCACACTAGCGTTATGGTGAGATTGCAACCTAATTGGCTTCTGCTGACCAGCGATACGCACTCTAGCGGTTGAAATCGAAATAGAGCTAAGATAGTAGTAAGCAAAGCGTTGAACGTATTTCAGTGTAATAATTTCGGAATTGTTCATAAACTTTTGTTTAGAAGATATATTCAAGGGAAAATTGAAATTGTTATCCTCTTGAATATGTTTTCGATCAGAAATGACTACAGTTGTGTGCCCCGATGCAATTTATGGGCGAAAAAATTGCAAACTTTAGGTTATATTTATCACTTCTTCCCTCAGGAAACCAAATCAAAATATCTTGAAAACGAGTTTGGAAGGAAACTAATAGTAAAAGAAAGGCTTGTATCTTATATCATTGTTTAAACAATGCTTATAAACTCCAATAAATATAGGAAAGTAATTCATATAGTCGCTTTAACCTCTTACGTCAGAATTTGTATCGAAGGTTTTGATATTACAGCAGATTACGACAAGCTCTCTCTACTTCTTAGGATCATTTAAAATTAAGTACACATACAACATATTATTTCACAAACCTGTACTTGGCTATTGCAGAATCGGTAAAGAGTTCATAAAATATTTCTACATATTATTATCTTCTTGATTTTTACTATAGGACGATACAGCAAATTTGTTTTTTGCAGCAAGGCATATTTTCTATAGACGAACTCTTATTTTCTTACATCAGCCTTCTGCTAATTCCATAAGTACTTTAATTCTGTATGTGATATTTCTTCAAGTTTAGATAGTTTTTCCCCGATAAAGAAACACGCAGCAGGAAAGGAGAAAAAACCATGAGTTTTGACATGATTCTGTCATGGATAAATAGGAACATCATGTACCTGATCAATCTAATTAAAACAAGTGTAATGATATGTTTACATTTCCTCCTCACTCCACCTTAACAAGAACATATCGTGCATATTAGTTTCGTTTTACTTTATCACTCTCCACACTCAATGAACCATCAATTTTGTGAGGTTCTGTATTAGGGGCTAGGGCAATAGTTTTTAACACAAAGAGCAAATGTCTATAAAACTGGACCCACAATTTGTTTTCCAACACATTATAATATGACATGCATTCAGAACTTCTCGAACTTCTCCTTCTACTGGGGCACTAGAATTAGAGGTTAAAACTCTTAAAATTTCCAGAAATTCTAACGGCTGCACTTCACTTCATATACGTGTATACATGTACGATATAAATGAACTGAAAGAATTTTTTTTAATATAGTTTAAGATTGACAACATCTACAACTAGACTTACCGACTTGTAACCTTTATATTGATTAAACACTTGAATATTAGTGATAAAATGATTGAAATATTGATTAAATCACAAAATAATTCAACAAAGATTTCAACTCCATATAATTTCCAGATTATTCGTAAAAATTTCGATGAAACTCCAATGACTTATCTGTCCAAAACAAGATTGTTTACATTTTACTACTATCTTAGCTCAGCTTTGATTCTCGCCACCTTGGCGCTGATGTCGTCAGGGGTTGTATTTAAAACTGTTTCAGAAGGATCTCCCTGCCCGCCATAATGATTTAGTTTGAGGTCAGGATTCATTACGTACGTCCTGAAAATTTTCGGAAAAACCCACCCACCCACAAAGAGTGATGATGTTCTTAGAATATTTCGTTATAGTGGGAATTTACTTCGTTTTAAAGGGTGTTTTTAACATGGAATTTGGATTCAAGGTGCAATGCCTTGTACGAAATTCGTTATATAGACGTTCGTTATAGGGAAGTTCCACTGTATTTTAACGCGAATTGAATCAGGCTTGTATTAATGCAGTTTATTGATAATAATGGACACCATTCGCCAGATATCATCTTCAAAACTGTCCAAACATACACTTTAAATGTTGTACTTTGTCGAGAAAAAATAATTAATTCGATATTAGCATAATTTTTTGCTTAATTGGATAATCAAATCAGAACGTTCCTCTGCCTCAAGCTGAGCAAATCTTCATGTCATCATTGAGCACCTGAATATAAGATCCGATGGGATTTTAAGTTTTCAAAATATTGGAGAAACTTCCAAATATTCATAACTCGAAAACTATTCGAGCAGTTTGGTCTATAAGCTACGCTCTTAATTAGTGTTTTCATTGCAAAAATAATAAAAATTACAAAATTAAATCTAGAACATACCATAAAAATTTACTGAGTTTAAAAATGGCTTTCTTATGTTCATAAAGTTATTATCTTAAAATAATAGACAGAAATTCTTAGACAATTACTGTCATTCCATTCATCGAACGCGGGCATAACGAGCCACAACGTTTTTATAGGCGGTTTTGATTGAGTATGCAGATATCAATCGTCATACGAAACCTTTGAAAATGTCCACCACGGGGCGAGCACCCCATTGAACGGATTTTACGTAAGAGGTCAGAAACACAAGCAGGCCATGCCAGGCACGCGAACTTCCGTGGTCGTATTATCCATTAGGGTCGGTTCGTATCAGACGAGCAATATCAATTTTTTTTGCTCTTTATTCTATTGAATTCGGCAGACACGGATTCAAAGCTATTTGAGCACTTTAGGGGTGTAGAAGAAGGGCGAAATATAGGTGTAAATTACGAAAGCCAGGTGAAACATGGGTTTTACATTTTACCAGGTATCGCAATTTAACTCTTTCAAAAGTTATCAATTTTTGACGGTAAAAAATTTTCATGGTTTACACGTTAAGATATTTTTCTTCCAAATATTTCTATTCTCAATTTTATTTGTTTAAAGACTTCATTATTCTTCTTGAACATACATCAAAAACCATCAGAATAATAGATTTTCTTATTGCAAGTACTATAACATTTTCAGATAAAAAATTCAAGAAAATCCCTGAACAGGTGCTTTTAGCGCTCATTTATCGGTAGAGCAATAATGCTATTACCTCAAAATTTCTATAAGCCTTGAGATTGATACTACATAAGTATATGAATGTGGAATCTCAGTGAGATTATATTCCGGAATTTATTCGAAAAAAGAAATATTAGAAAAAACAGCAATTAAAACCATATCAAATTCTATGATTCTGACGATGCGATCCTCTTGAAACATTCAGTAATCGATTTTCTTTCTCAAAATGAATTTCACTCGGATCGGATATCTTATAATGAAAATATAAAGATTTTTCTTTTCAAAATTCCAATTTAATTTTTCATGGTTCTGTTTACACTATGACCACAAAATTTTGCACACAAGTTTACTATGAGCATGTTGCATGTGTCCGCTTATTTCATTTCGATTGCTTTCGTTTCGACTGAGATATTGAGAACAAAAATTTCGAATGGCTTTGTTTTATGGAACACACCACCATTTGGCTGGTTAACGAACCGAGGCATTTGGGAACCGATCTCGCCCTGAAAATCTCAAGTCTCTAGGGCTATTTATTCTTATCGTGCTATAGCGGACGGCAGTCGGCTAAACGGACAGAATTGAATTTGACCACGAATTCATCAGTAAAGACTGGATTATATGCAATTGCATATTCGCATAGGCATTTGCATATTTGATACATCTTCTGCGGTATTTGTATATTGCAGCTAAGATCTTGTTATGATGCATATTATCGGTACATATTTCTAAAAAATGAGGGTATCAAAAAAATATTTCTCGAATCAGTTGCAAAAAAAAAAATTGATATTTCTGCCAGATACTGCTCCCTATATGATCAAGGCAGCCCAGGCATCAAATGTTCCACACAAATTTCATTCATGTTACGTGCTTTGCTCACGAAGTACATCGACTTGCGGAAGAAGTACGATCCATAATTTTGGGAATGTGAATATATTGATTTCATCGAAAAAAATTGGTTTTCCCATGCAGGTGCTCGTATTGAAGCCTACAAAGAAAAATTACCAGTTATAACTCGATGAGGAAGAAGTGTTGTTTACAATGATTATTTCGAGGCTGTCAAGGAATAATACTATTCTCACAGTGCCGATTCACTAGCAGTCATTCGAAGGAAATATTTGAAGATTCTTCAATATAAAAAATATAGCAATGATTTGCATATTTTAAATACCATACTATCAAGAGTTAGGTACTGATGTCTGATATACTGATTTCGAAATGAAAGTTAGTTCTCTTTTTTTTGAGTTCACAGAATTCATTTTTCATTTAGCATATTCTGCATATTAGCGTGCGTATTCTGCCTATTCTCGTGCATATTTCAAGCAAATTACAATATTTTTATATTCTTTAGTCATCAGAGAATCGGACCCTATCATTTAAGAGACCATTTTCGGCTACAAATTTGTTTCTGGCATTTGGGCAAAACGATATAGCACACGTTTAAGTAGAACGAGCGCTCAAAAACATGCAAAATTTCGACAACAAACATCATATGAGCTGTCAGCCGTCAAACCAGAAGTAGGTGAATCATATGAAGAATAAATGCCATGAACTATCCACTATTCCAACGATAGTTAGATCTTCTATTATTATAGTCTCAAAGTCCCAAGTTCCTAAAAAACGCCCTTTTTATGATAAAGACATAAAGTTAGGCATTCATTTTCTGCCCGAGTTCTCCCCTGCACACAATGTATGCAAATACTCTTCGTGCCATTGTATTGGATTCGATTCAAGAATTTAATCGCCCCCGGTGGTATGCTATACGAACGAAAATTCAACAAAAAATTAATGGACTCGATGATTTACTAATTTTTTATGTAAACCGATGGTGCAATTGCTGATTGCGTGACGATTGTATACACGAAAAAATCCATAAGGAAGTTCGTAAAGCAAAAAACCAGGGTCGTAAATTACTGTAGAAAGTTTATTAGACGTTCCCTTTGAACATCCCTATTTGGGAATAAAACGAAGGTTTTGGCACATGTAAAATATGGTAGATCCTACCGCCCACTATTGACCTTATACAGATAATAGTTTCTGTAGAAAGGTGTACTATTTATTTACAATTTGAAACTATCGCATGAAGAGGATGAAAACAGAAATCTTTTGAAGTTTTTTTCTCTGGTTAGTATTTATTATACACTACTGGAAAAAATTAAAGGATCAAAAAAAAATTCCAAATTTTTCGGCAATTTTCAACATGCCGTAACTTTGAGAGGAATGGTCGCACAAGTAATTTAAAAAGAGGAAATTGTAGCTCCAAGTGTCTTGTTTTTGGATTAGAACTTCAAAAATTTTTAGTTTCAGTGGTTTTCGAGTAATGATAGAAAAATCAGCAACAAAAAAATTTTCAAAATTTACCACTTTCTTTTTCTTGTCTACGAGCGTGGAAATTTTATTTTTGCATAATCGTTATAATGATGGGATACTTTGTTAATTCAGCTTCAATTTATTTTTCTATTGACCTCAATACGTAAACTTCTCGCCGAGATATCAGTCTTCAAATAGAAAAAGGATCCATTTGTCTTTGATTATCGATTTCTCAGCAACGTTATTAAATTAATAAAAATTTTATTTGTTAGTTTATTTTATTTCCCTTTTTTTTAAATTTATGTACTATCTGCAATTAATATGTGGAAAAAGCTCGAGAAAATTCTTTTTTGCCTTTTTTAAAGCTTCTCAGAGCAGAAAACGCGATCCTTATTTTTTTTTCAGAAATTCAATCGAGTCAAACAAAAAAACTCTCGCTGGATTGAGTTGGCTCTTGGTGAGGTTTTTATCAACATATTGAACTGTGAAACTCACACTCAACATTATTGGTTTCCCCAACATTTTCGATCCAACGGTAGATTTTCCAAGAAACCACCAAAAGCCCTTTTTTTGTTAAATTTTTATATTGATGTGACATGAATCCTTTTCCATTTGAAGACCGATATCTCGGCG
Organism: Propylea japonica; assembly: GCA_013421045.1. Classification (NCBI taxonomy): domain Eukaryota; kingdom Metazoa; phylum Arthropoda; class Insecta; order Coleoptera; family Coccinellidae; genus Propylea; species Propylea japonica. Next base: position 1,297,565 of record CM024239.1, read on the forward strand.
AGAAGTGGACGTATTGAGGTCAGTAAAAAAATAAATTAAAGCTGAATCAACAAAGTATCCCATCATTATAACGATTATGCAAAAATAAAATTTCCACGCTCGTAGACAAGAAAAAAAAGTGGTGAAATTTAGGATTTTTTTTGTTGCTGATTTTTCTATCATTACTCGAAAACCACTGAAACTTAAAATTTTTGAAGTTCTAATCCAAAAACTAGACACTTGGAGCTACAATTTTTTTTTAATTCCTTGTACGACCATTCCTCTCAAAGTTACGGCATGTTGAAAATTGCCGAAAAATTGGGAATTTTTTTTTGATCTTTTAATTTTTTCCAGTAGTGTAATTAATTGACTTTACGTTGATACGACAGTTAATTCTACGGCAAGTTGTGGAGTAATTCTCTGGCACATACGATCATATCTTGTTAATATTTAATTGTTACATACAGGAATTTTCTGAATTGATGCGGAACACTTGTTATGAATGTAGATTCGAACATGCATTGTTTTCAAGATGAAGGGTGTTAAAATTTTACTTAAAAGTTACTAAAAATCTGGAACGCCAATGAAATACTTCAAACTAACCAATATTTTTGAATTCTTCGTTCACGAGTTATTTCAACGTACTGGAAATGTCAATAAATATTTTTTCGAATGATAATGATAATGAAACATGGCTAGTTACTAGAATATTTATGAAGACGATCTTATAAATGATCTTCATCAGTTTTCTTCGAAAGTTTTTTATGTAGCCTGAAACTACCATCACGAAAATATCCATTGCTTTCGAGTTCAAACTCCTATACTCGAATCCAAGGTGACACGTGATTCTCTTGTTTCTGCTATCAGATAGACACCAGAAGATACTGATAACACTTTACGATGTTGCGTGCTTACTATTTGCAACCTCTTATCGTTAGATTTAATCGGAATATCCATATATGCTAGCAAATCTACAATTCAAATATTTGAAATCGCCAACTTGGAACATGAAATGCTCAAGAAGGGGTAAACTGACTTTACAGCAGACAATTCTTTATCCCCTCTGATTAATGAATATAATTAGTGCTTCTAACTATAACCATTTCGATGAACTAAATTTAATCAGTTTGTATAAGTACTGTTTGGAAAATTTGGAAAAAATATTTGTGTCATGATTCTTCAATCGTAGCTCATTTCTATCGACACTGTTCTTATTGTTGCAACATGAAACTAATAGGCATATTATTGGGCCGTCTCCAGAAAATAAGTTCAAATTTGATTGCAAAGTTCTAAATGAATAGAATGAAACCGATAGTTCCCATGACAGTAATTTGATTAGTCTTTTTACCAATGTTAAAATTGTTGCAGAAGCTTCTGACTTCACGTCAGATCGTTCTTCAATTTTTATAGAACTCAATTTATTCTGCATAATTTTTGAATGTGAAGGGTTTTCCAAAAAGAGGTGTTATTTTGAATAGCCCGCTATTTTGGCAGATGTCACGTTTGAAGCTGTCATTTTTCGACATCTGACAAGTAGAAACTACGTTTTTTATAAAAATGAGACGATACACGCTTCAATAACGCATTGAAATTATTAAAATGCACTATAAAAATGGTGAAAATTTGGCAGAGACGGTTCGTAAAACTCGAACATTTTTGGGTCGTCGTGAGGCAAAATTGTCGCATCTGGGGCTCAGAAAACCCAAGAGTTATTGTTGAAAAGCCTCAACGTGTGACTGTTCGGTGCGGTTTATGGTCCGGCGGAGTCATTGGACCTTACTTAGTGATTTTTTTATGGCCGAAATTGGATACTTTTGATCTGGACAACGTTTACTTTCAACATCTTTTGCGGGAAAAGTTTCCGGACCGTGTTATCTCTCGAAGAAGTGATCACAATTGGCCACCGAGATTTTGTGATTTAACACCTTGCGATTTCTTCCTTTGGGGACACGTGAAAGAGAAGGTCTACCTACGCCAATAGCCCAGCGCCGATTCAAGACCTCAAAGATGGAATTCGTGAGGCTATCAAGGACATAGGGCAGCCACTTTGCGATTTGGTTATGGAACATTTCATTAAAAGGATATGGTCCTGTAAGCGTGGTCGTGGTGGTAATTTGCCTGATGCTATTTTCCACTTTTAACGCCATAGCTTCTTCTTTATAATGAAATAAACATCCGATCATTTATATTGAAAATAGCATGTTTCTTTGAATATCAAAATAACACCTCTTATTGGAAACTCCTTCAGAGGCAGCAGATTTACTTTCAATTTGCATTATTTTCATCTGTTCATGAGGCAAATTAAAAAACTTCGATCGATAGCAAATAAAATACTGGGTTCAACCCATTACAAATACTACAAATTTTGTAGATTTTTCTACCGTTTCATATTTTTCGAATTGTTGGCGACCCCCTGTATATCAGCTCAATGGCGGTACCTTAATTGTAACCGACATTTCCATTCGAGTCTTAGACTAAAATAGAAATTGTATAATATTTTCTCGCCTTTTAGAGGAAGTCCATCCGCAAATAGCCTCATTAACATGAAGATTTTCTTCCTACACCCAATTTACCTCAATGCCATAGGTTTATACGTTTTCATCTACGGCGTAAAAATTATCCTAATTCCTGTATTTTATGCCTCAAGGTCTAGCGATTGTCGGATTTAATTCAATTTTCATATTTTCATAAGGATTGGTATTCATTCGATCGACACCTACGAGATGCCGACAAAATTAAAGGTATAATGTGAAATTTAAAAACGGTAGCTGTTAACAAGATTAATAATTAGGTAGCGTATTTCATGGAGGGTCTCATTATACATATACATTGAAGTTGTCTTTATCTTCATTTCTATGGAAATTGAATTTTGTGAATGAAAGGTTGATGAATATTCAGAAACATATAAATAAGAGCATTTAAATCATATGAAACACATTTCGTGACATGGTTTTCATCAGATAATGCAGTTGGTGCATCAACTTTTGCAATGCAAAAAAAAATAATTGCGAATATAGTATTTCTCTCAATCGCTTTAAGAGAATCAAAATAAATGGTTGATCTTTCACTTCACCATCAAAAATATTTCGAAATCGTATGGAATATTATAAGACAGGTAACTAAAAGTCAATCCGCTGGAAAGAAATTGATAAAGACGTCATATTGAACAGGCGTGTAAAAATTTGATAAAAAAGCATGAAATGATCATATTCGAATTTTGTATAATAGCTTCGCATAATAGTTAATCAACTCGTTCATTAATGACAGCGATTAATGGCCGAGATGGCGCGAGCAAGACGAACGCTCTAATAGTTCGAAACCATTAATCGATCGATTAATAAACGAACTAATTACAAGATTTTTCTGAAGACCGCATGATCGTGAATTTAGATTGAAATACAGTTCGATTTTGCAGAAGAGATACATTTGACATAATATAATTTTAGTAAAGTTTTAACAAAACAAAAGTTGCTCATGACTATAGTACATTAAAATAGAGAGGAATACATTAAATTGTTTCTTTATGCTCAATTTCGTGTACTTTTAACTGAGCTTTCATTCTGAGGTATAGGGAAAAGAAAATTATTGAATGATAAGTACAACTTTGATAGTTCGGACATTCGCTAGCCCGGACACTCCAGTAATCCGGACATCAATATGATTCGGGCATTTTGAAATTTCTGCCTTTGAAATCCGGGCGCTAAAATATTCTTTATGCGAAACAATAGAATTTTCATGCTTAAATAAGTAAAAAACGGTTACATCTCGGTTAGAAACATAGCGGAGTTGTTTTTTAAATTTGGAAAAAACCATTGGCGTACAATTTTTTCACCAAATTTATTCCGAAGTCTGTATGGATGACACTGGTGAAAATTAAATATGATTTTGAATCGAAAAAAATTTATTCGATGCGTTCTCTCTCTACCAGAACCCAAAGAAAACGGTGTCGAAAATATTTTCGAAAAAACCAATTTTTTTCTTCAAATTCAAACTCCTCATACATACAATGTTCGGGTCAATAGGATTTTATATCATGAGATCATCTGAGTATTGAAAGAGTTTTGATAAGTTGAGTTTCATTTTGTTCCAAAAGTTTTTTATGACTTTTGATTAATGAACTTAATCTTTGATAGTTATAAGTTGATTTTTTAAAGATCTAAAATCACATCAGTAATTTGGACGCCCCAATAATTCGGGCAGGTACCGGAACGATATCTGCCCGGATTACTGAAGTTATACTGTACTGAACAACTTGTGAATATAAGTGTGACGTAATCAAAGGGGTGAGATGTCGTGTCATTTTGACTGGCTCATCATTATTGAGACTGAATTTTATACTATTAATAGAAATAATATTGAATTGACACGATAAGGAACCATTTTGACCCCTTCTTATTGTGTTTGTAATTTCCGAATTCGAGGTCGATAATGTTCTCAAATGGTTGGCCGGTCAATTTCCGAAATTATCGGTTCATTTCGATAAAGGGGTAAATCAACCCTTTCACATGCAATTCAGCACTCTATGTGAAGTCATGATATAATGATTCAAGGACAAAATACATGATAATAATCACTTGTCAATATACCTCGTGCACCAGAACAGCTGATCTTCAAATAATTATTGAAACATTTCAATGCCAAAACCCCTAGGAAATTCCAGTTGACCCAAAGGTTTTTTCGGCATTCTTTATGTTTACTTTTACGATATCTTTATACTTATCCCAAATGGGGTGTTTTACCCTCAAGACCATAAAAAATGTGATGAACAGATGAGTGTTTTTTTTCAACCGAAATGTTTTCTGAAATTCTCTGATGTTGTAAATTGTTACAAGCACTGTTACGGATTTTGAATATCGATACAAGCATGATAATATTCGTTATAATTAATTCTGATTACAATGAAAGGAAATTAATGATTAACATAATAGTTTTCTGGAATAAATATTTATAATAGGATATTGCCAATAAATGCTTTCAAGAAAAACACAACTAAGCGAGTGGCAATTGAATAACATAATTTTTTCTGTGACGGGAAATAAAGTTTACATTTTATATCTCTTGAAAGGTCACAAAATATGACTTTGTACGAAACTACTTTTTTCCCTGTCAAAAAAGTGAGTGTCTATATATACGGGAAAAAAGTACACACTTTTATCACGGGGAAAAAAGTAATTTCGTGAAAAGTTATATTTCTTTAACAATTAAATGATTGTTTTTCCTGGCACAGCAAAAAATATTGTATTATACACAAGAAAAATATCAGATTTTAGCTCTCGAGCTAAATAACTATTAACTGGTATGCAAATACTTTTTAGCTTCTGATCTTCATTTTCCAATATTTTCTTTCGAATTTAAATACTTAAATGTAAACATATTGTATATTCTAGAATTGATTTTTGCATATTGAGTTCCAGTCAGGATTGAGATTATGCTTTCTTCAATTGGCAGCAATTACTAGCACTGAGGATGTTGAATTTTTAGATCTTTTTTTTATGTTTTAACGATTGTAATGATTTTTTTTTGTCATTTTCTTTCATTGGATTCTAAATAACGCCGATAATGAATTTTGAAATATCTCATCTGGTTTCAGTTTTATAAAAAAACCTTTGTAATACTGCCCTCTTTTGAGCAACATTTTTTGAGTTTAATTATATTATCGAAAAGAAGTTCCTATCTTAGTTATGAAAGAACATTGAAATACCTGAGAAATAATAAATTTAATTTCTACCTGAGCTGAGTGAGATATTGATTGTGAAGTCATGAGCTGGCTATTGGTGTAAAGAAATCAGTACAAGTTCTGATCCCGAAAAACTCGTCCATTTCATCTATGCTCCTCTTTCTTATCCAATTAAATTGTTGGTGGGAACATTTTGGAAAGGGTGCGCACGGTTTAAATTTATTGTCGGAAATTCCATCGTGAGAGCTTCTTCATACCTGAGTACCTGTTATCGGTTTTCACATTGAACGGTGGTTAGCCGGTGATCTGTTATTGGTCTCCGAAAAGTAGCAGCTTGTATATTATCCTTTTTGACAGCTCGGAATGCGAAATTGTCGCCGTTTAGTCTTGACTGTTTCGTGTTCGATTAATTTCTGATGATTTTATAGTTTTTAGGCGCCGTAGATGATTTTTTATTCATTTCATTTGTGAAAATAATAATGTATGTCACAACTTGAGGGTACGAATCCACATGTAGGTAATTAAAAAAAAATTTATATAGGATATGGGTCCGTAAAAGCTTCGTTACCCAGCTACAGGGTGTTGAAATTTCCAACAAAAACAAAAAAGGTTTTGAGATATTCAGTCCAAATTTGAAGTGCGAGCTATTTTAAAGGGTCTCCATCATTACACGTCATGAATCTTAACTAGAATCTACAGGGTGTTTTTTTTTCCGGAGCCATGTCTCCTTTTTAACCTCTCGAACTTTTTTGCGGTACGCCACTGATCAGCGTAAAATCAATTTTTGATATATTCGTTTAATTTAAAAACTTTTTCGACTCGTGTAATTTTTTCGTATCACTAACCGTTTTCGAGTAGAAAATTATTGAACGATTGTATGTTATCCGCTAAATGAAAAAAATTATAGAAATTCTCGATAGGTATGCCAAAAATTCACTTTTATTTTGATAGCTCGTCATCTGAGACTCTACTTGAGCTTATCAATATCAAATACAATCGTTCAATAATTTTTTACTGGATAATGATTAGAAATACGAAAAAATTACAAGAGTCAAAAAAGTTTTGAAATTGAGCGGAGATATCAAAAATTGATTTTACGCTGACCAGTGGCGTACCGCAAAAAAGTTTGTGAGGGAAAAAGAGACATGGCTCCGAAAAAGAAAACACCCTGTAGATTCTAGTTATGATTCAGGACGTGCAATGATGGAGACTGTTGAAAATAGCTTGCCTTCCAAATTTGGACTGAATATCTCAAAACTGCAGGAATTATGAATAAAAACTAATTTTTTTTTGGAAATTTCAACACCCTGTAGTTCCGTAATGAAGCTTTTGGGTACCCATGTTTATATGGATTTTTTTTCTTGGAATTATACGTAGATTCATCCCCTTAAGTTCTGACATAATACAGTGTGTTTGGTCATGACTTAGCGATAATTTAAGGTCATCAAATATACCTAATATTATCGACAAAAACACCCGAACTTGGAAGTTTACCCCCTTAGTTTTGGAGTAGCCCCCATTTTAAATTTACTTCTTATTTTCGTTGACCCTTCCAAATAATATCGAGATCTTTGGACATAAAGGTCCTACAGATGTGAAAAAAATGGTTTTAGATGATACTACCACCTTTCATTGAAGTATAACAATATACAAACATTCAACTTGAAAACGGCATAAAAAAATTCTTTAAAAAAGTTCATAGTAAAAATATGTACTGATTTTCTCAGTAAATCCGCAATAGTACAAGAACTAGCACATTGAAGTATATTTTTTTTCAATGATTCAACACGCAAGGCTATTAGCTACAAAACAATAATAACATCATATCTGTAAGTCGCATAATTTGAGAGTTATGGCTGTTCGAACATGATCACTTCGCGAGCAAAAGACACAAGACAGGTCGTCATGAAGGCCACTGCCTGTGTACAGAGCAGAGGCGGCCATTTTGAGCATTTTTTAGGATTCATTTGTTTGTTTGATCATTGAAAATTATCGAAAGTTTTTTTTATTTTATCAATTTTCATAAAAAATGTCATGTTCGAACAGCAATAACTCTCAAATTATGTAACTTACAGAAATGATGTGAGTGTTGTTTTGTAGCTTGTGTCCTTGCGTGTTAAATCATTGAAAAAAAAGTATACTTCGATGTGCTAGTTCTTGTACTATTGCGGATTTACTGAGAAAATCAGTACATACTTTCACCATGAACTTTTTCAAAGAATTTTTTTATGCCGTTTTCAAGTTGAATGTTTTATATTGTTATACTTCAATGAAAGGTGGTAGTATAATCTTTCAAAAAACATTTTTTTAACATCTGTAGGACCTTTATGTCCAAAGAATCGATATTTTTTGGAAGGGTCAACGAAAATAAAAAAGTAAATTTAAAATGGGTCTGCTCCAAACTAAGGGGGTAAACTTCCAAGTTTGGGTGTTTTTGTCGATAATATTAGGTATATTTGATGACCTTAAATTATCGCCAAGTGATGACCAAACACACTGTATAATTTCCATTAAATTTTGCAGACAGTTCTAAAACACTCATAACGATACTCAAATCGTTCGTAATTCATCCTCACACTCGAAATAACCATCATGAACTTCACTTATTGTTCGTATTACGAATGGTCTCATCAGAGGTATAAAACTCTGTTATGTAATAATATCATTGTTTACGATCTGCACCGTGGCAGTGATCCAATTACCTGACACAGGCACTTGGCCGAGTTTCGGGAAGCGACAAAAAACTCATTGAGCAATCCATTATTACATTAAATCACGGAATATAACTATGTACTCCGTTCTTAATTGGACATGGGCAATACGAACGGGAAAAGTTCGGTAAGCGGAAGAGAATCTATTCATTTAAACTTTTACCGGAGCAATTAATTCGCTTCTTCGGAAGCACTTGAGTATCTTGGAGATCTCTGAAGACGACTGGTGGTACTTGCCGAAACGTCGATGAGAATTTCAAGCCCAAAAGCGTTATTTCGGTTAATATTTCAATAGCATTATATTGAATTGTTGTGTCAGGTTGCATTTGTGAATACGTTCTCTTTTATTTTGATTCCCATTTACAGGGTGTCCCAAAACTCGACGTTAACCCGGAACCGGGTGAAAAGGCAAGTAATGCTGGTTGTCAGAAAAATATAAAAAATCTAAGTTGCATGATTTCAAAATAATGGGCATTTAAAAAAACACGCAAAATTCCACACCCTGTGACAGTCTTTTCGCTCCTGTTGCCACAAATATCAACTTTCTCCAACTTTTTTTTTGCTGTGTACCTTGAATAATGCTTGTCTGAACTGTAATCAAAATTTGGATACCAGCTGCTCTAGGTTTCATAAAACTAGGGCTTGCTTCTCAGAAAAAAAATTCAAAATAAACAATTGCCTAGTTTCAACTGACTGTATTGAAAAAAAAATGTACTACGCAAGTTTGGCATAATTGGTCAAAAGTTGGCGCATTTAGTAAGGATTCCAAAATGGTATAATACTGCTCCCCAGTAAAAAAGTCCAATGGATTCAAGTCCGGTGAACGGGCCGGCCACGAGATTGGACCAGAACGTCCGATCCATCTTCCGGATAAAATGTTACCAGAAAAAAAATTCCGGAGAAAATAATTTTTCCAGAAAAAATTTTTCCGGAGAAATTTCTCTGGAATTTTTTTTCTGGTAACATTTTATCCCGGTAGATGGATCGGACGTTCAGGTCCAAAATGTTACCAGAAAAAAAATTCCAAAGAAAATAATTCTTCCAGAAAAAAAATTTCCGGAAAAATTTCTCTGGAATTTTGCGTGTTTTTTTAAATGCCCATTATTTTAAAATCATGCAACTTAGATTTTTTTTATATTTTTCTGACAATCAACATCACTTGCCTTTTCACCCGGTTCCGGTTGACGTCGAGTTTTGGGACACCCTGTATACAGTGAAACTTCCCTATAACGAACGTCTGTATAACGAATTACGTACAAGACATTGCACCTTGAATCCAAATTCCATGTTGAAAACACACACTAAAACGAAGTAAATTCTGTTTCTGTCTATAACGAAATATTCGAAGAACATCACTCTTTGGATGGGTATTGGTAAGAAGGTATAAGGGTGGGTTTTTTTTTCGGATGTACGTAATAAATCCCGACCTCAAACTAAATCATTACGGCGTGCAGAAAGATCCTTCTGAAACAGTATTAAATACACCCCTGGCTGTTTGGTTCCATCTAACCATTACGCTAGTGTGAAAGTTGTGCGAAAATGTTTAAAGGGAAGTGCTTAAGTTTGAATGATAAACTTAAATTTATTAATGAAGTCACATTTCCGGTATAGAAACAATTTTTTTGTTTCCATAACGAAATTTCTCTCTAACGATTTTTTTGCGGCTTTCATTATAGGAAAGCTCCACTGGATAAAGAATCCCAATAAAAATCAATAAATAATATATAGAAACATCTACGGTAATTCTTTCAATGGTAACACATCCTCTTAAAATTTTCTGGGTTGACAGAGAAAACAATATTATTTTGGCTGAAATTATTTCATTTATCAAAAGAGTGTCTTAGAATCTAGAGCGATACAATTTTTATAACGTTTTTCCAACATTTCTATTCTTTTCTAGCCGGACGGCTCCACTGACAGAATTGAATTTGTCCACGAATTCGTCATCAGGCAGTAGAGCCCTATCGTTTGAGACCATTTTCGGCTCAAAATTCGAAAATTACAGATATTTGGCAAAACGATATAGCACTCGTTTAAGGAGAAGTAGCGCTCAAAAACTGAATCTTCAAATAATTCGTATGTTCTCTGCAAAAGACCAGCGTAATATATACCGTGTCCCCACCCCCTGCAAAAGTATAACCCCATGAATTGAAGCTTTCTTAAATTTTTATAACTTGATATTTTTCAAAGTCAGACCTACCTTCTAAATTCAATTTTTTTGATTTCCCCTTTTAAAAGTCATCATTTTCAATAGATGAAAATTAAATTCCCAAGTGAACTAAACAATAGTCCCAAATATTTACAATAATTTATAAAACCAAACAACCGAAAGTATCCATTTCAGTACTTCCCACGAAAATTTACTATGCACCCTATATTTTACGTTTCGAGTGTCACATTCTTGTTGTACACAGTGGATTCGCATTATTTATTTATAGAAGACTTCTCGACGTTAATGGTGACATTCTACAGCCCCATAATGTTATGGATATTTCAGAAAGACACGACAATTGCAGACACTTCAAGGGGGTATTTCATAACGTCCAAACAAAGGAAGTCGAATTGTACACCTATAAGAATGCGTTGTCCTACCTGGGCGATCATCAAAATTTCGAGAAAAAATCTAGGCGTTTTGTCGTCATATATCCAGATATAATGGCATCACTAATGCCACACCTCGATGCCTAGGCACGTTCGTCTCAACTTTTGAGAAATATCTTCGGCCGTCCCGTATAGACGTGCTACCTCCCAGAGGTGTGAATCCTGAACGGTGCCGTCCTTCAATGGACGAAATTTCTTTTTCGAAGGCCGCACAATCGAAATTTTCACTATGAGAGTGCCACCTCAGAAAAGCGCCCATTAATATAGAGATTTCGAGGAATTTACCATTGTTCAATCGCTTAGAGTCGTGAGGATTTTTAGAAAAACTCCAGAGCTTAGTTGGAGGACTTTTTTTCATTCGTATATAGATCGATTCGAGAGGAATTTCTGTTGTAATATCACTATTTGAAGTGTTCCGACTTTGCTGGGATGAATGAAAATGCCGAATGAATAATAGTCCTGTGTATTTAGACATTCGAAGTTACATAAAGTCCCAACAAGCTGAATTTCTGTGAAGTTGTTCAAAACATAATTATAAACAATGTATAAAAGTTCCCCATCATTCCCCTGTAAGGAAAAAATTTAATTCAAGGTCAAAGGTCGAAAAAATGAGTTTTTCGCGATTTTCAGCAAAACGGTAAGTTTTATCATGAAAGGACCTCTGACAAAAATTGTAGATCATAAAATTTTCTATAAAAAATGTATCAATACTTTTTTTCTTACGAGCCACCGTTTTTGAGATTAAGTGTCAGTTGCAGGAACGTCCATTAAAATTTAAAGGTCCATTAAACTCTTAATCCTCCATTATTACAAGGAACTAATGGAGGATTAAAGGTTTAATGGACCTTTAAATTTTAATGGACGTTCCTGCAACTGAGCAATAATGATTCAAAAAGTTATAAAAGTCGTTATCGTCATAATATGCACACGTTTCCACGCCACCTATGAGGTAGTGTACTTAGCGCGTAGTTATAACTTTTTGAATCGTTATATCTCAGAAACGGTGGCTCGTAAGAAAACAAGAATTGATACATTTTTTATAGATATTTTATGATCTACAATTTTTGTCGAAGGTACATTCATGATAAAACTTACCGTTTTGCTGGAAATTGCGAAAAACTCATTTTTTTGACCTTTGACCTTGAATAAATTTTTTCCTTACAGGGGAATGATGGGGAATTTTTAGACATTGTTTATAATTATGTTTTGAACAACTTCACAGAAATTCAGCTTGTTGGGACTTTATGTAACTTCACTCTCATTTTTTGGTCTAAATAGACCGGACTATAAGTCATCGCTGAAGGTATTAATTTGTTTTAAACGTGAAAGCTCATTCTGAGCACCGTGATATGCGAGTTATCACAATTTCATGACTTCCATTTTCATCATTAATAAATGATTGGTGCTATCTAAGGGTTTTTCATCTGTCTCTACCTATTCCAGAATGTTTAATTTCTCAGGTTATCATCCTGAAAACGGCATCAATTTCTTTTTCGAAGGCCGCACAATCGAAATTTTCACTGTGAGAGTGCCACCTCAGAAAAGCGCCCATTAATATAGAGATTTCGAGGAATTTACCATTGTTCCATCGCTTAGAGTCGTGAGGATTTTAGAAAAACTCCAGAGCTTAGTTGGAGGACTTTTTTCCATTGTATATAGATCGATTCAAGAGGAATTTCTGTTGTTATATCACTATTTGAAGTGTTCCGACTTTGTTGGGATGAATGAAAATGCCGAATAAATAAGTCATCGCTGAAAGTATTAATTTGTTTTAAAAGTGAAAGCTCATTCTGGTCACCGTGATTGCGAGTTGTCACAATTTCATGACTTCCATTTTCATCATTAATAAATTATAGGTGCTATCTCAGGGGTTTTCATCTGTCTCTACCTATCTCAGAATGTTTAAATTTTCAGGTTATCATCCTGAAAACGACATCAAAATCTTTTTCGAAGGCCGAAAAATCGAAATTTTCACTATGAGAGTGCCACCTCAGAAAAGCGCCCATTAATATAGAGATTTCGAGGAATTAACCATTGTTCCCTAGCTAAGAGTCGTGAGGATTTTTAGAAAAACGTCAGAGCTTAATTGGAGACTTTTTTTCATTTGTATATAGATCGATTCAAGAGGAATTTCTGTTGTAATATCACTATTTGAAGAGTTCCGACTTCGTTGGGATGAAAGAAAATGCCGATATAATAAGTCATCGCTGAAAGTATTAATTTGTTTTAAAAGTGAAAGCTCATTCTGGTCACCGTGATTGCGAGTTGTCACAATTTCATGACTTCCATTTTCATCATTAATAAATTATAGGTGCTATCTCAGGGGTTTTCATCTGTCTCTACCTATCTCAGAATGTTTAAATTTTCAGGTTATCATCCTGAAAACGGCATCAAAATCTATTTCGAAGGCCGCACAATCGAAATTTTCACTATGAGAGTGCCACCTCAGAAAAGCGCCCATTAATATAGAGATTTCGAGGAATTTACCATTGTTCCTTAGCTAAGAATCGTGAGGATTTTTAGAAAAACTCCAGAGCTTAGTTGAAGGACTCTTTTTCATTTGTATATAGATCGATTCAAGAGGAATTTCTGTTGTAATATCACTATTTGAAGTGTTCCGACTTTGTTGAGATGAAAGAAAATGCCGAATGAATAAGTCATCGCTGAAGGTATTAATTTGTTTTGAACGTGAAAGCTCATTCTGGTCATCGTGATTAGCAAGTTATCACAATTTCATGACCTCCATTTTCATCATTAATGAAATTTTGGTGCTATCTAAGGGTTTTCATCTTGTCTCTACCTATTATAGAATGTTTAATTTCTCAGGTTATCATCCTGAAAACGGCATCAATTTCTTTTTCGAAGGCCGCACAATCAAAATTTTCACTATGAGAGTGCCACCTCAGAAAAGCTCCCATAATATAGGGATTTCGAGGAATTTACCACTGTTCCTTAGCTAAGAGTCGTGAGGATTTTTAGAAAAACTCTAGAGCTTAGTTAAGACTTTTTTCATTTGTATATAGATCGATTCAAGAGGATTTCTGTTGTAATATCACTATTTGAAGTGTTCCGACTTTGTTGAGATGAAAGAAAATGCCGAATGAATAAGTCATCGCTGAAGGTATTAATTTGTTTTGAACGTGAAAGCTCATTCTGGTCATCGTGATTAGCAAGTTATCACAATTTCATGACCTCCATTTTCATCATTAATGAATTTTTGGTGCTATCTAAGGGTTTTTCGTCTGTCTCTACCTATTATAGAATGTTTAATTTCTCAGGTTATCATCCTGAAAACGGCATCAATTTCTTTTTCGAAGGCCGCACAATCAAAATTTTCACTATGAGAGTGCCACCTCAGAAAAGCTCCCATTAATATAGGGATTTCGAGGAATTTACCACTGTTCCTTAGCTAAGAGTCGTGAGGATTTTTAGAAAAACTCTAGAGCTTAGTTGAAGACTTTTTTTCATTTGTATATAGATCGATTCAAGAGGAATTTCTGTTGTAATATCACTATTTGAAGTGTTCCGACTTTGTTGAGATGAAAGAAAATGCCGAATGAATAAGTCATCGCTGAAGGTATTCATTTGTTTTATCCACTCCTATAGAGTAATATGTCAATTATTAAACTAATTTCTATGTGTAATAGTAGCTATAACACAACCGTAGACATGTCTATGAACCGAAAAGCGAGTGGTATAATAACACCCGCTAATAAAAATACCTAGGAAAAATGAAATTGCTTACAAAAAAATGAATAAAAAGTAGGATCGATCCGGAAATCTATTTCAGCTATCAAGATAACGTTCTAGCGATTCATTCCAGATTTATTTGTGGAGAACGTAAATTTTTGAAGTTGCGAAAGTACTTGATTTGATTAGTTAGAGACTCTGATTTGATTCCCGACCACAGAGTACAGAGGTTTGACGGTTGGACGAAATGTTCAAAATTTTTTAAATGCAGATTAATTCGAATTTCACTGAAGAAGTCTTGGATAAAGTATAGTATTCAATTCGTGGTAATGCTCAAAACACACTTGATGAATTACACCACTCGCCTGAAGGCTCGTGGTGCAAAATTCATCTGCGTGTGTTTTGACCTGCATTACCGCTTATCGAATAATATACTATTAAACGTGAAAGCTCATTCTGATTTCTGGTCACCGTGATATGCCAAGAATCACATTTTCATGATTTTCATTTTTCTAAACGCTAGCAGATATTGATTCGAAAGTATTTTTTTACTGATACAGCTACCTCAAAAACCCATAAAAACATACCAAATCTAATAAAGTCCGCCATACTTCTCAAATGAATTCAGTTTATAGATTTTGCATTTTTCATTTTCGAGTTGCGTTCGAGAGCGTCTACGTGATGCAGTTCGTTTCGGATCGATGAATTTTCAACGTCAATCGATTCATTTGAGCGAGCTTAATGATTGTCAGTAATATCCTTTTCTGTAGATCCTACAGAATTTTCGCGAAATGTTGAAATATAGCGTTTTAGGGGGGGTCAACCGGCCAAAATAATATCCATCAATCACAAGTGATTTATGATATATAATTCACTGCTTTCAGATGCTTCATAGATTTAGCTTTAATATAATATTCTTCAAATTGGTATTTCTTCAGTATTCTAAAGTACTACAACTAACAAATATGGGTATACCTTGTCAATCGAGGGCCAAATCTACTTTTAATATATCAATTAAAGCATTTTTTATTACTAAATATACAATGACTTTTTTCACGCTGGTCATAGAAGGGTCTTGTCGCGGTCACCAAATGTTGAAATCTTCAAGAAATATATTCAGTTGTCGTGGATAAAGTATAGTATGCGACTTGCGTTTAATTGCTATTATTCGCTCGTTGCATAATATAATATTTTCACGAATCAATGTTGAGTCGTTGAACTATTGATTGGATTTTCCACACACGGAAAATTTTTATATCGACAGTGTTATCTTTTAAATATCGCTAAGAAGCACAACGTCCTTCTTAAATGAGCATCTCAGAATCCTCCGTCAATATTTGCACAACGTCTTCCGAAATGAACAATTTTCTCCCAGTTCAGCAAATTCAGCCAAATTGTTTGCTCGTTCATGTTCCGTGAGCCTGAGCATGATAATGTGTGTAATGAGGAAGCCTCAAGTAGCGAAAAACGCAATTTTGGCGGTTGACATATCTCATCGCGATGTTGATTCAACTCTGGAACTGGATAATTGCGTAATTGCGCCTGGATAACTGAATAATTGCGATGCTTCTAGCCCATTGACGCCCCCAGCTGATATCTTCAATGATGCTCCGCGATATACGCCATAGGCGTCGATTTTCGAATACCCGTCTTATTTGAGGTCTTGGCATTTCATTAAGAATCTGTTCCTCAGATCAATTGAGAACATGGATAGGTCGTTTTAGATGTAAACAGAGGCAAAACATTCTTTGGTTATTCTTATGGTTCTCAAATATTTGTGCCTTGCAGTGATATTGAAGTTCATTTTCTTCAGGAAAATGCCCAAATACTGTATTATTCGCCAGACATGTGAAAAACAGCAACATTCCACAGTTGTGTACAGGGTGTCCTAAATTCGTTGCCTAGTGCGGGGATCTCAGAAACCCGATTAGCTAGAACAAAAGGAGTGGCACATTTCTCGATTTTTGAGAGAATTCATTTGGTGAAAACCGCAACCTTCTAAGTCGAACCGTTTTCGAGCTATTAGAGAAAATTGGCGTCAAATGAAAAGTTCTCATAACTTCTTCATTACTGAAGTATAAACATGAAACTAAAACATTATACAGGCACTTTTTTCAGTAGAATTCATTGAAGTAATCAATTTTTCTCTAGTACATTTTGTTTTAGCTTATCGGGTTTCTGAGATCCCCTCACTGGACAACGAATTTAGGACACTCGGTACAGTAGCGTAGGTTGTAGATATTGATTCAATTATGTTTTTCTGTTCTGTAAATCTATAATTAGTTGGATAATTAAGCGTCGATAACAATCATAAGACTCTGCCTTCTGTTCAAATAGAACTGTCAACTTTCAGAACAAGGATAAAAGTTTCCTCTTGTTGTATAATTATCTGATCCTCAAATTCATTATATTGATATCGGGCCTGGGCAAATTAAGCCTTTTTATTACTTATTGGTTTTTCACACTGGGCATTGTTGGTTCTTTCAAGCGACCAAATTTTGTACGTCATTTTCGAGCAATTTCCGACCAATTGTCTTTGGAAATGAATTTTCAATAAATCAACGTTGTTGAACCGTGACTCCATTTACTTCGTTCAGCGAAGATAATATACTGAATTTCGCGACAGAATAGAATGACATAAGTATCGTCAGATTCGAAATACCATGTAGATCTCTTTTTCTATACTCTGTCCATTCAAGAAGGTAGACAATGGCGTTGATAAAACCGACAACCTCTTTAGGAAGCTGTTACCCTATGAGTATTTAGGACTGGTTTCCCCATATGAATTGTATTGTTCTGGGGCAGCCAGCTCTGGACACTTGCGTACCATGTGTTCAGCCTGCAAATCTCATCAGCTGACTTTCTCATAGGGTACAAATCATATTTGTACCGACAACGCTCCGTCAGCAGTGCCACATTACCCTTAGCTCAGCTCGTGACATCTTCAGAAGCATTCTGGTAGGAGAAATTATCACGAATTTATTGGTCTGATTAAGTCCAGGAGTTTCTGGAGAAGGAAAAAGCCGAGAGGGAAAAACTCTGGCGGAATCTCCCTGGGATTGATTATTCGACTGAGTTCCTTCGGAACTTTGAGACAGCGGGATCCAAAAGATATCTGGGTCTTAGTAAGAAGCAATTACACCTCCTCACTGGCTTTTTTACAGGACACTATCGCCTTAGGAGGCACCTGTTGAGGATGTTATTGTCGGACACTGATGAGTGTAGGAGTGGGGAGGAGGAGAAACCCCCATTCACCTAGTCACGAAATTCTTTGGCATTACGAGCCTTAGGAAAGAATGCCTTGGGTGAGAAACTTAAGAGTGAGGAACTAGCCTAGTTGAAGCCTTCACAGATATGGATTTCATCAGATCTTTGGAAATGGAAGGTTAGTTTCAAACTAAACTAACTAAGTCCAGGAGTGTTTTTCCAAAGGCTTGTTCTGTTAGTCAACGCCCATTGCAGGACCGCCTTTCTTGGTCCTTTCCAAGCCGACAATAAGGCTCGGCTCCAGAAGGTACTTATTTTGATGCACTTTATTGTTTTGGCTATAAACCTAAGGCATCACCTCGTGAAAACTCAACCCCAAAATTCGAATTCAGAACGGGACAACGCCTCATGAATATCCTACAGATAAAAAATCCCGCAGGCAAGCTGAACCAGTCACGGACGCCCCTGAATACACTTCAACATTATGCAATATGAATATTAACGCGATTTTGACGCCGGGCAGAGGGACCATCTAATGCGATAAACAGCCATTAGATGACCAGATACATACGCACACAGAGGACGCGAGGACAATTCAACTTCTCTGTGCGAGGAAATCGCCAATTATTAAATTTAGATCTGGTCATATCTGTGACCACGTACAACAATTGTTTGACAGTTACTAACTACTTTAATGTGCGAATGATTCATACGTACGTTTTATTCGGTGATTATAGAATGACCTAAGGTGTCACAAGTTTTTGCGCGCTTGTTCCTAAGGGAACAGTGCTCTAGTTTTGTCGAAATGTCTTTTATCTCCTTTCTCTAAAAGTTCTTCGATATGTCGTTGAAATTTTTAAGGTACTTACTACTTAAAGACAGCATTGATCAAACTATCTATATGATTCATTTCAAACGTCCAGCTTGTTAGCAAAACAAATATTTATATTATACTAGCTTCACATCAAAATTTGTTCAAAAGCAAGCTAAGCATAATGTGAGGAGGATATGATTCCAGCAGGATTGTTTGTAGATCTTTCTAAGGCATTTGATTGTGTCGTTCACAGTTTACTTTTGAAAAAACTAGAAAAAAAGGGAATCAGAGGCTTACCCCTCAAATTAATAGAGAGTTATCTTAATAACAGAAAACAGATTGTAGTCTTGGACATGAATGGTGAAAAGTTTCTATCATCGGAAGCAGCCTTACTTGTTGGGGTACCTCAGGGTACTATAGTTGGACCAATACTGTTCCTAGTTTACGACGACGATTTACCTGATGTTTTGGAGATGAAGGATGTCGAGCTTCAGGAAGAAACTTTTAATGAATCAAATCCCCTATATCTTTTGGTGGAAGAGGAAGACAATAATCTGCCAGCGTTGCCCCTCAAAGAGCATATAAAGGTGAATGCATATTTATATGCGGATGATACCAATGTGGTGATATCATCACACAGTGCTGCAGGTATGTGAGGGCCTAGTATCTGCCGTATCTAAAATTGAGAGGTGGTGTGAAGTAAATGCTTTAAACCTTAATGTCGATAAAACCAAGATAGTCTATTTTTCCAATATAAGATCAAACAGGACATATCCAACGAGTATCAAAGCAAAGGATTATAATATAATAACTAGTTCCAGTACAAAACTCCTAGGTATAACAGTGGATAAACCCTGAGGTGGGATCAACACTGTGATACGTTGACATCTAAACTGAGTAAAGTGATCTACACAATGAGGGCTGTGAGGAAGCGAGTTGACCTCAGCACATTAAAGACCGTCTACTTTGCGAACTTCCAATCTCTTCTATCATACGGCATTATTTTTTGGGGTCCTAGTTCACAAGCTGATCAAGTATTTATAATTCAAAAGCAAGCCTTGAGAACAATGTTAAGAATGAATTTCGGAGCATCCTGTAGAGGTTGTTTCAAATCTAGTAACATCCTAACTCTATCAGGTCTATGTATCTATAGAATTTTACTTTTTTTTCGTAAACATCCATTTTACCTTGAAGAGTATAAAAATAACAACTTAACTAGGAGAACTCATGAATATTTCTTCCCGATCCATAAATTTTCAAGTACTGAACAGAGCACGTTATATATGGGTATAAAACTGTATAATCTCCTCCCGATAAGTATAAGAAGGGTAGCTGAGTATAATTTATTTAGAAAGTCTATATTCTCATTCATATTGGATAGTGAACCTTATTCTTTCGCAGAATTCATAAACTTCTGTAAAAGGTAGATAATATTAATTATGTAACTGTTAATGCTCACTGCGTTCGCAATTACATACATCGGACGTGTCGGATTGCTCGAAATCGTTCGGTAATTGCGTCTGGATGTAGGGGAGGTAAATCTGTTTCGTTCGGTAATTGACATCTGGACCGTCCGGATGAAATCTTTTTGCTCGGCCTCGAGAGACGGAGGAGAAAGATTAATCTGTTAATGTGAGGTTAGGTGTTACTTGTGTTATAAACAACAACAACAAGATAATCTACCTATTAGTCCTATTAGTACCTAGTTTTGATTTGTTCGCTACGGATTCTAACTATTGGATTGCTGTATGTTTTGTATTTATTTGTGGCCGATTTTGAAATGGATTTGCGAGAAGAAGAGCAACAAAAAATATACAAAATCTGCGTAAGTGAGGATGAATTTACAAAGGAAATAAGTGTATAGAGAATAGATAATCTTGAAGAAGTGATGTAATTTTTATATTGTTTTGAAATACATATGTATTAAGAAACATGTAGTTCCTATGTAAGATTATGACGGAATTGCAATAAAAATAACTTATTTTGTTAAAAGTATGTTTTATTATGTTCTGTTATTAATGCTATCCCTGGATCTTCTTGAAAACCTGACATTTCTATCAAATTCAATTTACAAACTGATGTGAATTTCTCTCTTTCGAAATAATTTAATTTTTATCACAACAGATCTGGAATTCGAATTTGATAGCACAATAATTATAGATAAATACATTGAATATCAATAACTAACATCTGCAAAATGATTTTTTCATTTCAAACCGTCCAGGAAAAGCTTGGAAAATGTGGTTTGTAGTAGTAAACAATAAACAAATACCAAAACAATCTTAAGACGTCGATTTGTCAGTTGTCAATCTTTTAGCTCTAGATCGTTCGACAATTCCAGATTTGTCAGACAAATCTGCAGTCACGGGACAAAAAATCTGTCCGATCTGGGATGTAATTGCCGAACGCGTCTGCTGTAAATGATTCTGGTTTCATTTGACTTGTTTTCATTTCATTGTTTTAATAATAATTATTGTGATGATGATTCTGAAAATAAACGATATTGTATTGTATTGTATTGTAATGGATAGCTCCGAATTTTCCTTAGTAAAAATAAAAAGAAAATAATGTAAATCGGTTTAAAACACTACTAACTACCTACCTGCCAACCCCCTATGTTAGACAGTGTGACATCCGCAAATAAAGACAGTTGCATCAAAATTTTATCATAAATTCCCTAAATTATGGCGCCTACCGACCCTCTAAGTTAGAAAAGTGATCAAATACTAACTTGAAGTCTTAGTACTACTCAGTTAAAAAAAAAACATCAAAATCATTTCAGTAGCTATGGCGTCATGCGCTTCTTGACACGATCACGCTAGATTTCCGCAGGAATGAGGTATTTTCCCGCCGTAAAAAGTAGCCTGTGTCCGTGCCTAGGATCCTATCTTTATATTAACCAAGTCTTATAAAAATCCGTTCAGATGTTAAGACGTGAATGAGGTAAACTTTTAAAACAAACGATTAAAAATCACTAACTTATATAGTTTTCTGCCTACTGCCTACGCCTTAAGTACGATAGCATGAATATTAATAGCCCATATCCTTTTCTAGGTTACTATCTATCACCTAACTAAATTTCATCAAAATCCGTGCAGCCGTTTAGGCATGATAGAGCAAAACTCCCAGCAAAAACCATAAAAAAATCACTAACTCAATTCAGTTTTCTGCCTACTTCCTACCCCCTAAGTACGATGACGTGATCATTTTGATCTAATATCCGTTTTTAGGTAACCATCTAATACCTTACTAAATTTCATCAAAATCTGTTCAGCCGTTTAGACGTGAAAGAGCGAAAGTCACAACAAAAACGACTAAAAATCACTAACTCAATTTAGTTATCTGCCTACTGCCTACCCCCTAAGAACGATGGCGTGATTATTTAGCCTATGACCATTTCTAGGTTATCATCTATCACCATACCAAATTTCATCAAAATCAGTTCAGCCGTTTAGGCGTGAAAGAGTAACAGACAGACAGACAGACAGAGTTACTTTCGCATTTATAATATTAGTATGGATTTTATTAAATGATGTGATCAGTCAGAAAGAGCCGCAGTGTATCACTTCTCTTAGTTTTAAACGATGTATAATTTGCATCCAATGCGTAATAAATAGTAAATGATGAAAGAACCTATGAATACATTCGAAAATATACAGGGTGTCCCTGAAAATGTGGGAAATCTCTCGGATTCAGATAGAACTAAAAAAATAAGATAACAAGTTCCCATAATTTTTTTCCTAGCGGCCCTCCCTACGAAGATACGACCTGGAAATTGGAATAAATTTCAATTACTTACTTTTATATTTTTTTTTTCGAAAACAGTTCATTTTATCGACATTGAACAAGAGTACCTTTTTAGCCTAATGTCCAGGGTATCCAAATTTGTTTTTGTTAGCACCTTATCATAAAGGGTGTGAAAAATGAAAGTACATATTAAAATTTACAACCCAGTCCGCCCCTAGTAAACTAAATAAGCTAATTGAAATTTCAGTGCGGTGATTTCAGAGGTCTTTGATACTATTAATTATCAAATTTTCATCAAATATATCAAATAGATTTCCAGTGGCGTCATTTAGGAGGTCGTATCTTCGTTCGGAGGGCCGCTAGGAAAAAAAATTATGGGAACTTGTCATCTTCATTTTTTATTATGTTCTATCTCAATCAGAGAAATTTCCGCCATTTTCCAATAATTTCTGCAGATTCATGAGTTTTATTTAGAATGTGAATAACGTCTGAAGAGTCATGAGTCTTTTCACGCTTATTCATATTGGGAAAACGACAAATTGAAATATTCTGAGAGCTATTGGTTTCACTATTTTCTTAAGACATGAATGAACACAACTTTTTGTTTGTTAAGGGCATATGAAAACAAATTTGTAATGTGGTATATTGAAAATTTAATTCATTAATTATCTTTTTTATTTTTCAATTTTAATTTTGTTCATATTTGAAAAACGATCATTCAAATTTAAATGTCTTTAGAACTATTAGTTTAATTTAGAACTATTAGTTTAATTCTATTTTCTCGAACTATAAATCGCTCTTATTAATGAACTAGTTGGTTAAATAACTATTTCTTCTAGATGACCCGAATCGATCCCAAATTCTTCGCCTAATTATGTAGTTCCCATAGGTGTCGAACCATCATATATTCGAGATTTATAAGACCTGTCAAATATATTATCCGAAGAACAATGTGACTCACTTCGCATTAATTCAAAAAATTCTTCACCATACAGGTTTGTGTTGTTAGAATTGATCATCCCGCATATTTAATAATAATTAAATCTGTTTTAATTTGAACGGAGTTAACGAACTAATGAATGACAATGATTGGGGTACCATTAGATCCTTGGAAGGCCACTCTATAGATTGTTATTGCTAATTTATGTACACGTATGTGCCAGTGATATTTTGGGATTCTGATATAGAGAGACAATGGTTTATTTATTTATTCATCCTCACTTGATCTGTAAGTAGGTGTTTGGAAGTTGCGAGAAGTTACGTGAATTGTGAAAGTTCGGCGATTTATTTTTGTCAATAGGATTAGGAACGGATATATCTTTTTTGTTACGCCATATGGGATAACTTGAGGTAATGTCAAAATATTTAATGTTTTCAGATTCATGTCAGTTGTTGAAATTCTTTATTTTCATGTCAGAATCATGATTTTTATTCAACATCTTATGGGTCGATTACATTGAGATATTTCACAAGCTGAGCGAATTTAGAAGCGAGTGAATTAGCTTGTGAGATTGTGATAATTACACAGAAAACTGTCTACTCGCTGAGTAGCCAACAATCTAGCGATCCACGTGAAATTTATGTTTGTATCGTTGTCAAGGATCTAAGATAAATGACAAATACAGTTTCAAATTCTAGAACCTGGAACGACCGAGTAGATGACAACTCACAGTGTTTATAAGCAACTGTGATTACACACGGCCTGTTTACATTTAGCGTGTAAAGTAGCCCAGCTTTCAACTTTAGTCGCAGCTTTTTTACAATCAGATTGTTGGCTTGTGAATACGATTACACTGAGCGAATTTACAATCAGCTTCTTAATTCGCTCAGTTGCAGCTTGTAAAGTATCTCAAGGTAATCGACCCATTTGCTGCAACCCAACCAAACATATGAGGTATGTACTGGGCTCGTTGAAAAGCTCACTATTTCATTATATTATCATCAAGAAAAAGACAAAACTCTTTATTTGCATGGCGATGGATTGTACGAAGTGGTACAATTATTGAATGGCCACCAAAACCACCTGACTCAACACCGCTAAATAACTTTCTCTGTGGATATCTCGAAGAGACAAAAGTTTATCAAAACAGGTCTGCTTAAATTGAAGATCTAAACAAAATTGATTATTTCCATTTTCACAAATGAACAAGAAATTTGTATTCAATCTACGATAGGTAGAAAATTAATTCATTGAAGGAAGACCTTTTTTGAGCGCTCGTTCTACGAGTGCTATATCGTTTTGCCCAAATGTCTGTAATTTTCGAATTTTGAGCCGAAAATGGTCCCAAACGATAGTAGTCCGGTCTATTTACACATTCGAAGTTACATAAAGTCCTAACAAGCTGAATTTCTGTGAAGTTGTTCAAAACATAATTATAAACAATGTCTAAAAGTTCTTCATCATTCCCCTGTAAGGAAAAAATTTAATTCAAGGTCAAAGGTCAAAAAAATAAGTTTTTCGCGATTTCCAGCAAAACGGTAAGTTTTATTATAAAAGTACCTCAGACAAAATTGTAGATCATAAAATTATCTATAAAAATGTATCAATACTTTTTTTCTTACGAGCCACCGTTTCTGAGATATAACGATTCAAAAAGTTATAAAAGTCGTTATCGTCATAATATGCACACGTTTCCACGCCACCTATGAGGTAGTGTACTTAGCGCGTAGTTATAACTTTGAATCGTTATATCTCAGAAACGGTGGCTCGTAAGAAAAAAGTATTGATACATTTTTTATAGATAATTTTATGATCTCCAATTTTTGTTTGAGGACTTTCATGATGAAACTTACCGTTTTGCTGAAAATCGCGAAAGACTCATTTTTTTGACCTTTGACCTTGAATTACATTTTTTCCTTACAGGGGAATGATTAGGAACTTCTAGACATTGTTTATAATATATTTTGAACGATTTCACTGAAATTCAGCTTTTGGGACTTTATGTAACTTCACTCTCAGTTTGGTCTAAATAGACCGGACTATAGGGTTAGACCCCTAATGACGAATTCGTGGTCAAATTCAATTCCGTCCGTGGGGCCCTCCGTTAGCACAATAATTTTCGAAGGGATTGTTCTAGAGACTCGAAATTTTTAGGATCAGTTCAGGTCCCAAATGGCTCGGTTAAGTTAACCAGTCAAATCGTACTGGGTGTTCGATAAGATATGGCCAGTCAAAAGTTCTGTTCCTCAATATCTCAGACGAAACGAAACCAATTGAAATGAAATGTTGCGGTTAGCCAAATACAATATGCTCATAATAAGCCTCATGAAAAATTTTGTGGCCATAGTGTGAACAGAACCATAGAAAATTCAATTGGAATATTGGAAAGAAGAAACTTCCTATTTCCATAAAAAGATATCCGATTCAAGTGAATTTCTTTTGTGAATGGAGATCGATACTCTAAATGTTCATCCAAAATTTCATGGCTTAATAAAATTGTGACAAATTCGATTGGAATATTGAAGAAATATTCGATTCGAGTGAAATTTATTTTGTGAATAGAGATCGATATACTGAAAATACGAAACCAATCAGAATGAAATATTATGGCCGAATCCAAGATCCTGAGAATAGACCTCATGCAAAATTTTGTGGCTATAGTGTGAACAGAACCATAGGAAATTCAATTGGAATATTAAGAAAGAGAAACTTCACATTTCCATAAAAAGATAACCGATTCGAAAGAATTTTTTTTTAGTGAATGGAGATTGATATTCTGAATGCTCATTCAGAATTTCGTGGTCATTTTTTCAACAAAACCATAGAAAATTCAATAAGAATATTGAAAAGAAAAATCTTTATATTTCCATAACAGGATATCCGATTCTAGTGAATTTTTTTTTTGTGAATAAAGATTGGTATACTGAATCTTCGTGCAAGTCGCTGACGATAAAAAATAGAGAAAAATGGCATTCAGAAATAACATTCAGAATTAAATCATTTGACACAATAAAAAAGTGTGTTACTGGAAAAAAAAATTCTGATAGCGCCTCGGCGCCTGGCGCCTTAATTCTTTTCTCCGACTTTTATGAACATCTGAAGTCAACATTGACTTGTACCAAATACCGTCAACAGAATTACAAACTCATCCCTTTTCGAGAAAAATTGGGTTACCAAGATAATTGAATCACCCTGTACGTTCAACCCCCCTTTCATTTTGAGGTCGACGGATAAATCACTTAATTGTGTCAGAGACAAACTTCAATCGGACACCCAGTAGAAAAAATTCGCTCAGATCGATTCCCGGGTGTCTACCTTGGCGCCCCGTTACACCCGGTCTACACCGAGACAGATCGTAATTTTCTTCTCGGCGCGTTCGGCCCTCTCCGTCCCGTATCTCGGCACCGTTCGGATCTTGGTCATGGCACGTTATTTTCTCCGGCCGTCAGTTCGCGTACAGTCAGTGCCTACGTAGGTGCACAGTTCGGCGCAGCAGGCCGCACCAGCTTCCGTCAATTTTACCGTAAGCACGACGTCGATTTTTCACGAAAACAGAAAACGGCAGAAAGAGAAAACTCCGTAAGAGTTTTCCGGACGTCCGACACGCGGGGTGACTGTGTTTTCCTTGTGCTTTTCTCAAGATTCCGATGTAACCTCGGATTTTGGATTTTTCCCGTGTTTTGTGTAGATGAAAAGCGTAACCAGGTGCGATTGGTCGCGCCTCCTTTTCCATAGGCCAGGATGCTTTTCTCGGAGTCCACCAGCTTGGCCGTTGTGGAATTTCTGACTGATGTGAGCTGCAGAGGACCACCGAGATGCTGACTCCTTTTCAATGTATGTAACCGGGCGATCGTAGGTGTTCCCCCGTGAGAATAGAACCCGGCGATTTTTTTCTCTCTTGTTCAGGTTTTCGTTCTCATCGGGTTGTAATAAATTGTGCTTAATCTTATCTGGGTTATGCTGGGAACCCATGCTGGTTAAATCTTAATCGTCCACCTGCTGCTGGTCGATTGAATTCCTTCGCCGTGCATAACCTTCGTAGTTGGTATCACCGGTGGCTTTCTGGTGTCGTAATAAAGGAGATATTGGTATTTTTAGTATCTTTTTTTTTCGATTTAGAGCGAGGATTTCCCGGTCGCGATGTTGTGAGATACTTTCGACGATGGATCGCGTGAAATTTTAACGTTTCGATCTTTCAATTAGGCCTGGTACTTTCACCTATTAGAATTTTAAAGTCGATGTTTGTGGCGTATTGCCTCGTTTATTTTTTCGCCGATGGTTTCGGTTGTTGGGTTATGAATTGTAATAGGAACATGTGGGTATTAACATATATGTCTTGCAGTGATTTTCGAGGAATTGGGGTCACTAGTTTTTTCTGTTCATACGCGGTGTGAGGATATTGTCTAATTTGATAGTCAAATAGTGCGTAAATTTAAAGCTATTACAATGTTTTTTAATTTCATTAATTGCCTAGTTGGAAGCTTTTTGAAGCTGTCAAAGTGTCCACTGTTTTAATATATCAGACAATCAAAGTAAAATTGAGAAAATATACCTGGGGCCTATTGCATCAAAATACTTTGCAACTTTGCATTTTGACAAATTTCAAAAGTGAAAATTAATTGTTTAGCACAATATTTCTCCCAATATTTAATTTCTGCGAAGTGATTCTCACTTCGCACTTGAATTTTCACATTGCACTTTTCAACTATGAATGAGTTTCGTGCAATGTAATTTGAAAGGTGAAGAGTGCAAAATGAAAAAGTGCAAAGTGTTTGGTGCAATAGGCCCCTGCTTGCGTAGATTAGAACTAATTCCCTAAAATGACATTGATCGACTGAGAAATTCTAAAAATTCATATTCTAACCTGAGTATCGAGTGATTTCAGTACTTTCCACAGCTTACCATTTCGTTGATAATGCAAAATAATTATAAAATTGAGTGTTTATCTAGATTGGAGCTGAATAAACTCAAGAACTATAGGAACTAGTAAATTGCAATGAATGAATTCAAAATGAATACCTCACGTATATCAGATTTACACATTTTCACGTTTTGCAGTGTTTTTCAAGACGAGCAAAAATCATTTCTTATTGGATTTTTTTTGTAGGAATCATTTTAATCTTATTCAGTTCGCAAAATGAATTTGTCGAAGATACACTGATTATCAGAAGAATCAGAATGACTTTTTTGATCGCAGACCTGAAAGCTTTTTCTATGACCGTTCCACTCGTTTGAAATCATGTTATTTTTATGAAATGATTTTCCTGCCAGAAGACTTCTTCAGTTCTCAAATTCAAAATGGCTTGGAAAATAAATGTTCTTCAAGTGCAAAACTTGATTCAATTATAATTTCGTATGTTTTTCTCACGTTTCAATAATTTTCTCGTGAAGCAGTCAAGTTGAATGTCTTTAGAGATATACATACTACCAAGTGAATTCTTTCTCTTGTAATATTTCAGTTTTTTCTTGCCTGGAAATTTCTCTACTGACATTTTGTTCCATAATCATTCGCCATTGATGTCAAGCAACAGTCTTATGGAAATCGAGAAATTGGCTGGTAGAATTTCATCACTATATTGATACCTATTAACGATCAAATCTAACATAAAACAATTATTGCATCATATCCATTTCAGATAGCTCCAATCAAGTGGAAAATATTGAATGAAAAGAATAAAGTTCGCTTCAGCTGAAAGAAGCGGAATTTCCCTTGAATTTCCAATGCCTTTTTTTTCGTATTTCAATAATAGCTATTTAATCAACTAGTTTATTAGACGCTAGATTAATATACGAGTGGACTAGAACATCTTTCCATAAAATGTACGTTTGATATAATATTATTTTATATGTTACAGTCAAGTTATAAAATTTCTCTTATTGCTTCTGAATACTTCATATTGATTGCCCAAAAAAATTGCACATTAAAATAGTATGAATCAAGCAATAAAATGTGCGATTATTGATCTATTTCGTAAACGTTAAAGCACCTTTTATTTCGAGGAAAAAAATTATTATATTTTAATGAGTGTACAGCTACTCAAATAAAACAAGATATTAATTTATAACCGAGTAGGTACATAAGTAGCAACAAATTTTAAAATTTCAGCTCCTCGAACCTAGCGAGTCTAAATTTCCACTTGCTCTTAGTTAAATCGAATGTCACTCGTTATTTATTTCTTACAAGTTACATGTCATTTTATATCTGAACATATATCAAGTATTCGAAGTTGATCGATTATTATTGAACTTGCGTGACATCCCTTCCTGCAAACAAATAATTCGGCGATCTAAAATTTATGAGGGAAGTTACCTCGCTTGTTACCAGGTTTATTACTTTATTATCGAGCAATTTGTGGAATTGGACTTCGTTGGTGTATTTTTCTTTTTGTGTGAAGTGTACTTTTCGAATTGTATAGGTCGTGGTTATTGAAAATGTGTGTTATTATTCGAAACTACATATACTTTTTCTAATGTCCCTATTCGTCGTTTCAATAAGTCGTAAGTTTCCTGAATAAAATGATAGACCGCAGTAGATTCTTACGAGGAATGGAATTTTTCAGATGGCAAAGTTGTAGGCAATAGAAGGACCTACCTTTTGTATCCATAACATCGAAATTCTTGAAGAAAATTCAAAAAACAGGTTTTTGTTGTGGTCTAAAAAATTCCACCGAATTATGTGAAAACTCACCTTTGTAGGTATGTCCCAGAATACTGCATTCTTTCCGTTCAAAATATTAATTTTTCTTCTTCTATTGACTAAAAATCGAAAAGGCACCCTAATTTTCTATCGGCAAAATATCAGAGTTTCTGAAAAAGTCCTAGGGAATTTTCTTCGTGAGATCTCTTATTTCTCGTATTGTGAAGAAATCGAGGATGAAATGTACCGGGTGTCTTAAATTCTTTGTCTAGTGATGGGATCTCAAAAACCCGATGAGCTAGAACAAAATGTAATAAAGAAAAATTGATAACTTCAATGTATTCTACTGAAAGAGGTGCCTTTATAATGCTTTTTTCATGTTTATAACTTCAGTAATAAAGAAGTTATGGGAACTTTTCTTTTGACGCCATTTTCAATTTTCTCTAATAGCTCGAAAACGGTTTGACTTAGAAGGCTTCGATTTTCACTAAATGAATCCTATCAAAAATCGAGCCCGAAAATGTGCCACTCATTCTGTTCTAGCTCATCGGGTTTCAGGACACCCGGTACATTACAATAAAATATGTTTTCAGAAAATTCAAAGTAGTTCGCTGCACCTATGAAACTGAAAGTTGGTTGGTGAAAACATGGTCTAAAAAGAACAAATTAATGTTCAAAATTTCAAGCTTCTGTAGAATGTGGAAGAAAAACAATTTTAGCATAATTTGTTCATTGAATGTCACGTTTTCTGCAGCCAACTATCGAAATGAATATTTTTCATACAATGAGGAATAAATGATTTTAACGAACAAAAATCCCACAGACCTTTCCAAAAACGCTGATATTTTACGTGAGAATATCCGATTGAAAATTAGGATTCTTTTTCGATTTTGAGTCGATAGAAGGAGAAAAAATTCAAAATGAATTATAATATGCTTTGGTACATACAGAGGTGAGTTTTCACTGAATTTCATGAAAAATTTTATTTGGTAAAAAGGAATGAAAAATCGTTTTTTCGAATTTTTACACGTCAGAAGTTTTCTTCAATAGTTAGGAATCCAGGAAATACGTAAACTCTCGTTTTCAAGACTCCAAATCAGCAACTGACGAACCCGAGTTCATCAAGCGAATAAAAACGAAAATCCGAACACACTTTTTTCCTCAGTTTTCCGTCATAACTTACCGGTCGGAATATTTGCATACATTATCGCGACTATTATTTCAGGTGTGAAAAGTTGCCACACCAACGTTACCAACTGGGATAGAAATAATGACCGATGCACAATCAGCTTCCTTTTAAAATAAAGGTAAACTCTTCGGTTTCTTTATTATTCATCAATCTGTTTAATGGAACTTTTTGTTCAACATTTTCCGCTCCGAGTACCATTTATTCATTCAGACCTTTTAAAACGGTTTTTTATTCTAATTTATCGCCCAGATATACTTCAGTTGAATTATCATTGTTGCCAGAGAATTTCGCTGTTATGCATCACGATTTCGTTTCAGATGATGGCACTTTTTTAAACACTATAGAATATATTCTTAATTTCTCAATCGGAAATAAGAATGTATTTTTTTGTACAGGTTTTTCACCTGTATAATATTCCACAATCAGAATAGAAATTTTGCACTTTTTGCAATTTTCAGCTGCATCTTGAAGAGGTATTGGAATAGAAAAGAATGAATTCATAAACCGTTTCACATAACCTTAAAATTCATGTAACAGTTCGAAAGAACAAGGATTTCTTTATTTTTTTTATAACTGAAAATTTTCTACGAAATTTGATGAAAACTCACCTTCGTTTGTCTTGGTCCCAAACATAAAGGGGTTTTTCAATAAAAGGTGTTATTTTGATATTCAAAGAAAAATACCATTTTTCAATATAAATGATAGAAAGTTTATTTATTATAAAGAAGAAGCTATGCCGTTATAAGTGGAAAATATCATCAGGCAAATGACCATCACGACCACGCTTACAGGACCATATCCTTTTAATGAAATTCTCCATAACCAAATCGCAAAGTGTGCTCCTCGGGGTGCTCTATGTCATCGATAGCCTTACGAATTCCATCTTTGAGCCCATCGATGCTGGGCTATTGGTGTAGAGCTTCTCTTTCATGTGGCCCCAAAGGACGAAGAAGCCACCGAGGTGGAAATGGGCCTCAACACTCAATATGATTTTTCGATGAAATTCCGGATCATTTTCATGCATTTCAACGACCCAATCAGCAAAGACACGACGTTGTTGATGATCGGCCGGCTCGAGTTCTTGTGTTAACTGAACTTTATAAGCCTTAAGACCCAAATCTTTATGAAAAACGTTCCACGTTTGTGGAATGCCTGATTCCAAAGAACGACGAGGAATGGACAAACCTGGGTTTTCTTCAACACTTTCGGCTACAGCAGCAATATTCTCGGCTGTTCTTGAGCGACGTGCACTGGTTTTATTTTTCAAATCACTAACTTGTCCCAACAGCTCGAATTTTTCCACCAATTTCTTTATTGTGGTGCTTCAATGTGCTTCACGACGACCCAAAAATGTTCAAGTTTTACAAACCGTCTCTGCCGAATTTTCGACATGTTAATAGTGAATTTTAATAATTTCCAAGCATTCTTGAAGCGTGTATCGTTCCATTTTTACTAATGGCGTAATTTCTACTTGTCCAATGTCAAAAAATGACAGCTTCAAACGTGACATCTACCGAAATAGCGCGCTATTCAAAAGAACACCTCTTATTGGAAAACCCTTTACTATGAGATATGCAGTCATTGTCTTCTAAATATAAGAATTAAAGTACCAATTAAAATCTTTTTCATTTCGAAAATTACACAGTGGGTATTCTATAATGTAAACTACTGAGCATAAATTCAGCTTTTTTCTTACATGTCTCACACGTATTTTGTATGTACTGTCTCAAAGCTTGAACCAAGATTTAATATTATCAATGGAGTTCAATGGTATCCATTAGATTTTTTTATCACTGAATATACGAGGTTTGTTGCTATTCGTTTTACGTCATGAAGTAATTACCTGTTTTTACGGCATCAACATAAATATTTAATCTGGAAAGCTTATCTTGTTTTGAATTTAATTGATGTTGTTTGCGTTAGTTATACAAGTGAAAACGCGACTATTGTTTCAAATTCCAATGTACCCGCATCATAATGTTGCCATTTTTGATCGCTTATCGTCTTTTTTTGTGCCCAAAATGTTGAGATAACCAAACAATTTCCTAAACAGCTGTAAAGTACTCTTAATACCTTTCTACAGGTGAATACTTCCACTTATATGTTTCTGCCAAGTGACGAATATTTTGCAGTTTCCATTGTGCTTGCGTGTATGTGAATGAGATGCTTAGGAAAATACAGTGGAACTCCCCTAAACGAAAGCGCTAAATCCGCAAGAAAAATTCGTTTCTATAATCGGCACTGTCGCGGTCGACTTCGCTGCGTAATGGTTAGATTGAAACCTAACAGCTAGGGGTGTATTTAAAACTGTTTTAGAAGGATCTATCTGCCCGCCGTAATGATGGTAGGATTTATTACGAACGCCCGAAAAAAATTCGGAAAAACTCACCCCTTCTTACCAATACCCATTCAAAGAGTGATGTTTCTTGAATATTTCGTTTAGAGATAATTTACTTGTTTTAGAGGGTGTTTTTAACATGAAATTTGGATTCAAGGTGCAATGTCTTGTACAGAATTTGTTATACAGAGAAATTCGTTATACAGACGTTCGTTTTAGGGATGTTCCACTGTATTCGATTTTATAGATTGCAGCATTTTGAAAATAATTATCAAACTGCTCAACTACTTATTTTGCCATGTATTCAAATACTCTCTACATCCATTTTATTTGTTCGAAAATGAAAAAAAAAACACTATAGAAAGTTGTTTGAACTGCGAAAGCAATTGGCTCGCATAATTTTCAATTTTTTACCTCTATTTCAAATATTGAATTTGAGTTATTTTTTGGTAAATGCCTTCAATATAATATGAGAATTTACTTTCGTCTTTCGTCAATGGCCATTTCAAGTGATTTTCAAAAAAATCACTTCAAAATCACTTTCAAAAAAATCACTTCACAAATAATGTGCCCTCAAAAATCAAAGCCATTATCGGTAATTTGTTTTGTTGTTAGGTTTTCGAGAAAGAAAAATTTAAATCCCGCTTTGCAGCCAATGGCATGCCAGAAGAACACAAAAAAACAATGGTCCTAACACGAAACGTAGTTTCATTCGCGGCGCTGTCACCGCCTAATTTGGAAATCCGATCTGAACCAGACGTCTAAATTAGCAGTCCGTCTAATAGGAAATACTTTCCATTTTATTTACATACATTTATTCGGACGGTGACCACGGAAATGATATATTTGTCTACGATGTTTGCACAATGGGAAAAGTATCAATTAGGTCCTTGGTAATGGTTGAATCATGATGGGACCCTACTGAAATTTAGGGGGGCACGAGACACGCAATTCAATAATTCCGAAAGGTTTTTCCATACAAACGTTCGGTATTTTCGTCACGGACTTTTACCGCATAAAAATTTGGCAAATTGAGAGAACGTGAATAGATTAGTTTTTTTTAACAGTTCATAAATTTGTCCGAACATTTTATGGAGGCGAATCAGGTAGTCGGAATGTAAATGGTATATTCTCGAAATTGAGGTGGAATTGGGGATGGTAAAAAAGCGTTGCATGTTCGGTAAGAATGAAATTATGGGTTTGTTGGGTGCTTAGAAGAAAATGAGGTACTCACTGTAGAAGTTACGTTAGTGAATTATTTTCTAACCAAACAATCTTTATTTATATTTGAATATTTTTGGTATACCAAGTTGAATTTCACAAATATTCAGAATTGTTACTTTTTCAGATAATTTTCCTTTTAATTCGAGCACACACTTTTGAGCTCTCGTTTAACTTAAACGAGTTCTATATCGTTTCGCAAAAATGTCTGTAATTTTCGAATTTTGAGCCGAAAATGGTCTCAAACGACTACCTGATGACGAATTCGTGGTCAAATTTTTGTTCTTTAATATCTGAGACAAAAAGAAATCAATCGAAATAAAATTTTGCGGCCACATGCAAGATGCTCATAATATGCCTTATGCAGAATTTTGTGGTCATAGTTTTAACAAAACCATAGAAAATTCTATTGGAATATTGAGAAGAAGAATTTTTATATTTTCATAACAAGATATCCGATTCGAGTGAAAGTTATTTTTTGAATGAAGATTGATATACTGAATGTTCATGCAAAATTTCAAGAGGATCGCATCAGCAGAACTAGAGAATTCATTTTTTGTATTGTCAACTTTAACATATTTAAGTTTTTTAATAATTTCCAGAATATTATTCCGATCGATACTTAGCATGAATCTCGAGTCCTATACAAAATTGTGAAGTAATGGCATTATTGACCCACCAATGAACGAGCGCTCAGAAGCACCTGCTCAGGGCTTTTCTTAAATTTTTCAAAATTTTTCACCTATTCATTCACTGAAATTCTAAATTCCTGATGACTGTTGAATAATTAAATGGGAGATTTTTGACAAACAAGCTTCGGCTCTTAATTTCTCACAGTTTTCGGTGTTAAAAAAACGTTCGTGTGGAAGGTCAGCTACACCAAACTAAGGGAAGAACCGCACCCCTAACCTAACCCCTTCCTAGCGGTTTTTACCACCCAAATTATGAAATTTTAATGAGACATGGCGTGAAATTAAATAAATCAATTAACACGACAGAATGAGGTCCGAAAATCCAGCGTTGGAGAATTAAATAAGGCACTCTGTTTGATAAGTCCGCTAATTTAATTTGCAAATGGATAATGAGGTCGATAAACTGCCGAATAAGCAATTAACAATAAATACATAATCTTCTTTAACAAGGTAATATGCGGCATTCATTCAGAATGTAACGTAAAAGCAGTTCGTTCACTGCGATTCTTTTGATGGCAGTGTTGGTTTTTTTCGAATTCTTGTTCACACCTCATTAAGATTTTGATGTCGATGGGAGTTTTATGGTCTTTAAACTTCGATCGTTCATTAGGCATTAGGCGCTAGGATCAATCGTTTCTCTGAAACGATTGATCCTAGCGACTTCAATGAAGTGTTTCTTTTTCAAGTGAAAAGGATGAGAGAATCCATTTTTTAAGTCCAAAACGTTGTACAGGGTAGCACAAAGAAGTTACAACGATTTACATGGGTTGAAATGGTTGCCGGTGGCGCCCTCTAAAAAATACAACTAAATAAACCACAAATTTGAATTTATCGTCCCAAAAAACCCCTGTATACGAAATTTCATGAAAGGATTTCGAAGCAGTCAAAACATATTGAAGAAAACGCGAATTATTTTTTCAACTTTAACACCCTGTATCTCGGAAACGAAGCATTTTCGGACCCATGTTCATAGGAACTTTTTTGCTTAAAATGATGTGATCTATCACTCATTTCAGTTTGTCGGAAACAAATCAGAACACCCTGTATATGGCGATGAAATTGAGTGAAAAATTGTATAGAGCTTTCTTGAGCATTTTCTAATCATGATAAGATATGTTTTTTGCTATATTTTTTTCTCGAGTCTCAATTAGTGAAGGTTTTGGGTAAGTGGGTGTTTTCACCCAACTTCTACGCTAATGTATGGACAATTATGTACACCTATTGCTAGTAGGGTGAGAGGTTCAGTTGTTGACACCCTGATAGTGATTGACAGTGTGCACATATATACCGATGTAATAAACTGTTGGTGATATCTAAGGATTTTTTTCTGTCTCCACCTATTTCAGAAATTTGTATTTCTATTTAGGTCAAGTTCAATTTCCTCAGGTTATCGTCGTGAAAACCTTCTCATTAGATGTTTGGCGTGAGATTTGGCAGTAGTGTCAATAAGTGTATAGATTGGAACCTTCCAACCAACAGAAAACTTCTAACGAATATGAAACAGAACAAAATCGGAAAATATACGAAATTATGTGCAGTCGCTATCCTTAAGTAAACATATACACTTCTTATTGACACTACTGCAAAATCGCGCGAAAAATATTTAATGATGCCGTTTTCAGAATGATAACCTGAGGACTCAAATAGAAATAAAACATTCTGAAATATGAGGACACAGATGAAAGACCCTACATAGCACCAATAGTTTATTATATCGGTATATATGTGAAGATTACTAATACTTTTTGTTATTTCTTTGTTAATATGGAATATAATTGTCTAAACCTTATCATTTCTCTATTATTTTTAGTATGAATGTCTCGATGACCCATATAATGAGAATTATGAGTGGGAGAAAGCAGGATGATATCATTATCAAAATTGATGCAAAAACGTGTCTCATCGAATATTCAATCGATATTTATTGAAAGTTTGAGGGTAATACCAAAATATCAACATTCAACTATAGTTCCGTAATAATAACCATGGTGTTACAGTGAAATAAGAAACCGAATTCGCCTACTGAAACTATCCATGCCCTTAAGGCGCCAATCACTAAAGCTTTTACCATAATCATCTTTAAAACTGTTTAAACTTTATGTTATGCTTGATTAAGGAAAATATTAAAATTGATAATTGCATGAGTTGTTGTTTGATTGAATTTCTAAATAAGCAGTTCATTGTCCCACAATGTGCTTCTCTATTTCTGATTTTCTCTTAAATTCTGTACTGAATATATTGTAATTTATAATTTTCCATAATTCAGCTGTTGGTATTGATATGATATACAGGTTTGGAAATTCACATCTGAAACATACGAAATGCAATGCATCAGACAGAGAATTCTTCCGTCCAGTTGCACAGATGAATAGTCTGTACAACCACGTACTGTAACACTGAATTCCGTTGTCTTATTGCAATATTCTAGTCTTGTCTGTCTCTTATCGTTGGGAGGAGCATAATTCATTTAGTATGGTAGGCAACAGTAAATACTTGAATCGAGTATTTTGAGCAGCCTGCAAATTAAATAATTCTTTACTTGTACTGCAGGTTCCCTACCATTCTGCAATAAGACAGAGACAAGACTAGGTTATTGCAATAAGTGAACAGAATTCATTCAGTTACAGCACGTGATTATCTCGACTATTCATCTGTACAACTAGACGGAATAATTATCTGTTTGATGCACTACTGTATATCGTATGTTTCAGATGTGAATTTCCAAATCTGTATATGGTTCTCATTATGATAAATATCCCTGATTTGTGTTTCTCTTCCAGTGGCGCACATGATGCGGCCTTCGTGGAAATGGGGGCGCTACTATCCCCCAACGGGGGCGGCGTTCCTCGAGCCCCCCTGCGCCCCCCGTCCCCTTCTCCAGCGGTACCTGGCGCAACTGGCGCTCGCCACGACAGGCTTCCATCGTTTCCTAGCCAGATTCTCAGGTCAGTAACCCTTCTTCGGTCTGTTGTATGTAAGTGTGTGTGTGTGTAGTGTAACTTAACTGCCGATTCGTTACTATATTAGTTTAGTTTCGTCGGTTTCGTACCGCTCGGAACTAGGCCTTTGTGGCTTTTTGTACGGGGGTGGGTCGAGAAGAAGCAGCGAAGGTGTTTGTAGGTTTTCTATCGGTTGAATTTGGGCTGTAGAGAGTACGGAATGGTTGAAGGGATATTATGGTTTCATGGGACGTAATCATGATGATGCAGGTGAATTTTGACTTACGGGATCGTAGCCCTCATTTGTGAAAATTTAACTGACCAGTTATACCATTGAAAAAGTCAGAAAAAGGTCAAACATTCCCGTTTTTTGGTCAGCACCAGAAAATTTTCTATTCCCGTTTCAAGATTTTGTAGGTCAATCGAGGATCATAGCCCCCCCATCTGACGAATTTTGAAACAAAATATTTATCATTCGAAAGGTCTTCAATTGGTCAGAAAAGGTCAGGAATTTTTTGTTTTTGGTCAGCGATCAAGAAGAAAATATCGGCGTTTCAAAATTGTCGAGGTCACAAATGCAATGATTGCCCTCCATTTAAGGTATTTCAGTTGACCAAGTAGGTATATCATTAGAAAGGTCAGAAAAAGGTCAATAAAGTTCAGCCATTTTGATTGTTCCAAAATTTGTCAGATTGGGGCTGTGATTCTCTTTTGACCTTGAAGATCTTGAAACGTAAACAAAAAATTTTCTGGCGCTGACCAAAAAACGGCAATGGCTGACCTTCTTTGACCTTTTTCTGACCTTTTCAATGGTCAGTTAAATTTTCACTAATGGAGGGCTACGATCCCGTAAGTGGATTTTGATTAAATGCAAATGAACAGGGGAATAAAGCCTCTTCTGGCAGGCTGTAGAATTCGTTCCATCACGAAAAAAATGCTGGTTGAAAAGACCCTACCTGGGGGAGAATGCCAGTCTCTTGATTACCGAGTGTCCCGGAATCCACATCAAAGAGACTGACATTCTTGCCTAGTTATTTGGATTTGGTTGGTCATTTCTACACAATCTTCGAACTAGTGATGTTGAAAATAAAAGCTTTGATGGCCGGTTGACTGTTCTTGTGTCTGACCTAAATGCTATCATCCGTTTGACAACAGTTTCCATAGTATAAATATTAAACGGGCAACTTGTTAGATCAATAAGGCAGACTGTTATTGCTGTTCTGTTCGGACTGCTATTGTAGAGCACAAAGAATATCACCTCTCATTGATGATCTGGGAGTGCCGGAACAAACTCAATGAGGTAGGCAAGAAAAATAAAGTCTTTTTGGGTTCCTAGCCATTCGAGAATCAAAGGAAACGAAGAGGCCAATACACTTGCCAAAGAGGGCGCACGAATGTCACTCATTGGCCCAGAACCCTTCTGTGGTATAGGTAAAGTAACTATAAGAAGGAGTTTCTGGACAAGGAGAAAGCCGAGAGGGAAAAACTCTGGCGGATTCTCCTGATGGATCATTCCACCAAGTTCCTTCAGAACTTTGAAACAGCGAGATCCAAAAAATATCTGGATTTTGGTATGAAACAATAACACCTCCTCACAGTGTTTCATACAGGACACTGTCGACTCAGGAAGCAACTGTTGAGAATGGAATTATCGGACACTGACGAGTGTAGGTTCTGTGGGGAGGAGGTAGAAACCCCACTCACCTAGTTACGGAATGCTTTGCCATTGCGAGCCTTTGGAGAGAATGCTTTTGGAGAGAAACTTGTAAGAGTGAGGAACTATCCTCGTTGAAAGCGATCTGTAAAGGGTGTGGTCAGAACAGCTATGTAAGGGTGCACAATAGACCTTGAGGTGAAGTTCAATATTATGTTATAACTAAGATTTTTTTGTAGAACTTGCAACATAGCATAGTTTCGACACTGAAAAGGAATCTAACCTTAAACATGTTCATTGAATAGAGTTAAATGTGTCATAATCCTACAGCTTGTTGGCTGATTTTATTACAGCGAAAGGAGTACAACAGCAACTCCTTTCGATTCCAGTATGGGACTATCCCTGTTAAACAATTTTTCATACTGATTTATCGTGTGCCCGGTGGCATTGCGTGTGGCATCCTGGCGTGCGTTTCGCCCGTCCCAGGCTACCAATCTCACTTAGGGAAAGGTCAGTTGATGGTCATCGTCCGTTTCGGAACATTTTGTTGACGGTGAAGACTGCCGTGTTGTCTTTCCGCGATGTCCGAATCAATATCGTTATATGAAATTTTCATTTCTCGCTTTTGACTGGGAAAATCGAATCACGACATGCCTTGTCGCTTTCGAAAGGGTAAACAGTACACTTGGCAACGTCTGATTGAGAATAATTGCGAAATTCCAATATCGAGTAGAACCTTAATTTTTTTTATGAAAGTAAATTTTGTCATACAGAGTGAGTTATTAGGTTGGTCACTTCAAACTCTCAGAAATGCATCTTTCGTCACTCTTTGAAAATGTTTTTAATTTTTGACAGTTCTCAGAAAACAATGATCGACAACTTTGATCTACTTTTGATTGAATCAGTTGTCAACCCATTCATTCGATCTTTTTTTTCTTTTTTGATACTAATGAATCTTCACTCCGTGAAATCCTATGGTCTTCATTCAAAGCATGCTGAACAAGCTTGGATTTATCAGTTTCTTCCTGTTGGGCCAATTTTTTATACTTATACAGGGTGTCTGCAAACAAATGCAAGGGACTCAGGGAAATGATTCCTGGATGAAAATAAGCAGCGGTAGTTCATATAAATTTTCCTCCCTTTCAAGCCTTTGGAAGACGA
This sequence comes from Propylea japonica, assembly GCA_013421045.1. Lineage (NCBI taxonomy): Eukaryota > Metazoa > Arthropoda > Insecta > Coleoptera > Coccinellidae > Propylea > Propylea japonica. The sequence goes on from CM024239.1 coordinate 1,338,762, forward strand.
TGACGAGTTGACAGTTTTTAATTTTTTTTAGAAGTCCAGAAAACACTTTATTATTAGGGGTTGTAAATAGCAACCCCTTATGATTTTCCTTCAGAAATTGTTTTCGTGGGATAGATTTTCGAAAAATAGAATTCTCTTATGGTTTCCCATTCAATTCTGGAGAAAAAAGTCTCTTGCAAAATTTCGATACTGTCGATACTTTTCTCGAAAAAAATTAAAAAGTTACAAGCAGTTATTATCACTGTTATTTCCATTTCCTCCTATGTTCCATGGAATGAATATTCTAAGATATTTTTAAGGCTCAAATTTGGTTTTGTCAATTATGCTTATTAATCGAAAGAAAGTTCTTTTTGTGAAATTATAATATTACGAATATAATTTTCGGAAAATTAATAATTAAACCTATAGAAAGATCTATAGAACATCTCTATCTCCTGTCATAGACATACAATATCTTAAAATATTCATTCTATAGAACACTTATACGATGAAATGGAATGAACAGTGATCATAACTGCTTGTAAGTTGTTAATTTTTCGGAGAAAAGTATCGACTGTATCGAAATTTTGCGGGAGACTTTTTTCTCTCCAGAATTGAATAAGAAACCATAAGAGAATTTTTTTCGAAAATCTATCCCAAGAAAGCAATTTTTGAACGAAAATCACAGGGGGTTGCTATTCTTAACCCCTTATAATAAAGTTATGGGATCTAAAAAAATTGTGTGAGTAACATCTACCTAGTGCTTTAGTTTTATAACTCAGCGTTTTAAAAAACCGTAAAACAACTAAAAACTGTCAACTCGTCATCGCCTTCCTAAGGCTGTATTTCGGAAGGGGGTCGATTTCGAAAAAAAATTATATGATTAACCCCTGCTGATTTTCATCGAAGAATCATCTCCCAAAGTCCCTCGCATTTGTTCACAGACAAATAAGTGAAACTGGATTTCCTTTACATGTTCGAAACAAAGACATAAAAAATTAGCACAACAGTCCCAATAAATTTCAATAAACAATGTCTTCTCTGCTTTTTTCTCCTGATTTTTAAATTTTCCTCGTTCTTTTCCTTTCGTGAAATCACCAATTGCAAGTAAACTAATAACTTCAATTTTGATGAGACAGTTTACTCATTCTACGGATTTGGGTCGGTAAAAATGAAAACGCTCATTAAGAAATTAAAATCCTTCACACAATTGTACGGCCATTCGTATTGCCGCTCACGTTTGCTGGACAAAGATGTGAAAGCCTTAATTAGTTTATTTGTCGAGGAAATGCTCACTTGAGAGTCCGTTGCGTAGGCATTGAAATATCTCGGCAATTTTTAATTCGGTTATAATTTTGCCACCCTAGCGGATGCCTCAGACGTATTTATTTCATGGCTTAATCATGCGAGGATGTCGTAAAGTTCCTCTTTTAAAATGAGTGGTCGGGTGCATTTGAGTTGCACAGTTCTAGCTCAATTATAGGATGATATACCTATTTTCCTAGCTTTCTATTTGCCCTAATAATTTCCGAAATCACTTCAGTTGGAAGTGAAGTAATTTCGACAAATAGAACGTGACATTTTCGGACGACAATCAACAAAACGATAAGGTTTGAAATCAAAGTAACAAATTAAAATATCGTGGATAGTTCCGAAGGAAATTCTAAAAGTGATATGAATTATTCATTACTAGTAATGAAAACCAAAGTTAATAATTCACTTTCTGTTATGTTAACAATTTATTTGTAAACGTTTACCAAATGTCAGGTTAAGTTATTTTTATGATGAACTGAAGTGATGTGGAAATTAAACTGATTTTGTCAGAAAGCAACATCAGTTGGAAATGATTCGCGTCAGTTCAAAATCACAACAATGTCGAATAGAACACGAATCAACTGATTTTGCTTCAGTTTGGAAGTGATGCAGCGTCAAATAGAAAGGGCCTTTTGTGAGTTGAAGAGTTCTTGAAAATGAAATTGATCGATCACCTTAAAGTGTAATTCCGCTAGCCTGTTTTTGCTATATCGATTCGCCCAAATGTCTTTAATTTTCCAATTTTAGCCGAAAATGGATGTTTGTCAATTCAACTTCCTTTTTCGATGAAAATTGTTTTATTAGATTTGGCTGTAGTTAGGCCAACTTGTGCCGTTCAGCGAAAAAATCAGCAGCTTTTCCCCAATACGGAGGGAGAAATAAATTTTCTACAATCTACAGATTTTCTCCGTATTAGGGAAAAGCTGTTGAATTTTTCTGATGATCTGAACTTCACAAGTTGGCACAATTACAGTACAATCTGAATAACAAATTTTGTCGAATGAATAAAATATCTTTTCGATATTGATTGAAACCAAAAAAAATTGACCTTTCAGAGAAACAATCATTAATTTTGCATCAAGTGCATTTCCCAAAAAAATATCATTCAAAAGGAAAGTTGTATGCCCGAATAAAAGTTTTTTTCGCCAGACGCAATGATGATAGAGCGAGTGATCCATAATTGTACGTTTGAGGTTTCGAATGCATTATTGCCTATAAGGTAATGATAGCTTTTCTTTTCATGAATTCCGTAAATACGTGCTTTCAATAAATGACATGTTCTGGTTGCTCGAATCGAATTATCTGCTCCGAAACACGCTGAATATTTTATGATTGCGATATAGTATTGTTATGTCATTGTTATCTGAGTTTCTACTGGCTATTGGCCAAATTATCAAGCCAATTTGTGGATTTTCCGGACATTTCTCCAAAAATATTAGATGATTTGAAGAATTTGATATATTTCCCTAGTTTTATCAATTCGATTCCGATTTATATTAAATCAATTTACAATCAATTCATTGCAGTTTTGTTTTTATTTCATTTTTACGAACAACAAGAGCACAGAGATAAAAACCTCAACAAAGAATCATCTCTCATAGTTTTTTAAACAGTGCTGTTTCACTCGAATTCTCATTTGAACAGATGACGGAAATTTTCAAAATACAGCTAAGTTGATGAATGTTTTTGTATTTTTCCATCATGAAGAATGAAAGGAAACGTTAAACGATGAAGATATATTTCTTAGGGGGTTTATTTCTCGAGGGTGTCCTTCACTTGATATTTTCATGGTAGATAGATGAAGGCTTGTACAAAATATTCTCATAACTGCATTACATAAGCAAAGATCAATTGAATCAATTGTGTTGAAAAATATTCATTAAAATTGCGAAAAGAGAAGGACTAGGAGTAGATTGGCATATTAAATGGACGAATCAACTGAAGTTTCACTCACTTTACCGTTAGTTTATTTCGATATCATTTTCATTGACGACCTTGTGTTAAACCTTAAGAATTTTACAGAACGCACATTTAATACGTAATTTTCAATGATGTGGATGTGTATGAATCATCATGAAGAAATTCTTGTTCATTAACTACTGCTCATTCATTTATTCCTTTTTATAGAAATATCAAACAATAACTGTTTTCCGTTATTCATCGATAATTATTGAGGAATCTCAATTTAATTCCTGCAAATAGTCATGCCAAACATCTAGAAAGAGACGATGTCTTTGATAATTTTCGCATATTATTATAATGTTATTTTTTTTATGAAAGACCTTTTTGTTCGTTTTGCCCAAATGTCTGTAATTTTCTAATTTTGAGCCGAAAATGGTCTCAAATGATAGGGTTCCACTCACTGATGATGAATTCGTGGTCAAATTCAATTCTGACAGCACAATAACTTTCGGAGGGATTGTCCTAGAGACTTGGAATTTTCAGGGTGAGTTCGGTTCCCAAATAGCTCGGTTGAGTTCGCCAACCAGTCATATCGTACAGGGTGTTCCATAAAATATGGCCATTCAAAATTTTGTGCCTCAATATCAAAACAAAACGAAACCTATTGGCATAAAATGTTGCGGCCATATGCAAGATGCTCATAATAAGCTTCATGCGAAATTTTTTAGCCAGAGTGTAAACAGAACATTTTTTGAATAATTTCCAGAATACAATTCCGATTTTGCTGAGTTCTGCATTCATATATTTGGTATCAATTTCAAATCCCATGTAAAATTTTGAGATCATATTCTTATTGCTCCACCAAAAAAGAGCGCTCAAAATCTCCTGCTCAGGGCTTTTCTTAAATTTCTGAAATTATTCCTGGTATTTTCACTTTTCGTTTGTAGTTCTAATATCGGAAAACTTTATATATCAATCATATCGCCTTTTCATCAGAAATTTTTTAGAAAAGAAGAATAACATTCTGAATATCCTTAAAAATGCACTTAACTGTTGTCGTAACATTCGACGTTGCCACGCTTCGTCAAATTTCCTCGAATACCGTCGCATTTTTCCTTTCTACTCGTGGTATCGCTGAATTGTTCTGCGTTCAGGAAGCGTCTCCGGTAAAGGCAGGAGTATACAATGAGCGTATAAAAAGGATCACAATGCTATGATATAACGTGTCCTAGGCACCCACAGCCGCCGAAGCGAAGTTATAAATAGAAATGAAACGTTTCTTTCACAATGGTATAAAATCACTGCGATCGTGAGAAATTATTAACAAATAGAATGTAAATAAATGCTTATAATTGCATATCTTGCTCGAATCGATTTATATTATATGTTTAATGAAATACGTAGCTCGTTATAAACGGGGCATTGAACAGCTTTTTCACAGATTTTTCTCGATTAAACGAGAACGGGTAAACTTTATTTTTCGATCGATTGGTAGAACTGGGGCTCAGGTGTTCGTTAGGTGGAAATATCTTATGAAATGTTTGTTGGAATGCATTAATTTTCGAAATCATAAAGCAAGGTTTGAATTTAGTGCCCGTAAAAATAAAAGTTATGCATTGCAATTAATATATTAATGATTTTTTTTCTATTATAAAATATTATCTCAGTTCTCAGTTTTAACATGTAGTAGTTTTGTAGATTTTCTCGGTAAATAAATTCATTCGATAATACAAGTGTATACAGGGTGTCCCAAACTCGACGTCAACCCGAAACCGGGTGAAAAGGCAAGTTATGCCGGTGTCCGAAAATATAAAAAAAAATCTAAGTTGCATGATTTTAAAAAAATGGGCATTTAAAAAACACGCAAAATTCCACTCCCTGTGACAGTCTTTTCGCTCCTGTTGCCACAAATATCAACTTTTTCCAACTTTTTTTTTGCTGTGTAACCTTGAATAATGCTTGTCTAAACTGTAATCACAATTTTGATACCAGCTGCTCTAGGTTTCATAAAAATAGGGCTTATTTCCGAACAAAAATTCAAAATAAACAATTGCCCAGTTTCGACTGACTATTGAAAAAAAAATGTACTACGTAGGTTTGGCATGTTTTATCAAAAGTTGGCGCATTTAGTAAGGATTCCAAAATGGTATAATACTTTGTTAAATTTAGCTACCGTAGTTCAAAATTAAGTATTTTCGATTGGGAAGCAGTTAACGAAAAAGTGTATTCAAAGGCAATCGAAAATACTTAATTTTGAACTACGGTAGCTACAATTTAACAAAGTATTATACCATTTTGGAATCCTTACTAAATGCGCCAACTTTTGATATTCCAAATTAGTTCAAAATTAAGTATTTTCGATTGGGAAGCAGTTAACGAAAAAGTGTATTCAAAGGCAATCGAAAATACTTAATTTTGAACTACGGGACTAGGATTACTAAATACGCCAACTTTTGATAGAACATGCCAAACCTACGTGGTACATTTTTTTTCAATACAGCCAGTTGAAACTAAGCAATTGTTTTATTTTGAATTTTTTTTCTGAGAAGTGAGCCCTATTTTTATGAAACCTAGAGCAGCTGGTATCAAAAGTTTTTTATCAGTTTAGACAAGCATTATTCAAGGTTACACAGCAAAAAAAATTGGAAAAATGGAAAAAGTTGATATTTGTAGCAACAGGAGCGAAAAGACTGTCACAGGGTGTGGAATTTTGCGTATTTTTTTAAATGCCCATTATTTTAAAATCATGCAACTGATTTTTTTCATATTTTCTGACAACCGGCATTACTTGCCTTTTCACCCGGTTCCGGGTTGACGTCGAGTTTTGGGACACCCTGTATGTGAGCCTCTTTATATCTGAGAATCTTTTCAATTAAATTTATGGAGGTGTCGCAGAACTTAATAGTTTTCTATTGTAACCCAAGTAATTTTTTGCGAACTTCAGAGCATTCGTGATATTTTCGAAATTAATTGTTATCTGTTCCATCAATTTCGATGGAATTGCGGAAAAATAGCATAAGAAAAGCCCACAATCCAGGACTCTTCGTTCTTCACAGTACCACAGGAATCTCAGGCTTCTCGTACTCAATGAACAATTTCAAATTTTTCAACAAAATTCTTGTCTTTATTATAATTTATAGTTCCCAAGCTCTGAAAAACACCCATAATAAAAAATTGGAAATAACATACTAACGAAATTTGGGAAAATAGTTATTTTTTCGATTCATAAGTTAATTATGGTAGGTATAGGAAAAATAGTGAATCTGATGGGAAAATAATAAACCTTCGTGTAAAATCTGCAATTTTTTCGATAGATTTTTGTGGACCAAATTATATATTCCTCCATTTGTTTTAACTGAGGTTGTGGTCAAGGTTTTCTGGTGAAGGAACCTCTAGTAAATCGAATTTTTTGTCATTTTCTTATTTAGATAAACAAAGTAATTTCGTATCTATATCGTCTCCATTAGAGGCACGAAAACATTTTCATCAGAGCAGGTAAAACATTTTTTTGTTGATGTTCATCGTTAGTTAGATCATCTTCATTTTGTCGAAATATCCGTAAATTATTTTTATTGGGCAATGAATGACAAAAATTCGAGAGTTCAGGGTTGAAGGTTGAAACAAAAAAAATTAACCGATATAGAAAGTGAAGCAATAATAGAAATACTCAAGGTGGAAATAAAGTATTTCATTTACTTGAAGGATTCATTCTTGAACCTTCAACGACGAGGGGTAGGGTTATACAGAATAATTTAAAAAATCTCGATTTCCGTACTGAATGCAGTTATGAATATGGATTCAAGTGTCACCTTTTCTAATGCAGACGCCACGCACGTTTCATTTCAACTACTAAGACATTATGAATTCAGAATGTATCCCGACTGTCATGTAGGTACAAACTACGCTTTGTCAACTTGGTTTGAAGTTGGCCTTATTTGTCCTAATCCAGAAGGGACCTGAAAAGTTGAGGTAGTAGTCGATTCTTTGAGGCGAGTCAGTCCTACATCAATTTCAAGGATTTTAGAATTTTATTTTCGTACGAAAATTTTTCACTTTCAAAATCTATATTCTTTCGATATTATTTTATTATTTGTTTTTCCATTATTCGTGAAGTGGAGGAAAATTAGAGAATCAATGTTAAGGTTGTTCATAAGAATTCATGATACAAATAGATACAAAAATTTGACATTGTTACAACTTCAATGAAGACTATTATTTTTTGAGAACGATTTCACAAAATTAAATATACATAGCTAGTCGAGATTTTAATGCTCTAAAAATAAGAACTTTTTTATATTTTGAGACTTCGTATCTCTTCTATGTAAGTTGAAAAAATGTACTAATTCCCTATTATAAAATAAATTTCTACCGTTAATTCCACAAAATCTTACTTTCCTTTTTTACTTTGTTACAATTAGAGATGCAAAGATTCATTTACGAAATTTCAACGAATTAAATCTTTTTTGTTTTCAATATGATTTCAGAAACTGAAATACCTATATACAGAGTGGGGTGTATTGAAAAAGTGGTTGGTTTATTTTACGCAGATTCTTCGAATATAATGAATTTTGAAATAATGTAATATTACTTTTCTGTACTCTTGTTTCAAAAATTCGAAACTATGTAGTTCTCGATGTTTATCTTTGATCAGGAGAGAAAAAATTACCTAAAAAAATAAGACAGTGGAACGTCCCTATAACGAAAGCGCTAAATCCGCAAAAAAATTCGTTATAAAGAAATTTCGTTATACAGAAAATTTGTTTTTATAGTAGGCAATGTCGCGGTCGACTTCACTGATAAGTTTAAGTTTATCATTCAAACTTTAGCATTTGCTTTCAGATATTTTCGCACAACTTTTCACACTAGCGTAATGGTTCGATTGAAACCAAACATCCAGGGGTGTATTTAAAACTGTTTCAGAAGGATCTCTCTGCCCGCCTAATGATTTAGTTTAAGGTAGGGATTTATTACGTACGCCCGGAAAAATTTCGGAAAAAATCCACCCTTATACCTTCTTACCAATACCCATTCAAAGAGTGATGTTCTTTGAATATGTCGTTATAGAGAGAATTCACTTCGTTTTAGAGGGTGTTTTTAACATGAAATTTGGATTCAAGGTGCAATGTCTTGTACGAAATTCGTTATACAGATGTTCGTTATAGGGAAGTTCCACTGTATTTGCATATTTCATTTAAGAAATTAAAGTACATTCAATATGTATACATTTCATTACTCAGTATAAAGGGTCAAATTCTTCGTCAACCTTTTCAGTTGTCAACAAAAAACTTCTTGTCCAAATTGGCTGATAATGCCAACATATGGTGAAAATATGTGTACCAACCTAACGGGAAACAATTCGATAATCAAATATACATATCCCGCGACAATTCACAATCCACCATTTCTTTTGAAAGTCTCGTGAAGCTAAGCACCTTAGATCTCCCTAATTGGTACCAACATCCAAAAAAAAAGTCGTGAACGATGCCGAACCGTCCGATTACCATTCGACACCTGCAAATTGATCCGTCAGGCGAGAAATATCGCATTATTGACCCCGAATCACGGTACGGGAAACAATCGGAGAATCCGTCTCAAACGATAATTGAGAAAAATATGAATAAAGAGGCGCGAGAGCATCATCATCTTTCGATTCTTTGCGCCCGCGCCGCCGGCCAATTATATTTTATGTGTCGTAAATTCGTTTACGGGCGAGTTTTCGTATAATTCCGATTTTCGACATAACTAACTGTCGCCGCAGAATTATACCAAGTTGAAGAACGCGGTGAGAAAGTTCCCATGCTACGAGCGCATTATCATTTTGTTTGAACTATCTTAGCACGACATTCAGGTCGTTCATATATTATAACTAACATCGCTAATGGTGTTTTGGACCACGAGAGTCCATCTGACGGAAAATTATGTGGATAGAAGCGAGAAAAACACGGGAAAACCGTTGAGGTGATGTGGAAGATTTTCCCCAGTTGTTTGTCAGTTTTTTTCCGGTATAAATACACAGGACAGTCGCCCATTGTGGCACCAATTGGGTTTTATTTAACAATGTAAAGTATAAGTATTAAAAGCATCAGAAATTGTTCATGGTGAATAGTCGCCTCCAAATGCTACACGTCTTGTCAAAAGTATAAATACCCAAAAATATATAAGACAAGTATAAAACATCACATAACTACAATGAAGACAAACAGGACATGTTGAAATTCTACAAGGCTTATATCGTCCTTTCTGATAGAAGTTCTTTAACACTTTGGCTGAATTTTGGTTCATTCAAGCTCTTCACATGTGCGGGTAACTTGTTAAACCTAGCTTTCTATTTGCCTGAATCATTTCCGAAATCACTTCAGTTGGAATTGAAATGATTTTACAAATAGAACATGCCTTTTTCGGATGACAATCAAAAAAACGATAAGGTTTGAAATCAGAGTACCATCGACGATAGTTCGGAAGGAAATTCTAAAAGTAATATGAATTATTCATTACTAGGAATGAAAACCGAGGATAATAATTCCACTTTCTGTTATGTTTAGAAGTAAATTGTAAACTTTCCAAAAATGTTAGGTTATGTTATTGTTATGATGAACTGAAGTGATTGTGGAAATTAAATTGATTTTGTCAGAAAGCAACATCAGTTGGAAGTGATGCGCATCAGTTAAAAATCATAACATTGTCAAATAGAACGCGCATCAACTGATTTTACATCAGTTTGGAAGTGATGCGGCTTCAAATAGAAAGGCCTAAAGTTTCAGTGAGATATGGGTTACTCCTGCTGTGCTCTCGCAATTCTAGTAAAGGGAATGTTGAGGAGTTGCTTTTCCCTTGCATTATAACCATGGAACTGAGTTAGCTGGAAACTTCTCGAAGTGTCGGTGAAGACATGAAACTTGTGGCAGCGAGAATTACAATAATGCCAGGCTCACAAATCAATACTTGATCTTGATTTTTTCGATAAAAATCATGTCCCATCTACCATATTCAGTAGATTTTGTTCCTTGTGACTTTTTTCTATTTCCAAAACTGAAGAGACAATGGAAGGAAAGCGTTTGTTTCCTCAATTGGTGAGCCAATAGTCATACCGAAAAAGCGCGTTTAAGTTGTGCTAAATGGATATTGAATATTTTTCGAAAAAATTGAAGATTCCCTTTTTTTTGAGCGCTCGTTCTACTTAAACGAGTGCTATATAGTTTTGCCAAATGTCTGTAGTTTTCGAATTTTGAGCCGAAAATGCCCTCCAACGACTCCCTGATGACGAATCCGTGGTCAAATTCAATTCTGTCCGTGGGGCTATCCGGCAGGCTGTTAGCACGATAACTTTCGAATGTATTGTCCTCTAGGAGGATAGATTGTCCTGGAGACTTGAGTTTTTCAGGGTGAGTTCGGTTCCCAAATGCCGCGATTAAGTTCGTTTACCAGCCAAATTGTACAGGGTATTCTATAAAATATCAACATAATACGCATAATCGAAATGAAATTTTGTGGCCGCATGCAAGATGTTCATAACAAGCCTCATGTAAAATTTTGTGGCCATAGTATCAACAGAAGCATAGAAAATTGAATTGTATTATCGAAAAGAAGAATTATATTTCCATAACAAGATAAGCGATTCTTGTGAAATTCATTTTGTGAATGAAGATTGATTATACTGAATTTTCATGCAACATTTGAAGAGGATCATCTGAACCATAGAAATTGATTTTTTCAAATTTTTCATTTTTTGAATAATTTCCCGAATATACTTTCGATCCAGCTGAGATTTTGCATTCATATTCTTAGAATGAATCTCAAGTCCTATACAAAATTTTGAGGTAATGTCATTATTGTGGATTATTGTATCTCTCTTTTTATTTCAATATTGAAGGGATTTCTCAGAAGTGTTATCAAAATTGATTTCTCTTCTGTTACTATTGCTTCATACTGTTTTTCGGAATTACTTTTTTCTGATGTAATTTGATTTTTTTTTATCGAAATGAAAGAGAAGAACTATAATGGTCTAGATCGACAGAAAATAGAAATATTATTGGAATTGATTTTTATGATTACAATTATTTTTTTTCTTTCAGGGAGGAGACGAACGTCACACCATCAGAAGAAAACGCCCCCCTGGGTCAATTTTTTAGTTTTAGTATTAGCCTCATCGTTATTCAGTATAGTTGGTGAGTACATAGCCGAATATTATGTTACCTAATTCGATTAATCTCTAAATTGGTCGAAAATAAAAATGACTCACGTCGTAGGTAGGTAAGAAATTAATGTCAGTTCAAATTGACATATTACCAGAGGTCACTTTAAATATAGTTCATTAGAGCACGAAAATATCAATTGCTGCTTTCGGTGCGTGGCATTCGTTCGTTTATAGAACCAATATTTATTTATGCTACGAAAATGGTGGTTGCCGGCTTTATTTAGACGAATTATTTAGGTAGTCTGTGGTCTGAAAGGCAGCGTAGTGTTTTTAACCTGCTCCAGAAAAGGATTAATGAGAACCTTGTTTTATTCGAATTTTTTTGAGAATTTCAGCCGAATTTTATAATTTTTTGGTGTAAGCATTTTGTGTGAAATTGGTATAATTAAGTATAAGATTTTCTTCGACAACGGCTAAACTACTGAGTTTAAAGATATGAAAAGTTTGTTACACAAAAATTAGGTAGAGCGTACCAAAAATTTCATGTCTTTGAACCCAGAAGTTTAGCCGTTATCGAAGAAAATGCGACTTTTACAGCTGAATGAATGAAGCACTTGAAAAAATCACCCGGTATAGGTGTTCTGTAAAAATAATATCCAGTGCTTTAACAAACGACTATTTTATGGTCTTTATGAAGAACATTATAACTTTTTAGGTTCATTTTCTTGTTACCTGTCTGCCAGGTAATTCTTCAAGTAGCTTTTATGGATTGATTAATTCCATTTAGAGATAGTGAATATAAAAGGTAATGCCAGGAAAGTTGTTGAATAAGGCTATATGAATCATTTGTTCATTGGAATTTTGCCTTTGTGCGATGATAAAATGTCACTTTCCTTATTATTGAAGGAATTCATGATTAGGATCAGCACTCCTTTCCATTGTTTTTTTTGCGCAAAAACGAAATGTCATATCTTAATTGGCATGTGAATTTCAAATAATCGAAACTTTTATATTACATAATTTTCAGGGTGGTGGAATAGGACCTTATTTAGGCACATATCTGAACAGTTTTTCGTTCCAGAAAAGTTTTATCACAATCGAAATTATAAAATTGTGGTCCTAATGAAGAATTTCTTTCGAAATAATATTCTTAAAAATTTTTTGTGAAGTATCGATTTGTCGAAAGAAAAACTTTGTAATAGACAGTTTTTTGCCGAGCTATTTTCTTTTCAAGTCTCAAGTGAAACTTTGAAATGTGCTTTTCGAGACGCCCATTGAACCAACAATATTTTCTACATTAAAATGTACTTTTTTCTCCAACCATCAAAAAATGTTGACATTTCTGTATTATTTTCAGGTGCAAAAGCCACCAATTCCCTAACCGTACAAAAATTCACTCGTTACTTAGCAACACTTTTAATTCTAGGATTGAAAACGCTACTTTTAATCCTAGGACTAAAAGTAATTGCATTTGACGTCTACTTGACAATCACTGTCATGATTAGTATGTGTTCAAATATATAACCAAATTATTAACGATTTTTGACTAAAACGAATTTTTTTGTAATTTTGACTTGGTTGGAGAAAAAGTGGTATATTATTCGCACTATTTTAACTCGCAATTTTGCATTCGCTTGGCTGCTCCTCGCAACTGCAAATATTGCTCGTAAAAAAAAATATGCACTTTTAATCCTTATAATATAATATACTATTCTGGTCATAAGCTCTCAAGTCGGTTTTACTTCCAGTCGAAAAACTTACATTTTTCTCAACATATAAGTTGTTTTTCTCCGAAATTTTTTGACTTCAAAGCTTATGAACTTTTTACTTTTGTGTGAGAAAACAATGGTGGTTCAAATAGGCGCGTTTCAAAAACCGTACTTTTTCCATTAGCGTAGAAGATGGGGGCAAAACATCCACTAACCCTGCTTTAATAACAGCCTGAAGTTTGTCGCACCTATTCACTGAAAGTGTTCTAACATTCAATTCCTCCGAAGTGTTCAACTCGGTGGGTTCCCTGTCCAGATGTCCGAAGCACCTTAACAAATTCTCACACTTTTATTGCATTTTAACTACATCCTCAGCGTCGAGCTCCTTTAATCACTGGTTGGTTTCTTCATTCGACACAATACGAAGCATCGCCATGACCATGAAAAAACCTAGAAAAAAGTCAATTCGGTCGTCTAATTGATCGAATACCCCAACAAAAAAAAACAGAACTTCAGTCCGCTGCACCTAGAGCATAATGTCCCCTTGCTGTAGACGCTTGGCCATCATTAATTAACGACGCGTTAAAATCGTAACTGCATCGTTTTGGGGGTGCCGTTTCGGGGGCGTAAAGCGACGCCGCGGCGTCGAAACGGCCAATCTGTAGCGAAGGGGCAATCGACAGGGGATCGCGGTGTCTAACCCCATAAATCATGGAAAGCAATTTTCCGTATCGCTTAATCGAACTATATGGAGGGCTTTCCGATGCAACGCGCCGTCGAGTTGATTGTTTTTAGGGGGGTTGGATAGATAATGTGGCGTTTGCAGGCGTTCTAGAAGATTTTGGAGGATGGAGTGTTGGAAAAAGTAATTTTCACTGTTATCCCTGCTTGTTGACTGGTTTCAACTCTAGGACCCTCATCGTCATCAACTTCTTCTCGTTCTTCTGTTAAGCGCTTGTATTCCTTTCAAACATTTTTTTGAGACAAAAAAGCCGCAGTTTACATTTCAAGTGCCTTGGAGCGCTTTATTCTATTTTAACTCAAAATTTAATTCAGTCAAAAAATGAACACCACTGGGTGGGGCTAAATCGGCGACCAATATGGCGGAGAGTTCAGGGTTGAATTAAAATGCCAGTTTCTCCTGTTTACAAATTTCCCCCAAAAAAATACGACGTGTTGGGTTTTTAGGAATCCTGTTCAAAAAAAGTCAATTGAATACCAAATGAACAACTTTTCTTCAGGCGATAATATACACTTATGAAAAGATATCAGATTCCCAAGATAGACTAGCAAAAATTTCGAATGCGGATCTGTTCAGTACTCATCCCTACCTGTGCTATGTTTTTCCTTTAATTTTCTTCTTATCTGTCTTTTTTCTGCTTGAAGAAAGCTTTACAGTGCAAGGTACCATTTTATTGTATATTATTACGCAGAAAAAATCACAATTCATCTAGAAACAGGCACAAGAATCACAATTCCTCCAGAAAATTCAACGATTGTCAAATTTGACGTTAGTTGGTAGTAATATGGCGCATCTGATACCGCGTTTATTTCAATGATGGCATCTCTATACTATCCTATCTCTATGGTTTGACGAAACCTACTTACGCAAGAACATTTTCTATTGTTCACTAATATTGGCGGGGTTTTCTCGTGGACATGATAGGTTCCTACTTTAGATCAAAGTGACAAAATGACGAATCCCATTTCAACCGAACACACGCACAATGGTAGAAAACGCTCTGAAGAAAGGTTGAGCCCGTATAAACATGAGATAATATCACGACAATCCATACATGAGCATACGTGTGTATTACGTTGAGTTCAACGCCTTTTTATCGCCTTATTACCTTATGGTTCAGCTAGACGTGGTTGACACGCGATTAAGTCTTCAACCGTCAAACGATTCTGATGGTCATTTTCAATCGGTATAAAAAAATTGGAAACGAATAAACTGTCTGTTGATTACCAATAACACATCAAATATATTGAAGGAGACGTTGAGCTTGAGTTAAAGTTTCAATAAGGTGATATTTCGTGACAATAACAGGTGTATTCATTATCAGTTCCTATGATGTCATTAGTTTATTCTTATCCTAGAAGAAACAAACTGAACCAGTCATGTATCACGTAAAAATAAATGAAGTTGTTGACTCACTTTGTTTTGATAGGTATGGGAGTCCGAACTCCATCCATGTTTAATCATCTTTTTTCGAGAATGTCAAGAAATACAAACATAATACAAGAAAATTACAAAAGTTGCATCTCCAAGTGATCAGCAGATATCGATTTCTAATTGACCGTTTTATAGAAATGGTTATTTATATTTGAATGTCCTGAGATTCAATATTCTGGTTGGAGGCCTAACTTGTGTGCTACCTACTTTAGGTTTTATAACAGTTAGTTAAAATTTGGCGAAATTAATTATAATAAAACAATTTAGCACGTTCTTTCGACAATATCAGCAGAACAGAATCACAAAATACATTTCACTCGAATCGAATATCTTTTTATGGAAATATGAAGTTTCTTCTTTCCAATATTCCAATTGAATTTTCTATGGTTCTGTTAACACTATGGTCACAAAATTTTGCATGAGGCTTGTTATGAGCATTTTGCATTTGCCCAAAACATTTCATTTCGATTGGTTTAGTTTTTCCTGGGATTTTGAGGAACTAAAATTTTGAATGGCCATTTTTTATGGAACACTCTGTACGATTTGGCTGTTTAACGAACTTAATCAAGCCATTTGGGACACGAACTAATTCTGAAAATTTCAAGTCTATAGGACAATCCCTTCGAAAGTTATTATGCCATAGGCTGGACGGCCCCACGGACAGAATTGAATTTGACCACGAATTCGTCATCAGGGAGTCTAACCTTATCATTTGGGACCATTTTCGGCTCAAAATTCGAAAATTACAGACATTTTGGCAAAACGATAAAGCACTCGTTTAAGTAGAGCTCAAAAACCTTTGTGAAATATTTACATCGTTGGCCTTTTTCCATTTTAACAATTTTTTCCTTTAATTTGACATTTTGAAATAGTACATGAAAAAACAAAACAACAGATGCAGAAAAATCATGAGAAAGAAATTAACAATATAAGTATCACATATGTGCCTCAAATTATATCAAATTTATACCTTTCCCCAAAACTTCTTCGATATCCAAATCAACTGCTCTAAAGCTAAAGGATAAAACCAGACCTGGCTCTTCAAGGGGGGTGATCTTCCAGAACCTCTGATGTTCAGCAAACTACCTACAGATCCAAAGCACTGGATTGTCATATTTCATAGATTCTCGAGAACAGAAGATACAAAAATGCAATAAAGATCTAAACTTTTCTCGTTTTTCTTCTTCTTGGGACACTCTGTATATTTACAGACACACTCGTTCTTCCTTTGATAAAAGATAAAATATTCAGAAGTGTACGAGGGGAAGCGATCCACTTTCTGCACGCTCTCGTTGATTGCGTGACTTCGGAACAGTCTGCGCCATTTTCTTCAGTCCCCTTGCCCATAAGATCATCATAATCTGGAACTAAGACCATACAACAATACTAAATATTAATTATGCTGCGTTGCCGCTGTTACATCGATAGGTACCTCCTTTCAAACGAAAAGAATATTGCAACTTTCAATTGATGAATAGGTGCACTAATGATGTTACCCTGAAAATTTAGAGTCCCTTGGTATGTCTATTGAAAGAAATTTATCGAAATGTGGTCAAAATCGGGTGTTCAGATTTTGTAATTCACAATTGTGAACTTAATAAATGAGGGTGATTCCAGATAGTTGACACCGAAAGGCATAAAATTTCACATTATTTATTACAACAGAAGAATCAAGAGACATTGAACAATATTGATGAACAATAGAATTCTAATGAGCTGACAATTTTATGAATTAAATTTCTGTAACATATAACATACAAAAAAGTCAAATTAAATAATGCAATAACACTGGACTGTATAATTTTCAAAGTTGACTAACCAGTGTTCATACTGGATTCAGGTCAAAACAGAAAAGAATTCATCTTTGAAAACATCTCTGAACAAGAGTTGACGAATACACTAAAAGTTACCTAAGTAACTACCGATGACTAAATAAATGAAGGCAATTCAAATAACTTATGAAAATCATCTATCGAGGGCTAAATAAACGCAGTCAATTCGGATTTACTTATACCGAGCTGTTCAGAAATACAGTAGAACTTCCCTATAACGAAAGCGCTAAATCAGCAAAAAAAAATTCGTTATAAAGAAATTTCGTTAAACAGAAAATTTGTTTCTATAGTCGGCAATGCCGCGGTCGACTTCACTGATAAATTTAAGTTTATCATTCAAACTTAAGCCTATTACTTACGTCCGAAAAAAACCCACCCTTATACTTTCTTACCAATTGCATATGAACACTCTTGCAATAAGGTAATTCAAAATTCAAAGTCATTGTCAATATTTCCATTATTATGATAAAAATTGCATAAGTTCAGAACTGTAATAGCTTTTTAATGTCGTTTCCAGAACTTACGTTCATATCATTTTATTGACACATCAATATTAATTGAACTGCACACTATTAAATATGTCCCACAAATGCACGTAAGCTGACTAGTTTTCAATTAATATTTTATAACCAGATATCAAACTAACTTTATTCCGAAGTTTCATTATATAATCTATGTTGTATGATTAACTAGGGGACGACTGTGCGTTTGGTATGAACTTTATGATGTGAGTATATGCTAATCAGATCGATATCTGTATATATTTTATGGGACAGTGAACAAACATAATTTCGAGGCAATGTACTGGACAATACATCCTAGTTTAGATTGGAACAAGTACGACAAGTATGGACTATAGATGGTAGATTAAGTTTTTGCTGCACTTGTGGAATTTTTTACCGATGAGTAGATTACATTTTGAACTTAATTGAACAATTGAATTGTGTTTCATTAGCTTAGAAAATCGATTAGCAACTCTTGAAAAAACTCAGTGTATGCTAGCTAGATGTTTTACTTCCATATCCACAACTTTGATGAATATAGCGGTATGTTATGAAGGGTTTTCCAATAAGAGGTGTTATGTTTGAAGCTGTCATTTTTTGACATTTGACAAGTAGTAACTACGCCATTAATGAAAATGAAACAATACACGCTTCAAGAACGCATTGAAATTATTAAAATTCACTATAGCAATGGTGAAAATTTGGCAGCAACGGTTCGTAAAACTCGAACATGTTTGGGTCGTCGTGAAGCACCTTGTTGGACCGCCATAAAGAAATTGGTGTGTGAAAATTCGAGCTGTTGGGCAAGTAGTTAGTGATGTGAAGAATAAAACTTGTGCACGTCTCTCAAGAACAGCCGAGAATATTGCTGATGTAGCCGAAAGTGTTGAAGAAAACCCAGGTTTGTCCATTCCTCGTCGTTCTTTGGAATTAGGCATTCCACAAATGTCATTACACCGTATTTTGCATAAAGATTTGGGTCTTAAGGCTTATAAAGTTCAGTTAACACAAGAACTCAAGCCGGCCGATCATCAACAACGTCGTGTTTTCGGACCGTGTTATCTCTCGAAGAGGTGATCACAATTGGCCACCGAGATCTTGTGATTTAACACCTTGCGACTTCTTCCTTTGGGGCCACGTGAAGGTCTACGCCAATAGCCCAGCGTCGATTCCAGACCTCAAAGATAGAATTCGTGAGGCTATAGAAGACATAGGGCAGCCATTTTGCGATTTGATTATGGAAAATTTCATTATAAGGGTATGGTCCTCTAAGCGTGGTCGTGGTGGTCATTTGCCTGATGTTATTTTCCACTATTAACGGCAGAACTTTTTCTTTATAATGAAATAAACATTCGATCATTCATATTGAAAAATAGCGTTTTCTTAATATCAAAATAACACCTCTTATTGGAAAACCCTTTATATGCTGTTTGGTCGTAGTATGTTACAAAAAAAATTGTGTTTAAACCCTACTTTCGATTATTTTCAGTATCAATTGATTTTTATCGGGCATATTATGTTATGAATAACAATAAAATTACATAACCTATTAAATAATCGAAAACAGCTTTGATGGGGGTATACAACATTCAGAGCTCAGTGGAATCTTACCCTTTTAACAATCTACAATCAACTACGACAAGAGATGCAGATGATCTGTCATTCCGTCATAATCTGCGAGCGTTAAATCTTTCGAATATTCCACTATTCAACTAGACGGTAAAAGTCCCTCTTTGATGCATCGCATATCGTATGTTTCCGATATGATTTTTCCATACCGGTATGTCACAATTCCTCGGTTCTCTCCTGAAATTTTTCTCAAGAAAAAGCCGATGGTATGGCAACGCCGCACCGAGGCGCCACGCGGTCACTACTCATAATCGGTGGCCGTAACCGAATCATACATAATTAATTATCGCTGTTCGGTCGGCGTACGGAACACGTCTCTCCCGCGGTGTGTGCAGGACCCTCTATGAACGGGCGCGCTCCTACCTCTCTGATAACGAGAGATAGACCAAGCTGACCGTGACTCAACCCGTCTAGGCAGGCGATGCTCCGCTGACCGGTGCTTTCGATCTGCTGGCCGCTCTGCAGAAGAGCACCAGACGCGTCTTGGCTCGCGACTCGATTTTTTCTCTTCTTTTTTGCTTCCACAGCCGTCTTCATAAGCGTGAAAAATGCGCACGACATGCATGCATATGTCGGTCGACGTTGCTTTATCATAGTGCGTGCTCGGGAGGCATGCGTTATTGTGGAGGATAAGTAGTTTTTTTCTAAGGTTGTGTTGGAGTTCTTCGTGGGGCGATGGGTAACGACGGTTGTCGTTTCCGAACTACCAGGATGTCGCATGGACGGGACACAATACACCTTAAGGTCCTGGTGTAATGTAATCCTCTCAAAAATCTACAATGGATGTCGACGATGAGGTTATGGGTTTTTTCAGAAAGGTTGATTTTGATTGGGGATCGTTAAGGGAGTTACATCCCATTGTGCCTCCTATCAAAACTGTTTTTGCAACTGCTTTAAAGTTCAAGAGCTTCAATGAACTCCAGTATCTGAGAGGGCATGAGGCTAGAGCCGAAGGACTATTTGGAATGGCCATAAGATTCCTCCAGAGTACTACTCCTTCAGATTCTTCCTTCCCAAAAACTCTTTCGTGAAGATGCATTTGCCTATACCACGAAAGGGTTCTGGCTCAGTAGGTAGCGTTTGTGCTCTTTTTGGTTAGTCTATTAGCCTATTCGTTCCCTGATAAAAACGACCATTTTGTTGTTGCAAAAGATATCTGACGCTGTGAAGATATTAGGAAAAAACTGGTGAACCTGTAGAAATCTTTGATTTTGCAAATGTGGACAGAAATAGAGAGGAAGAAGTCCTTATTCACTACAATAATATGTTAGCTTTGTCACTTGGACTTTGAATTTCATGATCATCTACCCTTTTCGCAGACCTGAAAAATGAACAATTGTTCATTACATAATCTCCGTACAACTTACACTCTTGGTATTTCTACATGGCCAGCAGTTGATCAGAGGACAACCCATGGACAGCTCCAATTGACCAGTGACCTCGAACATCATCAAATTTCTTCAACATCAGATCCTAGCGGCTCCTTGACATATCGAAATAGTCATCATTATTTTCATTGATTAGTCACTAAATGGAGTTTTTTGATTAATTTTCTCGAATCTATTTCGAGAATCAACCGAGACAACATATTCAAATTTCAGAGCCCGCAAATATTTACGACGTTTAGTTTGGCAAGGCCAGTGCCAAACTGCCATTACGACTAAATTTTCACCTCAATCACTTTCACTATTTAGTCTCGGACAGTTTGTCCTCGAATCGTTATTACAACGTGTTGAAATGTCCCTATCGTTAAGTATTTCGTAGAAATTATATTATGTTGCTCGTGGTGAAAACACAAAATTTGTTTGAAAGATACAATTAAGTCACTTTTATTTTTGATATTCACGCAATTGTATGCCAAATTCACATAATTATCTCCTTTCTCTGTCATGATTATTGATTACATTATCAATTGCTGGTGTTCCATATAGTTCCAAGAATTAACCAGATTCAGCTACTATACGAAAATGATCACGTGGTGTAGAAAAACACGTTTTAGTAATTGTAACGACTATTGCTCATGATCATTTATGCCAGCTTCTTCAGAGAACACATCTTATTTTATACAATTTCATCTGCGTTATCCTCTAAAGGGCCCCTCACTTCGTTCTTCTCCGCCGTTTTTTTACCCGACGGTTAAAAACGTCAAGAGTCGGTAAAGCCTGCAACGTCGGGTAAGTGCGCCGTTTTTAGCCCATACACCTTCGTTTTTGCGGCAGTTTTACCCGACCGTTTTTAACCGTCGGGTAAAAACGGCGGAGAAGAACGAAGTGAGTGGGGCCGATAATGGTCGATTACATTGAGATACTTTACAAGCTGCTACTGGGCGAATTTAGAAGCGAGCGAATTAGCTCGTGAGATTTTGATGATTGCACACAACACTTTCTATTCGCTGAGTAGCTAAAAATCTAGCGATCCACTTGAGGTTTATGTTTGTATCGTTGTCAAGGATCTAAGATAAATCAAATACGTTTTCAAATTTAAGAACCGGGAACCACCGAGTAGATGAGAACTCACAGATTGTTTAGTAGCAACTGTGATTACACACGGCTTGTTTACATGCCAACAAGCCAAAACGCCAGCGATTTAGCTTGTAAAGTAGTCCAGCTTTCAACTTTAGTCGCAGCTTTTTTACAATCAGATTGTTGGCTTGTGAACACGATCACACTGAGCGAATTTACAATCAGCTACTAAATTCGCTCAGTAGCAGCTTGTAAAGTATCTCAATGTAATCGACCCATAAAAGAACTTATTCGATGCAGTACTCCAATCTGGCATTTTCATGGTCTAAAACTCCAATAATCCTCCCTTCTCCCCTCCAGAACGACTTCGACTTCCTGACCCTTCGACCCACGTTTGCTTAGAAACCGAAGAGTCAGCTCGAAAATCTTAGGAACAGCCGTTACCCGTTTCGTGGTCCTCACGATCCTTTCTAAGGATTCCTGCAAACCGCATCGCGTCGCATTGAATTTCTTAGACCCGAGGGGAGGGTAACATCGAACAATATTCGTGTACTTGGCGTGCTCGATATTCGTTTGTTTTGCCATTGAGGCCTGATGGTTGTTTTCGTCCGACGTTGATTCGGACCTAAGAACAAAGGCCCAAATTAGCACTCATTCTTTTCTTCGTCCTTTGTTCTTTTGTTGGGACGAAGTGGAAGGCTCTCGAGGTCCTTGATGCCCCATCAAGGGAAGGTATTGTCTTTGTTGCTATACGGGAGTTTGGAGGTTTTTGTTTTGTGATAATATGCGGACTTGACCTTGGGGAATGATTTCTCGTACGTGGAATGATCGAAAATTGTGGTATTTGCAATGTACAATTTGAATCCGAGAGGATTTCTTATTTTGAGTTTATTGGGGAAAAATGATAACTATTAACTAACTCAGTGGAGCTGTTCTCACTCTTTACCTACTGTGAAAGTTTCAAGACTCTGGCATTTTCTGTTAAAAGTTAGAGAGCCTGGTACTCTGTGACCAAGTACATCATCGGTGAACGTACCGAGTGATGAAATGATCAAAAAAGTGAGCTTCGAGAAGAATAGAGAACAGTAAAACACTACTCTTAACTTCGAAGTAAATATGTACCGTCAAATGGTACACAGATGGTTATGAAACCACGATAGGGGCCAGCCCTGGAGTATATGGGCCAAGAACCAAGTGTGAACTCTCGTTGGCTCCTATTCGAGTGTTTTTCAGGCAGAAATACATGCAATCGAAAAATGATTAGATAGGAACCTCTAAAGAAACTATCAAGGGTGTGCCATAGCGATTCATCTGAAAACTCAATGAAGTAGGCAAAAAAAGGTATCTTTAGTTCCTGATCACTCAGGAATCAAAGGAAATGAAATGGCTATTACGCCAACTAGAATAAAAGCATAAACGCCACTAGCTAGCCCAAAACTCTTTTGTGGTATAGGCAAATGCACCTATAAGAGTGTTTTTTTGAAGGAAGGAACTGGAAGGCAAGCTCTCTGCAGGAACTTTCTGAGAATGGATCATCCAAAAAATTTCTTTGGAACTTTGAAACTGCAAGGTCCTTAAAGTATTGACATCTCAGTAGGAATAATTTACTCCTCCCAAATGGCTTTAACAGGACCCTGTCGCCTCAGGAAGCCTATGATGAGCATTGGCTTAACAGAAACTGACGAGTGTAGATTCTATCTGTGGAGAACAGGAGGAAACTCCTGATCACTCAGTTGCAGATTGCATTGTCATTGAGAGTGTGTGCAGAGAATGTCTTGGACAGGATAATTATAAGAGAATCTCGGACTTAGCCTCTTTGAAACCTTCTCCATTCTGAAGTTGATTGAAGCTCTGAAGTTGAAGTGCAAGCTGTAGTGCAGTTGCGAAAACAACTCTGATGTTCGGCACAGTAGATATTAAGGTCGCAGTTAAAAGCAACTCCCTTCTTATTGTCTGAGTGCTAATTTGCACCCCCATGAGTTTGCTCAAGCTGATTTTGAAGGAAGCGATGCGGTTGCAAACCGTTGTCTCAACGAAGAAGCTCTCAAGTAACGTTCTTGAATGGCAGTTGTTACCCGTGATCTACTCTGTCCTGGTCTTCGGACATTCATACCTGTCTCCCTGAATCGCTGCAACATTCTGGACACACTTGTATGGGAAACTCCAAACCTTTCTGCAATTCTTGTGTACCCTTCTTCTCGGAAAACTACCGCTTGGGCACATTCCTCTTGGGCCAAATTACGTGTTTCGCGTTGCATAGCGATCGAGTGTAGAAAATCAAACGAAAGAAAAATTATTGATCACCAGAATTGATCGAGAACAACTGATATCAGAATGGGGACAATACATTCAAAATCTGATAATCTCATCTTTTTTTATTCCTGCTGGGAAAACATCTGTATTGAAGAAAAACGTTGAAAGTGGATAACATATGCATGCATATTTCTGATAATAGTTATTTATACAAGTGAGTTAAATGATGTTTATTCATGAGAAGAAAGTTTAACCCACTCGCCCTACGGGCTCGTGGGTTATTTCTTCGAGTGACTAAACATTTTTAACTCACGTGTCGTATACAAAATTTTATCCCATTTTGATGAAAATTCAAATAATGAATACTATTTAGAGGATATATTAGGTATAATTCAAATTCATAACGAGATTTCCCTTCGATCGATGGTTGCTAGGGCACTATGTAATTAATTGTTTGCAAGTGTCAATGAAAATTATAGAACAGTCAAAGAATTTTTGTTTCGAAAAAATGTTGAGCGGTGACGACGAGGTTGTAGTTCCTGAGTGCATTATACAAGAAGCAAATGGTTGCAGAGAGGATATATTGAAGATTCAATACAAAACAAAATAAATATTCCTGAACAAATACCTGGTGGAGTCACAAAAACCGCAGTTCCTGATGCAGAAATGGATATTCCAGCAGGGCCTGAGAAGTCCTCAAACAAATGTGCTATAACGACTGAGCGTGTTTCCTTTGGAGGAAGTGCAGGTTTCCAGTTCCATTTTCAAAATCTTAATAATTGTAATTTTATTTTAATAATAGAAAGATGACTGTTAATGTAGAATTTTTGATAAATTTTAATAAACATACTCTAAAATGAGTTTTAGGTGCATTGTGTGTGGAAAGAATTATTTCCAGAAAGTGAGTGCTGAATATTTTATTCCACTAGTGAATTAAAAAAATTTTAATTCACTCAGTGGATAAACGTAAACTTACCCTTGTTACCATGGGTTGAATATTGTCGTCTTTAAACGTCAAAATGGGATAAAAATAATTATCATTGAGAACACCTTCAGTTGTAGAATAGAGATTTCCATAATGTGCGTTAATTTTTTGCGCAGTATAAATAGTGGCTATTTTAGTATTATCTTTCATGAAATTTTCTTTTCATTCTTCCATCATCACTACTCATTCTGTCAATTACCAGCATCATGAATAAATCAATCCATCTCCATCACTTTATCGCGAATCCGCCGATATAAAATTCCCGTCGTTCACGGTTAAAAAACGCACGTTTACAGCGCTTCCGCCAGTTAATTCATCTATATTAAAAATTAAATCGGTATTAAATAAAGCGGACGATAAAATCTCACGTGGTATACACGATAAATCTTGTTCCAAGGTAGGATTACATGCAACAAACGGATTAAAAGCAAACAGCGATGTTACCGTAGCGCTGAAGAAAAAGAATCGCGTATAACTGTAAGCGTCTTAATTTGCGCAGATCTCGTTTCGAGATACGGCCCGAGCGCAAAGTGGATTTTACGCGGATAAATTCGAGATATATCTGGTATAATTTCGACATTCGAGTCCATTCATACTTTGGTCGGAGTGTTGTCTTTCATTGTTTGAGTTTTCGGCGAGGTGGTTTTTTCGGTATGAAAAAATGAGTTATTGCGGAAAGTAATGTCAGGTAATGGCGCGTTTATTTGTTCATCAGTCAACAAGACTGAGGTGGATGATGGATGCCGAAAGATGAAAATCTTCGTCTTATTCGCTTTGTGAATGTTGTCAGCCTGAGGAATTATTCGAGTTGTTGTATTTTGAATTTGTTTGTTGCACGATAATGGCCATCATAATTTCTCATCATGCACACCTGTTTGAATGTAATTTCGTTTCAAAACTGAACTACAGCTGATTGTGGTGTTGGAGAAAATGAAAAAGCGAATGCACTTCCACCAGCTGGACCTAAGCCTTTCTGAAAAGCTTGAAAAATACCATTATCTTGGTCCCGCAATAACAGAATAACCCTCTGGATAAACGATCTCCAAAATGATTTCACTTTCCTATTCCAGAAAGCTTGAAGCTGTCTCGACCTGAGCTCCTGATCACTCAGGAATCTAGAAAGAACTAGAATAAAAGCACATACGCCACTTGCTAGTCCAGAGCTCTTCTGTGGTATAGGCAAATGCACCAGAGTTTTAGAAGGAAGGAACTGGAAGGCAAGCTCTCTGAAAGGATTTTTTGAGAATGGATCATCCAAAAAGTTTCTTCGGAATTTCGAAACTGTAAGGTCCTAAAAGTATCGACATCTCAATAGGAATAAGTAACTCCTCCTAAATGGCCTTTTAACAGGACTCTGTGGCCTCAGGATGCCCATGATTAGCATTGGCTTAACAGAAACTGACGAGTTAGATTCTGTGGAGAAGCGGAGGAAACTCCTAATCACTCAGTTGTAGAATGCCTTGTCAATTGTCATTGAGAGTGTGTGCAAAGAATGTCTTGGACAGAAGACTTAGCCTCCTGGTAGCCTTGAATAACAGAATAACCCTCTGGAGAAACAATCTTGAACTTACTGAAGCCAAAAAATTCTTAAAGATTTCACCTTCATATGCCAGAAAGCTTCTGAAGCTGTCTCGAGGTGAGCTTCGGGTGATAATGGGATTACTGACAGTACAAACAATATTTATACCGCTTGGGAAAGTTAGCAGATAAGATTTGCATCAGGCTCTGTGGATCAGTAACAGAAACAGATGGTATTCAAGTGTACAAAGCTGACTGGTATCAGCACAATTCAAATGGTAAACCGATCCTGGACACCCAAGAACAGCCTAGGCTTCTAAGGAGGTTGTCGATTTTATCTTATTAGTAGCTAATAAGATAAAATCGACAACCTCCTTAGAAGCCTAGGCTGTTCTTGGGTGTCCAGGATCGGTTTACCATTTGAATTGTGCTGATACCAGTCAGCTTTGTACACTTGAATACCATCGTTATAGCAACGATCTCATTTCTAATAATAATAATATGTATGTAATATTACATACTTGCATCTGAAAATATCCATTTCATTGTCTGAAACTTTTGGCTGAATAAATGTGAATTCATCTTATTAGCTCAAGAATTTGAGCTAATAACAACCTGGAACAATATTCGGAGAAGATGTTTAATTAGATGAGAAACAATTTATACATTTTCAAATGAAATATGCAGCTTAAAGATGAAGTAGGTGAATTCAACTTTCATAAAATAAATTTAGAAAAAACGGGCTTCAACTCTCATCTTCTTCAATCCCATTGAAAAACAAAGGACGTAGGTACTCAGAAATTGAAGAGGTTGATGTGACGACGATGCCTAGTGTAACATTCACCCTAGATTTTTAATGAAGATCTCCTCGCCTGCTATCTCTCCCGACTTCCATTATGACCCTTCTACACGAGCGCAGTTGACGATAAATATCCTCAATTGAATGAAAGCGACAGTTTAACGGCGCATTACGTTTTGAGGCACGCTTGTAGTACTCTTCGTTACGTATATCCGATAATGCTTCCAATGAAAAAGCGGATGTGGTTTCGAGGAGTAATATTTGTCTCCTACTATTCCATTCAGCTCTTGCACCATTCATTAAATTTATTTTTATCCGAGCAGGCCGAAGCGGTCCTGCAGTCTGGATCATTATAACTGGGTTAATTTTGTTTGTCCTTCGGAATCTCGGGCCCGCGACCACGCCCTGTATAATACGATACTATTGTGTTTTCGCTTTTTGTGGACACCGTCGTAATTTGTCGAGAGATCGAACGCCCGAGTACTGTTGGTGAAACGGCGCCAAGAACGAGGTGGTATGCGTCTAATAGGTTATTTGTTTTCGTTCTTTTGAAAACGCGTGGTTTTAATGGTGTCTGATGCGTGTCCTTGGTCTGTATCGAGAGAGTTCTGGAGACGGTATGGAGATTGCTGGGAATTGTTGAAAATGCTTGTAGGAAGTATACAGGATGTTCGCAAAGGAGGATATATTCATAGGATGCTTTATTGCATCCCTACTTTCCGCCAAAGTCATTAGGCATGGATCGTTAAGCGATGGACGAAAGAGAAATTTCAATTTGGCATTAACAACAAGGCATAAGCTGCTTGGAAGACATATAACTGGCAGTCGGCAATGGCAGAACACCACCAACACAGGCGCAGTACGATTCACGATTCGATTGATAAGATAAGATATAAGGATGACAATATGATAGTCGATGAGAAAGGATTTGGAAAGACGCTGGCAGACTAGAGCTACTCAATTTCGCCTGGAAAGTAATGCCCTTTCTGGGCTGATCAATTATTTGCTGGAGGCTATAAGTTCGGTCGCCGTACCACTCTTACTATCGTTAAACGTTCCTCTGCTCAACGAATTCGAGAATAATTCCATTTATCAGGAAAGCCCAACCACTCAACACGCGTAGTGTTTGGACTGTATTAATCGTAAAAATCGTAAAATAGAAAATCGTTTATTGTTATGGCTTGACTTGTTACAATATATGGTGTCTGAATATTAATGACGCTTAATGACGCCTTCTAATTAGTTGCAAGAAATCTTCTCGTCACGCATGATCTTCTAAAGGTGCTGCAGTGTAGTCGGACTTGGCTAGGGGTTGAGTTTTCTACATGCGGGGTTGCCGAGGTGAGCAAGAAGTCGTGAATGGCGTAAACACGTAGGGTTCAAAATATTTTTCAAGAGAACAATATCCTAAGAATGAACTGGCCAGCAACTCACCAGACATGAATCCAATTGAGCACGTATGAGATTGCTCAGGGAGAGCAATATACTATCATCAAAACCCACCTTTAACTTTCCCAGGAATTGGGTTTAGCACTTCATTAAGAATGGAACGATATGCCTTAAAATTTCACTAATGACTTGATTCGAGGCCTGCCTAGGTGTATTGTGCTATTGATTGAAAGAACAGGACTTTTGATATGGATTCTGTTGTGGAATAATTGTAACCAATCAGAAATAAATAATCGACAAATGTCGATTTTTCTCATCCTATATGAAGCCAAAGACTAACAAAGATATCCTAGCAGGTTGAAAAAGAAGAAGAATATATTCATCTCATTTCCAGAACATGGATTGTTCATTTCTTGAGAAACATTGAAGGGGCAAAACTATTGACGATGTGTATTTTACTTTTTTCACAAACGAGACACTTACCAGTTTCATTTCTGGCGGAAAATACGAAGTTTCGAAAAAATTACCATCTAAAAAACGAGAATAAGACTCTTGTGTCAAAAAATGTATTCAGTTGAAGCATCCCTTCGGACACTCAATTCCTAATTTAACCGAAACCGTGTTAACTAGTGTATAATTCCTCGGTTATGAGATTTCTCACAGGGGAACCTTGAGTAAAAGTTGCGGTGAAATATGAGAAGAAATCAATAACACTTTTGTTGGCTGAGAAAGATTGATATCTGGAGTGAAACGTTATACGTTCGCTTACTGCTGAGATACAATGTGTGTATTATAGTACCATGTCGACATAACATTTATTTCAACCTTGCTAGGCTGCTAGCAAATCGATTTCAAATGCTGTATTTCCGGTTGCATTCGATTCGAAAAGGATATAAGGCAATCGTATTTGATTCTAATCACAGATTTGGCAATTGAAATTTGGTTATTTCAACGTTCAACATCAGTATAATCGATTAACATTATCTTTACTTGTATAATTTTCTTATTGGGGTCCCAAATGGCTTAGTTGAGTTCGTTAACCTGCCAAATCGTACAGGGTGTTCCATAAAATATGGCCATTCAAAATTTTTGTTCCTCAATATCTCAGAAAATACGGAACCAATCGGAATGAAATATTACGGCCAAATGGAAGATGCTGATAACAAGCCTCATGCAAAATTTTTTGGCCATAGTGTGAACAGAACCATTAAAATTCAATTGGAATATTGAAAGGAAGAATCTCTATATTATATAACTGATTAACCGATTCAAGTGAAATTCATTTTGTGAATCCAAACTGATATATTGCAGTTCATGCAACAATTTGAGAGGATCGCATCATCAGAACCATAGAATTCGATTTTTGTAAATATTCATTTTTTACATATTTCATTCTTTGAATAATTTTCAGAACATAATTTCGATTGTGCTGAGATTGTGCATTTATATATTTTGTGTCAATCTCAAACCCCATATAAAATTTTGAGGTAATTGTCTGATTACTCCACCAAATAACGAGCCCTCAATAGCTCCTGCTCAGGGCTTTTTTTTGAATTTTTTTTCAATTTCAACGAAACTGCAGATCTGGGGGCCTATTGACTTTGCAACTTTTCACTTTGCACTTTTCGCTTTTCAAATGAATAATGTTGCACGAAACGTATGCATAATTGAAAAGTTCAATGTGGAAATGCAAGTGCAAAGTGAAAAACACTTCGCAGAAATTAAATGTTGAGAGAAATGTTGTGCAACATATTTAATTTTCACTTTGCAAATTTGTCAGAATGCAAAGTGCAAAGTGAAAAGCTGCAAAGTATTTTGGTGCAATAGGCCCCAGGTCAAACTTGATATTTAGCACTAGAACAGCGAGGTTTTCCAATACAAGTGTGCAAATTATTCTAAAAGCACGTCGTTCTTTTCCTAGATTTTTGGTCCCTTTCTGAGATATGAGTGGCAGAAATTTCACAAATGTTTTGCTATCACCCTTTGAGCTTACATTCTCAACCATTTTGCCCCATTTTTCGTCATAATCCGCGAAACCATTTACCTAACATCGAGCAGAGGCCGGCCGCGCAACAAAAGCGTTTAAGCGGCGAATTCGCCGTCTCTCGGCCAGGACTTGATAAAATTACAGGGCCCTCGAACCTTCACGGCCGTCATTAGATGTAGGAAATTGACCATAACTCAAGAGCGAGGAGGGCCCGGGGTAGAAAAGATAAACGATTCCGTTCTACCGAACAGTAAACTACACACAAAACACGCAGTTTATTCACATTTCCAGCAGGCTAGCCAGTAGGTATGTGGATGAGCTTGTTTACCGACTGAATTAATTCCTCTAAGAGAGATAAGGAGAAGGAAGGCTTCCTCCAGTGTTCCGTGAGCGATGAATAAGAAAGCGTATTCACATGCTCGATGGAGATGCCATTCACGCCGAGGAGATTGATAGACCGATAGGGAAATGGTATGGAAAACTGCCTGATGAGAGACGTGGCGAATTCTACCTGGTGCTTTATCGTTTCCTACTAGAGGTACAGGATTATTTTCTAGTTGGAGGTTGGTGAGTTCATTTTGAAACTACAATCACCGGCAAAATAATCGTTCCACTCAAAAAAATAATGATTGTCGATTCATAAATATGTTATTTCAAGACCGATTCGAATGAATTTTTTCAATTGTAGGTATGTTCTCCTTAATCAATCATCATTTTCGAATTTCAAAAGTACTCGGCGTACGCCATTTAATGCAGGGTGAAACAAAATGGTTTTTTCACCCTAACTTCAGAACCACCCCTGGTGTGTTCCAGTTGTTCCACCGTGTGATTTCTTATTCCATCATCAAGACACATCTTCTCTTGACAATTTAATTCTTCATTTATAACAATAGCTCAATTTTTGTTGAAGATACAGGTTTTCAGAGCGACATTAAACTCCACAATTTCGCTATGGCTATGAAAGTACTTTCACAGATTTAACCTTAAATTCGAACGTTATGATAATAAACTGAAAACTGAGTGAAAACATAAAACAAGAGAAGTTTTAGCGCGATATGTTGTTCCGTATGCACCGTTTATTGGAGACGATTTCGTGCTAATGCCCGACCGCATCAACCGCATGTGACTAGAATTGCCAGGAAATGGTGAGCAGAGGTGAGCAATAATTCAACTGGCCTGCTCTAAACCCAGATTTGAACCAAATTGGGCATTTTTGGATGCTCTTGGGAGGAAAATTGGCAGCATCTCAGTGATGCTCTAATTGAATCAAAACCTCAATGAGGATATGCCGAGACGAATTGCACCTGTTATCCGCATCTGGGCGGAAAACCTTAGTTTTCGGTTTATTTTCGTTAGGTCAGAATTTAAGGTTGAATTTGTTGAAGTACTTCTGTAGCCTAAGCGAAATTTAATGTTTTTCTGAAAACCCTGTACCTTTGACAAAAATCGAGCTATTGTCATGAATGAAGAATTAAATTCTCAAGAAGAGACGTGTCTTGATGAAGAAATAAGGTTCTTAAGTTAGGGTTAAAAAACGAATGTGTGGGAACGCTGTAAACCCTAGAGAACTCTCGATATTGCACACCAAACAGTGGACACGTCGTGTAGTTTCATGAGGATATCGAAAAGCTCACCAGAATTCTGGCCCACTTGAAGAACAACATTCGTTCAGCTATCTCCAACATACGAAGAGAAATGGTGGATAAAGTTGTCCCACATTTCCAAAATCTAGTAACGCAGTGTATCGACAATAATGGACATCATTTGCCAGATATCATCTTCAAAACTGGACAAACATAAACCCCGAACATTGCAGTTCATGATGGAATAATAATCAAATCAATATTCCCATGATTTTTCGTTTAATTTAATTCTTGAATCCGAAAAGTTGTCTGCTCCACCTTGTGTGATATAATTAATGATAACTAAAGAAGCTTTTAATAGTTTTTCAATCTAATTCAAATATGCATAAGCTCAAGACCAACTCGACTATTTCTAGCCGGGGCCATCCTGATACTGAAAAAATGTACGACAACAATATGAATTTCTCTCAACCCGCCATCCTTTACATAACCCAAGATTGATAGCGTCCTCAAAAACCGGCGCCCGCGTCAGAACGCGAAAACCGCCTGTGATCCTTCGGGAATTCTCTATGAATGACACCGCATATCAATCCGACGTCGCTAGGAGCATCTCCGCGGACGTCGTCTCCGACGTCTAGACGTCTACGACCTTGCCTGAAATAGCCGCGACGCCGGAAGAGCGTTCCGGCCTCTGTCCGGCATTCCCGCGCGACGCTTAAACTGCCTCTAGGTGTCGACGACTCTCCCGTAGGCTTAGGCGGACCTGGGGGACACGGGATCGATCCCGACCGCTAGACTGATTTATCTATCGATTTAAAGACGTTTCGACGCGAAATGTCATCTGCATATTCGCGCCGACTGGGAATTCGAAGGAATTGCCGTTTGTTCGGACCTCGATAGGTGACATCCATCACCCGGTGTTGACTGGCAGACGCCGCTAATGTTCATTTGAGATGTTCGCGAGAACGATATGTTTTCGGTTTGTTCTATTATTAATATTGATGCACTTCTGTTGCTCTGTTTTAACGATTGTAATTTATGTATTATCTGCTTCGAAAATACGGATAAATGGCAATTCAAGAGTTTAAAGGGATTGCTGAAATTCTTATCGTTGTTGAGTAGACTTTATTGACAAGTTGCAGTACCATGTGGTCGTTTGATGTGCTCGAATTCATCTGTAGAATGTTATTCGCCCTTCTTATGAATACCTTTTACTTGTTTTTATTTTGTCGAGATTGTATAAGAAAGTTCGAGTAGAAAAATGAAAATAATGAGTTCCCCAGATTTCTTTTCTCAACTGGAAAACTCATAAAGAATTGCCTCTGTGCAACACAGAATTGACAGCTTAATCTTGAACATGATATTAACATATCGACATGTGGAGCATTTTCTGCTAATCTGAAAATTATTTGGGCCAAAGAGATCCTGCTGTTCTCTTCCCTTCTATAGAGGAATTTAGCAAATCCTTGTCATTTTATGGAGCGGAGTTTCCTCCCCAAAATTCAATTTTCAGGGGAGTCCTAAATTTTCCCTAGTGACATTATAATTATTTGGTTTAATGTCATTCTCCTTTATTCCTAACCATCTGCGTATTCTGAAGATTGAAGTGGAAGCAGAGGGGGATTTTTATTGTCATTTCATCAACTTTTTGAGCATGTTAGAATTTGTATTTTTTATGAGGTCGACAAAAAGGGAATTTGATGTATATATGTGTTGCTCTGCACTAACTTTAAAAATTTTTTTTAGTTGCTCGAAATAATCAGTACATTGCTTTGTCTAATGCTTTGCCAGAACCGTTCATTCTGCCATACCTTGTAGAGAAAAAGAGTAGTATAACATATCACGCTCACTAACACATTCTTGGTTATATTTCATTTTTGCATGTTGGTATTGGTAAGGTAACTCTTCTGTCACGGATTTTCCTTTTACCTTTCAATTCAGTTATACTCCGATCACGAAAGGTTGAGCACATAGTAGGCGTTTCTTTATTAATCTGAAGTTGGCAGTATTGGCTGTCAGAACGTAAAATAAATTCAATGTTGCCGAATGTACCCGGTCTCGTCCGACGAGCTTGCAAGTTATCAGAGAACTCTATGCAATATTGACAACATTGCGTATCAATCTGACAAGAAAATAAACATCATAACCTAAAATTTTAATATACACAGTGGAATATGTCAAATTATCACGGCTCAACCTTTCGTGAACGGACTATACACAGGAAACAGTTCCATCAACCTAATTTTTTCATTGTCAAAGGTTAAAACTCTACTGAAACATAGAAATTCTTTTAATGTCGAATGTATCTCTTATACAAAATGAAAATGTTCATATTTCAATCAAGAATTTATACTCAGTTCATAATGTGGTAGACATAAAAAAATCTTATAATCTATTCACCTATTAATCTAGCGATTAATCTAGTTGACAACTAGTTTTTCGAGAGAACTTATTGAAGGATGACTGAATTGATTAATAAGAGCTTTTTCAACACTCATTTTTGAAAAGTCGGGTTGATTTGAACATTTTATTGATATCATGGTGAGAGATTTCACGGTGAGAGAGGTTCATTCATCTAATCATATTTGATCAACCACTCACCTCTGGAGCATTCTCAAATATAAATAGTACGAGAGAGTAAATTTATTCGAAGAATCCAACTTAATTCCATATAAATAAACGGCACGTGCATCTACGTAAATATTCCTAGGACTTATTTATTTATCGTAACACCCGTTCTATTCATGCCGGGTCTATCTGGCCCACGAGTAGATAACAAAATAAATATCGGGACTGGTTCACAAAAGCGGCCGTATCGGGGATGAAGAATGGATGGCAGTAAAAGTTTCGGGAGTCACTTTCCCGGCCTGGATTTGTGGCCTTTTCGGGACGCCAGAGGTTATTCAACTTTCGGGGAAGTTTTCCAGTAGGGCAGTAGTCGGTATTTTGGAAGCGAGAGATCCCTATCGATCTCGTTATTCGAATCTCTTTCTCGAACGTTTATACGTCCAAACTGGGACTAACTGTCGCCGCCAAAATGGAAGTTATTCATGATTGTCCCGTTTCTGTCATAGGGGGTATATTAGACAGGATAAGAGGAATTGTGCACAATTTAGATATACAGTGAGTTTGGCATGATTGAACCAAAAATCTCTCTATCTTGATAAATTATGCACTGTATTATTCTTTGTATTGGTTTCATTAATATTCAGTTTTCTTGTCGTTTCAATGGGCTGATGAGCATTCTCCACGTGTTTCCAGCAACATACTAGATCTATTTGGGTGAAAGTAATAATAATTTCTTTCTGAACATTATTTATTGATTTGTCGATATCCATTTCGTGAGTAAGCTCACTCAGATATTGCACATGCACTTATGCCAGCGTTTCTTCCAATCCTTGATGCAACTATTGAGATGTGCTTTTTGGTACGACAATCGGCTAGTTCTTCGATTCTGGCTTGATCTAATCAATTGTGGCAAAACGTTTTCCTTTCATTGATCTTTACTTTAATAGAAACCAGTGAAAGATTGATTGAAACGTCGAGCAGAGTTTCGAATGGTTGGAACTTAGTACCTGACGTAACTTTTGCTTTTCTTCAACTTGGTAAAATTCCTTATTTCGGAAAATAGAAATAGGAAAGCATAACATAAGAAAAATTACATCGAACTTGTGCAAAGAACTTTTTCGAAAATCATTAAGTTATCTTTTCGATTGAAAACTAGAACATGGTAACCAAATGAAAACACCCTCATTTCCAAGAACAACCTGCCAACAATAAATCGAAGCTCAACGTTCGAAGACCCATTTCTCCAGGTCCTACTCGTCCGAATTCCATTCCCAAACGGGTCCACCTCGGGCGGCGTTTTCCACCCACGCGACGCCACGATCGACGACCACCGCCGTCTTCGATGACTTCATTCCCAGAAAACGTACCCGCGTATTTTATGGGACACCCTTTCGCGTGTCCGCCCGGCCGTTGTTTCGTGCCTTAGCGGCGACCGGCGTAGATTTTTTTTCACGTCGTTCGCCCCGGCCGCCGCGCGATAATTAATAACGGGGCGATAAAAACGTCGAAAGAATGTGCGACACAGATCGATATCGGTGTTAATTGGAACTTAAATGGCCTATTAAAATGCGCCGTCCCTGGACGAGATTGGGTCGGTCGTTTTCGGCAGGGAGGTAGTCGGG
This sequence comes from Propylea japonica, assembly GCA_013421045.1. Taxonomy (NCBI): domain Eukaryota; kingdom Metazoa; phylum Arthropoda; class Insecta; order Coleoptera; family Coccinellidae; genus Propylea; species Propylea japonica. Next base: position 1,375,106 of record CM024239.1, read on the forward strand.
GATATTTGGATGTCGATGGTCGGTTGGACAGTGATATTGTTCATTCTTAGTAATAGGGCTCGTTGCCAACCGTTAAATAATTAAGTCATCAGAGCTGTTATCGCAACTGCAATTCCAGAGCCCTCAATGTTCCCCAGTATCTGGAAGGGCTTCGAGGAGGCTACATTCGCGTTTCAACTATAATTGTTCTATCCATGAAATTCTTCGCGCAGGCTCGCAATAACGAGTCATTCTGAACCTAATGAACAGGAATTTTCTCCTCCTCCCCACAGAATCACACTTGTAAGTTTGTTTTATTATGCCAACTTCAGCAAATGCTTTCCAACGCGCAATATCCTATTAGAACGCCAGTAAGGAGGCGTAACTTATTTTTGCTGAGATCCAGATACTTTTCGGTTTTTGCAGTTGTAAAGTGCCGAAAGAACTTTTTGGAATGAAACATTCCTGGAAGGTTCCCCAAGAGTGATGCTTCTGGAAGAAGGGTTCTGAGCCAGTAAATAGCGTTTGTGCTTTCTTTCTGGATGGTGTATTAGCCTCTTCGTTTCTTTTGATCCCTAAGTGACCAGAAACCCAGACGTAATAGTGTTGTTGTTGTTCACTTCATTGAGTTTTTTTCGGCACTGCCATATTAGCTTTGAGTTGGTGAAAAAGAAGTTCAGTGATGTTCACTCATTTATGTTGCTAGCCTTTAAGCTGTTTTGAAGTCTCGATCAATGCCTTTATTGTGATAATATCGCGTAGTCAGCGATCTCGTTACAGGTTCTGTATGTGAGTTGCCAACCTGGGGTCGATTCTTAAAAAAAAGTCGAACGAATCGGCTAATGTTGACCAATTTCGCTGGTAAGTTTGTTGCCATCCGCCAATTCTCGCGTTTGACTTTATTCAAGAATAGACCCTCTGGTCGCAAACCGTAGAACGGACAAATTCGTCTTTTAACTTAGTTTTCAATATGCTTCGTTGGCAGCGCTGTTATAACTTCTTCATTCGAGGACTTATGGCCAACTGATCGCCCCTTTATATTAGTTCAAAGCGTTTCATGTATGATCTTTTATCGATGTATTTACTGCTTTCAATATTGTTGTATATATGTTTGTCTTTGTCACCTCGTTTGTTTCCAACTAACTATATTGCTTATCTGTAAGTTGTATGGCTATCTGGTCATTCTGGAGTGCATAGCAACGAAATGGCAGATCAACTAGCGAGAGAGAGTATGACATAACTGATTTCATTGAGCCATCAGGCCCCGTATTCTGGACAATTGATCTTTCAAAGCGTATACGAACTTCATTGCGCGAGTCCCTCTTTTACCTGCAAAAATGCACACCGCGCAATGAAGTTCGTATTCGCTTCGAAAGATCACTTGTCGAGAAAATGACACCTGCGCCATTCTGTGGTTTCCCAGCCAGTAATCAAACGATGACAGTTAAGGATTGGGAACAGAAAAGGAGAATTAGATCCTGGCAAACGGTCGAAAGCCAACAACAGGCTGAATCTTTCCTCTCTCATTTTAAATGAATTGAGTGACTAGTGATATTGTTTATTTGGAACTATGCCACGATAATGTTTGGTACACCTAGATTCAGCCTGATCAATAAAAATTGTTTAAAACTCGAATTTAATCAAAATGATGATTCATAAGTTCTACATTCAATCTCCAAGAGAAAAATTCATAAAACATTAACGACCCTGTGAAACCAGTACTGAAAATCACTCACTTTCAGAAATGAACATTACTCAATACAATCCTTTTTCTGAACCACCCACAGAATAAACTTTACAACGCAGTCGTAAACGACCACAAAAACTCCAAAACGCCATTCAGCGATATATACCTGGGCGTGCCTGTGATCTATTTTCGGGTAACGGCCTCTACAGGCCCACCTGAGTGCGGATCTGCCACCGTACTTGGAAATATATCCCGATGATGAGATTCCGCTCCTGTCTCATCTCTAGCATTCTTTCACGTACCGACGCTGTTTTTATTGGTTATTCGGCAACTGGAGAACGCACCGAAACGGTTTAACATTGTGAGAACATCGGATTCCGTACGAAATTCGTGCACTTCTTTTGGGTAATGGCCATTTCTAACATGGTCGCACGGGTCTAGTCGATTCATGCAGTCACGATCCAGGTGACAATAATGGATGAATTGCTGCTGATGGGATGGTTTTCTGGGTTTTTTTGCTATGCGAAATGGGGTGTAAGTTTTGTGTCGAATGTGAGAAATTTTGCGTGTTTTCTGAAATTGGAATTGCAACTTTTCACTTAGCACTTTTCACTTTCTAAATGAATTAAGCACCATAATTGAAAATAACAATGTGAAAAGTTAAGTGCATAGTGGAAAGTACTCCGCAAAATTAATGTTGAGAGAAATGTTGTGCAACATAACTATGTAATTTTCACTTTTGAAATTATTCAGAATGCAAAGTGAGAAGTGAAAAGTTGCAAAGTATTTTGGTGCAATAGGTCCCTGGTCATTGTATATTTTGTAATAAAAAAGCTTCAATTGATATAATAAAATTAGATTTGGCCCTCGATTGACAAGGTATGCCCATATTTGTTAGTTGGAGCACTTTAGAATACTGTAGAACTACCAATTTAAAAAATATTTTATCCAAGCTAAATCTATGAAGCATCTGACAGCAGTGAATTATAATCTCACTATTCCCTTGTAATTAATGGGTATTATTAAGGCCGAGCACGGAGACGTACAATGGACCTATTCTACAATAGTCATGGATAAAAGTTTTTTGAGCGCTCTACTTAACGAATGCTATATCGCTTTGCCCAAATGTCATTTTCGAATTTCAGCAATAAACCACCATAACTCTCGAAAGGATTGCCCTAGAGACTTAAAATTTTCCTGGTAGGTTCGAATTCCAAATGCCGCTGTAAAGTTCGTTAACAAGCAAAACTGTACAGGGTGTTCCATAAAATATGGTCATTCGAAAATTTTGTTCCTCGATATCTCAGACAGAACGAAATCGATCGAAATGAAATTTCATGGCCACGTGAGTGATACTCATAAAAAGTCTCATACTGAATTTTGTGCCCATAGTGTAAACAGAACCATAGAAAATTCAATCAGAGTATTGTAAAGAAAAAACCTTGTACATACTTCCACAAAAAAAATCAATAGAACTAAACCGATCGAAACGAATTCTTATACTGAATTCAAATTTCCATAGATTCGCAATTCAGCGATCTGTTTCATTGCTTTTGACCGAACTGCATCCTCTGTATACTCTATAAATAACTGTATCTTCTGTATTTCCAAAACGAAAGTTGAAGGCGACCAAACTCTTCTCAGCGCGATAAATACTTTATCGAATTAGGTTTATTCAAGACCGTGCGAATTGTAACCTCGGACTCCTTTTGTCTGTCGCATTTCACAAATGGAAAGCATGGAAAATCGCTAGTTTCGAAGACACTTTCCTTCACGCCAAATTTTCATCCAATACATTGGTCAATTCTCACTGACCGCACCCAGATGAGAGATCTGATTCACTATCAATCTTAAAATTGTCGTTCGTAACTGTTTGAATTCGATTTCCGTAGGGACTATGGAAGCTAGGTTAGGAATTATCATTAAATATCGTAGAAGTATTCAGATATACCTATCACAATAATTCGGCTATTAGCATCGTTCGTCATAGTTATTCTAGTATTTTAGAAAATTCGGCTTGAGATATCGTCATATTAATTTCATTAATTCTATATAGTTTGAGAACATTAAACGCTAGATCACAAGATTTTTCCTTTTACCGCATTATGAATTGAGTATGTATTCAAGACCAAAATACATTTGACATAATATAAATTTCTGTTTCATTAGGGTTACATCACTCGTATTGGTTCTGAATACTTTGAGGTCGACAGAAAAATAAATTTTATTACGCGTATAACATATTTATTCAGTAAATATTCCATACATCACAGTATAAACATCATCATAAAGATAAAAAAATTTCAAATCACCTTACATTCATTTGAAAATATGAAAATGTCAGTATACTTGCAAAAAAAAGTATACAAAAGCTTTGTGTGCATCGGAACCAGTGCCATTTTTCACAATTATAATCCCGATATACAGGGTGTCCCGGAAAATGTGGGAAATCTCCCGGCTTCAGTTTCCATGATTTTTTTCCTAGCGGCCCTCCCTACCAAGATACCACCTCTTAAATGATGGAAATGCATTTTAGTGGAATAAATTTCAATTACTTCTTTCATAATTTTTTTTTCGACACTGCACAAAAATACCTTTTCTCTAGCTTAATGTTCAAGGTATCCACATTTATTTTTTTAGCACCTTATCATACAGTGTGTTAAAAATGTAAGCATTAAAATGTATTACCCAGTCCTCCCCTGGTAAACTGAACTTTCTAATAGAAATTTGAGTGCTGTGATTTAAGAAGTCCTTAATACTATTAATCATATCAAATTTTCATCAAATTATATCGAGTAGTTTGAAACTTATTCCACTAAAATGGATTTCCAGTGGCGTCATTTAGAAGGTCGTATCTTCGTAGGAAGGGCCGATCGGAAAAAATTATGGGAACTTGTCATCATTTTTTATGTTCTATCTGAATCCTAGAGATTTCCCACATTTTCCTTACACCCTGTATACATACAATTACCACCAACATCGTATATATGCGTATCAGTTTCAGAATTACCTGTATCAATTAAAAAAAATTGGTCGCAATAATCGATTATAACTAGCTGTAAATCTCGTTCTCGTTCGACCACGGAAACAGGGAAAATATCGACAATTACAGTTACAGGATATGCAAGGCGTTCGATCGATATAGATGGCCATTAATAACAGGCTAATTGAAATATTACAAACGATATAAATAATGGTAATAACGTTAACTTCGGTACGATTTACATTCTAATCCATAATTATTATTTTAATGGAGTATTATGATCTGACGATTTCAAGCTCAAGTTCAGGGAAAATTGACGTTACGAAACACGGTCGATCGTTATTGACTGTGAGTTAATTTGATTGTGTTCTGGCGCATTATTTATTCGGAAAAATGATGGTTTGTTCGATCGAATAAATGATTGAGGAATCGAATGTTGCAGGATGCATTTATACGAAGCTGGTATTGGGCAAATGTTATATTTTTTTTCGATATTACGATAGATAGTCCATGAGCCAGCGCCTGTTTTTCATAATGATTACTAACAATCTGAATATTTGTGAGTAGCTTCAATTTGACGAGACGCCCAACTTTTTCCTCTACGAAAATTCTCGATAGTTAGGGCTAATACAGTATGGAGGCGTCAAAAGTGTTAAATGGGCGAATGATCAAATTTTATTTCTAACAGATACTTTATAAATTGAATTTTGAAACATTTTATTACAAATTGAAAACAATAATTGTCCTACAAAAATGATGATTCTATCAAAGTGTCCCCCACTCCCAGCATATATCAACAACTTGGTCTAAAAAAGTTATTACTTACCGGATGATTTTTTCACTGTTGCTTGGAAAATATTTCCTTTATGAACTGGTCACATTGTCCTACAAATTGAATGGTACGTTTTTTCAGTCCTACGCTCGGAAATTGTCAATGGTTTGTAATCATTTTTAATTGTGGGTTCTGTGGTATAATTTCTGATGTAGGACTAGAAAAACGAACCACTTAATTTGTAGGACAATGTGTAATTCATATAGGAAATATTTACTGAGCAACAGTGAAAAAATCAGCCGGTTAGTAATAATATTTTTAGACCTAGTTGTTGATATATGTTGGCAGTGGGAGACACTTTGATAGAAGTGTCATTTTTGTAGGACAATTATTGTTTTCAATTTGTAATAAAATAGTTTCAATATTCAATTTATAAAGTATCTGTTAGTAATAATTTCGAACATTCACCCATTTAACACTTTTGACGCCTCACAATCGAGAATTTTCATAGAGGAAAAAGTTGGGCGTCTCATCAAATTGAAGCTACTCACAAATATTCAGCTTGTCTGTAATTATTATGAAAAATAGGTGCTGGCTCATGGACTATCTATCGTAATATCGAAAAAAAATTCTAACATTTTCATGAAACTTTCGATTAAAGTGAAATCGAGTTTGAGGATGCCAATTGGCGACGTGAACGATCATGCTAATTGTCCAAAGGATTGTGAAGTCAGAACCATAGAATTTTGATATTTTTAGTTCTTATAGATTTTTAATGTATTTTAATTTTGAATAATTCCAGTATTTTCTTTAGATAAATTATAAACTGTTCTAACAGAATAAATAATATGTGTTGTAAATCAGTATTATTCAAGATGACTTTATTTATTCTGAAATTTCCAATTCGATACTTATTTATTTTATATTCATTTATAATTTTTTTTTGCAGGTGAGTACAAAAACATATCTTCCTACGTAGGTGAGTTTCTCAGTTGTCACAGATTATACGTCATCGAATAATCGAAACTCAAAATGGTCGATTGTTTGAACGTTGTTAGTGAATATAATTATTTTCTTTCAAACAATTCAGTGTATGAGCTATGTGTAGAAATATGAGGGTTTTTGTGAAAGAAGAATCTATCATAAACACACAAGATAAAGTTGATGATATCCAGAGATTAAAAGACATGTGATAAAGATATCGATTGAAGTATATTCTGGAAGGATTCTGCATTTCTTAAAAATTTTATATGTTTTCACTCCCAGTCTCTGCAACAGAAATAATCACAAAAATTTTAATTAAGATGAAGTGCTCCTGCAAGAATCTTTGCACTTATTTGTCAGGAGCAAATTGGTCTTGAAAAAAACGTTGCCTAACAGTAAAACTGAAAAAGGAAATAAATGAAAAGGATAATGTATCGTTTCGGTGACCTTCTTCAGACAAACTTGTGAATCTTCGAGAAAAAACACACAATTCTGAAGATTTTACAAGTTTGTCTAAAGAAGGTGTCTGATATAGACAACGAAACGTTACATTATCCTTTTCATTTATTTCCTTTTTCAGTTTTATTGTTAGGCAACAATTTTTTCAAGACCAATTTGCTCCTGACAAATAAGTGCAAAGATTTTTGAAGGAGCACTTCATCTTAATAAAAATTTTTGTAATTATTTCTGTTCTGAGACTGGGAGTGAAAACCTGTAAAAGTTTCAAGAAATGTGATAAAGAATTGAATTATACTAGACAAATAAAACAATGAGAGTAATTGACAACTCCTTATGTAAGTATATTCATTAGAATATTGTAATTCTATAAATATTCTTTATGGGATATCCTTAAAGGATTGATCAATTAGGTAAGTTACCTATAAGGTGAAGTATAAGCTTTCTTGTTAACTTCTCATGTGCCGAAATTTTCCCAGAACTCCCAGAATGTCTAGAAGAAATAAAGTGATTATAGTAATCGCCTCGCTCACCGATCAACGGATCCATAGAAAATAATCAAACCATCCTCCAAATTGGCGGCCTTAGACAAACAAAATTTACCGACTCATTTGACCAGAATGATTCATTTGAGGTTTGATCGATTGCCGTTTTCGGTTTCTAACACATAATAATGAGGTCACGTAGTGATCGTAAAAAAAATTAAAACTAAAATTCGGCGGAAATACCAAAGTACATCGAAGGTCGGCAACCATAAAAGAAAGTCTGAGGCGGTGTCCATTTTATACCTGTAATGTTATATTATTATGTAATATCGTACAAAACGTTCAGGGGCAGCATTTGTGTATCTAGTTGGGGAAAGGAGTTTATCGCAGTTGATATACAGATCTAATCATGAGCAGACAACAAAAACACATTTCATAAAAAGCTTGTATACTTTTCAATGAGATCCAGCTTTGGTCACATAATTATATTAAATACGAGGGCAGCTCAAATATAAACGAGACTTTTCGATTTTCAGGCACAATAGAAGGGGGAAAACATTCCTGATTTTTTGTTGTTGGGTAGGTCTGTCAGGAGTAAGGGTAGCACGTCGAATTGCCTCATCGACCCTCTCGGTGTCCACTGTGGCGATGTTTGAGCAAGAGGTTCTTCCGTCAATTGCACAACGTGTTGTAATCAATTTAAGTTTCTCGCTGCAGAAGGCGTAAAACTGGCAAAAATCTTAAGGAAATTGACTGCCGATGTTCGGAGAAGAGACACTGTCGTGAACCAGAGTGTTTGCATGGCATAAACAGTTCGTGGAGGGTCGTGATTGTGTTTAAAATAAGAGCCATGACCGCAGCGAACAACATCAGTAGTGTGCTACAGCTTATCAACGACGACAGACGTCGTACCACTTCTGAAGTTGCAAGTTAGGTCGGGATCAGTTATGGGAGCACCTACTCCATACTCACAGAGGAGCAAGGGTTGCACCAGGTGGTTTCATCGCCTTCTCAGAGCTGACCAGAAAATGCATCGTTTTTAGGTGTGTAGGCGTCTTCTCGCACGATCTCAGGAACAAGGAGACCAATTTCTCACTCACATAATCACCTGTGATGAAACATGGGTGCACCACTACACCCCAGAGTCTAAACAAGCGAGTAAGGAGTAGAGAGAACAATACGTTGCGCAATTGACGGAGGAACCTCTTGCTCAAACATCGTCACAGTGGACACCGAGAGGGTCGATGAGGCAATTCGACATGCTCCCCTTACTCCTGACAAACCTACCCAACAACAAAAAAATCAGGAATGTTCTCCCCCCACTATTGTGACTGAAAATCGAAAAGTCTCGTTTATATTTGAACTGCCCTCGTATATGTTTATTCATAATTATATACTTTTGTTAACAAACTCAGGTATAAATATTTGGCTTTATTCAATGTCACAGTTTATAAAATAGCTTCTCCTATGTAATTCGATAAGTTCGAGCTTTGATTACATGAGAATCTATTAGATCATTTTAATTTAGCCAAATTCCATTTTTTGGAATTAACTTCTCATAACCAAATCAGACGTAATGATTTTGCTTTATTCAATCTCACATTTTCTAATACAGCTTCTTCTTCATTCTGTTAGTTCTGCTAGATATATTTTCATTGATAAGAAACAATTTTCCTAACCAAATCAAAGTTCTATTGATAAGAACCAACGCATCTTAACTAAATTTGACGACTGTGCCTTATTCAACACCACATTTTATAAAGAAGCTTCTTCAGTGCTTGAGAAATTTGATATTTCATGGCATAGACTTTTGCTCTTCTGAACTATCTAAGTTCGAGATTTGATGACATAGGTTCCGCTAGATATATTCTTGTTAAGGGCCCCACTCACTTCGTTCTTCTCCGCCGTTTTTACCCGACGGTTAAAAACGTCAAGAGAACGGACGCAAATTAGGCCTCGTCTGAAATTTGCAACGTCGGGTAAGTGCGCCGTTTTTAGCTCATACACTTCGTTTTTGCGGCAGTTTTACCCGACTGTTTTTAAACCGTCGGGTAAAAACGGCGCAAAAGAACGAAGTGAGTGGGGCCCATTAGGCAAGTTCCATCCATTTTGTTGAAACTACTTTTGGGAAAGGTATTGTTATTCGTTATTTTTTGTTCATTACTTGAGTTCTGAACATAAACGAGCAAGAATCTGATATGTTATTGAACTTTGTAAGCTCTATAAATTGCGAATTGGAGAAAAATGCCTTTGAAGCACTCACAACGTTACAAATTTTGTACGTGTTCTTTTAAGGCTCCTTTATGCACTTTTCATTTGTCTTTACCAAATCAAACCGAATGTTAAAGCCATCTAAATCGAACCAACCAAACAATCAAAGCAACAACAGAAGCCACTCCTCGAAGTGGCTCATATCAGCAACGAAATCGTTTCAAAATCCATACACAATTCCATCAGATAACGTAGCGACTAAAAGATTCCGATTCTCATCGCACACTCTGTATAAGCGCAGCAATAGGTTAAGTTATGAAAACATAAGCATAGAAACGTATCGTGGGAACCGATCTACACAACGACCACGAAACACCTGTATCTACGGGCGTTCGGGTCGAAGTCCGATTTCTTCATATTCGTGGCGATTTTCATGACGGCCTAATTGGCCACTTCCCAGCCTGGACTTTTTTTCTATCGATATTAAGTCGCGTCCCCCTCTGGGCCGCGCTGCTATGACAAGTGGGTAAATCACAGCCTACTGGTACAAAAAGGCATACTTCCTTCATCGGTGCGAGTTAGCATTTAAATGGCAGCGGATAGTTGGAGTGGTCACGGTGTCGGCGGTAATATATCATACGTCATTTCCCTTTCCGGCGTTCTGCCAGATGCTGTCTGCTAGCTGCTGGCCTGTTGGCTCGGCACCCATAGCACGCTTTCTTTTTCGGACGCGACAATCCACTGGTGAGGACTCGAGCTTTTTTGGAATCGAAGGATGAAAGTTTTTCAGAATTCGTGTGTTTGTTTTTGGGGTCGTGAAGTGTATAAGCTTTGATTTTTTTGCAGAAAATTTGCTAGAACAATCAGGAGGTTGATTCGAAACCAAATGCAACAAAATTTATGGGTGAATTTACTGCTGGACAGAAGCCATCTTAGTTTTTTTTAGTTTAGTTTAAAAAGGGGTTACAGTTCACTGCGACCTTAAGGTCTATTGTGCCCTCTTACAGAGCTGTTCTGGCCAAACACTTCACAGCGCGCATTCTAGTTCCAGAGATCTAATGAAATCTAATATCTGTGAAGGCTTCAACGAGTCTAGTTCCTCACTCTTACAAGTTTCTCGCGCAAGGCATTCTTTCCTTAGGCTCGCAATGCCAAGGCTTTCAGTGACTAGGTGAATGGGGGTTTCTTCCTCCTCACAGAACCTACACTCGTTAGTATCCGATAATCCTATCCTCAACAGATGCTTACTGAGGCGACAGTGTCCTGATGTAAGAAGGCCACTGAGGAGGTGTAATTGCTTCTTACCAAGATCCAGATATCTTTTGGATCCCGCTGTCTCAGAGTTCCGAAGGAACTCTGTGGAATGATCAATCCCTGGGAGATTCCGCCAGAGTTTTTCCCTCTCGGCTTTCTCCTTCTCCAGAAACTCCTTCTTATAGGTGCATTTACATATACCACAGAAGGGTTTTGGGCCAATGAGTGACATTCGTGCGCCCTCTTTGGCAAGTGTATTGGCCCCTTCGATTCCTTTGATTCCCGAGTGCCGGAAACCCAGATTAAAAGACGTTATTTTTCTAGCCTACCTCATTGAGTTTGTTCCGGCACTTCCAGATCATTTTATAGTCGATGACGTAGGAGCTTAGTGTTTTAATAGCAGCTTGACTATCTGAGTGTATGGCTATATCGCACTTCTGATAGTTTCTTTCTAGATTTATATCTAGACACCTTTCAATAGCTAATATTTCCGCTTGAAAGACGCTCATACAGGAGCCAAACGACAGTTGTATGACCTTTACTGCGCCCTTTTTTGCAGCTGATTGGGGTATCTCCTTGGAACACGACATCCAGTTTTTTCGAACCTCAGCAACTGAGACGGGTTTAAAGATGAAATCTCTCCACCTCTTGAGACTCTTCTACTCTGTCATTTTTGCCTGATTCATCCAACTTCCATAAGCAGTCATACATAACCTTGAAAGTGCTTGAAGTCAGCACTTTAATGGTAAACTATTCGTCTATACTGTTATGTGGCATTTCACGAAGCCATAGGAATTCGCAGATAGAGATATCCTACCCCAGACTACTTGTACGTTTTACAGAAACTCTTCTGATGATAAAATGAAAATTTCATCATCAAGCAATAGATGATAGTGTCTAAGGTACTCCCAGCTAGAGATCGCAATAAACACACTCTTCACTGAGAGACACAAGCAGTAATGTCTTGTTGAGTGCGATGTCTTTCAGTGAGTACCTTCCACAAAACAGTTTCAATTATATTTTCACAAGGTGATCATTTGCAAATGGTAACTTTTTGAAGCATTATTTTTCTCTAATTTTATCCCAACATTTCGCTTGTATGTATTCTCATCGAAGCTTCCACGAATACTCATCGAACCGCGACCCTATCCGAACTTTTTTCGCAATTAGCGATGAATCGAGAAACTCTTTCAAAATCAGCGTTCCGGTAAGGTGTCGGGTTCACGAGGCAGGGAAACAAGGACTTAGTTATCAAAAGTGAAAATCGTGAATCATGCATACCGCGGAGTCCATTTGTTAAATTGGACACTTCCTGGACGCGTCGCTGTCTCGACATAATGCCGAAATTGGTGGAATTCTGGACATTCTTCGTGGTGTTAATTGTTTTAATGTAGATACGTTACAGCTCGAACAAAAATATATAATTTGGAATAAATTTCATATCGATAAGAAATTTTTCGACACCTAAGCATTTATCTAAAATTATTGATTCGATTTTACTACAGATCTTGATACGATTGGGTAATGTATGGGTCGCAGATTCGATTTGAAAATTTTCAGGTTTTCTATTGATATTCGATATAAAAATGGAACAAGCTGTTGCAATTCTGTACATTGATTTCAGCTGTATGAACTCTATAGTACACCTTTCCTCACGCTGAAATTTCTCCGAATATATTCCGACTCTTTTTAATCAATTTATTGGTAATTTTCGGAATGTACATCACTTAGTTAGAGGGAAAAGTAATGTTTTTCCTTAGGCTCTCTCACAGCATTTAAATTGGTTCACTGGCTTCGGATTTTCTTCCTAACCTCTGCTTAGATTCTTAGTTTCTCAGTATCCTAGTTTTGTAGTTTAATAGTTCCTTAGAGTCTTATTTTCTCAACTCCTAAGTTTCTTAGCTCATTATTGCCTTAGTTTCTTTGTTTCTTAATTTCTCAGAGCCTTTTTTCTTATCATAGAATATATTATTCTGTCATTTGAATCACAAAATATCCCTTTAAGACAATAAACCAAAATTCAATTTCCACCAGATATATTAGCACAGTATGGAATTATACACGCCCGTTGACCGGTAATAGCACAAATTTTGTCACGAAATCGGCCGTCGTTTTCGGCGAATTCTTCTTCTCAGGTGTTGGCCGTTGACACGTGCAACGATTGCATTTCTTCATGCGCGTTTTACGCTCCTGCGGGACACAGGATACGTGATCGGTTATCGATGGAAATCAGGAGGTATTAACCGAGAACAATCGTCGTTTCGGACAGCGGTTTCCGAGGTTTGTCGCTATCGAATTGATGGAAACGTCTTTGTATTCAGCTTATGCATTCGATGTTTTCCTTATGGGATATTAGGTAATGTATTCCAGGAAAGAGAAATGTTCTTTTTCTTTTCTGGAAATGATGATAGTGATGACTTTTGAAGAAGACAGAAATGTTTCTCATGACCATCTCACTATCTGTCATCGACTTAAGCCTTAGCGAGAAGAGTGGAATTTCTCTCAAACTACTTGCTAGGGGCAACATTCACTTAACCCGAATAGTTGGTTAGTTAGTTTAAAAAGCGACCTTAAGATTTATTGTGCCCCCTTACAGAGCTGTTCTGGCCAAACTAATATCTGTGAAGGCTTCAACGAGGTTAGTTCCTCACTCTTACAAGTTTCTCGACCCGGACATTCTCTCCTTAGGCTCGTAATGCCAAGGCATTCCGTGACTAGGTGAATGGGGGTTCCTTCCTCCTCAACAGGTGCTTTCTGAGGCGACAGTGTCCTGTAAGAAAGCCAGTAAGGAGGTGTAATTGCTTCTTACCAAGATCCAGATATCTTTTGAACCACGCTGTCTCAAAGTTCCGAAGGAACTTAATGGAATGATCAATCCCTGGGAGATTCCGCCAGAGTTTTTCCTTCTCGACTTTCTCCTTCTCCAGAAACTCCTTCTTATAGGTACATTTACCTATACCACAGAAGGGTTCTGGGCCAATGAGTGACAATCGTGCGCCCTCTTTGGCAAGTGTATTGGCCTCTTCGTTTCCTCTGATTCCCGAGTAGCCGGAAACCCAGATTAAAAAGACTACCTCATTGAGTTTGTTTCGGCACTCCCACATTATTTTAGAGTCGATGACGTAGGAGCTCAGTGCTTTAATAGCAGCTTGACTATCTGAGTGTATGGCTTTATCACACTTCTGATAGTTTCTTTCTAGATTTATATCTAGACATCTCGAATAGCGAGTATCAGGGAGATTGAGCTCTTGGATATTCGGTGGTTGGTTGGTCCTGGATTCCTCAGTTGATGTTCTGGTCTTACAATCCTTCTTTCCATGGTTGTTTGTGGCGTCCATCGTGATCTACATACTTCCTTATCGTTCTAGCAGTACCGAAAAGTGCTGCTTTTGGATAACCGTGTATAGGTTTTCATCCAAATCTTGCTCCTTCAAATTGAATTTGAGACTCTTAAGAGAAAATTATATGATAATGAACTTAATGATATAATACGATAAGCGAAAACTGAAGTGGCCTACATTCAGAAGTGGATAAAATTGGTTGCTCACAAAGGAGAAGAACAAATGGCTACAGTTCTAAAGGAATTGATCGAGCTTCATCTCTCCTGAAGTAGGTTATTTCTGAAGGAGTGCAAAAAAAGCTTTGCAATCTGCATATCAAAAACAATCCACACCATTAACTTTTGAACAATAATCTAGTCTAAAGGATGATTCACATTATCAGACATGCAACGACACGGCACGGAACGACAAAGACACGACAAACCATTCTTTCTATATAAATAAATACTGATGTACACACTAACAGACAACGACGCAGCAACGACACGTAAAGGCAGCGACGAAGCGGACCGACATTCTTGGCAAGAATGTTTTTCGTGTCTGTGCCTGTACGTGACGCGTTTTATCTAGCAAATAATGAAATTGAAACTTTGACATTCGGAAACATTGGAGAAATTTTCTTTCGTCGTCTACCAGTTCTTTATATAAAGTATGATATTCTCCTTCAGTTTTACGTTTTTGTAACATTTTATGCACCCATAATCGTTTTTGTTTCTTCTTTACGGCTTCGTCATCTTCATCAAGCAATACAGCCATTATGGCTAGATATTGGTAAAATTTCTAAACATGACACACGAGGGTTGCTCACTTTGTAGCACTACGCTTCTAATTTTGTTTAGCAAAAACTAATTCATTACAAACAACCCGTCGAGATGTCGAATACGTATCGTATAATGTGAATTGCTGCCGCAACTATCGGGTCTTTGTCGTTCCGTGCCGTGTCGTTGCATGTCTGATAATGTGAATCATCCTTTATACGTGTTCGGAGAAACCAGAACGTGATCTTCGTAGATCTCGTTCTTATCTCAACGAAACTTCCATATGTTAATATTGTTAATCAAACTGGAATAATTCGAAACCCATATGATGTAGTATCTAGACATGTCGGAACAAGCAGTCGCGACCGGATTCTACGTTCTCATGAATGGCTCGTGACAACAGTCTTATGAACAGTGAGCTGAGCGAGTGAATCGACGGCAACAAGGGAATGTCATTGAGCAATTTTATTGTCGATGCGGATGAATGCAGAAAGAGGCGGCGGGTGGGAAAGGGAAAGGACGGGGGGCATCGACGCACCGACCCACACCTGAATATCTAGCAATTATGTTTCCGGTTTCTCTGCGGCATTCACGAGAATACGTACTACGCCTATTTATACCGTTTGTCAATGGACCCTTTTTTGTGCTGTATTTGGGACGGTACTATGTTTTCTGGCTTGCGAAATTTTAGACGGAACGTGAATTTATTGATACAGTGGAACTTCCCTATAACGAAAGCGCTAAATTAACGAAAAATATCGTTATAAAGAAATTTCGTTATACAGAAAATTTGTTTCTATAGTCGGCAATGTCGCGGTCGACCCACTGATGAATTTGAGTTTATCATTCAAACTTAGGTACTTCCTTTTAGACATTCTCGCACAACTTTCACACTAGCGTAATGGTTAGATTGAAACACTGCAAGTGGTGTATTCACAACTGTTTCAGAAGGATTTCTCTGCCCAGCGTAATGATTTAGTTCAATGTCCGGATTTATTACGTACGTCCGGAAATTTTTTTGAAAAAACTCACCCTTAAGCCTGACGCTCACTTGGACGAGACGAAGCGACGCGTTAGTTAGTTAGTTAGAAACTGATCTTCGCTTCGCGCCTCCCATGTCAGCGTCTACCCATTTGATTCAGTGCAAATCGTGCCCTGCGGAAAACAACTCTTCGCTTCGTTTCGTCTCGTCTCGCCCAAGTGAGCGTCAACCTTTATACCTTCTTACCAATACCCATTCAGAGAGTGATGTTCTTTGAAAATTTCGTTATTGAGAGAATTTACTTCGTTTTAGAGGGTGCTTTTAACATGGAATTTGGATTCAAGGTGCAATGTCTTGTACGTAAATCGTTATACGGACGTTCATTATAGGGAAGTTGCACTGTATTTGATTTTGATATTTCTTATCGTACACAAAATATGAACAGATACGACAGACACAACTTTAAGTTCATTAAATGAATAAATTTGGAAATTTACACCAACTGAGGAAAATCAATGGATGTTATTTTCATGTAAAACAATGGAAAATGATTTCTGCCAAATGAACTTTAAACGTTGCAGCCGTCAAAATTCTTGCCCCCCCTTAGTTTTCTCAAGAAATTAACAATCTGGATATGAGATGGATATTTTTCCATACTTTCACTGCAATTCAATAGTCCGTATTACCATCTCTCCTATCATTCAACTGGACAATACGCCTTGGCATCTCACGAATCATGTCACTTATGAAATTTTCAGGCATATCATTCCATTTTGGAAATAGAAGCCTGATCACTAATGACTTCGCATTGACCTCTATGAAAAACTGTTGAATTAAGATTACATTATATACTTGATAATTATTCATGCCATGTCCAGCATTTCTCGATAAATTTCAAGCGATTTCGACAAAAATTTACCAAGACACATATCCAGGCATTAACGCCATCACCAATCTCCAAAACCAAGCAGACAAAAGTCACCGACGAAACCGTCAGTCCTCACGCCTTAGGTTCTCGTTGTGCCATCCATTCCGAAGGTGATATTTAATATAACACTTTTGTACTTTGTACGATTGGACCGGTACGTATCTCGATCCACTTCCAAGGTGGTCCTCCGTCTGGACCTTTTTCACGTTCTTTTCACAGCTCCACCTCGGCCATCAACGCGTCCCTCTGATGGTTATTGTTCCCTTTCATTTGGGCAAAGTCTCCGTCTACAGCCAGGCACCGACACTTGTTCGTTAAGATATTTTCATTTATCGTATTTATTTTGAGAAATTCGGGGCTTGTTTCACTTGCTGCTAAGTAGCTGAAGCTGATAGCTATCAAGCTGATATCAATGAATTGAATATACAGTGGAACTTCCCTGAAACGAAAGCGCTGAAAAATTCGTTATAAAGAAATTTCGTTATACAGAAAATTTGTTTCTATAGTCGGCAATGTCGCGGTCGACTTCACTGATAAACTTGAGTTTATCATTTAAACTTAAGCACTTGCTTTTAGACATTTTCGCAAAACTTTTCACACTAGCATAATGGCTACATTGAAACCAATCAGCCAGGGGTGTATTTAAAACTGTTTCAGAAGGATCTCTCTGCCCGTCGTAATGATTTAGTTTAAGGTCGGCATTTATTACGTTCGTCAGGAAAAATTTCGGAAAAAACCACCCCTATACATTCTTACCAATTCTCATTCAAAGAGTTATGTTCTTTGAATATTTCGTTATAGAGAATTCACTTAGTTTTAGAGGGTGTTTTTAACATGGAATTTGGATTCAAGGTGCAATGTCTTGTACGAAATTCGTTATACAGACCTTCGTTTTAGAGAAGTTCCACTGTATCTCTATTCATCAAAATTAAATGTTCCAGATTTTTGAGTAGGGAAATTATCTTTTCTCAGTTTAAAATTTACTAGTGAACCCATAGATCTACCTTTTTTCTAAGTAGATAAGTAAGCCCGTAGATCTACCTTTTCAAGTAGATTAGTTGAATAAGTTGATCAATGAAGCACAAAAGTATACTTAATTGCAAAATCCCCTGTATGTTCTCTTTAGAGTATCTTAATTTTGTCTAAAAGCTCTCAAGAACACTTCATTCAATTTGCTTTCATTAAATTCCTGGTGGTGGGTATCGACAAATAAAATGGATCTGAATTGATGCTTGTTAGCAACAAAATCATTGAAAACGATTAAAACACAATACCTTCATTTGAAACGGAGTACCTGTCTATATTTCTTCAGGGTATCCAAATACAGTGGAACTTCCCTATAACTAACGTCTGTGTAACGAATTTCGTACAAGACATTCTCCTTGAACCCAAATTCCATGTCAGAAACACCCTCTAAAATGAAATATTCGAAAAACATCACTCTTTGAATGAGTATTGGTAGGAAGGTATAAGGGTGGTATTTTTCGGAAATTTTCTGGACGTACGTAATAAATCCTGACTAAATCATTACGGTGGGCAGAGGGATCCTTCTGAAACAGTTTCAAATGCCTCCCTTGCTGTTTGGTTTCAATCTAACCATTACGCTATTGTGAAAAGTTGTGCGAAAATGTCTGAAAGCATGTGCTTAAGTTTGAATGATAAACTTAAATTTATCAGTGAAGTCGAATGCGACATTGCCGACTATAGAAACAAATTTTCGAAATTGCCTTATAACGAATTTTATTTGCGGATTTAGCGCTTTCGTTATAGGTTCCACTGTATTTATGTTTTTTCTTTCCAATTCCACTGGAAGAAGCACAATTCCCTTCCTTTTTTAACAGACTCTGTATCCACAACCCATAATGAACATGTATCTCAGATGTAAACAAAAATCATATGGTGACTGAGTAACTGAGGAGATTCGAACACATATAGGCCGGTACTTCTAGCTCATGATTTACTTCGGAGCAACTCGCCAATCAAAACGAACAGCCCTATAAAGGAACGATCTCGTTACGTTCGTAATTGATCTAATGAGAAATTAGAAACGTCTCGTAGTCGGTATTAGATGAAGGTCGCGCGGCTCGGCTAAAAAAGCCGATGAAAAAATGGATCCGGCTTTCTAACGTTTATTCGCGACCTACGTCTATCGCGTTGCCTTTGAAAAATTATGGCCTACGCGTTTTTATGAGCTTTGTAAGAACCAGAAATTGTTGCGATATGTTGTTGCGACTGCTGTTTTTGGGCATTTGTCGGTGGTCGATATAGTAGTCGGCAGTTTGTTGTTGTTGTTCTGGCCCTGTATTCTCGTCATCTTTCAAAGCGAATCCGAACTTTATTTTAGCAGTAAAAGAGGAACTCGCGCAATGAAATTCATGTACGCAGAAAGATCACTTATTCAGAATACGAGCACCTGATCAGTTTTGCAGGATCTGTTTTTGAGCGAACGTTCTACGTTAACGAGTGCTATATCACTCTGCCCAAATACGAGTATCTGTAATTTTCATATTAGTTCCTGATGCCGAGTCCGTGGTAAAAATTAATTGTGTCCGAAGCGCCGTCCGTTCGTAAACACAATAACTCTTTAATGATTGTCCTATAGCCTTTAAATTTTCCTGGTGGGTTCGTTTACAAAATGCCGCGGTTAAGTTCGTTAACTAGCAAAATCGTACAGGTTGTTCCATAAAATATGGCTATTCACAATTTTTGTTTCTCAATATCTCAGCCAGAACAAAATCGATCGAAATGAAACCGAAGTACGAGGGCAGTTCAAATATAAACGAGATTTTTTGATTTTCAGGCACAATAGTGAGGGGGAACATTCTTGATTTTTTGTTGTTGGGTAGGTTTGTCAGGAGTAAGGGAAGCACGTCGGATTGCCTCATCGACCCTCTCGGTGTCCACTGTGACGATGTTTGAGCAAGAGGTTCCTCCGTCAATTGCGCAACGTATTGTTCTCTCCACTCCTTACTCGCTTGTTTGGACTCTGGGGTGTAGTGGTGCACCCATGTTTCATCACAGGTGATAATGTGAGTGAGAAATTGGTCTCCTTGTTCCTGAGATCGTGCAAGAAGACGCCCACACACCTGAAAACGATGCAATTTCTGGTCAGCTGTGAGAAGGCGAGGAAACCACCTGACGCAACCCTTACGGTAACCTTGCTCTTCTGTTAGTATGGAGTAGGTGCTCCCATAAATTATCCCGACCTAACTTGCAATTTCAGAAGTGGTACGACGTTTGTCGTCTTCAATAAGCTGTGGAACACTACTGATGTTGTTCGCTGCGGTCATGGCTCTCATTTTCAACACAATCACGACCCTCCACGAACAGTTCATGCCATGCAAACACTCTGGCTCTGGCCAGTGTCTCTTCTCCGAACATCGGCAGTCAATCTCCTCAAGATTTTAGCCAGTTTTACGCCTTTTGCGGCGAGAAACTTGATTACAACAAGTTGCGCAATTGACGGAGGAACCTCTTGCTCGAACATTGTCACAGTGGACACCGAGAGGGTCGATGAGGCAATCCGACGTGCTTCCCTTACTCCTGACAAACCTACCCAACAACGAAAAAATCAGAAATGGTCTCCCCCCACTATTCAGCCTGAAAATCGAAAAGTCTCGTTCATATTTCAACTGCCCTCGTAATTTTGTGACGAAGCATAACTCATTTCGCAAATAAAAAACAAAATATTGGACTGATTGTATCACTTCAAAAGGAAAATATGTAGATGAATAAAATGATTTTTTTATTTTCTATGCAACACAATGTTTTTCCAGGAACAAGCCTGCAAAAGATCCTAACAGCCATTAATATTCTCGAATCCAATGTCAATCTACCTCAACAACTGCGGCAAGGTCGACTGTAACAAAAACCTCTTGAACGCCGCAGTCGCGAATAATCCTCGTAAAATACACGAGTATTATATAAAACTGAAACTAAATAGCCATTAATACAGGGCGATTGTCGGATCTCGCCAGGACTTTCCGGCTAATCGCGATGCAATTACCTCCAATCCTTCAGTCGTCACCATCATTAATACCTAATTACCCTCCAATCTAGGCGGTAATGAATCATGCTTCAACGTGCTGGGGACCACCTAGGTGTAAAACCGCCGAGCGGGTCCTTATTACAGGACCTCATCCCGGGTCCTGATTACCTACCAACAGGACCTTTCGAGGTTGATCATTTTCGGCTTCGTCTCTAATTATTGTGATCGCGTAATCGTCTTGTTCGACTTTTAGCCTAATGCCTGGGTAAATATTTGCTTAGAAGGCTGTGATGGACGATCACGAGAGCTACTGCCTTTGTTGTCTTGTCTCTTGGGGATTCCGACGTCTCTAATTGCGTTGTTTGGTCGATGAGAATCCAGGCTAGATCGTTTGTTAAGGAATTTAAAGTTTACGTGAGAAGACCGTCATAGATGATATGGACTAGACGGAAGACGGAATAGGGTAAAACCCGAATAGATGCCCCAGTTGCATAGATGCCCCATTTTCAAAATAGCTAACTTCCGAAACACGTAACAAATAATTAATTTTATAAGTTGCTACTACAGTCACCCTGGACCTTAGTTTTGTAAGGGTTATTGTAAAGTGAAGCCGTTTTCGCTTGTGTGTGCGATCATCTCAGCGAACTTCACAAACATGCCAAAGTTTTAGAGGTAGGTATTTGCCGCTGTATAACTTTTGAAGTGGTAATAAATTCAGTAATTTTTTTTATTACGTCAGTACAGTGCTTCAATGAGTGTACATCTGAGTACAACTATCTTTTGTTTTCTTCTTGATTTATTGAAAAAAAATCATGGGCGTCTATCCCTATCGAAAAGGATAGTTGCCCTGATTTTTTGAGGTATAGGTGCCCCTTAGGACATCTAACTAAAACCTTATCTTCTCAGCAGATTTTCGATTCATTGTGTTATTTTGATTTTCAACTTGATTCCTGATCATTTTTGTTGAGACTTATTATTTCATTAATTTATCATAAATGTGTGGAATAATGCTTTATGTTAATATGAAAAATGCAACTTTTCGTTTAATATATGCTTTAAAATTCAATTAAAAATGCACAATTGTTATTAATTCGATCCATGTTGCGTAGATTAAGTTGCTGTTTTAAGCATAGAAAATCTCATTTTATTTAGTTGGGTTTTTGGTTCACACAGTATGAAGGGCATTTATCCCTCTCAGTATTTTCATGGTGGGACAACTATCCATACTTGTAGGCATCCCCAAAAAAGGATTCTACAAAAATCAAATTTTTGTGAAATTTGGGATTGCTATGTCAGGGAAAAGTCTCAGTATTTCAAATCATATAATGAGGCCACCTACACTCATAGAAATTACTCATATTAAATCAATATTTCCAAAAATATGAGGCAATTTCCAAAAGTAGGGCATCTATCTGGGTTTTCACCTACAATTTTTCAGTACAGATGCGGAAGTTTGGAAGTCACCAAAGGCGACTCAACGTAATGTCGCGCTTGGGTATATTAGGAGAACGATAACTCAAACTCGAACTCAAATAAGACTTCACGAATCATGAAACATTCAAGTTTTTCAGTTCGTTTCAAATGGTAGCAAAATTATTATTTGAATATTGATATCCACGACAAAACACTATGGCCCTCTGTGAGTAAATATATAATTTCCTTACGGCAATATTTCCTTCCAGAAATAAAGGCTATATTATTCCCTTCTGCTAATGAAGAACAGTGCTAATTTCTTAATTTTTCCACCAATCAAGTTACTACTTCAGTGGTTAACGTTCCATTTGAGATGGACAAAATATGTTTCTTCATTTGATGAAAATGTAATTGAGAAACACAATTGTGCCAATGACTTTTCATTGGGATACGTTGAAAATTTGATTCCGTGAATAATTAAGTCAATATATTCTTGTCTATTAGATTCATGTCTATTCGTTACTGAACAAAGTGTAAAAAGCGATTAACATTCCTAGTTTTCAAGTTTCAACTCTCAGAAGCTATCGTGATTACTGCTGACCGTCAGGTATATTTTTCTATCCTTATCAACTCGTAAAACCTCCATAAACACTCAGTATGACCCATTGTTATACTTCCTGGTGATTTGCTACAGGTGTACGACCAATGGACGATAAGCATTTCGATCCTAAGTACCTGGCACTATCGAAATGAATGAACTGGTGTTGGGTTACACCACTACTATACATTTATTGCACTTCATTGATTTCTTCATTATTTCCACATAAGTCGATGATATAAAGGGTTTTCCAATAAGAGATGTTATTTTGATTTTCGAAGAAAAATGCCATTTTTCAATATGAATGATCGGATGTTTAGTTCATTATAAGAAGAAGCTATTCCGTTAATAGTGGAAAATAACATCAGGCAAATGACCACCACGACCACGCTTACAGGGCCATATCCTTTTAATGAAATTTTCCAAACCAAATCGCACAGTGACTGCCCTATGTCTTCGATAGCCTCACGAATTTCATCTTTGAGGTCTTGAATCGACGATGGGCTATTGGCGTAGACCTCTCTTCCACGTGGCCCCAAAGGAAGAAGTCGCAAGGTGTTCACAAAATCTCGGTGGCCGATTGTCATCACCCCTTCTAGAGATAACACTTTCATGCATTTCAATGACCCAATCAGGAAATACACGACGTTGTTGATGATCGGCCGGCTTGAGTTCTTGTGTTAACCTAACTTTATAAGCTTTAAGACCAAAATCTTCATGCAAAATACGGTTTAATGACGTTTGTGGAATGCCTAATTCCAAAGAACGGCAAGGAATGGACAAACCTGGATTTTCTTCAACACTTTCGGCTACAGTAGCAATATTCTCGGCTGTTCTTGAGCCACGTGCACGGCTTTTATTCTTCCACATCACTAACTTGTCCCAACAGCTCGAATTTTTTCACTAATTTCTTATTGCGTTCCGACAAGGTGCATCACAACAACCCAAAAATCTTCGAGTTTCACGAATCGTCTCTGCCAAATTTTCACCATTTTATAGTGAATTTCAATTATTTCAATGCGTTCTTGAAGCATGAATCGTTTCATTTTTATTGATGACGTAGTTCTACTAGTCAAATGTCCAAAATGACAGCATCAAAAATGATATCTATCGAAATAGCGGGCTTTTCAAAATAACACCTCTTATCGTAAAACCCTTTAGGAATTCAGCATAATAAATCACTTCATATCACACTTGATAGTTTTTTTCGAGGTTCTTTCTATGCATCTTTTGATTTCTGCCTTTAAGAGCCTAACGATAGTGTACACTTGGTTCTCAGCCAACCATAATCTATTTTTCTAGTCTTATCAAATCGTAAATCCTCCATAAACACCCTGTATTGTTTACTTTCTGGTGATTTGCGACAGGTGTACGACCAATGAGCGATAACCTCGATCCTAAATACCTCGTACAATCGACATGAATGGAACGGGTAACACCACAACTATACATTTATTGCAGTAATAAAGTGCGTAATATTGTTGTGTCTTGCTCCCGTCACCGGACCGAAGACTGGTCGAATCCGAGGCCAAACGGCGAGGTTTCTGCATTTACCCACGTTTCAGCAGTTCCGATACTTTGATACTTTGCATTCATTCACAATTTAACAGTTACTGAACGACTGGTCGGGGCGAGAAAACCAACATAAATAGGCTTGTAAAATTACTTGGAACGCTGCTTACTTCGAAGACTGACGTTTCAATACATTCAACGAACTGTTGAATTATCGAGAGAACTGTAAACTGTTTTGAGAAGATAAAGAAAATAGTTCACTCGATAGGTGCAGGATTTATCAGGTTGTGTTATAAAAATTTTATGGTTAGAGAGTTTTTGCTCTACTGATCGCGAATATGTCCGCCTTTTCCATCCTCAAAAACGTGAACTTTTCCAAAATAAAACCAATAACAATATTGTTCCCTTGTTTTCGATGATCAAATAACTGATTACTAAGTTTTCCAGGTGGTTCATAACATTTGTAACTCAGTAGTACTCAGAATAGCGAGGTAGAACGTCATATGCATTATAAGGTGTCCCGGAAAATGGGGGAAATCTCTCGTATTCAGATAGAACATAAAAAATGAAGATGACAAGTTTCCATAATTTTTTTTCCTAGCGACCCTCCCTACGAAGATACGACCTCCTAAATGGCGCCACTGAAAATCCATTTTAGTGGAATAGTTTTCAAACTACTCGATATATTTAATGAAAATTTGATATGATCAATAGTATTAAGGACCTCTTAAATCATCGCACTCAAATTTCAATCAGCTTGTTCAGTTTACCAGGGGGGGACTGGGTTGTACATTTTAATGCTTAATTTTTAACACCCTGTATGATAAGGTGCTAAAAAAATTGGATACCTAGAATACTAAGCTAAAGAAAAGGTACTCTTGTTCAGTGTCGATAAATGAACCATTTTCGGAAAGAAAATAATGAAAGAAGTAAGTAATTGAAATTTATTCCACTAAAATGAATTTCCAGTGGCGTCATTTAGGAGGTCGGATCTTCGTAGGGAGGGCCGCTTGGAAAAAATTATAGGAACTCTCATCTCATTCATTTTTGTATGTTTTATCTGAATTCGAGCGATTTCCCACATTTTACAGAACACCCCGTATTTGTGATCAGAAAAGAAAGATCTACTAAAATAAAAGCAGGTGTGGCGGAGGAACTTGAGGATTTAGAAATTCAATTTTACAGAAACCTATGCCAATATCGATTCATAAATAATTTTTCCATTATCAAGTGCACTGATAAACGCTGCTATTGATAACAGCAGACACCATTTGCCAGATAGTTTTTGTTCAATTAACTTTCTAAATCCGCTCTTTCGTCTCTCCACCCTGTACAAATAAGTGAAGTTGCCAATTTGTATATTTTTCTTTATGTGAAATTATTTTCCAAAAAATTATTTGCTTTCGATCGTTTTGTCAACATTTTTTGTATTAGGTGTACAAATAAGTTTCCGCGGTTTTTCATTTGACCTCGTCATCCCTCTCGAATTTCTTTCCCTAAGAACTATCTCTTCAAGTTTAGAAATAGATAATAATCACTTGGGGTTGAATCTGCAGAATGTGGGGGATGAGGAAGCATTTGAGGCGTAATTCTACCATTTTGCCACCGTCT
Organism: Propylea japonica; assembly: GCA_013421045.1. Taxonomy (NCBI): domain Eukaryota; kingdom Metazoa; phylum Arthropoda; class Insecta; order Coleoptera; family Coccinellidae; genus Propylea; species Propylea japonica. Next base: position 1,401,048 of record CM024239.1, read on the forward strand.
TTATTGATTTGTGAGCTGCAGCATTGTCTTGGAGGAAGAACCCTTTTTTCTTTGATAAATTTGGGAGATGATTCCTCGATCAAAATAAGCAGCCTCAGCTGCAGATTTTTTCACATAAAGAAGTAAATCAAAAGTTCCCGCAAATGATGCTTATTCGGAATAAAACTTGACATTTTTGCACGAAAAAATTACGTGATGCTGATACGGAATCACTAGTACTTTAAGGTTATGGTGTTGCCAGATGACTAAACTTGGGATATTACGTTTTACATCTGACAATTTCTCCATAACCTTCTGGTGGGACCATCTCTTGACAAACCGCGGAAACTTATTTGTACACTTAATATCATTGTATCTCTATTTGTTGCTGAATTTTGAGGAATAAATCAGTAGAATTTATTATCAATATTCTGACAGGAAAATTGCACTGGTCTTCCAAATTTCTATCAAACAAAGTGGAATATGTCCAAGTTCCATAGCCACCCAACCCGATGGTATAAAAGTGAGTTGACCATAGGTGGTGTCGGTCTAGCTCCAGAGGGCGCTTTCGTACAGAGGTCTTCCCAATATTGTCATTGACCGTGGATAATTGCAGACCGGCATCCGTTAGATCTCCTGATGGGTCGGACGGGACAGATAGTCAAAGGAACGAGAGTTACGGCCGGTCGGGCTTGCCCTCCTGATGGCCCATGGCCATCCCTCATCCAGATACGCAGATGGTTTACCGATAATATTTGCCAATTTGTTAAATCACCTGAGAATTATGGCCTTCGAACAATGAGATCGTTACGCTGAGAAAGTTGATACATTTTGACTATTTTCTTTCTCTCGTAGCAGTTTTGGATGTAAATTCACAATGTTTTATTTCAATGTCATTTCAATATTTCTTTCTATAGTTTATTTAATCTGATCCCAACATTCAGATAATGCATATATTCCAAATTTGACCATTTTCCCTCTTTAAATCACGGCTTAGAACATTTCAATTATTAATCGCTGTCATTCATAAATAAGTTGATCAAAAATCATTCATTATTGAAAATTTTAGAACTCAACTACATCGAAAAAGTCTTCGTAGAAAGAAAAATAAATCATTAGGCTAATGAATTTCACCATCCAGTACTTAATCTATGGAATTTCCCTATGAAGAAAGCGCTAAATCCGCAAAAAAATTGGTTATAAAGAAAATTTGTTTCTATAGTCGGCAGTATCGCGGTCGACTTCACTGATAAAAGTTTATCCTTCGAACTTAAGCACTTGCTTTTAGACATTTTCGCTCAACTTTTCACACTATCGTAATGGTTAGATTGAAACCAAACAGCCAGGTGTGTATTTAAAACTGTTTCAAAAGGATCTTTCTGCCCGCTTTAATGATTTAGTTTGAGGTCGGGATCTTTTATGTACGTCCGGAAAAATTTCGGAAGAAAACCCACCCTTATACTTCTTACCAATACCCATTCAAAGAGTGATGTTCTTTGAATATTTCGTTATAGAGAGAATTTACTTCGTTTTAGGGGGTGTTTTAACATGGAATTTTGATTCAAGGTGCAATGTCTTGTACGAAATTCGTTATACAGACGTTCGTTATAGGGAAGTACCACTGTATTTTCTATTAGAAGAGGTGTTTTATCCTGAGCAAAACTTCGCATGTGTTCCTTCGAGATGATCAAGCGTTGGTGATCTCAGATGGCCATTTAAGAAGTATAATTTGTGACGACGTAGCTCATAACTGTTGGTTTTTCAGATTGTTTTAATGCATGTAGGCGCGAACAATGCATACTAATAGGAAGGTATATTGCCTTGTAAATGAAGCACCTCACAAATGTGAGATGCTCAGGGATTACATCGTTGAAAAATATCTCGACTCTTTTTGATCCATCTTCAAGGACCATGTGAAATAGAACACGCTGGATTTTGCCCATGTCGGTAGGACCATGATAATACACACTCTACTTTTATTTGTCTATTTGAAAAATATGATGTCACTTGTGTATTTTCATTGTTTGACATGAGCAAAATCATGTATCTTCCTTACATGATTTTTCGAGCCAAATCTGTCAAAAGAAAAAAGAAAATTAATCTAATTTCATTTATATACTGAACAAATTTAACAATATCATCTTGCACTTCGGAATATAAAGGGGTTTTCAATAATTGGTGTTTTTTTGAATAGCCGCTATTTCGATAGATGTCACGTTTGAAGTTGAATTAATGAAAGTGGAACGATACACGTTTCAAGAACGCATTGAAATTATTAAAATGCACTATATAATAAGAAATTGGTGGAAAAATTCGAGATGTTGGGACAAGTTAGTGATGTGAAGAATGAAACCGCTCAAGAACAGCCGATAATATTGCTGCTTTAGCCAAAAGTGTTGGTGGAAACCCAGGTTGTCCATTCCTCGTCGTTCTTTGGAATAAGGCATTCCAAACGTCATTGCACCGTATTTTGCGTAAAGATTTGGGTCTTAAGGCTTATAAAGTTCAGTTAACACAAGAACTCAAGCCGGCCGTTGATATTTTGCGGAAAAAGTTTCCAGATGGTGTTATCCCTCGAAGAGGTGATCAAAATTGGCCACCGAAATCTTGTGATTTAACCATTTGCGAGTTCTTCCTTTGGGGCTACGTGAAATGCAGGTCTACGCCAATAGCCCAGCGTCGATTCAAGACCTCAAAGATGGAATTCGTGAGACTATCGATGTCATAGGGCAGCCTATTTGCGATTTGGTTATGCAAAATTTCATTAAAAGGATATGGTCCTGTAAGCGTGGTCCTGGTGGTCATTGGCCTGATGTTATTTTATATTATTAACGGCATAGCTTCTTCTTATAATGAAATAAATATCCGATCATTTATATTGAAAAATGGCAAATTTATTTGAATATCAAAATAACACCTCTTATTGGAAAACCCTTTATCATTCGTTATCGTCTTCAGAACATGTTGGTAACACCTGAAATTGCACAAGTACACCATATCTATGTTTATAACAGTGAGGTTAAAACATATTCGAATATAAAGCAGTAATCCAATTCCAAACGAGGCACGGGTAGAACCATACACATAATTCTCAAGAAAACCCTCATTTACCTTCAAAATAGGCCGTCATATACCTAGACACAGGAGCATGTGGCACCTACCTCCGATATCATCTTACACTTTTACGACAATCTTCCATCCCATCCCCATGTATATAATCGCGGCGCTACGCCACCATAGAGCATCTGTTACTTTGTAAGTAGATGTAGGATTAAACTGCCCTCTTTCTGTCTGCCACTCGAAAAAAAAATGGCTATACTCCACTTCCGGCACCGGTGAGGAGCCCTATTAACAAAACCAATATACGACAGGCATATGCTTTTTTCAGGTCTTCGATGATCCACCTACTGCCCGATCTCCGCACAAAAATAGAAGTATTTCATGACAATAACTAGATGTAACCCGACTCCTGGATCCTCTTCAACGTGTATCGAACTAACAGGATATTCCTTTCCGATCTTTTTATTCGAAAATTGAGAAAGGTTACAATGAGGACGGTTTGTCTATTGTTGGGGATGAAAATAGTTCATTATAGGGGATGTTTAACACCTCTGTGAGATTTTGGTGTTTTCGTTCATTTTTGTGTGTTACTTGAATGTTTACTGCTGAATTCTCTTTCAAAATATTTCGAATAAACCGGCTAGCAATCGGTATCAAGTGGAAAAAAACATTTGTTCATCTTCAATTGGAAATATTTCGATTACTGTTCATCCGATTAGAATGACTAATACCTCATTGCATAGGTGAATTAATTCTCTACAAAAGCCCTTATGAGCACTTCCTTTTATAACCTACCGTTTTCAGAATATTTTGAATAAACCGGGTAGCAATCGGTAGCAAATGAAAAAATACATTTTTTCATCTTCAATTGGAAATATTTCGATGACTGTTCCTCCGACTAGAATGATTAATACCTCATTGCATAGGTTAATTAATTCTCTACAAACGCCTCACTGACCACTTTCCTCTTTATTATACCGTTTTCAGAATATTCCGAATTAACTCGGTGGCAATCGGAAGTAAATGAAAAAATACATTTTTTCATTTTCATTAAACATATTTCGATAGCTGTTCATCCGATTGAAATGAATGATACCCCATTGCAGAGGTAAATTATTTTTCTACAATAACCCTTCAAACCACTTCCTCTATAACCTACCGTTTTCAGAATATTTCGAATAAACCAGGTAGCAATCGGTAGCAAATGAAAAAATACATTTTTATTTATACCTATTGACCATTTTCTTCTATTGTTAACCGTTTTCAAAATATCCTTAATATTTCGAGGAATGATGTGCAAATCACAATTCTCTGAATCAGGTTATCAAACCTTTAAGATACTGTGAAAATCACTGACCTGAATGACACACCTTTTTTAAATAGGAATATATGAATTTTGACATATCAAATGGAATGAGTAGCTAAGCAAATATCCCTCACTTGTTATATCACCAAATTCATATATTCCTGTTCAAAAAAAAATTGAGGGGTGTAGAAGATGGGAGATTTAAAATTCAAAAAAACAAAGGGAGACCTGCTCTTGAAAATACAATCCATTGATTCGTTGTTTGTCCTAATTATTATTTTAAAGGGTAGAAAAACAAAAGAATGACAGAAGAAAATAAAAGACTATTTATATTGAATTTGTCATCAAAAACAAATAAAATAAATAAAAGATGATTATACTTTCAACCGGAAGGCTGCTATTAAAGACAGCGACTAACGGTGAAGATATTAATAGTTCGAGACCATTAGTCGCTTGATTAATAACCGAGTTGATTACAAGATTTTTCCGACTATCTCAATATGAGTGTATGAATTCGTTATTGAAATACATTCTCATTTTGCACAAGACTTACATTTGGCATAATAAAATGATGAGGATTGCACATTGAAATAGCATAAATTGAGCATTAAATGGGTCATTAGTGATCAATCTTGTACACATTAAAATCACCTTTTATTTTGAGATCGACGGAAAATGTTTATTTATTGTATCGATTCACAAAGTCCCTGAAACCAGCAATCTACTGAATTGAAGAATCAGAATAATGATTATTGTCATGAAAAAAAGTATGCAATTCCATTATTATTGACCACGTACAGGTACAAACGAACTTCGATTTTATTCCGTGATTGCCGAATGCACCTTTCTCCAATTTTACGTACATTTTAACGATTTCATTGCTCCTCGTAATTACCCACTGCAATCGAATCGAGGTTTTAGTGCTGCAAAATCGATCCACTAGTTTCGCTTAGCGTGACCGATAGTCGGTGGTACATCGGAAGTACACAAATAAATATTACCGAAGAAATAGCGCAGCGAGTATGTGTTGGGTATTTTCGATGCAGGCGGCTGAATTTTTCATTTAATATTAATAAATGGACGGTTTGCATGCGACCCCGAAGCGTTTATGTAGCTCGACGTGATGGAAAAAACAATTTTTTTAATGAAACGGTTTCGTGTTGGGAAGTTTTCTTCGAACATTGATTTGTTTATTGTCTATTTGAATGATTCGTGAGTTAGGTACGTTTGAAAGTGTGATTTTTCTATTAAATGAATTTAGTTTAGAGGCTAGAATAAAGAAAATCTGGACAATTCATAGCAAAATTCGGAAACTCATATGCTTCGGAAGCTCTCAGTATACATAAAGTGAATATACACAATCTGTCGTACAGGGTGCTACATAATAGTATTTCGCCCCTTAAGGGGATGAATCTACGTAAATTTCAAGAAAAAAAGCCCATATAAACATGGGTCCGCAAAAGCTACTTGGTGTCTAGTACTAGAACCATTTCCATTCTCATATCAACCACAGGAATTATTCTTAAGAGCCTCGAGTCCAATCTCAAGGAGCTAGTTTTGAATGACAACCTGTACAAATTAATGCAAAAAACAGTACTTCTCGGTACTGCTAAAACGGTAAGGAAGTTTGTAGGTCACGATGGACACCAGGAACAACCATGGAGGGAAAAATTGCAAGACCGACTACCAGGACGTCAGCCGGGAAATCCAGGACCAAGCAACGAAGGACGAACAGCCCAGGACCTACTAGAAGAAGAACACCGAAGACCTCAAAGCTCAATCCCCCTGATACTTGCTATCCAGGATGAGCGAATGTTCCCCTAAGTACGGAGTGTAATAGCCGATTGCTAGGGGATGTGATAAATCACATCCTTTCTACGCTAATAGGCTCAAGTCAATAATTTTATGTTTTTCTTTGAACACGTATATACATGCATAGGAAAAGTCAAATTTTGGGCATGCGTAAGAAATTGAACATTAATGGCCTAATGTAATGCTCAATTTTTGCTTTATTTTAATGTGCAATCCTCATGGCAACCGTACACAAAGGATTCAGAAGCACTACGAGAAATGTCAAAACTCTACTGGAACATAGAAACATGGAAATTCCATTATATCAAATGTATGTCTTGTGCAAAATGAGATTGTATTTCTGTCAAGAATTCATACACAATAATTCATGTTGAGATAGTCTGAAAAATCTTGTAATCAACTCGGTTATTAATCGAGCGACTAATGGTCTCGAACTATTAAAAATATCTTGACAATTAGTCGCTGTCTTCAATAGACTAGTTGATTAAATAACTACTATTTAGCGAATAACATACAATCGTTCAATAATGTTTCGCTCGAGAACGGTTAGAGATACGAAAAAATTACAATAGTCGAAAAAGTTTTTAAATTGAACTCAGATATCAAAAATTGACTTTACGCTGATCAGTGGCGTACCGCAAAAAAATTTGAGAGGGAAAAAGGAGACGTGGCTCCGGAAAATAAAACACCCTGTAGATTCTTGTTAAGATTCAGGATGTGCAGTGATGGATACTGTTAATAGCTCTCATTCTAGAGCCAGAGCACTTAAATCTGCACTCCGCTTAAGAATGCATTAATTTCTTAGGTTGGATTTGATATTTGGGTCAGGATAATACCAGAAATGTCCAGTATTTCCGCAGTAATGATGTGTTTTATCATAAAAAAGTGCCTCAAAGCCATAAAAACCCCTAATTACCATTAATATAGGTTTCATAACTTTGAGTAATTTTCACAATATGAAGGAACGCGCAAATCCTGCTGACCTGTCACTGCTAATAATAATAATAATAATAATATCTATTTCGAGAATCTTACATATTAAAAAATACATAATCAGAACGAATATATGTCGTAGAATACAAAATAAAAAAGAAAGTAACATAAATTAATTTCACCTCATGTTTGCACACAATTCATCAACTGAATAAGGCTCAATGCCAAGTAACAGTTATGTAGTTCTTTTTTGAAACATTTTGGTCACTTATTCGTTTTAATTCTTTGCGGTAGCCTATTAAAATATTTCATACAAATATTTTGGTCCTTTTTCAGTAATGGTCAGTCTATGAATGGGATAGATATAGTCAGTTATCGGTTATTATACAGATGTGATGGTAGATTTGCTTCAAATATTCTCTATTCTTAAGAGAAACATTATGCACTCTTTAATGTGTAATGCAGCCACAGTTAACATTTTATTTCTCTTGAAGAGACCTCTGCAAGATATTCTCGTACTGAGTTTGTACATTATTCTTAATGCTCTCTTTTGAACTATGAAAACCCTCTCAATGATCCTTACACTGCCATAATAAATAAACAAGCCATGCCTTATGATTGACTCAAAGTTCGCGAAGTAAATTGTCCTCAGATCACTTTCATTTAGGTACTGTGACAGTATTCTTTAACTAAAACAGACAGAGTTCAAACTTTTACAAACTTTATCTATGTGGCCTTCCCATGACAGAAGTGAATCCACAGTTAATCCCAAAAGTCTCGTTTCAGTTCCTACAGCAATTTGTGATCTGCCTAGTGTTACATTGTCTGGATAGTCCAGCCTAGTCCTATTTGTTTTAAACATTAAACAGTTGGTCTTGTTTTCATTCAATATTAGCCCTTCATTTGAGATCCAGTCTGATAATGCTTTAAAAACAGATTTTGATTGATCGAGCAAAGTTTGCAAACTTTGAGCTGCAATTAGGATGTTCTTGTCATCGGCGTAATCAGTAAAGAAGCAGCTCAGACGATTAATACATTGAAGTGCATCGTTAATGAATATCAGTTTCCAAAACTTTCTTCTGGCATCGAATCATCAACAGCTATCTGAGACCATCATTGCCCGTTTTCGATTCCCGATAACGTCGCAAACAAACTTGTTATAAGGTTTTCATCCCTCTCAGATAAGCCACACACCGCCTATCCCGTATCGGCAGATGACAAATGTCTTTCATCGTTTCTATTATTGCTGAGGTCCGTATAAAGATTGACCGGTGGTCCACCAGGCCTACCCATCGGTCGTTTATCAGATGAAAGAAATCGTCCCAGTTATTGCCCTGATGAGGGTTGGGCAGCTAGATTCGGATCGATCCTATGAGTTGGGGTAATAAGACTCCCATGGTTATTCAATAGCCATACCAATTTGGTTTCTTCTCTGCCCCGCGTGTGCCATATGGTCAATAAATAATACCTCATTTTTTTCGGGAAGAATAGACGATGGGACGTTAATTAAAAGGTATATTTAGCAAGTGGCAGATGGTTACAGGGTATTAAGCGTGATATTAGGGATGTGCGTTTTGATCTTCTGAAGGCAGGGTTGTTTGTTCGCCTATAAATGGGCGTATAGCGACACGAAGATCTTGGAGGTAGTCAAAGGTGTAGCGAAAGATCCCTGGACTGCCAGATATAGTTTAGTTTTTGATGAACAAAATTTATATGGAAAACTATCTTATTTTTTCATTATACAGGTCTTTATAAATGATTGTAACAGCGCTGTTTGCTTTGGATTATTTTCATTTTGCTGCTTCCTATGCAAACTCAACACATTTATAAATCTCTATCTATATTTATCTCTGTCTTCTTTGACATTGATAATTCCCGACACATAATTCGGCTGTCTAACCTGCCTAATGGTGTTATATGAATAAATAAATAAATGATAAAAAGCCAACTTTGCTGATACAATCATTCATAAAGACCCTGAAGAATGAAAGAATGGCTTTCATAGCGAACAGAATAAATGCAAATTCAGATAATAGTTATTTTTGTATTAAGTGCGTAAAATTAGTGTTTTTTCCATGGCACATGAGAGTGTCAAATTCACTCGAATGTGCCATGAAAACACGAATTATATACGTACGAAATACTACAAACAACATTTTTTGTACAGTTGTGAATATGTATTTACATCGTCTGAAATATAATTGTCGTTATTATAGAAATGGCAAAAAAAAATTTTTTCAACGGTGAAAAAAGTAAATCCTTTTTTAACGGTAAAAAAAAAGACTTTTAACGGTGAAAATAGGGAAAAAGTAATAGATTTCAGCTCGAGAGCTAAAATCTAATATTTTTCCCGTGTATATTACACAGTTTTTTTCTGTGTCCTGTCAAGAGATATAAAATGTCAAATTTTGTTTCCCGTCACAGAAAGAAATCAATTATTCACGCATAGTAATGAAGAATAGTCAAATTTTTTGACAGTTGTACAAAAAAAATTCCGTGGTTCTGATGATGCGATACTCCAGAAACTTTATATGTATTTTCAGTTTATCACAAAATAAATTTCACTCGAATCGGATATCTTGTTATGGAAATATAAAGAGTCAATATTCCAAATAAATTTTCTATCGTTCTGTTAACACTATGGCTACAAAATTTTGCATTAGGTTTATTATGAGCATCTCGCCTGTGGACGCAAAATTTCATTTCGACTGGTTACATTTCGTCTGAGATATTGAGGAACAGAAGTTTTGAATGACCGTATTTTATGAACACCCTGTATGATTTGGCTGGCTAACGAACTTGACTGCGGCAATTGGGAAACGAACTCGCCCAGATAATCTCAAGTATCTAGGAAAGTTATCTTGCTTACTCCCGGCCGGACAGCCCCACCCTATCGTTTGAGACCATTTTCGGTTCAAAATTCGATAATTACAGACATTTAGGCAAAACGATATAGCACTCATTAAAGTAGAACGAGCGCTCAAAATTGGAATAATGATAATTAGATAAATCGGAACATTTTTGTTTTCAATTGACAACTTCAACAAATGAAAGGAAAACAAAACTGCAACTTTTTATGAATAAAAGCACATAATTCGCTTGATTTATTTTGACTGGACTAGATTCGTGAATATGGATTAAAAAAGTTGGTAATTATTGTTATAAAATTCCTCGAATGCAACAAAAATCCAAACACAATAACAATAAAGATTTTCAAATCTCTATTAACCTCTTCACGTCGCAAGTTCGTGGTTTTCAACCAAGATTTAATACACAGCATCAGTTTGTTTTCTCAATTATTGGTCTATATGGAATATAAAACAAAAACCCTTTGTTTAGTACCTAAATTCTGGCAATGCTTATTCCGCATCTTCTTAACGACAACTAGAATCAACGTGTCAACAAAGCAGCGAGATATTTCAATCAGTAATTCCCCTATTATCTTACTGGTTTTTCCAATCCATATAAGTGCATCACAGATAAAACGGTATTATCCGTTCAACCCATAAGGTAAGGCATTCAGCCGGTAACATATTAGCGGACAATGGTCCACTATGATCGGATTATAAGTTAATGGAGGAGGAGAACCGAAATGACAAGGCATTCACACAAATATTCATACTATCCAGCTCTTTTGTACCGGTCCAGATCCGTGAAATTCGTCACAATGGGATTCGGTCAACGGGATATTTACGGGGACGCACTGTAGCAGTCCCATCGCCGATTATCTGACTGACATGAAGCGAAATATCCTCTTGCTCGAGTAAATTTAAAATAAACACTAACAAACGAAGAATGGGACAAATATTTGTAGACGATATTGAAAGTTGGGGAGGTTGTTCTTGAGAGGAAATGAAAATGAGCTCATTCTGATTTTTACACCTTTTGATTCAAATCTACCTCAAATAAAATTAACTTTTATAACAGAAAATACAATGACAACTTCATTAGGATTCGTAATTTTGAAAGCAGGTCTCTATGCTTTTCCGAATTTGAAATCCCTTACCCCTACGTCCAACGAATCAAAATGAAGTATGTTGAGATTATTCAATCATTTTCTTTATGTTTCTGTTGGTAATATTGTTTTGAATCCAATGCTTTTGTTGTCGTTCAAATCATTATTGATAATAAATATTTTTTTCCGCCGACCTCGAAATAAGAGCTGGTTTTAATTTGTACGAAATTGATAATTAATGACCCATTTTAATGCTCAATTTTTTGGCTATTTCAATGTGCAATCCTCATGGCAACCGTGCACAAAGTATTCAGAAGCACTACGAGAAATGTCAAAACTCTACTGGAACATGGATACATAGAAATTTCATTATGACAAATGTATGTCTTGTGCAAAATGAAAATGTATTTCAATCAAGAATTCATGCATAATTCATATTGAGATCTTCAGAAAAATCTTATAATCAACTCGGTTATTAATCTAGCGGTTAATGGTCTCGAACTATTAAAGCGTGACCGGAGCGAACGCTTTAAAATATTTTGACCCCTAGTCGCTGTCTTTAAAAACCTAGTTGATCAAATAACTATTAATTATTGACTTTTTTCATATCGTCGCATTAATATTCAAATCACATAAGTACCAAAACCCAATGTTTACAGGAGAGGAACAAAACTGTAAATCTGTGGATGAGCTTAAGTGATTTTTTTTATATTTTTAGATAACGTACCGGTTTCGTCAGCTAAAAATTTTTTGGAGTTGTGTGAATTTCTGAAATAACAACTCAAATTCTCAAATTCGCCCAAAAGTGGACTTATGTGATTTGCATATTAAGCCGACAATATTTCATTTTTTTGTATCGATCCAATCGCGCTGAATTCATATTCTTAGCATCACAGAAAAAAGTGAATTCTCAAAAGGATTATTTCAATATTCTTATTAATTTCACTTTGTTTTAAGAGTTTTTATTCTCATTTGATGAAAAAAGTTTCGCATTAAAAATTCTGAAATGCTCAAATGTGAACATTGATTTTCTCAACATAAATTTTCACTTTGAATAAATATTTTCTATTCGAACTTGAAGCATTATTCCATTCAAATAATGATTATCTCAATTCAGGAATATGAATGTTTTCAGGGCAAATATCGCGTGCTCTTTGTCTGAAGCTATAACAACTATGCTGAGTATATTATTTTACTCGATCTGAGGTTTCCACATATTCGATTCATAACATCCCATATTTTAACATGAAAACTATTTCATTTGAAAATGAAACACTTCAACTCGAATGAAACCTCGAATATTCTTCTTTATGTAATATGGAATGTTCAGTATAATGATATTTTTCTGATCGGAAGCTCAGATTGAAGTTAAAATTTCTCTGATTCACCTGATCTGAGATCCAATCGGGCTCTAGAGTCTTAAACGGAGTATATCGCTTGCAATGCTTGCATATTCTTTGGACAAGTCCAGAGCTATCTTCTCATTCTATTCGCCGCCGAAGTAGGAAAGGACGCGTGGAAATTAATTTGATTTCGTTCACGTTGAGTGGTGTAGATATTATCGAGGAGAAAAGAAATATTTTTATTCGATACGTTCAGTTCATTCTTTTTTCATATTTTTAGGGTATGATGCAGAATACTTCGCAGGTGGACATTGGTGATGTTCTGAAGGATTGGGGTTGTTAGGAATCTGTTATTCAAGTATTTAAAGGTAATTCAATATAATTAATCATTTGGAAATGAAGAAACTATGCTTAAATACAAATTACTTGATATTTTGATTACGTTCATTCTGAAATGCTAATAAACTATATATTATTATGCTAATTCTCGAAATATTTTCCCTCGAAGGAAGGGGTAATTATTCTACTAACCTTTTATTTTATTTTCATCTTGAAACGGAAAAGGAAGAGAATGAAATTATTGAGTAGGTATATGTAGATATTGTTTTCCATTCAAAAATCCTTGACCTTTGGCTATATTTTTTATTTATAATAAATTTGAATTTAAGGGTAAGTATGTTATGTTGTTGTTGAAGCCGGTGAAACGTTAAACCTCACTTTCGAAACCCCGAAGAAGCAATAAAATCATTGCGAAAGTTTGGTTGAGATAAAAGAGTAGTTATTTTTATTAATGAGTCGTTAAACCCTTAATTTCAAATTTAACAACATAACATGTTTACCCTTAACTTCAAATTTATTATAAATGAAAAATATATAAAGCCAAAGTTCGAGGATTTTTGAATGGAAAACAATATGTATACCTACTCAATAATTTCATTCTCTTCCTTTTCAGTTTCAAGATGAAAATAAAATAAAAGGTTAATAAAATAATTCTTTCCTTCGGGGGAAAATATTTTGAGAATATGCATGAAAATATATAGTTTATTAGCATTTCAAAATGAACGTAATCAAAAGATCAACCCAAATATCAAGTAGTTTGTATTTAAGCTTAGTATCTTCATTTCCAAATTATTGATTATATTGAATTAAAATAAAATCATCTCATTCCGAAGATTCATTAGAATCTTTTGGATATAACGATATACTCAAATCAATCATAAGCCAAATAAAACAAAGAAAAACAAAGATTTACTTCAAGAATTCATATACTCAATATGATCCTACCAAATATTCTACATGATCCAATGCTATACTTCATTCTATTTCCCATATACTACAATTATGTATTCGTTTTATTCATTTTGAGTAGTAGATTAGTGTTGGAAGGTGTATATGAATATCCTTGAATTGAAAAAATCATTTGCTACATTGAAAGCTGAGGCTTTGAAAATTTGATATTCTTCATTGAAATAGATATCCTCTAGGGGATATACAAATCTAACATCAGCTTAAATTGAAAGGTATTGGTTTAAAAGAAGCATTTACTTTTTTCCGTGATGAATCTCAAGTCCTATACAAAATTTCCAGGTAATTGCATAATTGCTCCATCAATGAACGAGCTCTCAAAAGCACCTGCTCAGGGCTTTTCCTATTATTTCTTATTTAAATTGCAGAAATGCATCAACATTGTTCCACATTTTCCATGTACCTAGTACTCCGTATCACGCAATTCTCTTACTGAAGATATTTTCGTGCTGTCTATTATTTGTTTCATGTAATGGTGATATAGCCTTTCGAAACATCTTATACTCTCAATTAATTCAATCAAATACCTCGCTATCTGTATCATTGCCAGAACAAAACTACTATTATAAGTTACATTTCCTCCTCATAAGCCGTGTGAATTTTCGAGGTGTCGTAAGGCGAATAACTCACAACGTTTCTAAATGCTTCCTATAGTTATCCGTACGTATTGTACATCCATCACTGTATCTAGACGTACGAATTCTCGAACAGAGAAAGCAAACTCCTAATTGGACCAAAACCGAACTGAATGAATGTATGGGTATAGAGCGCACACATAATTACAATCCTTTCAATATTTGAGAAACGGAACCGAAAAAAAACGCCGTGTATATAATAGAATTATCGGATCAGCTCTGTTATCGTCTGTTTCCAATGAAAAATATATTTCATCTGTTACTTAGCTCGAACACAATAGGATAATCTTATTAGCACCTTACCTCGACTTTGAGCTTCCTTGTAAACGCGTTATATCATTTTGCACGGATTTCGTTAGACGATTGTCCGTTTGTAAAAGTGAAAACCTTGCATGCACCGGAGCGAAACTTTTGTCGTGATGTGTTCTCGTGAGTATTGCTTATTAATTTCGAAGTTTTTTTTGCTTGGGATTGTTTGAAAGATAATTTAGGTGACAAGGTGATTTTTGGCGCATAAATTGTGATTAGGTTGATGCGGGTAATTTTCGGATATTGCCAATTGGTTTTTACGTCATTGGTGTATTAGTGAAACGACGTATCGATATTAATTATTGTGTTGCCTCAGTGTTTCAGTCGAGCGAGACTGGAATTGACTTTGTACCTAACTGTGTTTTCTTAACGTGGTATTTGTGTTTTTTGAGCGCTCGTTCTACTTAAACGAGTGCTATATCGTTCGCCTAAATGTCTGTAATTTTAGAATTTTGAGTCCAAAAAGATTTCAAACGATAGGGCCCTACTCCCTGATGACGAATTCGTGGTCAAATTCAATTCTGTCTGTGAGGCCGTCTGTTAGCACAATTACTTTCGAAGGGATTGTCCTAGAGACTTGAAATTTTCAGGATGAGTTCGGGTCCTAAATAGCTCGGTTGAGTTCGTAAACCAGCCAAATCGTACATAAAATATGGCCATTCAAAATTTTCGTTCCTCGATATCTCAGACAAACGAAAACCTATCGAAATCAATTGGAATATTGAAAAGACGAAGCTTCATATTTCCATAACAGGATATCCGATTCAAATAAAATTTTTTTGTGAATGAAGACTGTTATACTGAATCTTCATGCAAAATATTGTGGCCATAGTGTCGTTAGAACCATAGAAAATACAATTGGAATATTAAAAAGAAGAATCTCTATATTTTCATAACAGGATAACCGATTCAAGTGAAGATTCTTTAGTGAATCAAAACTGATATACTGAATCTTCATTCAGAATTTCAAGAGAATCGCATCATCGGAACCATAGAATTTAATTTTTGTATTTTTTTATTTTTACATACATATTTAATTTTTCAAATAATTTCTGGAATATAATTCCGATTGTGTTGAGATTCTGCATTCAAAATTGGCAGTATCTCAGTTTGCTTATTGCTGAAGTTGTCGCTAGTCAAATATCTCATCGTCAACTGTCAAACCATAGACAGCAACCATCGAAACTTTGCATGTGGCTGAAGTCACAAAATGTTTTTACACTGGATATTTGATAAACTTTTTGTCCCGATTTGAACAATTTACAGGATGTTCTGGAAAATGTGGGAAATCTCTCGGATTCAGATAGAACATAAAAAATGAAGATGACAAGTTCCCATAATTTTTTTCCTAGCGGCCCTCCCTACGAAGATACGACCTCCTAAATGACGCCACTAGAAATCCATTTTAGTGGAATAAGTTTCAAACTACTCGATATAATTTGATGAAAATTTGATATGATAGTATTAAGAACCTCTTAAATCACCGCACTCAAATTTCAATTAGCTTTTCAGTTTACCAGGGGCGGACTGCGTTGTACATTTGAATTCTTACATTTTTAACACTAAAGAAACGAATTTGGATAACTTGAACAATAAGCTAAAGAAAAGGTACTCTTGTTCAGTGTCGACAAAATGAACCGTTTTCGAAAAAAAAAATAATGAAAGATGTAAGTAATAGAAATGTATTCCACTAAAATGAATTTCCAGTGGCGTCATTTAGAAGGTCGTATCTCCGTAGGGAGGGCCGCTAGGAAAAAAATGGGAACTTTTCATCTTATTTTTTTATCATTATTCCGAAATTAAATTCGATATTTAGGACGAAATACCACTATTTAAATCTATGGGAGATGATTACCCTTCAGTAGGGTCCTGTAGCGGTCTTAGAAGAACAAAAGATTCGAAAATCATCACTTGGAATCTGGTTTAAAACACCCTCCTGGCCCGAGAGCAAGAATTACGTATTTTGTATCTGAATATTGAAGGTATTTATTCGAATAGTTTTAAGTTTTAATTTTGTAAAAACGGCAAGGCAGGGTTTTTTCTACTGAGGTTTTTCCCTGTGCTCTGGTATCATACGACAGAATAGTATGGAACCCTGTTTTGCACCAACCTCAGCTAGGGACTCTTTCGTTTCATGTATTGTATTTTGTTAGCTCTCAATTCAAAAGAATATATATATGTTCTATCTGAGTCCGAGAGACACATTTTTCAGGACTGCCTGTATAGATAAAAACCCCCAAGATTAACCAATGTTATTTCATTATTTCATAATCAAAAGTATTGGTAATGACTGACAATAATTGCGGCGGAAATTTTCCAATAATAGCTACATCCTCGCACACGATAATATCATCATTTAAAGACAACAGCACATGAGCAGAGGACTGCAAATGTGTCTGACGAAAAAGTTCACTAGAGTATGAATTGATTATCGAAACGAGTTTTCAAGGAATTCATCTCTCCAGGTGTGGTCGCGAAGAGACATATTCCGTTTCACCTACATAAAATGTTTATGAGTCATAGTGAAGGGTTTCCTACATCAGATGGTGTCTTTCGCTCTATGCGGAAAATTCAGTTTCGATAGAAATTAGAACGGTTTCGCGTTGAAATTTTCGAGTGGAAAATGCTTACCACGCAGTGTTGTGAGTATATGATTTATTCTAGTAGTTTGTGAGTGTAATGTATGATGTATTGTTCACCCACATCATCGGCAATGGTTTGATTAGTTATTGAATATATTACTGTATAAGTTTCATGAAATATAGCTTGCGACATTACATTGAGATATTCTTGTGATTGTAATGAATGATTATGAAAATGATCCGAACAATTTTGCCTAAATGTTTGGATTTCAGATCGAATCGAAAATGTTTTATTGAGTTTCTTTTGAAGACCTAACTCGCGTTCTCTGTATATCTATAATATGCTTGATGTCCCTTGCGAATCTGTAAAAAGCATCTGGCGGCTCTTTCAATAAGGAAGTTATAGTTTCTCCAAATTATAACCCCTAACGTTTTCAGATCACTTGTTCTACCTTCAAAAAACCTTTCTATATTGTTCAAAATCTTCTTCAATCCTTCGAAAGAATATTCAGAAGTTTTGATCCATAATATGCATGTTCCTTCAGGGTTATGAAATAACCACCTAACCTCAATTTATATTCATCTTATTGTTACAAAGAAACTTGGCAACTGCGCGCATCTTTTTTCTGCCACGATAGGATTAATGTATTTGATAAAAAGAGGGAACGCACATGAAGTATAGTCCGTTCACGAAAGGTTGAGCCGTCGGTTGGCCATGATAATTTGACATATTCCACTGTGTATATTAAAATTTTAGGTTATGATGTTTATTTTCATGTCAGATTGATACGCAATGTTGTCAATATTGCATAGAGTTGTCTGATAACTCGCAAGCTCGTCGGACGAGGCCGGATACATTCGGCAACATTGAATTTATTTTACGTTATGACAGCAAATACTGCCAACTTCAGATAAATAAAGAAACGCCTACTATGTGCTCAACCTTTCGTGAACGGAGTATACATATATTATTTCGAATAAAATATTGTACTGCACTAATTGTTGGTCCTTGATCACATTCCCTTTATTGAAAACTGATTTTTTCCTTTAGTTTTTGCAGAAAGAATTCCCAAAGTTCAACCACTCAACCTCACTAACTTCGTGATTTCACTTCGTACTTTCCTGAGCACTATATTGATGTCAAATCCAAATTTTCGAATAAATACATCCATTTCTCAATTCAAAACTCCACAATTTTCTGTTTTTTCATTTCGTTTTTGCGCGGTCTGGCTCATTTTCTCAGTGCTGTCGATTCGTAAAATCTATATTTAAAAAACAGGATCTATGGTTACCGTCAAAATGCCATATCTTTCAAACAACTGCACTAAAGTGGATAGTTCTTTTTTTGTTGTGTTGATAATTGCCAGGGCAAGGTTTATAAAACAATATATTCCCAAAAAAATTGTTCAAAAATAAATAAAATTCTTTCTTCTTCTTGCGATCAATCAAGCAGTCATAGAGTACTTATAGGTTATAATGATTTTGACATTTGGACAAAAAGTGGAGTTACATCGAGTGTCAAAACAAAACTAGGTTTGCCGGGTCAGCTGGTTTAAAAAATATTCCTGGATTCATGAAATCGCGATGAATATATTTAAATAAGTTATTACTTAGTGTACTGAGAAGTTTATAACATTTGAGATGATCAATCCATGAGCTCGACTATATTAGTATGTAACTTTTGAAGAATTTTCTGATTAAACTAGAAGGAAAAATCACTTTAGAGAGTAAAATATTTTTGTCTCATAAATATGTGAGCTCCGTTTTCTTTTCATTTATCATTGCTGGTATTGTTGCTTGATGATCCAATTGTGCTATGTTTTTGCTGTTTTCTCAATATTGTTTCTTGTTACAGATGCCTGTTCGTCGCGGACAACTCCAAAGCCGAGACCTCCCCCTCCTCCCACCCCAAGACCAAATATCTCATTCCCGACTTACCAATGCCCACCTGAATTTGCGGCATGGTACTGTTTCAACGGAGCAACTTGCTTCACCGTCAAAATTGGCCCATCGCTTCTCTACAACTGCGAGTAAGTATCTATCAGTCATCCTCACATTGATTGTAATTCAATTTTCCGTGAGAATTTCGTAACATTTTGTTTCAACTCTTTTTTGGTTCGAATTCTTTGCAAGAAATTATTTTTAAAGTGAAATTTCCTAAAAAAGGAATATATTGACACCGAGTTTGAGAAATATGTTGCTGGCCCCGTATTCTGGACAAGTGATCTTTCATTGCGCGAGTCTCTCTTTTACCTGCAAAAATGCACACGGTGCAATGAAGTTCGTATACGCATTGAAATGAAAGATCACTTGTCGAGAATACGGGGCATGGTCTGTTGGTTACTCAATGAATCACTAAATACTTTGATCGAGTATTGCTCACACACATTGTCAAAGAAAATTTTTGTTAAGTTCCTAATGTTGCTATAGATTGCAAAAAATCTTCACAAGCGATATGAAATTTTTTTTGTTTATAGTTATATATTCTTGTATTATTTGTTCAAAACTTAATTCCTTTTACTCTACTGATCTAAAATTGGATAATTAAGTGTTTGAAGTTTTTCTAAACTTGATGAACGTAGGATTGTTGGAATCCATGTATTTCCTAAAGAATTTTTTTCATTTTGTCTCAAGCCTATTCCGCATATTCATTTTAACTTTTTTTCAGATGTGCGGAAGGCTTCATGGGTCCTAGATGTGAATATAAAGATCTCGATGGGTCATACCTACGTAAGTATTTCTGCATAATCCGTTTTCTATTTAAACAAATGAGAACTCGATACAGCTAACCTTAACCTAACCTTACCTTACTATAGTAGATTGTTAGGTTACTATAGACAAAAAATTTGAAGCCTTATATCCCTTGAACCCTTATACATATTATTGCAAATCGTACTCAACGCTTATATGGGAGTGCCGAAGAAAACTCAATGAAGAAGGCAAGAACCGCAAGGTCTTTTTATTCTGGTTTCCCGGTCATTCAGAGCAAAAACGCCACTTACTGGCCCAGAACCTTTCTCTCTGGAGAAATCTTCCAGGAATGAATCATTCCAAGAAGTTCCTTCGGAACTTCAAAACTGCAACATCCAAAAAATTTTTGGATCTCTTCTGGCTTCATAACAGGATTTTGTCGCTTTGGGAAGCATATGATGAGAATTGGCTTGAAACAAACGAATGTAGATTCTGTGAGGACGAGCCAGGAACTTCTCTTTACTTAGTTATATTATGCCTCGTCATTGCGAGCTTGCGCTAAGAATGTCTTGGACAAGAAAAATATAGGAGAAGCGCGGATCCTTGAAGCCCTCTCAGAAACTAGAGTTCAATACGGTTCTGGGTCGAAAATGCCAATACACTTGCCAAAGAGGGCGCACGAATATCACTCATTGGCCCAGAACCCTTCTGAGCTATAGGTGAATGTACCTATAAGAAGTTTCTGGAGAAGGAGAAAGCCGAGAAGGAAAAACTCTGGCCGAATCTCCCAGAGATGGATTACTCCACTAATTAGAAACAGCAAACCAATAGATATGTGGATCTTAATAAGAAACAAGTACACATCCTCACTGGCTTTCTTACAGGACACTGTCTCCTCAGTGAGCACCTGTTGAGAATGGGATTATCGGACACTGGCGAGTGTAGGTTCTGTGGGGAGGAGGAACAAACCCCCATTCACCTAATTATGGAATGTTTGGGCATTGTGAGCCTAAGGAGTGAATGCCTTGGGCGAGAAACTTGTGAGAGTGAGGAACTAGCCTCGTTGAAGCCTTCACATATATTGGATTTCATCAGATCTCTGGAACTGGAAGGCTGTAAAGGGTGTGGTCAGAACCGCTCTGTAAGGGGGCACAATAGACCTTGAGGTCGCAGTGAACTGTGACCCCTTTTTAAACTAAAAACTATAACTACGGTTCTAGATCTGGAGATGAGTTGTAGTGCAGCAGTTGCGAAAAGAGCTTTGATTGGGGCACAGTAGACCTTAAGGTCGCGGTGTGATGTAATCTCTCAACAATCTACAACCTAGGGCAAATTTTACCTTATCCACATTATTGTTGCTGTGTTCGAAGAACGCTTTCTCGAGCCTATTAATCCTTGAGACCCATCATTCGCAATTCCTTTTTTTAACATTCACTTTTATTAACACACCGTTTCTTTACAAATTGTTGAGTATTCATATCAAACTTACAAAATCTTTTTTATCTACAGCGGCCCAGAGAGGAGTGATGTTGGAACGTGCAAGCATAGCAGGCGGCGCCACGGTAGCCGTGTTCTTAGTGGTTATATTGTGCATAGTTGTATATCTACATTACAAACGTCATACCAAAGTGTCTAGGACTTCTTCAGACTGTGTAGATAGTCGTACATCTTCCGCGCACACCCCTACCTTCGGGACTCGATGGCGGACCAGGCCGCACATAGAACTACCGGTGAGAGTGCACGATAGGGGTGATGTTAACCCCCAAAGCAAAGTCGAACTGCACCGAGTGACAACGTTAGTTTCCCCGATTACGTTTTCAGGACAACAAGGACCTTAAGAGTGTGTAAAAGGTGTTTGTATAGCTAGCAACCGACGAACTGTGGTTTCAAAAAGATGGCCCCACTTCTGGTAACTTTTCCCCGATTCACTTGAGCCTAAAAAATGACATCCCTTGATGGCAGTCTTTGTAATGGCTCTGTTGAATGAAGCTCAGGTATCATTACCTGGTAATAATCATCCTACCGGCATGCATTGACTGCAGAGCCTGTTTGTTTCAAAATCGAAGTGATAAAAGCTTTAATTGTGTAACCGTTTCTCAGACTGGAATAAGATACGGAAGTCCATAATTTTGTATAATAACTATTGTGGCAGTGAGTAAGCACTTGTTATATGCAGCTTATGATAACTATTAACTTATTTTATGTTTTATTTCGTCACGCAGCTTTTTTCTGCATATATTTTTGTCAATATTTTGGCAGCAATTCGAATAATAAATGAATAATAATGCTAGATGAATTAAGATTAGTGAATATTCTTGGCAGTTATTCTTTTCAGTTATACCAAAAACTAAACACAAGTTATCTACCCAAAGCTTCCATATCTAATTTTCAATAATCTGAACCCCGTATCTAATTGGAATTATCTAATTTTCTAGATATTATACTGATCCAACAATTGATAAGTTTAAATATTTTAATATATTTATGGTCATGAATTCATTGCTCTTCGGTTATGGTAACCATCAATTTGTAGGGTGCAGGAGATATAGGGTGTCTCATGAGTACATTGATAAGCTAAAAAATCTTGAATTTATGGAAATAGGCGAATGAAAAACTGAAAGATCATAGTTGTTCCAATAACGATTGCAGTGCAAGAGTTTTAATAACACTTCTTTGATCAGTCGGTTAACAAATATGAACTTAAAATTTAAGAAGCATTGGTGAACAAATAGAAACTTTCATAATCATTCATATTAGAGAATCAATCGCCTCTCAAAATTTGTTTATGCACCGAAGAATACCTGTTGAATGAGAATTCTGTCGAGAGTATATCTCATGTGGAATATTTTCCTTATTTTCCCAATGAAAATAGACATGGAAGTTTGATCTGGAAGATCGCAATCCAGACCACTAGCTAGCTATATGACTTTTACACAACAGTGTAAATGTACAGCAAGTCTGATTATCGTAAGTCTGAACTCTTCTTGTGTTATATAAGTTATTGAGATCCTGTAAATACCGTTATTTGCGTTTAAGAGCTATTTTAATGGATATCTTTGTATTATACACAATATATTTATAAAATTTAGGCAGATTCACTGATTTAGAAAAATCGTCATACTTTGTTGAATTATTTACATTCCTGGCTGTATATTGGTCGAAGCCTCGCTCTAATGTTGTTACTATTGTTAAACTTTTTTGAACTATTGCATAGTCAATTGAATTTTTAGAACTTCAATAGAAAGAATCACCACAGTCTTTATGTAGATGTCTAAACTTGAAAATATCTCGATATGAAATTAAAATTTTCTGTAACTGCTAAATATAGTTTTAATTTACACATTTTGTTTTTCTGAAAAATGTATCCCAAAGTTATCCCAGTTGACAGGTGTTGTCATACCTAATGTCGAATATTCATCAACCAAGAACTATATCATGTATCTTAGAGTAATTGTGTAGTAGCAAGTACCTCAGAATCTACTGATTTTCTGTAACCACTGCCATCAGCCGTTAAAGAATATCAGTAGATTTTTTTTGTTACACAGCTACTCGCCGGAAAAACCTGTAACTGAAAAGTCAATAAAGTTGCAAATTATTTGAGAAAACAGATATAAAAGTAACTGAATCCATGTTGTAACTTGATAGTTCATATCAATTTAAACTTATTTTGATTAGGCTTTGAGTTTAGACATCTTCTGCACTACCAAAACAATATATAAACATAGAATTGAATATTTGATAAGGGGTCGTTTGAAAAAATATACATGCTTGTGCCTTTGCTATAACTGTAAGGATCAGAAATATTAACAATATTTTTGCTAACTTATATCTGAAAATTGTGACAATATACAACAGTTTGTAGAAATGTCATCAAAAATTTTCTAGACTTCTGCGAAAATGTCTTCATAAGCTAATGTAATAAAACTCCATGTTAAAATCAAAAGATGATATACAGGATATTCACAACTGAGTGAGGTTTAATATTAACATAACCTCTGAACTTCTCAACTTGTGTTCGAATTAAATTATATTTTTTAATTCTATATGTCCACAGAACTTTATCATTCACAGGAAGTGTTCTGAATTGAACCAAATATTCACCTTTTTCTTGTCGATGTGTTTGTGAAATACCCTGTATACTTACTTAGTTAGCATGTAAAAAAATTTTGAACTTACCCATGGTATAGTTTGACCATTTTTTATATATGTTTTAACTAAATTCTCCTTTGAAATTAAATATTGAATTTTTGGTTATTAATCAAAATATTTCCAATTCAGTTATAAATGTGCCATGCATACATCTTTGTAAATTCTTACCAAGTTTTGTGTGTAGCAGAGGTTTCAGGATTCCTATTTTAATTGTAATCAAAAAACGATTCCAATTTATTCAGTATTTGGTATATTATGTTCAATACTGCCCTACAACGAAATATCAATAGTTTTGGTAGACTTTTTTGTGCTAATTCACATATTTTCATTGCCGGTTACTAATTTAGTAATATTGATAAAGATTAGTTCTGATATGAAATTAATATTCATAGTTACTGCTCAGTATCTGATGAAAGTATCAAAAATAAGGTATTCGATTATATATTTATAAGCACTTGGTTCCTAACTTCTTAGTATAACAAATGTAATTTAAAAAAAAGTTTCACATACCAAAGCTGTAAATGTTCGCTGTTTTAGTTTATATTTTAAATTATCAAAGTATTCTTACTGTTATTTATTAATTTTAAGTGATTTGTTACTGCTTTGGTATGTGGCCTAAAATTGATTCATCGGTTAGAAATGAAAAAATCTGGGGCATTCTCTTTTAATTTTCATTCATGACCTACTCCAAATCTTTACGGATTTGAGCATTTATCCGATAGCAGCACAAAAATATCCAATTTCAATTCTTTGAAAGGATTTCAAGATGGAAGCTTGGCAGTGTATAAAATCAATAATTTGAAACATTCAAGTCAAGTATGTGAATTTCATCTTTGTATTTTTCCATACGAGATCTGCTCCTTACATATGTGAAAATTTTGTCCAAAGTATTTTAAGCTCACAAACCAAAGCCCAGTAGTAGACGTTCATGCAGCTTTCTAGTGTTTTCTCAATGTAAATTTAGTAATGCTTAAAGAATCATACGCAAGCTGCATTAAGCGTGTCATATCTAAGTAGACTCCAAGTATTGATCAATATAAAAGTTATATTACAAAATTTTGTGTTTCATGCAGTTTACACTCCCAATCCAGTGTAGTTTTTAAATTCGCCGTTTTTATCATTGAATCTTTGTATATATTTTTTGATCAACAAAATGTTAGAAACTTGTTCATTACTTTCACATAAATAATTAATTAATCGAATAAAAATAATAAAACTATATTACTAATATATTTGCTTTGATCTATTCTCCTTCCAAACTGTCATCTTCATTTGATCCTTTTCGTGTGTTCAAATTAGACCAATGAATCTAAGAATTTAAGAAATGTATAATAGGCCATACAATAAAAAGATGAAAAATGAAGTCAAAATAAATATCAGATGGAAATCTGCTGAATATCAAGTAATAACATCTATGAAGAAATAAGTGATTGTAAGAATATTTCCATTACATCTCTCTATAATACCGGAATAAGATGCAGAAATTTATTTTTGGAATTTCAAGTCTACTTGAGAATAAAAAGAACTTCAAGAAAAATATAGAGGAAGGAGTTTTTGGAAAATTGTAGTACCGTTTTTGTGCTTTCATGTACAGTGGCCTCTAGAGGAAGAAAGGAGAACCCGATCAGCTTCACGAAATCGATTAAGAACAGCAGATTCAATTTTTGTGGGATAATCCTTCCCCTAAAATTCGGTAATGTTTATTTATACACTAAATCATTGTCTTTCTCCATACAAAGTTTTAATGTATCGAATCGATATTGATAAAAAAAGTTTACCACTGTTTAACAGAAAACTGTAAGAACTAAAAGTTAGAAGCTCTTACCAAAGATGGCGCCACATCAGATGAGATTGAAACAGATTTCTATTCGCTCCGAAATTCGAGGTAGCAAGCGCCATCTCTGGATCGAAACTGCTATTATCTACCCAATGATAATCTCTCTGCATATTACAAAAATTTTTAATTAAATTTACTTGGTAAACGAAAATGTTCAGGTCGAATTGAATTTTACGAAGCTTGATCGCCCGATCAACTCGTCGATTGCTTGGAGTTTTGTCGATCAATGAAATAACGTGGTTGTCAAAACTGAAAATAATGTATTCGATTGGTCCCAGAAGAAACATCAGACTATTAATATGATAAAAGAAGTATTGAGTGAGAAGGCAAATATGTATATTTGAAGCATATATTTTATTAAGTAATTATCAAAAACGCAATTACAAAATATATTTTCTTACTCTTGAACAAATTTTTCTTACAATATATAAGTATAAATCATGGCACACAATAGCCAATTTTTAATTGATAATCTTTAATCTACATAATTTAACATCAATAGATAATAACTGAATTACTATGGACAGATATGTGTACATTAGAAAAAATAATATAATTATGTACAATTTTAAAGCCATTTCTAACATTAAATATTGCTCGATATCTATATCACAAAAATTTACAGCTTCATAAAAAACAATAAGGGAAAGATTTGTTTACCAATCACAAAGATTTTCGATTTTGTCATTTATAAATTGATAATAATAAATTTCAACAGAATCCCTATTGTCATGAGAAGTTAACATCAAGTTAAATAAAATATTTTACAAACACTGAAACTGCATTTCTTATTGAATCATTTGTAAATATCTGTTCTCTTCTAAGAGGGAACTGAGAGATGATGTCATATCATTAACCACCATGTTGGAACAAACATCCTCACCCTTAATTTTTGCCAGAGGGTGAGTACTGCTTGTAACAACATCAGAGTTACCAACCCACGATTGACAATTCTGAACATATTCCAGAGTTCTTTGATATGTATCTTGACGCATACCAATGGGTTGAACAGCATTATTAACATTGGCATTTGTGTTCATTGTACTGTTCTGTTGTGTTTCCTTTTGTTGGTTCTGTTTGATTAAACCAGGTGACATTTGTGATTGACTTATGTCTTTGCACTGTATTTCACTATTGTTCATCACACTTTCACATTTTTGAGGGTAGCTTTGATTTCGTTGACAGTTACAGTTTGTACACATTGGGGACTGGGACGACATCATATTCTGAGAGTTCGATACACACATTTTATTATACATTGATTGTTGGTAACAATTTTGGAAGTGTTGACACTTCGGCCTCGCACCAAAGTTTTGGGGTTGATTTGACAGTTCCGTTGGAGCTGGAGTTGCCATGGCTGGAGAGGATAGAGGTTTATTCATATTCGGAACGCAGTTATGGTAATTTGGACTTCTGAGGGGTTGTTGATACATGCTGGCGTTACTACTATTACAGTTGAAATTGTTAACCGTTTCATTCCTGCACTTATTTTGCATGTAGTTCTGGTTACACATCTGATAACTGTCTTGTGTGTTCATCGACATATTGAAATTATTTGCTGGATGCATTTGAGGTTGGCAATGATTCACATACTGGGAACACATGTGGTTATTTTGATGATTAATTGAATTTGGATGGCACATTTGATTTTGTACTGATGTCATGGTTTGGTTATTCCAAGTATTTCCATGCCTATGTTGCATATTATAACACATATTATGGTTCATGTTATGATTTGGCATACCCTGATTATAGCAATAATTCATATTCATATGTTGATCATTGTTGGTCGGCATATTCTGAGGCATCATTTGCTGTGCTGTATTCATCATTGGATGTGGCATATTCATTTGGTTCATGTGATTATTATTTGGCGACATGATTGCCTGTGGAGGACATCTCATTGGTGAGGGCACCATTCCTGGTGGAGACATAACCATTTGACTCACATTGGACATTGGAGACATTAATGAATTCTGAATGTTGTTGTATCCTGGAGAAGCTGGTACTTGATTGACATTCTGTGGAGATCCCACCATTTGACTCAAGGTTGACATAGGCGAAGCTACCATTTGATTCAAATTGGACATAGGAGATGCTACCATTTGATTCAGATTAGATATTGGGGAACCTATCATCTGGTTCATGTTAGAACCAGGAGAATGCATCACTTGATTGAGATTATTTATGTTGGACGAAGGCGATGGTAACATTTGGTTCATGTTAGAAGTACCAGGAGAAGGTATCATCTGATTCAAACTTCCTGGTGAAGGCATAACCTGACTCACTGCTTGGGGCGACATCAAATTGGAATTTTGTGGGGATGGTAGTAACTGAGTGATATTTGAAGGTGACTGACTAAGATTTGGAGGCGGTATTATTTGATTCAAACTGGGTGGTGAAGGTAAAATCTGACTAGGACTTGGAAGTGGCTTTTGAACTGTTTCACTCCAACTCATAGCTGGGTTGAAATCAGAACCATTTTGTGTATCAGCCACTTGATTTAGGTAGTGTACCATCTCATCTGGAATGACAAGCTTGTTCTCAACCATCTCACTTTCTCCAACTTCATCCAAATTCACTGCTTGGTTTGGATGTAAGTCTGTTAAACTTGTGGACCTTTTTAGAGGTGATAAAGTTACTGATGCTGCTCTTGGACGTGGGCTTCTCTGGTCACTTAACGTATGACAAGGTTCAGACATCCTTCTACCTTCTGTGCTAACGGTTGTTTTTGAGCTGGTTAAATTTTCCAAATTATTCAACCATGATTGTTGAGCAGCTGTTTGTTGCAATGAGGTACTTTGTGTCTGTAAATCGAAATATAATGTTACAATCAGATATTGCAATAGTTGGTTAAAATATGTTTGTAATATAAAGAATGAATCCCATACCTGAAGTACCAAGTTATTCGTCAGCTTATTGCATGAATTCTGAAGTCGTTGCAATTGGCCAGCAAGTAACTGGGAAGGTGGTGATGGTGGTATACAACTACCACCATTTGTATTCGTCGAAAGTTGACTGGACCTTCTAGAAGTTCCTGCTGATATGGGATCATAAAAGGAGCTAGGACCCATTCCTGGTCTCAAGCTGGAACCCTGAAAATGTCAATCGTTAATATCGTACAAAATAGAAATAATTTTAGAATTGAAAAGTTCAGATTCACTTACTTGAGAAGCAAGACTACTTTTTCTGCTCATATCAGCACTTCGCATACTGCCGTAATAGGAACTAACTGTGGAATTACTATCTCTTCTAATTTGAACTTGAGTATTGTTCAGCTGAATCCTTTGCTGAAGGTCTGTCATTGGAGATTTTGGTTGCATCTGTGTGTTTACACCATTCTCCATCTTCAAGTCTGTTATTCTCTTATTCAGATCAGTGATACCAATATTCTTTCTTTGGGGAGGTAGCATTGGAGATAAGGGAGGCTTAACTTGTATTCTAGGTTTCAATCTTGTTCTTGGCCTTTCACTGACTGCTACCCCCCCTCCACCTCCTCGGTCTGCTCCTATTCCCACCATCGCACGAAGAATAACAGGAAGATCATCAATCTGAAAATACCATCAGTTTAATAAATAAACCAAGAACTATGATGTTTGTGAAGATGAAAGGACCTTTAAAACTTACCTCAAGATCTTCTGCTTCATAAGGCCAGGATGGATCGTCCATTGCTCCAGAAGACCTTTGCATACCAGATGACACATCATTGGAGAAATCATCATTGCAATTGTTCGCCAACTGAGTAATTCCAAGCGGACTTCCTTGTTGTTGACCAGGTGAATTGACATCAGACTGCAAAAAGATTGAAAGTTAAAATTGATCTTCATGATAGGAAAAACATTAGTATCGTTGATAATGCAAACAGTATAATATTGAAGCTCTAATGCATAGTATTTCAAGGAAACTAACCTCAGACTTTATGCTAGGGCTACTAAGACTAGCAGTTTTATGGCTTTGCATGTCTTCACTTCGAGGACTTGAATCGAGTCCAGCAGGGCCATCATCTGAGCCACCATCAACTCCTTTATGCTTCTTGTTCGCATAAAACTCAGCTCCATGGACTGTTTTGACATGTTTTCTGAGAGAACTTGGATCTGTATAACGTTTTGTACAACCAGGTGCCTTACAAACATAGGGTTTCTGGAAAAATATTTTCATTTAATATATGGAAACATGAATTTGTTATTGGAGTAGGTAGATCTACTTACGAGGTCCAATTTTTTATTGTATGCTTTCATCAACAAATATACTTAAGATCAGTAAGCAGTACAACACGTGTCTTTTCGAATTTGATTGCGCGAATTAAATCCAAAGTTGAGATGGAATGAGTGAAGTAGAACTTACCTCATTACTGTGGGTTCTGTTTTGATGTTTTGCACGATCTGACGCATTGCTGAAAGCTTTCGAACATCCAGGATATTCACAAGTGTATGGTTTTTCCCCTGTATGAGATCGAAGATGTGTTTTCAAGTTTTCTAATCTGGAATAAGCCTTCACACAGCCTTCAAACTAGAAGAGAAATCCAATATTAGCATTTATTCGTTTTTGAGATGAGCTTTCAAGTGATCAAAAATGCTATACTTACTGTACATTTGTGAGGTTTTTCTCCAGTATGCCTTCTCATATGAACTACTAACATATACTGAGCTTTGAAGGGTTTCTCTGCTCTTGAGCATCCATCCCATCGACATACAAAAGACTTTTTGTTGGCGTGTATGTGACCGTTGTTTATATGCTGCAATAATTGATATTATTAGTTTATTATTCTTTCGATAGAGACAAAATGAAGTATAACTTGCATGATACAGATGTCTGTGATTGTGAAATGTTTTGCATACCTTAACTAATTCATCCTGAGTTGAAAATTCGATGCCACAATCCTTCCAATAACAATTAGTCTCAATAAAATCGCCAGGTTCATCTTTGAGATCCATTTGGTCGTTGGCAGCATCTGCTGAGGATCCACATTGTAACCCTCCATTTACCGGTTCTTTTTTAACCTGCAGAGGAAAAGGAATCAGTTTGAATTATGAAATAAAACCAAGAATTCAAGAATCAGTACTTATATGATAAGAATTTGTCTTACCTTAACCTTCCTGATCGTTGATAGAGATTCCACATCAACTTGAGTCAAAGTACTTGTATCAGACTTCTTTCGATGGTCTGTGAGATCAGTCTTCGAGTTGGTATGGGATGATATGTGCAAGGGATGATGCCCCAAGGAGTACATTGGGTGCGGGGGTGGAGCTGTGGGAGCAAGGGGTAACAACGACCCCCCACTCCTCATGAGGTGAGCCTGTATCTGCTGTAGATGCATGCCATGGTGCATGCTGAGCGCTGGGCTGAGAGCACCTGCTGATAAGTGGCCATAAGAACCACTCGCGCTGGAAGACCTGGAGCCATTTACTATAGATGCCAAGGAATTTGGGGAGAATCTTATCATAGAATTGATGTCGAAGGAGTCAGAATAAGGCGAGGAGGATAACGCCCTCTTCCTTGACTGCCGTATGCTGCCTGGACGAGGACTGTTGAGTCTTGATCCTGGAAGAAACATTGTAGATTATAATTATTGATGTTACGAATCAATTAGTTTCAATATGAATTGTGAACTGTTTGTTGTGCATCAAAGACTCAGAAGCATCAGAATATAGACTTATGTACTCACCATCTATACTAAAAGGAAATTCTGCACTTGTGAGGGTGGACGATGGATGAAGCTCTGTGAGGCCACGTGTACTGAGGTATTCGGAGGATAATCCCAATCCTGTAACAATTTTTAAATTTATTAATAAATGATACACTTATGTAGGTACATTCGTTCAGTATAGTCCGTTCACGAAAGGTATAGTAGGCATAGTAGGCGTTTCTTCATTTATCTGAAGTTGGCAGTATTTGCTGTCATAACGTAAAATAAAGTCAACGTTGCCGAATGTACTCGGCCTTGTCCGACAAGCTTGCGAGTTATCAGACAACTCTATGCAATATTGACAACATTGCATATCAATCTGACAAGAAAATAAAGAACATAACCTAAAATTTTAATATACACAGTAGAATATGCCATGTTTCCATGGCCAACCGACGGCTCAACCTTTCGTGAATAGACTATACATTCATGCTTGAGGAAATGAAGAAATTGGTTTCTGTGGGTGTATGAAAGAGTACCATTTGGATCATGAACATCGAAGTTAATAGCTTTCTCTTTTCTTATATTCTATTATTATTATATTATATTTCTATTCGAGTATTATTTGTTTATCCATTTCAAGATTGCATGCGAAATACTTCAAAAATAACAAAAATAATTTTCGAATAGCGAATAAATATGAAAATACAATAGAAAAGAGGAGAAATACATATAGGAAATAGATTAAAAAAAGAATTAACACATATTGCACAGGATATTTTGATTGAAAACTCAGGAAATATTTGGGAACCATATAACTAAGGTAAATATATAAATAATATCGAAATTTTACAGATCCATTAAAACCATGAAAGAGTAAATTCGCTCTTGGTCTGAATTGATGAGTTCAAAATAAAAATGGAACGTAAAGACATGTGTTGAAATGTGGCCCATTTTATGTATTTATACTCAGGCGCCATGGTTGTTATGAGTACTCATCAGGTAGATATTTATATATTCGTTTCGACTAATTTCAAGACTAAAACTGAGAAATGGGGAGGTAGCATGGAAGTTATCCATCATTTCAGATGAAGATAAATATGATGTGCTGAACGTCACAGGAAATTTGAAACTGTGAAATTCTGATGAGGTGCTTCATATTCATTATACGAGAATATGAACGCTCAGAATTCTGCGAAAATATTGGTCATTATCCCATTATTCCAAGTGACTTTTTGAGCGCTCGTTCTACTTAAACGAGTGCTATATCGTTTCGCCCAAATGCTTGTGATTTCGAATTTTGAGCCGAAAATACGAATAAAAGATAAAGTTCGAATCAATGATGACGAATCCGTGGGGCCGTCCGTCCATAAACACGATATCTCTCATTCTCTCGAAAAGATTGTCCTAGGGATTTGAAATTTTCAGCGTAGCTTCGGTTTCTAACTGCCACGGTTGAGTTCTTTAACCAGCAAAATCTGATCGAAATGAAATTTTGCCGTCACATGCAAGATACTCATAATAAGCCTCATACGAAATTTTGTGGCCATAAAGTTAACAGAAAAATTTAAAATTCAATCGGAATATTGAAAAAAATCGATTTATATTTATATTATCGTAATGGTTTGCCATTTTTAAATGCGGTGTTTGAAAATTTTCGAAATTCTCTTTTTCAATGAAACTTTTAACATGTAAAGTCAATCCTTTCAATTTTCAATAAAGGGTTTTCCAATATAGGTGTCTTTTTGAATAGCCCGCTATTTCGGTAGATTAAGTTTGAAGCTGTCATTTTTTGACATTTGACAAGTATAAACTACGCCATTAATAAAAATAGAACGATACACACTTCAAAAACGCATTTAAATTATTAAAATTCACTATAAAAATGGTGAAAATTTGGCAGAGGCGGTTCGTGAAACTCAAACATTTTTGGGTCGTCATGAAGCACCTTCTCGGACCACAATAAAGAAATTGGTGGAAAAATTCGAGCCGTTGGGATAGGTTAGTGATGTGAAGAATAAAACCCGAGCACGTCGCTCAAGAACAGCCGAGAATATTGCTGTTGTAGTCGAAAGTGTTGAAGAACACTTACGGTGAATGGATTGCGCTATCGAGAGATGATTAATGATTTTTTATGGCCGAAATTGGATAGCATTGATCTGGATAACGTTTACTTTCATACAAGCACGAAACCATTGATCTTTTGCGGGAAAAGTTTCCGGACCGTGTTATATCTCTACTTACAATTGGCCACCGAGATCTTGTGATTTAACACCTTGCGACTTCTTCCTTTGGGGCCACGTGAAAGAGAAGGTCTACGCCAATAGCCCAGTGTCGATTCAAGACCTCATCAAAGATGGAATTCGAGAGACTATCGAGGACATAGGGCAGTCACTTTGCGATTTGGTTATGGAAAATTTCATTAAAATGATATGGTACTGTAAGCGTGATCGTGGTGGTCATTTGCCTGATGTTATTTTTCACTATTAAGGGCATATCTTTTTCTTCATAATGAAATAAACATCCGATCATTTATATTGAAAATGGCATCTTTCTTTGAATATCAAAATAACACCTCTTATTGGAAAACCCTTTAGTAAGAATTATTTAATTGAATATATCTTTCAAGAAGCGATCGTGCTTCTTTGAGACACTCTGTATATTACTGAAAGGACAAATGAGTCCAATTGAATCGTCATATAAATATAATTCGCCCTCTTCATTATATTCGAACCATACGCTGATATATAATTAGTTCTTCCTGTCATGAAGAATCTGAAAGGATGGTTATCTTCTTGGTCTATTTTTACCATCTTTTACAAATGTACGGCGCCCTGTCACCAAGCCTCATTAACATCTCCGGTGAAAGAGATAACAAAAGAGAGATGGATCCATCGGAGGAAACGTGAATGGAAAAAGATATAAATATCGTAAAATAAAAAATTTTGTTTTGATGATTAATTGTCTGGAGCTTTCAGCTGAAAATATAAATCTTCAAAGGAGCGTCTAGTTCCGTGGTAATTTATTATATTTGTGTTTTTGATGGTTTTTTTAAAGTTTTATTGAGGCTGGTTGTAGTTGTTGGAGATTGTCATCAGAGGTTAGGAATTGTTCGAAATATGTTTTTAATTCAGAAATTGATATTACTTCGTTATTACGCGTAGAAAACATAATTGAAAAAGAATCTAAGGCCATAATTAACCCATTGTTGGAGAATTTTTTATAAAAAACATCAGATTACTGTATTCTTAATCAATTCACAGAGTTAGAGAACTTGGTATTTAACAAAGTGCAAAATGGCGAATGCGCCATTGTTATATTATTTGTTTTCTGGGACTGGGACTTATTTATAATTGAAATTTACATTTTTTAGAAACCCATTTAGATATACTGACCTTGCCTAAGAATGCTTAAAGATTCAAAATTTTCAATTTTATTTGTCGAAAAAAAAGGAAAAGTTTTTTTTAACCTTTGAAGGTAGATACATATACATATTTCAGTTTACAGAATATCCGAGGAACACAAGATTCCACAAAGTTTTCCATGGGAATTGAAGATAACAAGCTTTCCTTTTTAGATGTGCTTATACATAGGCTGAATAGTATTCCAAGAATCTCTGTTTATCAAAATCCAACATGATAACAGGATAATAATACGAATCAAATCATCATTTTAACACCAATTAGAAGTAGTCAAAAGTCTATATAATAGAGCTCCAAAAAATGATCTCTCCAAGAAGATAAAATTGAAGAAATTGAAAATAGCTCTGAAATTCTTAAGTAAAATGGTTGTCCAAGAAATTATTAGGAAAGGTCCAAGCAATGGACACAATAGCAGATAAACGATAACCAATGTAATATCATATACATGAAGGGTTGTCTGAAAAGATTAGGAGAATTAGAAATGAATGCAATGCCAGCATTCAAGACTCAAGATACTATCAGGGCTAATCAAACTGAAGTAAAACCTGAAAAGGAAGATAAACCACTCAAAAATTGCGTATATGAAATACCTGGTGAATGTGGTAGAGCCTAGCTTGAAAAAGATCAAATGCATTGTTTGACAAATAATTCAATAAAATCTATGATTATTCTCTGAGAACTGTCAAAAACAACAAACATTTTCAGAGAGTGATACTTAAGTGCTTTTCTGGACAGTCGAAAGTCGTAAGTGTTTTCCTGACAACATCTAGCGTATGCTGGAAAAACAAGAAGCAAAAATGTTCGAAAAGCCCATATAATGAAGAGTTTTCCAATAAGAGGTGTTATTTTGATATTCAAAGAAAAATGCCATTTTCAATATAAATGATCGGATGTTTATTTCATTATAAAGAAGAAGCTATGCCGTTAATAGTGGAAATAACATCAGGCAAATGACCACCACGACAACGCTTACAGGACCATATCCTTTTAATGAAATTTTCCATAACCAAATAGCAAAGTGGCTGCCCTATGTCCTCGATAGCCTCACGAATTCCATCTTTGAGGTCTTGAATCGACGCTGGGCTATTGGCGTAGACCTTCTCTTTCACGTGGCCCCAAAGGAAGAAGTCGCAAGGTGTTAAATCACAAGATCTCGGTGGCCAATTGTGATCACCTCTTCGAGAGATAACACGGTCCAATACTATCCAATTTCAGCCATAAAAACGTTTGTGGAATGCCTAATTCCAAAGAACGACGAGGAATGGACAAGCCTTGGTTTTCTTCAACACTTTTGGCTACAGCAGCAATATTCTCGGCTGTTCTTAAGCGACGTGCACAGGTTTTATTCTTCACATCACTAACTTGCCCCAACAGCTCGAATTTTTCCACCAATTTCTTTATTGCGGTCCGACAAGGTGCCTCACGACGACCCAAAAATGTTCGAGTTTTACAAACCGTCTTTGCCAAATTTTCACCATTTTTATAGTGAATATTAATAGTTTCAATGCGTTCTTGAAGCGTGTATCGTTCCATTTTTATTAATGGCGCAGTTTCTACTTGTCAAGTGTCAAAGAATGTCAGCTTCAAACGTGACATCTACCGAAATAGCGGTCTATTCAAAATAACACCTCTTATTGGAAAACCCTTTATTTCAATAATATTCAAAGAAGACACAACTTGAATCGAAGGATATTGCAATAAGGTTTATTATAACCCAGCTTCAATCCCGTTCCACTTTCCACAACAATTTCAAAAATGGAGTGTTGTTCATCGACCGTGATCTGTTTTTCAACAAGCTCGTAACTCTCGCTCCGACATCGCTTCAAGATGGAATTTCGAATCGGTAATGGATTCAATGAACGTTTTAAAATTAGAACCGGGCTGCGAGAGACCCAAGTTCGAACAATGTTGTTCTGTTGGTCATCATAACCATATGCTAGCGACAGTTGAAAAGATGAGAGCGTGCCTACATCCGCTGCTTGCCTATAATAAACTTTCAGTTTCATCGTCTTGTAGTTTTACGGCCGATTGTAAAAGTTCTTATTTTAGAGGAGGCGAAGAAGTAATTGGCGTTCATCTTGAGTTAGATGGAGCCGTTAGAAATTAAAATTTCGATTAATTTTCGACGGAAGTCTATAACTTACTCATATTCTTTAGGACCAAGTTACTGGAAAAGAACAGCAAATCGTCTATAAGTACGCGGTTAAGCAAAGAAAATACAATACAGTGGAACTTCCTATAACGAAAGCGCTAAATCCGCAAAAAATTCCTTATAAAGAAATTTCGTTATACAGAAAAATTGTTATATATAGTCGGCAATGTCGCGGTCATCTTCACTGATAAAAGTTTATCATTCAAACATTTGCACAACTTTTCACACTAGCGTAATGGTTAGATTGAAACCAAAGCCAGGGGTGTATTTGAAACTGTTTCAGGAGGATCTCTCTGCCCGCCCTAATGATTTAGTTTAAGGTCGAGATTTATTACGTACGTCCGGAAAAATTTCGGAAAAAACCCACCCTTATACCTTCATACCAGTACCCATTCAAAGAGTGATGTTCTTTGAATATTTCGTTATAGAGAGAATTCAATTCGATTTAGGTTTTAACATGGAATTTGGATTCAAGGTGCAAGGTGTTCATTATAGAGAGAAATTCGTGTACAGACGTTCGTTATAGGGAATTCCACTGTATTTTCATTCACCAACATAGTTTTCTTTTAGTGTGATACAATCAGTTCGACATCATTTGATAACTCTTTGAAAAACTATTATTTTCTTGCCTCTTAAAAGGCATCTCTTCATTCAATACATATCTTTTTCCGGAAAAAATATTTTTGGCATGCATTTTTGCCCTGGGTCATTTGTGACCATTCGAGTTTTTTCCAATAATGATATACTCCAGTATGTTAAAATGTAAAGTTCTTTCATGTGACAGCATCAAGAGAAGTGTTGAACGTATACTTATCCAATTATTCACTTGAAATTTCAAGTAAATAACTTTTTCCACCGACCTCGAAATAAGAGGTGATTTTAATGTGTACAAAATTGAGCATTAATGCACAATTTTTTTGCTATTTTAATGTGCAATGCTCACGGCAACCGTTCACAAAGGATACAGAAGCACTACGAGAAATGTCAAAACTCTACTGGAACATAGATACATACATAGAATTTCATTATGTCAAACGCAAGTCTCGTGCAGAATGAGAATGTATTTCAATCAATAATTTATACACAATCATATTGAGATCGTCGGCAAAATCTTGTAATCAACCCGATTATTAATGGAGCGACTAATGGTCTTAAACTATTAACGACCATTAGTCGCAGCCTTTAATAACCTAGTTGATTAAATAACTATAATTGAAAATGAGATTTGTATAATCAAGTTCATATTAGGTTCAAAAGTAGTGATATACTTTAAATTCGGTAGCTTATTTCGGTGATTTCAATTTTTTTTTTCTCGAAACAAAAAACGGATAGTCGCTTCTGAGGACTCATTATCTCTGAAATATGGTGTGATTTCTGGTGAGTAGATAGTTTTTTTTAAATCTGTTGATTCTTGTGCAATGAAACACATCAAATAATGTATCATAGCTGAGTATTAGTTGACAACTTTTATTGTTTTTCGAATATTTCTGTTAATTGGGCTAGGATGAAGCACAATCCATTAAAAATTTCATTCACGGCGCTTCGAAAGTTTATCACATTATATATTTTGACTGCATTCCTGCCCGACTAAAAGGTAGGAAATAATTAACGGAGTCCCCAAGAATTGATTAGAATCAAGC
The DNA here is from genome assembly GCA_013421045.1 of Propylea japonica. NCBI lineage: Eukaryota > Metazoa > Arthropoda > Insecta > Coleoptera > Coccinellidae > Propylea > Propylea japonica. Next base: position 1,439,784 of record CM024239.1, read on the forward strand.
AACCTGATACCAGGTCTAGCACGTCATCCAATTTCGATTTAAATTCAGTCGTCAAATCAAATTTCTAACTAATTTCTATTCATCAGCGACAAAATTACGACCTTAACCATTAAAGAGATACATAATAAAGAAGCAACGCTCGAAAAAACTTGTTCGAAGTTAGATAAAACCGTATCAAAATAAATTATGATAATAATTTTAATAGATCTGTATTCGAGGCTGCTTCATATCGATAAAATATTTATTTAACGACACCCAACCTTGTACGGGATCAAGCTGCGGGAGAATGTTGTCATTTTATTGGATATTAAAATATCGGACCAAATTGACTATAAAAAAATATACGTCGACATTTATAACCGAGCTTTTTCCTCGTAAAATTGAACCCAAGTATAAGTAAATACTGGTTCTAAACCAATGGCGGAGCAAATGGGATCGCTCCTTTTTTGTATTATATAACAACTTCATCAGCCAAAAAAGAATTTTCAAAATTTCGAATATGGCTTAGGCTTATTATCATACCCATTTGGTCCAATGCTCGAAAATGTGTTAAAGAAAAATTATTAAATCAGAATTGGTTGAGTATTCACAAATTACAACGATGTCAACTCACCACACTGTTGTGAATTGTCATAACGAAGTTTCAATAGAATTAGAAATTAATTACTAGAAATTTTGAGTGAATAATTGGATAAGTACTTATATATTTAACACTACTGTTAATGATGTCCCATAAAAAAGCTCTATATTCTAACATACTGGAAGTGCCCATTAATAATCCAATAATAAACAATATTGAAATATTGTGAAACCGAAACAATGCAATATACAGGGTGTTTCCTAAACATGCGGCAAAAATTCAGGGGATTGTTCCTTGGACTATTCTAAGAATATTTTGTCCCTTGATGATTTTTGAAAAACCTCTTTGTTTCGAAGATACAGGGGAAACAAAATTTCAGATAATAACATTTTATTATGAAAAATTACATGAAAATTTACTTAACCTACAAAAACTGTTGAAAATGACCACCTCTAGCCATAATAGTCAAAGATAAAATGTTGATTGTTAATACATCACAAAACGAATTCAAATGAAAATCGTGTTTAATCTGTATTCCTTTACCATCTGAACTTATCAATTTGAAGTCAAAAAACTGGCCGTTTTTAGTAATTGGAATGTTGTTAAAAATTCAAAAATGAATTGTACCTACTTAGTAAACACAGTGCGGTACGCATTTTTATTTAAACTATTATTAATTTTAAAAATATGAAAAATGTTGTTCGCCCTGTATCTTCGAAACAAAGAGGTTTTTCAAAAATCATCAAAGGACAAAACATGCTTAAAATAGTCCAAGGAACAACCCCCTGAATTTTTGCCGCATGTTTAGGAAACACCCTGTATATTCTTTTGAATTGAGAGCTAACAAAATACAATACATGAAACAAAAAAGTCCCTAGCTGAGGTTGGTGCAAATGGGGTACCATACTATTCTGGCGTATGATACCAGAGCACAGGGAAAACCTCAGTAGAAAAAATCCTGTCTCGCCGTTTTTACAAAATTTAAACTCAAAACTATTCGAATAAATAACTTCAATATTCAGATACAAAATACTTAATTCATGTTTTTGGCCAGGAGGGTGTTTTAAACCAGGTCGGTATTTCAAGTGATGATGATGTTCTTCAGAGATCGCTACAGGACTCTTTTGAAGGGTAATCATCTCCCATAGATTCAATTAGTGGTATTTCATACTAAATATCGAATTCAATTTCGGAATAATGATAAAAAACGTGTGCAATAATTTCATTCGAAGAAATTGGTGTCTCAAATTTGTCGCATTCAAAATCCAAGGAATTTCCTAGAATTTGTATTTTGTCCTTCCGAAATTGAACTCAAAAAGATACACATAATCTAAAATTAAGCCATTCAAAGTGACAATGATAGTACCTTAGTGAAAACCTGGAATGATCAAAGTTATGGATAAACCTTTTGGTCACTTTTGCATTCGTCAATTTCGATAATATTCTCGAGGCCGCCACTGTGTCAGAAGTGAGACAGTATAAGAATATTCTCTCTTCGAAAACACGTATAACGGACTCGTCAAGAATTTATTCCTCAAATCATCGAAGGAAATACTATTCGCTTTCCGATAATACCATCGTATTCCGAATGCACAAGGTTTTATTGCACTCTAATTTTTTATTAATTTTGGATCTTAATACCCCGATCAGTAAACGAAAGAGCAAAAATCACTCCGCTACCATTCAGAGAAACGTTTAGATAAAGTGTCCATGCACGATTGGATTTATTTACCACTGAAACTGATAATAACATAAGCATTTTTCATGTGTTCATCATCAGGTAGAGAGTTATTATCGTTTGAATATCTTGTTGATTTGTCACTTCCAATAGTGTTTATATCAATTGGAGGTCGGTATGTATAACTGCACTGTTTGAAACAGAAATATTTATGTTTACTCAAAACTGGCACTATATGGGTTCCAAAATTCAAAATGAATATCTATGAAATATTCAATTGGTTACGAAATAATTCGCTCACATGAAAAATCTCAACAATCCATTGAAGGGAGATTGAAAATGATTCAGTTTCTATAATTTCAACGAATGAATCTGAACGTGTACTGCAACCCTTAAAAGAATGATTGGATTGACTTGGAAATTATATCCGTATATTCTGGTTCTCATCATCTCTATATAGAAGTTCAGACGATTTTAAAAAAACGTTCATTTATATTACGTCTATCAAGTTCTCATTTGAATTTTCAGAGTTAAAATGAATGGTCTGGATGAACCAGAAATTAGATCATCTTTCTCGATAGTGCTCATTTTCCTAGTCATAAGAGGAGGGGTAACGCTGAGAAATGTATGATATTTTTCGAGATATTTTTTCAATTGATGCTCACTGATTATGAAATAGTTATTTTCCTAACAAGTGCGGAAAGTGATATTTTCCCGCACGAAACTGCCGTTACCCAAACGACGCGAAGCGGAGTTTGGGTAAGCAGTTGAGTGCGGGAAAGACACTTTCCGCACGAGTTAGGAACAATATTTTTTCTACAAGCGCTTATACGAGATCGATTTCAACACATAGATCAATGTGATTGATCATTCTAAATACACATGAATGACAAAGTCTCTGACAAGTCGTTACCATTGTACTCTATAGTAACGTCGTCGGTGGCATAGAGATATACATATCATTATTCATTTTATTCTTTAGAAAAAGCGTGCGAGAAAAACCCTTGCTAATCCATTACCACACGCATTTGCGTGCGGTAATGGAATAGCAGGGGTTTTTCCCACATGTTTGGCAATGTGACTCTTTACGAATTGAAATACGTGCGGAAAGAGAATGAAAGTGCACCCTTGTAGAAAAAGGGTTTTCCAATAAGAGGTGTTATTTTGATATTCAAGAAAAATACCATTTTTCAATATGAATGATCGAATGTTTTATTTATTATAAAGAAAAAGCTATGCCATTAATAGTGGAAAATAAAATCAGGCAAAGGATCACCACGACCACGCTTGCAGGACCATATACTTTTAATGAAATTTTCCATAACCAAATCGCAAAGTAGCTGCCCTTTGTCCTCGATAGTCACCAATTCCATCTTTGAGGTCTCGAATCGACGCTGGGCTATTGGCGTAGAACTTCTCTTTCACGTGGCCCCAAAGGAAGAAGTCGCGAGGTGTTAAAATCAAAAGATCTCGGTAGCCAATTGTGATCACCTCTTCGAGAGATAACACGGTCCGGAAACTTTTCCCGCAAAAGATCAATGGTTCGTGCTTGTGTGGCACGAAGCGCCTTCTTGTTGAATGTTAACGTTGTCCAGATCAATACTATTCAATTTCGGCCATAAAATATAATTAATCATCTTTCGATAGCGCAATCCATTTCTGCTACATCAGCAATATTCTTGGCTGTTCTTGAGCGACTTGCACGGGTGTTATTCTTCACATCACTAACTTGTACCAACAGCTCGAATTTTTCAATCAATTTCTTTACTGCGGTCCGACAAGGTGCTTCTCGACGACCCAAAATTGTTCCAGTTTTACGAACCGTCTCTGCCAATTTTTCACCATTTTTATAGTGAATTTCAATAAATTCAAAGCATTCTTGAAGCGTGTATTGTTCCATTTTTATTAATGGCGTAGTTTCTACTTGTCAAATGTCAAAAAATGACAGTTTTAAACGTGACATCTACCGAAATAGCGGGCTATTCAAAATAACACCTCTTGTTGGAAAACCCTTTACAGTTGTAATTTTCTGCTTGTCAGACTGTCCTCGAAATCAATTCAAAACTACCAACTGAAGCATACGAAACCATCAGTGACCTTAAAAGTACCGAAGAATAGCAGAATAGCTATCTGTGATCACAATCTACTTCAACAATACCACAATCAATCTCTCTCTCATGTTCATGACTTGTTATCGTACCAATATTTCTGCATTTTCAACAACACGTCGTATAATGTATGAGGTATTGTGTCTGCACAATCAGCCGAAGAGCGAGTGTATGTTGACAACAGCGTGTCGTGAACACAAGTACTTCATCGGGCATGTTAGCACGGCAGATAACTGATAGTAAGTAGAAGGTAATTCAGACATTTATACTGATTACTATCTCTTAGTATCGTGTTGAGTGCTCAAATTGTATTCGGTTGGCTTCGTTAACTCGAATTGATATCAGTTTGATGTATGAATATTTCATGATTGTTGGGAATGTTACAGTTGTTTCCATCATCGGACAAAATTTATGATTGCTTCTGGTTCTTTTCGACCAAAGGAAGCCATCCTTTTTTTGCTCGCTTTTTTCTTGGTGGAGAAAACACTCTGTATAGTTTAAAACTGTATCAGAAGGATTTCTCTGCCTGCCGTAATTATTTAGTTCAAGGTCGGGATTCATTACGTACATCCGGAAAAATTTCGCCTTACACCTTATTATCAATACCCATTCAAAGAGTGATGTTTTTGAATATTTCGTTAGAAAGAGAAATTACTTCGTTTTAGAGGGGTTTTTAACATGGAATTTGGATTCAAGGTGCAATGTCTTGTACGAAATTCGTTATACAGAGAAATTCGTTGTACAGACGTTCATTATATAAGGTTCTACTGTATTTTTTCAATAGTAGTTATGTATTTCACTTCAAATGAATTAAAAAAACGCTTAAAATTTCTCAATTTGTTAGACACAGGAATATTCGAAAGATTTGAAGCTCTACGATTAAACAAAATGAATAAAACACGTAGAATACATAGACTTGAATGCGAAGCAACTACAGTTGTCATTTTATGCTTGTCAGATTATCCTCGAAATCAATTCAAAACTACCAACTGAAGCATACAAACCGTCAGTTACCTAAAAGTACCGAAGAATAGCTGAATAGCTATCTGTGATAACAATCTACTTCAACAATACCACAATCAATCTCTCTCTCATGTTCATGACTTGTTATCGTACCAATATTTCTGCATTTTCAACAACACGTCGTATAATGTATGAGGTATTGTGTCTGCACAATCAGCCGAAGAGCGAGCGTATGTTGACAACAGCGTGTTGTGAACACAAGTACTTCATCTGGCATGTTAGCACGGCAGATAACTGATAGTAAGTAGAAGGTAATTCAGACATTTATACTGATTACTATCTCTCAGTATCATGTTGAGTGCTCAAATTGTATTCGGTTGGCTTCGTTAACTCGAATTGATATCAGTTTGATCTATGAATATTTCATGATTGTTGGGAATGTAACAGTTGTTTCCATCATCGGACAAAATTTATTATTGGTTCTAGATCTGCCGGCTAAAGGAAGACATATACAGTTTTTGTTTGTTTTTCCTTGCCAAGTCTCCCAAAGCTTCGTCAAAATGTCTGTAAGTTTCGAACTTTGAACCGGAGCATTCACAATGATGTTAATGGTTATGTCTATGGTATAGCTACGATATAAACATTTAAATGATTCAACGATCATGTTCACATTAATGTTAATGTTTAGCGTAGTGTCTCAGATCGATAAAGGACATAGATGGGCCTGTCAGATATAAACAGAAGTAAAAACGAGAAAAAGAACTTGATGTTTATATCCCCTCCTGCTCTTTATAAACATAAATACACCTAACTTTAGTTATTCTTATGATTCTCCAACATTTGCGCCAATTTTCGATATCCTACATTATAATGTGCCTTGCAGGGATACTGAAGTGCATTTACTTCAAACTACAAGGTGAATGCGACTTATTTTTTGAAAAAATTTCTATTGATCCCAATAAATGAAGAAATTATTATATCAATTCCTTTTGAGTACCCATAGAAAAAGCTAGAATATGCCTTTCGTTTGTATGGAACCGTAAAATTTCAAAACAAAAACATAAACATAACCTATTTGAGGTTTAAGATTAGATTTCTGTTTTAAATCATCTTGTTTAGGCGCTGACGGTACCTACTGTTGGTTTATATGCCAATTGATGTTCATTTATAATTGAACTTTCTAGCTTTCTATATAATCAATGAAGAAAGGACTTCAGAGATTTTTACAAGAAAAATAATGTCTGGAGAAACAATTCATTATACAAATAAGACCAATTGACTATTTCACGAGGTAATTTTTTAGGAAAATGCCTGAATTGCTTCTGTCTGAACATTCTTTCAAGAATTCCCTACTTAATCCTTCGGTGATGCGTTAAGTGCATGCACAGTTTCCGACGACACTCGATCATTTATTTAAATAAAAGAGGATATCCGGACTGGCAGCCCGTTAGAAAATGAGTTGAGCTACACGTTCCACACCGAGCGTTTAGGTGCAGTATATGCGGGTCCAGAATATAATGAGAAGATTGTTCGATAATGAATAATGATGAAGAGATTCCTGGGTCGCTCTCGTGAGTGAAAAATGACACGACGAGATGGAAAGGGTTGAACACCCTCGCATCCGGTGACAGGGTTATAAACAAACCAGAAGGAGACGTGTCTTGAGCTTTGTGTTGTGTAATTGGAGAGTTTTCGAATAGAGATTGTTGGGTTATGATTTGTTTTAGAATGTTTGTTCTCAGGAACTGGTGGTGGACAAATCGAATTTGGTCACTGCTTCAACATGAGTTTATATAAAATTAAAGTTTGCAGTTATTTCGATGCCTGGTTCTCCGAAAACCGTCCTGTTTTCAATAAGAGTAATGTTGGGAATGGCCGAAATGCTTGTGTAGTAAGAATTAATGCCAATTTAGCACCGCCACTGGCTGAGCATCTTTTTTGCTGCAACCACAGATGTGGACAATTGATGACTTGAAAATGCTGGTTTTAGATTTTTCATTCAAAAAAAAAAATAAATTTTATAATGTTGAAAAAGAACTTACCGTGGATAGAATTGGCTGTAGAATGCTGGAGTGAATAAAGATACTCCATATGGGGTGGCAGGCGGTAGGCTGGGTGGAATTCCCGTCCTAGGAGTTGAAATCCACCTCCTGGACCTCCGCTTACTCTGAAAAAAAAAAATAAAATTTTTAATTTCAGGAAAAAATTAATATACAGTTCAACGAAAGTAATGCAAGGAGCATGAGATCGTCGAATGAAAATCATAATTTAAACGAGAAGTTGTTATTGTATACATACATTATTTACTTAAGTTTACATAAAATGCAAAGCATTGTTAAAACCGAATACATTCGAAAATCATATGTGGATGTGAAATTGAATAAATATTTTAAATATTTCTCCAATACCGGTTGTTAAAATGCTATATTCGCAGTTTTAAAAGCTGATTATAGACCTCGAAATTTTATTTTAACATGAACCCGAGTATGAGAAGTTTAAGAGATAGTGGCAACATCAGATGGAACTGCAGCTGTGGCCTTAAAAAAAACAAATCGAATCGTATCTTGAATTTATCATTTGATTGCGCTCTATATTGCGCTAGTACCTAACTAGTTTTGAAAACATAATTTTGCTCATATCTCAAAAAATGTTTCAATTTTGAGTTTTCACAAAGTGTTGGGTCCTTGGTCTTAAACACTCGGTAAATTTTGATAAAGGTAACCTTTCTTGAGGTAATAAAAAAACGAATTGCTCGGAAAACTCCTGATTCTGAGCCGCTTGAACTGACTCTTAAGCCTCCTACACCGTATAGGTGCGAACGATGAACCAAAGTCGTATTTTACTCCCGAATGGTACCATTTCGAGTGTCGAGACACCTGCTGACGACGTTATCTGGAGGACTGCATTTCAATTTATTCAGTCATAAAAACTACCTAAAGTTTTATACCTCGATTACTTCGTGCCTTCTACACAACTTCTCGCTATTAGCATGCTTAGCACTTCGGCCTCTGAGGCCGAACCAAATTACCAGAGGAATTTCTTCTGGCTGCGCGGTGTTCAATGTCCGACTTGATTGGTATTAATTTTATTGAATCGGGGGAATTTTATTATTGTGAAGCTGGTTGTTCGTTTTTCAGCATCTTGAACTTTTAGAAAGTTCATCTTGGTGATATTCGACAAAAATTGGAGAAGGAACTAAACTAAACTAGGGCATATTTTTTAATTTTTCTTTGAAATTATGACGGAAATAGCTTGAGATAAACATGATATCAAAGCATGTATACAGGGTGTCTCTATAAAAGTGTCCACCTTCAATAACACAACAACGAATCAGAATTTGTGAAAACACCCAACGGGTCAACTTTTTATGACAGGGGTAGGTACATGATCTGGGAAACAATACATCTTATTTCTAAATGAAATGACGTAGACATATTCGTTTCAAAATCATCGAATATTTTCAATGATATAATTTTATAAAGGGTTTTCCGATAAGATGTGTTATTTTGAATAGTACGCTATTTCGGTAGATGTCACGTTTGAAGCCGTCATTTTTTGACATTTGACAAGTAGAAACTACGCCATTAATGAAAATGAAACGATACACGCTTCAAGAACGCATTGAAATTATTGAATTTCACATAAAAATGGTGAAAATTTGGCAAAGACGGTTCGTAAACCTAGAACATTTCGTCGTGAAGCACCTTGTCAGAACGCAATAAAGAAATTGGTGGAATTCGTGAGGCTATCGTGGACATAGGGCAGCCACTTTGCGATTTGGTTATGGAAAAATTCATTGAAAGGATATGGTCCTATAAGCGCGGTCGTGGTGGTCATTTGCCTGATGTTATTCTCCACTATTAACGGCATAGGTTCTTTCAAATGAAATAAACATCCGATCATTTTTATTGGAAAACCCTTTAGTACTACGACGCCACAGAAGTTTTGCACCATATGCGTGCCCGTTTCTCATTCGTTCCACTGAAAAATCCAAGTACCTTCCATTCTGTACCTCGGAGAATAAACAATCGGTGAATAAAATACATCGCATCGACCATTATCTCGGCAGACATCTCATTTTAAATATTCATGAATGAACTTTGAACAGAGCACCACCAACACTTAGACTTGTTGTGGTTCTTGCTCGACATTTTAGTTTCGCTATCATTTAAATAAACACAAACATTGCTTCGACTTTAATGACTATAAGACTTGTATTTAGTCTCCGGATAGACGTTTTGAACTGTTCCTGCGATGGAAAAATAACAAACATGACCTAATGTGACAATGGATATTGCCTACGAGGTACTTCCATTAAATGTACCTGGTATTCTACAGTGTTTAACATTTATTGATTTGCTCGTTGAAAAAATTAGGGTAGCGAAGGTCAATAATGGAAATATTGAAAATTGCAGACACTGAGGACATAAATTGAAAAAGAAATAATGGACCATCAGAAAACCATAGCGATTATCCGCTTTTTGTCCCGTAGTTAAGTTTTTGAAAAACGATAAGCTAGCAAATTCAAACTATCAGAATTTGTGGTTGAATGTGACTTACGCATTCATTTCATTGATTGGATTTTGAATCACAGTTTACAACGATACATACTGGCCACTCCAACGAGTATAAAAAACGCTTACTCTTTATTTAAGTAAAAATTCGTTACTTGAAATTTCGAGTGAATAATTGGAGAGGTACATATTTAACTACTCTTAATATTCTCACATGAATAAACCCCAAATTTAACATGCTCGAAATACTGGAAGCTTGAACAACCTGTCAACGAAAGACGATAGAATAAAAATCTCAATTCCTCCAATGATTTTTTTCCGGAAAACAGTTTCCAAGAAAATTAGACAGTTTTATTTGGGACACCTGTGTTCAAAACCTCATGAAATGTTGAAGTGAGAGGAAACAAATTCGCATTTCGTGTTGTGATAGGATCCATTTTAGGAATAGTGTTTTTTATACACCGTATTTTTTTAATTGCAGATTAACACAACATAAATCGAGTGACCTAACCTCATATTTCAACTCGAACAGGTTAATTGCTTATTAAAGCATTCGTGTTCAAGAGTCGTTTGGTATTAATTGATTATGACATAAAGCAATCTTTCGTGGTTTCATATACATCACTGCGATCAATCTATTAATTATTCAAAAACAGGTTTTCAGCTGGCTCACATTGTAAATCTATTAGCCAGTAGGTAAAGGATTGGAGATATTTTGATTTATTATGCATTTTGAGTGGATGCAATGAAATTACTTCATGATGCTCAAATTGATTGAGTTGTTGAGAATGCGGCTTTACATATTCATGAACTTTTGATATCGGTCGAAATCAGGAAATGAATGTCTTTTTCATTAATATTCATCTGCGCTCTTCGAAACGAAATATTACGGTGATTATATGTTGAAACATTTTGGTGAATGATCAGGTGGATTATTTGATGTATTTCTCTCGCTTCAATCATTGGATTGTGTAATCGCTATTTCGGTTTATTGAAAATAATCGTTTATTATACGGGATGTCTCATTCAAAAAAGTCCACCCACAATAACTCAACAACGAATCAAAATTTGTGAAAACACTCAGATACTCAGAATACAAAGCTTGTTTCCATTATCAAACTCTTGAGGAGGATTGCAAATCCATCAGGAATTTTTAATAGGGAAAGAAGGTAGTTTTGTAGAATAAATGTATTCATGGATTCAAATTTGTATGGACCTGCTGTTGTGTTCTATAAAGTGAATGTTTCATTTAGCTAAGCAAAAGACCACCACGACCACGCTTACAGGACCATATCCTGCCCTATGTCCTCGATAGCCCCACCAAAATACATCTTTGAGGCTTTGAATCGACGCTGGGCTATTTGCGTACACCTTCTCTTTCACGTGGCCCCAGAGAAAGAAGTCGCAAGGTGTTAAAGCACAAGATCACCTCTTCGAGAGAAACACGGTGCGGAAACTCTCCCCACAGAAGATCAATGGTTTCGTTGCTTGTGTGGCACGCAGCGCCGTCTTGTTGAAAGTAAATGTTGTCCTGATCAAAACTATCCAATTTCGGCCATAAAAAAATCATTAATCGTCTCTCGATAGCGCAATCTATTCACCCAACTGTCGCTCCAGCCTCGTTTTCGAAAAAGTAAGGTCCAATGACTCCGCCAGACCATAAACGACACGGGTTTTATTCTTTTCATCACTAACTTGTCCCAACAGATTGAATTTTTCCACCAATTTCTTTATTGCGGTCTGACAAGGTGCTTCACGACGATCCTAAAATGTTCGAGTTTAACGTTCCGGCTCTGCCAAATTTTCAGCATTTTTATAGTGAATTTTAATAATTTCAATGCGTTCTTGAAGCGTGTATGGTTCCATTTTTATTAATCGCGTAGTTTCTAACTATATACTTGCCAAATGACAAAAAATGAAAGCTTCAAATGTGACATCTACCGAAATAGCGGGCTATTCAAAATAACACCTCTTATTGGAAAACCCTTCATGATACACCATGATTTTCTGTTTGAGTTCCATGAAACAAGAAATGAAGAAATGTGACTGGAGAAACCAATAAAATTCTTGTTGCCTTCTTGTGCCTTTCCTAGGCATCGACAATCTAAATGCAACATTCTCATTTTTGCAACCTTCTTATTTGTTGCTTTATGATGCAACATTTTTAAGTTCTTGTTAGTTATTACAAATATGGATTTCTTACTTTCCAAGACGTAAATATCCATCTTCAGACAAGAGTTTTGACATTACTGAGCTCAGTTAAAATGTCCAAAATAAAAGACCCAGAGTTGATTGCAATCAAGATAACCTTTATAACATCTTGAGCTACTACAGAGGTATCATATGTCACGAAGAACTGTCAACTTACTGGCCATCACACGTCGCATAAAGTGACGAAAAACATCTCAAAAATTCTTTTCCCACAAGATCGTCAATCCGGTCATCTATAAAGCACCACTTTTTTGCCGTTCTCCTTTTTATTGCCGACAACCTGTTTTAAATAATAATCTGCTTATCGGCAACCGAACAAGCCGAATAAAGTATTTCGGTCGAATTAAAACTACGAGTGAAATCTGAAACCCTGTCCGAACGATTTGGTTACAAAGAGGAGCCAGTCAACCGCTTTTGCTTCGTTTTTTCGCTACATTGCCGCGTGTAGTTGCCAAAGATTGTTTTTTTGTGGCGGTCGAAATAAGTTAATCCATATTTCGGATGTGGTTGGCCCATGAAGAAGCCCTGAGATGAAATTCTAACTTTGTAGGTTATGGCGACACAATAATGAAAAATAAAACAAAAGTCTTCAATAAAATAATAAGTTAAGTTTTGAATTGTTCGAAGAAACAAAGAAAGAGTACGTGTTATACTCAAACTCAAAATGAAAACAGAATTGAAGAGCTTTTCGGAATATTCATAAACGCAAAGTTTTAATTCAAATCCAATTTTTTTTAAATTGAAGAGAAGCTTTTGAGCGCTCGTTTATTGGTTGAGCAATAATGCTATTACCTCAAAATTTTGTATAGGACTTGAGATTCATGCTAAGTATATGAATGCATCAGCATGAGCGGAATTAATTCAATCAATAATTAAAAAAAATTAAATTCCATGATTCAGATGATGCAATCCTCTTGACATTTTGTATGAACATATAGTAAATCAATCTTCATTCACAAAATAAATTTCACTCGAATCGGATATCTTGTCATAGATTATCCATACTAATATTATAAATGCGAAACTAACTCTGTCTGTCTGTCTGTTACTCTTTCACGCCTGAACGGATTTTGATGAAATTTGGTATGGTGATAGATGATAACCTAGAAATGGTCATAGGCTATAAATAATCACGACATCGTTCTTAGGGGATAGGCAGTAGGCAAAAAACTAAATTGAGTTAGTGATTTTTAGTCGTTTTTGTTGGGACTTTTGCTCTTTCACGTTTAAACGGTTGAACAGATTTTGATGAAATTTAGTAAGGTAATAGATGGTTACTAAAAACGGATATAAGATCAAAATGATCACGTCATCGTACTTAGGGGGTAGGAAGTAGGCAGAAAACTGAATTGAGTTAGTGATTTTTTTATGGTTTTTGCTGGGAGTTTTGCTCTATCATGCCTAACGGCTGAACGCATTTTGATGAAATTTAGTTAGGTGATAGATAGTAACCTAGAAAAGGATATGGGCTATTAATATTCATGCTATTGTACTTAAGGCGTAGGCAGTAGGCAGAAAACTAATTAAGTTAGTGATTTTTAATCGTTGTTTTGAAAGTTTACCTCATTCACGCCTTAACGTCTGAACGGATTTTTATAAGACTTGGTTAATATAAAGATAGGATCCTAGGCACGGACACGGCTACTTTTTACGGCGGGAAAATACCTCATTTCCGCGGAAATCTAGCGCCCTTTACACCGTATGATTTAAGTGAATATTTTCGAATATATTAGCGTGCGAAGCCGGGGCGGGTCGCTAGTATATTTATAAAGATTCTTCTTTTCAATATTCCAGTCGAATTTTCTTTGGTTCTGTTAACTATATAGCCACAAAATTTTGCATGAGGCTTATAATGAGCATCTTGTATGTAGCAGCAAAATTTCATTACGATTGGTTCCGTTTCGTCTGAGATATTGAGGAACAAAAATTTTGAATGACCATATTTTATGGAACGCCCTGTACGATTTGGCTGGTTAACGAACTTAACCGCGGAATTTGGGAACCGCACTTACCTTGAAAATCTCAAGTCTCTACGACAATCCTTACGAAAGTTATCGTGTTTACGGCCGGCAGTAATTGAGATCCGTCATCAGGGAGTCGAAACCTATCGTTTGAGATAATTTTCGGCTCAAAATTACAAAAATACAGACATTTGAGCATTCGTTTAAGTAGAACGAACGCTCAAAAATCAAAATCATCAACAATGTCATATACAATTGTTGAAAAAATACATGAGGAAATGACAAATACCCATTTTTTGATTTCAGTGGAGAGTTTAACCAAAGCCAAAACTCTAAATGAGTCCATCCATGCAAATCAAGATGATTAAGTGCTTCCAGAACAAGAAAAACCCTCACGTGCTAACGTCTTTCGCGCTGCATCGACTTGCAATCGCCTGGCCAGAGAATGAATATCGATCTAATTGACAAGACCGCCTCCATTCAATTTCGATTTTTCCGATTTAATTTCATGAATGGCTCTTGATATATGTCCGTGTTCACTACACACCTAGCAAAACGAACAAAAACGGCCTGTTTTATGCAAATCCGCATCTAACGTGAGTTTGAATATGTATATAATGCGAGTGGCATGCACGATTGCCCATTGTGGAATAATTAAAGGGAGTCGCCCAGAGTCGGATCCAATAAATGTATCGATATACATAATTTTAAGGCCTTTGGGTGGCTGTTGCGAACTGATTAGAGCTATAAACTGGCGCTCGTTAGAGTAAGTAATTATGGATATGTAAATTCGAGGTAGTGATACACATAGGTACATTTAAAATTATAGAAAAGCTTGGTAGTTAAGTCTGAAGATTTTCTACATTTGTTAATATTCAGAAATGAGACTATCCTCAGAATATCTAAGGGAGGTACAGGTAATGAGAGAATAAAGAATCAGAGAGTCTGGTCCCCTCTGAACAACATCTCATCTGCGAACCTCCCTAGAGATGTAATGATCAAGAAAGTAAGCACTGAGAAAAACTTCAGGACGTTGGAAACGGGAATACACCGACTATAACCTCAAAGAAAATATCGTAAAATGGTATACAGATGGTTCCAAAAACTCTACAGGAGCTGGCGCTAGGATATACGGGCCAAGTACCAAGTGTGCACTGTCGCTAGGCTCCTGTATGAGCGTCTTTTAATCTTAGCCATTGAAAGATGTCTAGATATAAATCTAGAAAGAAACTATCAGAAGTGCGATATAGCCATACACTCAGATAGTCAAGCTTCTATTAAAGCACTGAGCTCATACGTCATCGACTCAAAAATGATCTGGGAGTGCTGGAACAAACTCAATGAGGAAGGCAAGAAAAATAAGGTCTTTTTAACCTGTGTTCCCGGCCATTCGGAATCAAAGGAAACAAGGAGGCCAATACACTTGCCAAAGAAGGCGCATGAATGTCACTCATTGGCGCAGAACCCTTCTGTGGTATAGGTATGTACCTATAAAAAGGAGTTTGTGGAGAAGGAAGAAGCCGAGAGGGAAAAACTCTGGCGGTATCTTCCAGGGATGGATCATTCCACTAAGTTCCTACGGAACTTTGAGACAGGGGATCCAAAAGATATCTAGATCTTGGTAAGAAACAATTACACCTCCTCAATGGCTTTCTAACAGGACACTGTCGCCTCAGGAAGCACCTGTTGAGAATGAGATTATCGGACACTGACGAGTGTAGGTTCTGTAGGGAGGACGAAGAAACCCCTATTTACCTATTCACGGAATGCGCCCCCTGGAGGTTCATTTTAAGACACTCCTGAGTGAAAAAAATGAATTATTTTACCCACCTTGATAATCTCCTTCATGAAAATGAACACATACCTACATAATTTGGAGACGGTCCTGTTCATCAAGCACGATTGCCCATTGTAGAATAATTAATTCAAATAATTTACGCTAGAATAAACCCACTACTTGTTTTTTAATTAAATGAGATTCAGTAATCCGACACCGTTCATTTTTATTTCGTCCCAGGAATGGCAATTAGGTAAACATGTGAAAGTGCCTGATGAAGACAATGCTTCTTTTTTTGCTTTCGTGTATGGAATGTAAGGATGTCGTCCTTCTATTCGTCGTTTGAATTTTAAAAACGTATCTAATTTTTTTCGGTTTTTTCATTTGCAATATTTATAAATTTATTTATAAATTCAGTAAATTGGTAATTGTTTGTACGTTGTATATTTTCACATGCAATATGCTAGAGTAATTCCGGGAAACTAATTTGCGAATCGCAATATTATATTATATATATTAATATTAGTGAGGAGAAAGGGAAGATGAAAGAAATTATCAATTTGTAAAAACGCTGTTTCATAAAATGTATCCTAATAAATGACCTAAAAACTGCTGCAGTTCAAAGAGGAAAATCAATTTCATGGAAATAATAATGGTTTGAAAAGAAGAAGTTCCAAATCAAAAATTCCCCAGATAAAGAAGTAAACCGACTACAAAGTATACAAAAGCCAGGTTAAAGGTGCAAACAATTCACGGCCGTAACATGTCATTTTGTCATTTATTAGATGCCGTAGGTGTTCTGATTCTGTTTCGTTTATGTTTATTGACCAACAATGAACAAGACCTGTGCAATAATATTTATTAAAACTCGTTATGCAAACTAACCTCGACGCTGTATATTACTTTGGATCTGGAACTGTAATAATATGGACCATATGAGGAGAAATTTAATTTGCAAAGTAATCGATATTGCAGTGTCATAACTTCGAATATGGGTGTCAAACTTTCGCTGAATAGTTTTCATCATTTCGAATAGTTTGGAAAATTCGGTAGTCAACTAGTGTGAAGTGAAATTTTAGTGGATGATTTTAAAGTCATTGAGTTTTGCCTAATTCGAGATTATTGAGTCATCTTCCTGTGAGTAGCCGTTTAAGAATAGCTATACTGATTTTTCTGAACAGCTACAGGAAATAAGTAGTTTCTCAGATAATTTCAGATGATACACTCTCCAAAACTGTAAATATCGTCAAATGGTATGTTAATAACTGTAAATACAGTGGAACTTCCTTATAACGAAAGCGCTAAATCCGCAAAAAAATCGTTATGAAGAAATTTCGTTATACAGAAAATTTCTTTCTATAGTTGGCAATGTCGCGGTCGACTTCACTGATAAATTTAAGTTTATCATTCAAACTTAAGCACTTCCTTTTAGACATTTTTGCACAACTTTCACACTAGCGTAATGGTAAGCTTTAAACCAACTAGCCAGGGGTGCATTTAAAACTGTTTCAGAATGATCTCTCTATCTGCCGTAATGATTTAGTTTAAGGTCGGGATTTATTACGTACATCCGAAAAAATGTCGGAAATAACCCACCCATATAACTTCTTACCAATAGCCATTCAAAGAATGATGTTCTTTGAATATTTCGTTAAAGAAATAATTTACTTCGTTTTAGAGGGTGTTTTTAACATGAAATTTGGATTCAGCTTGCAATGTCTTGTACGAAATTCGTTATACAGACGTTCGTTATAGGGAAGTTCCACTGTATATGAAATTTTGAACAACTTATGGTTTATATAACTAATGAACCCTATACCTAATAGATAGTTCTCTATTCTTCCGCATAAAGCTAGTATGAAGTATTTGTCATGTTCCTTCGATGTCATACTGAGCCGATTCTATTAGTCTACACTTTAAAGTTTCAATTAGACTCCAAATAGCCAATCGTGAACCCGCAAAACAAATTGAATTATGTCACAAGATCTTCCAGAGATAATTTCCTCGGTACAAGGTTCGATCCTGCAATATTTCCCGAGATGAATACTCTTGACCCCATCGAAGCCTGGCTTATCGTGATCCAGAAAGCTGGTTCGATGAAGTTCGTGTGTTTTTGAGTGGCGTTCCAGTCGTGCGATACCAGCCGTTCACATTCGAGCCAGAGATAAGTCCTATTAACACCTACGGCCACATAAAAGCTTGGCCACAATCTAACACGAGGGTGGGTCACTTTGCGTTAATTGGCATTGCCAAGTAGGCTTTAGATCTGATAGCGTGATTTCTGGCCTGCTGCTACGATTCCGTTCGCTACTTGCTCGAATGTTTCTAGTGCCTTTCTACCGTGTGGCATGTTATGGAATTCTGCTAGCTTTTTTACGCTGTGAGAAAATGTTGTCACGATAAATGTAGGAGGAAATTAATACCGGCTGATAAGGCGGCAATCAGTGATTATTGAGAAATCGCTTTGATTCATATGCTATTAGGCTGCAACAAGAAAGTGCCCATTAAATCATCATTAGCTGATTGAGCATTGTAATGCCTTTGTATTTGATTGTTTTAGATTGCGGATTGGTAACTAGACTATCTTTCTGCACTCCGACCAATGAAGTCTTATGTGCGATGGTCTCATTATTTCCATGACTTTCGAAAATTAACCTGTAGTTTTGGAGACCGTACTGAAGCTATACAGGTCAAGAACCAAGTGTGCACTCTCGCTAGGCTCTCCTGTATGAGCGTCTCTTAAGCTTAAATCTTAGCTATTGAAAGATGTCTAGATATCAATCTAGAAAGAAACTATCAGAAGTGCGAAGCCATACACTCAGATAGTCAAGCTGCTATTGAAGCACTGAGCTCCCATGTCATCGACTCAAAGATGATCTGGGAGTGCCGGAGCAAACTCAATGAGGTAGGGAAGAAAAATAAGGTCTCTTTAATCTGGGTTTCCGGCCATTCGGGAATCAAAAGGAAATGGGGAGGCCAATACACTTGCCAATGAGGGCGCACGAATGTCACTCATTGGCCCAGAACCCTTCCGTGGAATAGGTACATGTAACTATAAAAAGGAGTTTCTGGAGAAGGAGAAAGCCGAGAAAACAAAACTCTAGCGGAATCTCCCAGGGATGGATCATTCCACTAAGTTCCTTCGGAACTTTGAAACAGCAAGATCAAAGAAATATCTGGATCTTGGTAAGAATTACACCTTCTCAATGGCTTTCTTGCAGGACACTGTCGCCTCAGGAAGCACCTGTTGAGGATGGGATTATCGGACCCTGACGAGTGTAGGTTCTGTGGGGAGGAGGAAGAAACCCCCATTCAATTAGTTACGGAATGCTTTGGAATTGTGAGCCTAGAGAGAGAATGCCTTGGGCGAAAAACTTGTAAGGAACTAGCCTCGTTGAAGCCTTCACAGATATTGGATTTCATCAGATCTCTGAACTTGAAAACGAGCTGTAAAGAGTGGGGGCCAGAACAGCTCTGTAAGGGGGCACAATAGACCTTGTGGTAGCAGTGAACTGTAACCCCTTTTTAAACTATAACTATGTATACGTTTAAAATTAAGATGCCCATTTGAGGAATACTACCAACGAATATAAACGCTGTTTCACTTCAAAAAACACTAAGAACAAATTTTCTCCTTGTACCGTTCACTAATTAATTTATAAACCTTCTTATTACTCAAATACTTTCAGGAATGAAGTCCACAAAAAACGAATTATGTACCAATTTGTACGGAGGTGACAGGCCGAGTGCCTGGTACTGTTCAAAATAGTATAAACCTCAGAGGAAGGAGTAACCTTCTGAATTTTGAAGACACCACCAAAATAACCACAGAAAGGGGCCATATACCGCACTTGACCTTTTCTAAACTCGATTGTTTTCGTCGCAAGAACCGTATGAAAAAAAAAACTGAGACACAATCAAATACCACATGGTGTTCGAAATAAAAGACGCATGTGGGTGTATTGAACTGAGCAATCGTAAGGAATAAAAGGGCCTTATTGTAAGATCCGTTCCCTGCCTCTCTAACTATTATGTAAGAATAATAATTATAGACGTTGAACAGAAATAATACCTAGCATGGTTTCAGTTCAAATGATGAATGTATTATGAAATATATACGCTGCTCAACCTGTGAGGTGGATGTGGAGTTATGACAGTACAGCATGAATTTAGAAAAAAAATGTTAATTTGACATGAGTTGACACAACTTTGTTTATAATTCTGAAAGTAAAGTATAGTCCGTACATGAAAGTTTGAGCGCATAGTAGGCGTTTGTTTATTCATCT
This sequence comes from Propylea japonica, assembly GCA_013421045.1. Lineage (NCBI taxonomy): Eukaryota > Metazoa > Arthropoda > Insecta > Coleoptera > Coccinellidae > Propylea > Propylea japonica. The sequence continues at coordinate 1,459,862 of CM024239.1, forward strand.
GAAGTTGGCAGTATTAGCTGTCATAACGTAAAATAAAGTCAACGTTGCCGAATGTACCTGGGCCTCGTTCGACGAGCTTGCGAGTTATCAGAGAACTCTATGCAATACTGACAATATTGCGTATCAATCTGACAAGAAAATAAATAACATAACCTAAAATTTTAATATACACAGTGGAATATGCCAAATTTCTATGACCAACCGACGGCTCAAACTTTCGTGAATGGACTATAGATATGTGGGCGAAATACTACTCTTAAATCTATGGAAGATGATAACCCAGTAAGGTATGAAAGCTTCACTCCATAAAATCATATGATCTTCATTCAAAGCATGTTGGACAAGCTTCCACTTATCTTCTTGTTGAGCTAGTTTTTCATAATCTTTGATTTTCATTATCAGGTTTTACCTAAGTTGAATTATTTGTCCTGATAGATAGCACTTACTTTCAATTCTTCTATTTTTTTTGTTCAGGATTCCACAAAACTTTCATGAAAAATTTCACATGAATTTTGATCACATCCTTGATAGTTTCATTCTCATACATGAAGTAATTTATTCATAAAGATTTGCGAAACATCAATCCAATAATTGTAGAATTTGGGATGATAAGATAAATTCGGGAAAGAATAAAATTAATCCCTAGAGTTGATGATATCAGTTTTTAAGGTACTCATAAGAAATAACTGTACTAAAACCAATACAAAGGTGCAGATTGAATAGTCAATAAATGATTTTCATGGCAAATTTGTTCATCAATTTGATGAATATATAGGGCGTCCCGGAAATTGTGGGAAATCTCTGGATTCAGATAGAAAATAAAAAAATAACATGACAAGTTCCCATAATTTTTTTCCCTAGCGGCAAGCTAATTGAAATTTGAGTGCGGTGATTTAAGAGGTCCTCAATACTGTTAATCATATCAAATTCTCATCAAATTGTATCGAGTAGTTTGAAACTTATTCCACTAGAATGGATTTCCAGTGGCGTCATTTAGGAGGTCGTATTTTCGTAGGGAGGCTGCTAGGAAAAAAATATGGGAACTTGTCATCTTCATTTTTTATGTTCTATCTGAATCCGAGAGATTTTCCACATTTTCTGGGACACCCTGTATAAACACTGTCGAACCAAAATTAACAAAATTCAACTGAAGAATAAACCAAGTGTGATCAGGCAAAACAACGAAAGACTTTCAGAGAACAATTCCATTGGGAACAGAGAACTTCTAAATTGGTATTTAGTGGAAAAAGGGTCCGTCCTCAATCAAGTTATCGGATGACTTGACGTTTATTCTAAGGTCTTCGAGGACACGTGGAACAAAACCAGCATGGGAAAAAATTTACGAGGATCGCCGAAGGCAGGCCAGTCAATTGTTGAGCAGTTTGTTTATACCCCGACAAAAAAAGTCGAATCGGCCTAGAGATGTGGAAGTATCAAGATTAGAATAAAATAATTATAAATTTGAGTAAAATTGTACAAGGTAGATGGTTTATCGGAAGGGGCAGGTTCCAGCATGATTAACGACTTTATTATACTCTCTCGGGAGAAGAAACCGGCTCTGGGCCCTCTTGTAACTTCATCATTTCGGCAGCGGCGGCCCGTCAGGGTCGGCACTGCTGACCCAAGAAATCAGGATAGAATAATAATGATAATCTCCACATTTTCCACCTTCACTGAATTTGTCACACATAGTTCTAAGAAAAAATTAAGAAAAGCTATGAGCTGATGCTTTCGAGAGCTCGTTCATTGGAGAAGCAATAATGATATTACATCAAAATTTTGTGTAGGACATGTGATTCATGCTTAGTAAAGGGTTTTCCAATAAGTGGTGTTATTTTGATATTCAAAGAAAAATGTCATTTTTCAATATAAATGATCGGATGTTTATTTCATTACAAAGAAGAAGCTATGCCGTTAATAGTGGAAAATAAAATCAGGCAATTCACCACCACGACCACGCTTACAGTACCATATTCTTTTAATAAAATTTTCCTCAACCAAATCGTAAAGTGGCTGCCCTATGTCCTCGATAACCTCACAAATTGCCTCTTTGAGGTCTTGAATCAACGCTGGGCTATTGGCGTAGACCTTCTTTTTCTCGTGACCCCAAAGGAAGAAATCGCAAGGTGTTAAATCACAAGATCTGGGTGGCATATTTTGATCACTTCCTCGAGAGATTTCACGGTCCAGAAACTGTTCCCACAAAAAACGACCCATTCAGCAAAGACACGACGTTGTTGATGATCGGCTGGCTTGAGTTCTTGTGTTAACTGGATGTTATAAGCCTTAAGACCTAAATCTTTATGCAAAATACGGTGTAATGACGTTTGTGGAATGCCAATGTCCAAAAGAACGACGAGGAATGGACAAACTTGGGTTTTCTTCAAATTCTGCTACAGCAGCAATATTCTCGGCTGTTCTTGAGCGACATGCACGGGTTTTATTCTTCACATCACTAACTTTTCCCAACAGCTCCAATTTTCACACCAATTTCTTTATTGCGGTCCGCCGAAGTGCTTCACGACTACCCAAAAATGTTCGAGTTTTACTGCCAAATTTTCACCATTTGTATCGTTCCATTTTTAATAATGGCGTAGAGTCTACTTGTCAATTATCGAAAAATGACAGCTTCGAACGTGACATCTACCGAAATAGCGGGCTATTTAAAATAACATCTCTTATTGGAAAACCCTGTCTATGAATGCAAAATTTCAGCACGATCGGATTATATTCTGAAAATTATTAAAAAAATGGTTTTGATGTTGAGATCCCCTTGAACTTTCGCATGGACATACAGTATATTAATTTTCATACAGTCATACATTCATATAGTTTCGGGGAGTTAGCCCGATGCCACAAACCCCAACCTGGAGGGCCAGCGTTCGATTTCAGAGTATCGTTTTCTCAGGTAAATTGCTTTCTTTACAGCTAATGAACTTTACCTGCCAAGCCTGTTGGCCTTCTAATCTAATACTTCAATTATTTTATGAAAAGTTTGTGCTATAGGATCAAAAGAAATGATTTTATGCGATGTCTGTAAATCTAAACATGTAATTCCACAATATTTGGAATATGATGAAGAATATTCACTCGAAATTTTGACATTAAATATTTGCGACCTATTCCAAAAAATATTCATGAGCCGCCACTGCATTTCGGCTCTCTGTCGTGCTCGCTCTCACACTCAATTTTACACTTTCTCTCTCCGCTCATCTTGTGTTGCTTTCGATCGTGAATTTCAGGTAAATGTGCCTCCCCAAGGCGGAGAAAAATCTCGGTAATCGATCACTGACTGAAATAATTACTTAATATTCATGAAGTCGAGTAGAGGAACATTTACTTGAAGAGCACGGTTATTGACATTCTGTTCTGTTGGATTATGGTCAAATTATAGGCCGTGGAAGTGCATGAGGCCCATAAATATGCGGAATATTCTTCCTGGCGCTCGTTTCCTAACAGTTCCGAACACGATTTTGCTCGTTCAATGGGAATTTTGAAAATAATGACATTTACACGAGGTACTGCAGAAATAGGTTGAATTAGAGATGATCATAATTATTGGCGCCGGTGGAACGATTTGAAAACAAAATACTGTCTCCTCGTTCGTAAGAACAGTAATGGGCTCTGATTCAACCAAAATCTTTAACTTTAGTATTGAAACGAGAGAGGTGGACCCCATACAATAAAAGTAATGTAATTTTTGAAGCTGTCCCGTCGACAATGGACATTTTGGTATGTTAAAATATAGGATTTTTTCATATGACAGCATTAAGAGTAGTGTTGAATAATTAGCTATACAGTTATTCACTCAAACTTCCAAGTAATAACATTGATCAATTTCTCTCAATTGAGTAATCGTTAATGCTTTTCAAGAAATCATTCCAGAAGGTGTACAATTTCTTCCATGTTTCAATTGAGGGTATTTACATACATTGAGCTGATTATAGAGAAATCCAACCCCCGATGTTAGACAGTGTGACATCCGCAACATCGTCTGCGTAGGAAGTACTAAATTATGGCGCCTACCGACCCTCTAAGTTAGAAAAGTGATCAAATACTAACTTGAAGTCTTAGTAACACTCAGTTGAAGAAAAACATCAAAATCATGGCATCATGCGCTTTTTGACACGATCACGCTAGATTTTCGCGGGAATGAGGTATTTTCCCGCCGTAAAAAGTAGCCTTTTCCGTGCCTAGGATCCTATCTTTATATTAGCCAATTCTCATGAAAATCCGTTCAGACGTTAAGGCGTGAATGAGGTAAACTTTTGAAACAAACGATTAAAAATCACCCAACTTAATTAGTTTTCTGCCTACTGCCTACGCCTTAAGTACGATAGCATGAATATTAATAACCCATATCTTTTTTTAGGTTACTATCTATCACCAAACTAAATTTCATTAAAATCCGTTCAGCCGTTTAGGCATGATAGAGCAAATCTCCCAGCAAAAACTATAAAAAAATCACTAACTCAATTCCGTTTTCTGCCTACTTCCTACCCCCTAAGTACGATGACGTGATCATTTTGATCTTATATCCTTTTTTAGGTAACCATCTATTACCTTACTAAATCTTATCAAAATCTGTTCAGCCGTTTAGACGTGAAAGAGCAAAAGTCCCAACAAAAACGACTAAACATCACAAACTCAATTTAGTTATCTGCCTACTGCCTACCCCCTAAGAACGATGGCGTGATTATTTATAGCCTATGACCATTTTTAGGCTATCATCTATCACCATACCAAATTTCATCAAAATCCGTTCAGCCGTTTAGGCGTGAAAGAGTAACAGACAGACAGACAGAGTTACTTTCGCATTTATAATATTAGTATGGATGTTTAGCCACAGGAATATTTATCATTATTTAAAAGAACTTATCAGCTTGAAAAAAAACTTCCAGGTGGCATTTGATGTTACCAATTCCACTTCTCCCATTCCCTTTCCTCCTAACACCATCAAACAACTTATTCGAAACAGATTAAGCTTTCAGAACATCACTCCCGATATAAATTCCCCACTGTCTTCGACCGTCCACTGGCCCGATAATATAAATTAAAATTAATCGTCCATTTAATGAAACAGTTCATTTGCCTCTTTCATTATCCAATTAAATTAGTCCCTGAATACAAAGTAAGACGAGAAAGTCGGCGGTGCACCAGAGGAATGCCTGGCGTTTTGAAGACTTCCACTCGAGAGTTCCAATTAATTTGAGAGGAAACGAAGATATTTCCCGATTGGAATAACACCTGTCTGACCAGCCTCGATATTCTGGCGAAACAAATTTTTCGAGTCGCTCTGGTAGCGGCGTTCGAACTATTTCGTTCGTGCCTTTCGAAATGTTCGTTTCCTGGAATTCCCGATCTGAAGGACGAGTTGGAATAGAGGTATCTCGATGACCAACTGTCGTGCTGAAGCGCAGATAGCTGTTTGGTTTAAACTCTTTCGACTTTGGAGCTCCTGACACCAGAATAACAAATGGATCTTCATTATCTTATGATACCAACTCAATGGAGTAGGCAAGAGAGGAGGAAACTTCTGCTACTCAGTCACAGAATGCTTCTGAATTGCGAGCCTGGACAAATAATGTTTTGGACAGGAGAATTATACGAGAAACACATGTAGCCTTCTTGAAGCCCTTTCAGATACTAAAGTTCATTAGTGGTCAGGACAATACGACAAAGTTAATTAAGATCTACAATGAAAGGCTTCCAGGAGCCTCAAAAAATTCTTTACCGGGCAGTTTTGTAGCTTGAAAGGTGACGTAGCTGCTTCCCTGGTCTGCACTGGTAGCTAAAGATACTAAGTATGTTAAATTACTAAGAAGTTCTCGCTTCTAGTTATTTCGACCGGACACCAAGCCTGAATCAATCAGACAGAATTACCTTAGATCTCAGATTCTTCATCAGTGAAACCAACCACCTCATTAAAGACCATTCTAGGTTCAAAATACGAAACATTCATACATTGAGCGAAGCTATAGAACGCTGGTTTCCTAAGAAGTAGTACAACCAAAATAGAGCTTATAATCTTCCGGAAAGACCTTTAAAGGCAGAAGACTTGCTAATAGACAAACTACTGACTTATTGAATGAACTTTTGTATAATAAATCAATATATTGGGAGAAATATGTAGTTCAAACGAATTTTCTAAAATATGGACAACACTGCTTGGGTATCTGACAGTAAAGTGACAAAATTTGATTATACAGAGCTTTAATCCTTTCAGTCTTGAATTTGTTCACATAAAATAAGACAACTCATCAACGTTGATGAGGTTGTTCCAGTTCCAGTAACGTAGGTAGTGGCAAATGCCACTCCATCAACTATGTTGAAGTTTTCAATCGAGGTGTGCAAAAACCTGTATAGTTAGTGGTAGCAATTTTCACCACAAGGGTTAAAAGAACTAATACTGAATTTTTTCAAATGCAAATGTTCTTGAAAATATCTAAAATCTTGAAGAATCAGAAAACCTTGTTTTTCAGTTAGTTTGGTTTGAAAAGAGGTTACAGTTCACTGCGACCTAAGGTCTATTGTGCCCCTTAACACTCGTCAGTGTCCGATAATCCCATCCCCAACTGGTGCTTCCTGAGGCGACAGTGTCCTGTAAGAAAGCCAGTGAGGAGGTGTAATTGTTTCTCACTAAGATCCAGATATTATTTACCACAGAGGGGTTCTGGGAAAATGAAGAGGTTTCTTGAGACCCCTTTGGCAAGTTTATTGGCCTCTTCGATACCAAAATGGCCGGGAACTCAGATTGAAAAGACCTTATTTTTCTTGTCTACCTCATTGAGTTCGTTTCGGCACTCCCAGGTCATTTTTGAGTCGATGACGTAGGAGCTCAGTGCTTTGATAGCAACTTTACTATCTGAGTGTATGGCTATATCACACTTCTGATAGTTTCTTTCTAGATCTATATCTAGACATCTTTCAATAGCTAAGGTTTTTGCTTGAAAGACGCTCATACTGGAGCCTAGCGACAGTGCACACTTGGTACTTGGCCCGTATATCCCAGCGCCAGCTCCTGTAGAGGTTTTGGAACCATATGTATACCATTTTACGGTATTTTCTTTGAGGTTATAGTCAATGTATTCCCGTTCCCATTCCTCTTTTTTAGTTGGCAATGTCCTGAAGTTTTTCGCAGTGCTTATTTTCTTGATCATCACATCACATCAGATACCCTAACGATACCATCATACCAGATACAAAACTCCAGCCATTTCACATGGCGATTTCCCATCACCATCGAAAAAAACCATTATCCAGTCAGATTAATACGTTCGGCTAATATGAAGGCATTTGATTCATGACGATAATTACCGCAGCCGAGTATACCGTAATAAAGATAAGTCCGAGTCGGACCGCATAAATCAGAATGTTCAGAGATGAAAAGAGATTCGACTGATTTATTCTCGCGATTCGTCCGAAAGCATGTTGCAACTAGGAATAATAAGGCGAGGTGTCTTGTCTCTTGCGATAAACGCGCCTCTACTCGGCGCAATTTCAATAATACCGATTCGAAGGATCTATATGGGATGCAGTAAATCCCGTCTTTTCGAGTAGGCGAGCGATAATAATGACGACAGGGAGGGATCAGGCGATTGGTAGTATCGCAATTAAGATTTACGAGGCTTGGAGGTCTATATTTGGTTGTGGCGCTTTCGAGGCTGTCTGAGAGGACTTGCAGACTCTACAATATTTAAATCTTAGAGTAAAAAGTAATCCTAGAGTTGCCTTCACGCATTTGTTATGCAGCCAAATCGTGCCGTATGTTTATTCCGTATTGGGCTAATTGGTTTACCCCTCCCCTACTCTGATACTAACGGCTTGCATCTGTTACAGATAATTCTGTCAGTTTGGCAACATTGTCTGTTAGTGTTTAGTTCTTGATGCGATGTGTTTACATTTTCATTTCGATTTGACGTTCATCAACTGAATCATTTCAATGATTTGGTGGCAGTTTATTGTTGCTTGAGGCTATTCCGTTAATTATAGCAAGGGCAAAATTACGAACATGGTGTATTTTATTCAGGAAATTCCAGAAATAAAAATCTAACCATTTGTTACTTCACCCCAGTGTGACAGTGAAATGCTTTCCATCTCACTCTAATGCTTGGTTGATTACAATGAAGTACTATTCACGCGTAGGGGCCTCATAGATTTATAATACTAACTAGAAGGCGAACCTGTCAAAAATTTTGAGGCAAACGGCGGCCATTTGCAGTTCGGGATGAATTTGAGAGTTGTCACTTTTTCTATGAATTGAAATATTAGAATTACTAATATTCCTTTATTTATTTTATTTCAACGAATTAGAACGATAGGATTACCAATATTGTTTAATAACTAATCACAGAATCGAAAATATTTATAATTTTAATAGACAGAATGTCAGAGTTTACAGAACACTAATATATAGAGTTCGACTTTCATTACTTCTTTCAGAGGAACGTCTATGTTTCAATCAAAATTCGAGCACAGATAAAAATTTGTGGTTCACCCCAACTGCAAATGGCGGCCATTTGCTTCACTTTTTTCTACGTGACAGTAAGGAAGTTCGACGTCCAGTTAGTATTCATGAGGGGCATCTCTATGTTTATTTGTCACTCTGAGATTCAAATGATGTGAGCTTATAAGAGGCTCTTAGCTACTGGATGTTATTTGAATGAGAAGCTCTAAGACGGCGTTCAGTTCTAGGCCTTATGGATACTTAGACGACAGAGGAGAATCAGACCTCCTTTCTCCAACCTGTGGGGGCTTGTGCCAAAAAAATCATGATGATTTCGCCTACCTATTGAGCAAAATACAACTCTATGCGACCCTAGCGGCGTTACGTAGAACTATCCCGAAACGAGTATTCCAAAACGCGGGACGGGATATGACACTCGATTGTTTGTGCCTAAGAAATGAGAATGCCTGAAGAAATGAGATTTGTATTGTGTGTCATTATAATATTGTCTAGTTAGTTGGTTTTTAATCTGATTTAAAGATGACTAAAGAAAATACAGTGAAGAACACTAATTGTTGCTGTGTTTATGGATGAAGCTCTAAAGAGTTCTTTCACAGGTCACTATTTTATAGGATTGTGGTTATGAAAGAATAATATTTTATCAGTTGATCACCAGTTTGCACTAGAAGAAGCATTTCAGACGTTTAGTGCAGTCAAAATCAAGAAAACAAAGAGATTAGCCAGTTTCAGGATTCATATTTGGACTTAAAGGAGGAAATATAGTACATTATTGGGTGTATTTCCAATTCACTCGTTAAAGAAAACAGATGAAGATTACTCGTTAATTGACAAAATTGTTGTGATAACTTAAGTTTTTATGAATATATGCCCTGAAATCATATCACTTGGCTAAAACTTATCTGGATGTTCTTTCAAGTTGCAGTATATCTTTTGTTTTTTATATGAAACAAGTAGAAGGTAACTGCTATATTCACTATTTTATAAAAAATAGCATACACATACTTACTTTAACTCTGTATTGTAAAATTAATTATCATTTCTTATTAGATAATTAATTTTTGTTTATACCAAGGAATAAAATTGTTGGTTTGTATTGAATGATAAATGCTTCACTTACGACAAAATATTAATGATTTTTTCTGATTTGTATTCAATAAAAATAGTTTCTGATGTTGTGAATAATTGAAATTAAATTGTTTATTTTCATAAAGTCTTTCATTTCTGTAATAAAATCATCATGGAATTCAACGGCTTTCATTTCAATAACAAATATTGTCATTTTTTCTTTCTATATATTGAAGAATAAATATTATAAATATAATTTGATTCACTGCAGCAGGATTCCTTGTTTCATTAAATAACTAATCATATCAGGATACATTTTATTTTGAAATGAGCCAAGTTAGATGGTTAATATCTTCCTTCTGCAGTTGACAAGGGTGAATGCCCAAAACTGATATTTTTCTACATATCGTCCTCGATGTATATGATATGAACTTAATAAATCATTTCATAGGTCCATTTTCACGATTGTTCAGTCATAAGACTAAATAAATCAACTGAAACACTTGAGAAACACACCAGAATCTCTCTTGTTTTGCTTTGACGTGCAAGAAACAATACTCGTTTCGGGAACAGCTGATCGGGCGATTGCAGCGCCGCGTCGGTAATTATTTATCCCAATATCAAAAAGCTCCTGGAACTGTCACGAGCAAAGCTTAGGATAATGATGGGACAGCTGATGGGGTACTGTCTGCACAAACATCATTTGTTCCGTATGGAATAGTCAGCAGATGATATTGCAGGCTCAGTAGATCAGAAGCAGAAAGAACTGAATACATGAAATGCAATTCATATGGGGAAACGATACTGGATACCAAGAGGTTACGTTTATCAACGCCATTGACCACCTCCTTGGGTTTGCCTAAATGAGTATGGTAGAGAACAAAAGATCTACATGGTAGTAGTTGCAGAAAGGTTAACATTAACTACTAGTTCTAATGATAATAACAATAAAACTGTCTCCACAAGATTCAAAGTTGATGAGAGACTCGTCGCTACTGAATAAATGTTAAATGCCATACTTCCTCAGATCTTGAGTTTTATGGACTGCAGGGGAGGATTTAGTGATCACAATGAAGATTTAAGAGTCTTGTATGTCTTATATTTGGTTATGGTACTTCAAAGACTTACAGACTCCACAAGATTCTGGATGTAGCTATGAGCAGTTCTATACTACCTCAGTTCAGAAGCTTTTGGATAATGAGACTACAAGACATCAGGAGATTGGAAGTATCCCAATGAAGATTTACGAGTCCTGAAAGTCTTATATTTGACTGTGTTAATTTCAAAACTACCTGAGAGAGCTTATAGATTTCACAAGATTCAAATGGTATAAGCTCATGAGAGACTCAATACTATCAGATGAAGTTTCAATAATTTTACTCTCAATTTTGGAGTTTTATGGATAAAAAAATGACATGCGACGAACGAGCGATTGGTAGCATTGAAATGAAGATTTACGAATCTGGTAGCCCGACAAAATCGAGTGTTATATTATTCTTATAGAGGACGTTAATTAGCATATATTGCCCAAAAAAAATTTCATTTTTTTCAATTTTCCAGATTTTATGACATTTTCTTTGAAAACAATGGTGGGGCTCGTGGGGGTCAATTCTTGCCCGACAAAATCGAGTGTTATATTATTCTTATAGAGGACGTTGAGTAACATAGATTCACCACAAAAAAATTCAAATTTTTCCAATTTTCCAGATTTTATGACATTTCATTGAAAACAATGATGGGGCTCGTGGGGGGGTAATTTTTGCCTGACAAAATCGAGTATTATATTATTCTGATAGAGGACGTTAAGAAGCATAGATTCACACAAAAAAAAATTCATTTTTCTCAATTTTCCAGATTTTATGACCTTTTCTTTGAACACAATGGTGGGGCTCGTGGGGGGTTAATTTTTGCCCGACAAAATCGAGTGTTATATTTTTCTTATAGAAAACATCAAGCAGCATAGATTTCCACAAAAAATTTAATTTTTCCAATTTTTCAGATTTTATGACATTTTCCTTGAAAACAATAGAGGGTTCGTGAGGAGTTAATTTTTGCCCGACAAAATCGCTTTTCATATTATTCTTATAAAGGACATCAAACAGCATAGATTAGTCAAAACAAAAATGCATTTTCTTGCATTGAGAGAGACTAATGAGGTTTTCACGATCATAAGAGGCAACCCGGGCCAGTATTCATAAGGCCAGCCACGCGTTTCAGCTACGTATTCGCACTAACGTACGTACTCCGCTGCCAGGCTGCACTTAAGGGCTACTCAGTTTCGTGGCTGGAACTCGTGGCTGGCTTCACGCTGTGGGTTACTTTCAACACGTGTCCAAGAGGAATACAGCCTTGTTATATTGTCTAAAGCAAGCTCCAGTCAACAAAAAGCGTCACTTCAGAAAAGAATATTGTACATCCCTAATAATCATTACCAATGGGTAGGCTTTTATCTAACACACAGTGTCTTGCTGAGAAGTTCTTGAATTTAACTAGACAGAAGGTTCTACCAGAATGGTTTGTGCTATACTATTTTTGATTATCAGTATGGCTGCTGTGGATAAGGGAAGAATACGTTCATATGGTGTGTATTCTTGAAAAACGTTGGTATATCTATTTTGAAGATTTTCGGCCGCTCCTAGTGAAACACCTATGGGATTTGATCCACTATAACTGAGAAGAATAAGGTTTTCTTTTACTGAAACATGTTAACAGAAAAAAGAAGTTATAAATGTCCATAAGCGAATTATTCGATAACAGACCATGATCAGCTTCTCATTTGTTTTGTTGTTGAGTTTCATCAAGGTTTATGACTCTTTTGAAATACCATAAAGTGAATTCATATAGTTAAAAAGAGACTGCTACATACAAGAGTCATACTTATACTAAAAAGTTAATTACCATTAGAAATACGTAGATGTAAATGTGTCCTCAATCATAACGAAAAAAGTTCCATTCGTCATTTCAGTTCACTGAAAGAATTCGAAATATTTCAGATTGACAATAAAGGAGTATGATTTCGCTTTCCACCAACCTTTTACCGGAGTAAATTGAGTTGACAATAAAAAGTTGATGAGCGTGTGATGCAAGAACATAAAATGACGGTTCATTAGGTTCTACAATCGTCGAATCGCTGAGAGGTGACAATTACAGCTATCAAAACAGAAATGGCCAAGTCCCTATTAAACAACAGAGCAATCTCTTGAATATGATTGCTTTTATAGTGGTAATTTAACTGACTATTACGTTTCTTGTCCTTCTGACTACCTGTTTATTTTATTGTTGTTCTTGCTGTGAATTGTACGCATATATGAATGATTTGAAACGATTAAATATGAGTGTACTTAACATAATTTCATCGAAGAATATCCTGCGTTTGACCTTTTCTTGTTCTGTGGACGTGCGACTTATACAGGGTGTTACATAATAGAATGTCACAACTTGAGGGGGTGAATCTACATGTAATTTCAAGAAAGAAAGTTTATGTAAACATGGGTTCCTAAAAGCTTCGCTACGGAGCTACAGGGTGTTGAAATTCCAAAAAAAAATTGATTTTTCTCTTCATAACTCCTGCAGTTTTCGAGGTATTCAGTCCAAATTTGGAATGCTTGCTATTTTTAATGGTCTCCATCATTGCACGTCCTGAATTTCAACTGGAATCTACAGGGTGTTTTCTTTTTCGGAGCCATGTCTCCTTTTACCCTATCAAACTTTTTTTGCGGTATGCCCCGGATCAGCGTAAAATCAATTTTTGATATATTCGTTTTATTTAAAACATTTTTGATTCTTGTAATTTTTTCGTATCTCAAACAGTTTTCGAGTAAAAAATTATTGAACGTTTGCATGTTATTCGCTAAATGAAAAAATAATAGAAATACTCGATAGGCATGCCCAAAATTTGCTTTTATTTTGATAGCACGTCCTCTGAGACTCAACTTAAGCTTATTCAATATCAAATACAATCGTTCAATAATTTTTCACTCGAAAACGGTTAGAGATACGAAAAAATTTCAAAAGTCAAAAAAGTTTCTAAATTGAACGAAGATATCAAAAATTGATTTTACGCTGACAAGTGGCGTACCGCGAAAAAGTTTGAGAGGGAAAACGGAGACATGGCTCCGGAAAAGAAAACACCCTGTAGTTTCTAGTTAAGATTCACACGTGCAATGATGGAGACTGTTGAAAATAGCTCGCATTCCAAGTTTCGACCAAGTTTCTCGAAAATTGTACGAGTTATGAAGAAAAAACCTATTTTTTTGGAAATTTAAACGCCCTGTAGCTCCGTAACGAAGCTTTTACGGAATTCAGAAATTCCAGAGAATAAGATGCATTCCTACAAACAGTTATATACGGTCCTGTAGACACCCCCTACCTTCTTCAAACATATAGGAGGTTCGCTAAAATTCTCACTTCGATAAAATCTTGTCCTCTCCATTTCGTTCATTTCGAATAAATGGGCATTGTTAATCTTATGCCAACTCGCAGTATGCATGTGAGAGATATCAACCAGATAGGCATTATTCAAATTTCATAGAGAATGCTTGACAAATTCATAATGCCCCTTTCTCATCTGGGCATAAATCAAGATATTAGATGTGACTTTGGTTCTCAGTTATTATGGTAAGTCATTTTCATGCTGGGCATATCAGGATAACTCTATCTATCTGTGCATAGATAACTTTCGAATTTTTATTTCTTCATTAACAACTGGATAAGTTGTTTGGTTGGTCGAGTGACAAAGCATATATTTTGATGTATGAATGCGTATACATACTTCATTCTAGGATGCTGTGTATATGTCTCGTAAGTTAAAAAATTAAAAAGTGAATTTTGTTCAGTGATTATTTCTTACGATTCTGTTGCGTTGTATATCATGTCACAGATTTATAAATCAGTTGTCAACTCAAAAAACTACAAAACTGTTCTGCCGACCAACATTTTCAATGCAAAAATTAAAATGTATACATGAATATTGCATTAATTTTAATAAAAATTCATTAGATAAAACTATTCTTGTAAAGAACTCGTTTCAACATTCGACCAATGAAAAACTTCATCGAGTCGTTTTTGAATTTTAGACATGCGTGGGAATATCTATAGGGTGTCATAATAGTATGTCACAACTTAAGGGGATTATCTATAGTCCATTCACGAAAGGTTGAGCCGTCGGTTGGCCATGGAAAATGTTTCACTGTGTATATTAAAATTTTAGGTTATGTTCTTTATTTTCTTGTCAGATTGATATGCAATGTTGTCAATATTGCATACAGTTCTCTGATAACTCGCAAGCTCGTCGGACGAGGCCGAGTACATTCGACAACGTTGACTTTATTTTACTCTATGACAGCAAATACTGCCAACTTCGGATAATAAAGAAACGCCTACTATGTGCTCAATCTTTCTTGAACGGACTATACGTATAATCTCAAGAAAAAATCCATATGAACATGGGTCCGCAAAGCTTCGTGACGGAGATAGAGGGTGTTGAAATTTCCAAAAAACTTTGGTTTTGTCTCCATAACTTCTGCAGTTTTTGGGATAATCAGTCTAAATTTCGAATACGAGCTATTTTCAACAATATCCATCATTGCACGTCCTGAATCTTAACTAGAATCTATGGGGTTTTTTCTTTGCCGGCGCCATGTCTCCTTTTTCCCTGTCAAACTTTTTTTCGGTAAGCCACTGATCAACGCAAAATCAATTTTGATATCTGGGTTCAATTTAAGAACTTTTTTTACTCCTATAATTTTTTCGTATCTCTAACTGTTTTCGAGTAAAAAAATATTGAACGATTGTATGCATTCGCATAATAAGCTTAAGTTAAGTCTCAGATGACAAGCTATCGAAATAAAAGCAAATTTTGGGCATATAGTTCTTTCAAGAAAGGTTGAGCGCATAGTAGGCGTTTGTTTATTTATCTGAAGTTGGCAGTGTTTGCTGTCATATAACGTAAAATAAAGTCAAAGTTGCTGAATGTACCCGGTCTCGTCCGACGAGCTTGCGAGTTATCAGAGAACTCTATGCAATATTGACAACATCGCGTATCAATCTGACAAGAAAATAAACAACATAACCTAAAATTTTAATATACACAGTGGAATATGTCTAATTTCCATGGCCAACAGACCGCTCAAACTTTCGTGAACGGACTATATTTCTATTATTTTGTTTATTAATCGAATAACATGCAATTGTTAAATAATTTTTTACTCGAAAACGGTTAGAGATACGAAAAATTACAGGAGTAAAAAAAGTTTTTAAATTGAACATTTACTGACTCAAAAACTTTTCGTGGTATATGCAAATGCTTCTATAAGAAAAAGTTTTTGGAGAAATTGAAAGTGATGTATCGGGTGTCCCGAATTCGTTGTCTATGAGGGGATCTCAGAAACCCTTGGAGCTAGAAGGAATGAATGGCACATTTTCGGGCTCGATTTTTGAGAGATTTAATTTGGTGAAAACCGTAACCTTGTAAGTTCAACCGTTTTCGAGATATTGGCGAAAATTGGAAAATGGCGTGAAATGAAAAGTTCTCATAACTTCTTCATTACTGGCGCTATGAACATGAAACGAAAACATTATACAGGCACTTTTTTTCGTAGAATTCTTTGATGTTATAAATTTTTTTTTATTGCGTTTTTTTTCGAAGTTATAATACAAACTTGTGTTTTTTTAAATGTGAACCATAAGCATTTGAATAGTAGATTGAACAGTCTTTTTTTTCCCTTTTCAAAATATATAACTTAATATATAAATTTCTTATTAAACTGTAAAAACATCAAAAGTTTTATTTCACACGAAAAATCAAATGGTTGTCTAAATATGATAATCTGTGAACATCAAATGATTAATAGATAAGAACAGATAACAAATTTTTCATAAATATTGTGCGAAGTGAAGTCCATTTTGGTCAATGCAAAGCTCACACCTTCTTTCTGACATTGTGAGGTGGAGCTTTGCATTGACCAAAATGGACTTCACTTCGCACAATATTTATGAAAAATTTGTTATCTGTTCTTATCTATTAATCATTTGATGTTCACAGATTATCATATTTAGACAACCATTTGATTTTTCGTGTGAAAATAAAACTTTTGATGTTTTTTACAGTTTAATAAGAAATTATATATTAAGTTATATATTTTTGAAAAGGAAAAAAAAAAAGACTGTTCAATCTACTATTCAAATGCTTATGGTTCACATTTAAAAAAACACAAGTTTGTATTATAACTTCGCAAAAAAACGCAATAAAAAAAAATTTATAACATCAAAGAATTCTACGAAAAAAAGTGCCTGTATAATGTTTTCGTTTCATGTTCATAGCGCCAGTAATGAAGAAGTTATGAGAACTTTTCATTTCACGCCATTTTCCAATTTTCGCTAATATCTCGAAAACGGTCGAACTTACAAGGTGACGGTTTTCACCAAATTAAATCTCTCAAAAATCGAGCCCGAAAATATGCCATTCATTTCCTTCTAGCTCCAAGGGTTTCTGAGATCCCCTCACTAGACAACGAATTCGGGACACCGATACGGTGGAAGAATCTTCTGGAAATGAACCATCTCAAGAAGTTCCTTCAGAAAGGGTCCAGACGAGTGTAGATTCTGTGGAAATGACGAGGAAACTCCTGTTCACATAGTTACAGAATGCCTCGCCATTATGCCAGCCTGCACACAGAATGTCTTGCACAGGTGAATCATAGGAGAAACGCAGATTTCGTTCCGCGAAGCCCTCTCAGATACTGTAGTTCCTTGAAGCTCTTGAACTTGAACGCGAGCTGTAGCGCAGTTGAGAAGAATGTAACCCCCTCAAAACTCTACATTCCTACAGGATAATAGCCGAACTATCATCAAATCAATAACTTATTTCCCAGAAATGTTCAAAACGAAAGCTAATCAGTGATCACCATTGTTCCAAACTTGTTATAGTAGACTGAATTTGACAAAATATCGTGCATCTTTATGTCCATTTTCAATAGCATTTCTTGAGCAAAACATGCCATTGTTTCTTTCAATTCAACGCTCTGTCTAGTCCAAATCTCGGCACGAAATTGAAGATGAAGAAATACAACGATCACTGATGATGACCGCTGAAGGTAACGAACTGAAAGAATTCGAATTCCAGATGACGGATTACTCACCCGGTTGACTATAATAAATCGATTACACAGAGCAACATCGAAAATTCAATAGGCTGTTGCTGGCATAACGAAATGTTATGGTCCAAAATGATACAAACCGTTACAGGAAAATTGTTGATGTTGATATTTGGATGTTTTGACCACTACAACAAGCACGATATAATAAATGAATGATGGGTTAGTTGATGGATTTTCAATGATAGATTGTTGCATTTGGGATAGAATTGTTTTTGGGTAATGATGGATTGGGTAATGAAAATATTGAATTTGTTTGGTCGGTCTGATTTGTTGATGTTGTCTTTCTTCAGCTATGTTTAATGTTTGATCGGTACTTTCTATTCGAACAGCTTATCGAGAATTCTCAGAGAATATATCACTACAAAGGGCATTTCAAATGATTTCCAGAAAAAAATCATCTTAGAAATAATATATCTACAGAAAAAAAAATTATTGAAATCACTGAAATAAGTTGGCAAATTCAAACGATCAGAATTGACGGTTGAGTGTGACGTACGTGTAAGCATTTATTTTATTGGTTGAATGTAGAAACACAGTTTGTAACGATGCGAACTGGCCACTCTGCTACGAGTATACAGGGTGTCGCGGAAAATGTGGGAAATCTCTCGGATTCAGATAGAACATAAAAAATTAAGATGACAAGTTCCCATAATTTTTTTTCCTAGCGCCCTCCCTACGAAGATACGACCTCCTAAATGACGCAACTGGAAATCCATTTTAGTGGAAGTTTCAAACTACTCGATATAAGTTGATGAAAATTTGATATGATTAATAGTATTAACGACCTCTTAATACATCGCACTCAAATTTCATTTAGCTTATTCAGTTTACCAGGGGCGGACTGGGTTGTACATTTTAATGCTTACATTAATTACACCCTGTATGATAAGGTGCTAAAAAAACAAATTTGGATACCTTGAACATTAAGCTAAAGAAAAGGTACTCTTGGTCAGTGTCAATAAAATGAACCGTTTTCGAAAAAAAATAATGTAAGAAGTAAGTAATTGAAATGTATTCCACTAAAATGAATTTCTAGTGGCGTCATTTAGGAGGTCGTATCTTCGTAGGGAGGTCCGCTAAGAAAAAAATCATGAGAACTTGTTTATTTTTTTATGTTCTATCTGAACCGAGAGATTTCCCACATTCTGTGACACCCTGTATACAAATCGCATTTTCAATATTTAATAGAAGTTAACCAGTTTTAATTTAGAGTTGAATAATATCAATATAATGATAAAGCCCAATGACGTTTCGTTTTGTTGACTGAACGGTTATTTGATTATGTTTCCTAGCTGAGATCTTTCATTTATTTTGATTACCAACCTTGTGGAAATGAAGCAAAGAAAAAATTTCATAAATAAGACATGTAAAAAACTAAGGTTTGCAATGATCACGGACGTTTTGTTGCTCTTTAAAATTTTAAATAATATGGTCTCGATTCCAAGGACATTGGAGAGTATTCCCTTCAGGATTCCTGACATTAGACTTCGTCATAATAATTTGTTTTACACCCCGTACAGACGTACAAATTGTTCACGAAACTCTCCACTCAATCGTATGATGGATACTTATGGGATATTTTTTGATAATTTTGATCTCTTTAATTCAAACTTTTTGTCTTTCAAGAAAATGCTGAAGAAAGAACTCTCATAGAATTGCTGATGTATTGTATTATTTAATGAATCATGGATTGTTAATTGAAGTATATTGATTATTTGTGTGTAAACAATATTATACAGGGTGACTGGTGACGTAAGGGACAACGGCTAACTGGAGATAGAGGACCTCAAACTGAATGAGTATTGGGGGTTTAAATGTCCTATAAGGCTATTAGTTTCAGAGATACAGGGTGTTTTTTGGAAAAGTGCAAAAACTAGAAAATCCCATATCTTCGTCAATATGGCAAATTTTTCGCTGATATTTGGCAAGCTTGTTACTATACATATTCTCCATCAGATCGAGAAGAAAAATTCCCAAAAATTGCAGGTCCGTATTCAAAAATTTCAATTTCCGTGTCAGGTTAGAAATATCACTCGGTATATGAGATAAAAATATTGAATTGGAAAATTGGAATCTTCAAAAAACACTGAGTAAAAATCTGTTTTCACTTTGAATGGCACAAATTCTTATAGTTTTTATGATATGTTGAAAGTCGGATATTACAATTTATTCATATTGAATTCAAGAAACATACTATTCCTGATAAAAAAACACTGATTTGAGATGCTTAAATAATCCTGACGCATTTTGAATATTCCTTCACATCTTGAACTGCTTTTTTATTATTTCTTATCAATATTATAAGAAAATTAAAAAAACAAAGAAATACAAAGAGAGGAACAATTAGTACATATGATTCAAAAATCTTGAAATACTTTTTCATTAAATTTTCTATCAATATTATAAGAAAAACTCAAAAAACAATACAACACAAAAAGATTAACAGTAGCACTATGGTCCATAAAAAAATCAAATAAACAAATGCTTGATATGCGAGAGCCATTCCCCTCACACACTTAATGACTCTTTTGAACAATTGAAGTACTTTTCATATCCACAAGATGAAAATTATACTCTTGATAGAACAGAAACACTGGATGTCAGCTCGAGAAAAGTTTGACTTTCTTCTCAGAACCCCTGAGCAATAATCCATCTGGTACTTATGTTTTCAACAAAATTTATTCTTCAATGAAATAATGTATGAATTTTGAGGACTTATTTTCCTCTATATGTACTTAGATGTAGCAACTTCATCTTCTTTTGAGAAGCATATGAATTTCTTTAATGCAAACAGAATATTAGGGAAACAAGTGAGTTTTTAGAATAAGAGGTTTATTATTCATTATAAATAAAATACATCCTACTACACAGAGTAGGCTTATTTCAAAAAATGACGTTTATATACAGTCATTGATTGTGAATTATTGGGAATTGTGTCGTTTGTTTATCTACTGAAAAATGCCTTCAATATTCACGAATGAAGAATATGTAGATGATACTTGTTTTTGGATTGCGCAAAATGAACGGATATAATATTTGGTCTCAGAATAATCCTCATCTCAAAAGAGAAAGAAATCATTAGAGTTCAAGAGAGCCAATAAATGCGTTGAAGCAAATTGCTCTGATTTCGAGCATTTGCTTAGTTGTTTTCTCATGAATCATTGCATTATTTAATAGAAGAATAAATTTTGTTGAAGAATAAGTATCAGATGGATTATTGTTCAGGCGTTCTGAGAAGAAAGTCCAACTTTTCTCGAGCTGAAATCTAGTGTTACTGTTCTATCAAGAGTAATTTTTCATCTTGTGGATATGAAACGTACTTCAATTGTTCAAAAGAGCCAATAAGTGTGTGAGGGGAATGGCTCTCGCATATCAAGCATTTGTTTATTTGATTTTTTTATGGACCATATGTGCTACTGTTAATCTTTTGTGTTTGTATTGTTTTTGAGTTTTTCTTATAATATTGATAGAAAATTTAATGAAAAAGTATTTCAAGATGTGAAGGAATATTCAAAATGCCTCAGGATTATTTAAGCATCTCAAATTCAGTGTTTTTTTGTTTCAGGAATAGTGTGTTTCTTGAATTCAATATGAAAAAATTGTAATATTCGACTTTCAAATATCATAAAAACTTTAAAAAATTGTGCCATTAAAACTAAAAACAGATTTTTACTCAGTGTTTTTTTGCAGATTCCAATTTTCAATTTGAGTTTTTTTTATTTCATATACCGAGTGATATTTCTCACCTGACACGGAAATTGAATTTTTGAATACGGACCTGCAATTTTTGGGAATTTTTTCTTGTCGATCTGATGGAGAATATGTATATTAACAAGCTTGCCAAATATCAGCGAAAAATTTGCCATATTGACGAAGATATGGGAGTTTATAGTTTTAGCACTTTTGCAAAAACACCCTGTATCTCTGAAACTAATAGCCTTATGGGACATTTAAAACCCCCAATCCTCATTCAGTTTGAGGTCCTCTATCTCCAGTTAGCCGTTGTCCCTTACGTCACCAGTCACCTGTATATGTGTAGGTATATTCTGTTTTGCTTTGCTGTTTTTTTGGTTGTGAGCTTATTGGCATGGATGTAGATATTTTTATTTTTGCGAATACTGTTTCTGGGGTTAACCTGTTAGTATTCCTTTTTTCATAAATAAATAAATAATAATAAATAAATGAGCAAAATATTGATGATAAAAAACAAATATCAATCCACAAAAAAATTACGACGATTAGGAATTTTTACTAGACATCATCCCAAAAAGTATGCTTGTGTAGAAACATTCGAAAAGCATGTTTATATTGAACTGTTAAGTTGAACGAAATACCTGAAGTGCCTTTCACAGTATCTCTTAAGAAATGGACATGAATGCCAAGTTTATACCTCTGACTTATTCTAAGAATAAGGGTTTCAAGAGTTCTTGAAGATGCAACAAAAAATTTACGATAGTTCCGTTTGTACAGTCGAATACAATTGGAAGGAATTTTTTGTGAAATAAACCCAAGAATCGCAGGATTATTATGATCCTATCAAAATATTCAAGTTCTTCCGCTTACATTCCATCAATCTGTTGATATGCTTTTTAAGAATATCAAAAATTAATTGTCATTAAAGAGATTTCTGATTTTTAGTGGTAGTTACCGCTTAAGAATCTATTAAAAAGTTTTTTATTAGTTTTTTGATGTCATTGTTTCCATGGATTAATACATTCTCTGCTATTATATTATAAATGAATACTTAAATATATAGCTTGTTTCAAACGATGCTGAGTTACAAAACAAGACAAGTTTATTTTCAATTTGGGTATTGCTCTTCTCAATCAATGGGTCATTTATTTTTCCTATTTCTTGTGATATGAAACTCTAGATTTCCCTCATTCGCATTTGTCCCAACCACTTTTAAATTTCCGTCTTGAATGTCAAATATAGGCTTGCAGAAAAAAGTTCTAAATCGTTGCTTAAATCGTGACAACATTGTGTTACATTCTTATAGGATAAGATGTAAAAACATTTTAGTTTATGTTATAATAGAACTTTATGTTTAGCTATTTCAGAAGAAGAAACACTAGGAACTTAAATTTTCAGCCAGTTTTGGTCAAAAATTCTTCTTTGAACTGAGAAAAAACGTTTCAAGTTCAAAAAGTGACCTATGACGATAGTCAAAACTTTGAATTTTATTGAATAAGAAAAATGATGAAAGTAGTCGATAATTTCCACATTCATCATCAGTATTTCACGTATACAACTAAAATTATCCTAATCAGAAATTGAAACATGCTTTGAAGCTTTTATACACTTGTAATCAAGGGTATATTTTCATAGTAGGACTTTTGATTCTTCAAGAATATGTAGAGGATTTAAATTGGCAGTGGTTCGAAGCATCATCTATCAATTTTTCTCGCAACTTGCTATCAATAGGGCGCAATGGAAATTATTAGGTAAGTTTCATTTTCGTTTTCCTCAATGCACTGATAATCCGGTAAATATCTAGTTTACCAGCCAGTTACCGATCTTCAAAATATTTGGCATATTGTTTCGTTATGATGCCACAGTTTCAATTTGAGCACCGGCAAATCAATATTTTCCGAGAAAATAGAAAAAGATTCTATAAAACGTTCATTATTCAGGTGCCATTTTTCTTAATACGAACCAGACCTTTGGTTTTCAGTGACAAATAAGTATTTATGAGATTCGCCAATCTTATAAATAGTTGGCACTGTTCTTATCTTTGCTAACCTAACCTAAGCTAATAGGTTAGCTTGAGTTAGGTTAGGTAGCTAAGATAGGAACAGTGCCAAGTATTTAAAGAGTGTTAATCACCCAAAGACACTCATTTCTAAAAAAAAATATGGTTCCAAATAAGAGAAGTGCCACTTCAAGTAATGAACAATTTATAGAAAGTCTTTTTCGATTTTCTCGGGAAACATTGATTTGCCGGTGCTCAAATTGAAACTGTGGCACCACAACATCATAACGAAACAATATATCAAATATTTTGAAAATATGTAACTGGCGGTAAACTAGATATTTACAAATAATCCTTTGTTGAAGATAGATATGTTCATTACAGGTGCCTGACCCTATGTGAAGTCACAGTTCAAATTAAACACCCAATTTGACATACTTCTCTGAATTATTTCGAAAGATCTCCATTCATATACAAAACAATCCAGAATTTGCTATTCGATAAACGCTACTTACATCCCCGCAGAATACATATCAACACACGCACGAATTCCAAACTCTCCCACCACAAAACACCGTTGCTTTCCGTAATCCAATTCCGTGGTTCACCTAATCCATTCATCCATTAACCCAGAACAGAACACCGCACTGTCAACTTAAACTTATCACCGAACACAGAACTGAGAACTATTCCCAGCTCACACTATCGTCCGTCCACCCAAACCATCGAACTGCGTTTAGTGCGTTTCTCGCTTAGTCGCACGTCGGGGTCTCCCGACTGGGCTAGGCAATAGGACACCTAACCGTCTCAGATATCGAGGTCCGAGGACCTTTTCACGTCTGGAGGACTTCTCAATCGGAAACATAGAAACTGAGAGCCGCCTTTATTGACCGTAACGTGTATTTGCGCGCCAGATAACACAATGAGCTATTAAAATCGCGAAATTGCACCGGAACATCGGCCGAGTTTCGTTACAGTTTTATAATGGCGGAATGGATTGGAACGAGACCGAAAAATGGCGGCAGGCGGTCAAAAGCGGTTGTAAACAAACGCGGTATTGTTTGTGTTTTTCTCCGGTATAATTGTGTTGTTATTTTTAATGTGTTCATTCAAGTGTCTGTTGACATTGGGTAGGTATATTACAAGCTACATATCAATTAATATTTATACCCTACATAAGGCTCTTATTTTGGTACCCATAATGTAGGGTATAACTAATGAATTCAAGCGAGTTCCACTTGCTACTTACTGTCTTAACCTTTGCAATTTTTCAGCTGTTATTTTTCAAAAGTTTACTTCGGTATCATATTCATTTAATGTTTTTTGTCATTTTTCCGAAGTTGAATTCGATATTTAGGATGAAATACCGGTATTTAAATCTATGGGAGATGATTACCCTTCAATAGGGTCTGTAGCGGTCTTAGAATATTCGAAAATCATCACTTGGAACGCCAGACCTGTTTTAGAACACCTCCTGGCCCAAGAGCATGAATTGAGTATTTTGTATCCTAATATTGAAGGTTCGAATAGTTCTAAATTTAAATTTTGTAAAAACGGCAAGAAAGAGTTTTTTCTACTGAGATTTTTCCCTGTGCTCTGGTATCATTCGCTAGAATAGTATGGTACCCGTTCTGCACCAACCTCAGCTAGGGATTTTTTGTTTCATGCATTGTATTTTATTAGCTCTCAATTCAAAAGAATAAATAAATAAATAATGTTTATGCTCTCAATCTTTTTTAATTTCTTGATTTCGAAGAGTTTGGAAGGCAAATCTGTACTCATAAAATTCGTCTAATTTTTTTCGACATGGTATGACTGAAATGAAAAGTTTTGCCATTGAATTTCATGAAATAAGGGTATAGGTATAATTCAATTGTCTCATAAGATCATCATAAGTGGAATATTGAAGACTAATATTTGTGAAAGCTTTTGAATTGGTTTTTAAATTATACTATTGCTGAGTATTTCAACTAGGTATTAGATAGAGTTATCTCATACCTAATAGATTATTTCCCACACCAAACTTGTTATTTTCAGTGATAAGACAACTTCATTGAAAGTTTCTCTCATTTCGCCAGATTTTTGGATTACCTAAATGAATCCACATACCATCAAGATAACTTTTTTGGAGCGAATTCTTGGTATCTTATCAGTAATGGACGAACTTGACTGGTTATCTAACAGGAAAATAACTCTAATATAACCTAACCTAACAGGTTTTGTCATACAAAGTTAAATATTTTCGAGAATTTAGCAGACCTTGTAGAGGCAATTTTTTTCTATTTTATTCATCGAGAATCGAGTCGAGAATACCTATATGTGTGTATTTTTTTGTGTTTTTTAGTAATGTTGATTGGTTTTGAGTAAATTTGTTCATTGAATTTTATCTCGAAACAGTTGGAATAATATATTTGAATAACCGTATCGGTGTTTTTTGGATAGAGTAGAATATATAAGGCATATAATGTATAGAAATAAGACATAACTTAAAACAGGATGTCTTAAGTGAAGGTAACCTTTTCAGAAAAAGAAGAACAATATAAATGTAAAACAATTTGTGAAGAAACTCTCTATTATCCGGAGACAGTTTAAACGATTTGGGGTACCTGAACAGGTCTATTATTCGAATTCACGAATGGGCAGGTCCAACAAAAAAGAATATAAAGATACCTCTGTTCCTATCCCCTTTAGGGAAATATTTCGAAAGTAAGTGATGGTCAGTTGAATGTATCTTCTCTCTATACATGATGAAGTGATTTAGTTTCTTTTTTTAGTATAATATATATATTCATTGATGAGTTTTAGGAGCACTTGTGAAACTCATATGAGCATACCTATATTTTCTGCTTATCAGAAAGTTTAGATGTTTGAGACAGAAGGTAAACATTTTAGATCAAAAAAAGTTTAGTTCTTTATGTCATGCTACTACAGATAAGGTTTTCCCAGGTGAAATTTATTTCTCATTACTTATGTATAAGTTTTTTGCATTTCTGCAAGTTTTTTCATGACATTTTGTCCGAAATCACTATGCACACTATCACTTGTCTCACAGATAGTGATTTCGATATATGTTAAGGAGATTGTCAAGCAATAAACCCTTATATTTCAATCAAAGAATGTTAATAATTATTCGATCTACTGGCATCCATTATTGAGAAAGTACAGGACGGATTTCTTTTTCGAAACAACATATACTTCTTTGTCGAAGTACATCTTGTAATCAAATCCATTTCCACTCACCATAATATTATATCGATCCAATCTTTCAATGACATACGAACATTTAACAATCAAATATGTCAACTCGGGACCAAATCCACAGAAATATATAATCACTCAATCACTAACACCCCAAACGTCACCCATGACAGTAAATCCTAGATGGCGCCCACATCGAGACGTTAAAAGGGCAATTTACCGCATGGACACTTGTCAACAAAGCACAATAAGGCCCGATTATCATATCACAAGAAGAGAGACATAATTTAACACCGCATTAACCTCAATTAGATTCGTTCATACCGCGCACAGAGCACTCATCACTCGGAAATCAAGGCAACGGACCATAGAATCCGTGTTTCAGATACACAGATTTCACGCAATCGTCGTAAAACGAACGTACGGGTTAATGAGCGAGCAGCAAGATGCTGAAAGGTTGAGATCGGACTGAAGTTGCATCCGTACGAAGAAGAGAGCCATCGACAAAGTCCGAGTGAAACAATCAGGAGAGGAGAGAAGAGCGACCACCCATGCCGCTAGACCAATCTCTGGCCAGAATGTCTTATTCCAGGTCCGACAATATAATAAAACACAATCACGACGAAATAAGACCGCGAGGATGATTGAGCCGTGGATTGCGAATAGCCGCAAGGGCTCAAGATGGCAGAAAGGATCTCGCTACGTGCGCGTCGGATGACAGAACTAATGATGTTCTTCTTCAATTTAGGGTCTTCCCGACCACGGACGGGCTTTTCTGTGATCAGTGGCGGTCATCCGTGGATACAGAATGGGGAAGAGAGCAAAGTGACATAGAAATGAAGATATTATCTTGACCATTATTTATTGTGTGAATGTCTTTTAGGTTTAGTTATAGTTATAGTTTAAAAAGAGGTTACAGTTCACTGCGACCTCAAGGTCTATTGTGCCCCCTTACAGATCTTTTCTAAACACACCCTTCACAGCTCGCCTTCCAGTTCCAGAGATCTGATGAAATTCAATATGTGTGAAGGCTTCAACGAGGCTAGTTCCTCACTCTTACAAGTTTCTTGCCCAAGGCATTCTCTCCTTAGGCTCACAATGGCAAAGCATTTCGTGACTAGGAGAATGGGGGTTTCTTCTTTCTCCCCGCAGAACCTACACTCGTCAGTGTTCGATAATCCCATCCTCAATAGGTGCTTCCTGAGGCGACTGTGTCCTGTGAGAATGCTAGTGAGGAGGTGTAATTGTTTCTTACCAAGATCCAGATATCTTTTGGATCTTTCTGTTTCTCAGTTCCGAAGGAACTTAGTGGAATGATCCATCCCTGGGAGATTCCGCCAGAGTTTTTCCTTCTCGCCTTTTTCTTTTCCGAAAACTCTTTCTTATAAGTACATTTACCTATACCACAGGAGGGTTCTGGGCTAATAAGTGACATTCGTGCGCCCTCTTTGGCAAGTGTATCTGCCTCTTCGTTTCCTTTGATTCCCTAATGGCCGGGAACACAGATTGAAAAGACCTTATTTTCCTTGTCTACCTCATTGAGTTTGTTCCGTTTTAGGGTTAGATATGATTAGATTTATCGAAAAGGATACTGGAGATTGGTTACCAATACACTTTCGATCTATAAAAATATTTTGACTCCTTTTTTTCAGCTGAATAATGGACCTTGAGCTGAAATCGCCAACCTGTTTCATCAGTCAATGTCATGATCTAAATGAATACTTTTTGAGCATTGCAGAATCATCAGTGTCTTCTAGGCCAAGTCACACAAGGAGCTGAATCATTTGAGATTCTTCAACACAGCTTGAAGAATTTCTTGTGTGTTCTAATACAGATAGATTCTCTTCCGCTTTGATTCCTCCGCAAATCATTTTGTTTTCGTAGTGTCGATACCTTGTTTTCTGGAAAGATTTTTGGTCTCCTTGTTTTTCTTGATATTATAAAGTACGAGAATTACACCAAATTAAACATAACATATCGGTTCGAAAGTTAGTCAAGCTGAACCAAGCATTTAATTACAACTGAAGACGTTTCAGTAAGTAAATGCCCTCCCAAAATACTTATGGTCATCGAAAAATGCATAGATAGAAATCTGGAACGACAAAATCATCCATTCTGATTTTAAAGTTACTATTAGAGCACTGAACTCTTATGTCATCGACTCAAAGCTAATGTGGGAAAGCCGAAGAAAACTTAAGGACGTAGACAAGAACAATAAGGTCTCTATAGTCTGGGTTCATAATCACTTATGAATCAAAGGAAATGAAGATGCTAACACACCAGGGAGAACTAACGCCACTTTCTGGTTGAGAACCCTTGTAAGATTAAGTCGAATACACCTATAAGAAAGAGTTTTTGGAGGAGGGAGAAACTGAAAGAGAAGCACTCTGGAGGAATCTTCCAGTAAAACATTATTCCAAAAATTTCCTTCTGAAGGAACTGCAGGTTCCAAAAAGTATTCGGATCTTAGTATAATGAGTAAAGCTTCTTCACTGGCTTTCTTACAGGACATTGTCGCCTTGGGAAGCATATGAAGAGAAGTGTCTCAACAGAATCTGGCAAATGTAGATTCTGCAGGGAAGAGGAGAAAACTCCCGTTGAATGATTGCAAATGACTGTAACCAATTTCAGAAGACAATTACAAGATTGAGCAATTTAGAGAATGAATATGTATGCACTTACCTCGAAAGTTGAAAAAGAAGGTGTCGGTGAAATCACCCCCAATCTGGTAGCAGAAGAGGCGTTGGGGATAGGGAAAAGGGACGATTAACCTTTTTTGCATCGGTTTTGTGGTGATCACTTAATTGGTCGAGTCTCACACACTTCACTCGAAATTGCCCAATAGGTTTAAACAGAAGAACAGATGAAATTGAAATAGATGCTCATCAGAAGATAATAGATAAATTTCATTATCAATAACTTAAGTTTGCTCACTTTTCGAATCAGAGCGCACATTTCGATACTTGAGGCGGTGCCAGCAATCGGGACAATTTACTCCAAGAGCTAGGGAGGATTGACGACTGAACACCTGTTCACTTAGTTACAAAATGCTTCGCCATTACAAGCCTGCGCAAAGAATATCTGGGACAGGAGAATTATAGAAGAAATGCGGATCTAGCATTGGGGCTGTCGAATTGGAGAGCGAGCTGCAGTGTAGATGAGAGAATAGTTCTGATGGAGGTAACGATAGACTTTTACAAAATGTAAGCTTTGCTCCTCAAAAAACTGTATTATGTAATGACAGAAGTTGGATATCTAACAGGGTAAGGCAAATTCACTAACTTCGAAAATGACTGAGAGTATTGTCATTATTACTCGCAGGTGGCCATATTGTCTTTGATCAACATCCATGAGCAACACTCAACTAAACTAACTAACTAAGAAGAGAAACTTCCAGTACTTCATTTTTTTTAAAGATCACAAAATGAAGAACTCAAACATCTTCTTCAGATCAGTTAACTGTAAGACGAAATCATGGGTCAATGCCAAATATCGTTAATAAATGCCAAGCCCCATTCAAACCCATTATATGAACGCCACTGGCGCACTTCTTCAATTTAGGGCCTTCTCGAGTCCGGTCGGTGTTTTCTATGGTCTGCGCTGCGTGGCCGCGGTGCATTATTAGCATAAGGTAAGTTGGATTTCTGCAAAGGTCGACAGTATTGACCGTGTAATTAGGGCCATTAGCGAGGCTCGGATGCACTGATAACTCAATATAGATGGGAAGATGCTGATACTAATGCGGATCCATCACGCTAAGAGGAATCGGAAAATTCTCTTCGATGCAATGCGAACTTTGACCACAGAGTGGGAGGCGCAGAAGTTTTTACGAGGACATAAAATATTCAGAATGAAGCGGTGGATGAGAGGTTATTGTAAAATGAGCATAGATCAATTATAATGTTGGGAAACGAACATAAAACATTAGGATAACATGGAGCTTCGTTAGTATTTTTCTTTAATTTGGACACAGAGGTTATATTTATAATACTTAAAACTACGGTGTAAACTGACGTTACCCTGAGCGCACCGTGTCGTGGACTGAAGACGTAAAATTTGCGAAATGCAAGAACTCTTCGGACAATGCGACAAATGGTAAACATCTTGCTACTTCGTTCGAGGTTCATGCTATGGAAGAAGGTTTTCGTTTGGAACTAGAGATGGTGTCTTCGGTATATTTATAACTTAAGGAAGATGCCATTTCGCTGTGAGTTCCAAGAAATACCTCGTATCATTCAAAGCTATCCTTTGCTGATGAGTCCTAATAAGGATGAAATGGCCATCCATAGGTACTCTTTTTGATGATGGGAAGATGCTGATACTAATGCGGATCCATCACGCTAAGAGGAATCGGAAAATTCTTCGATGCAGTGCGAACTTTGACCACAGAGTGGGAGGCGCAGAAGTTTTTACGAGGACATAAAATATTCAGAATGAAGCAATGGATGAGAGGTTATTGTGAAATGAGCATAGATCAATAATAATGTTGGGAAACGAACACAAAACATAAGGATAACATGGAGCTTCCTTAGTATTTTTCTTCAATTTGGACAAAGAGTTATAATTAACGCGCGTTCAAAAAAATTCGTGGTCAAGTAAGCTGTGGATTCTATTTTTCCTAAGAGTCTATGAGGGGAAAAATAGAATCCACAGCTTACTTGACCACGCTCTTTCACTCATATCCATAACATCATTCAAGAAGTGGCACTCTTATCAATTTGTGAGGGCCGTTTTCCTTTCATCCGATTTGTCATCTTGAAATTGTATCTGAAAAAACAAAACAACATGAGAATGTTATGAGTAATATAACGTGCGTTCAAAAAAATTCGTGGTCAAGTAAGCTGTGGATTCTATTTTTCCTAAGAGTCTATGAGGGGAAAGATAGAATCCACAGCTTACTTGACCACGAATTTTTTTGAACGCACGTTATATTACTCATAACATTCTCATGTGTTTTGTTTTTTCAGATACAATTTCAAGATTACAAATCGGATGAAAGGAAAACGGCCCTCTCAAATTGATTAGAGTGCCACTTCTTGAATAATGTTATGGATAATAAATGGTTCCTAGGTGGACGCACTATTTGAGTTGTGTTATCCATCCTCCATTCATTAGGGGTGTTCGAGATACAATACAAGAATGAACTTAAACTTGGCAAAACAGTGATTCAACTCAATAATTTTATTTACGGTTCAAGCTTAGTTTAATACTAATGATCTTTCCAGCGAAACACACATAGTCCATGGGCCAGCGCCGGTTTTTCATCTGAATATTTGTGAGTAGCTCCATTTTGACGAAATGCTCAACTTTTTCCTATACGAAAATTCTCGACAGTGAGGTCTAATATAGTATGGACGCGTCAAAAGTGTTGAATGGGTAAATGTTCAAATTTTATTGCCAACAGCTACTTTATAAATTATGTCTTGAAACAATTTTATTAGAAATTGAAAACAATAATTGTCCTACAAAAATGATGATTCTATCAAAGTGTCCCCCACTCCCAACATAAAACAACAACTAGGCCAAAAAAATTATTACTTACTGGCTGATTTTCTCACTGTTGCTAAGCAAATATTTCCATTATGACCTTGTCACATTGTTCTACAAATTGAGTGGTACGTTTTTCTAGTCCTACGCTCGGAAATTGTCAATTGTTAGTAATCATTTTAAATTGTGGGTCTGTGGTACAATTTCTGAGTAGGACTGGAAAAACGTAACACTCAATTTGTAGGACAATGTGACCAATTCATAAAGGAAATATTTGCTAAGCAATAGTGAAAAAATCAGCCGGTTAGTAATAATTCTTTTAGACCTAGTTGTTGAAATATGTTGGGACAGGGGGGACACTTTGATAGAATCATCATTTTTGTAGGACAATTATTATTTTTAATTTGTAATGAAATTGTTTTAAGACTTAATTTATGAAGTAGCTGTTAGTAATAAAATTTGAACATTGAAACATTTAACACTTTTGACGCCTCCATACTGTATTGCCCTCACTATCGAGAATTTTCGTAGAGGAAAAAGTTTGGCTTCTCGTCGAATTGAAGCTTCTCACAAATATTCAGATGGTTAGTAATTATTATGAAAAACAGGCGCTGGCCCATAGACTAACATGCAATAATAGACAACACAAAGACAGAGAGATGAAAGAGAGAGAGAGAACCCGAAAAAACACAAAGAAACCAGGCTGACAGTAGACTCCACTCAATCAAACAAGTTGAGGATTTTTGTGTTTACTATGAAAAAAGCTTTAGTTGACTTTTTGTATTCATTGAAATTCGTTATATCTTTTATAGTAGCTGATAGGAAATTGAAATGTTTGGGTATTAAAAATACAAACCTTTTATGATATTCTGCTTTAGACTATAATTTTTAGACAGGAGTATTTCAAAGTTCAAAACTACATATCTTCCACAGTATATTTCAAGTAGACCTTCTGCATATCCTCAAATTTTAATCTCAACCTCATTTATATGATAAATAATACATCCATGAATCATCTATCTGCTTGTAGGGTCTCTAAGTCCATCAGAAGCGCATAATATCTTCATTTGCGGTAACTCAATAACCAGAAAAAAAATTCCAATGAATATCAAAACAGCCCAAGTCACGATAAAATCTCCTCGAACTCATGATGACGCCAATTTTTAAACTATTCATTATTTATTACGATCTTCGAGCAAAGCGCTGAACAGGTTACGTTAGAAATATTTGATATCAAATTGCAGATTAACCATGTATCCGCCTTGAGTAGTACCAGGAACATCGATTTAAATTCAAATTGCTCCTTTCTCACCTGTTCTTTGCGCGGTTATAATATTTAATTGCTTAATTAAAGCTATTTATTAGGAAAGGCTGCTGAAAGTGATATGCTAGGAGAAAATAGTGAATTTATACGAAAAAGGTGTTTCAACAAATTTGGTAATTGCATACTGAATATTTATCATGGGTATAATTTTAGGAAATAAGAGAATATGATTTAAGAACTTTTAAAGAAGAAAAGGTATACAACCCACCATGGAAAAAGTAATATCAGAGGTTATTGAACCACACATCTCAAAATTTACCTTGGTGCAAAACATTTCAATTTGAATCTATGGGAGATATTCAAGATATCAATTCGAATCATATGAAAGAAAAGGGCAACATTTGTAACAATTTAAACTCAAATGAAGTAGGCAAGAAAAACACGGTCTTTTTGGTCTAGGTTTGAGAGATTGAGAATGAATGTCTCAGATTCACTTATGAGGACTAAGTGATATTATGAGGGGAAGTGTTGACAAAGAATTCCTTCATAAATGCAGAAATGTGCGAAAAAGTTTCTGGTATAATCCGGTGGTACGTTTTTGGACTCGACCAAGAAGTATGATTTTGAAAAATACATTTGATCGTTACCATAGCAACGAATTAGTTATCAAAAGTTTG
The DNA here is from genome assembly GCA_013421045.1 of Propylea japonica. Lineage (NCBI taxonomy): Eukaryota > Metazoa > Arthropoda > Insecta > Coleoptera > Coccinellidae > Propylea > Propylea japonica. Next base: position 1,493,868 of record CM024239.1, read on the forward strand.
CATATTGTACGCAACACGTTCGAAAATATTTTTTTTGGGCTCGCAGACATCCAGAAATTTGTCTTTCAGTCCAAAAATTCTATTTTCCCTATATTTTAATAAATTATCTTCGGCAATACATGAATTGTCACAAGTGTCAAATTGAAGGAAATATCTGAAAAAAGTTGACAGGAAATAAGTCGTTCCGATAACTGAAATGTCCGACCAACGTTCAGGGATCTTTTATTAATAGTTATTTAATCAACTAGGTTATTAAGGACAGCGACTAATGGTCAAGATATTTTAATAGTTCCAGACCATTAGTCGCTGAATTAATAACCGTGTTGATTACAAGATTTTTCCGGCGAATATGAATTGTGTATAAATTCGTGAATGAAATACATTCTAATTTTGCACAAGACATACATTTGACAAAATGGAATTTCTATGTTCCAGTAGAGTTTTGACATTTCTCGTAGTGATTCTGAATACTTTGTGTACGGTTGCCATGAGGATTGCACATTAAAATGGCTAAAAAATGGAGCACTAAAATGGGTCATCAATGCTCAATTTCTTACACATTAAAATCACCTTTTATTTCGAGGTTGGAGGAAAAGGACCCTTTAATGAAGTTAGGCCTCTATTTGGGTTTCGATAACTCTCTATTGAATGCAACCCTTTAACAATCTACTAATCAGTGCTCTTATAAAGTGCAATTAGTTTGGATCAAATATGTCCTAATACCCTGTATGAATTTCCATGTCCAATCCTCCACTGGTGTCCACCAAACCGTATAAAAAACAGAAAAATAACGAGTCAATCAACGTTCCGCGATGACTATCATTAACATAAAAGTGCAAACAGCGTATTTTCAATAATTAGCGCTCATGTCAATATCAAAGATAATCATCGAGCATTGCACCTCCTGGTCGCAGTAATACTCGTAAAATGGAAATTTACAGTGTTGCAGGACTGGCCGGATGCGAGAAGCGAACTCTCTCGTCTTGTTACCTCAATTTAGTCCATTAATGAGACAGCAATAGTATGAGATTTGCCGTAAAGAATGCATACGCCTATATTTTATTCCGAAGAGATGTTAAAACTTGAGCGTTGTTATTACTGAAGACGTTTGTGCTAATTAGATCGGAATATCAATTTAAATTAAATTGACAAATACAGGGTGTCTCCCATATAAAAGTGTTCACCCTCATTAACTGAACAACGAATCAGAATTTGTGAAAATATTCGGGCAGGTCTATTTTTTATGACGGGGGGATGATACAAAGCTTGTTTCTACTAGCAATCCCCTGGAGATTGTTGCAACCCCATCAAGAATTTGAATAGGAAAAGTGGGTAGTTTTGTAGCACAAAAGTATGCTTGGATTCAAATTTGTATGAACTTACAGTTTGTGTTTCATATAGAGTGGAACTTCCCTATAACGAAAGCACTTACTAAATCCGCTAAAAAAATTCGTTATAAAGAAATTTCGTTCTACAGAAAATTTGTTTCTATAGTCGACAATGTCGCGATCGACCTCACTAATAAATTTAAGTTTATCATTCAAACTTGAGCACTTACTTTTAGAAAATTTCGCACAACTTTCATACTAGCGTAATAGTTAGATTGAAACCAAACTGCCAGGGGTGTATTTAAAACTGTTTCAGAAGGATCTCTCTGCCCGCCGTAATGATTTAGTTCAAGGTCGGGATTTATTACCACCCTTGTACCTTCTTACCAATACCTATTCAAATAGTGATTTTCTTTGAGTATTTCGTTATAGTGAGAATTAACTTCGTTTTAGAGGGTGTTTTTAACATGGAATTTGTATTCAAGGTGCAATGTCTTGTACGAAATTCGTTATACAGTGACATTCGTTATACAGATGTTCGTAATAGGGAAGTTCCACTTTATAACTAGACAATAGACTCAGATACCAATCACTGGCGTACCCAGGGGGGGGGTTATTGGGATACAACCCCCCCATTGGTCAAAAAGAACTCTCTCTCTCTCTCTTTTTTTTTACCAGTAAACTAGCAAGGTAACCCCCCCATGAGTCGGCTCTAGTTACGCTACATCTATGGTATCATACCATAATTGAGCTTCACAGGAATACTCTGCTAGCTATTTACTTCATTTCCGAGAAGATTTCTGTCAAAATTTAACCCATTTTAATAACCTGAACTTTTCCTGATTTTCCTAAAAAATCTCATGATATGGCAATATTACTTCATTTTTTAGTTTTAGACGGTGTTTTTAACATGGAATTTTTATTCAAGGTGCAATATCTTGTACGTTTTATCGGTACCATAATTCCATAAAATCACCCTGTAACTTAGTGAATTTTCATTTTATAGGACACGAACTGCAGGTTTATACAAATTTGATTCCATGCATACATTTGTGCTACAAAACTATCCACTATTTCTATTAAAATTCCTGATGTGGTCACAACCCTCTCCAGGGGTTTGCTAGTAGAAACAAGCTTTGTATCCCAGACCATTATGGTTATGGTTGCATTATGTTGATCGAGAATTTCGATTTTTTCATTTTTGAAAGCGATTTCTTTTGAAATAAATCGAATGGTTAATTTGTAGTTCTGAAAAAAGAAAGTGCTTATTTGTCAGCTTACGTAAGATGTCCTTTGACCCATCGAATTTGTCGGGGATGATTTAACGATATCACTACTCACCTGAAATGAAAAAAATAAATTAGTTATGTTTCTGAAGATCAACATAGCATGGCATGGTACAATATCATGTACGCAAAAGTTATTTTTTCAACTAGTTTATTATAATCGCTAGATAAATGAGGAGTTGATTACAAGATTTGTATCTCAAGTATACATTTTTCATCGAAATACATTTTTATTATGCACCAGAGATTCATTTGACTAATATAAGCTATATGTTTCTACAGGGTGTTCGGTAATTCGACTTGATCCTTCGAAAGGGATATATTAGACGTCATTTTGCAGCGAATTGCATTGAGAGGAGCATAGTCCAAAAATCTATGGATACGGAGATATAATTCATGATACAATTGAGAATAACTCGAGAAAAATATTGTGAACTTGGTGTACAAATGTAAGGGAAAAATTTCTTGTGTGATTAGCTGTTCAAAAAGGTACATATAGTCCGTTCACGAGAGTTTGAGCGCAAATTGAGCGTTTGTTTATTCATCTGAAGTTGGCAGTATTTGCTGTGATAACGTAAAATAGAGTCAACGTTGCCGAATGTACCCGGCCTCGTCCGACGAGCTTTCGAGATATCAGAGAATTCATTGTTATATTGACAACCCTGCGAATTAATCTGGCAAGAAAATAAACAACATAACCTAAAATTTTAATTTACACAGTGGAATATGCCAAATTGTCATGGCCAACCGACGGCTCAACCTTTCGTGAACGGACTGTACGTCAATAATTCCTACATGCAATAAAAAACTATTGCCGGAAAACCGTACGGTAACATATAGTCCGTTCACGAAAGTTTGAGCCGTCGGTTGGCCATGGAAATTTGAATATTCCACTGTGTATATTAAAATTAAAGGTTATGTTGTTTATTCACTTGTCAGATTGATACGCAATGTTGCCAATATTGCATAGAGTTCTCTGATAACTCGCAAGCTCGTCGGACGAGGCCAGGTACATTCGGCAACGTTGGCTTCATTTTACGTTATGACAGGAAATACTGCTAACTTCAGATAAATAAAGAAACGCCTATTATGCGCTCAAACTTTCGTGAACGGACTATACTTTTTTGAGTCATTCAAATATCCTCTATTTCACTCCTGTGATCGAAATATAGAGGATATCTGAATGACTCGAAAAAGTATGTTACCTGTACGGTTTTCCGGCAATATTTTCTGATTGCATGAAGGAATTTTTGACGTATGTACTTTTTTGAACAGCTAAACAAACAGGGAAGTTTTTCCTTACATTGTACACCAAGTTCATACTACTTTTCTCAAGTGATTCTCGAAAAATTGACTAGAAACTTGGTTGAAGCCATCATAAACCTTCCTGATTCATACATAAACGACCTCAACCATCGGCTACGTTCCCGAACACGCCCGATAGTGTCCGATCAAACCGAGCGACTCTTCTCGTAATTGAGATATGAAGAGATGGAATAATGCCGGCCTTTTTCATGACTTCGTGAGGTTGTGGTTACATGGGCGGGCTCGATTCACGATGCCGAAACCTATAATTGCGGCAATTTGATTTTCTTATGCCCAGCTCGACTTGATATACTCGTTTTGTCGATCGTGAGTGTTCAAACAATGACGCCCGATTTCTTCCCAGATTACCGCAGTTCGCCAGTTTCGTGTTTCCAAATTAGTGATCATAAATTTGTTATTCGGTTTATTATTTTCGGATACGTTTTCTGGGGGACTATAATCATCTGGATGAGAATCGATATTTATATGGACGTGGATGGAGTAACATGTGTTCGGAAATTGCTACTCGAGAGAGGAGGTGCTTTGAGAATTTGTTGAGGATTGTCGACCAAATTGGCATCATGGTAGCTAGTTAGTACCAGTTCGGGAACGAATTGAAAAAGTGTACTATGATGATTATAAAGGGGGGAAATGGACCAAAAAGTCGAACTTTTCGATGGTTGTAGTCTGCAGATGACAGTTGAGCTTGTCAAACTTTATTGACATTTCTGTTCAGTAAGGTTTGGTCATAGAAATTATAACTCCAATGGAAGCGGCGAAAGAGAGAGACTCGTGATGCCATAAGAAAGATAGAGCTAGTGGTGGCAAGATTAATTGGATTAATTTCATTTTTTGAGAATAATTTGTTTTCTTGCTATTTTTCAGACGTGTTTCAAATTAGTATATATTATATATTAGTATGTATAGCAAAAAAACAGATTATTCTCAAAAAATTAAATTAATCCAATTATCTTGCCACCACTAGCTCTATCTTCCTTTTTGCATCACGAGTCTCTCTCTTTTGCCGCTTCCATTTCTATGATTGGCTCTCAAATGGGATTTGCGGGCCTTTTGCCACCTCTAGCTCTATCTCTCTCTTGGCATCACATTCTCCGAAAGTGTTGAATGACAAGGCTCATCCATGTAAGGTTAGTATATCTATGGGTTTGGCTGAGATGCTTGAGAGAAATAGAGGTTTCACTGTTTCTCTTTTGAAAACCTCCTTCGCCTGCCTTTTAGGTTGTGCTGTTCAAGAATAATATCTGTAGCAGAATTCGCATTTCATTCAATTTTTCTCTGAATTATGACCAAGAAATCCAAGAACCACATGTACACTATCGTTAGACTCCTTTTCGAGTGTTTTTCAGGCAGAAATACTAGCAATGGAAAGATGCTCAAATATAAATCTGGAAAGAAATCAATGGTGTAACGTAGTGATCCATTGTGTAAGTTAACCTACTATTGAAACATTGAACTCATATGTGATCAACTCAAAGCTAATATGAAAGTGCCGAAGAAAACCCAATGTAATAGGCAAGAAGAACAAGCCCTCGTTAGTCTGGGTTTCTGGTCACTCAGTAATCGGTCGACTTGATATACTCGTTTTGTCGATAGTGAGTGTTCAAACAATGACGCCCGATTTCTTCCCAGATGACCGCAGTTCGCCAGTTTCGTGTTCGATCGATATTTATATGGACGTGGATGAAGTAACATGTGTTCGGAAATTGCTACTCGAGAGAGGAGGTGCTTTAAGAATTTGTTGAGGATTGTCGACCAAATTGGCATCATGGTAGCTAGTTAGTACCAGTTCGGGAACGAATTGCAAAAGTGTACTATGATGATTATAAAGGGGGAAATGGACCAAGAAGTGAAATTCTCGAGATAATGAAGCTTAGATGGTTGTTGTTTATGATTCGACAGTTGAGGTTGTCAAACTGTGTTGATATTTCTGTACAGTAAGGTTTAGCTGAGACGTTTGAAAGGAATCCAACAAATTACTTCTACTGTCGTTATGGTGCGCTGTGCAGAAATATCTGTAGCAGAATTTGATTGTTTTCTATTTTTTCTCTAATTTAACTTAAGAAATCAAAGAACCCAATGTAGACTATCGTTAGGCTCCTGCTCAAAGGTTTTTCAGGCAGAAATACAAGCAATCTGAATATGCTCAAATATAAATCTGGAAAGAAACTATCGAGGGTGTAACATAGTGATCCGTTCTGATAATAAAGCTTCTATCAAAGCACTGAACTTCCATGTTATCCACTCGAATCTATAAAAGCGCTTAAGAAAACTCAATGAAGTAGGCAAGAACAATAACGTCTTCAGTCTGGGTTCCTGTTCACTAAGGAAACGAAGAGGCTAACACTAATAGCTAGAGAAGGAGCATAAAAGCCACTTACTGGATCAGAACCGTTCTGTGATATAAGTAAATACACTTACGAGAGAGAGTTTTTAGGAAATGAAAAAACTGAAAGAGAAGAACCCTGAAAGAAAGAATTCCTTCGAACTTTAAAATTGCAAGGTCCAAAAAGTATTTGGATCACAACAAACTGAGTAACACTTCGTCACTGGCTTTCCTATAGGACCATGTCTCTTTGGGAAGCATATGATGAGAATTGGCTTGTTAGAAACTGACGAGTGGAGAATAATAGGAGAAACACGAATTCAGCCATCTTGAGAATCTCTCAGATACGGAAGATCATTGGTTTGGAACTAAAGAGTGAGCAGTAGCGTGGTTGCGAAAACCGCTTTGGTGGTGATCACACTAGACCCCTAGGAATCTACAATCTAGGAGAATTTTGGTTAGGCTTTGTAACAGTCCCATTACCCCTGACCTTATGATAGGTCGATTACATTGATATACTTTATAAGCTTCTACTGAGCGAATTTAGAAGCGAGTATTAGCTCGTGAGATTGTGATGATTACACACAAAACTGTCTACTTGCTGAGTAGCCAACAATCTAGCGATCCACGTGAGATTAAGTACGTATCGTTGTCAAGGATCTAAGATAAATGTCAAATACGTTTTCAAATTTAAGAACCAGGAACCACTGAATAGATGAGAACTCACAGATTGTTTAGTAGCAACTGTGATTACACACGGCTTGTTTACATGCCAACAAGTCAAAACACCAGCGATTTAGCGTGTAAAGTAGCCCAGCTTTCAACTTTAGTCGCAGCTTTTTTTACAATCAGATTGTTGGCTTATGAACACGATTACTCAGAGCGAATTTACAATCAGCTACTAAATTCGCTCAGTAGCAGCTTGTAAAGTATCTCAATGTAATCGACCCATCATGAGACACATCAATGCTGATTATTGATCCAGAAGTGAATGTGGTAAAATTCGTTTTTCCAGTCTATAATGCGATCAGTTCAACGCGGAAATAATGAGCTAAACAGGCCCAATCATTTCAAATATGAAGTTGTTTTTTGAATGAACAATGTGAATGCATCTATCTTAAAATAAGTAGGTAGGTACTATTGAGTTTCCATCATGAGCCGCAAGAGTAGCAGCAAGAAAACGTTGTACAAGTTTTTTCATTAAAATTTCGTATAAATAATGAGAACCTGTCGGTCAGGCAATTCGAGAAAGCTCGACATAGCATTATTCTCGCCAGGTCACGCGCTTCCCTAGAAAATTATAAATAATAATCCTAGAGAAGCATGTTCGTGAGAGGTGACAGTTCCTGTGTCCTCTATACCTACGTGGCATCCATACATAAGCAGCTCCTGACCAGGCAGTCTCCTAATTGTCAGTAGTTGGCAAAGGCCGGGAAACAAAAGATAACCTGATACGCATAGTGATAAGATTTCCATCTACAACGCTTGCTTGTGTCTCGGTTGCGTGTTCTGCCTATCAAACACTAACTAGATCCAGTTGGTAGTGACCAGCAGCGTTTTATTCACGAGATTTCTTTTTTGTGCGTAACTACTTATGTTATCATTAGTGGGAATAGGTATGTGGAGCCTGCGTTTTTAGTGCCGTTTCAACGTTACTAATTATGGTTGTCACCTGCTGGTTTTAAATGAGAAGGGTGATTGAATATTGAAAAAAGGATGGCAAAAACTAGGTATTGTGTAGAACAATAACATTAATGAAGTATAAAATAAATAAACTATGAATTCCTCGATCTAAATTGTAGCTTTATAAGTTTTATACTGCTTTATGAAGAGATAATATTTCTACTCAATAGATTAAAGGTTGCTCACGAAAGGTTGAGCACATAGTAGGCATTTCTTTATTTATCTGAAGTTGGCAGTATTTACTGCCATAAAGTAAAATAAAGTCAACGTTGTCCGACGAGCTTGCGAGTTATCAGAAAACTCGATGATCCAACGTTAACTGCCAACCTTCATAGTCTCGATCACCGTAGGAAGGTTGGAGACTTATGCCTTTTTTTACGGGTACTACCACGGAAGATGTTCTGCTGCCATTGCCTCCATGATTCCATCAGGGGCTCAATTTGATCGACAAGCAGGGCTAGCCGTTAATAGTCACCAGTTAGCCGTGCATCTTTCTACAGCTAGGACATCGGTGTATCAGAAGGCTTTTCTTTACTGAACTGCAAGGCTATGGAATACCCTACCTCAAAATGTATTCCCCTTTTGTTACAACTTACAGCAGTTCAAGACACGCACAAACCGATTTCGTCTTAATTCATCTCCAGGCGCTTGAAAGGGTGCTTTAAGCTCAGCCTTTTCCCGAGATATGCATTTAAAAAAAAAGGACTTTGTCATGGTATCTTAAAAAGATACATTAGCTTGTTGCATATTATTTTCCATTCTATACAATAAGCACTGCAATAGAGGCCAGTATACGATCAATTCTAATGTTTGCAAAAGACGTACCAATGCTCTTAGCTTGCAGTGCTTGCCCTTGTCTTTTAATTCAACCTTAATCCAATTATTCTCCATGTTTCCTTCTGTGAAGTTCTTTATGGAATTCCATAATTTTGTAAAGCATCACCTGAAATAAATCTTGGAAGAGACCAATATAAGGAAGCAGTCCAGTAATGACAGTTGAATAACCCTCTGGAGAATTACTCTTCGACTCAGTCAATCCAAAAAATTCGTGATGATTTCATCTACCTACAACAGAAAGCTCCTGAAGCTCTTACGAGCTTATGTTCAGGCGATGGTGGGACTACTGACGGGGCACTATCGGTTGAAATATCATTTAGATTATGGAAAAGTCAGCAGATGAGAGTTGCAGGTTCTTTGGATCAGAAGTAGAAACCGTTGAAGGCCTCAGAACAATTCTTTTGGGGAAACCGGTTAAGGATACCCAAGAAATAACGGCCAAGGCTCCTAACGAGGTTGTCCGTTTTAAGCAACTCCATTGACGACCTTCTGGGGGTTTCATAAATGAGTAGGGTAGAGAACAAAAGATCTACATGGTTGCATTTCGCGGAAGGCTAAGCTAGCAACCTCAGTTCTAATAATATTAATAACGGAAGAGATTTTCTGGAAGCTAATAGACCGATAGTTTTCAGAACCAAATTCTCATAGCGATTTAGTCCTTATATTTCTCTTTATCTTTCGAACATTACCACCATTTCAAAACATGATTCCAACATGCTAAAACAATGAAAAAACCACAAGAAACCAAAAACCAACTAAGCAAACGATCTGCAAACGAGCAAACGCTCGCAGCCACGACTCGTCTGTAATGATAACAAAACGCCGCGCCATTTGTTCGAATTGAGACATTTCATTATTTATTTCTCGTGGCCGTGTACGGCTTTGGCCGGATCAAAACACTCATTATATCTGATGATCGGATCTCGCTACGGACCGACCGTAAAGATGCATATCATTCGACAACCGCGAGCATCGAAAACAAGTTATACTTAATGGTAATAATAGCGTGCCGAGTCGGACGGCGGTTCAGCGCGAGTATCGCTTTACCGTGTATACTTAAACGGTTTGAACTGCTAGCTCGGCCACGGTTTCGATTGCTTTATATTCTCCGTTCGGCAGGCTGTTCACGGGATTTCGCCGCTTTTGGAACTGCAAGGTCCAAAACAGAGGGTTGATGTTTGAGTATACCATCACCCTCATACTGGTGAGAAAAACTTCAGGACCTTGCTAAGTAAAAGAGAGGAATGGGAACGGGAATACACCGACTATAACCTCAAAGAAAATACCGTAAAATGGTATACAGATGGTTCCAAAACCTCTACAGGAGCTGGCGCTGGGATATACGGGCCAAGTACCAAGTGTGCACTGTCGCTAAGCTCCTGTATGAGCGTCTTTCAAGCGGAAATCTTAGCTATTGAAAGATGTCTAGATGTAAATCTAGAAATAAACTATCAGAAGTGCGATATAGCCATACACTCAGATATTCAAGCTGCTATTAAAGCACTGAGCTCCTACGTCATCGACTCAAAGATGATCTGGGAGTGCCGGAACAAACTCAATGAGGTAGGGAAGAAAAATAAGGTCTTTTCAATCTGGGTTCCCGGCCATTCTAGAATCAAAGGAAACGAAGAGACCAATACACTTGCCAAAGAGAGTGCACAAATGTCACTCATTGGCTCAGAACCCTTCTGTGGTATGGGTAAATGTAAGAAGGAGTTTCTGGAGAAGAAGAGAGCAGAGAAGGAAAAACTCTGGCGGAATCTCCCAGGGATGGATCACTCCACTAAGTTCCTTCGGAATTTGAAACAGCAAGATCCAAAAGATATCTGGATCTAGGTAAGAACAATTACACCTCCTCACTGGCTTTCTTACAGGACATTGTCGCCTCAGTAAGCACCTGTTGAGGATGGGATTATTGGACACTGACGAGTGTAGGTTCTGTGGGGAGGAGGAAGAACAGAACGATATAGAACGGGAAAACAGCTCTGTAAGGGGGCACAATAGAACTTGAGGTCGACGTGAACTGTAACCCCATTTTTAAATTATAACTATAACTCATACTGGTAAATTGAGAGATCGTCAAGTCATGGTGTCTTCAGAAGGAAGAGGCTCACTAACATCATCAAATTTGAGAGGGATCTTCTTTCCAAAGATCTAGAGCTTAAATCAACTTCAATATCTGGGACCTGGGAGGGCTTCACCTTCAGGGAAGCTATACTAAATTTCACTGAAGTATGAAGTTAGTAAAACTTTAGCCCCTTCTTGTCCATACAACAGTCGTTACTTGTCTTTGAGGTCTAGCAATTGTCCTTGGAATGAATCATACGGGGTCTAGTAGGCAAAAACTAATATCACTTGGTGGTACTAAATTCTCGCCAAAAAATGTGGAAAGGTTAAAAGGGCAAAACTGATCGAATTGATTGATGAAAATTGGAGGCAAAAATTCTGCCTGCCGAGATGCAAGTAATTAAACTTCTGAACGGTAGAAGCTGAAGGATCAAAGTACTAATGAAATTGATTGAAATCAAGGTGAATAGAGATAGTTGAGCAGTTTTGGAACGTTTCATCTTGCGCTTCTCAGGAGATAAAAGTGAACTTTCATTTCTTAGAAAAGGTGGCAAGATTTTTTTCGAGAACGGCAACCAAATTGTTTGAATTCCTTCCGTTAATCTTCCTACGCCTTTTACCCATAATGATCGTGAAATTTATAAATAGAATAAAACATTCCCCTCACTACAGAACAATTGACCAAGTCATTTCGGTAGTCTTTGAAAACCCCACGAGCTTTTTTTTTCACGTCTTAATTCATCCACCTATTGGCTCCTTCTCGGGCAACACAAATGTAGCCTTCCCATTCCAATGATAAATTAAAGAAAGTTGTTTCGTAAGCGTCTTACCGTCCCATTCAAAATTCCCATTGTGGAAAACAAGCCAGGCTATCTGAACCCGCTGTGAATCAAACCAACAAACTCATGCAACTCTATGTATTTATTAGATTCGAGAATGAGAGGGCGATCAAAGCATAGGCCGCCCTAAGAAAACTAGTTTGAATACACTGCGCAAAAAAATTAACGCACATTATGGAAATCTCAAATTTATTTCACAACTGAAGGTGTTCTCAATGATAATTATTTTTATCAGAATTATGCATGCATATGTTATCCACTTTCAACGTTTTTCTTCAATAGAGATGTTTTTCCCAGCGGGAATAAAAAAAAGATGAGATTATCAGATTTTGAAGGAATTGGCTCCATTCTGAAATCAGTTGTTCTCGATCAATTCTAGTGATCAAAAGTTTTTCTTTCGTTTGATTTTCTCCCCTGGAGCGCTATGCAACGGGAAACACGCAATTTGACCCAAGAGGAATGTGCCCAAGCGGTAGTTTTGCGAGAAGAAGGGTGGACATACATGCAGAAAGGTTTGGAGTTCCATACAAGTGTGTCCAGAATGTTTCAGCGATTCAGGGAGACATGTATGAATGTCCGAAGACCAGGATAGGGTAGACCACTGGTAACAACTGCCATTCAAGAACGTTACTTGAGAGTTTCTTCTTGTTGAGACAACGTTTTGCAACCGTTCGCCCTTTCAAAATCAGCTTGAGCAAACTCATGAGTGCAAATCAGCACTAAGACATTAAGAATCACCTCAGAGAATATGATTTAAGGCCTCGTATCGCGGCAAGAGGCCCATCTCTTACCCCATCCCATCGAAGGACGCGTTTGGATTTTGCGAGAGAGCATATCTATTGGGGAGAGGCTGATTGGGAAAGAGTTCTCTTCACAGATTATTCTAGATTCTGCCCCTACCATTGTGATCGACGTTCTCTTGTATACAGACGTCCACATGAAAGATATGCTCAACAAGAACTCCAGATCTCAATCCGATTGAGCAAGTTTGGGACAACCTCTATAAGAGGCTGAGAAGTTCAGAAAATCATCCAGCTACTCTTAATGACTTAGGAATCCCACTCAGAGAAATCTGGGAAGGATTAGATCAGAACATTTAAGATCACTCATTTTGAGTATGAACCGTCGTTGCCGAGCTGTAATTAACGCAAGGGGTGGAAATGCCAAGTATTAAATCACTTATCAGCATTCCAGTATTTGCAAAATTGTTTATTTCTCTTCTTTCACATAAGATTCGGTGAAATCCTGAATTTTTCTTCCGTTTAATGTGTCTTGTTTCGTTCAAAACCTTCCCGAGAGAACATAAAAAATAAGTTATAGTATAGTCAATGTAGAGTTGAGATTTTCAGAATGTGCGTTAATTTTTTGCGCAATGTACTTAAACGTCTACTTCGGTTTGCCTTCAATTAAATTTGCCTTGTACCAAAGGTTACTTTACTGCATTCTTTTTGCTCTCGGCTTGCATTAAATGCTCGTTATGCCTAGTTTGCCAAGCGCCCTACATGTTATCGTGAGTTTAGCCCGTCCTGGTGCTATATACCGATAATTTCTTGTATAATATGAAGTTATTATTCCGTAATTGATGTTATTATCGCTAATTATAGGTGCCTTCTTCAATGGCGCAATTTGGCTTTCGGTTCGACCTGAAATTTAGAGAGGACAAACAGGAAATGAACGTATCAGGTTGATGTTGGAACCGTTAGGAAGAAAAACTGATTTGCATGTTTCTTCGGAGTAGTATGCTTGTGTTGTACAGAGTATCCCAACAAGTTTTTCTATGTTTTATGAATGCAGAGAAATACAAGAACAACTTTACTTCAGTTTGAATTATTGGAAACAAGGGTTTTCCAATAAGAGGTGTTATTTTGAATAGCCCGCTATTTCGGTAGATGTCACGTTTGAAGCTGTCATTTTTTGACATTTGACAAGTAGAAACTACGCTATCAATGAAAATGGAACGATACACGCTTCAAGAATGCATTGAAATTATTAAAATTCACTATACAAAGGGTAAACATTTGGCAGAGACGGTTCGTAAAACTCGAACATTTTGGGTCGTCGTGAAGCTCTTTGTCAGGCAGCAATAAAGAAATTGGTGGGAAAATTCGAGCCTCTGGGACAAGTTAGTGATGTGAAGAATAACACCCGTGCACGTCGCTCAAGAGCAGCCGAGAATATTGCTGCTGTAGCCGAAAGTGTTGAAAAAACCCAGGTTTGTCCATTCCTCGTCGTTCTTTGGAATCAGGCATTCCACAAACGTCATTACACCGTATTTTGCATAAAGATTTGGGTCTTACGGCTTATGAAGTTCAGTTAACACAGAACTCAAGCCGGCCGATCATCAACAACGTCGTGTCTTTACTGATTGGGTCGTTGAAATGCATGAAAATGATCCGGAATTCCATCGAAAAATCATCTTGATTTTTCAGTGGCTTCGTCAACAAGCAAAATTGTCGTATCTGGGGCTCGAAAAACCCAAGAGTTATTGTTGAAAAGCCTCTCTTTCCTAAACGTGTTGACTGTTTGGTGCGGTTTCTTGTCCGGCGGAGTCATTGGACCTTACTTTTTCGAAAATGAGGCTGGACCAACAGCAACGGTGAATGGATTGCACTATCGAGAGATGACTAATGATTTTTTATGGCCGAAATTGGATAGTATTGATCTGGACAATGTTCACTTTCAACAAGACGGGGTACGTGCCACACAAGCAACTAAAACATTGAACTTTTGCGGGAAAAGTTTCCGGACCGTGTGATCTCTCTAAGGGGTGATCACAATTGGCCACCGATATCTTGTGATTTAACACCTTGCGACTTCCTCCTTTGGAACCACGTGAAAAAGAAGGTCTACGCACATAGCCCAGCGCCGATTCAAGTTTTCATAGATGGAATTCGTGAGGCTATCGAGGACATAGGGCAGCCACTTTGCGATTTGGTTAGAAAAATTTCATTAAAAGGATATGGTCCTGTAAGCGTGGTCGTGGTGGTCATTTGCCTTATGTTATTTCCACTATTAACGGCATAGCTTCTTCATTATAATGAAATAAACATCCGATCATTAATATTGAAAAATGGCATTTTTCTTTGAGTATCAAACTAACACCTCTTATTGGAAAACCCTTCACTTGGTTATCCCGATGCATCTACGTGAATCATTTCACAGATCGTTCTATACGAGAAGCGTTCAGAAGCAGCACTTTTCTGCATCCTTGATGAGATGACATTCTCATAAAACTGAATCTTCATTAAATTTCTTGATTTTTTGGATCGAAACTATCGAATAACTACATCACCAACACCCTGTATCTTCGTGTATCCTTTAACGAATCGTTCAAAGTCGGTGAGCGTCCGAAGGCAGCCAGTCTCTCACCCTGACAGCACCACAAGACAATCTGGTTTGAGGTTAACGCTCCAGAGTCTCAACCCCGCTGCGTACCTTCAAGAGCCGAGCAGCACTCTGTTAATATTCCGCAGAGGATACCGTAGCTCAGCGGCCGAAATAAAAAATTAATAAAGTTCGCATCTTAATCGTTCATTACCCGAACAAAAAGGGCAACGTTGCCGATATAATGTAAATTTATACGGAATTTATTGCTCGCATGTTTACATGTAGTACAAGAAGAGGAGTAGCATGTTATTGATACATAGTCGGGACATTTGGTTTTCTTCTTTTTTGTCGGAATGCTCAATCCCCGGCGGCAATTAACGTTATTTCAAGCAGCGCTGCTGGAGACCGCGTTGATTAAATTGTAAATATATCGGAAAAATCTCAATGAGATGGAAAAAAGTAATTATCACTTTTAGAATTTGTAATTTATTGCCGTTGCTGGGATGCGAAGACAGAGTCAGGGAATGGCTGGAATCCGTTTTGGGCTTTAGATCTTTGCGACTTGAAGTCGTTTGGGTAATTTGGCGAAGGATATAGCATCCTTTCTCATGAATATCATCATCATTACTTCTTGTTTCTTACGCCGGCCAGATGTAATGCTCGAGATGCTACGATTGTTGAAATCGTGGTTTAATGGAGTTTTAATGGATTAACGTTAGATTCACTGAACTTTCCTCGCTAACCTGCGCTTCCTATATTTTCTTTTTCGACGAGGTTATTGGAAGAATGAGAAGAGAAGGTTATGTGGAGACTACTGGCTGACTTGTAAATAGTACTTTGTTATTGTATGCCGGCAATTTTCTCATTGCACCGGCAGTTCAATTGATTTCGAGATGAAAGAGTTTGGTGTGGCTTTGGGTTCATCACTTTCTTTATTCTGGGTGACATATTTATGGCAGATTTCGAAATAATGCAGTAGATCAACATGCTATATTAAACCAAAACTATGGCGAAGATACCTGGAAGATATTTCATGATTTTAAGAGACAATATTTATAATTTTCTTGAACATTTGAACGCAATCTAAGATTTCATAAAGTTCACCATTGAAATCGAAGAAAATAACAAGCTTCTTTTCTTCTATTGAAAGCCAACAATACAAGGGAGTACCTACAGTTACGAAAACCGAACAGTGAAAGACTCTACAGAGCAAATTTGCCCTTTTTTAAGTTGATTAAATGAGGTGAAGCAGAATAGCTTGAATGTGCCCTAAGATTCACAGATTTATTTGAACGAAGGGTCGCAAGTGACAACATAGCTAACATATATTGGAGTTTGCCTCACCGATCTTGGGCAGGTGATATCCCAAGAAACAATGACCAGTTAGAAGCCCAGTAAGCACCCTTAAGTCGTCCTTCGACAAACGATAGAGCTTGTTAATGCTTCTTTTTAAAGGTAGAATCAGTCTCCTTGATAGTCTTTGACCTGTTGTGTTAATCCAATACAAGTGTTAATCTCTTTTTTTCCAATCATCTACCCCCTTATCAGTATAGATGAGACTCAACATTTGGGCACGAGTCCAGCGAAGGGAGTGTACTGAGCGGCGGACATATGATTCATATTTCCCAGCCTTAACTCGTTTTTTGACAACGATAGACCTTGTTGAGCCTTCTCATTTGAAGGTACAATCGGTGTCTTTGCTCCTCTTTTTGCTTGTGTTATGAGTGATTGTTTACAGCTTCGAATTGTTCTTGATTTATATTTATAACATAATCAATGGCCAACACTATGACTGTCAGAGGCAATGGAAATTCTGGCTCCCTTGTATTGTCTCTACAGACAGACTGGGCGTATATCTCAATGACCAGAATATTGAATGTCGCCTTACAGCCTGTTTCAATATAAAAAGTAGGGAAGAAGTGTATTGATCGAAAGGAATAACTCTTAGCCATATTTAGAAAATAAATGCCATAAAATTATCTACCAGCTAGTGTCTGGTATGAGCATTCGAAGCTCTCAGGCTCAAAACCCTTATTATTACATTGAGTTTTCCCAAAGTTATGATTGTGTTTCTTGACCAAATAACCACAAAAACCGCTCGATTTCGCGGACCGACTCCGAAGATGAAACGACATGCATTCTATCGCCTTGGTTTAACTTCCGCTAACCAACAGTCCATCAAGCTCAATCGCCAAGAAAAAAATAATTATACATCATAAAATATCCTCACCTAATCACATTAGACGTATCCCGTATAGGCAATCTACGAATGCTTCTAATCAGCATTATAAACACGCAATGCTGGGCTTGTCTTCGCCGAGATCTTTGTTTCTTCTTCATATCATCCGCATTAAGGCAATCTATGCGACTAGCCGATCTCAAAGCGATGCCGACAATGCTCTAAAAACGTCACGCTGCTTTCTGCGATGTGCTGTCGACATGCTCGAGAACACTTGTTCAGATCTCTGCCACGGCCGCTTTTTGTTCAGCCTGTTTGCCCGTTCTCGATATTGCGACGTTCAATTAGTAGGCTCGGCAAGAAGAAACTGCCATTGTTATTGCTGGGAATTGGCAGTGATTAGCGCTATTTTAGAAGATTAGCTGGAATTGCTGCGAGCGCATAAATTTTGCGCCCTGCGACGACGTTGTGATTTAATTCCATCCTGAATGAAGGTTTTACTTGGACAGTTTGTTTTATGTATTTTTTCTCTTGGCAGTTTTCGGAATGGTTTTTTGTTTTTACATGAGGCAAAGCTATTCAAAAGGTTTAGATTAGATCAGACTACTACTCGTTCGACTCATCTGCTACCATCTGTCTACTAAAAGTAGACTTCAGACGGTAGCGGCCACTGCGACCATTGCGATTGATGCGGCAATGCAACCATTCGTATGGATATATCGCTTTAAATTAATTCACACGTCATATCTTCTTTCAAAGCTTGAGACCGCGACTTATCCAACAGTACCCATACAACTGTGTCGCATTGCCGCCGCATTGGTAGCAGTCGCCACTACCAGCGAAAGTCTACGTCAATAAATGGGTATTCACAGATTGCCAAATAGTATATAAACTAAACTGAAATTAAAAAATTAACTCATATTTATACATTATCCACATTATAATGTATAACTTGCTCTGTGTGCAGATTTTCGTAAAAATTATCGTAAGAGCATCCAATTTTTTCGAGAAAATTGAGAAAAACATGTTGCTAAGAAATATTTTAACAAGAAGCATGTGGAAATTAAGACGATTCAATCGAAATTGAAGACCAATATTTGTTACGCAGATTGGTCAATAATTAATTCATTATAATCTTTCAACTTTGCAGTATTTTTTGATAGGGTATATCTAAATAAATGATTTCTTGCTGATTTTTCAGAAATTATGATTTACCATCACATGTGTATACATATTTGGTTTCTTCTTTATGGTAGAAGATCTTTCTCCTCTCCAGAAATGAAAATGAAGAATCCAATTCGAATTTTCTACTTAAATACTATTTTCCGTCAACCTTAAATAAAAGGTGATTATAATGTACGAAATTGATCATTAATGGCCCATTTTATTGCTCAATTTATGCTTTTTAATGTGCAATCCTCATGGAAACCGTACACAAAGTATTCAGAAGCACTACGAGAAATGTCAAAACTCTACTGGAACATAGAAACGTAGAAATTTCATTATGTCAAATGTATGTCTTGCACAAAATGAGAATGTATTTCAATCAAGAATTTAAACACAATTCATATTGGGGTCGTCGGAAAAATCTTGTAAAAACTCGGTTATTAATCTAGCGAGTAATGGTTCGATTTATTTACGTTCGTTCGCTCCGCTCAAGTGTTGAAATATCTTGACCATTAGCCGCTGTCTTCAATAACCTAGTTGATTAACTAACTATTCTTACTACTTACGTACGTTTGTAACAAATGACAAACTTCTGAAGGTACGTAAAACCAACTCACCTGGAAAAATAAAAACAAATTTCAAAAACCTTTTAAATTATAGAACAATATCAAACAATAAAAGATGAAATCAAATATCTATTCCCTGTCTTGCTTGTTTCAAAAGGACGTTGAAACCTCATCAATCACATTAATAAGCTTGTCAAGATTCGTAAGCAGAAAATATCGCACTGAATTGATTCATTAATATTTCGCTCCTCTAATTAAAATATGGATCTTTCTTGATGAATTTGTTTTTCAACAATCAATATGTTCAGAGACTAATTGAATATCATTTATCATAAAGATCACGGAATGATAAGTCAAGCGAACGACGATTATGCAAATAAATTAGTATTTAATTTGATCGTTTTATTTGAAACGATAATATATCGATAAATCGACTAGCCTCTGAATGAAATGAAAAGCTCTTTTTTTTCAATTTCACTATAATTGAATGTTTCAAGGTTTCTCGAGTTCCAGTAAAGTTTAATATCCGATCTAATATCTAATCAAATACGTTGAATAATAATTTAAAATGAAATATTATACATAAATGAAGAATTAGACAATTTATATATAGGTAAGTCTCCATTGGATACGTATATATTTAATAGAACTCTTGATGCTGTTACATGAAAAATAAAAACCCTACATACACGGAATCCATTGATAAAGTTCATACTACAAAATGGAACGAAAATTTCTAAATACAAATCACTAGAAATCACCCTGATTATACAAAATCTGGCTGTCCTGATTGCAGATATTACGAGTTATTTTCTGTGAACTGTCGGCCTATTTCCTGTACACTCAACTGCTCCAGAAGGCAGTGACAAAAAAGAAAAACCAAATAGGGATTTATAGAATTGCCGTTATGAATAATACATAACAGCAAAAACTTCTACAATAAGCCCCATTGTTGTTCTTCGACTATAAAAACCGAAATCTTCTTTCGTCAGCGGAATAAAGTTATATTTGCTGAAACAATGAGGAGCAGCAACTGGGAACAAAAAGAAGACGTCATAATTGGTAACAGACGGACGGACCATCAAGTCTCGGTTGGCAAGGTTGCAGAGATTGGTTCTCAGTTATTCGGTTCTCTGAGTATGTGTTTCAGAATTACAAGGCAATTATGAAACTGGTATTTAATTACATGGTGCAACAGACAAAAACATGATGCACCGTCAAAGAGATTTATAACTGAACTACAAGTAATACTCGACCAGCATGTTGGTTTGACTGGTGAGTGAAAAGGGTGATTGATTGACATCATCGCTTCGAGACATCAGAGCGGGCTGTTGTTTAAAAAATATTGCGATGTGCTCGATGCAAACAAACATATTTGCATGCTATGGTTCTTTTGGTGTACGTAGAGATTGGTGTCTTCATTTTGTCACCTCGTGGAAATATATGAATACGTTATGTCTGGATGCACCGGGTGTCTAAATAAGTTGTCTAAAGAGGGGATTTTAGAAAACCCGATGAGCTAGAACAAAATGAGTGGCACATTTTCGGGCTCGATTTTTCAGAGAATCCATTCGGTGAAAACTGCAACCTTCTAAGTCAAACCGTTTTCGGGCTATAAGAGAAAATTGGAAATGGCGTGAAATGCAAAGTTCTCATAACTTCTTTATCACTGTAGTTATAAACATGAAACTATAACATTATACAGGCACTTTTTTCAGTAGAATTCATTGAAGTTACCAATTTTTCTTTATTACATTTTGTTTTAACCTCATCGGGTTTCTGAGATCCTCTCACTAAACAACGATTCAGGACAACAGGTACATGTGCCTTCCATAATTTTTATTTTCAGTATTTTTCAACTTTCGTCGGTCTTTGAAAATGTTCATCATTTGTGACAGTTCTAAAAACGTATTTTCGATTGAATAAGTTGTCAAAAATTAACTTGAACTTCTGGATCTTTTTATTGCAGTACGGATATTTTTGAAATCAACAGATGGTTGACGGATGGGGTTCATGGTTATCGACATAAAATCTTGAATATTTGAAAGACGGAAGTTGGTTTCTGAAAGTTGAAAGTCTGAAGCATTTCCCCTGACGACAGGACGGCTGGTGAATGCTGGCAGAAACGTTGAACGGAAGAAGCGAATATGTTAAAATAGCCAAATAATACCTCAATAAATGCTCAATCCTCAACAATTACACGTCAACATTAAAAGTCGGTAGCTTTTCAACGGATTGAAGAAGCCGGTTTTCATAAAACTCCGATCACCGTTATTATTGAAATGTCATAATTTCTGTACAATTTTCAGTTCATTTTGGACATAAAGCATCGACTTAATTCAAAATCAACGATTTTATAACCCAATCTAGCTTTGTGAAAACCACAGTGAGTCTATTTACTAACGAAGGCGAGATTCTATCTCATTTTCTCTAGACAGAATAGTATTTGATATCTGAATAAAAAAGTATAGTTGAAGACAAACTCTCGGTTTGATTTTCTGAAAAAAACATACAAGTGTGAACAAACGAATGGAGGATAGTTCGAGATTCCGTTGAAGGTCACTGCACTCCGACCTAATAGTCCAATATGCCTCTAAAGGACAGTTAAAAACTATTGTTTCTGTTCCAAAGTCGATTTTGTCCATACAGTTTCTTATTTCCTCCAATCAAAATCGAGATTTCCAGCAACAAAAGCAACTCAAAACAAAACAGACCCCACAAAACCAAAACATCTTGAGGCAAACAAAATTCACACATGCAGCACCAAAGTATCATTTCAACTCAATGATTTCTGAACATGAAATTTTATTATGTTAATGTATGTCTGGTGCAAAATGAGAATGTATTTCAATCAAGAATTTAAACACATTCATATTGAGATCGTCGGAAAAATCTGTAATCAACTCGTTTATTAATCGAGCGACTAATGGTCTCGAACTACCCTTCACGCGTTAAAATATCTTGACCATTAGTCGCTATCTTTGATAATCTAGTTGATTAAATAACTATTAGTTCATGTTTCATTAAACCTTAGGTATATTATGTCAAATGTATAACTTGTGCAAAGTAAGAATGTATCCCAAATAAGATTCATACTCAATTCATAATGTGGTCGACAAAAAAATCTTGTAATTAACTCGTTTATTGATCTAGCGATTGATAATTTAGTTGATTAAATAACTATTGTTCCGATCGAATTCCTAGTCGATAATATCTGGAAAAATAAAACTTTATAGATGTATAAGTCAAGAACTTATCAAGCGAGTTAGTCCATTTACGAACTAAGCCGAAATTCTCTCTCTTCTCATTTCGTTCGAAGTTGAAACCGAATAGTTCAAGACAAACTCAGAAGTTGAAAATTACATGAGGGAAAATGTTATGGAGTAGGAATGTTAGGAACCATTGCTTCCGTGCAGTTTGCTATAATAATCAATATCGAGATTTCCTGCAACAAAAGAACCACAAAACAAATCACTTCTCTACAAAACACAAACATCTTGAGCCCAAAAATTCACACATGCAGCACGAAAGTATCATTTCAAAGCCAATCATTTCTGAACGTGGAATTAACAGACGAGCGCGTTTCCAAGCAAGACCTCGGCATGCTGCGCTAGCCGGAGGGTATTTTAGTACCAAAATATTATGTCTTCGGCGACTTTTTCATAATGCCGCATTGGAACACGCACAAGAAATTGTTGTTGTTTGGAGCAGGTCAAACCTTCGTCTAAATGACTTCATTTGCGATGGATAAACCCAAACAAGAGCGAATGGGTTTGTGTTAAGTCAAGGTGCCTCACGAAATTGCAAAATTGCTGTTGCACATCTGCATGAGAATTGCTGACGGGTACTTTCCGACGTGAAATCTCTTCGAAATATAACGTTTTGAACACAGAAAAAGGGGAAAATGGCATAGCCGCTTTGGAGCTTGATTTTTATGCGTTATGAATAGAGACCGGAATACATGCGTTGTTATATGCACGGAAATTTGCAGAATATGCAATATTGAATAATGATTTTTGGGAACTCCAAGAAAAAAAAGGCAATTTTCATTTCAAAATCAACATATCAATAATACTTAATATCTTAATAATATGGTATTGAAATTTAATTTTCCGCCGACCTCGAAATAAAAGGTGATTATAATGTGTACGAAATTGATCATTAATGACCCATTTTAATGCTCAACTTTGGATATTTTAATGTGCAATCCTCATGGCAACCGTTCACAAAGTATTCAGAAGCACTACGAGAAATGTCAAAACTCTACTGGAACATAGATACATAGAAATTTTATTATGTCAAATGTAAGTCTTTGGTAGAATAGGATTGTATTTCAATCAAGAATTCATACACAATTCATATCGAGATCGTCGGAAAAATCTTGTAATCAACTGGGTTATTAATCGAGCGACTGATGGTTTCGAACGATTAACGCGTTCGCTCCGCTCATGCATTAAAATATTCTGACCATTAGTCGCTGTCTCTAATAACCTAGTTGATTAAATAACTAATAATATTTTTTAAATGTTTACAATTGAATATTATTCCAAAAGTTCAATAGTTAAATTTTGAATATTTTTATATCTGGAAAAAGTTCGCTCCACATCCGCGTACGTACTGGTGAGAATTGAACCTTGGTGCTATGTTCTTTCTTATAGTTTCAGGTCAAACTTCTGCCGTCCCATCAATGAAAAACTCGATAAGAGACAAATATTCGAAACCTGGATTTCCTTTCAATATTCTTTCAAACTTTTCTGGAAGTTTATTTGGAAATGCCAATGGCAACGTAGAGTTCATTTGGCGTATTTAACTCATTATTTGGATAATTTCGTAGCGCATGGCTACTAAAGGTAAGCGTCCACCTATCAGCAGCGAACGCAGCGGAAGGAGCGGAAGCAGCGGATTTTAGAATCCTTTGTATAGAAACTAATGCAAGCGCGTCCACCTACCCGCGCCGAACGAATCGGATTCTATACAAAGAATTCTAAAATCCGCTTCATCCGCTGCGTTCGCTGCCGATAGGTGGACGCTCTCCTTAATACTGCTTTCCGGAATGCGATGAAAGTGATTCGCAAATCTGACAAAAGTCACAACTATTAGTATTATTACTCAATAGACCTCATATTTCCTGGAATTTGGTCCTTTCAGTTGAGTTGAATATGGAAGTCTACAAGGAGACTCTGGGTTTTGCGATTTGTTTCAGTTATTTGTTTATGTTCGGTAGTCAAACGGATAAATATTAACAACATTATAAAACCAATTTCCCTTTTTCAAAGTGATGAGGATGAGAAATGGGACCCAAACTACAATAATGTGTGAAAAGGATTTTGGTTCAACAGCTATGAAGCAGTTGAAACTGTTTCTAAACTGAAGGGTTTCCCAATAGAGGTGTTATTTTGATATTCAAAGAAAAATCCCTTTTCTCAATATAAATGATCGGATGTTTTTTTCATTACAAAGAAGAAGTTATGCCGTTAATAGTAAAAAATAACACCAGGCAAATGACCAGCACGACCACGCTTACAGGATCATATCCTTTTAATGAAATTTCCATAACCAAATTACAAAGTGGCTTCTCTACGCCCTCGATAGCCTCACGAATTCCATCTTTGAGGTCTTGAATCGACGCTGGGGTATTGTCGAACATAATCATAAGTGCTGTCACATGGAAATAGTATATAACATTACTAGCAAGGTAAGAAGGGTTTTACTGGCGAATGGAGGATATAATTGACGAGCCGCAGCGAGTCAGTTACCTCCTTGAGCCAGTAAAACCCGTTACCTTGCGTGTATTGTTTTATATTTTATTTGTTTCTCATTTGTAAAAAGGTTAGATAAATTCCAAAAAAATCTCAAGAATTTGTCGCAAATGTCGTAAGTTGCATTATTTATGATTATTTATGACATCGGAAAATTATGACAACTGTCAGTGGCTTTACGAGAGGGAAGTCCTTCGAGAATATTTGCTCATTTCTGATGAAAAAGGCCAGATCCAAATGAAACAAGCATCATGAATATCGTTTTAAATACTTTCATAACGTTTATTACTAAAAATATTTGTTCCAGGAACGATGAAATTAGACGAATAAATGAAATTAGAAGCGAGTACGTGAAACTGTCAGTGAGTTTACAGGTCAAAAAACCTCTAGGATATTTGCAATTCTGAGAAGGAAAACAAATAGATACGAATAAAACAAGGTACGAATATCGTTTTCGAATAGTTCGAGAACGTTTATTGAGAAATAGGTACATTTGTTCCAGGAACTCTGAAATTACAAGGATGAATGAAATTAGAAGCAAGTACTTGACAAATCTCAATGTGAATAATACTACTAACTTGTAAAAATTTTACAAGTTAACTGTCAGTTTTACAAGTTAGTGACTTGATAAAATAAACTTTCTTGATTAATATTGTGTTTTTGGAAACTGACGTTTACAAATGAGAAACAAATAAAACCTATATTTCAACATACTGGAAATGCCCATTGAAATTATTATAAAGTTGAAGGTACAAAAGCCTTGCATATGATTGTTTCGGGGTCATTCTCACCAATACCAACTCTACAAGTTGACCCTTCCAAAGACCCACAAATCAAATTTATCGGTCAACAATCGTCAACACCAAAACGATCACCAAAAAACAGCAAAAGACTCTCAACCCATACGAGCCACCTGCTGACCACAGAGCATAATCGAGTTGTCGAACGGTTCTATGGCGCGTCTACAACAGACCGAACGAAAGAACGGTGCGACCGCGCAGGAACAAGTGAAGGCGAGTGCAAGCATCCCCGCGGTATCACGATGGCCATGAATTATAGAGGATGGATTTCAGAACCATAAATCGTGTACATCCCCGACTCAGATAGCATCTGACCTCCAGATACAAACAGAACACGCCCACGAGATTCTAGACAACTAAATCAGTTACCTTTAGATATAACTCTCGATCGAGCTGCCGTGTTCCATGATGAGATGCACAGACACGACCTGGCTCTGGCTGGACGCCAAATACCACACTATGACAATCTGTGGTGAGTCAGGGAACAACAACGCTGTGAACGTTGTTAGAGATTCTCGCTATCAATTCTACACACCTCTTCACATTCGCCATGAGTTGAACATCGACGATTTGTGGTGTTTATTTCTACCAGGTAAGGGTTTTATGGAAATGTTGGGATAGGGTGATATGACAATTTGAAGCATACCAATTTGGTGATTTGTGAGTTTAATCATTCGCGTCAATATGAATTGTGGTTATTATTTACTTGTTTCTATTTTAGTAAGTAACTATAACTGCTATCACGTTCTTATAGCTTTAACTGGCACCTGAAATTTTGTCAATGTCAAAATGATAAAATTGAATGGAAATCGTCAATTCTGAAACTTCACTTCGAGAGTCGTTCTCCATTTTGGAACACGTGACAAAATATCAATGAAATTCTTGATGATGAAACATTTCTTGGCCATTTCCGTCATTTTTGTTTATCGACAACTTAATCAGTTACCTTTAGATATAACTCTCGATCGAGCTGCCGTGTTCCATGATGAGATGCACAGACACGACCAGGCTCTTGGCTGAACGCCAAATACCACACTATGACAATCTGTGGTTGAGTCAGGGAACAACAACGCTGTGAACGTTGTTAGAGATTCTCGCTATCAATTCTACACACCTCTTCGCATTCGCCATGACTTGCTCATTGACGATTTGTGGGGTTTATTTCGACTGGGTAAGGGAATAAGGTAAAGGGTTTTCCAATAAGTGGTGTTATTTTGAATAGCCCTCTATTTCATAGATGTCACGTTTGAAGCTGTCATTTTTTGACATTTGACAAGTAGAAACTACGCCATTAATATAAATGGAACGATACACGCCTCAAGAACGCATTGAAATTTTTAAAATTCTCTATAAAAATGGTGAAATTTAGCAGAGACGGTTCGTAAAATTCGAACATTTTTGGGTCGTCGTGAAGCACCTTGTCGGACCGCAATGTAGAAATTGGTGGAAAAATTCGAGCTGATGTGAAGAATAAAACCCGTGCACGTCGCTCAGAACAGCCGAGAATATTGGTTTGTCCATTCCTCGTCGTTCTTTGGAATTGGGCATTCCGCAAACGTTTTATGGCCAAAATTGGATAGTATTGATCTGGACAACGTGCCACACTGGCAACGAATACATTGATCTTTTGCGGGAAAAGTTTCCGGACCGTGTTATCTCTCAAAAAGGTGATCATAATTGGCCACCGAAATCTTGTGATTCAACACCTTGCGACTTCTTTCTTTGGGGCCACGTGAAAGGGAAGTCTACGCCAATAGCCCAGCGTCGATTTAAGACCTCAAAGATCGAGGACATAGAGCAGCCACTTTGTGATTTGGTTATGGAAAATTTCATTAAAAGGATATGGTCCTATATGCGTGGTCGGTGGTCATTTGCCCGATTATTTTTTACTTTTAACGGCATAGCTTCTTCTTTATAATGAAATAAACATCCGATCATTTATATTGAAAAATGGCATTTTTCTTTGAATATCAAAATAACACCTCTTATTGAAAAACCCTTCAGTTTGAAAACAGTTTCAACTGCTTCATAGCTCTTGGACCACAATCCTTTTTACACAGTCTGAGTCCCATTTCTCATCTCCATTCTTTGAAAAAAGGGAAATAAGATTCATCGTGTTGTTACTCTTTATTTGTTCGACTATCAAACATAAAAAATAACTGAGAAATCTACGAAACAAGAGTCTCCTTGAGGCTTCCATATTCAATTCAAGTAAATGGACCAATCAAAAAAATAGAAAGAGCGTATTCTGAGTGTATAAAGAGCCATCACAAATCGATGTGAATCTACTTCATCAGTTCGATGTCATTACGTTCTAAGAATCAAGAACCACAAACCAATAACCGTTGAAAATCCACACCTAAACATCGAAACATACAATACATAAATCTTAACCGAGAGATGCACATAACAGATATCCGATATAATAAATGCTATAAATATTAAATCACTCCCATCCCTCAAACTGTCTGTCGCGTCTTCAACAATCTTCAAATCTTCCATCATAATCTCACGAACGTATGCATGATGCATCATGTCTTCGGCTGCATCGACAATGGCTTTTAGTATATTCTCTTTCCTTCCAGGTCTATCTTTCCTCAACACCCGGCTTCTGTACTTAAACAGATAAGTAATTGAAACCGTGTTTTCAATGGCCTCATTCATATGTGTCGAGATGAACGAAAGTTGAAATGAATATTGTAATTGGGTATTTGTTCTTGTTAAGCGTTGAGACGCATCTAGATGATGCTATACAGGATGTCTCATTTAAAACTGTCTACACTCAATAACTCGACAACGAATCAGAATTTGTGAAAACACTCTGACAGGTCGGTTTTTTATGACAGGGGGGAAATGATCTGGGATACAAACAAAACTTGTTTCTACTAGCAATCCCTTGGAGAGGGTTTTAACCCCTCCAGGAATTTGAATAAGGAAAGTAGTTAGTATTGTTCTATGAAGTGATTATTTAATTTAGTTTTATTGGTGCCATAGCTCCATTAAAAATAAACACCATGAATATTCACTTCAGAGAACACAAACTGCAGGTTCATAAAAATTTGATTCCATGCATCATTTGTACTACAAAACTTACCATTTTCCCAATTTGAATTCCTGATGAGGTTGCAACCCTCTCAGGCGGTTGCTAATAGAAACAAGCTTTGTATCCCAGATCATTTCCCCCCATGTCATAGAAAATCACCTGTCTGAGTGTTTTCTCAAATTCTGAAGGATGAATAACGAACTGCTAAAGGGTATTCCAATAAGAGGTGTTATTTTGAATTCGGTAGATGAACGTTTGAAGCTATAATTTTTTGACATTTGACGAGTAGAAACTAAGCCATTAATAAAAATTGAACGATACACGCTTCAAGAACGCATTGAAATTATTGAAATTCACTATAAAACTGGTGAAAATTTGGCAGAGACGGTTAGTAAAACTCGAACAATTTTGGGTCGTCGTGAAGCACCTTGTCGGACCGCAATAAAGGAATTGTTGTTAAAATCGAGCTAGTGATGTGAAGTAAAACCCCTGCACGTCGCTTAAGAACAGCCGAGAATTACTTTACTTCTTCGAAAATGAGGCTGGAGCAACAGTTACGGTGAATGGATTGCGCTATCGAGAGATGCTCAATGATTTTGTATGGCCGAAATTGGATATAGTATTGATCTGGACAACGTTTACTTTCGACAAGACGGCGCTACGTGCCACACAAGCAACGAAACCATTGATCTTTTGCGGGAAAAGTTTCCGGACCGTGTTAGCTCTCGAAGAGATTATCACAATTGGCCACCGAGATCTAGTGATTTAACACCTTGTGACTTTTTCCTTGCTGCTACGTGAAAAAAAGGTCTAAGCCAATAGCCCAGCGTCGATTCAAGACCTCAAAAATGGAATTCGTAAGTCTATCGAGGACATAGGACAGTCACTTTGCGATTTGGTTAAGAAAATTTCATTAAAAGGATATGGTCCTGTAAACGTGGTCGTGGTGGTCATTTGCCTGATGTTATTTTCCACTATTAACGGCATAGCTTCTTCTTCATAATGAAATAAACATCATTTACATAGAAAAATGGCATTTTTCTTCGAATATCAAAATAACACCTCTTATTGGAAAACCCTTTATAAAGTTCAAGTTTCCCAAAATTGCAAATTGGGGAATTTTCCTAACAAATTCGATTAGGAAAACCACACAGGATTTCGAATAAGTGCAATAACTTCAAAATGTTTATATTTTGTCAGAAATCCGGATCACTTTATATCACGTAACCGTTTATCATTACTGTTTTATGAATATTAAATTATTCACAGAAATTGAGCAGCTGTAAGAATCGTGTGTGATGACAATAACTGCATCAAAGATAAGCAAGTCCTTATCCTTCATTTACCAAACAAGTTGCTCTTGGTTTCTCAGAAATGGAGATATCCGTATAATTTATAATTGCTTTGTCACATTGATATTCACTACTTCGAATTTAGTCCATTTATGTTTTATTCATTCCATTTAGCGGTCCAATACCACTGGACAGAATATGAGCTGCTTCTTTCTATAGAACTTAAGTTGGAAAATACTGATGTGACGATACACACAAATTGATGAAGTTTGTTAATCCATAAATATGTTATTTCAAGTCTGATTCGATTGAATTTTTTTTCAATTGTGGGTATGTTCATCCTAAATCAATCACCAGTTTTGATTTCAGCAAAACTCGGCGTACGTCATTTTATACAGGGTGAAACAAATCTGTTTTTTCACCCTAACTTTAGATTTTAGAACCATCCCTGGTGTGTTCCAGTTGTTCCACCGTGGGATTTCTTATTACATCATCAAGACACATCTTCTCTTGGTAGTATAATTTTTCATTTATAACAATAGTTCAATTTTTGTTGAAGATACAAGATTTTCAATGAAACATTAAAATTCGCTAAGGCTACAACAGTACTTCAACAACTTCAACCTTAAGAAAATAAACTGAAAACTAAGTCAAAAACATAACGTGTTAATCGTCTCCAATAAACGGTGCATTCGGAACAACATGTCGTGCTAAAACTTCTCTTGTTTTATGTTGTCACTGAGTTTTCAGTTTATTTTCATAATGTTCGGATTTAAGGTTGAATCTTTGAAAGTACTCTCATAGCCTTAGCCAAATTGTATAGTTCAATGTTGCTCTGAAACCCTGATGCCCGATTGCACCGTTCGTCTAAGCAACGTTTAAGCCCTTAAGTGACGTTTATTCCATTGATGAAACGTCATTTCAGGGCTTAAACGTTGCTTAGACGAACGGTGCAATCGGGCATTATTCTTAACAAAAATTGAGCTATTGTTATAAATGGAGAATAAAATTGTCAAAAGAACATGTGTCTTGATGATGAAATAAGAAATCACACGGTGGAATAGTTTGACCACACCAATTGTTAATTATTTTCAAGACAAAATATTCGCTAGCAGGTTAGAAATAACTCAACATAAACAAAAACCCCTTTCATAAGAATATCGAAGTCGGTGTAAAAACGCGCATCTATTAGTGTCAAATGAATCATGTGACAAACACACTTCTCTTGGTGTTTATGCGAATATATATGATGGTATTAAATCA
Source organism: Propylea japonica (assembly GCA_013421045.1). Taxonomy (NCBI): domain Eukaryota; kingdom Metazoa; phylum Arthropoda; class Insecta; order Coleoptera; family Coccinellidae; genus Propylea; species Propylea japonica. The sequence goes on from CM024239.1 coordinate 1,524,953, forward strand.
TTAAGCAATAATAGGGGCTTTGTTCGGCGAGCAAGTGTTGATGCCAATGTAATTCTTGCCATAATGAGAAACTACATCGTCCGTATCAAATATTAATTGGGGATATCATCAATTCATAATGAGGAAAGGCCGTAATAAAAATCTAGCAGAATGTTCAGGTGGAGGCTGTTGATAATACAAGAAAAACGCGGAATAAATTAGTAATAAAAGCGACCTTGGCTTTAATGATGTACTTTCAACGATTGACACGTACTGGAAGACCGTCAAAAGATATTTTAAGTATGATTAGATAATTTGCAGACAATAACAAGCGTCCCTTGACTCGCGTTTTCTGTCACGAAGTGCGCCGAAGATTTGTTGTGGAGTAATAAAAAATTAAAATTGATTGTTGGTTGATGACAAATGCTCAACAATGATTAAAAGAAGTTGATTATTATTCACCAAACCCAGGAAATGCCTTTCAAGCTGCTAATTCTGAAACGAATTTCTATGTAGATAATTTTTTGAGCGCTCGTTTTACTTATGTATATCGTTTAGCCCAAATGTCTGTAATTTTTTTAATTTCGAGCCGAAAATGGTCTCAAACGAAATTCTGAGCACCATAACTTTCGGAGGGATTGTCCTAGAGACTCAAGATTTTCAGGGTAAGTTTGTTTCCCAAATGCCGCGGTTAAGTTCGTTAACCAGCTGAATCGTACAGGATTTTCCATAAAATATGGCCATTGAAAATTTTTGTTATATCTCAGTCAAAACGGAACCAATCGAAATGAAATTTTGCGACCACATGCAAGATGCTCATAATAAGCCTCATGCAAAATTTGTGGCCATAGTGTTAACAGAACCATAAAAGATTCAATCGGAATATTGAAAAGAAGAAGCTTTATATTTCCATAACAAAATATCTGATTCGAGTAAAATTTATTTTGTGACTGAAGATTGATATACTTAGAATTTAATTTTTTGTATTATTGATTGTTTACATATTTCATTATAAAGAAGAAGCTATGCCGTTTATATCGAAAAATAACATCAGGCAAATGACAACCACGACCACGCTTACAGGACCATATCCTTTCAATGAAATTTTCCATAACCAAATCGTAAAGTGGCTGCCCTATGTCCCCGATAGTCTCACGAATTTCATCTTTGAAGTCTTTAATCAACGCTGGGAAGAAGTCGCAAGATGTTAAATCACAAATCTCGATGGCCAATTGTGATCACCTCTTCGGTCCGGAAACTTTTCCAGCAAAAGATCAATGGCCGGCTTGAGTTCTTGTGTTAACTGAACTTTATAAGCCTTAAGACCCAGATACCTCTCAAATAAAACGCAAACTGCAAATGGCCACCGTTTGCCTCGAAACTTTTCCCATCTAGTTAGTCTTATAAATCTATGCCAGATTACTAATGAAGCACAGAAAACGTACAGTTGAGTAAGGAAAATAGTACCACTGGGCTGGGCTGAGTCGGGGACCAATATGGCGGAAAGTTTAGGGTTGAATTAAGTTGCCAGTTTTTTCTGTTCACAAATTTCACCCAAAAAGTACGACGTGTTGGTTCTTTAGGAAACCTGTCCAAATAAGGTCAATTGAATAACAAATAACAATTTTCCTTCTGGCGAAAATATACACATATAAAAATATATCAGATTACCAAGACAGACTTGCAAAATATTTCAAATGCGGATCTGTTCAGTACTCATCCCCACCTGTGACGTGTTTTTCATCTAATTTTCTTCTCATCTGTCTCTTCTCTGCTCGAAGAAAGCCTTACAGTACACGAAACCATTTATATTATTAAGCAGAAAAAATCACAATTTAACTAGAAAAAGGCGCAAGAATCACAATTCCTTCAAAAAATCTTTATGCAAAATACGGTGTAATGACGTTTGTGGAATGCCTAATTCCAAGAACGACGAGGAATGGACAAACCTGGGTTTTCTTCAACACTTTCGCCTACAGCAGCAATATTTTCGACTGTTCTTCAGCGACGAGCACGGGTTATATTCTTCACATCACTAACTTTTCCCAACAGTTTGAATTTTTCCACCAATTTTTTCACTACGGTGCGACAAGGTGTTTTAGGACGACCCAAATATGTTCTAGTTTTACGAACCGTCTCTGCCAAATTTTCACAATTTTTATAGTGAATTTCAATGAGTTCTTGAAGCGTGTATCGTTTCATTTTTATTAATGGCGTAGTTTCTACTTGTCAAATGTCCAAAAATGACAGCTACCGAAATAGCGGGCTATTCAAAATAACACCTCTTCTTAGAAACCCCTTTATTTCGTTCTCTGGAGATGGAAGATCCACAATGTCCATATGACACATCCATACAGCAGCCGGTATCATACGGTGTACACGACTGCTCAAACCGTCGTATGACCAGTATATCATCTCAGATACGTGGAAGTAGCACTGCTAAAAACGCTTAATTCCTAGTTTACTCCTTCATCATAAACCTCGGCGGGTACTTCAACGCAATTTAGTATACGATGCAGTGCGTTAGCAGCGAACAAGAAAGCGTTATAGCAACAATAATTGATGAAATCGGGGAACAGCAGTGTTGATGATCATGTTTTACTAATTTGAATTTAATGAATTATGCACTATAATTCCCGTAATTAACTCGTAACTCATGTTGCCTCGTAATTTATTTTAATAGCTTATGGCCACCGAGCAAATTGGCTTTCAGGATTCGAGCGATATTGCTCTTTTTCTCGGAATCGCCGTATTCTACACGATGAACTTCGTTACAGGAATTTGCATCCTTCGACCTCAGAAATTTATGAGAAGTTTGGCGAGCCTGCTAAGTGGGACAATAATATTGCCAGAGGTGAAACTTGTGACCCAAGACATTCTGTGTTGTTTCAAACCTTGCAGAAATTTTAACACTGTGCATTATACCATTGAAACAATAATAAGAGATCAAATACAGGCGGAATACCAAAGCCAAGAAGAGGAGGAACAATGTGGAGCTGGTAGATACTGTACCGATAATGTCTTCTGTCTAAAACATTATTGAGAAATGATCACAAAGAAATAGGTAACGCATCTGATGTTTGTAGATATATATGATTAAATGATAGCATGCGTGAGTATTGGAAATGAAGAATCAGAGCCATTTTCAGTCAATAAAGGTTTAAGCCAGGGTTGTTGCATTTCTCCTACGCTCTTTAAAATATATAGCGAAAGCATTCTCACTGTGGAAAAGAAAATGTCGAGGTATGGGTATCGAAATTGATGGAGATACTTGCATATCATACACTCTTCAATTTGCCGACGAACAATTTATTTGTGCGAATGATAAAGAAGACCTATAGTCCGTTCACGAAAGGTTGAGCACATAGTAGGCGTTCCTTTATTTATCTGAAGTTGGCAGTATTTACTGTCATAAAGAAAAATAAAGTCAACGTTGCCGAATGTACTCCGCCTCGTCCGACGAGCTTGCGAGTTATCAGAGAACTCTATGACCTATTGACAACATTGCGTATCAATCTGACAAGAAAATAAAGAACAAAACCTGAAATTTCAATATACACAGTGGAATATGCCAAAATTTCTATGGCCAACCGACGGCTCAACCTTTCGTGAACGGAGTATAGAATATATCGAGAGAAAGCTTTAAGAAGAGTATGGAGAATGGGGTCTTCAGATGAATGTATCTGAAACACAATATTTGTGTGTTGGAGAAAAAACCACTGATTTGAAGCAGAAAATAAAGAAACCATAAATAAATGAGAAAGCTACAAATACTTGGGTATCAACTTCAATACAGAAGGCACAGATGACACCGAAATTTAATCACGAAGAAATAAGAAAAAAAATTATAAATTCGCTAAATGGTATCTATGGACTACAGAGATAGGAAAAACAGAAAGATAAGAATATATGATACACTAATAACAAGTACCCTAGTATACGGATCTGACACTTGATGATTGAAGGAACAACTGAGGAGGAGGATAGAAGCTACAGAAATGGATGCAATACGACGAGCATCGAAAACTTCGAGAGAGAGAGAGGGTACCGAATTTGATAATAAGAAAAATATGGAAGTAAAAGAGACAGTCACAGAATATATAGATAGAAAGCAGCAGGTATGGTATGGACATGTGCAAAGAATGGCAGAGAATAGATTACCAAAGAAAGTGATGGAATGGATACCTCCGGAAAACAGAAAAAGAGGAAGACCAAGAACGACATAGATTAGTGGAATAAGATAATCAATGAGTGAAAGAGAACTAAATGATGAAGACTGCAACAATAAAAGGCATTGGCAATTGGCAATTGGAATTCGGACAACGTCTTTAGGATGTTTTAACCTCCTAAAAACCATTTATAAATAATCAAGTACGAAGCAGTTCCAAATTCGAAGCCAGCGTTTCTCCTTTTCTTTAAATTCTTTGTTTCACGAGAGTTAATCTTCTTTATTTCGATAATTCCAAGTTCAACGTACTTAGCACGGAATAACTTTTATAATACCGTAGATAATCAATACTTGTCGAACGAAAATAATCCTAAACCTCGACTAATTAAACCATCAATAATCTCTCTCTACACTAAAATCTCAAACACTCAATTCGACCAGAAAACTGGTTGTTAATCGAACGAATCGCAGATCGGAGATCGAATTCCAACGCTAATGAACAGCGACCAACAAAGAAGAAGAAATAAATGAAGACGAAATAATCAGTTTTATCTATGAAGGCGCAAAGAGAATAATAACATGGATTCTTATTCTTTTATTATAAAGTCTGGACTGTGATTTATTTTCTTTTGTTTACCGTTTTCGACATGACTGGAAGAATAGTTTCGGTTCCTGGAGAGTGGATATAAATAAGTCGCTTTGGAAGATTAGACGAACGTGAAACGGCAGTGGCGGAGTAGGGTAATAATATAAAATGAATATCAAGGAATGTAGTCAGAAGTATTCAACAGCAGGACCATATGGGAATTTCTTGATATGTAACATGTATTGAAATATTATAATTGGCTTATTTCCATCATTTTCGCTTCAGCAGTCGCCAACCGTCGTTATAAAAGTACTCAAGACTTGTAAGACAAACAATATACATTCTAAATGGGATATAACAGATAACATGAATCATTCATTATTGGAATAGATACCGAGCGAGAATATAAATTAATTCGCATACCGATTAGTTTTGAATTGAAATGTCCAAACTTCTCTAAAAATGCTAGGTTTGATTATTGTTATGATGAACTGAATTGATCATGGAGATTCAACTAATTTCATCTGAGGCAACATCAGTTGGAACATCACAACATTGTCAACTGATTTTGCATCAGCTTGGACAAATAGGAAGCTAGGTTTGCCTCATTTCAAATATCGATACAAACTAGTTCGATAAAACTTTATAGTCTGTTCACGTAAGTTTGAGCGCATAGTAGGCGTTTGTTCATTTATCTGAAGTTAGCAGTATTTGCTGCCATAAAGTAAAATAAAGTCAACGATTCCGAATGTACCTCGCCTCGTCGACAAGCTTGCGATATCAGAGAACTCTATGCAATATTGACAACATTGTGTATCAGTCAGACAAGAAAATAAACATAACCTAAAATTTTCAATATACACAGTGGAATATGCCAAATTTCCATGGCCAACCGACGGCTCAAACTTTCGTGAACGGTTAACCTCTAAATATTCCCAAACATAAGTTACGCTACTGCATCACGACGATGTAACAAATCCACCCAAAAGAGCACGGAAAAATGTCACATTTCAAAGAAGGTGAAATACTGCTAGACCGAAAACGATGAATGCGTCAAATTTCGAAGCCTTTCTTAGAAACCATCCCAGTTGTTCAAGAGGTTCTCGTAGTCTCATATAAAGGGAAACAGCGGCGAGCAGCAATCGAAAATAGGTTGTTTCTATACCTGCTCCAGGTCCACATTTATAATGACTTGTGACTGATCGACACTTCTGAAACGAAAACTAGAAGAACAGTTGATTGTCATTGGAAAACGAGATGAAGCTCATTGAAACGGTGCTCATTCCATTCATAACTTACACAGGAGTGGCATAACGTCGAAAAAAATAAAAAAAATACTCAAAACACGTATAAAAAGTGAAAAGATCAGCGACAGGCGCTCCATAATATATGACTAACAGGTAGATCAGAAAAGAAATGAAAAATGAGATGATAGAAGAAATGATAAACAAAACCCAGAAAAAAAACCAAACATTAAAAATGGACGAAATAAGCAGCTAATAAATATAATGAATATCTAGGTCAGGAAAACAGATAAGAGGACTTATCTAATGGAACATAAATAAAATAAACACCAAGCTTAATGTCAGTAAAACGAAAAAAAGAAATAAAGAAAACTAGAAACAAGAACCTGCAGAAGAACGAAACAATAAGGATAATTTAGTAGCTGATTGTAAATTCGCTCCGTGTAATCGTGTTCAAAAGCCAACAATATATTGTAAAAAAGCTGCGACTAAAATAGGTCGATTACATTGAGATACTTTACAAGCTGCTACTGAGCGAATTTAGAACGAGTGAAGTAGCTTGTGAGATTGTGATGATTACAGACAAAACTGTCTACTCGCTGAGTAGCCAAAATCTAGCGATCCACGTGAGGTTTATGTTTGTATCGTTGTCAAGGATCTAGGATAAATGTCAACTACGTTTTCAAATTTAAGAACCAGGAACCACCGAGTAGATGAGAACTCACATGTTGTTTAGTAGCAACTGTGATTACACACGGCTTGTTTACATGCCAACAAGCCAAGACGCCAGCTATTTAACGTGTGTAAGTAGCCCAGGTTCAACTTTAGTCGCAGCTTTTTTACAATCAGATTGTTGGCTTGTGAACACGATTACACTGAGCGAATTTACAATCAGCTTCTGAATTCGCTCAGTAGCAGCTTGTAAAGTATCTCAATGTAATCGACCCATAAAGTTGAAAGCTGGGCTACTCTACACGCTAAATCGCTGGCGTTTTGGCTTGTTGGCAAAGTTGCTACTGAACAATCTGTGAATCTACTCCGTCGTTCCTCGTTCTTAAATTTGAAATTTTGAAAACGTAATTGACATTTATCTTAGATCCTTGAAACGATACACACATAAACCTCACGTGGATCGCTAGATCGTTGGCTACTCAGCGAGTAGACAGTTTTGTGTGTAATCATCACAATCTCAGAAACTAATTCACTCGCTTCTAATTCGCTCTGTAGCCGCTTTTAAAGTTTCCCAATGTAATAGATGCATAATGAATTTTTTTCTATTTCAGATTGAAAAAGAACAACAAGGATGAAGATGACAATGGGCAATGGCGAATATAGATCGACCGAGTAAGTGAGACATCGGGTGTATAGAATTATATTCCTATCCCTCGGCGTGTAGCAATCCAAAATAGGTTGTTTCTATACCTGCTCCAGGTCCACATTTATAATGACTAGTGACTGATCGTCACTTCTGAAGGTACGCTGAAACGAAAACTAGGAGAACTAATTGATGGGTTGGATACAGGGGCGTTTTCGTCTTATGTCATAATCTCTTTATGAAGTGAGATTGGGTTGAGGAGGCGCTCAAAAAAACGGCGATTCGACTCTGAATAGTCTATCCCTCCTGATGACGATAATAACATCATTATAGGAAACGCCACGAGCTGTTCGCGTACAGGGGCAGGTAATTGGGGCTTGTGTACCAGTAGCAGTGGCGTACACAAGGGGAAAATGTCCCCGAGAGGTGCTTCATTATGGAAAAATTGAAAACGTCCAGAAAACACTGACCAGCAAGGATAATTTTTTCGTCTTTCAATACTGAATGAATTATTTTAGGTTTGTTTTGACATCTACTGTTTCACTGCCGAATGAACATCAATTGTTGTCGAGAAATTCTTGATGAAGGGCATCTATTGAAACATCCCATCATTTCTGCCGTCGCGTCGCGTCGCCAGGAGAACATTCAGGGCTTGCAACTTCTAGAAAAGCAATTTTTCTCACTGATGGGATTTTCTGTAATTGACGTTTCAGTTTTTCTTATGGGCTTCATTCAAAGTAAGTTGAACAGTGTTGACTTTGTTCGAAAGGTACAGGGTTTTTCACTATAATTTGACCCCCCCTTTAACTTTGTTACTAAAGGAAATACAATAAAATGTTTTTTACAAAAGTTTCACGAAATCACCTGAGGTTTCTGATATGACCCACAAACTGAAATATATACAGGGTGACCAACGTATTGATGGCAACTTCATTATTTCAAATGGAACATCCTGCATATTTTTCCATATTTGGTTAGCTCTTTTTCCTCTGATTTCGAATATAACATATGTTGGTCTATCTCTCTTATTCTGAGCACCACAGAGTTTCAAATTTTAAAACCATCTAGTTAAGTACTTAATTGTTAAGTATCCATTTCAAAATAATACTTTCAGGTAAAGTTCCTTTGATATAAGAAATTCGTAGGTATTTCACATATTTTTTTATTCGGTATCATCATTTCAAAACTTTAAAACTCTGAAAATTGAAGAGACACACCCACATACCTACGCATATATATTCGAGATTAGGAAGAAATGGTCTATCAAAAGATGGAAGAATATATTGGACAGGGTGTTCCATTTGAAAAGAGTTGTTCACACTATATATATTTCGATTGAGGTTATCATACTTCCAAAATTAGCATTTTCAGTAAACGCAGTCTGCCACTTGAAAAATGATTACAGAGCTTGCCAGATGGTTGCTAAAATTTGAAACTCTGTGGTACTCAGAATAAAAGAAATAGACCAACATATGTCACATATTCGAAATCAGAGGAAAAAGAGCTAGCCATATATGGAACAAAAAGGTTGTTCCAGTTGAAAAAATGAAGTTGCCATCAATATGTTGGCCATCCTGTATATATTACATTATGTGAATTCATATTGTAAATCCTCAGTCGATTTCGTGAATTTTTGTATGAAACTTTTTTCTGTATTTCTTTTAGTAACAAGTTAAAGGGAGGGGTCAAATTATAGTGAAAAACCCTGTATACAAGTTAAAAGATTATCGACTAGAATTTAAGACTTTGATTTTTCTCTAATATTCTCGATGACGTTTACCATTCACTAGGATTCAGAAACGAAATATTCAGGAAACGTCTGAAAAGCGCTGTCTGAACCCCTAAACGGAATCTAGAACGAGTTTTGTTCGGACCAAGACGCGTTTAACTACCGTCGAGGTCAGTCACAGCAGCGTTTAGTGATCTATTAGAGTAACTTCATCATATTCCTCGGAGATAAATGAATCGAGGCAATTCGAATCAGTTCAACGATCCCAGATTCCATAAATCATCTACGGACTCGGCTTCGATTTAAATAGAAACTGCAAGTTCACATCTCAGTCAATTAATCCAAGGTCCACGGAGTCAGCCAAGTGTTGAGAGAGCCGTAATTGAGATATTATTCCCTATTCCAATACATCATCTAATCACATTCTTGTCAATAAAGTGTTATCGCGGTTTCGTTTTCAATGTTTATTATTATTATTATTGAGGAGATATTCACAATGGTTAGTGCTGTTTCTGGAATCGAAATCGGGTATGGAGGATGAGTGTTATCGGATTTCTTCGAAATGAATGGATTTCTTTCCGTTTTGCGTCATGTGGTTTTATTTTTGTTGAGATGAAGTTTCGTTTCGAAAACAGAAGCGGATTTAGGTCACACTTGATCTATCTGGAAAATGCACTGCGCAACTTCAAGAAGTCATCCATTTCAACAATGTCCTGTTAGATGATTCTCTTTCAGTTCTTCTTTTCTAAAACTCTTCATTACAGGTATATTGCCTATACCACAGTGAGTGGCGTTTCTTCTCCATTTCTGAAGAGTATTTTAGCCTCTTCGTTTTTTTATTCCATAGTGGCCAGGAACCCAAACTGAAGAGATCTTGTTGTTTTTGCCCACGTCATAGAGTTTTCTTGGGCATTTCCATTTTAGCTTCGAGTCGATAACATAGGAGTTTGGTTCTCTACTAGCAGCATGACTATCAGAATGGATCACCATGTCACATTCCTGTTAGTTTCTTTATATCTCTCGATTGCAAATAATTCTGCTGAAAACCACTCGAATAGGAGCCTAACAATAGAGTACGCTTGGTTCTTGGCCAATACAGGCCCATAATACTGGCTAGCCATTTCCCAGATATAAACAGCAATATTTCGATTTTGATAGTTATTTTGTAATGATTCCGGAACAAAATTCCTCGTTTTAAGTAAATCAATACTGAAGCATATTTACTACATCTGTCTTGAAAAGTACCATTTCCTTCAAAAGTAAAATCAAACGCGTCCTTCTGTTCTAATGCAACCTCTATCTGAACGTCACGGATGATTCACAAAAACCATTAAAACAATCGCATAACGAATCTGCGCTTGGTCGATAAATTGAGTCAATAACCATTAACCATTGATTTCCTACATGCGATCTGGAAAAATGTTCGAAAAATGTGGATTTTACATGCTCCGCGATAACTTAATAATCCCGATATGGAAAAGTGCAATATACACGGACTAAAACTAACGATATAGATACCGTGAAGACAAAGATTTAGTATTGAACTCGTTATCAGCGACCAGAATGGCAATACCAGACAATTTGTACCCACCGTCAGCCATGTCGACCAATTATTGCCAGACTGGCTGAATATTTACGGAACGGTTTTTTACCGGGTGAATCGATATTTGGACGTAACAACCGGGGAATGTCGTAACAATGGGTCTATTATACCTACCTGATGGCATTTTGACTTTAATTATGTCTGAGACTGGCCTCTCTCCTTCGGGTGAAGATCCAGCTTGTTTACAAGCCGACAATGCCTCGCCGGATCTCTCGTTATTCGATCCAATGTCAGCTCCATGATATGTTGATTCATTCTTGCTGATGGATATATTCCCGACTCTAGTATACGCTTTTGCTGACGTGTACCTGGGATGTGCTTCATCTCTGAATAAGACGGTTGACTATTATACAGGGGTTTATAGTGGCAATTCCTCAGATCCCTTTATTTCATGAAAAATTTCCTATGAATATAAATCCAGAAAAGCATTGTTTCCAATATGGGCACAGTTTATGAAAGTTTCACTTGAAAATTTACTAAAAAGTGTTATGCCACTGAGATATGTTCAACTAACAGTTATTTTTGAATTGTTCGTTCAATTTGTGACAAAAAATTTTCGTCGTTTGTGTGTAAGAAAATGAAACATCTTACCACGTATTTGCCGTTTATTACTTTAACACATCAAGTAGTGAAGACGCTAGGCTAAGTGGTTTTATTCTTTTTCATGGAAACGGCGCTCCACACGAAGAAGAGGAAGAGGAAATTTTGTCACAAATTAAACGAAGAATTCAAAGTATCATTGGTTCAAAATACAGTGGGACTTCCTTATAACGAACGTCTGTATAACGAATTTTTCTGTATAACGAATTTCGTACAAGACATTACACCTTGAATCCAAATTCATGTTAAAAACACCCTCTAAAACGAAGTAAATTCTCTCTATAACGACATATTCAAAGAACATCACTCTTTGAATGGGTATCGGTATGAGGGTGGGTTTTTTCCGAAATTGTTTCGGACGTACGTAATAAATCCCAACCGCAAACTGAATCATTACAGCCGGCGGAGAGATCCTTCTGAAACAGTTTCAAATCACCCCTGGCTGTTTAGTTTCAATCTAACCATTACGCTAGCGTGAACAGCGAAAATGTCTAAAAGTAAGTACTCAAGTTTGAATGATAAACTTAAATTTATCAGTGAAGTCGACTGCGACATTACAGAAACAAATTTTCTGTACCTATAACGAAGTTTCTTTAAAACGAATTTTTTTGCGGATTTAGCACTTTCGTTATAGGTAAGTTCCACCGTATATCAGTGGAGAACCACTTTTTTAGTCAGTTTCAAATTAAAACTTCAACACCCTGCATTTCCGAATTAGGCAACGTTTATGTTGCATCTCTATCGCAAAGTTTGACATTTTTAAGGTTCCAGAACTTTAGATATATACACCCTATTCGATTCAACTCGCAAACAAATTGGAATTAAATCGTAAACATTCTCCTGCGATTACTTTTGGACGATTCATCTGCCATTTAGTCCTGATCTGGCACTGAATGCCTGCGTTTTCAACGTATTGAATATTTTTCAGAGTTTATCCACATGAAACGTGAAATTCTGTTTCTAAACTTTACAAAATAACTATCAAAATCGAAATATTGCTGTTTGAATCCAGGGGTAATGATTACCCAGTATTATGGGTTTGTATTGGCCAAGAACCAAGTGTATACTATCGTTAGGATCCTATTCGAGTGATTTTCAGCAGGCAGAATATGTACTTGCTATCGAGAGATGAAAAAAATTGAAAAAATTTATGTCATCGATTCAAAGCTTACATGGAAGTGCCGAAAAAACTAAATGAAAAAGGCGAAAACGACTAAGTTTGGGTCCTGGTCACCCAGAATCAAAGAAAACGGAAACCTAAAAGCTATATATTAAAGAGTTTCATATTCAGAATCCGAATATTGAATTCAAAAATATGTAAAAATAGTCGAATGTTTCTGAAGGTATAATAATTCAAAATTCCATGCTTAGAACATTTCCAAAACTTGAAATGAAATCAAATTGAAATTTCAGAAAGAACTACATATCTAAAAAGTATTACTGAAAATGATTTCGGAATATCGGATTGATTCCCTTATCTCCAAAAAATTCAGTAATGTTTGCAATAGTCTGAAACAACGTGAAAGACCTCATTATTAAGATTAGTTCATCATTCGAATGTTTCTCGTTCGAAATAGTTAACAACTTCTCAGGTTGCCCTTTCAAGAGCTATGTCTGGTGACCTCAAACTCTCCAGAAGGTTATGTTGGCGTTGAAATCCATAAAAATCGTTGGTCACAAATCCTCAAGTTGAGCCATCCATCAAAGGTATTTATTGCCTTTTCGACAACGAGAAACATGATACATTTGTGTTCTGGTTCCGGAAACGCTGTTTTCTTCCCTCTATGCATTATGTCACAACTTTTAGATGACAGTTGAAACATATGCCTGTAAGAAACCGAATAGTTTCATCTCCGAAAGAGACGCCTCTGTTTATTTTAATTTTATGGAAATATTTCGGATATTTGGAATATGGGAGGCGTCATCAGGGTGCCATATTTAGAACGCCAAATGGCGAGGATGATATGGTGAAGATTTTCAACATTAAAGGTTAGAGTATCACTTACCACTAGGAGATAATTAATCGATGTGTTGGTACTCACCTGAAAAACGAACTAAATTAATATCAAATGTCTAGTTATATGAGATTAAATCAAAAGAATCGTACCGGTCATTCAATACATAGAATAAATTGAAAGTATACAGGGTGGGCAAAATTCGTTGTCTACTGAATGGATCTCGAGAACCATAGCAGTTAGAAAAAACATTACACATTTTCGGGCTCTCTTCTCCTGACTAACTCAAATCTGAAAACAAATCTAACCTATTTTTCATAAATTTTGAGTTATGACCGAAAATTAAGAATTTGTCATTTTCATTGATGCTGAATAACTCACTTGTTTGAAGTCGTATTCAAAATCCGTGGTTACATTCCACAGGCACTTATTTAGGGGTAATTCAATATAAATATGACTGATTTTTTTAGTCCAATCATTTTTGAGAAATAACTAGAATTTTGAGTTTCCAAATGTAAACTCTGGTGAAATGTTTTTTATTTGACTCCAAAATTTGTGGTGATTTCAAAAATGTATCATGAATATTACTCGGGAAAAAAATTAATACATTTTCTTATTTCGATTCAGTTCTGAATTAATTATAAGTACCTTCTTAACTAACAGTCAAAAAATGTTGATTTTTCGCGAGAACGGTACCTTTTTATGTAGAAAACATTGGCGGATCAAATGGGCGACGAAAAAATCGTACTTCCTTCATAAGTGTAGAACTTGGGGGGAAAAACACCCACTTACCCCTTGAAACCTTTACCAATTATCAAAAAACATAGCTTATTATGATTAGTCACACAGTCAATGGAATTTTATTCTTATACGCTCAAGATTAAGAGATTTAATGAATTTGTCGTGGAATAGCAACCAAAGGTTGATTATTGGCCTGTGACCTAATTTATTCTATCAAAAACACACAATTCGTTTGATTTCGATACTGCAGTGTAGTTATAAGTCGGTTTAAGTTTTAGGAAATGTTTTATATTATTTTACGCCGACCTCGAAATGAAAGGGATTTTAAAGAGTACGTAATTGATCATTAATGAGCCATTTTAATGCTCAATTTCGGCTATTTAATGTGCCATCCTCATGGCAACCGTTCACAAAGTAATCAGAAGCTCTACGAGAAATGTCAAAACTCTACTGGAACATGGATACGTAGAAATTTTATTATGTCAAATGTAAGTATTGTGCAAAATGAGAATGTATTTCAATCAAGAATTCATATACAAGTCATATTGAGATCGTCGGAAACATCTGTGATCAACTCGGTTAGTAATCGAGCGACTAATGGTCTGGAACTATTTACGCGTTAAAATATCTTAACCATAAGTGGTTGTCGGTTGTCTTTAATAACCTAGTTGATTAAAAAACTATTACTATTATTATGTCAATTTGACATAAGTTTGTCACACGTTTTTTCATCATTATTCCGAAATTGAATTCGATATTTAGGATGAAATACCACTATTTAAATCTATGGGAGATGATTACCCTTCAATAGGGTCCTGTAGCGGCCTTAGAAGAACAGGAGATTCAAAAAATCTTCACTTGAAATGACAGATCTGCTTTAAAACACCCTCCTGGCCCAAGAGCATAATTATATATTGTATTCGAATATTGAAGGTATTTATTCGAATAGTTTTAAGTTTCAATTTTGGAAATATGGCAAGGTTTTTTCTACTGAGGGTTTTCCCTGTGGTGTGGGTACCTCGTTTTGCACAACCTCACCTTGGGACTTTTTTGTTTCATGTATTGTATGTTGTTAGCTCTCATTTCAAAAGAATATACATATACTGGGTACAGAGTCAACTCCTTTACTACTACATAGTTTTCAGGATCAAAAGGCAAAAACGTATTCGTTGAAGAATTCTGCTTTGTTTTCTTCATTCCTCTAGTTTTTCGTGATCGAGGTTTCACGTCACCATCGGCATTTCCTTAAGCAGAAAGAAAATGAACATTTCCAATAAATCGAACCTATTATCGAAAACTCCGTTTGAGGCCATTCTAAAATCGTTCAAATCAAGATATAGCATGTCTCTGAGCGGCCGGGCAGTAAGTTGGAAGAAAACCCATCAAAACTGTCGGCGTTCCCAGGAACTAACACATCAATTAAGACGAAACTTGTCAGAAAAAATCAAAACATTGGCCGTTTCTCCGGCTTTTTGCGTTGCCTCCGAAGTAATTTTGTCATAGACGGTGCCATAAAATTTTACGACTGGCACGTTGTGCTCTGCAAAAGACAATCAGCCTTCACTTTTACATGGGATCTTGGGCGGCGTGGCTTCCAGGACCGTAATTGTAGCTGTACTTCTTGGAATTCTCATCTGAAAATTTGTACCTTTTTTCTCTTTTGAAACGCCATCAAATTTTCATGTGCATTTCCAGTATGTTGAAATATAGTTTTTTTTCATGTGACAACATTAAAAGTAATATTGGATTCTTATTATCTGGAATAAAGGAAAGTATTCTATATGAATTCCTATTGATTCTTCTACAAATTCATATCAAATACTTTCCTATATTCCACTTAATAAATAATAAGATTCCTCGATTAAAATTACGTGAACCAGTTTGGTCCAATTCTTTTCTGACCTCGAATGAACGCGATAAAGCAATTTGTCAATCCGAGTGGAACACATATACTATTCAAACCAAGATTTAATAACTGATCCCTCCAATAACGTTTCTGGATTTGATCTACCAAGAAATATTTGGACTGTTCTTAATCATATAAGAACAGGTCATGGCTGTTGTAAAAGCATGCTTTTCAAATGGAATTCAGTTGAGAGTCTTAGTTGCGAATGCGAAAAGCAGAGAAGACAATAGAACATCTGATAAATAATTGTCTCATATTTAAATTTCAGGATGGCTTAACACGTTGAGTGCCATGTGAGACCACGTATGTCTCACCCTATTTTGAGAAGGATGGGCCGCGTGAGACCGTGGGGTCTCACGACCGCTGCTCTACAATGATTTCGTTTATTCCATCAAGGGTTTCGCATTTGCACGGAAAAGTATTTCTTGCAGTAGAGTATCGCCTACTGCGTAGGAAAGAGCGCTTGGCCTGCAATTTGGAGCGCTTGGCCTGAATGCTCATTTGACAATAAAAAATTTTTATTTTCATTACAAAAAAAAAACAATATTTCTCATTACAAAGAATGAAATAACATTTTACATTATGAAGAATAAAATAACATTTCATATTACAAAGAAATAAAAATAACATTTCTCATTCAACTCATCACATAAGTCTATAAAATGACAACAAAATAGAATAGAATTAATTTTCAATTGGGCAGTATCTGTTTCAAAAAAACAATCAATGCAAAGTGTTTGGCATACTGCATGCATTTCTTGGTCGATTGTGGCGTTGTTTGACTCGCTTTATGTCTTCCAGATTCCACAGAAATTTGCTGGTAGCAATTGACGCACCGACGTCTTTGTTTTCGTCCTAAGCCGGGTTCACAAAAACCCCGATCACGTTGATTGAGGAAGTGTCATTATTTCTGTGCGAATTTCAGTTCATTTTTGACATGAACCATCGAATTTTTATCAAAATCAACGATTTGATTGCCAATCAAGCTTTGTGAAACCCGCTGTTACAGCGGGTTTCACAAATCTTCCAATTCGTGTTACCCCCATTTTCTTCTTGGATCGCTAGAAAATTTCTTCGCTTTTGATTTTGAGTAGTCTTTCTACAATTTGTTGATATATTAGGTGACCGACGTGCAAGTCTCTACAGGAATTATGTGGTGACACATTGGTCTCACGTGGCTCGCTGGGATGTTGAGACATTCGAGGGGCCGAGTGAGACCAATGTGTCATCATCCATAATCAGCTTCAAAAAAACGTCAAAATAAAAAAAATCAGTTTTTGATGAATCATATTTGTTAATTGGCACATTGAGAGTAATAAAAATGAAAAACAAAAAAGTGGCCACTGGGACAAGTTTTTCGGATTACATGGGTGCACTCAACGCGTTAAGGTCTATTCATGAAGTTACCGAGTCGTTCTGAATGGGGTTGTTAATTCAGATTCAGAATTCTGAATGCTTTTTGGACAGGGTTTTCGGTCGAACTCAATAAAGGAAAAATCTTTCAATATTCAGATTTAAGTTAAGATTTAAGTTTTATTTTTGTTGAAACAGGGTTTTTTCTACTGACGTTCTTTCTTGAGCTCTAGTATCATACGAAAAAATAGTATGGTACCCCGTTTTGCACTAACCTCAATTGTGCTACATATTTTTATATCGAAACTTTTTTTTTAACAAATTTAAAGGATGAAACTTGGTGCAGCTGATTAATATATGTGTATTATTTGATAGAAATTTTCATTAATTTTAAGAAACAAACAAAAGATTCACAATGGGTATTTAATTCAGAATACAAAAGTTGAACTGCTATTTTTCTTGGCTTCGTCCATCTTGTTTCTCTTTACTTGAAGCGAATCTAAAGAAGCAGTAAAGTAAAAAAGTGTTATTCACTTGTTACGATCAGAAGCTATGCAAAATTCAAACAATATAAAAGCGTCTTTTTCTGCATGTGCTAAATGGTCACTTGAATCAATACACAAGCTTACAGGAAATTCACTAAAATATGTATTATTGGATTTTCTTAAATCTATTTTCTTATTATATTTCAAAAGAATTTCTACATATCAGTTTCCCTTAGCAAACGAGAGAAAACTAAAAGTACCAAACCAGAACAACGTTCAACCTCATCAAGGAAACAAAGTATAAAAATCATAATGAAATATCGAATACCAATCAACTGACCCCTGCTCAAGCATGTCGTAAACTTAAACCGTTCAAAGTTCAACTCCAATTATAACGGGAAAAACCGTTCGTTATTGAAACCATTTTCTCATATTACACTCAAATAACCCGTAATTTAACGAAAATTTCACTCAGTATTGTCTCACAAAGATTTATGAATATTACAAGATAATTCTCTCCACACTTAATCAGATTACGCTGGACCACAGCCTCGCATAAACCGAAGCATGTATAAAATATTCATAAAGATGTACCTACATTTATTTAGCTACGGCCCAACTATAAATAAAAACAAAGTGGGTATATTAGTTGCAGGTAGGAGCGCGCTCCCAACTTATACATGTTCTCTGCACTTCTTTATTTTTCATCTTATATATTCCTGGAAGAATACATCAATCATTAAAGGCTTGCTGCTTTGCAAGATTGCTTTGCAGCGTGGTTTTATTAAAATTTGCGAACCAATTTATCTTCTTTTCCAATTTCTCGCTTGAACTCTTTATTCAAGTGAAATTGGTTATTGCAGGTGGTGCATGAAGAAACAAGTTCACAATTGCTCTGCTGAAAATCAGCCGAGCGGTTAGCGACGGCGTTTTTCATCTAATTTTGGCTCGGTGTAATTTCAGTAATAAAGCTGATTTTTTAATTCGTATCATCATCTCCAATGTTTTCAATACGCTGCAATTTTATTGTACTGAGGAGTGTCTTTACGAAGGCAGTTCGAATATAAACGAGACTTCGATTTTCAGGCATAATAGTGAGGGGAGAACATTCCTGATTTTTTTGTTGTTGGGTAGGTTGTCAGGAGTAAAAGAAGCACGTTGGATTGCCTCATCGACCCTCTCGGTGTCACTGTGACGATGTTTGAGCAAGAGGTTCTTCCGTCAATTGCGCAACGTATTGTTCTCTCCACTCCTTACTCGCTTGTTTAGACTCTGGGGTGTAGTGGTGCACTCATGTTTCATCACAAGTGATAATGTAAGTGAGAAATTCCTGAGATCCTGCAAGAAGACGCCCACACTCCTGAAAACGATGCAATTTCTGGTCAGCTGTGAGAAGTCGAGAAAACCACCTGGCGCAACCCTTACGGTACCCTTGATCCTCTGTGAGTATGGAGTAGGTGCTCCCATAACTTATCCCGACCTAACTTGCAATTTCAGAAGTGGTACGACGTTTGTCGTCTTCAATAGGCTGTATAAAACTACTGATGTTGTTCGCTGCGGTCATGGGCCATGGCTCTCATTTTCAACACAATCACGACCCTCCACGAACTGTTAATGCCATGCAAGCACTCTGGCTCGCGATAGTGTCTCTTCTCCGAACATCGGCAGTCAATCTCCTCAAGATTTTGACCAGCTTTACGCCTTCTGCGGCTAGAAACTTGATTACAACACGTTGCGCAATTGACGGAGGAACCTCTTGCTCAAACATCGTCACAGTGGACACCGAGGGGGTCGATGAGGCAATCCGACGTCCTTTCCTTACTCCTGACAAACCTACCCAACAACGAAAAAATCAGGAATGTTCTTCCCCACTATTGTGCCTGAAAATCGAAAAGTCTCGTTTATATTTGAACTGCCCTCGTACATTTTCTAGGTGTTGAATTGTTGCCCCAGTGAATAAATATTACAGGTGAGAAAATTCATAATTTTTTTGTGATATATCTTATTATTCAATTCTACTCTTTGGCTAATTATTCATGCAATTCTTGTTACATAGCAGTTAAATATTAGGTTCTCAAGCCTTGTGTACTTTACTGCCGAATATTGTTGCCCTGTTTGGCTCAACAGTGCCCATGTACATTATAAGATTGATGCACTTTTCCATGAAAATAGTAACTGGAACAATAAAATCAACACCAACACCATGGTTACCAGTTCTTTCAAACATTGCTCCTCCACATATCCGCAGGCAGGCCCTAACTGTGAAAATTTGGAATAAATTTAATTCTCCAACAAATTCATATCAAATAGTTTCCTATAATACAGATAATAATATTCCTCGATTAAAATCACGTAAACGATTTTGGTCCAATTCCTCGAATGAAAGCGATAAAGCAATTTGGCAATCCGAGTGGAACACATATGTAATATTCAAAACAGAAATTTAATAACTGATCCCTCCAATAAAGTTCCTGGATATGATCTTCCAAGGAAAATTTGAAATGTTCTTAATCGTATAAGAACAGGTCATGGCCGTTGTAATAGCATGGTTTTCAAATGGAATTCAGTTGACAGTCCTAGTTGCGAATGCGGAGAAGCAGGCGACAATAGAACATTTTATAATTAATTGTCCATATTTAAATTTCAGGATGGCTTAAGGGATTCACATGAAGTTACCGAGTCCTTTTTTAATTGGGCTGTTAATTTTTGATCAATTTATTCGAGTTGTAAGTAAATGTTGAAAAATGCCTAAATAATATTTCAATAGATGTTCAAGTCAACAAATATAATCAAATTTAAATCAAATTTGTTCTTATCCATATGTATATGTATAACTAGAAATTCAAATGAAATCATATTCGTTGTGCATAATTCCTACATAAATTTCCTCTCTGAGAACTTCCGTCAATAAACACCAGTCAATCACCAGCTCATCCTAATGAAGCCCCATAATCCAACATCATAAACCCTCGAAAAATAATTAATACAATAGAGCAAATAAACCATCCACACCTCTCAAAACAAATAGCCTCAAGCACCTAATCTAAAGTGTGCAAGCGTATCTGCCAAAGTAAATTTAAATAAACCATAAAAATATAAATATTGAAGCAGCCTCAACAAAGTTTACATATCGGGTCATATTGTACACACAGATTTATTTATTTTGTTATTTCGGTGGCACTACTGGCTTACAACGCCTCTTTCTGTTTCTCCTGTGGTTGGTACACAACGATAGGATTGATCTGTTTTCTTGAATGGAGATTGATGTACAGTTTGGCATCATAACACTTCAAATAAATTGGTTTCATACAGAGATAAGTGATGATTGTTGCCATTTGACCTGGGTTATGAGATATTTTAACTTATTGCTTAGATTATACGTTAATTCCTCTGTTTATTTATGGTAGCATTGGCAGTATCCTGAGGTCGAAACCTTTACGATAGTTATTATCTGGAAAGGGTTGTTGATACGATTCTGCACCTAATAAATACCGCTTGAAATACTCGATGTTTGACTGATGTGATACGAAGATTTGTACAGATTGCGGCAGCATAACTTCCTCTTATTAAATTTAATAAAACGCATTGTATGAATCAGAAAATTTTTATTCGTTTTTTATAATATAGGCACATACATAAAGTTTTGTTTTACCCAGTTTTGAAGATAAAATCAGGTAGGTGACGTCCCCCATTCTCCATACACTGAGTAAACCGATTTCTGGCGTTTGTCATGACTCCAGCCAGTATAGCAGGCGTTATGTTCGCAATTTCTTCCTGGATGTTGTTCTTCAAATCTTTTAGGGTCCTTGGAAGGTTCACATAAACACGAGATTTTGAAAAACCCCATAGAAAAAAGTCACAAGGGGTCAAATCGACAATTGCATCAAAGGCCTTTGCATTCACCTAAAGAGTGACCGGCCCGCTCCCCGATTTGACCCCTTGTGCCTTTTTTCTATGGGGTTTTTCGAAATCTCGTGCTTATGTGAACCGTCCAAGGACCCTAAAAGATTTGAAGAACAACATCCAGGAAAAAATTGCCAACATAACGCCTGCTATACTGGCTGGAGTCATGACAAACGCCAGAAATCGGTTTACTCAGTGTATGAAGAATGGGGGACGTCACCTACATGATTTTATCTTCAAAAATGGGTAAAACAAAACTTTATGTATGTGCTTATATTATAAAAACGAATACAAATTTTCTGATTCATACAATGCGTTTCATTAAGTTTCAAAAAAAGGAAGTTATGCTGAAGCACCCTGTACAAATCTTCGTATCACATCTTCATAGGTGATTTCTTATTATTCCGGAATTCAAGAGTATTTAGGGCGAAGCCCCTGTTTAAGTATGGGAGAACCTCGGAGTAAAAAGTAAACCTAGAGATACCTTCACGCATTCGTTGACGCAGCTAAGTAGAATCTGTATTTGAACGCGAACAACATTCGGCGTTGCGAACTTGTGTCATATCTTTATTCCGTATTGGGATAACTGGTATACGGATCCCCTACTATGGTACTGAAAGCTAGAGTCTGTTATAGACAATTCTGTCAGTTTGGCAACATCCATCTGTTACTGTTTAGTTCTTCCTACGTCGTGTACACATTTTCGTTTTGATTTGACTTTCATAAACTGAATTATTTTACTGCTTTCGTGGCAGTTTATTGTTCCTTAGGGGTATTCCGCTGATTAAAGCTATGGCAAAGTTACGGAAATGTATGGACCACACAGATAGGAAAAAGAGAAAGATAAGAATATATGATACACTAATAAGAAGTACCCTAGTACACAGATCTGAAATTTGGCGATTGAAAGAACAACTGAGGAGGAGGATAGAAGCTACAGAAATGGATGCAATACGACGAGCATCAAGAACTTCGAGAAGAGAGAGGGTACCGAATTTGATAATAAGGGAAAATATGGAAATAAAAGAGACATTCACAGAATATATAGATAGAAAGCAACTGTTATGGTATAGACATGTGCAAAGAATGGCAGAGAATAGATTACCAAAGAAAGTTATGAGATGGATACCTCCGGAAAACAGAAAAAGAGGAAGAGCGAGAACGACATGGATTAGTGGAATAAGAAAATCAATGAGTGAAAGAGGATTAAATGATGCAGACTGTAACAATAAAATGCATTGGCAATTGGGAATCGGATAAATTCTTAAGGATGTTTCAACCCGAATGTATATATAGTTCTATATTCAAAAACTGTAGAGCTTGGTTGATTACAATGCAGTACTTCTTTCCTTCTTACTTTAGAACGAATATGTCCTGGAATTTTCTCCCAGTATATTTCTCCATAAAACTTAAACCACTTGATTGGGTCGTTTATTTCAAAGGAGAAAGTGGCTAAAAATCTCAGACCCAGGCTCGAAATCATCTCATTTTTCGGCTCATCTCAAACCCCCCAATTCTCGGTAATAACCGACCAGGGACCAAAACCGTTCCGATAATACGTCAGAATTATCGAATTTATATGTCTTCATAAAATCCGGTTCGGCAATTAAAAACTGTGGCTAATGATAACATTCAGACGATCTGCAGCGCAATTACTTGCCAGAGATGGCGCGCGGTGGCAAAAAGCAACCCAGGGAGATGCTCGAAACGTTAATTGCCTGCTCTGGGCCAATTACATGGCCAACTACCGTTTCCACGGCGCATTATTGAGCTTTGGTGGCGGATAAATGACAGATAAACGGGCCCATCAAGCGCAGAATGAATTTTCGACTAATCTATGCGTTTATGGATGTTATAGTCCGTTCACGAAAGTTTGAGCGCATAGTAGGCGTTTGTTCATTCATCTGAAGTTGGCAGTATTTGCTGTCATAACGTAAAATAAAGTCAACGTTGCCGAATGTACGCAGCCTCATCCGACGAGCTTGCGAGTTATCAGAGAACTCTATGTAATATTGACAACATTGCGTATCAATCTGACAAGACAATAAGCAACATAACCTTAAATTTTACCCCGGTGATGTTAGCTCCCGGCCAACCAGCTCCAAGCGCGCCTATTCCACCACGGTCGATGAGGTCGCCCGGCGTCAGCTGATTCATTTTACGGTTAATTCTGAGGAATGCTACATCGGAAGTGATCAAATTCATACCGCAAGCAAAGAATTGAACAATTCAAATATATTTAAACTTCATTTTATTCAATTTCTATCACATTAGGGGAAAAATCGGTATCTACTCGTACGAAACAATTTATTGAAGTTTCATTAGTTTGAGATATCCGGCCAAGAATTCTGATGAATGGAATGGACTAGGCTTCATTCAACGTACTTTGCAGTAAATTTTCAATCATTTCTACCCCAGCTCCAAAGATCGAACTTGGGGTTTTCAAGTTTTACGGTTAGCACGATCGAATAATATTTTTTTTGTATTTCGAATGTCCGGCCAAAAAGTCCGGTGGATGATATAGTTAGGACATTATATAAACTATTTCCAGAAAAAATGTTGTTGGTTTCTGAGAACCCCATACCCCCAGCTCCAAGAATAAAAGCCGACACTCTCTCGTCTCGAACTAGATATGACAACATTCCATTTTTTTGTGCTTGTTTCGGGAACCCGGCCAAAAATTCCGTTAAATGGTTTTCATCGTAAATGATATGAGTTATATTGGAGAAAAATTTCGTTAGATTCTGAGAACCCTGCAACCCTATATGTGAGGATCGTTCTCAACACTGTTTAGTTTCGCTGTTGAATCGAAGGCAAAAATTCATTTTTTCTTCTATTTGGAATGTCCGGCCAAAAATTCTGAAAAGTGGATTCGGTAGAGCATTATACAATTACGTCTGACATAATTTTCATTCGATTCCTTGCACCACACATCCCCAGCTCCAAGGATCGAACTTGGGGTTTTCAAGTTTTACTGTTAACACGATCGAATAATATTTTTTTTGTATTTCAAATGTCCGGCCAAAAAGTCTAGTAGATGATATCGTTAGGACATTATATGAGCTATCACGAAAAAAAGTTTCGTTCGTTTCTGAGAACCCCATACCCCCAGCTCCAAGGATAAAAGCCGACGCTCTCTCGTCTCGGACTCGATATGACTATATTTTCTTTGTTTCTGTTGTTTGTTTCGGGAACCCGGCCAAAAATTCCGTTGAATGGTTTTCATCGTGTATGACATGAGTTATATTGAAGAAAAATTTCGTTAGATTCTGAGAACCCTGCAACCCTAAATGTGGGGATCGTTCTCAACACAATGGATTTTTGCCATCGAGTCAACAGCGAAACTAATTCTGAAGAGTTTATTCGATAGAGCATTAGACAAATTACGTCTGACATAATTTTCAATGGATTCCTTGCACCACACACCCCCAGCTCCAAGGATCGAACTTGGGGTTTTCAAGTTTTACTGTTAACACGATCGAATAATATTTTTTTTGTATTTCGAATGTCCGGCCAAAAAGTCTAGTAGATGATATCGTTAGGACATTATATGAGCTATCAGGAAAAAAGTTTTGTTCGTTTCTGAGAACCCCATTCGATTCCTTGCACCACACATCCCCAGCTCCAAGGATCGAACTTGGGGTTTTCAAGTTTTACTGTTAACAATATGGGATAAATGAGTAGAATGAACTGATTTCAGTTTTGAAAGGAGCAAAACAGGGGCAAAACGCAGATACCTCACTTGCTAGGGCGGGACAAGAAAATATTTTTTTTCAAAAATCTTTCAATGTATAAATGGGCAAAATAAACAGATTGTTGTGCAAAACGAGACCTTTCGAATGACACATGTCGGCAAGATCCGTTTGTGGTTTAACGTCACACCAGCAGGACACTTTGAACTGTCTATATCTCGGTAACGAAAGATCGGAAAACTGATTTCAGTTTTGGCAAGAGGAAAACGGGAGAAAAACGAAGATACATCACTTGCTAGGGCGAATTTCACCTTGGTAGCTGAAGGTGCACTGTGTTATCGAATTCAACAGTAAAACTTGAAAACCCCAAGTTCGATCCTTGGAGCTGGGGGTGTGTGGTGCAAGAAATCGAATGAAAATTATGTCAGACGTAATTTATTACAGAAGAAAAAAAAAATAGAAGAAAAAAATGATTTTTGCCATCGAGTCAACAGCGAAACTAAACAGTGTTGAAACGATCCTCACATCTAGGGTTGCAGGGTTCTCAGAATCTAACGAATTTTTTCTTCAATATAACTCATATCATACACGATGAGAACCATTTAAAACAATTTTTGGCCGGGTTCCCGAAACAAGCACAAAAAAAAGAAATGTTGTCATATCTAGTTCGAGACGAGAGAGCGTCGGCTTTTATCCTTGGAACTGGGGGTATGGGGTTCTCAGAAACGAACGAAACTTTTTTTCGTGATAGCTCATATAATGTCCTAACGATATCATCAACTAGACTTATTGGCCGGACATTCGAAATACAAAAAAAATATTATTCGATCGTGTTAACAGTAAAACTTGAAAACCCCAAGTTCGATCCTTGGAGCTGGGGGTGTGTGGTGCAAGGAATCGAATGAAAATTATGTCAGACGTAATCTGTATAATGCTCTATCGAATCCACTTTTCAGAATTTTTGGCCGGACATCTCAAATAGAAGAAAAAATGGATTTTTGCCATCGAGTCAACAGTGAAACTAAACAGTGTTGAGAACGATCCTCACATATAGGGTTGCAGGGTTCTCAGAATCTAACGAATTTTTTCTCCAATATAACTCATATCATACCCGATGAAAACCTTTTAACACAATTTTTGGCCGGGTTCCCGAAACAAGCACAAAAAAAAAGAAATGTTGTCATATCTAGTTCGAGACGAGAGAGTGTTGTCTTTTATCCTTGGAGCTAGGGGTATGGGGTTCTCAGAAACGAACAACATTTTGTCTGGAAATAGTTTATATAATGTCCTAACTATATCATCCACCGGACTTTTTGGCCGGACATTCGAAATACAAAAAAAAAATTTATCCCATATTGTTAACAGTAAAACTTGAACATCTCATGTTCGATCCTTGGAGCTGGGGGTGTGTGGTGCAAGGAATCGAATGAAAATTATGTCAGACGTAATTTGTATAATGCTCTATCGAATCCACTTTTCAGAATTTTTGGCCGGACATCCCAAATAGAAAAAAAATGGATTTTTGCCATCGAGTCAACAGCGAAACTAAACAGTGTTGAAACGATCCTCACATCTAGGGTTGCAGGGTTCTCAGAATCTAACGAATTTTTTCTTCAATATTCTCATATCATACACGATGAAAACCATTTAACACAATTTTTGGCCGGGTTCCGAAACAAGCACAAAAAAAAGAATGTTGTCATATCTAGTTCGAGACGAGAGAGCGTCGGCTTTTATCCTTGGAGCTGGGGGTATGGGGTTCTCAGAAACGAACGAAACTTTTTTTTGTGATAGCTTATATAATGTCCTAACGATATCATCTACTAGACTTTTTGGCCGGACATTCGAAATACAAAAAAAATATTATTCGATCGTGTTAACAGTAAAACTTGAAAACCCCAAGTTCGATCCTTGGAGCTGGGGTTGTGTGGAGCAAGAAATCGATTGAAAATCATGTCAGACGTAATTTGTATAATGCTCTATCGAATCCACTTTTCAGAATTCTTGGCCGGACATCCCAAATAGAAGAAAAAATGGATTTTTGCCATCGAGTCAACAGCGCAACTAAACAGTGTTGAGAACGATCCTCACATATAGGGTTGCAGGATTCTCAGAATCTAACGAAATTTTTCTCCAATATAACTCATATCATATACGATGAAAACCATTTAACGGAATTTTTGGCCGGGTTCCCGAAACAAGCACAAAAAAAGAAATGTTGTCATATCTAGTTCGAGACGAGAGAGTGTGTTTTATCCTTGGAGCTGGGGGTATGGGGTTTTCAGAAACGAACAACATTTTTTCTGGAAATAGTTCATTTAATGTCCTAACTATATCATCCACCGGACTTTTTGGCCGGACATTCGAAATACAAAAAAATATTTTTCGATCGTGCTAACCGTAAAACTTGAAAACCCCAAGTTCGATCTTTGGAGCTGGGGTAGAAATGATTGAAAATTTACTCCAAAGTACGTTGAATGAAGCCTAGTCCATTCCATTCATCAGAATTCTTGGCCGGATATCTCAAACTAATGAAACTTCAATAAATTGTTTCGTACGAGTAAATACCGATTTTTCCCCTAATGTGATAGAAATTGAATAAAAGGAAGTTTAAATATATTTGAATTGTTCAATTCTTTGCTTGCGGTATGAATTTGATCACTTCCGATGTAGCATTCCTCAGAATTAACCGTAAAACAAATCAGCTGACGCCGGGCGACCTCATCGACCGTGGTGGAATAGGCGCGCTTGGAGCTGGTTGGCCGGGAGCTAACATCACCGGGGTTAAATTTTGATATACACAGTGGAATTTGCCAAATTTCCATGGCCAACCGACGGCTCAACCTTTCGTGAACGGACTATATGTACGAAATGGGCTGATAAGCTGTCGGCTTTCTTACTATATTCAAACTTGAATAGCTGAAGATCGTTTGAAGAAAGCTCGGAAGCAACTAATGGTGGTATTTTGCTTTCATCTGTAAGCCAATCTGTAAGTTTTCATAAGCTTACAGGAAAATTGAATTCTGGACCTCTTCAAGGGACCTGTAGCTTACAGAAATCGTTTAGTATTTACGAGTACTCGACGGGTGATCGAAAGCATTATCGAATGACATATTATTGTGAGGTTACGTTGAATGGTTTGTTCATTTTAGGACGAACACCAACGTTTTGATGTAAGAAATTCATGGTGAATAAAAATAATATGGCTTTGTTTATTGGATTGTTATGGGAAGAAAATAATAACAGGTAAAACATTGTTCAATTATATACATGACCTGAAAATCATTCTTTTTTAAGGAAGGAACATAAGAATTGGAGGGAGAAGTTTGCGTGACCAAATAAATCCATTTGAAATGACAGATGCCCAGAAAATTTACAGATTGAAGAAATTCCGAATGCCCAGTTTGTGAACCAGTGTACTATAAACTCAATAAATGCCCTACAGCAATTTTAACCAAGAATTTTTTTTTCTTTCCTGTTTTCAATTCATTAGATGAAAGAAACAAACGCAAGCAACATTCTGATAAATATATTTTCAAATTTCAATCAAAACTATTTACTCATAATACAGGAAGTGTTTCAGTTGATTGATTTCTCAAAATTCGTGACCTATCAAATTGTTTATTAAGTTCAGATCATATTCATCGAGGACGATATGTAGAAAAATATCAAATTTGGGCATTCACCCTTATTTACTGCAGAAGATTTATCTATCTAAATAAAATGTATCCTGATATTATTATCCATTATTGAGTAGAAACGAAGAGTGCTGGTACAGCGAATGGATTGATGTTTATTCTTCAATATATAGAAAGGAAAAAAATTATCATTAGACGAGAAAGCTGGAAAGGATTACCAAAGTATGGAGAAGTATGTTGCAGATATTTTCATTCAGGTGAAGTAAACAATGAAAATCTTTCACAGGCCACTATTTTATAGGATGGCGGTTATGAAAAAATAGTATTTCATTAGTTGATCACCAGTTTGTACCAGAGGAAGCATTTGAGACGTAAAGTGCAGTCAAAATCAAGAAGACAAAGAGATTAGCCAGTTTCAGGATTCATATTTGGACTTAAAGGAGGAAATAGAACATTACTGGATGTATTTCCAACGAGTACTCGTTAATTGACAGAATTGTATTATTTACAGATCTGTAAGTAGGCCAGTTATAGATCAATCGTACGCTACAGTATCGTAGCTTACAGATGAAAAGCATAATAACACCATAAGCGTACTTTGAATGTTAAATGAACATGAAAAAGACGAACTCCACTTGGAGATACTGATAAGTTGAAGCTTGTCCAACATATTGAATGAAAACCACACTATTTTATGTGGCTAAACTTCCATAATATCAAAAAAGAAGAGCCCAAAAGAAGAAAATTAAGAAAGCGGGTAGCTTTCATGTCAATTACCGAAAATTCCATTAGTCTACCGTCTGTTGATCTCAGAACAATTTTGTCTCCCATAATAAGAACCAATCAATTATACTGGGTAATCATAATAATTTTCTTTTTGACAACATTGCGTATCAATCTGACTAGAAAATAAACAACATAATCTAAAATTTTAATACAGTGGAATAGGCCAAATTGTCATGGCCAACCGACAGCTCAAACTTTCGTGAACGGACTACACATACGCACTAAACACAGAAGTCTAAACATTCAGCTGCACGAAATTTGAGGCATGGCAAAGCGATAACTATTCAATTAGTATCTCAAGATTGCCCAAGACATCATTGGACATCCGCTGAATTATGAGGATGTCTCAACACCTGATCAGTAATAAAAGTGAGTAAACACAGACATGGATAATATTGAGATGTAAATTAGGTGGTGGCTCGAAACACTCTTAGTGTTAATGCGTATGTTTGGAGAACTTGATTTCTTATAATGGAGCCGCATTCCAACGTTGGGACTTCTTCAAATTGACACCAGAACTAGGTAAAAGAAGGTGCCATACCCAAATAAATTTCGATGGTGAACTGAGGCCGTTGAGCTTTCACTCGTATTGGAGTGAAGTTTATATTGTGGCCTTTGTTGATGTCTGACACGAGATGAAGCTACTGCACTAATCGTTGGATAATGTGTTGAATTCTCTTCTGTTAAATTTAACACATTATAGTTACCAGTTGAATTCTGGAGAAAGTCGGGAGGAGAGTTGTAAAGAAGCTATTATGACTTGAATAATCTCATGATTTTTTTTGAGAGTTTTTTGGTGATTTACAATTGCAAGAATTTCACAACCAGAGAACAGTCGCTGAGGCATCCTTTTCCACGATTTTTTTTATTTGGTCAGAATTTATAGGTTCTCCAGTTTGCGCGTCTAAAAATACTCATGGGGTGCAAATTAGCACTCAGACAATAAGAAATCACCTCAGAGAATATGATTTAAGGCCTCCTGTCATGACAAGAGGCCCAGCTCTCATCCCAGCCCATCGAAGGGCGCGTTTGGATTTTGCGAGAGAGCATATCCGTTAGAAAGAGGCTGATTGGGAAAGAGTTCTCTTCACAGATGAGTCTAGATTCTACCTCTACCATTGTGATCGACGTTCCCTTTCCCACATGAAAGATATGCTCAGTGCAAGTTCCTGAATATTAGATACTGGTTTCGGGGGAGGATCGATTGTGGTATGGGGTGGAATATCTTTGACTGCTCGCACAGACCTAGTGGTCGTTGATAATGGAGCTATGAGTGCTGATAGGTATATAAGGAACATTCTTGAAGAGCATGTAGTGCCATTTGCCCCATACATTGGTGAAAATTTCATTTTTATGGACGATAATGCCAGACCTCATCGTATTGCACCAAAATACTTTTGCAACTTTTCACTTTACATTTTGACAAATTTGGAGAGTGAAAATAATTATGTTGCACAACATTTCTCCCAGGATTTAATTTCTGAGAAGTGTTTTTTACTTTGCATTTGCGTTTCCACATTGCACTTTGCAATTATGAATGCGTTTCGTGCAACATTATTCATTTGAAAAGTGAAAAGTTGAGAAGTATTTGGTGCAATAGGCCCCTGATCAAAACAATTAAACTTCGCAATAAGCAATCTGTATTCTGTCATTCATAAGCTGTGTGTGTCAGTTGTCATTCTCCACATGCATAATCATGGTTACACATGGACATAGAGTATTCTGTGTGAACGTCAAAATATCCCTCATCGACTCCAGATGCGAATAACTTCATCACATCACATCTCAATTTCGAAGCACCCGTTCATTTCACAGTTAACCCCCTAGGCCAGGCAGGTACCTGCTCCCGAAAAAGGCACCGGCCTGAGTTCCAAAACGGCCCGTTCCAAGAATCGAAGACGGCCTCGCGATTCGACCAGATCGGCACCCATCCATCCGTCCTTTCGGATACAATTAAGATCCATAATTATTGTAAAACAACTTAATCAATAAATTTCCCACAGTCTAAACCGGTTCGGTTTGGACAAAACCATCGGCCAGCGATAATGATTTGAAGATATGGCACGTAATTATCTCTATATATACACCTTATTTGAATTTTGAAATTTGGGTACGCAAGAGGATACCTGGGAATTAAAGTGGTATGTGGTCCGGCAGGGTCGTAATAAGCCCGGTTGACAACTTGAGACATTTATATCTACTTGATTGTTCAATGAGTTGACATATTTTATGCCATTTGCAGGAATTTATTAACCAGAGTTGCTTCATTCAAGTTGTCTTTCTGGTTCACTCACATCAAAGTTGTTGAAACAGGAATGACAACAGAAATTTCCAGATGAATTAGATTTAATAGTTTTACATAGAACAGTGAAGATTATAGAATTTAAAGAGGATTATAATTCACTGCGTATGTTATGTTCCCCGTAAGAACTGTTTTGGCAACAGCGTATTCTCATCATCTTCTTCTTTAGGCAACAATGTCCTGTTGAGAAGCCAGCGAGGAGGCGTAACTTATTCGGATCCAAATACTTCTTGGACCTTGCAGCTTGAAAGGTCTGAAGGAACTTTTTGGATTGATCCATCAGAGGAAGAATTCCTCTTTCAGTTTTTGCTTCTCCAAAACCCTTCCTTATAGGTGCATTTGCCTATACCACAGAAAGATTCTGGGGCAGTAAATGATACGGAAAAACCCGGATAGATGACCCACTTTATGAATTCGCCTCATATTTTTGAAAATATTGATTTTATATGTGTAATTTCTATGAGTGTAGGAAGCCCCATTATTTGATTTGGAATACTGAGACTTTTCTCTGACATAGCAATCCCAAATTGCATAATAATTTGATTTTTGTAGAACCCTTTTTTTGGGGATAGTTGCCTACAAGTATGGATATATGAAAAATGAAAATACTGGAACCAAAAACCCAACTATATACAATGCGATTTTCTATGCTTAAAACAGCAACTTTATGTACGTAACATGAATCGAATTAACAACAATTGTGCATTTTTAATTGAATTTCAAAAGCATATATTAAACGAAAAGTTGCATTCTTCATATTAACATGAAGCATTATTCCACACAATCATGATAAATTAATTAAATAATAATTCTCAACAAAAATGATCAGGAATCAAGTTTAAATTCAAAATAACACTTGAATCGAAAATCTGCTAAGAAGATGTAGTTTTAGTTTAGATGTCCTAAGTGGCACCTATACCTCAAAAAATCAGGGCAACTATTCCTTTCGATAGGGATAGATGCCCATGAATTTTTTTAATAAATTAAGAAGAAAACAAAAACTATTTGTACTCAGATGTACACTCAATGAAACACTGTATTGGCGTAATAAAAAAAATTAATGAATTTATTACCACTTCCAAAGTTATACAGCGGCAAATACTTCTAAAAGTTTGGCATGTTTGTGAAGTTCGCTGCTGAGATGGTAGCACACACTAGCGAAAAACGGCTTCACTTTACAATAACCCTTACAAAGCTAAGGTCCAGGGTGACTGTAGCAGCTACTTATAAAATTAATTTTTTTATACGTGTTTCGGAAGTTAGGTATTTTGATAATGGGGCATCTATCCAACTGGGGCATCTATCCGGGTTTTACCCTATTTTTGTTCTCTATCTGGCTGGTGTCTTTTCCTCTCCGTTTCCTGGTGTGTCCAGGGTGACCATGATTCCAAATTCACGAAACCTTGTTCTTCTTGTCTACTTCATTGAGTTTTCTTCGGCACTTCCAGTTTAGAGTCGATAACATAGAAGTGCTTCAATAACATGCTTGACTATCAAAATGGATCACTATGTCAAACTCTCAATAGTTTGTTTCCACCTCTCGATTGCAATGCATTTGGTTCTTAGCCAATAAAGGTTCATTTTACTAGGTTATCATTTCCCATAGATTGAAACTGCAATATGTATATAGATTTTTATAGTTATTTTGTAATGATTCGTAACAGACTTTTAAGTTCTGGGTGCATAAACTCAATCAAATTTTAAATTGTTATCTGGGAATTTGGTTTTTCATTCGATTGCGGGGCAAATTTGATCTGGTTCAAGTTTGTCCGGAACATATACGAATAAAAAAACGTTTTCCTTTAGCGTTAACCTGCTTCACAAAAGAACACCGAAACCCCACATCAAATTTTACAGAAATATCTGCAATATTATCATGTTGCTTGTAAAAACCATGTGTCACAAAAGTTAGCACTCTTTCGACATACATCTTTATATATTGTTTTTCTTGAAATTTCTAAAAGAATCGCCCTCTTCAGTATCAGCATATCCTCGAGAAATACTCTGTACACATTTCCACCCACAAAAAGAGATTTTCCTGTGAACAAATATCTACAACTTTCGCGAATTTCGTCCCGCGGCCTTAGCCCAACCGTCCAACCATAAATTAACCACTCTAAATGTCATCATCATTTAAAGCAGCCATAACAGTCGAGCGCGAAAGAGCCGACCGTGGACTTATTAAGAAGTGACGACGCGAACAACAAAAGTAAGTCCTTTGAAGTTGAAGGCATCCGAATCGGCCGAATACACCATCGGCGAAAAAAGCCGAAAAAAAACGTCTTCGCTGGTGACATTTTGTTGCGGCTACATTCGTAAATGTGGTCTGGTCCCTTTTCCCTCTGGTTTGGTCCATAACGCCAGCCTGGATGTTGGGAGTTTGTGGAACTAAAGCGGGTCACCCACGTCACCCGTTGGAAAAATGTGTGGCATTGAGACAAGAGGTGGGCTGGGGGCTTGAGACAACCTTGCATAAAGTACTTAGGATGAAGAAGTCTGTTTGATAGCGTTTTCCATTGGGAAAACTGGTGCGCACTGAGTGAATATTTTGTGTTCCATGGGTAGAACTAATAGAGATAGGATAGTATAGGGTTGCCATCATCAAAATAAACGTGGTATCAGATCCGCCATATTACTACCACCTTAACTTCAAATTTGACAATCGTTGAATTTTCTGGAGGAATTGTGATTCTTGCGCATTTTTCTAGTTAAATTGTGATTTTTTCTGCTTAATAATATAAATGGTTTCGTGTACTGTAAGGCTTTCTTCGAGCAGAGAAGAGACAGATGAGGAGAAAATTAGAGGGAAAACATATCACAGGTAGGAAAAGTACTAAACAGATCCGCATTCGAAATTTTTGCAAGTCTGTCTTGGTAATCTGATATCTTTTTATATGTGTATATTATCACCTGAAGGAAAATGGTTTATTTGTTATTCAATTGATCTTATTTGGACAGGTTTCCTAAAGAACTAACACGTCGTACTTTTTGGTCGAAATTTATAAACAGATAAAACTTAATTCAACCCTGAACTTTCCGCCATATTGGTCCCCGACATAGCCCCGCCCAATGGTACTATTTTTCCTTACTCAATTGTATGTCATAGCGTGTCTTCTCTATAATATCTCGATGGTAGTACTAGAGAAGATGTGTGTGCTTCATTAGGAATCTGGTTCATTTTAACTTTAACACTGTGTGCATTTTTGTACCATTCCTATGAAGTCTGCAGTGATAACAATCTCTGGAATTAATGCAAATATCTTCAGCTCAGAATAACTGAGATCAAGTAATCTGTAAAAATTTTCATGTTCCATTGGGAATGAACTGCACCAGAATTCTATGAAAACCAATTTAGTGTCAGTGCAACACTGGTGCAAAATCGGAAAGCCCTATGAGATGCCTGAAAGAAATGATGGAAATACTTTTACTCCTACGTGAAAACTATGAGATCTGACAGGCGATGAATTCAGCAGAAAGCCTTCTGCAATTTTTCCAGATTCAAATCCAAGTATTGCTGCAGTGACGCAAAGGAACAAAAGAAATTTAAAATTCAAGCTTGGCTTTCCGCTTCAATTTCTCAAGCATCTCTAGCATGATCTGCCACACGCTGAGAATACCATAAATCTTCTCTATTCGCGGGATTGAAATTCCTATGGATTTGCTCGATTAACGGACGATAAATTGGAAGCCAAATTAAGTTTGCATATTCTGATTCACTAGTGATGAGAAATATGAAGTTTCAATGACTAATTCATCATTGAATTCTCTAAACAAACAAATCACAAAACTACATAGATCGAATGGAGGTTCTAAATTATGTGGAAAACCTGAAGGCTGACATTTAAGGTACTCTCAGATCACTAAATCCAACAATTTGAGTTTTTTCGATTGGTTACATATCAATGTACACACTATAAGTGCTGTTTTGGCAACTGCGCTATACATTGCCTGCTTGAAAAGAACTCCAGTACCTTCAAGGAGCCTATATCCGCTTATTTCCTTCAATTACCTTGTCCAAGACATACTTTGAGAGGCATTCTGTAACTAAATGAACAGGAGTATCATTCTCCCATCCACAGATTTTACACTCGTCAGTTTCTATTAAGCCAATTGTCATCAAATGCTTCCAAACGCGACAATGTCCTATTAAGAAGTCACTAAAGAGGAGTAACTCATTCTCACTGAGATCCAGATTCGAAAATATCTCCGTTTTTCTCAAATATACTAAAACATTTGGAAAAAGACTCAAGTAATACCTATGATATCCTCATTGATTTTGTGTGAGCTCATGAGCGACTCATATATACTTAAAAAATTTTACCTAAAACCGTTCCTTGGGGCACACCCAACTATTGCATACAATTGGGAAAGAGCAGCTTTCTTTTCATACTGTGTAATACATTTATCAAATAAATTGAAAGCTCTGAAACCTGTGTATATCTCCAAAATAACTGTCAAAAACAAACATTTCAACGTGCAATCAATTTGAGGTCACTGCACCTTTCGGCTCTATTCAAAGTCCCGAAAGCACCAACGGACGGTTTTATTGCAAGATTAATCATCGTGGAGTCTTCGCTTTAGGTTGGTTGCACTGAACAGTTGACGCGGATAAAAAAGAGCACAACGTTACCGGCCGAGTGCGTACACGTTTTGCAAAACCCAGCCGTATATTATCTCGGATTGACGTATAGATGTGTGCTCAGCGATTATTTTTGAGAACTACATTCTTGTTGGTATGTCTTTATGCTGCCAGTGCCCATAATGACGATTTATATGTATTAAACACATCGAAAAAAAGTTGTTCAACTAGATTTTTACTTGTTCGCCTCTTATACTCGTTTGTGAAGAGCCGTCGTTTTTCTTTTGCTGCTCTTTTGGACAAAACAAAGATTTTATACGATACCATGGAATTGATCGTTTTTTCCTCGGCCAAATTACATCTTCTTGGATGAATTATTGAATTTATTTGGAAGGTGGAAGCCGTAGACGTAGATTCATCCGCATTGGCCAGTTTAAATGGTGTATCCATTTTAGTCACTTTCTTTCAAGAGGCTATCGCAATCCTGAGCTCTTACCTCCTTAACCAAATGTCTATTTGTGGTACCACTTGTGGTTCAGAGTAGAAACTTTCAAGACGAGGTAATAAAATATGAAGTTTATACTTATTGAGACAAGATTGGGAATAATTGATAGGAGTACTCTTCTACCTCGACTTATTGATTTATTGTTTTTCATATCTTTGGGATTGTTGATTCTTGAGGAGTAACACTCCGGTTATCTGACACTCCAGCCTTATGGTCTGGACATTCTGAAACTAAACGAATAGTACCTAGTTTTTTCCTCTCCACAGAATCTAAATCAGTTTCTGTTACACAAAAAATCTTTCATTGACATCATCAACACAGAATCTATTCTTGACATTTTTTTCTATTGGCAACCTCACAAGGTAGTTGTGGGAAGGTGTCTCCTGTTTTTACTGAGCATTTGTAAGATTCCTCATCTTTTAGCATAAAAGTCTGAGTGGTACCGACCATGAAGGCTTCACCAAGATCCCTTCTTTCCTCATCACCCAAAAAAAAGAATTCTGGTGCAATCCGTCATGGAAATCCCAACAATGAAACCGTTTCATTCTGCACGAGTTCTTTCAACTTCTTCAGGCAAATCCATACCATCTTTGAACTCCAGTCTGCTGCCTGCTTCAAAGACAAGTCATCATCTAAGTAAGCAGTGTAGCTTGGTATTATTATCTTTTAGCTGTAGTGTTGAATCATTCTCGTTTTCTTGAAATGTTTCTATCATCGAAGGGCATCCAAAAGTCGATGTTTTTGTATCAATAGTCACCGGAATGAGTTAATCGGAAAATGAAAAATTAGAACAAAATGAACAATGGAAACTGCCTGTAACCTAACACTGATATCCCCTACGTCAAATGTCGTTCCCAAAGAAACACCCATCAAGCAAATTAGCAGGCTGCCGTCAGATGCGTGACTCCTACCACAGAACTGCGTGTCTACACGCTGAAGAAGGAGATATTGCCGATCAATTATTCGAAACATCGGGAACCGAGATATAGGCGTGATCTATTTAGCGGTTTGCAAGACGTACAGAGAAAATCGCGCAAATTAATATGTGCATCTTCGCCAATCGCGTCAAGCTGCAGTGGCGTTTTCCTGCGGTCAGACTGGTTGGTGGACGTTAAAAACGTGCCAAGTTCTACAATATACGTGTACATCTTTGTCTTCATGAATAACGTTATGGCCGAGAGTGTGCCGTAGAAGGATCTTATTAAAAATGGAATTTATCAGCGTTGCTAACGAGGACACAAGAACAAGTGTGTTCCTAATTATTATGAATTATTTTAATACATAAAGATGTTCGTGCGTCGAGGGAAGCAGAGGATGAAGTTGTTGGCTATTCATTGTCTGAATATGGAATGAGGTATCTTTTTTGTTCATTGTTAAAGCTAAGAGGGCAACCTTTTTGGGAGTTTGCAAACCTTCAAAAGGCCGTTTCATTCGATTCATGAGCGATAAATCCTAGCTTAGAGGTCAAGGTGAGTTAATATTTGGTATGATCTTCTCTGTTTTGAGTAAGGGGACAAAACTCGTGTAGATAGGGGAAATAAAGGATTGAAGGATATCCCTAGTGCGTTTTGTACTGAAATGAATCATTCTTTTGTCACAGTGTCTAGAATGGAAATAAGATGAGCACGATGACCAAGTATTGTGCCTCTCCAAAACATTATGGATCATTCTTGGTTAGGAATGACTTCTTTGGCGAATAGTCCTTCGTGTTGTCCCGCCTTTCTTCAAACTTTGTTTGGTCGACCATCTAAACCATACTACCATACTAAACCAATTTTGGTATCGTCTAAAAGAGAGCTATGTACTTCGTAGGCAATAGAAATTTGTCTGGCAATGACCTGGATACTCTTGATGATCTCCTGGATCACAAATGGATCTAGCAAGTTTCTGCCATAATGAGGTTCTCGAAATTAAACGGCCAAAGGTTCTTCTTATATGACTTCGGACAGCTGATAATGTTGTGATTCGATTTCGGCTTACATATCCTGTTCCAGGTATCCAGTCAACGGTATAAGTTTCCTGGTACGAACGAAATATTCGGATAACTGAATCCTAAGTCCATCCGCGGTTTGAAGATTCGTCAACCTCAGCACATTAATTAACCATACTTGCTGCATCCAACATTGATGAACTTTGTGCCAGGAAAATAACAAAAAAAATCTCAGCAATCATTTGCAATCGATCACTTTTGGAACCTTGGTATCGAAAATTAGAGACAATTGTTTTTGTGAACATGTTAAGGTACTTGACATCTATGAAATAAACGAAGAACAAAAAACCAGACATCAAAAAGGTCCCTTTTATAATTGACGAATAAATCAATAAGTCGAGGTAGAAGAGTACTCCTACCAATTATTCCCAATCTTGTCTCAGTTAGTATAAACTTCATATTTTATTACCTCGGCTTGAAAAATTCCACTCTAAACCACAAGTGGTACCACAAATACAAAATCTTTATGATTTTGAGGAAGTACCAACCAAGAATAAAATCTGTCACATTTCAAATCATTTCGATGATTTCTTCACAAGATATACAGGTTTGGAATTTCACATCGGAAACATAGGAAATTCAATGCATCAGAGAGAGAATTTTGCCGTGCAGTTGACCAGTGCTATAAGGGAAAGGTTCACGTGATTCGTAACTCTCTAAATAAACGAGCCACTGGAATATTGTAGTTCGGTATCTTTCTAATCGACCAGAGTGTGGTAAGGAACCTGCAGTACTCGCATAGATTGTTACGCGTAGCCTGACGCATTTTAACTGAATGCGTCGGACTGCCCGTGTTAGTCGATTTGGGAGAGACAACCATATTATCTGTTCATTGGGCCATCCATCGCGTCAAACTAAAGCGAAACATAGCATGTAAATATGTCCAGTATAGCACTGTCCAACTGCACGGCGAAATACTCTCTCTAATGCATTTAATATCGTATGTTTTCAATGGGAATTTCCAAACCTGTATAGTTCGTTCACGAAAGTTTGAGCCTTCGGTTGGTCATGCAAATTTGGCATATTCCACTGTGTTTATTGAAATTTTAGGTTATGTTGTTCATTTTCTTGTCAGATTGATGATTGATGTTGTCAATATTGCATAGAGTTCTCTGATAACTCGCCAGCTCGTCGGCAACGTTGACTTTATTTTACGTTATGACAGTAAATACTGCCAACTTTAGATAAATAAACAAACGCCTACTATGCGCTCAACCTTTCGTGGACGGACTGTACTCTTGAAGCAACGCTACTCTCGATATTTCAAAAACGAATAATAACTGAAACTAGTGAAACAAGAAGCTGAAGATCAACCTCAAAAAACTCCCCATTCTAACGAAGAATCAAAGCCATAATTTCCAGCTCGTGATATACATAACTTACCGCGAAGAATGTGGTTTCAATACAATGCTCTCAGGCAGTGCATCCGACTAAACCAAAGGCCAATCTAGACGAAGACTTATTGTTACGGACATGGAGGATGCAAGGACGGCAAGAGTGCATACTGACAGGACAATCTGACTGATAAATGGACACTTACGATGTCACTATGACTGGCAAACAACCGCCGCATATGGACGCGCATCTGTGATCTTCGACTATATCGACCTGGTGAATACTGTGATGGCAGGATTGAGTCGTTGAGAGGAGAGGATGTATCTGAGAGATCGAGGAGGTTCTGTCCGAGAACGCAGATCGATAAGGTTCGTGAATTAATTCAAGTTGCGTCATTTCATCGTGAGAAATTAGCTTATTGAAAAAACATATTCTATGGAGCATAATTGCTGACTGGGGGATATTTTTATGGTGTATCGAAGGCTATCAATAGAGATGTTGACTACTTTTTGAAATTTATTTTATTTTAAAGATAAACCCTATACAAACACGCAAAAATTACTTTTTTCTACAAACGTCAAAAAATGACAAGGTTCGCGCATTGGCAAGAATATGCGAAGTGACCCTTTTTTTCATTTCCTTCGTTACTATGACACCGTGCGCGAAGTAGTGTGCGAAATACCTACTTCGCACACTGCATGTAAACTATATGGGATTTTTATATTTTAACTTGACATCCACGTTTTCTTTAACATTGATAGTAGGAGAGCTGGCACGAATTTTTGGGCAGGTATTTGAGGCAAGCTGAAAACTTGTCAGATGCCTCTCCTATTATATCCCAACTCGGGATTGCAGATCTGGCTGGTGAGTAGCGGGGCTAAATCAACCCCTACATTTTTAATGGCCTGGCAGGTAGAAAGCCCTACCGAAATGATCTGTCTTTTTGGGAATCTTATTTTTTAGTTATAAGTAACACTCCATTAAAATTTCAAGCTGCCTCAAAACATTTTCTATAATTTTTTGCAAAATATTTTTGCACGCGTCTGGCAATGTTAAAACCCCGATTAAATTATTTGGCAGCTTGAAATTTTAATGGAGTGTTACTTATAACTAAAAAATAAGATTCCCAAAAAGACAGATCATTTCGGTAGGGCTTTCTACCTGCCAGGCCATTAAAAATGTAGGAGTTGATTTAGCCCCGCTACTCACCAGCCAGATCTGCAATCCCGAGTTGGGATATAATAGGAGAGGCATCTGACAAGTTTTCAGCTTGCCTCAAATACCTGCCCAAAATTCGTGCCAGCTCTCGGACTATGAGTGTTGCTTTCAACATAGAATATATTGCCCATAGTTATAATACCTAATTACTTGATTTGGAAAAACAGTTCAAACCCGTTCAATATTTTTTTTCATATTAAGCTAAGCGTTTGTAGAAAAAATTTTGTTTGCAT
The DNA here is from genome assembly GCA_013421045.1 of Propylea japonica. Classification (NCBI taxonomy): domain Eukaryota; kingdom Metazoa; phylum Arthropoda; class Insecta; order Coleoptera; family Coccinellidae; genus Propylea; species Propylea japonica. Next base: position 1,566,798 of record CM024239.1, read on the forward strand.
CTCATGCGCGAAATACTTTGGTGATCTCGACTATTTTTTTTAACTCGGCTGCGCCTCGTTAAAAGAATCAGTTCTCGATCACCAAAGTAGCATTTCGCGCACTAGGTACAAAAATAACTATGTTCTTGAAAATATAATAATTGCCAATAAAAAATACGAAAATGAAAAGACAATTTCGAAATTCCCGAAGAAATGCCTCGAGAAATGCTCAATTTTGTCACGTTATAATGATTACGTCAATATCCAATGAACAAACTTTTACTTCTGTCAAAGCGAACTGATTTTGCCTGATTCCTTATGAAAAAGTTCAATCTAAGCCTTCAAAATGAATACGTCGGTCTATAAATGCTGTATAAGGTATTTCTTCTATTTGTAATAACGAATATATGAGTTAAAAGTTTGATACTTACAAAGACTCTGATGCACAAAAATCCTTGTTTTCAGCAGAGAAACTTCCGACCATCAGAGAATCAATGATAGTAAGTTACTACTTTTACACTCGATGAATCCTCCATTATAAAGGAAATTGTAGATTATCGTTCTTGTAACTAATAATTAAACTATTCTGTTCTCTCCCAGCTCTCAACTTCATAAATTCGAATCAAATTTGATTTAGAATTAAGTGGATGTCAAAAACAAACTGAAAATTGCACAGAAATTATGGCATTTCAATAATCAAGGTGATTGGCGTTTTGTGGAACGCGGCCTTATGAATGTATTTTGTTGACCTGAGCACAGAACATTCGAATTTGCAATGAAAATATTGGATAGTGACGTCAACTACCTCTGATTGGCGTTCGCAGTCACGTGATAGTGGATAATAAATAACATAATTTAAATTGGCTTTATTTAATTTAAAGAGAATAATAAGATCACTAAATTGGTTTTTTAGGATTGCAAAAACTTCCTTCTATGAAGAAAACCTCAATTTATATGAATTCGTAACATGAATCAACACCCCTATTATCCAACGTTGTGGATAAGTTTCTGGGAAATTCGGTATTTCTGAAAGTGTTCGAAATATTACAATGGAATAAGACTGTGTAATACAGGGTACACTTCAAATTTCAGCAGTTTTTTCATTTACTGTTCTTTGCATCTGTTCCAAATTTCACCACAAGTAATTCTTCATTCCTATAACAGATTCTTCTTCTCGAATGTTTTCATGGCCGAAAAAACAGATGTAATCGTTTACTTTTTTGTATATGTCAATGTCTCGAGCTTTATGGTATTCTAGAAACGTCAAAGTTTTTTCGAATGAAGAAAACCATATGGTTGCCCTGTACTGATTGAGGTCATTCGGTCAAGTAGACCCTTCTGGCGCCTATAAGTGGTAGCACTCAATAGACATAACTATTCAACAATATTGGAATATGATACAGTGAAGAACATGTTACCAAATCTGCAGAAATGAAGGACAACAGGGTATTCTATTTGCTTGAGAGCATCCAATAACGAAATTTTGAATTTAATATACCTTAGGGATTGAGCTTTGTTGAAAGTCAAGTAATCAAAAATTGCACATATGAAGAACAGTGTGAAGAAATTAGAGCCATATAACATACAGAATTATTTGCACAGGGAAATACTGCTTGTTCAAAAATCTTTGAATGAAGACCATAGCATTTTATGGGGTGAAGCTTCAACAAAATCATAAGAAGAATATTCGAAACGTAGAAATTAAAGCAGGCAGCTTTCTTGTCGATTAATGAAAATCCCATCAGTCAATCGTATGTTGATCTCACAACAATCTGGTCTCCAATAATGAGATCCAGCTTAAAAAAAACAAATGAATTGTTTGACAACAGATTCAATCAAGAATAGATCGAATTTATCCTTAGTGCTTTTCTGACGACGGATGGCGAATGCTTCCCGAAACTATCCAAATAATATTTCAATAAATGCTCCATCATCATGAATATCAGGTCAACAACTTAAATCAGCTGTACTGATTTTCGGCCTTATTATCGAACAATTAGAATTCATTCTATTTTTTTCTACAGATTTTCTACCTGAAACATTGACTTATATCCCTCTCTATTATCTCGTCAAGAGAAGGTGCTTTATTTCATACACAATGGCCGAATCGTTGAAATGAGTACCTTGTGTAGTGCTTTATTGAAGGAAGGCCGTCCCCTGTCAAATTCAGTTAACAAGTGCGTGAATACGCTTATTGTGTCAATTATTATTTTTGTTGTTGAGGGTTTGGAAGCTGGTATGTTTCCTGTTCTTTCAGTTTCTCTCCCTTAGATGACTTCGCGTTTGATGTGGAAGTGAATAAGACAAAGAATTCCCAAACATTTTGATTGCCTTTTGTATGAGGACTCCTGCTGAGAGCTTCGAATTATCTTTGGTTAGTTCCAACAGCGATATAACATAATATCGGTGGGATTTGAAACGTAAACAGAAAAGGGTTCTTGATTACCGCTGGTGAGATCTTGAATCGTTTCTGGCTGAGTTCCCATGATTTCGATTATAAATTGGGCGCTCGTTCTACTTAAACGAGTACTATAACGTTTTGCCCGAATGTCTGTTATTTTCGAATTTTTAGTCGAAAATGGTCTCCAAAGACCAGGTTCGTCTCCCTGATGACGAATCCGTGATCAAATTCAATTCTATCCGTCTATTCCGTCCGTCCGTCCACAATAACTTTCCTAGGCTTGAGATTTTCAGGCTAGGTTCGGTTCCCAAAAGCCGCAGTTAAGTTCGTTAACCAGCCAAATCGTGCCATGAAATATGGCCATTCAAAATTTTTCTTCCTCAATATCTCAGACGAAATGAAACAAATCGAAATATAATTTTGGGGTCACATGCAAAATCCTCATAATAAGCAAAATTTTGTGGCCATAGAAAATTCAATTGGAATATTGAAAAGAAGAAGCTTCATATTTCAATAACAAGATATCCGATTCTAGTGTTATTTATTTTGTGAATGGAGATTGATATACGGAACGTTCATGCAAAATTTCAAGAGGATCGCATAATCTGAACCATTCAAAATTAAATTGGAATATTGAAAAGAAGAATGTCTATACATATTTCCATAACAACACATCCGAGAAATTCATTTTGTGAATGGCGATTGCTATACCTACTAAATGTTCATTCAAAATTTCGAAAGGATCGCATCATCAAAACCATAAAAGTTAATTCTTTTTAATGGTCAAGTTTTCACATATTATTACAATTTTTGAATAACTTCCAGAATATTATTCCGATCGTGCTGATATTCTGCATTTATATATTTAGTATCAATCTCAAGCTCTATACAAAATTTCGAGGTAATACCCTGATTGCCGCACCAATGAACGAGCGCTCAAAAGCACCTGCTCAGTGCTTTCCTATTTTTTTAAATGTAGTCTATACAAGTTCAATAGTTCGTAAAGTTCATAGAATAGGGAATAAGAACCACACAAAATGGACAGCATTTAAATTTAACATAACCAAAAAACGAAGAACGGTTAATCGCTATAATTTTCTGAGGGTCCTTTTTTTCTTAAATGATTTTTTCTTAAAGTCGCTAGAAATGTGTATTCTAGACATCATTATAATTTTACTAATCTTCAAGGAGCTTCAATATGACAAACTGTTAAGAAAAGCTTAATGTCGTTCTCATTCCGAAGACTGCCAATCTTACCCTAACAAGAAATAACACAATAAAGTCATAAATAAGAATCAAAGACCATCTGGAAACTTTGTTCTAACCCCATTCTCCAACCACATAAATTCAAGAACCAATTAACCAAATAAGTGAACCAAACCACTGTGAATATCGCCAATTTCTTGTTGTGGTTGACCACTTTCAAAGAACGTCTGCGCAACCGATGAACCGATTTATTGCTTTGGTCATTCTCATTACTTTCAGGCGAACCCTGATATTTGAGCCGAAATTTCTTGCGGTATATGGTATAAATCGAATTATGATATAGTACAATCGATATTTCAAGCTGCGACAGTTCGACATATGTTTATGTACTGAAATTATAGAGAGAGAAGGTCCCCTTATGTTAAAGGTGATCGACAAAAACGTTGCAAGAAAAGATGATTTGTTTTATGGTGAATTCATTGCACGTTTTTCGTGGCCCCAACTGTGATTAGAATTAAGTATCAATCAAGAAATCAAGAATTGAAAACCATTTCATATTATCTTATGTATCTAATTGTATTTCGAGTGGTTCTGTTTTTTCGTTTGCTATGTTGAATTTTAGTTAGAAATTATTCGTTGTCTCAATGTTCAAGGAAGCATCATATAAAATAAAGCCGGAAATATGGACGAATAGTAAGAAATACTGAAGAAGTATTTCAAAGTTCGATTTGAAAGACATTCCACATCTGATTTTTATCAATATAGTAAGATGTTAACGTTTTAAATATCTTTATATTGGTAAAATACTATCTTATTCATCATTTTATATTGAAACTGTCTATGCTCCTGTCCATGTTTGTTTTTGTGGCATCTATCTAACATAATATATCTTACAAATATCAATAGGGGGGCCTTGAATCGGTTGAAATTTAATGTTTTTTGATAACGAAATTTTGACGTGAAGACGTCTAGAAAACACGTAAAACTTACAACTTTCGTCACTTCAAAAATGTTTGATTGAATCAGTTGTCGAAAAATTCATTTGTTTTTTTAAGCTGGATCTTATTGTTGTGAGATCAACTGGCTGATTGGATTTTCGGTAATAGACATTCAAATCAAATCAATTATTGAATTTCAGTGAAAATTCCCTGCAACGAAAGCGCTCAATCCGCAAAAATTCGTTATAAAGAAACTTCGTTACACAGAAAATTTGTTTCTATAGTCGGCAATGTCGCGGTCGACTTCACTGATAAATTTAAGTTTATCATTAAAACGTAAGCACTTCCTTTTAGACATTTTCGTAAAATTTTTACACTCGCGTAATGGTTAGATTGAAACCTAACAGCCAAGGGTGTATTTAAAACTGTTTCAGAAGGATCTCTCTGCTCGCCGTAATCATTTAGTTTAAGGTAGGGTTTTATTAGGTACGTCTGGAAAAATTTCGGAAAAACCCACCCTTATACAATTTTAACAATACCCATTCAAAAGTGATGTTAATTGAATATTTCGTTATAGGGAGAATTTACTTTTTTTAGAGGGTGTTTTTAACATGGAATTTTGATTCAAGGTGCAATGTATTGTACGAAATTCGTTATACAGTGAAATTATAGGGAAGTTCCACTGTATTTAAATATGATGCCTAGTCGCGCTTAGTGTAAATTTTCTTCAGCTAATACTATGAAATACACAAACAATATTGTTTGATATTTATGAGAAATTTTGTGAAGCCATACCTCAAAAAATATATACCTAAATAGATGTAACTATACATCCACTTGTCTCATTGAGCCATAAACAAAAATACAAGAACAAACTCTCCCACATTAAGATCATACGATGCGTAAAATCCTAGTCCACATAAACAAAAAACAGATTAGAGCAGTCGCAGCACTTTACACAAAACAGGAAGGAAATAATCACGGTATATTCCAAGATTCCGAGCCAACAAGAATAGAATTACCGAAATGAAAAAACCACTTCTCATATAAGTACATTATGTTTTTCCTGTTGTTGAATCAACTGCTAGCCGCTCGGAAGACACCTTAATGCCTGTTTTGAACTGTAGATAATGATGTTTGTTCTTTACTTTCCACTTTGTATCTCGCCTCTAGTCTACTGGCGTTTCATCTCGTGCTTGCGCTACGTGAATATGGTGGAAATGAAACTTTAAGCCGGCAAATTACGTTTTTTTCAGTTGTAGTGCTGTATGGTAGACGCCATGAACTCAGTCTCCGAAGTAACTGCTTGGCTAAACAGCATTAGTCATGTTTAACTCGGTTTATAGGGAAAATAGATTAATAATACAAGAATAATAATACTTGCCAAGTGCAGTAAAAGAAGAAAATGAATAATACTGGTGTAGGGTTTTATGGAATCCTTTTTTGAATCCAAATTTTTTTTATCTCAAGTCTTATAATAATTGATGAAGGTTTGTGAAGGGTTTGTGGGTATTCTTCTACGCTAATGGTCAAAGTGCGGTTTTCGAATCGCCCATTTGAACCGCCAATGTTTTCTTCACGGTCACTTTTTCCGAGAAGAATCAACTCTTAGGTTGAAAAACAGTATCAATTTTTGACTAGAATCATTGAGTTTAAAAATAATATTTTTAAACTCAATGCTAGTAGTGAAGAAGTTTATCATGCTTTCAACACTAAAGTTGATTTTCCTCGAAAACAGTTAACTTTAGAGCTTTTGAGAGTAGTACCTTTTTTCTGTAGAAAACATTGGCAGTTCGAATAAGCGTTTCAAAAACAGAACGAAGCTCTCTCGAAATCTGTATTCTGTAGATTGAATTCTTCTAGAGATATTCGCAAAAACCATTGTTTTTTCAATTTAAACACTATTTATCTAGAAAACGCATATGATTCCACCTCAAGAAAAAATAGATATACAAGGTAGAGTAGAATTACTACAGGTGCATACAAGCAATATAGGCATTTTTATAATTATCTCCATAGCGTTTACTATTTCCAAGAAAAAAATACGCACTCTCTTTTATAATTAATTCAAAATCAGATATAAAGCTCTACAATGTCGAAAGGAGAATTGAAAATATTCACGACATAAAAAAAATGAAATCATCAATAGTAATAATAACTAATAACATTGATTCGAAAGAACACAATCAATAGCTCCTTACAAAAGGTAGAATTACATCAGCATACTTGACTGAGCTGATAATTAACTATCATCGTAGTAATTATCATTCGCATACAAATATTATAATTATGAAACGGTATATAGATATTGTATTTGTGTACATCAGAAATTTATTTGATGACTCATTAGCATCACTCAAGCAATAAAATACGTACATATCTTTGATAATCTACTATTACTCACATGAAATATTTCAGAAAACATTTTTTTGAAATGACGAGCTTCACACAATAATGATTTTTCAGTAGATACTTCAGATTAAATTCAAGTATTAACATTTAAGTTGATGCTTCCAAGTAGATCTATGATTCTTCCACCTTTTTAAAGCCAAAATGTTTAGAATTGTTGAAATCAAAGTTGATTTGAAAATGAAAACTAACGGAATGGTATTTGTTTTATTTTACAAATACCTATAATTTATTTTATTGTCCATTATTTCCGAGATTATTTCCATTTCTATCAATTTATTGCTTGCCGTATTCCATTATATCTTTATTTCTTTTTCTTATATTTAATTCTTTTACTTATGTGTTATTCTTTTTATGTATATATAATTTTATTTCTAATGTATTATTTTAATTTTTCTCATTCTATTTATTTCTTCCAACAGTTACATTAGTATATGTAAGATTTTCTTTTGGTCAAATATATCAAATCTACTATTCAATTAGATTCGAACATCACATATATTTAACCAGAATTGTATCGAAACAATTGTTCACAGGGGAACTTTGAAACATTAATTTTCACTCGAAAAAACCTGTGAACTTATATAGCCCATAACTGACGAATAAAGACATAAATAGGGGTGCCGCAACGAAAAGCTCATTCATCTCATTGCCTCCACAAAAATGGAGTCACTGAAGCTGAAACCTCAAGGAACACAATGAACGAATGAACCAAATGCTCTAATGTCCAAAAAAGAGTAGGCCGTGATTTTATTGCCTATACAAGTTGCGGAATTTTAAAAATCTCTCAACATTCAGCCCATTCCGAGAATAAGGAAGCGGTCCGCCATTCACGCAGAAGGGATCATGAGTTTGTTGAAATCCAAAAGATTTTCAGGTAATACGTCACTGCTACAAGATGACGTCTACGCCCGAAAAAGATTTTATTGTGCCAAGAACGGAACAGGGGATGTATTTATGAGTTCTATACATGGCTTCAAAGAAAACATGATGAGTGGCTTAGCTCGGCTTAACTATGTCGTTTAAATGTTTGTTGTTCTGAATGTTCCGGTTTCAGTATCGACCAGAAGTTTTGTTGGTTGGATAAAAAGCAGATAATCCGAAATTTGCACGGTTGCCAAGTTGTTTGGTTCGTTTTTCACAGTCGCTCCTCAAAAATTCCAAAAGAAATCGCTGGAGATATAATATTATATATTTATTGATCTCATGCAATTCCACAAGACAAGCGATGCAAAAGGTTTAACTAGAACTAAAGTTGTTATTCATAATACGTACAAGTGCAATAGGAACTGATAGCCTTGTAAGATATTCTACTGCATTATCATTGAAACCAATTGAATTTTCTATAAATATTCTTTGGTGATTTTTCCCATTGAAACATTTATAGTCACGGGCCAGCGCCTGTTTTTCATGATGATTACTAACTATCTGAATATTTGTGAGTAGCTTCATTTTGACGAGACGCCCAACTTTTTCCTCTACGAAAATTCTCGATAGTGAGGGCTAATACAGTATGAAGGAGTGAAAAGTGTTAAATGAGTGAATGTTCAAATTTTATTACTATCGGCTACTTTATAAATTAAATCTTGAAACAATTTTATTACAAATTGAAAACAATAATTGTTCTACAAAATGATGATTCTATCAAAGCGTCCCCGACTCCCCACATATATCAACAACCGAGTCAACAACTAGGTCGGAAAATATCATTACTAAGCGGCTGATTTTTTCACTGTTGCTCAGCAAATATTTCCTTTATGAACTGGTCACATTGTCCTACAAATTCAGTGGTACATTTTTCAAGTCCTACGCTCAGAAATTGTCAATTGTAATCATTTTTAATTGTGGGTTCTGTGGTACAATTTCTGAGGTAGGACTGGAAAAACGTACCACTCAATTTGTAGGACAATGTGACCAATTCATAAAGGAAATATTTGCTAAGCAACAGTGAAAAAATCAGCCGATTAGTAATGATTTTTTTACCTAGTTGTTGTTATATGTTGGGAGTGGGGAACACTTTGATGGAATCATCATTTTTGTAGAACAATTATTTTTTTCAATTTGTAATAAAATTGTTTCAAGATTTAATTTATAAAGTAGCTGTTAGTAATAAAATTTGAACATTCAGCCATTTAACACTTTTGACGCCTCCATACTGTATTAGACCTCACTATCTAGAATTTTCGTAGAGGAAAAAGTTGGGCATCTCGTCAAAATGAAGCTACTCACAATTATTCAGATTGTAAGTAATGAATATGAAAAACAGGCGCTGGCCCATGGACTTTTAAGTTTTCTGAATTGATAGATAATGAAAGATGATTCTGTAAGAGAGTTCCGAGCACCAACATGAAAAAATGAAATATAACTAGACAATAGACTCAGATACCATAATGAATTGAGTTGCAGCTTCATAGGAATACTCTATTTACTTCATTTCCGAGATGTAATCTGCCAAAATTTAACCCATTTTAATAGCCTGAACTGATTTTCCTCAAAAATCTCATGATATTGCAACATTACTTCATTGTGTCCTTTTTAATCTTTGTTTTCCAAATATATGGTTTCAATATCATCTGTTTTGTAGAAAAGTTAAAAAGCCGAAAATCAACAATTTCAACGGTAAGCATGAGGGTAATAGACCCATTAAAGTTGATTTCGTCTACATATTTTTTCAGGTTTTCGTTATCCTGATTGTAACTATCATCTGGCAGTGCTGTATCTTAAATCTTAATTTAATGGAAGTCCAGAATTTTTAGTTGAGGATGAGAAATACAACATACCTTCACAGATACTACAGGTTATTTATTGAAGTAGCTTCACTTGACATTTTGCGTTTACTATCATCGTATCATCTCAGAGATATTATGAGACTGAAGAACTTCAAATTTATCGTCAAATGGGAATAAAATTGATTCTTCGGAAACAAAATGCTAGACGAAAAGCTATTGTGAAAAGCGAATCGAACTGTTTCTTATAGAATCGATGAATTATTTATACGTATTTTGTACACGGAATATTTGATTTTATGGAATTGAGATACCAGATAGTTATTCTTTCAGGTTGATGGTATATCAAAAAAATTTCGTATCTCTAGGTCAGTTCAGGAATAAAATGAACCATTTCTGGCAAAAATATATGGTATAAAGCAATTGACTTTGTTTCTTATGGAGAGATTTCATTTCTGCCATTGTCTTCATCAACAGCTTACAACATCAGAATATTGTTTGACTTTATTTGCATTTATCGATTTGCAATTCCTGAACACCCGCATTTAGAAGATAGATGCAACTTATATTAATTATTATATGACAATTGTAATGATAGTTTCTCTTTAACTTCTAACTAGGTACTTCGGCTTTTATTATTTCCAATTTGATCATAATACGTTAGTATTCCATCAATTGATGTGTAAAAGTATACTGCAATAACTGAAAACTTACGCATTTTCAACGAATTTCATACCATAAATAGTTATGGAAATGGAACGAATATTACATAACACTCTCGGTAACTGAAAAAATTATTTGTGATTCGAATTGATTGTCAAATATGCTCGCAGTCTCCGAAAAGTTAAAGATAATCGTATTTTCGGTAGAAGTAGATCAATACTTAGAGTCGAAGCAAAGAAGAATGGATTCATATCTGTAAATTCAGAATACCCCACCTGAAATTATTGAATCTGCTCATGAAATAAATCTGATGGAATGAAAATCCGATGCTCGTGATTCCTCAGGGTCGCCTTCAAAATGATTCACTCGCATCAGATTTTCACTTCAGCTTCAACTCAGAATATACTATCTACTCGACTATCTATCATCCGGTAGCCGTTTTTGCGATAGAAGATCTGAAAATTGTAAGCGACAACCCTCCCTTATCAATTGGTACCTCGATTGGTACAGACTTTGCAATGACTATATCTTCTTATAGGTTTGATAGATAGACAATTCAACTGCGAATCATATCAGTCTCATCCTTTAGGACCTTTAGCAACCCTTATTATCATGATTCTTACCCTGGTGGAGGTGCAGGAGGATGAAAAGCTGGAGCACTAGGTGGCTGCATCCTTGGATCCCAAATATACCTCCCTTCATGAGTCCTTTGGTCAACAGGAAGAGGCGCGTGGAAAGCCGCGAAGGCTGAAGGAAACTGAAGTGGTAAACCGGCAGACATGGCTGTCTGAAAATCCGTTTCCTTTTCGGGCATCTCACTAAAAATTCACATCACTTCATGCACCAAAACAATGTCAACAACAATCCTTATAACTTGTGGCAGTCCAAAACCCTTGGGCAGCACAGTAGCACCGAGATATTTCGAAAGTCAGAACAATCCATGGTTGTACATGAGTCCGTAGAAAGTTATCAACTAGATCCCACGTGTTGGTTTCCGACGGCAGAACGTAATATTCCCGTGCCTTCCAAAGCACATTGACTCGCGATATTTTTATCCCAGCATTCCTACACTAAGTGATAAATATAAGCTGGTCATAATACTGATCGTTCAAAACAATGAACTTCACCAAAACAACTCCTGCCAGAGCGGACTAGCTCAGTCATTGGTCCTCAAGATTGAATAGTGTCAAGTTATCCTGATTGAGCGATACGTCATGACTTGGTCACGGTTGTCACTTGCCACTGCCGCGTATGAGCTCATTGAGGCAGCACATGGTATGTAGTTAGTTAATGAACACACTGCACACACTTGGTACGACCGACCACGGGTTTAAATTCTTATAGAGAGACTACAGGCAACGAGGCAACTAAACTACGAAGTAGAGGCAGGCAAGGCAGTTGACAGGCCGTTCTTACAACTCAACTAACTAGTGAAGGAGAAGGGGACAGGAGGGGAGGGGCCTAAGCGAGCAGACTGGCAGGGAATGAGCCAGGAATGGACTCACATTCTCTCTGTTCTCTTATTACTCAGTGGCGGAGTTGGTGCCTTCCTTCTTTATTGTGGGTTGAAATTGTTCTGGTGGTTGTTGACAAAGGATTGAAGGGGGAAGAGCAAAAATAATAAATATATTTATTCTTGCGATTTGGGTGACATTTACTGAATGCTGAAATCGAGTCAGTTTGTTATTGTTACCATAGTTAATTGACGCGGTTGGATATGTATCAATTTCGTTGGATGAGTAGGAAGCTAGATTCACAACCTAAAGCTTCAGTAATATTTTCTATTAGAAAAATAAGGACCAATTCTGATTTTGAACCAGGAACGGTCACTTGATGGGCCTGGTTTCATTGACCCTCCTGGTCAATTTATAAAAAATCGAAGAAATTTCTTGTTCTGGAGCAAATGTCATATCTATGTTAATTATTGCTTTTAGGCTGAAGGACCTTAGGTCGATGGCCATTGCTTATTGCAATAAAAAAACAGTTACAACTACTTCTACTATTGCTTTACTCATCTGACTATTTTTTTGAGCGCTCATTCTACCTAAACGAGTGCTATATCGTTTTTACCAAATGTCTGTAATTTTCGAATTTGGAACCGAAAATCATCTCAAACGATAACGAATCCGTGGTCAACTTATCAATTTTCATATGTGATTTAATTGAAAACATAAATATTTTTGCCTACTTTCCGAAAAAAATCCAATATTATCATATGGAAAAACTCTGGCGAGATCTCCCAGGGATGGATCATTCCATTGAGTCCATTCGGATCTTCGAAACATCAAGATCCTAAAGATATCTTAGTAAGAAACAATTACACCTCCTCACTAGCTTTCTTACAGGACACTGTCGCCTCAGGAGGCACCTGTTGAGGATGGGATTCTCGGACACTGACGAGTGTAGGTTCTGTGGGGAGTAGGAAGAAACCCCCATTCACCTAGTCATGGAATGCTTTGGCATTGAAAGCCTAAGGAGTGAATGCCTTGGGCGAGAAACTTGTAAGACTGAGGAACAAGCCTCGTTGAAGCCTTCACAAATATTGAATTTTATCAGATCTCTGGAACTGGAAGGCGAGATGTGAGGGTATGGTCCCAACAGATTTGTGAGGGGGACAATAGACCTTGAGGTCGCAGTGAACTGTAACCCCTTTTTAAACTAAACTACAGAAATACAGTATTTTTGCAGAATTGTTTCATCTATCGGCTTTTGTGTTCTTGCAGAAAAATTATAATGTTCCCTTTTCATTTTGCTCTGCAAATATCGCGAAATTAACCTACTAAATTGTTTGATACTCTATCAATTTTGCAAAAGTCTCTCCAAAATAGTTATTTAATCAACAAATTTGTTAATCGCTAGATTTATAAACGAGATTAATGACAGTTTAACAGAGTGATTTATTTATAATGGTAATCCCAACTACTTCACCATCTCCATTCGTTGGAAAAGGAATGAGAGGGAGGACCTCAACTCAACATCAGCTCTATTGGCCAATTTTTTTTTAATCATTGGTGATTATCATTTTTCAATCATTCAAGTCATATTGGGGAGGCACATGTAACAAAAATTCTGTAATGAATCACTCGAAGAGATAATTTTATATATAAAGTGTGCTCATAACAATGGCTGCAGAAAATTGCAATAAAAAGTTGTACTCAAAACACTTTTAACCTGAAATCAAGAACTACCTATGATAATAGTTCTTTTTCATATCTTATTTCTCAAGAAATCAGCAGAAGCTTCGGCCGAAGTGTCCACCGAATCGATGTCATTGACAAATACTTATCAGAAAAGTATCACATCATTGTAACTGTTTACATATTCAATATATGAAGCAAATTTTGAAAACAACCCAATTTATCATCATCATAATGAATAATATTTCCAAATATCACTAGTTTGGACATTAACTGAATCAAATTGATTAAAGTACCGTAATTGCGCTTTCCACAGGAATTGACAGCTCACTCTGTACCTATAGTCCGTTCACGAAAGGTTGAGCACATAGTAGGCGTTTTTTTATTTATCTGAAGTTGGCAGTATTTGCGGTCATAACGTAAAATAAAGTCAACGTTGCCGAATATAACCGGCCTCGTTCGACGAGATTGCGAGTTATCAGACAATTCTATGCAATATTGACAACATTGCGTATCAATCTGACAAGAACATAACCTAAATTTTAATATACACAGTGGAATATGCCAAATTTCCATGGCCAACCGACGGCTCAACCTTTCGTGAACGGACTATATGTCTCTGATGCACTCGAATTCATAACAGAACAAGTCTCAATAGTGAACTATCACGTTGCTCCGGCCGAATCGAAGAAAAGATTCGGCCAAAAGAGAATCCTTGAATATTGTACCGAAGCGTCCGAATAACAAGGCCTAATGGATGTTTCTGGGCGAATTTAATTGAAACTTCAATCATAATTTTCTCAGTATGACTAGAGCGTGTACGAACAATACATGAAAACTCATTTTTCATCAGTGAATTCAAGTAGAGAACAGTTAGATTATGACGTTATGCTATTATGCTATGCCATGTTCAAGAATCTTTATACAATGCTTTGGCTGTCCTCTCCATTATTAAAACCCAAAAAAGTGGCAAGACTTTTATCCCTAGACCTATCCATATTGACGCCACTGCATCATCGCTCTAACTACTAACTTCATTAATACGATAGTCTTCGGAAGATATAAGAAGCAGAAGAAAGAGAAGAGGAGGATACAAATACAAAGAACACAGAGCGGCTACCAACTTCAAAGACCGCTTATAATTTTCGTAAATTGATGTTTTTCGTAGAAGAATTAAACTGATAGCGACACATCTCACAAACATCTGGTTTGAAATATAAAATGGCCATCACGAAAGAATTCCAGAGACCAGCTTTCATTTGAGCCAACAATTTAATGTGTTAATTTGGAATTTATTAAAGTATCTTATTTGCACTTCCACAGGAAATGACAGCTCACTCTGTACCTATGTCTCTAATGCACTCAGATTTATAACTGAATAAATCTCAATAGTAAACTAGAACGTTGCTCCGGCCGAATCGAACAAAAGATTCGGTCAAAAGAACATCCTTGAATATTGTACCGAAGCGTCGGAATAACAAGGCCGAATGGATTTTAATTGAAACTTCAATCATACTTTTCTCATTATGACTCTTTATCTTTCATCTTTTATCCCTAGACCTATCCATATGGACGCCACTGCATCATCTCTCTAACTACTAACTTCATTAATACGATAGTCTTCGGAAGATATAAGAAGCAGAAGAAAGAGGAAGAGGATACAAATACAAAGAACACAGAGCGGCTACCAACTTCAAAGACCGCTTATAATTTTCGTAAATTGATGTTTTTCGTAGAAGAATTAAACTGATAGCGACACATCTCACAAACATCTGGTTTGAAATATAAAACAGCCATCATGAAAGAATTCCAGAGACCAGCTTTCATTTGAGCCAACAATTTAATGTGTTAATTTGGACGAGAATTTATGTTACCTTGAAAATTGGACAAGCCAATAACAATTATGTAATAATATTAGTTTTTTATGGCGGTAGGGGTCAAACTGGACAGAGATTTATTTTTATTTCTCGTATGGAATTAGGGATGAAATAATATTATAATTATGTTATACTACTAGTTCCTCATTACTGTGTTTTAGGTGATAAAATACCATCATGGTGAGGGTTTATCATGAGTGTTAATAAAACTGGGTTCCATACTTTATTGAATTAATACACTGCGAAAAAAAATCAACGCACGTTCTGAAAATCTCAATCTTAATGAAAATTAACTCTACATTGACTTTATAATTTATTTTTTATGTTCTCTGAGAAAGGTTTTGAACGAAACAAGACACATTAAATGGAAGAAAAATTCAGGATTTCACCGAATCTTATGTGAAAGAAGAGAAATAAACAATTTTCAAAATACTGGAATGCTGATAAGTGATTTAATACTTGGTATTTCCACCCCTTGCGTTAATTACAGCTCGGCAACGACGGTTCATACTCAAAATGTTCTGATCTAATCCTTCCCAGATTTCTCTGAGTTGGATTCCTAAGTCATTAAGAGTAGCTGGATGATTTTCTGAACTTCTCAGCCTTCTATTGAGGTTGTCCCAAACCTGCTCAATCAGATTGAGATCTGGACTTCTTGCTGGCCATTCGAGAGACTTCAACCTCTTCAAGGTACTCCTAAACGATGCGCGCACGATGGGGTCTGGCATTATCGTCCATAAAAATGAATTTTTCACCAATGTATGGGGCACATGGCTCTACATGCTCTTGAAGAATGTTCCTTATATACCTATCAGAATGCATATAGCTCCATTATCAACGACCACTAGGTTTGTGCGAGCAGTCAAAGATATTCCACCCCATACCATAATCGATCCTCCCCCGAAACCAGTAGTATTCAGGAAATTGCACTGAGCATATCTTCCATGTGGACGTCTGTATACAAGGGAACGTCGATCACAATGGTAGAGGCAGAATCTAGACTCATCTGTGAAGAGAGCCCTTTCCCAATCAGCCTCTTCCCAATGGATATGCTCTCCCGCAAAATCCAAACGGTCCTTCGATGGGCTGGGATAAGAGCTGGGCCTCTTGCCGCGACACGAGGCCTTGAATCATATTCTCTGATGCGATTTCTTATTGTTTGAGTGCTAATTTGCACCCCATGAGTTTGCTCAAACTGATTTTGAAGGAGGCGAGTGGTTGCAAACCGTTGTCTCAACGAAGAAACTCTCAAGTAACGTTCTTGAATGGCGGTTGTTACCCGTGGTCTACCCTGTCCTGGTCTTCGGACATTCTTCCTGTCTCCCTGAATCGCTGCAACATTCTGGACACACTTGTATGGGAAACTCCAAAGCTTTCTGCAATTCTTGTGTATGTCCACCCTTCTTCTCGCTAAACTACCGCTTGGGCACATTCCTTTTGAGTCAAATTGCCTGTTTCGCGTTGCATAGCGATCGAGTGTAGAAAATCAAACGAAAGAAAAACTATCGACCACTAGAATTGATCGAGAACAACTGATTTCAGAATGGAGCCAATACATTCAAAATCAGATAATCTCATCGTTTTTATTCCTGCTGGGAAAAAACATCTGTATTGAAGAAAAACGTTGAAAGTGGATAACATATGCATGCATAATTGTGATTAAAATAATTATCATTGAGAACACCTTCAGTTGTAGAATAAATTTGGGATTTCCATAATGTGCGTTAATTTTTAATAATTTCATAATAGGTGATAGTTTTCATCTGAGTTTGGGTAATAAGAAAGACCTCTATCCTTTATTCTATTAATTCATTGCAAATGTTATACATACCATTCACGCAGATTTTCCGAACACAATTCGCTAAGAAAGTTTCAGGATATCATCCAATGCCTTCTAGCGTATTTATCATCGTGACAAGCAAATACAGAAGCGGAAAAAATAATGGCTTTTTAATAGCAAGATTGAAAATTGTCCTCTCCTGTCTACGATAGAAATTAAGAACTCGTAATATACTTGTTTTTCGGACAGATCATCATCGAAGGTATGCACTCTCTATATGCCACTTTTACTACCAAATAACAATAATTTTATTGGTAATGATATTATAATTGAGAAGAAATAACAGGAGCAATAGTAGTGGCAAAATTCAGGCTTTATAAAATGCCGCCACCTAAATGTTACGCAAAGAAACAGCTCGAGGTAGCAGAAAACTTGATTTTTGGGACACATGTTATTTTCGTGGATTGATATCAGACGAAAAGGTATTTTTCCAACTAAGGAATGCCAAGTTTATACTGTGAATGAGCTCTGCGAATGGAACAAATGCCTAGATGAGTCGGACATAGGCATGGGCTCGTCAAAAGCTCAACTTTGAATCAAATTCTCTTTTTATATGACAGGCCTGACTATAATTAATACATCCAGTAAATAAGATATAGATCCCGTGATTTTGCTGAGAGATATAATAATATGATTCATTCACTACGAAGAACAATATTTTGAATGAGTGAAAATGAAGGATGAAATACCATAGCAGATAACAAAGTATAATTTGAATATGCTATAACTAAAAACCTTTCCAATATTTTCTAAATTTTCCCTAGCACTTCAATCGATAATTATCATTATCATAGAACTAATAGACGCAGGTACTTACTCAGACAGTCAAATAAAAAGTTCAGCTGTTAATAATCTCCAAGAAGGTGTAATTAGCAAAAGTCATCATTAAGCCTTAAGCCTATATAATTCCTTAATCCGATCCAAATTAGTGAGCTCTGCGAATGGAACTAATGCCTAGATGAGTCGGACATAGGCATGGGCTCGTCAAAAGCTCAACTTTGAATCAAATTCGCTTTTTATCAGACAGGCCTGACTAAAATAATACATCAAGTAAATTAGATATAGATCCCTTGATTTTGCAGAGAGATATAATACGAGTAATGAGATTCATTCACTGTGAAGAAAAATATTCTGAATGAGTGAATATGAAGAATGAATTACCATAGCAAATAACAAAGTACAATTTGAAGATGCTAAAACCGAAAACCTTCCAATATTTTCTAAATTTTCCCTAGCAATTCAATTGATAATTATCATTATCATAGAATTAATAGACGCAGGTACTCACTCAGACAGTCAAATAAAAAGTTCATTTGTTAATAATCTCCAAGAAGGTGCAGTTAGAAAAAGTCATCATTAAGCCTATATAATTCCTTAATCGGATCCAAATTAGTGAGCTCTGCGAATGGAACTAATGCCTAGATGAGTCGGACATAGGCATGAGCTCGTCAAAAGCTCATCTTTGAATCAAATTCTCGTTTTATATGACAGGCCTGACTATAATTAATACATCCAGTAAATTAGATATAGCTCCCGTGATTTTGCTGAGAGATATAATAATATGATTCATTCCCTGTGAAAAAAATATTCTGAATGAGTGAAAATGAGGAATGAAATACCATAGCAAATAACAAAGTACTATTTGAAGATGCTTACCTAAATTAAAACCTTCCAAATATTTTCTGAATTTTCCCTAGCATTTCAATCGATAATTATCATTATCATAGACTTAATAGACGCAGGTACTCACTCAGACAGCCAAATAAAAAGTTCTGCTGTTAATAATCTCAAAGAAAGTGCAATTAGCTAAAGTCATCATTAAGCCTTAAGCTTATATTATTCCTTAATCCGATCCAAATTAGTGAGCTCTGCGAATGGAACTAATGCCTAGATGAGTCGGACATAGGCATGGGCTCGTCAAAAGCTCAACTTTGAATCAAATTCTCTTTTTATATGACATGCCTGACTATAATTATTACAGCCAGTAAATTAGATATAGCTCCCGTGATTTTGCCGAGAGATATAATAATATGATTCATTCACTGTGAAAAAAATATTTTGAACGAGTGAAAATGAAGAATGAAATACCATAGCAAAGAACAAAGTACAATTTGAAGATGTTAAAACTAAAAAACTTTCCAATATTTTCCGAATTTCCCCTAGCACTTCAATCGATAATTATCATTATCATAGAACTAATAGACGCAGGTACTCACTCAGACAGTCAAATAAAAAGTTCAGCTGTTAATAATCTCCAAGAAGGTGCAATTAGCAAAAGTCATCATTAAGCCTAAAGCTTATATTATTCCTTAATCCGATCCAAATTAGTGAGCTCTGCGAATGGAACTAATGCCTAGATGAGTCGGACATAGGCATGGGCTCGTCAAAAGCTCAACTTTGAATCAAATTCTCTTTTTATATGTTAGGCCTGACTATAACTAATACATCCAGTAAATTAGATATAGCTCCCGTGATTTTGCTGAGAGATATAATAATATGATTCATTCACTGTGAAGAAAAATATTCTGAATGAGTGAAAATGAAGGATGAAATACCATAGCAAATAACAAAGTACAATTTGAAGTTGCTCAAACTTAAAACCTTTCTAATATTTTCTGAATTTTCCCTAGAACTTCAATCCATAATTATTATTATCATAGAATTAATAGACGCAGGTACTCACTCAGACAGTCAAATAAAAAGTTCAGCTGTTAATAATCTCCAAGAAGGTGCAATTAGCAAAAGTCATCATTAAGCCTTAAGCTTATATTATTCCTTAATCCGATCCAAATTAGTGAGCTCTGCGAATGGAACTTATGCCTAGATGAGTCGGACATAGGCATGGACTCGTCAAAAGCCGAGTCAAAAGCTCAACTTTGAATCAAATTCTCTTTTTATATGACAGGCCTGACTATAATTAATACATCCAGTAAATTAGATATAGCTCCCGTGATTTTGCTGAGAGATATAATAATAAAATTCATTCTCTGTGCAAAAAAATATTCTGAATGAATGAAAATAAAGGATGGAATACCATAGCAAATAACAAAGAACAATTTGAAGATGCTGAAACTAAAAACCCTTCCAATATTTTCTAAATATTCCCTAGCACTTCAATCGATAATTATCATTATCATAGAATTAATAGACGCAGGTACTCACTCAGACAGTCAAATTAAAAGTTCAGCTGTTAATAATCTTCAAGAAGGTGCAATTAGCAAAAGTCATCATTAAGCCTATATAATTCCTTAATCCGATCCAAATTAGTGAGCTCTGCGAATGGAACTAATGCCTAGATGAGTCGGACATAGGCATGGGCTCGTCAAAAGCTCAACTTTGAATCAAATTCTCTTTTTATATGACAGGCCTGACTATAATTAATACATCCAGTAAATTAGATATAGCTCCCGTGATTTTGCTGAGAGATATAATAATATAATTCATGCGCAGCGAACGAGTGTGGCTGCGGCCGCCTAATGTCTTAATAACTTCATTTATATATTCAAGGTCAGCCCAATCTTCTACACTCTCTGCCTGCTGCATCGCATCGCCATCGGTCGATGTTCTTTTTTGATCTGCTTGGGCTGCATTCCATGTACCGTGGCCCGGCCGAAGAGTTTTCTATGGCCTCAGACCATCGGTGATGTGCTTGCACTGTTCCTGGTCAATTTGGTAGTCGTTTCTCCATATGGTGGGTGGAATTGGAGAGATGAGGAAACTCTGGTCGTAGAAAAATTTACTGTAATTAAAAAGTTTAAGAAATGCCCTGAGCAGAAGCTTTTGTACGTTCGTTCATTGGTGGAGTAATGAGACTATTACCTCAAAATTTCATATGGGATTTGAGAGATTTATACCAAATGTGTGAATGCAAAATCTCAGCACGATTGGAATCATATTCTGGAAATTATCCAAAAATGAAATATGGAAACAATAAATAATTACAAAATTAAATTCTATGGTTCTGATGATGCGATCCTCTCAAAATTCTGCATGAACATTCAGTATATCTGTTTTGATTCACGAAATAAATTTCACTCGAATCGGTTATTCTGTTATGGAGATATAGAGAGATTCTTCTTTTCAATATTCCAATTGAAATTTCTATGGTTCTGTTGACACTATAGCCACTAAATTTTGCCTGAAGCTTGTCATGAGTATCTTGCATATGGGCGCAACATTTCACTTCGATGGGTTTCGTTTTGTTTGAGATATTGAGGAACAAAAATTTTGAATGTCCATATTTTATGGAACACCCTGTACGATTTGGCTGGTTAACGATCTTAATCGAGCCATTTGGGAACCGAACTTACCCTGAAAATTTCAAGTCTCTAGGACAATACCTGCGAAAGTTATTGTGCTAACAGCCGGCCGGACGGCTCCACTGGCAGAATTGAATTTAACCACGAATTTGTCATCAGGGAGTAGAACCCTATCGTTTGAAACCTTTTTCGGCTCAAAATTACAGACATTCGGGCAAAATGCTCAGGAATTTCGGAGATATTTTATATTTGTTCGATTAAATCTTTTTGAAGAGAGCATTTCTTTTCGATGCAGAACTATCCTAAGTCCATTTTTCCAGAAAATCGGTTTATGGCCCAAAAAGATAGCAATTAAGTGGACATAGCATAGTTCCGACTCATGCCATAAGGACATAGTTTACTTAAAAGTGGACATAGCATAGTTCTGACCCAAACTATAAGGACATATCTCAGTTGAAAATGGACATAAAATAGTTCTAATATGCAGAACTAGTATACGAGTATGTCCATACAGAGCTATAGGTATATTTTGTCCAAATATTTCGTGAATTTTTTTTGGGCAAATTTTGACCATCACAGAACAATCAGGATCTTCAAGTCGAAGTTCAAAATGAAAGAATTGTTATATATTTTCAATCAGCTTCCGACCTATTCAAGAAAACGTGTCTCCTGAAAAGTATGTATAGTTCTGCATTCAACCGACGATATAGTCAAGAGTCTATGTAAAAGAGCATCAGAAATAAGCCCACTTCATGAAGATAATATTGAAGTATATATTTTATACTTATAATTCAGCTTTGTTTTTCCTGGATACTTCCAGAACGAACTATATCATAAATATCTATTTCGCAGCTATCTGTAAACGAGAAAGATACGCGCTAGTTCTACAGTTGTCAAGTGTTTTCATCGAGCAAAATCTTTCAATTTTTGAATCATAATCGCGAGTGACAAATTGCTTTGTTTACAAAGGAAGATTACCAAGCAATCTTTAATACCTCAAACACGAATCGACCGATGTATATGAAGATATTTTTAAGGATCGAATTCATTTTCGGATTTATGATAAAAGACGTAATTCAAGAATTAAAAATATATGCTGAACAATTATTATTGAGCTCTGTTTTCCTAGATTCTTTCAAGATTAATCATATTATAGATCCATATCTATTTCGCAACTCGTTATAAAAAGAATACGCGTTGGTGCTTCAGCTATCAGGACATCAGGAGCTTCAGCGAGCAAAATCTTCCAACTTTTTCAGCCTTAATCTAAACTGATAAAGTGCTTTGTTTACAAAGGAAGATTACCAAGCAACCATGAATACCTCAAACACGAATAGACCGATGTATATAAAGACATTTTAACGATATGTCTTCAGAAACATAATAACTATAGAATTCATTTTCGGATTTATGACAAAAGGCTAAATTCAAAAATTAAGAATGTATGCTGAACAGTGACAATAGAGTTTATTTCTCCTGGATACTTTCAGAATTAATTATATTATTAATATCTATTTCGCAAGTCGTTATCAAAAGAATACGCGTCGATGCTACTCTATCAGGAGCTTCAGTGAGCAAAATCTTTTAACTTTTCAATCATAATCCCAAGTGACAAAGTGCTTTGTTTACAAAGGAAGATTACCAAGCAATCATTAATACCTCAAACACGAATCCACCTATGTATATGAAGACATTCAAATCCCACTCAAACCTTGGAGTCCTCACATAACTTATTCCGGCAGCTTCCCCCAAGGAGCATTCCTCATATCCCTTAAGCCTGCGACAGTAACACCACAAAAGCCGTATTAATTCTAGTGTTGATTTTTATTACATCCCAACCAGATCCGAGATCGTAGGAGTATTATAAGTTCCTCTCGAGCGATAAAGTAAATAAAAGGTTTGTTCCAACTTAAGAATTGACCGTACAATGATCGTCAGGATTCTGCGCAATAGATAAAAATGTGTTCCAACTGAAAATGTATCGTTTGAGAACGGTTTCGTTTTTGTTCCATCCTGCTTCGGGACCGTGAGTGGGACGGTTTTGTGATCGTCATTTCGATCCCTGGTCTGGAGCAAGTACTGTTTGGACGGTTCTTGTACGGTCAAAGTTTAGACGTGCGCATAAGATCGATTACTAACAGTTTCGTGACCGTCAAATTACCGTACAAAAGTCAGCTGTTGGAACAAACCTAAAAATATTGTTCGAGCGGTCCCAAGAACGTGTTGTGAGTTAAAGCTTGGAAAAGACGAAGTAGAGAGCCGCGCACAAAGACCGAAAGCTTGTCTTGACCCATGGTACGAGGGCTGACTTTTATATTTCAAGAATGAGGAAAATATACACATGTTAATCATCGGAAATTGCTTTTTGTTTTCAAAATATTCCCCATGAACTATGAAGTTCCCTGCCCAAATAAAACAAGTTTGCCACTCTCCTTGAGATAGATTGTAGATTTTCAAATGAGTTGAATACCATTGCGACCTTGACGTCTTTTGTGCCTTCCATAACCGTATATTATGCAACGAGCGTATAATGAGGTGAAGTTCAGTCCACGAGCCGTAGGCGAGTGCCCAAAATCACCGAGTGATTAACAGCCATTATATGCGAGTAGCATACTATACCTTAACCACGACTACTGAATATATTTCTTGAAGATTTTAACATCTGACAAGACCCTTCTATGAGAAGCGTGGAAAAAGTTAAGTTGACACATGAGAAATTTTTGGAGAACTGGTCTTTGTATATTTTGCAATAAAAAGCTTTAATTGATATAATAAAAGTAGATTTTGCCCTCGATTGACAAGGTATACCCATATTTGTTAGTTGGAGTACTTTGGAATACTGAACAAATACCAATTTGAAGAATATTATATCAAAGCTAAATCTATGAAGCATCTGACAGCAGTGAATTATAATCTCATTATTCCCTTGTGATTAATGGGTATTATTAAGGCCGAGAACAGAGACGTACAATGGACAGATTTTACAATAGTCGTGGATAAAAGCTTTTTTCTCAACTGCGCTATAGCTCACTCTCCTCTTAAAAAACTTCAATGAACTCTAGTATCTGCAGTTTATTTCTCTTCCCCACCGAATCTAGGTCTCGTCAGTTTCTGTTGAGCCAATTCTCATCATACGTTTCCTAAAGCCACGAAGTCCTGTCAGAAAGCCAGGGAGGAGGCTTAACTTATTTCTACTGAGATCCAAATACTTTTTGGACCTTGCAGTTTTATTGTTCCGAAGGAATTCTTATTAACTCCATTCTCGGAAGATTCCTCCAGTGTGACCCTCTTTTAGTTTATCCCTTCTTTCTCTTAGAAGTATTTGCCTATACCACAGAAAGGTTCTGAGCCAGTATTTGGCGTTTGTGCTCCTTTTCTGGCTAGTGAGTTAAACTCTTTGTTTCCTTTGATTCCTTACTAGCTTTAAGTCAATAACATAGGTATTCACTGCTTTAATAGCAGCTTGAAGCTTGACCATGAGGATAGGTGAGAACTTTGATATTTTCTCTCCAGGTTCTGTCTATGCATCTTTAGATTGCAAGTATTTCTGCCTGAAAACAGTCGAATAGGAGACTAACAATGGTGTAAACTTGGTTCTTGGTGCGTTTACTCTAGCGCCGGCTCCTATATTGCCTTAATAATCATCTATATACCATTTGAAGGTATTTGCTTCATAGTCTTGGATAGTGTATTCCTTTTCCATTTTACCCTTTGCCATAGCATCGAGTAGAAGTTCTTCTCGATGCTCACTTTTCAATCATAATTTAACTTGGTACGTTTGCTGTTGAGAAGATTGAGATGTTCTCAATGAAGTATCTCATCACATATATTCTAAACAAATCAACCGCTTCATCAGGTGTCGAAAAATGTGAACCTCTTAGTTTATTTTTCCATGGACGGAAAGAAAAAGTAATCATTCTGTGCCTTGTCAAGACTCTACGGCAGATGCCTCATCGAGTCAACGTTTGGAGTGCTTGAAATTGTAGATATTTGAGCCGATGTGTGAGAGCTCGCATATTGATACCTCCTCAGAAATTGAATTGAGTTCATCGATGCACTGTCGCAGAGTAAATACACGTGGAAATAAAAAGAAAATGTTCACGATTCATTTCCATTTTTGGCCTAGATGAATCTTCAAGTTACCGTTATCAACACAAGTAGAGCTCGTATGTCAAAACTTTCTTGTAATATATTCGAGTAACACTAATTTGAGGAAACTCTTATATATTCTATATGAGGTATGTATATTAGTTTGAATATAGCCACAATGAAAACATCTACTTGACTTCTACATATTCTTAACAATTGCTGTACAAAAGTATCTCCGCAGAGATTGTAACACATGTTACATATAGGCATATTTCACTGTGTATATTAAAATTTTAGGTTATAATGTTTATTTTCTTGTCAGATTGATACGCAATGTTGTCAATATTGCATAAAGTTTTCTGATAACTCAGAAACTCGTCGGACTAGGCCGGGTACATTCGGCAACGTTGGCTTTATTTTACGTTATGACAACAAATACTGCCAACTTCAGATAAATAAACAAACGCCTACTATGCGCTTAAACTTTCGTGAACGGACTATACATTACATATTCTCTGAATACGCATGACGTCTGAAATGTCTAGTTTCAGCGCTTCCAGTTGACAGATTTCAACAATCAACAGCAGAAATATCCAATCTCGAAATATAACAGGTACCCCTCGTATCATGGACCGAAAGCTCGGCTTGACCTCTTATTTATGCCGCGAAGAGAGACGAAGAGACCAGCAGGGCGCTCAGCGAGGAAAGCTACGTCAAAATTCCAAGGGACCATAGTTCGTTTCGAGCTGCTCTCGAATTTTACCTGGTCAGGTGCACCGTGATGATTGTGTTAGTTGGCACTTTTATCCTGGCCGTAACAATAACCTTTTAGACGGGCTACCTTACTTTCGGCCTACCCGCGAAAGTCATTTACATACAAGGTGGTTCTTTAATTGGTGCTGAAAATTTGAAATAGGTACAGTAGAGCAACTGAAAAAAGACACTTCTTGTTCACATTTTCCCTTATGGGTATTCCTTCATCATTCTCATCATCAGGAGGTGAAAAAAAAATCAAGAAAAGCCCTGAGCAGCAGCTTTTGAGCGCTCGTTCTTTGGTTGAGCAATAAGACTAATACCTCAAAATTATATTATGGAAATTATTCAAAATATGAAATAAGTAAAAAATAAATAATCACAAGAATTAAATTATATGGTTTCATGATGCGATCCTCTCAAAATTTCGCATGAACATTCAATATATAAATATAGATTCACAAATTAAATTTCACTTGAATCGATCATTCTGTTATGGAAATATAGTGATTTTTCTTTTCAATATTCCAATTGAATTTTCTATGGTTCTGTTGACAGTATGGTCACAAAATTCTGCATGAAATTTCAGTTTAACAGTCTTCATTCACAAGAAAAATTTCACTTGAACAGGTCATGGAAATATAAAGATTATTCTTTCCAATATTCTTATTGAATTTTCTATGGTTCTGTTACCACTATAGCCACAAAACTCTGCATGAACATTCAATGTATCAATCTTTGTTGATAAAATGAATTTCATCCGAATCGAATATTTTTTATGGAATATGAAGTTTCTTCTTTCCAATATTCCAATTCAATTTTCTATGGTTCTGTTCACACTATGGACACCAAATTTTGCATGAAGCTTATTATGACCATCTTGCATATGGCCGCAACATTTCATTTCGATGGGTTTCGCTCTGTCTGATATATTGAGGAACAACAATTTTGAATGGTCATATTTTATGGAACACTCGTACGATTTGGCTGGTTGACGAACTTAACCGAGCCATTTGGGAGCCGAACTTATCCTGAAAATCTCAAATCTCTAGGACTCCCTTCGAAAGTTATTGTGCTAACGGTCGGACGGACGACCCCATGGATAGAATTGAATTTAACCACGAATTTGTCATCAGTGAGTCTAACCTTATTGTTCGAGATCATTTTCGGCTCAAAATTACAGACATTTGTGCAAAAAGATATATGTAGCACTCGTGTAGAACTCAATAATGACATTATGCTATATAATTTTTGTCAGCAAATGCTTCATTTTTGGAGGGGTGTAAGCGTACAAGTTCCACTTTAGAGCTGACTATTTATTCATTGCTCTGAAACTGCTCGAGATATGAGAATGAAATTTGGTGGGTTTAGAGGTAGCAATTACGCATTTTCTGAGATGCAGTTGAGAATTTTATGAACATCATTGCGCATTCAGTTAATGATCACAATTTTTCCTAAGAAAAAGATGGTACGCCACTGATTTATTTCAAGCCGCATTTTTTAATTCTTCGTTCGATTTGTGGCAAAAAACTTTCGTGCTCTTTTTTGAAAAAAAAAATAATAACACTTAACGAAGCGTCCCTATTACATAATGTGTAGTCACAAATACTTACGCCTTATGATGTTACTTCGAACTTCGAAATATCTCAGTTGGGTTCCATTTTTTAGCCCTTTTTTAAGTGAAACTTCAATACCCCGAATCTTGGAAAACGAAGCATTTGCTAACAAAAGCTATATAGGATAATGTCATTATTTTTCCAAGCATAATCAACTCCTGAAGTAAGTTGCACTCATTCACTAACACCCTGTATTTGAACGTTTGCTTATTTTTGGGATACATACAATATCTTAGAACCTCAAAAAAATTTTTTATATACTCCGAAATAAGAGTTGTAGCGCTAATAGCGTTCTCTTTTGTGTGCACCATGTAACCTTGGTGCACACCAGTTCTCCTAATGGAAAACGCTATAAAACATCGATATTTGCCCACCCTGTACAGGGTGCCTAAATTCGTTGTCTAGTGAAGGGATCTCTCGATGAGATTTTTGAAAGAATTCATTTGGTGAAAACCGCAACCTTCTAAGTCAAACCATTTTCGAGATATCAAAGAAAATTGAAAAATGGCGTCAAATGATGAAAAGTTTTCATAACTTCTTTATTACTGAAGTTATAAACATGAAACTAAAACATTATACAGGAACTTTTCAGGTAGAATCCTTAGAAGTTTTCTCCATTTTTTTCATTTTTCTTCATTACATTTTGTTCTAGCTCATGAGGTTTCTGAGATCCTCTCACTAGACAACGAATTTAGGACACCCGGTACATATCAGTAGTGACTTCTTTTCGGAATTTTTCATCAAAACTAGTCACCGACATCATAATCGTTGAAAGAGATAATGCTCAGATTATAACAATGACTCACTCAACAATCTGAATATTTCGGCGGCTTAATTTCAATTCAAAGCAAATCGAAAATCCTTTGAACCGCCACGATCAAAGACCGTTTCGAAATCGGTGTTTGCGGTTCCCGATTGCCGTGAATTCCAAGTATTCAAAGGAATAAATTACGACATATAAAATTCTCATAAAATCGACGCCTTTCGCTGACAAAACACCGAAAGTTTTGCGGTTTCCTGAACGATAAAAACACAATCGTTTGGATGCGACATGCCCGCCCCCTATGTTGCGCGAACGGAAACACGAGAAGGTTGACCAGGTTAATAACAAATCACCGAAAATATCTTCATTCCCCGTTATTTAACACGTAAAACTACGGCTGTCACAAAAAATCGTTAGCATTTCGGGCCTTTTAAACGCCTTGTTCGGTATAAATGACACTCTGAGGATTGTGAGCCCTACCTTATTATTATAGTCCACTTTTGTTATTTCGGATGAGCAGGATCGGATTCTTTCGGTAATGTGTTTCTGGACACAATTCCGAACGCCGCATGGTGTCTTTCAGAGGTGCTCGAAATGGTGCCTCTGGAGAATAGTCGCTGAAGAACGGAGAAAACACCTTCAACATAAGAACGGTTTTCAAAACACAAAATTTTGAGATCCATTCTAACCAGAACGAAACAAATGAATGAGACACAAAAATCAAAAAATTGTGTTTACATATTCCATGTATATGTGGAAAATCTTATACAGGAGAGACATCAAGACCTTTAGAGATAAGAAAACGGGAACATAAGAACAACATAAAAAATAGAGACATTACAAGATCACAAATCGCTGATCATGTATGTTCAAATAAAGCGGCGATCATATGATGAACTGGAACAACACAAAGATCCTAATGACGGAACCTGATAATTATAAAAAGGAAATTAAGGAATTCATATGTATTTTGTTAAATGAAGTAGATAATTTGGCCAATAGTTCTGTTGGAATTGAACGTAGGTATTTGGATTGATTTATTGAAGAAAGAAATGACATCAGGAAATTTCAAAATTAAATAATTAACATATCTATGTGTCGACAACTTTCAATGTCAATTACACTGCAAATGAAAAAACACACAATTCCGAAGATTTTACAAGTTTGTCTGAAGAAGGTGTCTGATACAGACACCGAAACGTTACATTATCCTTTTCATTTATTTCCTTTCTTTCAAAAACAATTTGGTCCTGAAAAATAAGTGCAAAGATTTTCGCAGGAGCACTTCATCTTAATTAAAGATTTTTTAATTATTTCTGTTTCAGAGACTGGGGAAAACGTAAAAAGTTTTTCTTTACAATGCAGATCCTCCCAAATTATTTCACAATCGATAACATTCAGTATATTAATCTTCATTTAGAAAATAATTTCACTCGAATCGGATATCTTGTTATGGCAATATAAATGTTTTCTTTTCAATATTAATTGAATTTTTTTAGGGTTCTGTTAACACTATGGCCACAAAATTTTGCATCAGGTTCATTATGAGGAACAAAATTTCGAATGTCCATGTTTAATGGAACATCTTGTACGATTTGGCTGGTTAACGAACCTAACCGATCCATTTGGGACCCGAACTCATCCTGAAAATTTCGAGTCTCTAGGGCAAGTCATTCGAAAGTTATTGTGCTAACGCCGCTAACGGCCGGACGGGCCCACAGACAGAATCGCATTTGACTACGGATTCGTCATCAGGGAGTCGAACCCGATCAAAATTCGAAAATTATATAATTTTTTTTAGAAAACGATATAGCCCTCGTTTAAGTAGAACGAGCGCTCAAGAAGGGGCAATTGACCGATTTTATCTGTCAATTGACAGGTTTTCATTTCATAACAGTGGCACTAATTCCCGGATATACCAAATGTATTTTTATTTTGGGAAGCAAATTAAGGCATTAAATTTCCATTCTAGTGATTTCATAAATGGAAAAATCATGGATAATGGTAATTTTTCCCTCATTTCAATTTATGCAGAAAGTGAAAATAAGCTCATGCAGTTTTTTGACAACACACTGACATGGCAATATTATCAATAATTTTGATGCACTTTGGCAATTAATACAGATAATAGATAATGTCATCATCGAGTGTTCATGATTCTCAATATAGATTAGGTATTACAAATATCTTCATTAGAAAGTTGAATCTTGATTTTTTACCATTACACCAATAATTACAAAGTGAAGCTTCAATTCACAGATATGCCAATATCTACATCTGGAGTGATTATAATTGCAGTATAAGTTCGCTCAAGGAGGGAATCTTTTGACACCGGCTATAGAAATTTTATTGATCTAGAAATAGAATTGAATCGAAACAAAGTAATAATTTCTGCTTGTAAAATGCATTTCAATCACTCATTGTTATAATCACAAATAGACCAGAGGAAAAAGCTGTAGCGTTTATTGGTAGGAGGTAAACTCGTATTTCGAACTTGAGCTCTTTGAACTTTCATTTCAATTTTCAATTGATATTGAATTTCAAAGGCATATATCAAGTTCAGATTGCATGTCACCTCATACAGAACCGTAGCAATGTTTGCAAACGCTTGTACGCTTGTTAGTTTCAAGAGAAGCTCCATAATTTCGATAACATGTTTTTTTGGCCATCGAAAGAATATCTTTCAAATTAATTTAATTCGAGAATTATCCGATTTGCCCCTTTAGAATTGAGCCGAGATATTTTTACCTCACATGAACCTTTAAAATCTTACCATCATACAACGTTACAGATTTTCTATTTGATGGATCTTTGCGAAATATCGTACCAGTTTATATATCGTCAATGAGTACCCAAATATATTAACGAAATTAAATAAATAATTCAACGGAAATTATAAATATTCTTTCGACATTATTCAGATTTTTCTTACCATATCTTGGTACTTTCAGGTACTTACTGATTAAGGATCTTCAGAAAAATTTCGAATGTTAAGACGAAAAATACCAGCCATATTATGTCGTTTTCAGTTTTCAGATTATCGAATTTTCAAAATTTCTTCTTTGAATTTTCATTCAAAGGATTTCCACAAAATTATACCTCGACAAACTTCAGTATGTTATAGCTCATCCAAAAATATAAAATGAAGATTCTATTAACTCACCCTCACAAATGCATCATTCTTGAAAAGAATGAACGAATTTCCCTCAGGGTAGAGAAACCAGCTTTCATGAGACTTTTATAATCATAATAAGTAATGTTTTTTGTAGATTTTTTTTCTCAAGTATAAATTATTATTGTTGAAGATTTTGAAGGGTTTGAAGAGTTTTACTCCCAACTTCTACACTAATGGAAATAGTACAGTTGTCGAGACGTCCAATGTTTATGTTGAAAAACACGATCTATTTTTTCTTGTCTAGAAAACATTGGCACAATAGCGGTATTTTGATTTGATTAGATAAAATGAATTTATAGAAAAATTTAGCAACATCAAGCTCTCACAAAAGTATTTTGAACAATGTTTCAAATGGGTATATTCTTTCTGTCTACGAAAATTGCCAGAATACATATTCCTTTCAAGAACTCCCGAATTTCATTATTCTTCAGATTGTTACCATCAAGCGAGCACCAATAATTGCATTTATGTCAGTTGCGATTTTACGCTGCTCCATATCCAGTTCCAATAACCAGTTCCACCAAACGAAATGAGACATTTCGAAGGTTTGATGACTTTAATAGAACAAAAAAATTGGACCTCGTTATTACAAACGCGACCTGAAGAAAACATCAGTTGAAATGGATGCAGCAGACAGCTTATATTGTTTGTAGCGAGCAGAAGGCAATCGCGTATGAACTAAAAAACTACCAGAGATGGTTTGAGATCTGCAGCTCAGCTAAACAATGTCAGAGCCAAAAGTTGAGGAAACCGGACCAGCCAGGGCCGGATTTCGAATGCTATCAAGATATTAGATTCAAAAATGAATACACCCACATCGTCAAAACTCAAAAGTTCCATAGGTTCCTCAAGAATGAAACAATCTACACCGAAAAAAGGCTAATAAACCAAATAGAAATTTCGACTTGCTATAGGCACAAAGAACTTTTTTCATTTGCGACAAGTAGAGGTGTTTCCTGACAAAAAGTATCTTCATCTTAAGTAATCAAAGTTACTTGCTGATCGTTTTTTATTTTTTAAAAGAATAACTGACTTTTCTCACCTGTTCCAAGAAGCATTTGTTAGTCGATATGATATTAAGCGATTTACTGCAATTTGAAAAGTTATTCGGCGCTGTTAAAAAGTTATTTATCGCAGATTAAAAATTTATTCTGCACAGCTTAAAAATAGTCAATGGGCCAGCGCCTGTTTTTCATAATGATTACTAACAATCTGAATATTTGTGAGTAGCTTCATTTTGACGAGACGCCCAACTTTTTCCTCTACGAAAATTCTCGATAGTGAGAGCTAATACAGTTGAAGGCCTCGAAAGTGTTAAATAGGTCAATGTTCAAATTTTATTACTAACAGTTACTTTATAAATTAAATCTTGAAACGATTCTATTACAAATTGAAAAAACAATTGTCCTATAAAAATGATGATTTTTTTTTCACTGTTGCTCAGCAAATATTTCCTTTTTGAACTGGTCACATTGTCCTACAAATTGAGTGGTACGTTTTTTCAGTCCTACGCTCGGAAAATGTCAATTGTTAGTAATCAATTCTAATTGTGGGTTCTGTGGTACATTTTCTGAGGTAGGACTGGAAATACGTACCACTCAATTTGTAGGACAATATGAACAGTTCATAAAGGAAATATTGACTTAGCAATAGTGAAAAAATCAGCCGGTTTAGTAATATTTTTTTTAGACCTATGGTTGATAACCAGTGTGAATACAGCCGAACGACCCAGCCGAAGATGACCTTGAAATCATCGCACGCTAGCGGACGATAGGGCGGATATCTATGCAAACAGAAACGAACGCTCGCGTTGAAGCAATAGTAAAAAATTAATATCTACAGAACTGTACGAAGGATCGGTTTCAAATTTGGTGTGAATGTTGAAGAGAAACTACTGTTAAAAATTGCATCGACACCTTGCACTCATACCTCAAGGGAACAGGGGGGGACGTACCAATCTGAAAAATTCGATTTCTCGAAAACTGCACATAGAATCGATACGAGATTTAGTATGCAGATTTGAGAACAACAGCAGAAAAAAACTACATACACGTCATCCACTTGCACCCCCAGGAGGTGGGGGTGGTCATATGAAAAATCAAAAAATTCGATTTCTCGAAAACTGTACATAGAATCGATACGAAATTTGGTGTTAAGGTTTAGGAACAACAGCAGAAAAAAACTACATTCGCGTCATCCACTTGCACCCCCAGGGGGGGGGTGGAATATGAAAAATCAGAAAATTCGATTTCTCGAAAACTGTACATAGAATCGATATGAAATTTGGTATGCAATTTGGAAACAACAACAGAAAAAACTACATACACGTCATTCACTTGCACCCCCAGGGGGTGGGGGTGGACATATGAAAAATCAAAAAATTCGATTTCTCGAAAACTGTACATAGAATCGATACAAAATTTGGTGTGCAGGTTAAGGAACAATAACAGAAAAAAACTACATACCCGTCATCCACTTGCACCCCCAGGGGGTGGGGGTGGACATATGAAAAATCAAAAAATTCGATTTCTCGAAAACTGTACATAGAATCAATACGAATTTGATGTACAGGTTAGGAATAACAGCAGAAAAAAACTACATACCCGTCATCCACTTGCACCCCCAGGGGGGGGGTGGATATATGAAAATCAGAAAATTCGATTTCTCGAAAACTGTACATAGAATCGATATGAAATTTGTGTGCAGCTTAAGAACAACAGCAGAAAAAAACTACATACCCGTCATCCACTTGCACCCCCAGGGGGTGGGGGGGGACATATGAAAAAACAAAAATTCGATTTCTCGAAAACTGTACATAGAATCGATACGAAATTTGGTGTGCAGGTTGGGAACAACAACAGAAAAAAACTACATACACGTCATCCACTTGCACCCCCAGGGGGTGGGGGTGGACATATGAAAAACCAAAAAATTCGATTTCTCGAAAACTGTACATAGAATCAATACGAAATTGATGTACAGGTTTAGGAATAACAGCAGAAAAAAACTACATACCCGTCATCCACTTGCACCCCCAGGGGGGGTGGATATATGAAAATCAAAAAATTCGATTTCTCGAAAACTGTACATAGAATCGATATGAAATTTGGTGTGCAGCTTAAGAACAACAGCAGAAAAAAACTACATACCCGTCATCCACTTGCACCCCCAGGGGGTGGGAGGTGGACATATGAAAAACCAAAAATTCGATTTCTCGAAAACTGTACATAGAATCGATATGAAATTTGGTATGCAATTGAAAACAACAACAGAAAAAAACTACATAACGTCATCCACTTGCACCCCCAGGGGGTGGGGGTGGACATATGAAAAACCAAAGAATTCGATTTCTCGAAAACTGTACATAGAATCAATACGAAATTTGGTGTGCAGCTTAAGGAACAACAGCAGAAAAAAACTACATACCCGTCATCCACTTGCACCCCAGGGGGTGGGGGGTGGACATATGAAAAACCAAAAAATTCGATTTCTCGAAACTGTACATAGAATCGATACGAATTTGGTGTGCAGGTTAGGAACAATAACAGAAAAAAACTACATACCCGTCATCCACTTGCACCCCCAGGGGGTGGGGGGTGGACATATGAAAAACCAAAAATTCGATTTCTCGAAAACTGTACATAGAATCGATACGAAATTTGGTGAGCAGCTTAAGGAACAACAGCAGAAAAAAACTACATACCCGTCATCCACTTGCACCCCCAGGGGGTGGGGGGTGGACATATGAAAAACCAAAAAATTCAATTTCTCGAAACTGTACATAGAATCGATACGAAATTTGGTGTGCAGGTTAAGGAACAACAGCAAAAAAACTACATACCCGTCATCCACTTGCACCCCCAGGGGGTGGGGGGTGGACATATGAAAAAACAAAAAAATCGATTTCTCGAAAACTGTACATAGAATCGATACGAAATTTGGTGTGCAGGTTTGGGAACAACACAAAAAAAAACTACATACACGTCATCCACTTGCACCCCAGGGGGTGGGGGTGGACATATGAAAAACCAAAAAATTCGATTTCTCGAAAACTGTACATAGAATCAATACGAAATTTGATGTACAGGTTTAGGAATAACAGCAGAAAAAACTACATACCGTCATCCACTTGCACCCCCAGGGGGCGGGGTGGATATATGAAAATCAGAAATTCGATTTCTCGAAAACTGTACATAGAATCGATCGAGAAATTTGGTGTGCAGCTTAAGGAACAACAGCAGAAAAAACTACACTACCCGTCATCCACTTGCACCCCCAGGGGGTGAGGTGGACATATGAAAAACCAAAAATTCGATTTCTCGAAAACTGTACATAGAATCGATATGAAATTTGGTATGCAAATTTGAAAACAACAACAGAAAAAAACTACATACCGTCATCCACTTGCACCCCCAGGGGTGGGGGTGGACATATGAAAAACCAAAAATTCGATTTCTCGAAAACTGTACATAGAATCAATACGAAATTTGGTGTGCAGCTTAAGGAACAACAGCAGAAAAAAACTACATACCCGTCATCCACTTGCACCCCCAGGGGGTGGGGGTGGACATATGAAAAACCAAAAATTCGATTCTCGAAAACTGTACATAGAATCGATACGAAATTTGGTGTGCAGGTTAAGGAACAATAACAGAAAAAACTACATACCCGTCATCCACTTGCACCCCCAGGGGTGGGGGTGGACATATGAAAAACCAAAAAATTCGATTTCTCGAAAACTGTACATAGAATCGATACGAAATTTGGTGTGCAGCTTAAGGAACAACAGCAGAAAAAACTACATACCCGTCATCCACTTGCACCCCCAGGGGGTGGGGGTGGACATATGAAAAACCAAAAATTCAATTTCTCGAAAACTGTACATAGAATCGATACGAAATTTGGTGTGCAGGTTAAGGAACAACAGCAGAAAAAACTACATACCCGTCATCCACTTGCACCCCCAGGGGGTGGAGGGTGGACATATGAAAAATCAAAAAATTCGATTTCTCGAAAACTGTACATAGAATCGATAAAAATTTGGTGTGCAGGTTTGGGAACAACAACAAAAAAAACTACATACACGTCATCCACTTGCACCCCCAGGGGGTGGGGGTGGACATATGAAAAAACAAAAAATTCGATTTCTCGAAAACTGTACATAGAATCGATACGAAATTTGGTGTGCAGGTTTGGGAACAACAACAGAAAAAAACTACGTACACGTCATCCACTTGCACCCCCAGGGGGTGGGGGTGGACATATGAAAAACCAAAAATTCGATTTCTCGAAAACTGTACATAGAATTAATTCATTAAATTTTTCAATATGCTATCGTAGTATAAATGGGCAGGAGGAGATAATTGCTTTCCTGTCGTGTAATTAATCAATTATTGATCAGGATCTTTCGGTACAACTATCGCCGTATTGAACGACCAGAGGGGATATTGCATTACTCGTATCTTTTGCATTCAGTGCCTTTGCACCTAATTATTTAATTGAGATTTTATGGAAGAGCTACTAAAAGGGTGAAAGTGTCGTTAAAAGAAGAGCATATTTCCCAAAATAGTGATCTTTGAAATCTCATAATCTATGAAAGTAGAACAGAGCAGTATGTTCTGTGGCAGATGCTCTGTACCGTTCGTTTATTCCCAGATATTTCAGATTTATCTGTACGATCTATGGTCACGTGACTAAAAAATCCGTCCGCT
Source organism: Propylea japonica (assembly GCA_013421045.1). NCBI lineage: Eukaryota > Metazoa > Arthropoda > Insecta > Coleoptera > Coccinellidae > Propylea > Propylea japonica. The sequence goes on from CM024239.1 coordinate 1,604,340, forward strand.
CGCGGAGGTCAATGCCGAACGCCCCTACTGCTGATCTTGGGAGTAGGAATTAATGTCACTTGTCAGAGAGAGACAATGGTCGCATTCACCGGACGAGAGCACAAAGCGCTACCGCTACCTACCGGTAGCGGTATCGTCGAGATCGTGTTGAGCGTTGGCTGGCAAGCTGGGATAGGTTATGGCGGCTAATGATCAGCTGATTGCCTGAAAAACCTTTTGGACAGATGTAAACAAACCGGTTTTTAAGTCTAACGAATGCTTTTTGTTTTCTTTACTCCAAATTTTGCCGGATCTTTCTGTTTTTGTGAAGGATTACGAAGTGTATCTTTGTATACATCGCTCAATATCATACCTGCGTTTGCGCTACCGCTACCAAGCACAAATGGAATGTGCTCCAAACATGGCGTCCGCTCCAGATTTCGTATGGATTCTATGTACAGTTTTCGAGAAATCGAATTCTTTGGTTTTTCATATGTCCACCCCCCACCCCCTGGGGTGCAAGTGGATGACGTGTATGTAGTTTTTTTCTGCTGTTGTTTCCAAATCTGCACACCAAATTTCGTATCGATTCTATGTACAGTTTTCGAGAAATCGAATTCTTTGGTTTTTCATATGTCCACCCCCCCCCCTGGGGGTGCAAGTGGATGACGTGTATGTAGTTTTTTTTCTGCTGTTGTCCTCAAGCTGCACACCAAATTTCGTATCGATTCTATGTACAGTTTTCGAGAAATCGAATTTTTTGGATTTTTCATATGTCCACCCCCCACCCCTGGGGGTGCAAGTGGATGACGGGTATGTAGTTTTTTTCTGCTGTTGTTCCTCAAGCTGCACACCAAATTTCGTATCGATTCTATGTACAGTTTTCGAGAAATCGAATTTTTTGGTTTTCATATGTCCACCCCCACCCCCTGGGGGTGCAAGTGGATGACGGGTATGTAGTTTTTTTCTGCTGTTGTTCCTTAACCTGCACACCAAATTTCGTATCGATTCTATGTACAGTTTTCGAGAAATGGATATTTTTGGTTTTTCATATGTCCACCCCCACCCCTGGGGGTGCAAGTGGATGACGGGTATGTAGTTTTTTTCTGCTGTTGTTCCTCAACTGCACACCAAATTTCGTATCGATTCTATGTACAGTTTTCGAGAAATCGAATTTTTTGTTTTTCATATGTCCACCCCCCACCCCCTGGGGGTGCAAGTGGATGACGTGCATGTAGTTTTTTTCTGTTGTTGTTACCAAATCTGCACATCAAATTTCGTATCGATTCTATGTACAGTTTTCGAGAAATCGAATTCTTTGGTTTTTCATATGTCCACCCCCCACCCCCTGGGGGTGCAAGTAGATGACGTGTATGTAGTTTTTTTCTGCTGTTGTTCCTTAAGCTGCACACCAAATTTCGTATCGATTCTATGTACAGTTTTCGAGAAATCGAATTTTTTGGTTTTTCATATGTCCACCCCCCCCCCCTGGGGGTGCAAGTGGATGACGTGCATGTAGTTTTTTTTCTGTTTTGTTCCCAAATCTGCACATCAAATTTCGTATCGATTCTATGTACAGTTTTTCGAGAAATCGAATTCTTTGGTTTTTCATATGTCCACCCCCCACCCCCTGGGGGTGCAAGTGATGACGTGTATGTACTTTTTTTCTGCTGTTGTTCCTTAACCTGCACACCAAATTTCGTATCGATTCTATGTACAGTTTTCGAGAAATCGAATTTTTTGTTTTTCATATGTCCACCCCCACCCCCTGGGGTTGCAAGTGGATGACGGGTATGTAGTTTTTTTTTTCTGCTGTTGTTCCTTAAGCTGCACACCAAATTTCGTATCGATTCTATGTACAGTTTTCGAGAAATCGAATTTTGGTTTTTCATATGTCCACCCCCACCCCCACCCCCTGGGGTGCAAGTGGATGACGGGTATGTAGTTTTTTTCTGTTATTGTTCCTTAACCTGCACACCAAATTTCGTATCGATTCTATGTACAGTTTTCGAGAAATCGAATTTTTTGGCTTTTCATATGTCCACCCCCCACCCCCTGGGGGTGCAAGTGGATGACGTGTATGTAGTTTTTTTTCTGTTGTTATTCCTTAACCTGTACATCAAATTTCGTATTGATTCTATGTACAGTTTTCGAGAAATCGAATTTTTTGGTTTTTCATATGTCCACCCCCAACCCCCTGGGGGTGCAAGTGGATGACGTGTATGTAGTTTTTTTCTGTTGTTGTCCCCAAACCTGCACACCAAATTTCGTATCGATTCTATGTACAGTTTTCGAGAAATCGAATTTTTTGATTTTTCGTATGTCCACCCCCCCCCCCTGGGGTGCAAGTGGATGACGTGTATGTAGTTTTTTTCTGTTGTTGTTTCCAAATTTGCATACCAAATTTCATATCGATTCTATGTACAGTTTTCGAGAAATCGAATTTTCTGATTTTCATATATCCACCCCCCCCCCTGGGGGTGCAAGTGGATGACGGGTATGTAGTTTTTTTCTGCTGTTGTTCCTTAAGCTGCACACCAAATTTCGTATTGATTCTATGTACAGTTTTCGAGAAATCGAATTCTTGGTTTTTTCATATGTCCACCCCCCCCCCCTGGGGGTGCAAGTGGATGACGTTTATGTAGTTTTTTTCTGTTGTTGTTTTCAATTTGCATACCAATTTTATATCGATTCTATGTACAGTTTTCGAGAAATCGAATTTTTTGGTTTTTCATATGTCCACCTCCACCCCCTGGGGTGTGCAAGTGGATGACGGTATGTAGTTTTTTTCTGCTGTTGTTCCTTAAGCTGCACACCAAATTTCGTATCGATTCTATGTACAGTTTTCGAGAAATCGAATTTTTTGATTTTTCGTATGTCCACCCCCCACCCCCTGGGGGTGCAAGTGGATGACGTGCATGTAGTTTTTTTCTGTTGTTGTTCCCAAATCTGCACATCCAAATTTCGTATCGATTCTATGTACAGTTTTCGAGAAATCGAATTCTTTGGTTTTTCATATGTCCACCCCCCACCCCCTGGGGGTGCAAGTAGATGACGTGTACGTAGTTTTTTTTTGCTGTTGTTCCTTAAGCTGCACACCAAATTTCGTATCGATTCTATGTACAGTTTTCGAGAAATCGAATTTTTTGGTTTTTCATATGTCCACCCCCCACCCCCTGGGGGTGCAAGTGGATGACGTGCATGTAGTTTTTTTCTGTTGTTGTTCCAAATCTGCACATCAATTTCGTATCGATTCTATGTACAGTTTTCGAGAAATCGAATTCTTTGGTTTTTCATATGTCCACCCCCACCCCCTGGGGGTGCAAGTAGATGACGTGTATGTAGTTTTTTTCTGCTGTTGTTCCTTAAGCTGCACACCAAATTTCGTATCGATTCTATGTACAGTTTTCGAGAAATCGAATTTTTTGGTTTTTCATATGTCCACCCCCCACCCCCTGGGGGTGCAAGTGGATGACGGGTATGTTTTTTTTTCTGTTATTGTTCCTTAACCTGCACACCAAATTTCGTATCGATTCTATGTACAGTTTTCGAGAAATCGAATTTTTTGGTTTTCATATGTCCACCCCCCACCCCCTGGGGGTGCAAGTGGATGACGTGTATGTAGTTTTTTTCTGTTGTTATTCCTTAACCTGTACATCAATTTCGTATTGATTCTATGTACAGTTTTCGAGAAATCGAATTTTTTGGTTTTTCATATGTCCACCCCCCACCCCCTGGGGGTGCAAGTGGATGACGTGTATGTAGTTTTTTTTCTGTTGTTGTCCCCAAACCTGCACACCAAATTTCGTATCGATATTATGTACAGTTTTCGAGAAATCGAATTTTTTGATATTTCATATGTCCACCCCCCACCCCCTGGGGGTGCAAGTGGATGACGGGTATGTAGTTTTTTTCTGTTATTGTTCCTTAACCTGCACACCAAATTCGTATCGATTCTATGTACAGTTTTCGAGAAATCGAATTTTTTGATTTTTCGTATGTCCACCCCCCCCACACCCTGGGGGTGCAAGTGGATGACGTGTATGTTTTTTTTTTCTGTTGTTGTTTCCAAATTGCATACCAAATTTCATATCGATTCTATGTACATTTTTCGAGAAATCGAATTTTCTGATTTTCATATATCCACCCCCCCCTCCCCTGGGGGTGCAAGTGGATGACGGGTATGTAGTTCTTTTCTGCTGTTGTTCCTTAAGCTGCACACCAAATTTCGTATTGATTCTATGTACAGTTTTCGAGAAATCGAATTCTTTGGTTTTTCATATGTCCACCCCCCACCCCCTGGGGGTGCAAGTGGATGACGTTTATATGTAGTTTTTTTCTGTTGTTGTTCAAATTTGCATACCAAATTTCATATCGATTCTATGTACAGTTTTCGAGAAATCGAATTTTGGTTTTTCATATGTCCACCTCCCACCCCCTGGGGGTGCAAGTGGATGACGGGTATGTAGTTTTTTTCTGCTGTTGTTCCTTAAGCTGCACACCAATTCGTATCGATTCTATGTACAGTTCTCGAGAAATCGAATTTTTTGATTTTTCGTATGTCCACCCCCCACCCCCTGGGGGTGCAAGTGGATGACGTTTATGTAGTTTTTTTCTGTTGTTGTTTTCAATTTGCATACCAAATTTCATATCGATTCTATGTACAGTTTTCGAGAAATCGAATTTTTTGTTTTTCATATGTCCACCTCCCACCCCCTGGGGGTGCAAGTGGATGACGGGTATGTAGTTTTTTTCTGCTGTTGTTCCTTAAGCTGCACACCAAATTTCGTATCGATTCTATGTACAGTTTTCGAGAAATCGAATTTTTTGGTTTTTCATATGTCCACCCCCCACCCCCTGGGGGTGCAAGTGGATGACGGTTATGTAGTTTTTTTCTGTTATTGTTCCTTAACCTGCACACCAAATTTCGTATCGATTATATGTACAGTTTTCGAGAAATCGAATTTTTTGGCTTTCATATGTCCACCCCCCACCCACCCCTGGGGGTGCAAGTGGATGACGTGTATGTAGTTTTTTTCTGTTGTTATTCCTTAACCTGTACATCAAATTTCGTATTGATTCTATGTACAGTTTTCGAGAAATCGAATTTTGGTTTTTCATATGTCCACCCACACCCCCCTGGGGGTGCAAGTGGATGACGGGTATGTAGTTTTTTTCTGTTATTGTTCCTTAACCTGCACACCAAATTTCGTATCAATCCTATGTACAGTTTTCGAGAAATCGAATTTTTTTGGTATTTCATATGTCCACCCCCCACCCCCTGGGGGTGCAAGTGGATGACGTGTATGTAGTTTTTTTCTGTTGTTGTTCCCAAACCTGCACACCAAATTTCGTATCGATTCTATGTACAGTTTTCGAGAAATCGAATTTTTTGATTTTTCATATGTCCACCCCCCCCCCCCCTGGGGGTGCAAGTGGATGACGGGTATGTAGTTTTTTTCTGTTGTTATTCCTAAACCTGTACATCAAATTTCGTATTGATTCTATGTACAGTTTTCGAGAAATCGAATTTTTGGTATTTCATATGTCCACCCCCCCACGCCCTGGGGGTGCAAGTGGATGACGTGTATGAAGTTTTTTCTGTTGTTGTTCCCAAACCTGCACACCAAATTTCGTATCGATTCTATGTACAGTTTTCGAGAAATCGAATTTTTTGATTTTTCATATGTCCACCCCCCACCCCCTGAGGGTGCAAGTGGATGACGGGTATGTAGTTTTTTTCTGTTATTGTTCCTTAACCTGCACACCAAATTTTGTATCGATTCTATGTACAGTTTTCGAGAAATCGAATTTTTTGATTTTTCATATGTCCACCCCCCACCCCCCTGGGGGTGCAAGTGAATGACGTGTATGTAGTTTTTTTTCTGTTGTTGTTTCCAAATTTGCATACCAAATTTCATATCGATTCTATGTACAGTTTTCGAGAAATCGAATTTTCTGATTTTTCATATATCCACCCCCCCCCCTGGGGGTGCAAGTGGATGACGCGAATGTAGTTTTTTTCTGCTGTTTTTCCTAAACCTTAACACCAAATTTCGTATCGATTCTATGTACAGTTTTCGAGAAATCGAATTTTTTGATTTTTCATATGACCACCCCCCACCTCCTGGGGGTGCAAGTGGATGACGTGTATGTAGTTTTTTTCTGCTGTGTTCTCAAATCTGCATACTAAATCTCGTATCGATTCTATGTGCAGTTTTCGAGAAATCGAATTTTTCAGATTGGTACGTCCCCCACCCCCTGTTCCCTTGAGGTATGAGTGCAAGGTGTCGATGCAATTTTAACAGTAGTTTCTCTTCAACATTCACACCACCAATTTGAAACCGATCCTTCGTACAGTTCTGTAGATATTAATTTTTTACTATTGCTTCAACGCGAGCGTTCGTTTCTGTTTGCATAGATATCCGCCCTATCGTCCGCTAGCGTGCGATGATTTCAAGGTCATCTTCGGCTGGGTCGTTCGGCTGTATTCACACTGGTTTGTTGATATATGTTGGGAGGGGGGACACTTTGATAGAATCATCATTTTTGTAGGCAATTAATGTTTTCAATTTGTAATAAAATTGCTTCAAGATTCAATTTAACACTTTTGACTCCTCCATACTGTATTAGACCTCACTATCGAGAATTTTCGTAGAGGAAAAGTTGGGAGTCTCGTCAAAATGAAGCTACTCACAAATATTCAGATTGTTAGTAATCATAATGAAAAAAGGCGCTGCCCATGAACTAAAAGTTATTCGGCATAGATCGAAAATTTATTCCAGGCAAGTTTAATAAAATTATTTCTTGCTAAATCATTTTTTTCGATAATGTTAATATCTCTCCTAATTTTTTTCTATCGACTACAACATAAACCTGTATTACGTGAAACGAAAATTGCAAAATTATGTATACTTAAAGTCGATACAAACCATAATTTCCTAGCTTCGCTTATACAGCATAGTAAATAAGTACATATATACAAGTTTCCTTACATTCGTTCTCTTTTGAGAATCGTGTTGAGCATCTCTTTATTGATCAATCAGGTGTCTGAGATATAATTCCGCCGCTGTAATCTCATGTAATCCGCAACTAAGATTTCTTGACCGACTCGAGACCAGATCAGTTGATATAGTTGAATATTCCGATAGAATATCTCGCATTGGAATCATATCAGCTGCGGAAATTTGAAAAATGTGATTTTTGTGACAAAACTGGAAGCTCAACGTCAGGCAGTAATCTTTGTCGTTTTGTAGATTTAATTTGAATTATCGTAGAGAGATATTTTATGAAGTTTCAGGCTATTAATTATTCAGTTCAATATGAGTTTCTAGTGACTTTCAGAAAAAATAATTTTAGAACGTAAACGTTGTCCAGATCAATACTATCCCAATTTAGGCCATAAAATCATTAATCGAGGAATGGACAAACCTGGGTTTTCTCTTCAATATTCTCGGCTGTTCTTGAGCGACGTGCACGGGTTTTATTCTTCACATCACTTACTTGTCCCAACAGCTCGAATTTTACCACCAATTTCTTTATTGCGGTCCGACAGGTGCTTCAAATTTCAACCATTTTCAGAGTAAATGTTAATAATTACAATGCGTTCTTGAAGCGTGTATCGTTCCACTTTTATAAATGGCGTAGTTTCTACTTGTCAAATGTCAAAAATGACAGCTTCAAACGTGACATCTACCGAATAGCTGGCTATTCAAAATAACACACCTCTTATATTTTCACTTGCATATTTTCTCATTGAATTGAACTCTTCTGCATCTATAGAACAGGAAAGTTAAATACATAATTAATGAATGATGAGACCAGTAGTCTAATCAAAATTGAATGATTGTTTTTCCAATATGTACCGGGTTTTTCACTATAAGTTGACCCCCCCTTTAACTTTGTTACTAAAGGAGATACAAAAAAATGTTTCGTATAAAAGTTTCACGAAATCAACTGAGGGTTTTTGATATTAGTCCAGAAACTGAAATATATACGGGGTACCAACATATTGATGGCAACTTCATTTTTTCAAATAGAACGCCCTGTTTATGTTTCCATATTTGGCTAGCTCTTTTTTCCCCCGATTTCGAATATGTATGATATGTTGGTCTATCTCTTTTTTCTGAGAACCACAGAGTTTCAAATTTTAAGACCCACCTGCCAAGATCTGTAATCATTTTACAAGTAGCAGAGTGCGTTTATTGAAAATGCTCATTTTTGGAGAGAATTGAATTTAACTATATTTTTTCAAATGGGACACCCTGTCCTGTATATTCTTCCCCTTTTTTGATAAGCTATTTCCTCCTGATCTCGAATATAAATGCGTATGTGGATATGTCTTCTTCAATCTTCAGAGTTTCAAAGTTTTGAAATGATGACACCGAATAAAAAATATGGAAATACCTACGAAATTCTTTATATCCGCCAAATCTACTTAAAAGTATTTTTTTTGGGATGAATACTTAACAATTACTTAACCAATGAAAAATGATAAACTATGGTAGTATGGTAAGAATAACATCAACTAAAGAAATTGCTCAAAATGACCACCTTCATTCAATACACATAGTTCATATAGTTGTCTACTCTCAAGTTGTTTAGACTATTGTTGATAGCATTATTATGGCTCTGATTCAAGTCATCTTCAAAATTTGTTTCTAATCATTACAATATTATCATTATTCTTTGTGCGTTGACGGGATTAGTTCCGAATTATGGGTTTAATATTGGTTGATTTGATATCATTAATATTATTCTCCTCTTTCATTGATTGTCATTATTGCTGAAGTAATTTTTTTCCTTCAGGAACGGCTATAAAAACGCTATGCCAGATGGTTATTGAAATTTGAAACTCTGTGGTGCTCAGAATAAGAAAGATAGACCAACAAATATTACATATTCGAAATCAGGGGAAAAAGAGCTAACCAATTATGGAAAAATATACAGGGTGTTCCATTTGAAAAATTGAAGTTGCCGTCAATATGTTGGTCACCCTGTATATATTTCAGTTTCTGGACTCATATCAAAAAACCTCAGAGTATTTCGTGAAACTTTTATACGAAACTTTTTTTGTAAGTATCTCCTTCAGTAGGTAACAAAGTTAAAGGGGGGGGGTCAAATTATAGTGAAAAACCCGTACAAGTGCGCAAAAAGCGGGATTTTCAAATTTTTCACCTTCTCCTGTTGACATATTGCAGAAATTGATTGAGCAGATTAAGGAACTAACTAGAGTTACGATATATCCATCACGTTCCACCATTTCAAAGATTCACCGTCTCCTTTTTCTGTGTTGAGATGGGTTCATTTACACCAATCAACAACATTCTTCAACTCAACAACGGAGTGAAACCTCCACGGAAATCATTATAATTGGGATTGATACTCTCGTTACGAGCTATATAGAGCCTCGGCATAGAAACAATTTAAAAGACCGATAGATGGACAGGTCAGCTATTATATAACAAATCATTAATGACCACTTCGGAGGTTGATATCGGTCCGTTCTCAAACAAACCATTTCCGCCGAAAGATATTTAGTGTTCTGACAGGTTTACGCAATTAGAAACAAATTCTGAAACGGCCCTAGGTGCTATCCTGCCAGTCAAATTAACAGTTTGAGAACTGTCTGGAGATTCGTACCTGGAATTTTTTACCGAAAGGTCCTGATAACAACTGAATTATTGGTGGGAAGGCGGAAATTGGACAGAAGAAACTGCAAGATAGAGATATCCTAGAATGGTTTCTGGTCAATTATATCGAATCATCATCAATTTAGTGAGAGAGATTTGACGTGCCAAATCATCGTCTGTTCCTAGAAAAAATTTAATCTATTTCTAAACGGTTGTTGCTGTTCGAGACCGTGATTTGACTAGGATCAAGACACAGACTTATCTGATATGAATCGGACAAATTAGAATTTTAGATTATTTGTTGAGAGAAAAATATGAATCGAAAGACCAAATCTGTTCAGGCCTCGTATTCTCACCAAGTGATCTGGTCCAGAATACGGCTCCAGGAATGAATGAGAATTTCAAAAATAATTTTCAACATTAAAACAAGCATGATGTACAGTCGCAACTAAAAATTGAAGAAAAACTAATAGGCTATTACTAGACCGGATTATATGCAACATAAAAACGTTGTTAAATACATGCAAATATGCATAAAAATTTCTTAGAAACTTTATAGGTTTTCACTCCCAGTCTCTGAAACATAAATAATTAAAAATGTTTGAGGTGAAGTGCTCCTGCTTGAATCTTGTTGCCTAATAGTAAAACTGAAAAATGAAACAAATTAAAAGGATATTGTAACGTTTCGATGGCTATATCAAACACCTTCTTCAGATAAACTCTAAACATCTTCAGAATGGTGTATTTTTTCATTTGTAATCTGATTAACATTGATAGTTGTCAATCTATAGAGATGTTGATTTATTTGATTTTAAAATTTCCTGATGTCATTTCTTTCTTCAATAAATCAATCCAAATAGATCTATTCCAACAGAACAATTGGCCAAATTATTCACTTCATCTAAAAAATACATGTACATTCCTTAATTTTTCTTTTATAATTATCAGGTTCCGTCATGAGGATCTTTGTGTGGTTCCAGTCATCATATGATCTCCGCTATTTGAACATACATGATCAGCGATTTGTGATCTTGTGATGTCTCTATTTTTGATGTTATTCTTATGTTTCCGTTTTCTTATTTCTAAAGGTCTTGATGTCTCCCCTGTATGAGATTTTCCACATATACAGGGAATATTGAAAACACAATTTTTTGATTTTTGTGTCTCATTCATTGGTTTCGTTCTAGTTAGAATGGATCTCAAATCATTTTTTGTTTTGAAATGCAGAATCCTCCCAGAATATATTTCAATCGATATGCATAAAAATGCTTGAAATATGCAAGAAAACGGGCAAAATATACAGAATATGCAATATTGAATAACGAATTTTGGGAACTCAAAAAAAAGAAAAGTAATTTTTATTTCAAAATCAACTCTCAATAAAATGGTAGGTATTAAAATTCAATTAATGTTTTTGTAAATGTTTACAATTAAATATTCTTAGAAATATTCAACTGTTAAATTTTGCTTTCGATCATTTTGAATATTTTTGTATGTGGAAAAGGTTCGCTCTACATCCACGGAAGTAACGTGGGTTGATTTGAACCTTGGTGCTATGTTCACCCTTTTAGTTTCAAGTAAAACTTCTGCCGTCCGATTAATAAAACTTTGGATGAGAGAAAAATCTTCGAAACGTAGATTTCCTTTCAATATCCTTTCAAACTTTTCTCCAAGTTTATTGTAAATGCCAATGGCAACGTGGAGTTCATTTGGAGTATTTTACTCATTATTTGGATTATTTCGTAGCGAGCGGCTACTTATACTGTTTTACGAAATGCGATGAAAGTGATTTGGAAATCTGAAAAAAGTCAGAATTATTAGTATTATTACTCAATAGACATCATATTTTGTAGAAATTGGTCGGACTCAGCATTTTTATCACATTTCGGAATGGAGGGAAGAAAATAAGTACTAAAAATATGCATCATAACTGTATTTTAGCTAAAATATGCAAATATCCCTGAAGATGTCTTAAATATGCGAAAGCATATGCAAATATGTGAATGCATATAATCCGGTCTCTAGCTATTACCAACTTGATTGCTTTTTCAAAGCTCTAGGATGTCAATCATTCTTGGTTGGATTATAACTCAAAATTTTCCAATCAGCCCACGTATGGCATTATCAAAATGGCCACTTCGGTGTCCGATAGTGACTGAATTGACCGTGACAGTCTCAACATCGTGTTCCTTTGTCCGCCAGAACTAAACGATTTCAGGCGCATGATGTTGTACTTCGAGTTTTTTAACGCATTCGCCGGAACTGCCATTTTTTGACATTCGGCGATTGGTCCTTTTCGTTATAATTGAACCGGTTGTCTCTGGTCTTATGTCGGCTCAGTATTTCGGAATGAAATCGGATATCGATAACATTCATGTGAAATGTATAGGTACATGATGAAAATTACTTCAAATCATCAATTGATTCTATAAGTTAGGGATTATATAAGTTAGGGATATTATACGGGTGTCTGTAAACAAATGCGAGGGACTTTGGGAGATGATTGTTTTTACGGCTTCTTAAAGACACTGAGTCATAAAACTATACATAATATGAAGCACTAGGTAGATGTTACTCACACAAATATTCAAGATCTCATAACTTTATTATTAGGGGTTGAAAATAACAAACCCTTATGATTTTCGTTCAAAAATTTTTTTCGTGGTATAGATTTTCGAAAAATAAAATTCTCTTAAGGTTTCCATTCAATTTTTGGAGGAAAAAACTCTGTTGCGAAATTTCTATACAGTCGATGCTTTTCTCAGAAAAAATAAGCAGTTATCATCACAGTTCATTCCATTTCATAGTATAAGTGTTTCATAGAATGAATATCCTCAGGTATTGTATGACTATGACAGGAGATAAAAGCAAAAGTGCATATCTGCCAAATTGCCAAATCTGCAAATTCAAATAAACTACCATTTTTATAACTGAGTATTTTATTTTATTATTGCAAAGTATTTATTAAAAAAATCGAACTCTTCTGAAACTGAAAATTGTAGAAATAATCATAGAAAATCTTTTTTCTTCTTTCAAAATCGTTTTTGAGCAAAAACAATATCTTACAAGCAGTTATGATCACTGATCATTCAATTCCATCGTACCTATCTATATCTATATGTTTCATAGGATGAATATTCTAAGATAGATATTGTTTATGCTCAAAAACGGTTTTGAAAGAAGAAAAAAGATTTTCTATGATTCTTTCTACAATTTTCAGTTTCAGAAGAGTCCGATTTTTTTAATAAATACTTTGCAATAATAAAATAATTAATCAGCTTTTATTTTTTTCCGAGAAAAGTATCGACTGTATCGAAATTTTGCAAGAGACTTTTTTTCTCAAAATTGAATGGAAAACCATAAGGGAATTTTATTTTTCGAAAATGTATCCCACGAAAACAATTTTTGAAGGGAAATCGTAAAGGGTTGTTATTTTCAAACCCTAATAATAAAGTTGTGAGATCAAAAAAATTGTGTGAGTACTATCTACTTTATTAATCATATTATGTATAGTTTTATGACTCAGTTTTTCTGTGTAGGACTCATATGAACTACCCCTGCTTATGTCCATCGAGGAATAATCTCCCTAAGTCCCTCGCATTTGTTTACAGGCACCCTGTATAGGCCATCCAAAATGATTGACATCCCAGGCGGCTGTGAAAAGTCGAAATTGTTGCTCATTCAACAATTTTTGATTTGAGGATTTTCGGCGCGAACATCAAACTTACGTTTATCCATGACTATTGTAAAATCCACCCATTATACGTCTGTTTGATCGACCATTCGACCATGATAATATCCATTAATCACAAGTGAATCACAAGTGAATAATGAATTATTATTCACTGCTGTCAGATGCTTCATAGATTCAGCTAAAATATTTATTCCTTAAACTAATATTTCTTCAGTATTTTAAAATACTTCAACCAACAACTATGGGTATACCTAGTCAACCTGGGTCAAATCTACTTTTATTACATTATTTAAAGCAATTTTTCACAAAATATACAATGACAAAATCTCCAATGTGTCAAGTTGACTTTTTCCACACTTTTAATAAACTGGTCTTGTCACGGTCGTCAAATGTTAATATTTTCGAGAAATATATTCATTAGTCCTTTATAAAGTATAGTATGCTGCTCGCGTGTAATGGCTATAATTGACTCGGTGATTTGGGCCACTCGCCTACAGATCGTAGCCTAAACATCACCTCAAATTTCAACACATTTTTTAATATAGCCAGCAACCTTACATAAGGCGTCTGAACCTTTTGCACCTGATCCAACATACGGGCACTCTGGAGGATTATAAATTTTCATCGTAACCCTTTCGAATCCGGCATTTCAACAATATTTTCACCATACAAATAAGACATCGAGTTAATTGGCTCGGCGGTCATTCCTTGAATAAAGCGCCGTCTGCCGATGATGGATCTTCCCCATTTAACAAGTTCTTACACATCCATGCCCGGGTTATATTTACAATCGATCCGTCACTGGTTTCATCCATAATCACCGGGTGTTCTCGAACAAACGCAGGTGATTTTATGGCCATAAATTCGAGGAAGAGAGACATCATCGGTCTCTCACAAATAGGCGTCCAACAGGTACAAAAGCGTCTCGAACAAGTGAAGAATTGCACACGCTCACCGTGTGATGGGACTCGGTGATTTATTGGCCTAGAGAAAAGGCGAATGGGGTCCCGCAGGTCCTGGGACCTATTGAGAAAATGAGAAACTCCAAAGGTTATTTGTTTTGAATAATCAAAAGTGAAATGATAATAAATAATGCTCGAAGGGACGTCTTTTCGCCAGCACCTCGACTGCCTTGAGAAGAACCAAGGACAAAATTGATATTGGTATAGATAAAGTAATTTTGTATTATGAGTCATTGGTTGATTATATCGTCGAGAGTATAGTCAGAGAACTCTATGCAATATTGACAACAGTGCTTATAAATCTGACAAAAAAATAAACAACATGACCTAAAATTTCAATATACACAGTGGAATAAGCCAAATTTCCATGGCCAACCGACGGCTCAACTTTTCGTGAACGGACTATAGAAATCTGTGTGAAGCTGAGAAGATATGGAGGAATGAACGAATTAGCCAAAGAATATGAAAAAATAAATTTTACGCAAAACTTCTTGCATATATTCATCAAAATAAGATGAAATTCTGTTTACAAAACACACGTTTAATTCTGTTTGAGTGACACGTCTGAATGTTATTAATTATGTAAATTAAGTCTAATACTTTTGCAACAATATTTTCATTCTCTTCCTTAATATAAGAATAATATAAAGTGAATAACAGGTTGATATATGTCTCGATTATATAACTTATTCTCGCTGAATGACAATTCGGGTGTCCAAAATTACAGAAGGTCCTCAACATTTACGAGCACACATGAAGAAAAATAACTATAATCACAGCAAAACGTCACACATACCAACTTAATAAACAGCAATTTGAGGTCATTTACAGTTCGAATACAGGAATTCCTCTTACGGCTATCAAATTACCAAATGATAATCCCCCTAAGAAACATAAAAATGCTAATTCTACAATAATTTCATTAGTGCGGTGAAATCGATTGATAGAGAAAGACTGAAGGCCGATCCTGGAGTGGAGACTCAACCATCAGCAACACCCAGTGATTACAGGTCGGACGATGTCTTACTAAAATAGAGAAATATCACTTCCACCAAACAGGTCACTATTTCGGGCTAACTTAATGATAGCCACAGTGGCGGCGGCGCTAGTCCAAAATTGACCATTTATAGGTTACTTTCAATTTCTACAAAATGTGGGATTAATTTCTTCAAATAATACTGAATCATGTTATAATGTAATGTAATTGTTTTATATTGTTAATGACTATCTTCTTCTTTACATTGACATGAATATACTTACAAATATTGTCAATATCAAAATAAGAACTTTTATTTAAAAACCATGTAGGCATAATACTCGTACAATGTATACAGCTATAAATCAAATGATGAGGAAAAATATATCAATAAAGGCCCATTTTTTGCTCGATTTCTACTCTTTCAATATACAATTGTCATGAGCAACCGACTATAAAGTAGTCAGAAGCGAAACGAGCAATTCTCTATGCGAGCGGAACCAAACTCAGCAGTCCCATAGTAGAGACTCCATGCATTCATTTTTTATAAAGAATCAAATGCTGTAAATTGACTATACAGTGGAACTTCCCTATAACGAAAGCGCCAAATCCGCAAAAAAATTCGTTATAAAGAAATTTCGTTATACAGAAAATTTGGTTCTTTAGTCGGCAATGTCGCAGTCGACTTCACTGATAAGTTTAAGTTTATCATTTAAACTTTTTTTCAGACATTTTCGCACAACTTTTCACACTAGCGTAATGGGTAGGTTGAAACCAAACAGCCAGGGGTGTATTTAAAACTGTTTCAGAAGGATCTCTCTGCCCGCTGTAATGATTTAGTTCAAGATCGGGGTTTATAACTTACGCCTGGAAAATTTTCGGAGAACCCCACCCTTATACCTTCTTACCAATACCTATTCAAAGAGTGATGTTCTTTGAATATTTCGTTATAGAAAGAATTCTCTTCTTTTTAGAGTGCGTTTTTAACATGGAATTTGGATTCAAGGTTCAATGTCTTGTACAAAATTAGCCTACAGAGAAATTATTATACAGACGTTCGTTATAGTTGAGTTCCACTGTATTTCAATTTTAAGTTACACATTTTTGGAGCCAAATCTTCGAAGAACCTACGATGTATCAGAATAGTGAATGTTCCACATGAACGCATGGATACTCTACTATATGAGACTGCTGAGTTTGGTTCCGTTCGCATAGAAAATAATCGAGATTTTGCATTTCCAAACTGGCAATGCAGATGTCAAATATTTCAAGAATTTGTGAATAACTTGCAACAGTCTATGGCAGAGAATTTTTTTTTAGTATTCATACTGCGAATCTGTTATTGAATCGAAACAGAAATAAAAATATAGGTACTTCCATTTGAAATAAGAAAGAAGATATTCTTTGAGATAGAAGTGACAACACTGTTGACTTGAAAATATTTTAGGCGTAGAGTTCATTCATCCTCAACGCTCCACCTAAAATTTCAGACCAAAATATTCACTAGTTCTCCAAAAACGTCTTATAGGTCAACTTAAAAGGAAAACCTTTTATAATTTGATTAATCAATCAAACGACTAAAAAACTTCTAGATTGAAACCAGAAAATTTTCAACAATAAAATTTTATTGGAAACATCATATGAATTCACTGGGATCTTTACCTTCCATTGACAATTTGATTGGAATATAGGAATTCTTTCAAAATGTGTGAAACAAGGCCTTAACAATATAGTGTGGTTAAAAATTTCAAAGTGTTAGCAGGGCATACATAACTACTTATGATACAAGTGCGGAGGGTCCCCTTGGTAAAGCGTAGGTAGTATTGTGAATATTGTTTGGAAATTAAGCTAAGAAGGCTTTTTTCTTCCATTCTACATTCGAAAATATCTCTACAGTACAAACGATAGCCAATCATCTCAATAAAAATCACTCATAATCAATAAAAAATCTCTCAGTATCAAAAAAAGTTGCACCATAACTGGGTTTATCAACCCAGTATTGATAATTTGAGCAATGATATTCTAGCTAGAACCTTAGGTATTGAAGTTACTCTAGTCTCTGCCCTTTATATTGGAAAATCATCTCCGATAGATTCAAATTGTAAAATTGAATGCTGAAATAAAATTGTAATAATTGTGCCTTCTAGGATAGATAAACCTAGCTATATAAACTTTCTTTCCAAGTAGTTATTACCCCCACTGGCGTCGCCACTGACGCCTACAAAAAACAGTCCGAATCGAATGGTTCAATTTATTTCCATCCAATATAGGTAGGTAGGTACCATTGCCCGATGGTTTTCTTCGATCGTTAATTATAGATTGTTGAAAATTGTTGGATTTCGAAGATTATCTGTTTGGGCTGTATAATTGTGAATGTACAAATCACTCGATTATTGACTGTCGTTGACACTACGATGAGGATGTATTACATTCCTCAAAGGTTACTTGAGTTTCTCCCACTGAATTAGGAATTTTAGTATTGGTTTCATTGCTGTGTTTAATTAACAGGTTTAGTTGTAGGTACCAGTCGTTGAATATATTTTGTAATGTTAATTGTAAATGAATGAATTAATTTCCTGGAATACTTCACTGAAAAATTATCGAAATATACAGCTTGTTCTCATATTGGAGATAAAAACGAATAGGGAAAAATCCTTGAATAAATTCGAGAAAATTAAATATCTTAAACATGGAACTTCAAACGATTTTATTTCGAGAATAAGTTGAAGTTTAATTTTTTCGATTTTTTTATTTTATAGAATTCCTCCTGGACAGATCATTTTTTCGGAGTTATCAAATTGATTTAAGAATTTTTATTACCAGTTAGTTGTTATGGCGTGTGATCCACATTTTCTGTGATATGTTTTCTTGGTGTTAGGTAAAGTTTCGAATTGTCTTTCAACTCACTTTTTCGCTTGTTGCTGTATACACTTTTCTTTGGCGAATTAATGAGTATAATATATATATAACTATTACTATATAAGAAACATGCCATGATTTTACGGTCTGTTTGTCATGTGAATGTTAAATTCCTAACTTTTCTTGGATAACAATGTGAAACCCACAAATGAATGAAGAGTCCTAAGGAGACCAGGTGACCATCAACCTCTCCATAGAATCAAATAACTTGAAAGTCGCGAACAAAAGCCGCAAAAACAAAATATTCCAGGTATCTTCTACAAACGAAAAAGAGAACAATCGTTAACTCCTGCCAGGCTGGGCTATTACTTCGAAACCAGGAACAATTAGTGCTTTTCAAGCAACAAATCTATATGTGTCAAGTGACATCGAGCCCTATTGAGAATGTCTCACTTTCCTCAGTCTCAAATACCTTCTTCAAGTTGAAGATGGTAACAGTGGCCATCGTGGTTGGTTTAAAATAATGAGTAGTTTATGAGCCCACTTATGATATCAATATGGAATGTTCGACATTGATGATGGCCAAAAACGACAAAACAGAAATATAAAATATCAATGTGAATTGAGAATCTTTTTCTCGAGAGTTTATATTGGAAAAATTATTATTCAAATTTAAATATCCTGGAATCCTGGTGACTATTGGCTTCTTCAGCTTATTCAAAATTGCAACTCGTCGAACTTTAGACTGAAAAGATTGAAAACATTATATTTTCGAGTTAGGTTTTATGCAGACGTTGTTTTAAGCAATATACATTTCACAGAAAAATACGCATTTCAATAGTAATGGTATTAGAAAAGAAGAATTGTATAAGAATAATATACAGTCAAAATCAATAAACATTGACAAAATGGACACAAATAATAAACCAACAAATTACGTTATCATAATACAGACATGTAAAACCCTCATCCTTTTTAGGAATCAAGATGTTATTTATTAATCTTTTTTTGTAATTAATTAACAAACTCTCAAATAGAGAAAAGATTTTTGCAATGAAAGTAGAGTATAAATAATGTAAAAGTAATTTTTCACCTTGCTTGGTTGGAGAAAAGTGTCATTTTCAATGATTAACTCATTGAACATCGGTATTTTATAGACTTATAATAAAATGATTCCATGCAACTGAAAAATATCGTTATTAAATTGGTTGGTAATCTTAACAAAGAATTTTTCCTGCGCCTATCTCTCCAAACCAAAAGTTCCATTATGGCGAATAGAAAAATAAACTCCTATAGTTCAACATAATAAATGGATTAAATTAGTGTGTGAAGAATAAATGTATTCTTTTTCTTTACATACTAAATGTGCTGTCCTGGTAGTACAAGACCGATGGAAATTCTTATTATGGTGAGTGATTCGAATTTTCTTTCACGAAAATTCGAATTTCCATTGCAAAAAACATCATTCAGGTAAGAAATTTCTATACTCTTGACTATATCGATAAAACGATCATACATTTAAATATGATAAAAAGGATTTTTGACAACTGAATAAATCGAAAATAGATCAAAGGAATCGATGGTTGTTTTATGAGAACTGTTGAAAATTACAAACATTTTCGAAGAGTGCCGAAAGTTGCTTCTCTGAAAGTTACAACTCTTATGTGTTTTTCTTACGTCAGCTGGCGAATGCTGACCGAAACGTTGAACACAGGAAGCAAAAATAATGGTAATAACCCAAATAATATTTCAATAATTAGAATCCTCACCATAAATTCTATGCATCTTTATCTCATAGTAAGAATCCTCAGACTGACCTAATCAATTTGAAGGCGGTCATCAGCATTGACGTTTCAGGGAACAGCAAGCAGTTCATGTCTTCGTCCTGGGATCAGATAGAAAGTGTTCCTTGTTCAGCGATTTATAGGAGTAATGAAGACAATATTTGCATTTAACTCGCACGCGAGGCAAAAGACCGGTCCATTTTGGCCTTCGGCTTCACCGCCATAAAATTCGCCGGAGAGAAAAGGTTCTTCTTGCTTAGGTTTGCAGCAACAAGAGCTCACCATCATAAAAACAACAATAGAACGAGAACGAACCACTCTACCGGAAGTTGAAATGTTGACAATGAAAATTCATACAAATAAGAACGTACGAAGGAATTTTCATTGAAAAAACTGTTTCATTTAACGCTGCATCACTTCTATTCCAAAATGATTCAAAATCAGTTGATGCGCGTACCTACTACTTGAAGGAGTTGTGATTTTGAACTGATGCGCATAAACTCCAACTGATGCTTTTTCTGACAAAATCAGTTTAATTTCCACAATCTGTATTCATCATGACAATTACATAACCTTTCATTTTGGTAAAAGTTAACAATGGGCATTTTCAATGATTTTCACAAAAATCATTTTAGAAAAAATGGAATCCCAGAAAATCATAGAGATTATTAGTTTCTGAGCGTTCGTTCTACTCAAACGGGTGCTATACGTTTTGCCCAAATGTCTGTAATTTTCGAATTTTGAGCCGAAAATGGTTTCAAATGATAAGGTTAGATTCTGTCCGTGGGGCCGGCCGGCCGTTAGCACAATAACTTTTGACGGGATTGTCCTAAAGATTTGAAATTTTCAGGATGTTCCATAAAATATGGCCATTCAGAATTTTTGTTCCTCAATATTTCAGAAAATACGAAACCAATCCGAATGAAATGTTACGGCCAATGCAAGATGCTGAAAACAAGCCTCATGCAAAATTTTGTCGCCATAGTGTGACCAGAACCATAAAAAATTCAATTGGAATATTGAAAACTATATTCATATTTCCATAAAAAGATATCCGATCCGAGTGAAATTTTTTTTTGTGAATGGAAATCGATATTCTGAATGTTCATCCAAAATTTCGTGGCCATAGTTTTAACAGAACCATAGAAAATTCAATTGGAATTTTGAAAGAAGAATCTTTATATTTCCATAACAGAATATTCGATTTAATCCAGTCGAATTGTGTTTTCAGCAGGAAAGTTTGGGGGTAGTTTTGGATTCTCATTTTTTATGTTTTTGGGGTGCTGAATCCGAATTTGAGCTTTGCTAACAAAATTTCGTCATCCCGCTAAATGATGCTTGATCATACTTCATCATGGCACGAGGTTTGAACTTATATATAAGGTGTTTCAGAATAACATCATCAAACGCCAAAGAGAGATTTTTCAGCTTCCTTTGAGAAGAAAAGTTCAAATAATAAAGCCCCGAATTCTAAGCCCCTGACTTGAAATTTTCAATCTTTTCTCAATTTCTGACAACACTTTGAATGGGTTTAGCGTAGTCCCAATTTGAATCTATAGCAATAATCAATTTTGAAATATGCATTGAAAAAATAATATTTTTTTGACATCTTTGACATCCCGTCTCTCGACAACGAAGCCGTTTCGGACCCATGTTTCTATAAAATAAGCTAGTAAATCATCCTTTGGCGGCGTGTGATGTCGTTTTTCTGAAACACTATGTATTTAATACTTATCTTAATGCTGTCACATGAGAAGAATTTCATATTTCAACATACTGGAAATGCTTTTTTTGCCTCGAAGTAAGTCAGAAGGAGTCGTTTTCGACCACTCAAGGCTCAAAACTTGACATTTGCAGTCCTGCAGAAATAAGATGGACTATGGCACGCTCTTCCACTAGGAACATGCGAGAAAATATGAATGAATGTGTCGAATTAAAATCTTCACACCTTCAAGGTTAGGGCTGTATTTGTAGTCATCCCTCAAGGAGAAGGTGAGTGTGAGTGTAAGATCGCCCTTGATTAACTGTAGCCGTTTCAAATAGCATACTCAGTGAGTGGAGTGCGATTTCTTCCAGCCTCAACTTGAGGGAAGGCGCTAGTACATATGAAATAAGTAGGCTTTATGAAACGGCTACAGGTACTCAAGGGTGATCTGACACCCATACTCACCCTCACCTTGAGGGATGACTATGAACACAGCCTTAAGTTGGTATAGTCCATTCAGAATTGAATTTAGTTTGGGGTGGAAATTATACGACAGAAAATATATTCGAATTTTGATGATTTTTTTTGTTTAGTTATGTTTGGTTTTGATCGAACATTGAAATTTTGATCAATTTTGAACACTCATCGATTAGTTATAAGAAAATGTTGTCTTGAGCTACTAGAATTCACTGAATTTGATAAAGGACAATAGTCATCTCATTTCCAAAATACAGATTGCTTTTTTCATGACAAACCAAGGGAGGTCAAGACTTTTTAGACGATGTGCGGATGATGAAGTGTGTTGAAAGAAAATCACACCTTCAAGGTTTGTAATCCTGCTTCATCTTTGACACACAATCCTGCCAGCCGTTGCCGTGTGACTGCTCGTAAACAGTCAACGGCTACAAGTCAATCCATCACAACAAACTTTTGTTCAGATTATACACGGTTAAATAGGCCTGACGTGAAAATATATCTCCGAACTTATATATAAGGTGTTTCAGAATAACATCATCAAACGCCAAAGAGAGATTTTTCAGCTTCCTTTGAGAAGAAAAGTTCAAATAATAAAGCCCCGAATTCTAAGCCCCTGACTTGAAATTTTCAATCTTTTCTCAATTTCTGACAACACTTTGAATGGGTTTTCGTAGTCCCAATTTGAATTCTATAGCAATAATCAATTTTGAAATATGCATTGAAAAATAATATTTTTTTGACATCTTTGACATCCCGTCTCTCGGCAACGAAGCCGTTTCGGACCCATGTTTCTATAAATATTTCTCATCAAAATAAGCTGGTAATTCATCCTTTGGCGTCTGATGTCGTTTTTCTGAAACACTATGTATTTAATACTTATCTTAATGCTGTCACATGAGAAAAATTTCATATTTCAACATAGTGGAAATGCTTTTTTTGCCTCGAAGTAAGTCAGAAGGAGTCGTTTTCGACCACTCAAGGCTCAAAACTTGACATTTGCAGTCCTGCAGAAATAAGATGGACTATGGCATGCTCTTCCACTAGGAACATGCGAGCAAATATGAATGAACGTGTCGAATGAAAATCTTCACACCCCCAAGGTTAGGGCCGTATTTATAGTCATCCCTCAAGGTGAAGGTGAGTGTGAGTGTAAGATCGCTCTTGATTAGCTGTAGCCGTTTCAAAAAGCATACTCAGTGAGTGGAGTGCGATTTCTTCCAGGCTCAACTTGAGGGAAGGCGCTAATGCCCATGAAATAAGTATGCTTCATGAAACGGCTACAGGTACTCAAGGGCGATCTGGCACCCATACTCACCCTCACCTTGAGGGATGACTATGAATACGGCCTTAAGTTGGTATAGTCCAGTCAGAATTGAGCAATTTATTTTGGGGTGGAAATTATACGGACAGAAAATATATTCGAATATTGATAATTTTTTCTGTTTAGTTATGTTCGGTTTTGATGGAACATTAAAATTTCGATCAATTTTGAACACTCTTCGATTAGTTATGAGAAAATGTTGTCTTGAGCTACTAGAATTCACTGGATTTGATAGAGGATAATAGTCATCTCATTTCCAAACTACAGATTGCTTTTTTCTTGACAAACCAAGGGAGGTCAAGACTTTTTTGACGATGTGCGTATGATGAAGTGTGTTGAAAGAAAATCACACCTTCAAGGTTTGTAATCCTGCTTCATCTTTGACACACATCCTGCCAGCCGTTGCTGTGTGACTGCTCGTAAACAGTCAACGGCTACAAGTCAATCCATCACAACAAACCTTTGTTCAGATTATACACGGTTAAATAGGCCTGACGTGAAAATATATCTCCTCTGCCACTTTCGCCTTTCAGCTCTGATTTCCAAAACCGCCATATTAGTGCCAGAGCACGTTCGTATTATGTTTTCTGTTGTTCATTACGTTATTCTCTTGTGACTTTTTCGAACGTCGGCCAAATTATTTATTTAAATAAGGGGGGCTAGACGCTATTAAGATGTGAAATGTGTTAATGTTCCGATGTTTTCATTCTGGTTTTTATTGCCGGTCGAATATAGCCGTTAATTGGCAAGAAGTCATGTGTGGATAAGAGAAGAAAGGAAGGGATGTTGGAACAGGTATTCCCAAAAGATTAAGTGGAGAATATTCGAGCACTACAGTCGACTCACGCTGATTTGAAACTCAAGGGCCAACGCAAAAATTCAGATTAAAAAGAGTTAGGAGTTCTGATTTGTTTCCGACAAACTGAAATGGGTGATAGATTACATCATTTTAAACAAAAAAGTTCCTATGAACATGGATCCGGAAATGCTTCGTTTCCAGATACAGGGTGTTAAAGTTGAAAAAATAATTCGCGTTTTTTTTATATCTTTCCCAACAACATATTCCAGGAAAGAATATTCAGAACACTTAAAAACAACAATTACATAGCCTACCACTTCTACTTATTAGGGGGCAATAGAAAATCCGCATGCATTTAGCCTTAGAAATTTTCAAAATGAATTTAAATTAAATATTTGAATGGGAATATTTTCGTAGAAGTATTGGGACCCTTTGGCTTTAAATGCATTTTTCTCTGAAACGATTGATCTTAGCGACTTCAATGAAGTGTACGTTTTTCAAGTAAAAAGGATGAGAGAATCGATTTTTCAAGTCCAAAACGTTGTACAGGGTAGCACAAAGAAGTTGCAACGGTTTACATGGGTTGAAATGGTTGCCGGTGGCGCCCTCTAAAAAATACAACTAAATGAACCACAAATATGAATTTCGTCCCAAAAAAACCCTGTATACGAAATTTCATGAAAGGATTTCGAAGCAGTCAAAACATATTGAATTAAACGCGAATTATTTTTTTTCAACTTCACACCTGTATCTCGGAAACGAAGCATTTCCGGACCCATGTTCATAAGAACTCTTTTGCTTGAAATGGTGTGATCTATCACCCAGATCAGTTTGTCGGAAACAAATCAGAACACCCTGTATATCATTGTCTTATTTTTCAAAATCATCGACAATATGGACGGTAAACTGTTCTGCAACATCTTTTATCCACGACTATTGTAAAATCCGTCCATTGTACGTCTCTGTGCTCAACCTTAATGATATCCATTAATCACAAGGGAATAATGAGATTATAAATCACTGCTGTAAGATGCTTCATAGAGCTAGCTTCAATATAATATTCTTCATATGGTATTTCTTCAGTATTCTAAAGTACTCCAACTAACAAATATGGGCATACCTTGTCAATCGAGAACCAAATCTACTTTCATTATATCAATTAAAGCTTTTTTATTACAAAATATACCATGACTTTTACAAAAATTTCTCATGTGTAAACTTGACTTTTGCCACGCTTATCATAGAAGGGTCTTGTCGCGGTCGCCAAATGTTAAAATCTTCAAGAAAAATATATTCAGTAGTCGTGGATAAAGTATAGTATGCTACCCGCGTATAATGGCTGTTATTCACTATAGGTGATTTGGCCTAAACACTTCGTAAATAATAGCTATCATTATACGCTCGTTGCATAATATACTATTTTGAGCGTGATTTCCGAATGTTGAGCCAAAATGATCTCAAACTATAAGATTTGATTTGAGTTCGGTTCCCAAATGCCGCGGTTAAATTCGTTAACCAGCCAAATCGTACACAGGGTGTTTTATAAAATATGGCAATTCAGAATTTTTGTTCTTTGAGTCCGAAAACTATGCCACATTTTTTTAAAATTCAGATTATGACGATTATTATACAAGTATTTCGAAGTTCCGTTCGTTTGATATTACCTCAACAATTCTGACGTTTAAATTGTCAATGACACGATATAGCCATAGATCTACATGAATGGAGCCGTATTTAGAATAGGAAAAAAATCGTTCACATTTCACTTGCCGGCACTGAACGCTACTTTTTTGTCACGCTGTTTAGAGAATTTCATAGGAAAAGAAGCTTTTTTGTGAGGTTCGGGAATACCTGTCTTCAGATGATACAAAACCACTGCAACCGATGCATAATTAATTGGTCCTTTAATCATTCCGATTTAAGTCGGTGGCTTCTCGCATCGACGTCCATAAGTAGTTCTCGGGATTTTCGTTCGAAATCCGAGAGCTTCGCCTGAAAAGTTCTCATTTTTTTTTCGGTAAACCTAAACTGGGTCCGTTCAGAGCGGTTTAACATGCAACATGAGACGGAGGTAAATTTAGCAAACGAGTTTTCGCACTGTCGGCTTCCAGCGATATATTTCGCTTGATTATTTACAATTTACTTAAATCCTAACCAAATTGTTTCGTGGATGCCTCAAGAAATGGCCCCGTTCGCCAGATGAGGATCCTAAAGCAGGGTCGAACTATTCGTCGATTTTTTAGGTACTTGGTTCTTGCTTTTTGCTCAAATGCTCTTAGGAAAATACCCCAATCACATTATGTCATTTTGACATAAGTTTGTCACACGTTTTTTATCATTATTCCGAAATTAAATTCGATATTTAGGATGAAATACCATTATTTAAATCTATGGGAGATGATTACCTTCAGTAGGGTCCTGTAGCGGTCTTAGAAGAACAGAAGATTCGAAAATCATCACTTGGAACGCCAGACCTGGTTTAATACACCCTCCTGGCCCAAGAGCAAGAATTACGTATTTTGTATCTGAATATTGAAGGTATTTATTCGAATAGTTTTAAGTTTCAATTTTGTAAAAACGGCGAGGCAGGGTTTTTCTACTGAGGTTTTCCCTGTACTCTGATATCATACGACAGAATAGTATGGTACCCGTTTCCAACCTCAGCTAGGGACTTTTTTGTTTCATGTTGTATTTTGTTAGCTCTCAATTCAAAAGAATATATACCCCAATCACATATTATTATTGAGAGCAAAGTATGCGTTTATTTATATCTGAGATTGGTAGTATTTGCTGTCATACATGAACAAAGTCAATGTTGCCGAATGTACCCGGCCTCGTCTGACGAGCTTCCGAGTTATCAGAGAACTCTATGCAATATTGACAACATTGCGTATCAATCTATCAAGAAAATAAACAACATAACCTAAAATTTTAATATACACAGTGGAATATGCCAAATTGTCATAGCCAATCGATAGCTAAAGTTTCGTAAACGGACTACATCATAATTTTGTCCATTCGTGAATCAAATTACAGATAATTTTGCCTGACAGCTTGTTGTCAAAAAACTTTCGATGTTGGGCTTTTTCCTCAAAAAATAAAAATGACCAAATGCAGATTTTCAATGACAACTCGCTGGAATGCGAAATAATCCCGTTATTTTTATACACGACTGCAATTCGGGAGAATATTTTCCGACAACTTTTTTCAATTTTCAACTCAAAATCTTGTCAATATGAAAAAAAAACAATTTTGGGAATCAATTTTTTCAAGCGCTAGTTCTAGTCAAACGAGTGATTATTATTTCGCCCAAATGTCTGTCACTTTCGAATTTTGAGTCTAAAATGGTCTCAAACTACAGACTTCGACACCCTGATGACGAATCCGTGGTCAAATTCAATTCTGTGCGTGGTCCGCCCGGCTGTAAGCACGATATCTTTCGAAGGAATCGTCTAGATTTGAGATTTTCAGGATGAGTTTGGTTCTCAAATGCAGCGCTTTAGTTCGTCAACCAGCCAATTCGTACAGGATGTTCATGATGAATATGGTCATTCAAAAGTTTTCTTCCTTAAAATCTCAAACAAAACAAAACCAATCGAAATGAAATTATGCTGCCACTTGCAAGATGATAAGACATGCAAAATTTTGTGGCCATAGTGTCAAAACAACCATATAAAACTCAATTGGAATATTGAAAAGAAGAATCTTTATATTTCCATAACAAGAATCCGATTCAAGTGAAATTTATTTCTGGATGAAGATTGATATACTGAATGTTAATGCAAAATCTCAAGAGGATCGTATCATCAGAACCATAGAATTCAATTTTGTTTACTCGAATTAACGATTCCATAGGTTAATACAGTTCCGTGAATTTTTGGAATTTGTCACAGAGATAGAATAGTATTCTATCTCTATGGTATTTGCCCATCAGTTAGAGCCTTACATCAGTTCTACGGAAACAGAAAAAAAGTTTGTGGTCACTATTCCTTCAAACTCAACGTCAAAACATCAAAATGAACTCCATCAAATCTGTCACTCATTTTTACATGAAATAATGAATAGTTCAAGAGTTGGCCACTGAATTGCTACGAAATGAAAACATTAAACATGAACAATACAAATATGTATATTGTTGTCACCAAACATTATAAAGATACTCACTGATCTTCAATTGCTACAACGAAATCCATAATTGTCGGGTAATTACTAACAGTTTTAGCATACTCATGTATTCTGAGTTAGTGAAGAAAATAGTTCAATCTTGTGAAAATACGCATGATCAAAGAGCACGTAATGATGAACTTCAAATGGGTTTCACCAAGAATTGATAATAGGACGTTCTATAGCTTCAGCTTCCACTAATGAAGGTTATTGTTGTGAAATTGGTTCTCTACGCTACCACCTATTATGTGGTATAGGAGGTGAGCATACGAAATAATTTTTTATTGAAGGTAATCAATCATTTTTTCGATTCTCAAGCATTGGATTGAGTTATTATTTATGATTCTGAACGATTTGTAGATGCTTTTTGAATTATATCCGGCTATGATGAGATGAATATCAATATTCATGACCACACAATAAATTCTACCTACCGAAAATGTTCATTGCGGCAAAAAATATTATTTAGTTAAAATGTTCAACATGCCCTGACAACGACGTATTATCTAATTTAATTAAATTTCATAGGTTCTCTCTCTTGTGGACTCACCCACACCTTTTTAACTCCCTTAGACCTAGTAAAATGTCGAATACAAGTTGATCCGAAGAAATACAAGGGTGTTCTGAACGGATTCAGAGTGACACTCGCTGAAGATGGCTCGAAGGCTCTGATTAGAGGATGGGCCCCAACTCTGATTGGATATTCCAGCCAAGGCTTCTGCAAATTTGGATTTTATGAATTGTTCAAGGTACTACTTAGTACCATCACATATTTTTCTGAACATTTTCTTGTCGATTTTTCCTGAAAAACGAATATTGAAGGAATAATTTTCTCATTAATTAATAGATCATATACAGTGGATTGATCGGAGAAGAAAACACCTATATTTATCGAACATGGTTGTATTTGTTCGCTAGTGCATCAGCAGAAATTTTCGCCGATTTTGCTTTAGCTCCATGGGAAGCAGCAAAAGTGAGAATTCAAACGAAGCCAGGTTATACTGATCGTCTTAGAGAAGCATTGCCTAAAATGATGAGAGAAGAGGGACTAACTGCATTTTATAAAGGTAAGAAACCACTGTAGAGACCCAAATGTATTCATACAAACTTTTATCAATGGATAAGCTATAGGTAATTGCCGAGGCCTGGAAGATTTTCACCTAACGTATTACTCAGTATCACTAGCTTCGATGGAAATATCCATTATAGTTTCAGGCTGTAGGTTTCAACCTGAAGATTAATTGATCGAAATTGAAGATGCTTCGGTATCTCTTTCATTATTCCGACGATTGGTTAGGTGGTTAGGACCTTAATGATGTGTAGGCAAATGCTCCTATAAGGAATAGTTTTTGGAGGAGGAAGAGATACTGAAAGAGAAGCACTCTGGAAAAATTCTTTGGAATTGATCATTTAAAACTGAAAGGTCAGAAAAGGATTTGGATCACAGTTAAAATAAATAACACCTTGTACCGTATTCTGGACAAGTGATCTTTCAAAGCGTATACGAACTTCATTGCGCGAGTCCCTCTTTTACATGCTCACCGACATTGTCGCCTAAGGAAGTGTATGATGAGAACAGGCTTAATGGGTCGATTACATTGAGATACATACAAGCTGTACTGAGCGAATTTAGTAGTTGATTGTAAATTCGCTCCGTGTAATCGTGTTCACAAGCCAACAATCGGATTTTCAAAAAGCTGCGACTAAAGTTGAAAGCTGGGCTACTTTACACGCTAAATTGCTGACGTTTTGGCTTCTTGGCATGTAAACAAGCCGTGTGTGAGCACAGTTGCTACTAAAGAATCTGTGAGTGCTCATCTACTCGGTGGTTCCTATAGTTCTTGAATTTGAAAACGTATTTGACATTTATCTTAGATCCTTGACAACGATACAAACATAAACCTCACGTGGATCGCTAGATAGTTGGCTACTCAGCGAGTAGACAGTTTTGTGTATAATCATCACAATCTCACAAGCCAATTCACTCGCTTCTAAATTCGCTCAGTAGCAGCTTGTAAAGTATCTCAATGTAATTGACGCATAAGGGAAACTGACGAGGATAGTAAATTCTGTGGAACAGGGGAGGAAAAATCTGTTCATTTTATTATAGAATGCCTCGCCATTGCGAACATGCGCAAAGAATATCTTGGATAGGATAATTTTAGCAAAAAACGGGCCTTCAACATCCTTGGAACCCTCTCAGATGCTCTGGAAAAACTGGAACTAACTGATGAAGGTCGCAATGAAATGTAACCTTCCTTCGAAAACCAACAATCAGTACAATTAGTCGATCAGTCATAATATAAACTGCATATTTCAATAAAACAATCGGTCTACATTTAAAGGTTTAGTACCCCTTTGGATGCGGCAGGTACCCTACACGATGATGAAGTTCGCCAGCTTCGAACGTACCCTCGAGTTACTTTACCAGCAAGTAGTACCAAAACCAAGGGCGGAATGTTCCAAAGGCGAGCAACTCATCGTAACCTTTGCTGCTGGTTACATAGCAGGAATTCTTTGTGGAACTATCAGCCATCCTGCGGACACCGTGATATCCAAGTTGAATCAGTCCAAGGGTTCTTCAGCTCTAGAGGCTGCGAAAGAGTTGGGTATGGCAGGTATGTGGAAAGGCATCGTACCCAGGATAATCATGATTGGTACTCTGACTGGGGTGGAATGGTTTATATATGATGGATTCAAGGTGAGTTCAGAAGTATAGTCTCTCTAAACCTTCAGCGACCACCATTATCTATCATGTAGAAAAAATTGTAGACGCCTTATTATTGGTGAAATCGTTTATTGTTGATTGCTTGCTAGACTGGTTTCGATGAGTCTTGTACAGTTCTCCAGTCAAGAGGACCAATTGACCAAGAACATTTTCACTTCTTAAAAATCGTGATGTCAAGATTTGAAACAACCGATATTTCAGCACTTGAGAATGATGATAAAATAATACTGATCAAAAAAAACGAGCAAGCAAGTTATTGCAGTCCTTAAAAAAGGTCCCATCAATTATATCAATATATCAGTTTCCTATTTGCAGTTCATAAGTAATGCATAGTATAGAATCTATATTCTATGAGCTTTCATAAAATAATTTGAGTGGCTAAGTGAGTTTGACCTGGCATAATAAGAATAAATAAAACAACAATATTGAAAGTCTGGAAAAAGCATCTTTAATTGATTAATTTCTCGGTGATTGACTTATCATAAGAACAATTCGATTAAAGTTTGCCAATGACGCTAAAAAGCATGTTCAAAATTTTCCCTAGTTTTTCCTCAGAGAAAGAATTCGATTTTCCCTTTCAGACGTAGATCAGTCTATACCTGTGAAAACAACATTTCACTCTACGTAAAAATTTTCTATTCGCTTTGTCCAATTGTGAGAACGAAAATCTAAACTTGAAAATCTGTTAGATTCATGCCATTGATTTATGAAATCAATTTATCGATTCAAATATTGAACCCACTTGAAACGTTACAGTTTATCATGTTCAAAATCGGTTATAGTCCGTTCACGAAAGGTTGAGCCGTCGGTTGGCCATGGAAATTTGTCATATTCCACTGTGTATATTAAAATTTTAGGTTATGATGTTTATTTTCTTGTCAGATTGATACTCAATGTTGTCGATATTGCATAGAGTTGTCTGATAACTCGCAAGCTTGTCGGGCGAGGCCGGGTACTTTCGGGAACATTGAATTTATTTTACGTTATGACAGCAAATACTGCCAACTTCAGATAAATAAAAAAACGCCTACTATGCGCTCAACCTTTCGTGAACGGAGTAATGTAATATCCCAGATCAGATTATTTTCATGAACATTTAAAGTGCTCCATTACTATCGAATTATTTTCTAATCATCATTCGACCATAAGCATAACAAACATTACTGAGTAATAATTATTTAATTAGGTGTTGACAAGATTACCTCGACCTCCACCTCCGCATATTCCAGAATCCCTCAGAAAAAAAATTAGGAGATGACAAATGAAAGCAAAGCTTCATCGATTAAACCTTTCTATTGTGAACACCAACCAATGAGTCAATGAATAAATGTATGTACCATCTTATGTGTATCAGATTAAATCTCTACATTGTTGTACTGAATGTTTTGAATCTTTCTGAAAAGGTGCTAGGTGAGAATGATTAGTTCTAGCAAATCGTGAATAATAGAGTTGAAATGATTGATAATTTCGTATACAGATGGAAAATCCTTCATATGTCAATTCTTTTAAATATATGACGGAAGAAGCTTCCAAGAAATAAGTATTATAAAATAAATTATATTCCCAGATTATGTCACAACTCATAATTCATAAGGCTTCTAGATTTTTCCTCCTGTCCAAAACTGAACATATTCACTTGAGCACACCTCGTAACTTGAAAGCATAAAATACCTACATATTCATGAGAAACTACCAACATAAGGGCATGAAAACCAACTCGTCCTAACTGGTATGCGTATTTATGTCTTTAGTAATTGAAAACGAGTCCAGTAGGCGCCAAAAACGTCGTAAAAAATACGTAATATTGTGATTGGAGGAGTAGTTTTACCCTATCCGTTATTTATTCACGCATAAATTGGTATAAATGAACAAATCTTCCTCGCCACGTAAGAAAAATACTGTTAAACCCGTATTGGACCATATTTAATGTTGAAACCAGCGTGAAGTGGCAATAAGTCTGAATTACATTGATAACCGGATTTATTTTTGTGGTACACTTTCCAAAGTTGGCAAGAATAATGTTCCAATTAAAGGCCACTGCACACTTATATGTTCGTCTTGGAAAGCATCTCATAGTCAAATTGTTTGTCTGTGGTTTAAATAGAAATTAGTTTTCACGAAACCCATAAAAATATTTCTGCTTGGCTGATCTTTCTCTTCAAGATCCAGGCTCATAACACCGAATTATCGATTATCCTAGAGACCGGCAATTTTCAGGTAGGTTCGGTTCCTAAATGCCGTGAATAAGTTCGTTTTAACCAACAAAATCATACAGGGTGTTCCATAAATATGGTCATTCGAAATTTTTGGTTTCTCAATTTCTTCGACAAAACAAAACAATCAAAATGAAATTTTGCATCCACAAGCAAGATACTCATAAGCCTCCTACGATTTTGTGGCCATATTGTCAACAGGATCATATTAAACTCAATCGGAACATTGAAACAAATTCCATATTTTTCCACGGCAGACAGAATATCCGATTCGTGTGAATTTTATGTATTTGGGGGTTGAAATTCTTATACTGAATCTTGCAAAATTCCAAGAAGATCGCATAATCAAAATCATAGAATTTAGTTTTTCTCTAAATATCTATTTTTCTAATAATATTCAGGATTTGTCGCTTTGACCGAGCTGAAATATTACAATAAACAGTTCAATACCAATTCAACGGAATAGATACGCAAAAATTGTCTTTTGAAACAACTAAGGAAAAGTCTATGGTATCATCGAAAAAAATTATAATATTTCCATGAAAAAACTATCGATTGAAATGAATCAAGTTTGAGGATGTAAATTGGCGAAAAATGATCCTGCAAATTTCAAAGGGAATGAGAAATCAGAATCATAGAATTCCGATATTTATGGATATTGAAATGAGCCTTTATTCAAATATCGAACATTACTCCCTCTTTCATGTTTATTATTATCTCTAATTATCCAAATTTCCATTGGAATTGATGGAATATATATATAAATATTTCCTTCAATATCGTTAAGGGATTTTGCTTTGAAAACATTTTTCTGAGAGAACATTTTTGTGTGTCACTGGTTCGACAGAAAATAAATAAATCCGTCACAAGAGTTATTGGAAAATTTGGCACAGAATTGAAGAAACACTTCCAAACAATGTACTCATTTATTTCCTATCAGTCTTTTCATCGTTTTCATTCATTTTATAAAAAATCATATAAAAAACTTAAAATAAATAATAACCTAAGAGATCACATAAATATCCATAAATAAATCAAGTCTATACACCAGTATACTCCGTGACGAAATTCCTCAACTCTTTCGCATACAACGAAGCATAGATACCAGGTTTGTTAGGTTGGGCACACCCTCTACCCCATGATACCACTCCAACTTGAACACCGTTAATAGTAAGGGGGCCACCACTATCTCCCAAACAGGCATCTTTGCCTCCCTTAGCAGTGCCGGCGCAAATTTCTCTCATATTGATACCATCATTAGGCAGATCCTTCACACAGTCTTCATGAGACACAATGGGTAAGTTAACTGTCATAAGCTGTTTTGACATCTCGAAGGACATGTCTTCAGCAGCACCCCATCCTGCAAGGGTTGCTACAGAACCGTCCAAAATAGAACTACCCTGTGATTGGAGTACAGGGAGTTGGACTGGCTGGACTTTGTTACTGTAAGTCACATTTTTCTTGAGTTTTAACAAGGCAACGTCATAACCATCGAAGAAGATGAAGGAGAATTTGGGGTGTATGATTATTTCTTCAACATCGAACAAATCACCACCCTGTAGAATTAAGGAGGAGCCTGCACGGACGAAGGTCTGATGGCATAGACACTGGAAAAAAAAGAAGGAATCTGTAAGTACTGATAGTGAATCACAGAAAATTTGGCTTATAATTTGAAATTGGATGTCTTAAACCAGGGATGGGCAAACTTTTGCCTTCGCGTGCCAATATTTACTAACAAAATTTACGGCGGGCCAGGTTTTTAAATTTCGATCTATGTTTTGTATATATAATAAAAGCCATTGATATTTATTTTCGGCAACTTATTTATGTGCAAAAAAATTTACATTATGAAAATACGAATCATATTTTATGGTGCTTGTTCCCGTTTTTAGGGGTTTTGGAATGAGGAGGTTGTCCACAAGAAAAAAACTATATAATATAAAACTTTAGAAAAAAGGAATATCAGCCTTAATTTTGCTGCGAAGTACTAGGTTCGGCAGCGTTGGTCCTTGTTGGGACATGCGACATGTGAAACTGTTTTCTTTCTGCATGATTTCGTCATAGACCGGCTCCATTTGCAATGCTGATACTTTTAGTAGAGAGAAAAGGTGGTCATCCGAAAGTTTGTTTCTGAGACAATTTTTCTGAGTTCATAACAGAAAATGTTGTTCGCACAAATAGGATGTACCAAACATAGCCATTATTTTTTGGGCGTAGGCAACTATACTGGGTATTGTGTTTTGGATAAGGACTTATAAAATTCCAATTTGCTGCTGTGAGAAATAGTTGCTTCAAATGGGCACATCTCCGCCCCGCTTCCTCACGGATGAACGAATACTAGCCGCGTCCGCGTACACTCGCAGAGCAATTTGTTTGTTTATTTATATATTACATAAATGAAGACTGCACTAAATTTTTCTTTGATTGTGGCGGGCCGGATTTCAACCACTCGAGGGCCGGAGATGGCCCGCGGGCCGTAGTTTGCCCATCCTGTCTTAAACCGAACATTAGGTTATATGGTTCAAGCATAGATATAGGATAGTATAAAGTTGCCATCATTGAAATAAACGTGGTATCAGATCCGCCATATTACTCACCTTAACGTCAAATTGGCAATTGTGAATTTCTAAAGGAATTGTGATTCTTGCGCCTTTTTCTAGTTAAATTGTGATTTTTCTGCTTAATAATATACAATAAAATGGTATCGTGTACTGTAAGGCTTTCTTCAAGCAGAGAAGAGACAGATAAGAAGAAAATAGAGGAAAAACATATCACAGGTAGGGATAAGTACTGAACAGATCCGCATTCATAATTTCTTCAAGTCTGTCTAGGTGATCTGATATCTAAATATATTTTCGCCTGAAGAAAATTTGTTTATTTGATATTCAACTTTCGAAATATTGGTCCCCGACTTAGCCCGTCCAGTGGTACCTACTATTTTTTCTTACTCAATTGTATGTCACAGCATCTCTTCTCTTCTATATCTCGATGGGTTAAAGTGATAAACAGTATACATACATGTCAAGATAAAAAGTATTCATAACATTTTTTCCGGCAAGGAATCATTTATGAATTATTCCACATTCAATGTTTTAATAGATCCGAATAATTCAAAAATAGAATGAGGTCAAAATGTGGAAATAAATTGAAAATATTGATAAATGATCAAAACTGATTCTATAAATAAAAACATAGAAAAAGGGAAAGATAAAAGTTATACGAATTGAGAGGAGAATCATTCAGTTTAGTTCCATAGATTTTTTATTTCTCTTCGAATTTATGAATGATTTCTTTTATTCATTATAAGATAAAATCCTTGCTGGTTTAAATTCATATGCATTCAAGTAGGTATTTTATCAAATATCTGAACGTCAATAGATCCGTTCCTAATTTGATAGCTATTGTTTTGGGGATTATTGTTTAAAGCCGATAATGTGGAATACTTTCGTCATACCTTCCGATCTGCTACTTCATCAGATTCATTGATAATTATCGGTAACTGGAGAGATAATTATGACTGGCAAATTTCAGATTGGTTAATTCAGATGAAATTAATCTTTATTATTCGATAGATATCGAACAACTAAACCAGTTCATTCCGTTGGAAAATTACTCATGTTTTTATTTTGTTTTATTACCGTAATTTTAAAGGAATTAAAAAATATTTTTAATTTTTTGCACGCTTGCTCAGTAATGACATGAAAATTCTGGAGAATTTTTGGGGGAACTCTCAAAAAGAAAATGTGAAACTTCTACTTTGTGACACACAATGCCATAGAGAAATTAAACTTTCAGGCTACGTGTACGTTAATCGATCGGATGATTTTCTAGCTATATGTAAAGATTTGAAAATTTCCTTATCGGATATCTTCAAAATTGGAAAAAATTGATTCTTCAGACGCAAAAAATTCAATCCCTAGCTTGTTCGTAAGAAAAAATTGTCTAGTATTGATTATGTCATCGACACAAGCTGAAATTGGAGTACCGAAGAGAACTCAATGAAGTAAGCAAGGACAACAAGGTATCTTCAAAAGATAATCTACAATTTGTAGAATATCTTTGGTCTCTTCATTTTGGGTTCTTGGTCGCTCAAGGATCAAAAGAAAGAAAGAGGCTAACTCACAAGCCAAAAAGGGAGCACGAAGGGCCAGTTAATAGCCCAGAACCCTTCTGTGGTATAGGCACATGCACCTATAGTCCGTTCACGAAAGTTTGAGCCGTCGGTTAGCCATGGAAATTTGGCATATTCCACTGTTAACATTAAAATTTCAGGTTATGTTGTTATTTTCTTGTCAGATTGATACGCAATGTTGTCAATATTGCATAGAGTTCTCTGGTAATTCGCAAGCTCGTCGGACGAGGCCGGAAACATTCAGCAACGTTGACTTCATTTTAAGTTATGACAGCAATTACTGCCAACTTCAGATATATGAACAAACTATGGGTTCAAACTGTCGTGAACGGACTATATGAGAAAGAGTTTTTGGAGAAGGAAGAAACTGGAAGAGAATCTTCTGGGGATGGATCATTTCGAAAAGTTGAATGATTTTTGAGGTGAACTACTCATCAAAGCAATGCGCAGCTGTTAATATGTAGTTTGGAGTAACAATACTGCCTCCACAATTGTGTTCATCCATATACTGAATAGAAACTTCATAAGGAAACTCTGTGATATCTGCAGGCCGCCCTCCAACTATCCTATCATCTGGAACAACGTGCCTATGTCTTGCTAAAGCACCTGTAGAAAAAATGAAAACTTCAGTAGAATTCACAACTTTTAAAAATTCAAAGAGTGGAGTGAAAGGATTCTACTCCGCTTGTTAATTCAAAGTAATACCAACTGAAGAAAACCAAAACTCACCACTGAAGGCACTCAGGATTGTTATTATCGAAATAACTGAATAGAACATTTTGATGTCGTGTAGATTCGACAATAGAATTATAATTTCTGATGAACAATGAAAATTGCGTTTTCTTATATATAAAAATCTAGTTCAGGATATACGCTACTTCAGATTTGTTGATATCCTCTTATCTAATCTAGAGCAACCTCATTCTGAGAATTCAGGAATTAGTCGTTTCTGAAATTTAGAACAGAGGAAGTTCAGAGATGATTTTAATTCCTGATCGATATTAATAGAACAATTGGGTAATTTTACACATTTATCTGATAAAAATCGAACTTTTGAGAGTCTGGCAGGAAGTGGATTGTATGGAGTAAATGGGAAAAAAAAACGTGTTTGATAATGAAAAATTGTCAATATTTCAGTTGAAAATTTATTTTTGAATTATGAGTAAATAGTAAAAAATGTTCTACGTGTATGTTTACACTATGACTGTTCGTGTCTTGACTAAATCTTTCGAGCTGTTGCGTGGATCATTTTTTGTTTTTATTTGCCAATTGTGCACTTGAATTAGGATTCATTTCCAGTTTTAATAGGTAAACATTCTTTTAAGTGAACTACAAAATTTGAAGTGAAGAATGATAAAAGGTATATCGTAGATCAAGAACATTTAATTACAATATCATCTCAAAATCATTACGATGACATTTTTCAAAGAAGAACTATGCAAAAATCAACTGTAATAATAATTTAGAAACTCCAATAATAATTTGACGGTATTGAATCAATTTGTTGTTTCTTTCAAGTCATTATGTTATGATTTTCTCGTTCTGTTTGTTGACATGAAAAATGACAGCCAACATTTCTCGAAATATTATTTGGGACATTTCCATCATTTTCGCTTCTTGTATACAACATTTCGGCCAGCATTCGCCAACAGTCGTCAGGATAAACACTTGAAGCTGGCAACTGTTGTCGAACAAATCATTGGATCTTATTATTGAAGCACAAATTGTTTTAAGGCAACGGACGGTCGACCGATAGGATTTTCGGTTATCGACATGGAAGCGTCTTCATTTAATTTTCCATATTATTTCATTCTTTCTTCTTTTGATATTATGCAAGTTGTACCCCATGAAATCCTATAGTCTGAAGATTTTAGGGTTGGTGTCATCATGCTTACAGTGTTGACACATATCATATTCATCGAAACCTACCATAGGTATTGAATGTTTTCGTATGAGACAAAGTTGCTTTTTGTGTTTTTTTATTTGTATGGGCGACGAGATACTATGCCGATTGCACCGTTTGTCTAAGCAACGTTTAAGCCCTTAAGTGACGTTTATTCCATTGATGAAACGTCATTTCAGAGCTTAAACGTTGCTAGACGAACGGTGCAATCGGGCATAAGTGTGGTTCCTTTCCAAATTGACATACTCGAGAATAACATTCTTATAGTTGGAATATCCGAATTCCAGTATCCAAATTCCAGTACACGTCATAAATTGGTTAAATGAAATCATAGGAATGCTTATAACCTTTTATCAGTTCTATAAAAAAATTCCAATTACTAAGATGCCGATAAGCTCCTTGCCTAGATTATTTTGTTGATAAACTCAGGATGAAAATATTTCTTTTTGATCGATGCATATCATAATAATATTGAATGACTTTCTGAGACCTAAATCCCTAATACAATCTATAAAAAGCTTTATTGATACTTGAACCTTTGGATTTGCAAAATTAATCATTGGAGATAAAGGATGATTATCCAATTCCATTCTGTTGTTAAACAATTTATTACCCAATAAATTATCGAGTGTGGATGAACGGCATTGTATTTTTTATCAATTGGTGCTGAGTGCAAATAGAAGGGATTTCTTTCCTCTTTCAAAATCAAGTGAGAAAAAATTTTATGTTTATCATTTCAATGAAAATTGATGAAGACCTATTTGTATGGAGTATGACATTGTGTGAATGCCAACCGCAGTTTCTTACAGTGGTACTCACATTTTTGGTGTAATTAATTTTCCATAACTCTGCTGCAGATCAAATCGCAACAATATTGGTTGCCATTCGCGTCCCCTCTGCCGGAAATGATTAGAACAGAATACAGAGTTAATTCAATCAAATAAGATCGAATAATTCGTCAAAAAATACAAAACCTCTGGACTCAGAAAAAACATTACAATTATTTATAAAACACATGGAAAAAGTCATGGTATACCTTACCATGACTCCTCCACAGCAGAAAAACTCTCGTCGATGAAAAAACTACCCACTTGATGGCTAAAAAGTTTTTGAATTTCGAGCTAGTGAAAGAAAATTCATGCCTGATGCACTCGTATTTAAACAAATATTTTACATAGTGAAGTCTGATTTCTCAGTTTGAATAATTATAGGTAAATGAAGCTGTTGACATTAGTGTCAATGTTGGTCTATTTTCGTCAATAACAATAACCTGAATTAAGAATTAAATCAATACCTATGTTTTTGGATATTTATTTTAATGGTTTGACCGGAAGGGAACTCTAATATAGCCGACTTATCCATTCACTGCTTGGCATCTACGGAACAAATCTCATTGATTTTGGATTGAAGAATTTCAGTTGAAATGAAGAGCTAAATGTAGAGAGTTGAAACATTTTCTGATATTTTTGCACACTTTTTGTAGGATTCAAAGAATAGATTCTAGCTTGATATAATCAGGAATTTTCAGAATTGTGAACGAAAATTGGAATAATAGAATTGTAAGAAAAAGTATAAAAATGAGTTTTCCCACATGACATTATCTATATCCGTATTCGACTGTGTACCCAATCGATTTTGAGTACCTTCCACTTGAGACAAATGAATATTAGATCTTGGTTAAGAATAAACCAGTTTTATCTCGAATTATTGAGGTTTTAATTTCATTTATAGTCGTCACATGTTGAAGGTACTAATCTATAGATATTGAATACCGTTATATAAAAAAATCGTTAAAAGCACTCTCATGATAATTTTAAAATGATGTTTATCCCTAGAACTATTGTCTTTATTAACGAATTCAAATTTCTCCAGCTTCAAACCTGCCCAGAAATGATACATTTCTAATTGAATTTTTGACTATCAACGACAACGCAAATTTTGGCTACCTTGTACTTAAGGGTTTTCCTATAAGAAGTGTTATTTTGAATATCCCGCTATTTCGGTAGATGCCACGTTGAAGCTGTCATTTTTTGACATTAGACGAGTAGAAACACGCCATAATAAAAATGGGACGATACACGCTTCAAGAAAGCATTAAAATCATTAAAATTCACTATGACAAGTTGAAAATTTGGCAGAGACGGTTTGTAAAACTCGAACATTTTTGGGTCGGCATGAAGCACCTTGTCGGACCGCAATAAAGAAATTGGTGGAAAATTCGAACTGTTGGGACAAGTTAGTGATGTGAAGATAAAACCCGTGCACGTTGCTCAAGAACAGCCAAGAATATTGCTGCTGTAGCCGAAAGTGTTGAAGAAAACCCAGGTTTGTCCATTCCTCGTCGTTCTTTGGAATTAGCCATTCCACAAACGTCATTGCAACGTATTTGCAAAAGATTTGGGTCTTAAGGCTTATAAAGTTCAGTTAACACAGGAATTCAGGCCGACCGATCATCAACAACGTCGTGTCTTTGCTGATTGGGTCGTTGAAATGCATGAACATGATCCGGAATTCCATCGAAAAATCATCTTGAGTGATGAGGCCCATTTCCACCTCAGTGGCTTCGTCAACAAACAAAATTGTCGCATCTTGGGCTCGGAAAACCCAAGAGTTATTGTTGAAAAGCCTCTCTCTATCCTTAACGTGTGACTGTTTGGTGCGGTTCATGGTCCGGCAGAGTCATTGGACCTTACTTTTTCGAAAATGAGGCTGAAGCAACAGTTACGGTGAATAGATTGCGCTATCGGGAGATGATTAATGCTTTTTATGGCGAAAATTGGATAGTATTGATCAAGACAACGTTTACTTTCAACAAGACGGCGCTACGTGCCACACAAGCAACGAAACCATTGATCTTTTGCCGGAGAAGTTTCCGGACCGTGTTATCTCACGAAGTAGAGATGTGTAACTCAGTGAATTTTTGTACGCCAACACAGTGACTCAAGCGCAGCTCCCCGTGTCAACTCATTGAGTTAACTCAAAATTGCGCTATAGCGCAGTAATAACCCGCGGGCATCCGGCACTCGGCAGTGTCACAGCACGGCGCACAAAATATGACTCACTCCAGATCATTGTAGAATTGGGCCGGGGCAGGGTACTGGGTAGTTCGTGGAGCTCGTTTGCATAATACTGGCCAAAAAATTTGGGTTAATTTCTTTTGTATAGTCTTTTTCGACAGATTTTAGCATACTATACAATTTTGGAACCTACAACAAGGTTACCCCATAAAATGAGTTACATGTTGCTGTTATTCACAGACCATGTCTCAAAACGCCCCATTAAGCTATTTATTCTGTTCAGCGGCTATTGGAAGTTCTGAAGAAAAAGCCGTTTTGTTCAGATTCAGAATTTATATAGTGTACAATATCGTTAATATAACAGAGAAGTTGAAAGTGCTAAAAACAATTGACAATTACCATTTTCGTTGAATTAAATGATCCAGTTCAACAAGAGCTTTGTAGTGTATTTGCCGAGTTATGATACCGTATTCGTTAGGAACACACTGATACCTTAGCGCTGAGCGCCTCGTTGAGTTGAGTTGCGCCATGAGTCGATGGATAGACAATGTGAGTTGACACACTCAACACAGTCAACTGAGTTGGCGCAATTGCGCGGCGTAACGCTGTGTTACACATCTCTATCACGAAGAGGTAATCACAATTGGCCGCCGAGATCTTGTGATTTAACACCTTGCGACTCCTTCCTTTGGGGCCACGTGAAAGAGAAGGTCTACGCTAATAACCCAGCGTCGATTCAAGACCCCAAGATGGAATTCGTGAGGCTATCGAGTACATAGGGCAGCCACTTTGCGATTTGGTTATGGAAAATTTCATTAAATTCATATGGTCCTGTAAGCGTGGTCGTGGTGGTCATTTGCCTGATGTTATTTTCCACTATTAACGGCGTAGCTTCTTCTTTATAATGAAATAAACATCCGATCATTTATATTGAAAGATGGCATTTTTCTTTGAATATCAAAATAACCCCTTTTATTGGAAAACCCTTTATCTAGACAGACAGACTAGGTCGCATCTCACTATGGCCTGAATTTCAGCAAGGGACATATGGACCAAATTTCTAACAAGCCTTAAGAAACATGGCAAGTATAGAATAAAAAGGTGGATAATCTTATATTTCCATTTCAGTTGACTATACAACATTTTCGTGCCGCAGCATAAAATTTTCACTTCACGTTTCTACGAACAAAATAACTACCAGGAAAAAAAGAGAACACCAAATAACATACACCAATTATGTTAGTTCCTCAACAATATATTTCCAAAACGTGACGACGTGATTACGTTCATTCTTTTCAGCCATCACCAATTCGATTTCTTGGGTACCTCGAGCTTGGGATTCAATAGCATCGTGAACAACTAATAATAATAATATCATCTATTAGGTACCGGGTGGATCATCAGCCATACACTATAGATGTAAATAATTGGTTATAAATATGGTACCCATATCCGAGTAATTACTTCGAAAATTTTCGAGGGCAATCTATCTAGGTGATGTTTTGGATTGAAGCAGAGTTATAAAGCTGTCTCGAATGATTGATTTTCGTAATAATAATCCCGAGGCGGCCAATCAGGTCCCATCTGGGTACACGTCTTTTTTAAATGAGAAAAAAGATTGTTGGATGAACTAACGAAGTGAATTTTATGTTTCGTATAGTTATAGATATAAGTCGTACGAAATTATTAAATCGAGTTTGATAATCTCGCCAAAAGTTGTTATGATTTCGAATAGTTGTGTCTTTAATTGTGTGTATTTGGTTCGTTTTGC
Organism: Propylea japonica; assembly: GCA_013421045.1. Lineage (NCBI taxonomy): Eukaryota > Metazoa > Arthropoda > Insecta > Coleoptera > Coccinellidae > Propylea > Propylea japonica. The sequence goes on from CM024239.1 coordinate 1,648,456, forward strand.
TATATCTTGTAGAAAGAATCCAGCTGCCACTACAGTCGTGATTCTAGAACCATCTGTGTATCATTTGAAGGTTTTATCTTTGAAATACACTGCGCAAAAAAATTAACGCACATTATGGAAATCTCAAATTTATTCTACAACTGAAGGTGTTCTCAATGATAATTATTCTTATCAGAATTATGCATCCATATGTTATCCACTTTTCAACGTTTCTCTTCAATACAGCTGTTTTTTTCCCAGCGGGAATAAAAAAAGATGAAATTATCAGATTTTGAATGTATGGGCTCCATTCTGAAATCAGTTGTTCTCGATCAATTCTAGTGATCAATAATTTTTCTTTCGTTTGATTTTTTACACTCGATCGCTTGGCAACGCGAAACGCGCAATTTGCCAAGCGGTAGTTTGCGAGAAGAAGGGTGGACATTCACAAGAATTGCATAAAGGTTTGGAGTTTTCCATACAAGTGTGTCCAGAATGTTGCATCGATTCAGGGAGACAGGAATGAATGTTCGAAGACCAGGACAAGGTAGACCACGGGTAACAACTGCCATTCAAGAACGTTACTTGAGAGTTTCTTCGTTGAGACAACGGTTTGCAACCGCTCGCCTCCTTCAAAATCAGCTTGAGCAAACTCATGAGGTGCAAATGAGCACTCAGACAATAAGAAATCGCCTCAGAGAATAAGATTTAAGGCCTCGTGTCGCGGCAAGAGGCCCAGCTCTTACCCCAGCCATCGATGGGAGCGTTTAGATTTTGCGAGAGAGCATATCCATTGGGAAGAGGCTGAATGGGAAAGTGTTCTCTTCACTGATGAGTCTAGATTCTGCCTCTACCATTGTGATCGACGTTCCCTTGTATACAGACATCCATATGAAAGATGTGCTCAGTGCAATTTCCTGAATAATACTGGTTTCGGGGGAGCCAATACATTCAAAATCTGATAATTTCATCTTTTTTCATTCTGCTGGAAAAAAACATCTGTGTTGAAGAAAAACGTTGAACGTGGATAACATATGCATGCATATTTCTGATAAAAATAATCATCATTGAGAACACCTTCAGTTGTAGAAAACATTTGAGATTTCCATAATGTGCGTTAATTTTTTTTGCGCAATGTATTTGGTAGCGTATTCCGTTCTTCATTTTTCTTCTTCCACATGATCGAGTTAAAGTTCTTGTCGATGCTCACAGATAAGAATATAGATATCACCTCTGTGCTACGAACTACAGTCAAATGCATATCTTCTCCTCAAAATTTCTTCGATATGCGAAAAAGGCTGCTGTGCAAAAACCATGATGGTTTATCAAACCAGATCTGGATTTGCGAAAAATTGTTCACAAACCCATAATACCGGGTAATCATCTTGTGGAACTAAATGAACCAAAATAAATCTGCTGGACGCACGTTTGCAATTTGTGATGAACTCATCATTTATTTATTCTAACAAATTCATCAAATCCTCGTTTCGGTACCTAATAAGAGAATAGGATAACTCAATAAAGCAGAAATGAATCGATTCGTTTCGGATGATAAAAAAGTGGACTCTCTCATAAGATTCACTCGGAACAAAAACAGATTACAATGGATGGTTGTATCTATAATTTCATGGCTAATAGAATTTTCTTGTGACCGGATTAAAATGAATCTATTCTGTTCATCGGAAATTTCTTCGCGTCATTTCTTTTTCGATTGGCTTTTCTGGTTTTTTGGTGATGAATTGATTTGATTCATACAGTCCAGTAGCGAATCCACGAAATTTTAAGTAAAAAGATGTCAGATTCGATGGTTGCGGGAACCGTTGAGCCTATAGTTCAAATAAGATACGGGGTGTTTTTTAAATTGAGACTATGTACACCAAAATATGTCATTATATCGAAAATTGATTATGAGAATATCAACCTCTTTCAGGCAAAAGAACGAGCCCGGATTTGATTCTGCTTGATTTTAAGAGCAAAATACATACATCATTTGAAATTAGGTTTCTCGAATAATAAGCAGTCTATGTTCTGAGAATGAGAATAATATTTGCTCTATTTCATTTGAAATATATTGATAGAAAATCTTTGTGGGTTATTTTTTGCTTCATACAAGATGAGACAAAATAGGAAAAATGAGAAAAAAATCTACATTCATCGATTTTTATTTTTGTTTAATTACAGTTATTTCACAACTGAATCCAAATTCAAAAGTCATTATTACCAGCTTTCTTTCGATCAACTGCCCAATACGCAGGCATTCCAGAAAACAAGTCATTATTGAAATTTTAGTAAAATCATTCCCCCATTCTTCCTGAAGGCTTAAAACTCATTCCTGAAAAGTTGAAAATGGTTTATTGGTAATTCCATTCGTGCTCAATTGGATTAATGTCTGGTGAGTTTGCTGGTCAGTTCATTCTCTGATGGATATTGTTTAATGAAGAATGATTTGAACCCTTTGTGTGATATGTGGTGGGGCGTTATCATCCTGATAAACTTATCCCCAAAAAACTTGCTTCTTTATGTACGGCAACTAATCTTTAAAAATCAAGAGCACCTTTTAAACGTATAGATCAAAACAAATGTGACATTATCAGTGAGTTTGATAGATTTGTACATGCCTGAAATAGTAATTTAATCAACTAGGTTATCAAAACAGCGACTAATAGTTACGCGTTAATAGTTCAAGACCATTCGTAGCTCGATTAATAACCGAGTTTTTACAAGATTTTTCCGCCGATCTCAATATGAATTGTGTATAAATTGTTGATTGAAATGCATTCTCATTTTGGACAAGACATACATTTTTTCTATGTATCTATATTCCAATAGAGTTTTGACATTTCTCGTAGTGCTTTTGAATACTTTGTGAACGGTTTGCCATGAGGATTGCACATTAAAGTAGCATAAATTGAGCATTGAAATGGTCCTTAATGATCAAATTCGTACATATCGAAATCACCTTTTATTTTGAGATCGACGGAAAATGACTCTCATTTGGAAAAAGTTGAAAGATAGCAATATTTTGTTGAACATAATTCGAAGTAGACATTCAAGAGCGAAAATTAGTCTGATCTTAATTAGCAAAAATGTCCATACATTCCTGGATCTATCGTCTGGAATATTTCTGCCTTCATTCTCCATAATTCCAGGAACGAAACTCGATTTTCGTTTCCACTCGATTCGTCACTGATAACGAACAAAAACCCAATCCTCAACCAAAAGTCGCACAGCATAAATAATTTCCCAGTTTTTCCAACTTGGATTCGAGAACAAACCGCTTCGATTCGAATCGAACCAAGGGTTCGGAAAAAAAATTGATGTCCCAGAAATGCGTGAGCTGGATATTAATCCACATGTACATGCCTGAAATAGACTAATGATCAAGATATTTTAATGCGTTCGCTTCGCTCACGCGTTAATAGTTCAGGACCATTAGTCGCTCGATTAATAAATAACCGAGTTGATTACAAGATTTTTCCGACGATCTCAATATGAATTGTGTATGAATTCTTGATGAAATACATTCTCATTTTTCACAAGACTCACATTTGACATAATTGAATTTCTATTTATCTATGTTCCAGTAGAGTTTTGATTTGATATTCATTTTTCGTAGTGCTTTTGAATACTTTGTGAATGGTTGCCATGAGGATTGCACATTAAAATAGTAGAAATTGAGCATTAAAAGGGTCATTAATGATCAATTTCGTACACATTAAAATCACCTTTTATTTTGAGATCGACGGAAAATGACTTTCATTTTGAAAAAGTTGAAACATTATTCGAAGTAGACATTTAAGAGCAATTAGTCTGATTAATCAGGAAAAATGTCCATACTTTTCTGGATCTATCAGTCTGGAATATTTCTGCCTTCATTTCCATAATTCCAGGAAGAAAACTCTATTTTCGTTTCCACTCGATTCGTCGCTGATAACGATAAAAAACCCAATCCTCAACCAAAACTCTCACAGCATAAATAAATTTCCCAGTTTTTCCAACTTGGATTCGAGAACAAACCGCTTCGATTCGAATCGAACCGAGGGTTCGGGAAAAAAATTGATGTCCCAGAAATGCGTGAGCTGGATATTAATCCACCAAGTCACCTTATCGTTATCTTGATGATGGGTTTCAAAATTCAATAGACATTATTAACAGCCTTTCTTTCGATCAACTGCCCAATACGCAGGCATTCCAGGAAACAAGTCATTAATGAAATTTTTAGAGAATATCGTTCCATTCTTTCTGAAGGGTTAAACTCAATTCCTGAATATGGGTTTTTTGTCAGTTCCATTCGTGCTCTCTGGATATTGTTTAATGAAAGTTGTGTGAAATGTAGTGGGGCGTTATCATCCTGATAAACGAAATTATCCCCAAAAACTTGCGCATTATTGATCCACCTTGAAAGGGTAACATCACAGGTGAATTGAGTCGCTCTAGTCTGCCTAGAACTCTCCAAAACCTTTCTCGTCGATTATCACTCTGTGAATCGACAAGGCACCAGTCTTCAGGCAGCGCTGCCGTTTTCCAGGAAAAGGGCCACTATGCACCTAAATAAAAATCCATGAAATTTTTGAAAGTTGCGCAATCTGGTGGTTCGATAATATTTCTTTATGTACGGCAACTAGTCGTTAAAAATCAAGAGCACCTTTTAAACGTAGATCAATAACAAATGTGACATTTATCAGTGAGTTGATAGATTTGCGCATACCTGAAAATGACCTTAATTTTGAGAAGGTTGAAAGGTAGCATCGAGATATAATAGAGAAGGACGCTATGACATACAATTGAGTAAGGAAAAATAGTACCACTGGACGGGGCTAGTCGGGGACCATTATGGCGGAAAGTTCAGGATTGAATTCAGTTGCCAGTTTTTTCTGTTCGCAAATTTCACCCAAAAAATACGACGTGTTGGGTTCCTGTTCAAATAAGGTCAATTGAATATCAAATAAACAGTTTTTCTTCAGGCGATAATATACACATATACATACAGATATTCAGATTACCAAGACAGACTAGCAAAAATTTCGAATGCGATCAGTTCAGTTCAGTACTCACCACTACCTGTGATATGTTTTTCTTCTAATTTTCTTCTTATCTGTCTCTTCTCTGCTTGAAGAAAGTAATGGCGCATCTGATACCACGTTTATTTCAATGATGGAAACTCTATACTATCCTCTATCTCTATGAAAGGTAGTAATATTTTGTTGAACATAATTCGAAGTAGAGATTGGAGAGCAATCACTCAATTAGTCTGATCTTTATTAACAAAAATGTCCATACATTCCAGGACCTATCGATCTGAATCATTCCCTCATTCATCCTCCATAATTCCAGGAAAGAAACTCGATTTTTGTTTCCACTCGATTCGTCATTGATAACGAACAAAAACCAAATCCTCAACCAAAAGTCGCAAGCTAAATAATTTCCCAGTTTTCCAACTTGGATTCGAGAACAAACCGCTTCGATTCGAACCGAACCAAGAAGGGTTCGGGGAAAAAATTGATGTCCCAGAAATGCGTGAGCTGGATATTAATCCACCAAGTCACCTTATCGTTATCTTGATGATGGGTTTCAAATACAAACATGCCTTGACCGTCTACGCCGCCGCACCGATCATTACCGTGGAAACGAAACCAGCATCATCAACTTGATGTCTCACTTTGCCTGGCCGAAGAACCTGATGAAACCAACAACGGACGGCCGGCCGACAGTGGCGTAGTAGTATTATTATGTATACAGGATACAGGTTTGGAAATTCACATCTGAAACATACGATATACAATGCATCAGACAGAGAATTATCCGTCTAGTTGCACAGATGAATATAGTCGAGACAATCACGTGCTGTAACACACTGAATTCCGTTGTCTTATTGCAATATTCTAGTCTTGTCTCTTATCGTTGAGAGGAGCGTAATTCATTCAGTATGGTAGGTAACAGTAAATCCTTGAATCGAATATTACGGGCAGCCTGACAAATTATAGTATATAACATTACTAGCAAGGTAAGAGGGTTTTTACTGGCGAATGGAGGATATAATTGACGAGCCGCAGGCGAGTCAGTTACCTCCTTGAGCCAGTAAAACCCGTTACCTTGCGTGTATTGTTTTATATTTTATTTGTTTCTCATTTGTGAAAAGGTTAGATAAATTCCAAAAAAATCTCAAGAGTTTGTCGCAAATGTCGTGAGCTATGCATTATATATGATTATTATTTATGACATCGGAAAATTATGACAACTGTCAGTGGCTTTACGAGAGGGAAGTCCTTCGAGAATATTTTGCTCATTTCTGACGACAAAGGCCAGATCCAAATGAAAACAAGGCATGAATATCGTTTTAAATACTTTTATAGCGTTTATTACTAAAAATATTTGTTCCAGGAACGATGAAATTAGAAGAATGAATAAAATTAGAAGCGGAGTACGTGAAACTGTCAGTGAGTTTACAGGTCAAAAGACCTTTAGGATATTGGCAATTTTGAGAAGGAAAACAAATATATACGAATAAAACAAGGTACGAATATCGTTTTCGAATAGTTCGAGAACGTTCATTGAGAAATACATTTGTTCCAAGAACTCTGAAATTAAAAGGATTAATGAAATCAGAAGCAAGTTCTTGACAACTCTCGATGTAAATAATACTACTAACTTGTAAAAATTTTGCAAGTTAACTGTCAGTTTTACAAGTCAGTGACTTGATAAAATAAACTTTCTTGATTAATATTGTGTTTTTGGAAACTGACGTTTACAAATGAGAAACAAATAAAATAATTATATACGTTTACTACAGGTTCCCTACCAATCCTACCATACTGCGATAAGAGAGAGACAATACTACATTATTGCAATGAGACAACGCAATTCGTTCAGTTACAGCACTTGACTATTTCGACTATTCATCTGTGCAACTGTAGGGAAGAATTCTCTGTCTGATGCATTGTAGGTATGTCGTATGTTTTCGATGTGAATTTCCAAATCTGTATAATGGAACACACCTATACAGGTATCGAAAAACACATCGAAAACATACGATATTCAAGGCATCAAAAAAGAAAACAGTGGTATAATCGAATGATTCAGGTGCTACGTTTCTGATGAAATGATGGTCAACTGCGAATACTGTTCTCGAATCCAGTATAATTGAATATTTAATACGTCAAATAATTAACTTTTCTACTTATTATTCATAATATAGTATAATATCATGTATTTATCCTTATAAATAAATGATTATTAGCCTTCCATACTGCTTGAACTGGACCACTCCAACATTGCTCACAGTTGATCATTCATTTCTGACTCCATCTATGGAAGACGATGATCCTTGTAGGGTCCTTTAGCTGTCTTCGAAGAACAGAAAATCCGAGAATTCTTCACTTGGTAGCCCAGCTAATTTTGGTTTAGAACCTAAATTGTATGAAGTGAAAGGCGTTTTCGGAAACTTATCAGGGTTATAAACTCGATCCATTGGGTCACCTGACGGATCTTCTCGGATCACGGACCTGTTTAGAATTTGAAGTGTCAGACGTATCAATAACAACCAAATATTTTATGAATTTCTTATATCGGTCCCAGTCTATTTTCGGATTGTCTCTAGCTTTGCTTGCATTGATTGACTTTTGTGAAATCTTTTTATTTCTGGTGTGTCCTTTCATGTTTAATGTTATTTTTGAGCACCCTATGTTAAATAAGTGAAGAATTGGGTTTTTTCGGTGCAGTTTATTTTTGGATTATCACTAGCATTTATTGCTTGCATTTATGTGAAATCTGTCTTATAATTTCTGGTGTGCCCTCCCATGTTTAATGTTATCTTTGAGTAAGTCTGTTAAAAAAGAAGAGAAGGCTGCAGTTTAAGCGCAGAAAAATCTGAATACAAAGTTATGAAGAAGTTGTTTTACATTACTTTCTTGGCTCATAGAACCACACATTTTACATTAAGCCAAATTCTCTACTCTTTCCATAATTTTTAGGAATAGAATACAGTGAAACTTCCCTATAACGAAAGCGCTAAATCCGCAAAAAATCGTTATGAAAAAATTTCGTTATACAGAAAAATTGTTTCTGTTGTCGGCAATGTCGCGGTCGACTTTACCGATAAATTTAAGTTTATCATTCAAACTTAAGCACTTGCTTTCAGACATTTTATCACAATTTTTCACACTAGCGTATTGGTTAGAATGAAACCAAACAGCCAGGGGTGTATTTAAAAATGTTTCAGAAGGATCTCTCTGCCCGCCGTAATGATTTAGTTTAAGGTTAAGGATTTATTACGTACGGAAAATTTTCGGAAAAAACCAACCCTGATTCCTTCTTACTTGTACTTATTCAAAGAGTGATGTTCTTTGAATATTTCGTTGTAGAGGGAATTTACTTCGTTTTAGAGGATTTTTTTAACATGGAATTTGGATTCAAGGTGCAATGTCTTGTACGAAATTCGTTATACAGACGTTCGTTATAGGAAAGTTCCACTGTATTTCGTTAAAATTTCGGAGCGTTTCTCTAGAGAAGGGGGTCAGCACGCCACTGAATGTTAACCGTGGTCCCCCCAGGTAATCTAGGTGCGGGAATAATGAGAACATTGTGTCGTGTCGAAGAATACGTAGACGTAGAGGTGTGTAATTATGCCGATGCCGTCCAGAAAAAATCGTACATCTAATATAAATAAACGCTTTTTAACGAGAAGGAACAAGCTCGAACTTCTGTAGTTCCATGCAATTAAACATCTCTTGTCGTTTTTCTCAAGTGTTTGATGGAATGGGGGACAGGCGCCATCACTGGCACGAAAACGATGCGAATAATGGTGAGAAATTCGGATTCTTGGAAGATTCATCCCCGAATAGATTTGACTTTTTTTCTGTTAATTATGTGAAAAATATGTGACCTACATTTTGAATCCATTAAGGGCAATTTGTATCTAAGATAACTTCTGATAAATTTATAATCATGGAATATGTCACAAAATAGTACATTATGCAACGAGCGTATAATGATAGCTATTATTCATGAGGTGAAGTTTAGCCCAAATCACAATGTGAATAACAGCCGTTATACGCTAGTAGCATACTATACGACTACTGAAATACATATTTCTTGAAGATTTTAACATTTGACGACCGCGACAAGACCCTTCTATGACAATCGTGGAAAAAGTCAAGTTGACACATGAGAAATTTTTGTATATTTAGTATAAAAAAAAGCTTAATTGATATAATAAAAGTAGATTTGGCCCTCGATTGACAAGGTATACCATATTTGTTAGTTGGAGTACTTTAGAATACTGAAGAAATAGCAATTTAAAGAATATTATATCAAAGCTAAATCTATAAAACATCTGACAGCAGTGATTAATATCTCATTATTCCCTTGTAATTAATGGGTATTATTATGGCCGAGCACAGAGACGTACAATGGACGGATTTTATAATAGTTGTGAATAAAATATGTGACAACAGCTCAGGTATATTCAGTCTTATGTTATGAATTCAGTTTGGCGTAATGATTTTGACCCACCAAGTGGATCGAATTAACAATGGAAGAAAACTCTAAGAACTATTGGCGCCATTGTAATAATTTATGAATTCAATATTTCTCTTCAAATATTCAACCAATTTTGAAATTTGATTTACCGTTTTCAAATATGGTAGATTCAACTCTCAAGTCCTTTTGCAATAAATTTATTTCATTTTTCTTCGGAAATTTCTGTTTAACATAATATGTGGTATTGTATGGCGTGGATTCGAGAAGCTGTTCTCTGAATGGAAACACATGCAAATCTTTGTAGTAAATTATTCACTATTGTTCACGAAGCAGAAATAATTAGTTGTACTATTTCATGCAAGTAGTAATTTAATCAAATTATTCCTGTTCCGTGAACAATAATGAATAATTTACAACCAAAATCGTATATTTTACCGTTTAGAAAACAGGTGCTACAGCTTCGCAGGTCTTATGCAATATATAAAATTAATAAATATCTAGTTTACCGCCCAGTTACCGATTTTCAAAATATTTGGCATATTGTTTCTTTAGGATGTTGATGCCACAGTTTCCATTTGAGCACCGGCAAATCAATATTTCTCGAGAAAATCGAAAAAGATCTTCTATAAACCGTTCATTATTCAAGTGCCACTTCTCTTAATTAGAACCAGATCTTTTTTATTTAAAAATGAGTTTTTTTGGATGATTCTCACTCTTATAAACACTTGGCATTGTTCCTATCTTAGCTAATCTAACATAACTCAAGCTAACCTATTAGCAATATATAATATACAGGGGTCCCGTAATTAGACCGACAAACTTCTAGTGGACATTATTGATCGTATTTTAGACAGATTCGATCCAAATCAAAATTGCAAAATTGCTTCGTTAAGGAGCTAGTGCCCTTGAAGATGACGTCCTGTCCACACTTTTTGCAACACATTCGCAAAACGAGTCACATAAAGTGCTGAAAGTTTACACATTGGCTAATATCAAAAATACGCATCATTAGATTGATGGATTTCTTCCATGTCAAGCACAATCGTATCATTTGGGGGGGAGGGGCGTGCGCAGGGTATTTTTAGTTGAAACTTTTTAACCCTCATTATTTCGCGAGATTTACATCATATTCATAAACTCTGATGTTTTTTCTTGAAAAAGATGCACTTGTATAATAACGCCCAGATGCACCATTTCTGAATAAAATAGATTTGAAATTTTCTCTCTCTTCACTAAGTCTTAGAGTTAGTTAAATGATAAAAATATTTTTTTCTCAGAAATGCCGCATCTGGGCGTTATATACAAGAGTATCTTTTTTCAAGAAAAAACATCAGATTTTATGAATATGATGTAAATCTCGCGAAATAATGAAAGTTAAAAAAGTTTCAACTAAAATACCCTTCGCCCCCCCCCAAATGATACGATTGTGCTTGACATGGAAGAAATCCACTCAATCTAATCGATGCGTATTTTTGATATTAGCCAATGTGTAAACTTTCAGCACTTTATGTGACTCCGTTTTGCGAATATGTGGCAAAAAGTGTGGACAGGACGTCATCTTCAAAGGCACTAGCTCCTTAACGAAGCAATTTTCCATTATATGATTTGGGTCGAATCTGTCTAAAATATCATCTATAATGTCCACTAGAAGTTTGTCTGTCTAATATGGGACACCCTGTATATCCTTATACAATGCTATTAGCTTAGGTTAGGTTAGGTAAGATAGGAACAGTGCCAAATGTTTATAAGGTTTGGAAATCAATCAAAAACACTTATTTCTCACTGAAAAAACAAAGGTCTGTCTCGTGTTAAGACAAATGGTACCACAATTATGAACGATTTATAGAAGTTCTTTTAAATTTTCTCGGGAAATATTGATTAGCCGTTGCTCAAATTGACACTGTGGCATCACGACATCATAACGAAACAATATGCCAAATATTTTTCGAAAATCGGTAACTGGGCGGTGAACTAGATATTTATTTATTTTATACCTAGCTGTCACTGTGTTTGCTTCAGAAGCAGAAGCGATATCTGAGTAGAATAACTTTTCATTTCTTCCAGATTACCCTCAAATTGGTCCTATTGAAGTAGCAATAAACTCTAACGACCAACCAGAACCACTTCGAACATCATTCGAAAACTCTGAAAAACAAATTCCCCTAGAACTACCTAAGCTTAGCAGACCAAACGGCCTATGACGATACTCAATTTCTTGCACTAGAGCCCTAAACCGTTTTTGTGCTCTAAATATTCAAAGATCATCGGCAACGATCCAAAGTAAGATCTTAATCTCCCCAGAATGTGAGCCATTAAAACAAAGTGACTGCTCATTCGATCGACTGGCATGCGAATCGAAAATCCCATCAGAAAAACTGAGTAATTTCATCCGAGACATCGGGTAATTCCGATCGTTCGTTTTTCCTTGTTGGTCAATCTTCAATCTCTGCCTATCTTTTTTCATTAAAATAGGACCATTCGGATTCAGGCTCTCGTTTGTCAGCCTCTAAATAAAGAAGTAAAGGCATTAATTTGATTATGTAATTGACTGGGTAGGTAGAGAGAGGTTATCTGGACCCGGCGATATAACTCCTTTTACAGAGAAACGGAGGAAATAACTGATAGAGATTTGATCGTAAAATGAGACAAGATAGACTGGTGCTTAGAAACGGCTCGCATTTACGACTGCGGCTCGAAATGAACTCATCTGAATTTCGTTCCATGTGGAAAAAGTTTGGGAACGATCGTGTGGGCGTTAGGTTATGGGCTCGTTTGGAGAGAAATCGATTTTGGTATCGGGTTGGGAACGATCGATGAGTCCTGGGAAAAAATATGGTCTTCTGCGTTGATTGGGCATTACATGGCGTAGTTCTAATGAAATAAAAATAAAAATATCTGTAAGCCTCTACTTAGTCAATACTAGAGCAATTTACAACACAATTACTTCTTCTATTCAACGTTTCGTCCAGCATTCGCCAAACATCGACAGAAAAACACTTTTAACTCTTAACAAGAAAAGCAATTTCAGACACTTTGAAATCATTTGTAACCATCGAGATATAATAGAGAAGAGACGCTATGATATATAATTCAGTAAGAAAAAATAGTAGACTTAGCAAGGCTAAGTCGGGTACCAATATGGCGGAAAGTTCAGGGTTGAATTAAGTTGCCAGTTTTTTCTTTTCACAAAGTTCACCCAAAAATACCACGTGTTGGGTCTTTAGGAGTTCTGTTCAAATAAGGTCAATTGAATATCAAATAAAAAATTTTTCTTCAGGCGATAATATACACATATAAAAAGATATCAGATTATCAAGACAGACTAGCGAACATTTCGTATGTGGATCTGTTCAGTACTCATCCCTACCTATCATAATTTTTTCCTCAAATTTTCTTCTTATCTGTCTCTTCCCTACTTGAAGATAGCCTTGCAGTGCACGATACCATTTTATTGTAATTATTCAGCAGAAAAAATCACAATTTAACTAGAAACAGTCGCAAGAATCACAATTCCTTCAGAAAATTCAATGATTGTCAATTTTGACGTTAGGTGGTAGTAATATGGCGCATCTGATATAACGTTTATTTCAATGATGGAAACTCTATAGTCTATACTATCCTATCTCTATGTTTGTAACACTCATCAGAAAACAATCGATGGCTTAGATCTATTTTTGTTTTATTCAATTGTCAAACAAATTATTCCATCTTTTTTCAACTGAAACTTATTATTATTGAAGCCCAGATGTTTTTTTATATCTAACAGACGTTTAACTGAAGAGGTTTTCGGTAATTGACATGAGTGCTGCTTCCTTCAATTTTCTACGTTTTAGTTTTTCTGCTGTTGATTATATGTAAAGTTTCACCCCACAAAATCCTGTGGTCTACATTCAAAGAATATTGGACAAACTTTGACTTATGAGTATCTTCCTGTTGAGCTAATTTTTCATATTCTTTGAACATTCAAAGCACGTTTGGTTTCTCCAATATATGCCATACCGAACTCACAAGGTACTTTTGTATATGCGAATTATGGTTAGTTGAATGTCATTATCAGGTTTTACTTGAGTTAGATTAGCCCTGATTGAATCTTGAGAATTGAATGCTCTTCTCACATTGCACTTATTTCCAATTCTTCTAATTTCTTCAGAAATGAGTCATTGTAGGTTAGGCTTCTTTTTGTACCATTGTGTCCATCCAACTGCACTCCAGATATACACTGAAACTTCCCTATAACGAAAGTGCTAAATCCGCAAAAAATTCGTTATGAAGAAATTTCGTTATACAGAAAATTTGTTTCTATAGTCGGCAATGTCTCGGTCGACTTCACTGATGAATTTAAGTTTATCATTCAAATTTAAGCACTTCGTTTTAGACAACTTTCATACTAGAGTAATGGTTAGATTGAAACCTATCAGCTTGGAGTGTATTTCAAACTGTTTCATAAGGATCTCTCTGCCCGCCATAATGATTTACTTCAAGGTCGGGATTTACTTCGTTTTAGAGGGTGTTTTCAACATGGAATTTTCATTCAAGGTGCAATGTCTTGTACGAAATTCGTTATACAGACGTTCGTTATAGGGAATGTCCATATTTTCAATTTATTCAATTGTATCTTCTTGAAAAGACCATATTTGTGATTCTGGTTAATACTTTCGAGAACATGCTGCTGTTCTCACATGGTGTCGGGACCATAAGGATCAAGTAAAACAGAAAATGGATAAGTCAGTTCGCCGACGTTTCAGAAATGAATTTCTCCATCTTCAGTATCATTATAATACGAAAAAATACATAAAAATACTATAAGGCAAAAATAGGGCGAGACTATAAAATTGAACAGTTTCATTCTACAAATTTATCACTACCAAACCCCAAAATACCAAAATAGTACCGGCGAAACCATTTTTCATCGGCTGTTAATGTTGCTCGTTCTTCTTCCGTGCGATGTGTCAGAAAGTGCCTCGAAGACGTGACGAACCCATCCGTTACCCTGTAGCCCCCATAATGAAGGGGAGAATGCGGTTTCCCACGTGCTAATGGGGGCGCGGAGCCCTACGTCATTATCCTCTTCAACATGTGATGTGTGTGATTTGTGATGGGGATGAAAAACGAGATCATCATTACTGTACGCTTCCTTTTGATGATACCTTGGCTCTTGATTGGAGAAGGATCGTTAGTCGATGCCAAATGTGGTCTATAATGAGTCGAGATTGTTATTGTATCGGCTTTGGGCTACCCCATTAATTAATTCTATGAGGCACTCAATTATTATTGAAATTAATCGAATATTTCCATGAATATAGTTTAGTGAGTTTCGTATTGAAATTGTTTTTTGGCGCAACTGTTTTCTGTATGTTTCAATTATATTTTACAAAACTAATGATATTTGTGCTCTGAAACATCTTACAGTATATAATATCGCCAATGCTCTTCAACAACTTATCCGTAAAAAGATTCTCGTGCACAATATTTCGTTGAAAGAATCTTGTTCACAATATTATAATTACATAATTTATTTTTACTTGTATAGTACTTGAGATTGGTACCAAATATATAAATGCAAAATTTCAGCATGATCGGAATAATATTCCGGAAATTATTGTAAAACTGAAATCTGTAAAACTTGACAATTAAAAAAATTAATTCAATGGTTCTGATGATGCCCTCCCCTTGAAATTCTGCATGAACATTAAGTATCTTAATTTTCATATACAAATGAATTTCACTTTGAATCGAATATTTTGTTATAGAAATATGAAGTTTCTTCCTTTCAATATTCCAATTGAATTTTCTGTGGTTCTGTTTACACATTGACCACAAAATTTGGCATATTGCTTATTATGCATCTTACATGTGGCCCCAAAATTTCTTTTCGATTAGTTTCGTTTTGTCTGATATATCGAGGATGACCATATTGAATGGTCATATTTAATGGAACACCCTGTTCGATTTGGCTGGTTAACGAACTTAACCGAGGCATTTAGGAAACGAACCAACCCAAAAAATCTAAAGTCTCTAGGACAATCCCTTCGAAAGTAATCGTGCTAACGGACGGCCGGAAGACCCCAGCAGAGACAGAATTAAATTTGACCACGGATTCGTTAACAGGGAGTCGGTTTGAGACATTTGGGCATTAGAACTAGAGCTCAAAAAGTGATCATATACCAAATTTCACTGACGAAATGTTATGACTCTTTCTCAATTTTTATGTTCAACATAACTTTTTTGTCTTTGTCAGTATGGATCTGTCACTCTGGGTAAAAATTTCAATCAATCTCATAGAGTAGAGTAAGAAGTGAGAAATGGTTTCTTCAACAGCCTTCTGCGTGAAACATGTGTCACCATGTATAAACAAGCCGACTATCTTAATTTGTGTTCAAAACAGACCGGGTTTCCGTTAATGTGGCAAACGTTAGAAACTTGCCATATGGCATAGGAATAAATTCGAAATTTTTGGAACTTTACCTCGAAACGTTCAGCTGTTATATTTAAATAAAATTCACTGTGGAGAGGAAGAGGAAAAATGAAAGTTGTAGCAAAAATTCATTAAAATTCGGACTACATTCACGTTTATAAAAGTAAGGTTGGTTCTCCAGAAATGTTTTCAGCATCAAAATGCTTTCTATCATTCGATATGTCCAAAATAGACGGACCTGTTATTATTAACTAACAAGATCATAAAAAGCGTTCTAGTGCACTGCGACCTAATGGTCTAATCTCAGGTATAATGTGCCCTACGTACCTGGAGATGTCTACGGTACTTGTCCTACAGCTCGCCCTGCTCAGTTCCAGACTCTTGATGAATCTCAAAAACTAGAGTGGTTTCGGGGATGAGATATATTTGTATTTGATAATTTCCTCTCCCAGCCACTCTCCCTGTTCGGAACTAAAGACCAGACAAGCCGTTACGAGATATTTGGAGTTTCCTCCTCTTCTCCACAGAATCTACACTCATCGTTTTCAGCCACATCCAGTCTCACCAGCTGTTTTCGCAGTACGGCAGTATCCCGTGAAATACCTCGAAGAAAATACGGTGAAATGGTATACAGATGGTTCCAAAACCTCTACTCGCTAGGCTCCTCCTGTATGAGCGTCTTTCAAGCGGAAATCTTAGCTATTGAAAGATGTCTAGATATAAATCAAGAAAGAAACTATCAGAAGTGCGATGTAGCCCTACACTCAGATAGTCGAGCTGCTATCAAAGCACTGAACTCCTTGAACTCCTACGTCATCGACTCAAAGATGATCTAGGAGTGCCGGAACAAAATCAATGAGGTAGGCAAGAAAAGTAAGGTCTTTTTAACCAGGGTTCCCAGCTATTCGGGAATCAAAAGAAACGAAGAGGCCAATACACTTGCCAAAGGGGGCGAACGAATGCCACACATTGGCCCAGAACCCTTCAGTGGTATAGGTATATATACCTATAAGAAGGAGTTTCTGGAGGAGGAGAAAGCCGAGAGGGAAAAACTCTGGCGGAATCTCCCAGGAATGGATCATTCCACTAAGTTCCTTCGGAACTTTGAAACATCAGGATCCAGAATATATCTGAATCTTGGTAAGAAACAATAACAACTCCTCACTGGCTTTCTTACAGGACACAGGATGCCTCAGGATGCAACTGTTGAGGATGGGATTGTAGGAACACTGACGAGTGTAGTGTAGTGGGGAGGAGGAAGAAACCCCCATTCACCTAGTCACGGAATGCTTTGACATTGCGAGCCTAAAGGAGAGAATACCTTGGGCGAGAAACTTGTAAGAGTGAGGAACTAGCCTCGTCGAGGCCCTTATAGATATTGGATTTCTTCAGAATCACTCTATCTAATTATATAGAAGGATATAGTTCATCTATATCTTGTTGTAGAGGTTTCAACTTTATATCTGCTGACAACATGACAGTATCATCCAGTTTAACGTCAAGACTGTGTCTATTTATATTCTCTTCTTCGAGGAATATATAGCTCAAATTACTGGTCATAAAAAATGGAAGTTGAGCAAAGGTTATTTCCTACTCAGTCCAGTACTCCACTTAGATATTACCCACTCTTTTTGGTCGCTGAAATGTTAACATGTCCCATCCAAAAGCAACCTACGCCAATGACGTACGGAGATCTTTCCAGTTGTTTCAGAGAGGAACGCAGAGATGCCAGGCGTTCGAACAGCGACAGGTAACAAATCAGTCGACGACCAGATCGGTCTCACCTGGCCACCCGGTCGGCCAATACGGCCAGGCCACCTCGATCAAACCACGCCCATCCGGATCTATCAGAGATATGCGTCAAGAAACAAATGCCGACCAGATAAACCCATCGGAATTTCAGGCAGCGCTCCAGCTCAGATGTGAATACCTGGCTGATTCAGATACTCGGTGTACTGCGATTTTTCTGGACCAAATGAAAAATGTGTTCTACTATGACGTCGAAGTGCCACTGTGATAAGATAAAAATCTGTCAATTGACACTTTTTGATCTGATAATTGACAGATTTAATCTGTCAATTATTGTGATCTGGAAGTTAACGAAAAGTTGGAAGCAACTTGACCCTTATTGAATTGCCAGATTAAATATGTCTATTGCCAGGTTGAATCAGTCAATTGGTAGATCTAAGAGTTAGAGAGAAGTTTAAAGCACTAATTCTCAATTATTGTGCCTATTTGTGACCCATCATACCTTTATCGTACCATTCTACCATTGTAGTTTCTGAGAAATTGACAATTCAAGTTTTTGGTGTGGGCGCACACTCAACAGCAAGCAGATTAAATATATCTATTGCCAGGTTGAATCTGTCAATTGACACTTTGTAATCAATCAATTGATGGATCTAAAAGATAGCGAGTTTCTGGAGAAGGAGAAAGCCGAGAAGGAAAACTCTGGCGGAATCTTCCAAGGGTGAATCATTCCACTAAGTTCCTTCAAGACTTTGAAACAGCAAGATCCAAAAGATATTCGGATCTCGGTAAGAAACAATTACAACTCCCCACTGGCTTTCTCACAGGACACTGTCGCCTCAGGAACCACCTGTTGAGGATGGAATTATCGGACACTGACGAGTATAGGTTCTGTGGGGAGGAGGAAGAAACTCCCATTCACCTAGTCACGGAATTCTTGGGCAATGCGAGCCTAAAGTAGAGAATGTCTTGGGCGAGAAACTTGTAAGAGTGAGGATCTAGCCCCGTTTAAGCCTTCACATATATTGGATTTCATCAGATCTCTGGAACTGGAAGGCGAGCTGTAAAGGGTGTGGCCAGAACAGTTTTGTAAGAGGCCAGAATAGACCTTGGGGTCGCATTGAACTTGTAACCCATTTTCAAACTATAACTATAACTATGGCGTCGTAGTGCCACTGCGATAAAATACAAATCTGTCAATTGACACTTTTAAATCTGATAATTGACAGATTTAATCTGTCAACTGAGATCTACGAAAAAATGCAAGCAACTTGACCTTTATTGAATTGTCAGATTAAATATGTCTATTGGCACGTTGAATCTGTCAATGGACATGATTCAATCTGTCAATTGGCACTTTGGAATCAGTCAATTGATAGATCTAAAAGTTAGCGAGAAGTTCGAAGCACTAATTCTCAATTATTGTGCCTATTAGCATTGAGTTTAAAGATACTTTAATAAAGATATTTTTAAACTAAATGGTGTTAGTGACCCATCATACCTTTATTGTGCCATTGTAGTTTTTAAGAAATTGACAATTCAAGTTTTTGGTGTTGGCACACACTCAAGAGCAACAGTTTAAAATTTTCATAAAATTAATATATCAATATGTAGTGCCTAATTGCTGCTTATTGGAACAAATGGAAAAAATTAATCATTTTTATAACATCAGAAATTAATTAATTTGGTGCTAACTTTTCACAGTACTCACTAACATATTCGAATTACGTTAAAATAGTTTGAATTTTGATTAGGTATCCAATTTTCAATTGAATTGTGACGGTCTCTCAGAGCACAATAATTCAAATATGAGTTTGTAGGCAGATACAGACAGGGAAAATTTCGGTTATGAACTTTATTGAAATGACAGATTAAATCTGTCAATTGACAGATTTGAAAGTGTGACAAATTAAATTCATCAATTAAAAGCTTAAATCTGTCAGTTGGCAGATTTGTATTCCATCGAAGTGGCACTGATGATGAAAATCAACTTAGATACTACATACTTGCATAGATGGAGTACCTTGTGAGTGCAATAAAGCCAATATTGGAGAAACTAAAGTTTCTGTAAATGTTCGAATCTGAGAAGATAAAAAAGTAGCTCAATAGGGGATTTTATGGGGTCAAACTTCCATAATATCAAAAGAAGAAAAACTGAAAACTCGAAAATTATTGGAAGCATCTCTATAAAATTGTTTGAAAGCCGATTCAATCATAAAAAGATCTAAGTCATCGATAATTTTTTTAAGTGACGAAAGCTGCTCTTCCGAAAGTTGCAAATTTTAAAAGTTTTCCTTGCGAAAACTGGCGAATGTTGGCGAAAATGTTGATTGCAAAAATCAAAAATGCTAAAAAAAAGCTAAATAATATTTCAATAAATGTTACATCATCAAGAATTTTACGTTCTGTTTCACATCTTACAGATGATTATTTCTCCTAAAGCATGCACCATCAGTAACCCAAATCAGACGAGGCCGCCACTGTTGGCCAAGTTAATTATGATGTCTTTGTTTCTCCCAGAAACCAGCTACCTACATCACAGCCTCAAAATTATACCACTCCGACGTATCCTAATTTTACGGCTCTTTATTTCTGCCGAATTTTCGCAAACGACGTGGTTATCACCTTGGAAAACCAACTGACATTTGAAATTCTCCACTGGGTCGAAACCACAAGGACCCGATAATGAAGAAGTGGCCAACACTTATATTCAGATTTGTTTTTATGAAGGAGATATATGGAAATGATTGGTGTCTAACACACACGTTGTTTACCTGGGCAGGCCACTTTACGTGATTAAGTGGACAGAAAGGAGATAATTTTGCACTATGGCTTATAATTTAGATGTATCCGATATGGTGCTTTGATATCGAGCGGTATGATAATTGTGAACCACCGGAGATGATTCATTTTTGTTTCTTAATGACTGAATTAACGAAATTTGAATTGGTAACCACATGGGCTGGATGGAATGAATTCGCAAATACATGCTGCTTCTAGACTACACAATGTGTTTTTATATCATAATGAAGCACAGAAAAAAATCTCAGTCTGCTTGTATTCGTGTAGTACTTTTATGATTGTTCCATTGAAACTTTTCTTTTCATTTCTTCTGGTTCAACATCTCGAAATGGTATCTGAAAAAACAAATCAACAGACGCAGAAAAATCGAAAGAAAGTATCTAATAAGTAGAGACCGGATTATACGCAACATAAAAATTTTGTTATATACAGGGTGTCCCAAAATTACCACGCGAAAGTGACACTGGAGATAGATTGGCATTAGGTCTTTCAGATAACACAACATGACCTCAGTAAAAGTCCGCTGGTTTTCGAGATATCACCACTTTTGTGTATTTTTTAAAAATCTCCAATTTTCGGTCTTCAAACTCATGTTTTTTTTTACCTAGGCTATCCTGAATAGTTGCTTTAAACAATGAAGTAATAACTTCACCGAGAACTAGAACAAAATCCTTCAAAAAATGTCTAACTTGTTGTACCTATTTTATGACGAAGTTAAAACGTTAACTTAAGTTTGACTGACTGATGTGAAAAAAATTATATCAGACTGAATTGACAAATAATCGTAAAAACTGGTCCATTTCCTGCACTTTTTAAAATGATACAACACAACTAATTTTTTTAAGTCAAAACCTTAGAAATTATAATTTTGTCGCGAGAGATGTGTTTTAGCCGAAATAATTGAAAATTAGGAAAAATGCACAAGTATCACCTGTTGCCAAATTACATGTTGCTTGATATTCTTTCCTCGCTACCGTTTCAAAAAACCATTATTTGTGCTCTTCTTTCTCTTTTATCTCACTTTCTCTTTCATTTTTTGTTTGCAAAAGTGGTGATATCTCGAAAACCAGCGGACTTTTACTGAGGTCATGTTGATGCTATCTGATAGACCTAATGCCAATCTATCTCCAGTGTCACTTTCGCGTGGTATTTTTGGGACACCCTGTATACATGACAAATGCTTGAAATATGCATGAAAAAAAGCTTGAAAGCACGAAAATAGGCAAAATATGCAGAATATGCAATATTGAATAATGAATTTTGGGAACTCAAAAAAGAGAGAAAAGTAATTTTTATTTCAAAATCGACTCTCAATAATATGGTATTAAAATTTAATCTAATGTTTTGTAAATTTTTACGATTAAATATTGTTCCAAGAGTTCAATTTTTAAATTTTGCCTTCGATCATTTTGAATATTGTTGTATGTGGAAAAGGTTCGCTCTACATCTACATATGTAACTGAGGAGTGAGGAGGATTTGAACCTTGGTGCTATGTTCTCCCTTATAGTTTCAGGTAAAACTTCTGCCGTCCCATTAATAAAACTTTCGATAAGAGACAAAACTTCGAAACCTGGATTTCCTTTCAATATCCTTTCGAACTTTTCCTGAAGATTTTTTGTAAATGCAAATAACATTTGGCGTATTTTCCTCATTATTTGGATACTTTCGTAGGGCGCGGCTTCTAATACCGCGTTCCGGAATGCGGTAAAAGTGATTCGCAAATCTGACAAAAGTCACAATTATATTATTAGTATTATTACTCAATAGACCTCATATATTTTTTTGTGGAATTGGGTCGGATTCAGCACTTTTATCGCATTTCGGAACGCAGGGAAGAAAATTTGTACTGGAAATATGCATCATAACTGGATTTTAACTAAAATAGGCAAATACAACTGAAAATTTCTTAAATATGCAAAAGCATATATGCAAATATTGCAAATGCATGTAATCCGGTCTCTAATAATAAGTAATGTAAGTGTCACATCTGGGCCTCAAATTACATTTACCACTTTTCCTCGAAATTCCTTCGATATTAAATGAAACTATGATAAGAGCTTCCTTTCTGAATAAATTCCCCATCATCAAATAACTCTTCTTGAAACCATTTCGGCCTTAAACTGAAAATACGAAGCATCAATTAGCAAGATCGGCACAAGCTGCTTTGGTATTTGGCTAAAAATATTTTGAATAAAAGAAACATACCCTTTTTTCTCCTGAAGAATTTTACCACTTCAGATTATGATCTGTTTACCGAATTCTTCCTAAGCTGTGGCTTGCTTTACCTGATCATCATTAGCTAGTAGTTTTCATCCTCACAAAAGTTTTTGTGTTTAATGCTGCGTAAAAATAGTACATCAATATTCTCTTTGTATTCGAAAAGATCAGATTTGTTGTAATTGTAATCTGCCACTTTAAGGCGAATACTTTCTGAGAAATACCTAACACACTCTTGAAATTTCTTTTTTCTGCACTTCTAGAGGAGAAGCGTGCTAAAGTAATTTTGAGGCGAAAGTGATCTTGACTAAGGGTCTTGAACAACTCAATTGTACTCATTGGGGAACAATCTAAGGTCAAAAAGCATTCTAACATTCGATCCGGAGACTTCAGTCAAAGTCTTCTTCAATATTTTTTTCGTGATTAGGAATCCGATAGGATGCAAATTTTAAACTTAAAGGCTAAATAGCTACACGAGGGCATGTGAAAGAGTTGTTGAAAACCCTAAAAAATATACTAACCTAGACACTCTAAATTATCAGGGTACAATGCAAGGTCGGAATAGGCCGTTTGTTATGTGCTTCTGTGTCTTAAATTGGTGTTACAGTTAACAGAACTCTAGAACTATTGTCTCTCTCATAAGATTTATAAAAAATACAAATTACAGTGGAGCTTCTCTATAACGAAAGCACTGAATCCGCAAAAAAAATTGTAATAAAGAAATTTCGTTATACAGAAAATTTGTTTGTATAGTCGGCAATGTCGCGGTCGACTTCACTGATAAATTCAAGTTGATCATTCAAACTTAAGCACTTACTTTTAGACATTTTCGCACAACTTTCACAGTAGCGTAATTTTTAAATTGAAACCAAACAGCCAGGGGTGTATTTAAAACTGTTTCAGAAGAATCTCTCTGAACGTCGTTATGATTCAGTTTAAGGTCGGCATTACGTAAGTCCGGAAAAATTTCGGAAAAAGCCACCCTTCTTCCTTCTGACCAATGCCCATTCAAAAAATTAATGTTCTCTGAATATTTCTTTATAGAGAGTATTTACTTCGTTTTAGAGAGTGTTTTTAACATGGAATTTGAATTCAAGGCGCAATGTCTTGTACGAAATTCGTTATACAGAGAAATTCGTTATACAGAAGTTCGTTAAAGGAAAGTTCCACTGTAATTCATACTTGTAACTAATTATATCGAGGTTTCTGTTATTGTGTTCCCAGGCAGAGATAATCAGAGATCAGAGATAATCAATTAATTTCATATTTGTAAATCACAGACAATGGGGTTACATAATACTGCTCACAATTTCAAGAAAGGTGGCGAAATGTATAAGGCCATTCGCCGAAGTTTGCAAGCTCAAAACCACAGATGAACCCACGATGAAAAGTTGCTACCCCACGATACTACGCTTCTGATCCAAACAAACCCCATACATCTCTATTTAGCCCTGCGGTTTGACTTGCAACAATGGCGACAACCTCTGCGATACCTACATGCTTCAAGCTCCCGATGCCCCTTTCAAAGTTGGCAGTTACTTAATCCCTTAATCTGAAATGTTCATCATCGACTTTGCTTGTCCCCCTCTTATACTATATGCAGTATATGCTGAATGTTATGGGGTCTTCCTTAATCCTCCGATGACAGCTGCCTTGTTATTGGCAAGATGCGATAGGAAAAATAGAGGGCTTAATATGCCCTATTATTCCCGCAAATTACCTGAGGGTAGCGATTTCCAGCTAATCCGCTAACCACACCGTGAATTCTGGCTGCATAATGGCTTCTAGCTCACCATGAGTGAATTGTCGAAACCAAATGACGTATTGTTGGGATTTACTGGTTATTGTCGGATGCTATGAATTTTTTTGGATGTGATTAGGTGGAGAGAAAACTGAGACTAATGTGGATTGAATACAGGGTGACGCAGAGGAACTTGTGGATTTAGAAATTCAATTTCAAAGATGATATCTGGCAAATGGTGTCCACTCTACCCTTGTTAATACATTGCGTTAATCGATTTTGAAAATGTCGGACAACTCTGTCTAGCATTTCGTTGAGTATGTTGGCGATAGAAAAACGAATGTTGTTCTTCTATTGAGCCTGAGATTTCAGATTTCTCCATAAAAAAGGACTAGTGAATGCGCGGGAACGCTGAAACCCCCATATAACCCCAGGAAACATAGTAATTGAAAACGAATATGGAATAGATTAATAATGTTAAACATTTCAACTCAAAAATGAACTAAATAATTTGCTTTTTAAAATTATTAATGTTTTGGATGGCGTATCATGGTGTACAGGAATTTTTGAAATTTCGTTTGTGGTATTGTTATTACTTGAATGTTTTTATTCATATTTTCGGATTACAAAGGAAATTTACAGTCCTTTGACACCTTTCAAAAGGGCAAAGGACATAGGTTCAGAATAAAGGACTATCCATTGAAATAAAGAACGGTTGGCAAAGCTATAGTCCGTTCACGAAAGGTTGAGCTCATAGTAGGCGTTTCTTTATTTATCTGAAGTTGGCAGTATTCACTGTCATAAAATAAAATAAAGTCAACGTTGCCGAATGTACTCGCCCTCGTCCGACGAGCTTGCGAGTTATCAGAAAACTCTATGCAATATTGACAACATTGTGTATCAATCTGACACGAAAATAAAGAACATAACCTAAAATTTTAATATACACAGTGGAATATGCCAAATTTCCATGGCCAACCGACGTCTCAACTTTTCGTGAACGGAGTATACTTGTCCAACATGCTTTGAATGATCGTAGAATTTTATGGGATTAAGCTTCCATATGGCATTACTGCTCCGTCATTCGGCGAGTGACATATCAAATTATGGTAGGAATTACGGACAGGATTTGCGCGAAAGAATGTGAAGCAGTGACACTGAATATTGACTATACCTTAAATGAATCTAATCGAATCGTTATGTGAAACTTCAAATATGTTTGAGAGAGTAATTGGAGCAGTAATTCTGTATTTTATACTGGAAAAATGCGTAAAGATGTAACATTTTCGGAATCTGGGAGCCCATATTTTCTAAACTAAGATAAACCGCCACATGTTGGTTTCACTAATGTTGTTCAGGAGGCCTAAATGAATACAATGACACCATAATCTGATCGTTATCTGCTGGACCCAGAAATTCAAATATGTAACCAAAGAACTTGTATGATTTCCTATTGTTTAATCATATCACAAGTGGACACCCTGTATATAATTTACACCTGAACTTTCCAAGTGCAAGACACAAGGGCGTAGCCAGGGGGGGGTTTTGGGGGTTCAAACCCCCCCCCGAAATGTTTCAGAGTTATTTTTTGTTGCAAAAATAGTCTTTCATTTTGCACATAAACCAACTTATCTCCGAAAATCTAGTTAAAATTATCAATTCATATCAACAATATGGATGATATCAAAGTTTCATTCCATTTCTAGAACATACTCATCAATTAACTGATAGGTTTTCTAAACACCGAAAATTAATATCAGCCTTATCTAGTCTGCTACCCCAGAATTTTAACAGAGAATATGAATTAGAAGACGCATTATCGATGTATTCTTCACTACTCACAGAAAAAATAAAAACGTAATTAAAGCAAAATTTGAAATATGGAAAATGTCAATGAACTCCATTTTAAAATCGGCATTAGAATGCTTAGATGAGTGGAATCAGAATATGTATCCGAACATCTACATCCTACTACAAATTTCAGCTACGATTCCAGTATCTACTGCTACTCCAGAAATAAGTTTTCCAGCTTGAGGAGAATTGAAAATTACCTGCGCAATTCTTCTAGCGAAACTAGATTGAATGGGTTGGCGCTTATGAATATTCATTATAGTGCGAAAATTGATGAAAATGAAGTGGTTGACCAATTCGCTAGAAAAAAGACAGATAGACTTCAACTGAAGAAATTCATCATAAAAAATATTGTTTGTGTTTTCTCACTGTTTCATTTTTAATACCTATTCATATGTTGTTGGCACTATTTTTGAGTAAACCATTAAAAAACTCTATTTAGTTTCAATAAAAGCACACATCCACACTAATTTCATATTGATTCATCCTGTAAGTATTGTTTGGTAAATAAATATTGTTTTTTAAGTTTTGGGAAATAAATATTGTTTTTTGTTTGAGTGAATAAAAATTTAATTCTGAAGCATATTTGAAAAATAGGTTTACCTAACCTAACCAGGAATATCTATGTTGAATATTGTTTTCGAAGTAGAAAAAGGATATTGAATTCTTAAAAACGACAAATACTTGCTACAGAAAGCGACCCTCACAATTCCCGGCCTACAAAGTCAATTGCCAAATGTCAAAACCCCCCCCCGAAATTAATTCCTGGCTACGCCCTTGGCAAGACATATCGTATCCCACTGAAAACACCGACTCGAAAACACCCCATTAAGGTACCTTTCAAGTACCAACTTAAAAAAAACAAAATATATAATTCATACCTCGGTCAGTACTTTATTTCCGGATGATGTGTCACGAACAACAACACAATAACAGTTCCCCAGGCCGTTAGCCGGACGGCACAGCGAACGCTAAAGAGGGATCAGGTTTTAGAATATTTATGGTTATAATCCTCTTTGCACAAATTAGCTCTTAATCTCCAATAGTTGCCGCGCTTCTCGCATCGAGTAACACGTAAAATGTCCGCTGCTTTCTGTTGTTATGTGAACGGACGCACTTCGTTATCCAAATAAAGAACATTCCTTGAAAATATCCTTTTCATGGGTGCGAATGCATAAGATGGTCCTATACTTCATTCCTACTTTCTTGAAAAAAATCCCCCCCGAAATGTTTCAGAGCTATTTTTTGTTGCAAAAATAATATTTCATTTTGAACTTAAACCAAGTTATCTCCGAAAATCTAGTTAAAATTATCAATTCATATCAGCAATATGGATGATATTAAAGTTTCATTCCATTTCTAGAACATACTATCCAATAATTAACTGATAGATTTTATAAACACCGAAAATTAATATCAGCCTTATCTGGTCTGCTACCCAGAATTTGAACAGAGAATATGAATTAGAAGACGCATTATCGATGTATTTTCACTTCCCCCAGAAAAAAAATAAAAACGTAATAAAGCAGAATTTGAAATATGGAAAATGTCAATGAACTCCATTTCAAAATCGGCATTAGAATGCTTAGATGAGTGCAATCAGAATATGTATCAGACATCTACATCCTACTACAAATTTTAGCTACGATTCCAGTATCTACTGCTACTTCATCAGAAAGAAGTTTTTCCAGCTTAAGGAGAATTAAAAATTACCTGCGCAATTCTTCTAGCAAAACTAGATTGAATGGGTTGGCGCTTATTAATATTCATTATAGTGTGAAAATTGATGAAAATGAAGTGGTTGACCAATTCGCTAGAAAAAAAAGACGGTTAGACTGAAGGAATTCACCATAAAAAATATTGTTTGTTTTCTCACTGTTTCATTTTTAATACCTATTCATATGTTGTTGGCACTATTTTGGAGTGAAACATTGAAAAACTTTATTTAGCTTCAATGAAAGCACACATCCACACTAATTTCTTATTAATTCATCCTGTAAGTATTGCTTGGGAAATAAATATTGTTTTTTAAGTTTTTGTTTGAGTGAATAAAAATTAAATTCTGAAGCATATTTGAAAAATAGGTTTACCTAACCTAAACCAGGAATATCTGAATATGAATATTGTTTCTGAAGTAGGAGAAGGATTATTGAATTCTTAAAAACAACAAATACTTGCTACAGAAAGCGAACCTCACAATTCCCAGCACCTACAAAGTCAATTGCCACAATGACAAACCCCCCCCCCGAAATAAATTCCTGGCTACGGCCTTGAGGGTGTTCAAAACCAAAAAAGAATTTCACCATAAATTCATTAGTGGAGCCAATTGGAACAATTTTAAGGAAAACATTGTGCTATCTTGACTTGCGTTGAAGGCAAAATCGCAAGATTTCAATTGTTGAAGGTAGTGAATTTACTTAACTTTGTATCTGCCTACTTATTTTTCATTTCATCTATGTAGTTTTTTTGTATTACATATTTTTGTAAAAGTTTAGTAAGGATCATTTATACACCCTGTGGATAAAATGATCCCTGGGGTAGGGGCAAAATGATCCCAGGGATCATTTTGTACTATGAGTTAATAAATATCAAATAAAAATGAAATAATAAACTCTGCTGTTTATTTGAATGATAATATGTATTGTTCATAACAATTTAAGTATGTAAGCAAGTCACACAAAACAAAAATATTCGATGGGTTGAAAAATAATATTTTTCTTGGGCGTTTCTCAAAGTCGAGAGAAATTCATCCACCACATTCTTATTAAAACCTCGCGCACGCATTGTAATGTCTGGATATCTACGTCTAAATCCACGAAGCCATTCAAGTCCAGCTTTTCCTTTAGCTTCGGAAAATTGATGCGGTAAATTATTTCTTTCTGCCATTTTGGTGAGCTGAGGTTGAGAATTCCTGAGTGGTCAGCCCGTATATTATTCTGGACTCCATGTCAACAAGTTCCAGTTCTTGTTCAGGTTGAACACTGTTTGTTTGCTACCTAACTTTTTAGCTGAGCCTACAGCTATTTTATTTTTACCTTTGGCTCTTCTTTCTAATACCATCACAGGGACCTCAAATTCTCTTCTCGCGTTTTGTAAGCCATACCATCTCTAATGCCTTTTGCATATGTTCTTCAGGCCTCTTTTTGCGATTAGTTTTACGTTTAAAAATTCTCGGCATGATCTGTAAACAAAAACTATTAATGGGGTAAAATGATTCCAGGGATCATTTTAGACACACAGAAGGGATCATTTCACCCCAAATACCAAATTACAAAATATCGATCAAAACAAAACCTTCACATACCGCGTGCGATGATCGAACATGGCTTAATATAGCTAACTAAATAATATAAACTAATACTAATACCCGCAAATAAACAACATTTCAGTAAAACTTACATGTAAAAAAAACGAAAGTCCAAAAACCTGCTTACCTTAGATCAGAGCCACACTTTTTGATTATTTTTTAATAAAATCATGACAAGCACTCGCACCGTATTGACATTTTACAGGTAACTCACAGGGGCGCAGGGGAACATGTTTCATGTGTATTTGGATAGATGGTACAAGCTATTTCTGATTTACGGCGGGGGATCATTTGACCCTCAGGGATCGTATTACCTCACTTTCCCCTATTTCCCAGACTAGGCTGCGAAGTAAGTATGATTTTGATAAATGTGGTTAATCATTACCATATCAAAAGTCAAAAGTTTGTATGTTGTTTGATCGGAATTCGTAATAAAATATGGAAAGCAGCAGCGATAGTATTTCCTCACTGTTGCCGAGAAAATATTGTACGCAACATGCCCGGAAATAGTTTTTTTGGACTCGAAGACTTCCAGAATGTTGTCAATTCGTCCGAAAAAAACCTATTTTCCGGACTTGTTACGTAAATTACTATACACTACGAATACGACTCAACAAAATAACCGTTATTTCTTCATATAATGTTGGCTTAGCGAATACCATATCTCTGAACTACTTTGATTACGCATAATCCTTTTGTGAATAACCATTATTCAAAAACAAAAAGCCCCTTCCATGAATATTCTGAATTAATAGTTGCGAAGCAGGCGTGGCACATGCCAACTATGTATTCTAAAACCACAATACGCAACGTAATTTGCACCACAGAGTTTGAAAACAAACAAAGGGCTGAACCATTGTGCCCTTCAAAAAGGAATTTCGTCAATCATATCAAATTTACTCAAATTTCAATTGGTAATCAGTGAAGTAGATAAATCAGTTGATATTCGAATAATTCCTGATGCAGCGATATGTAAAGCAAAATAATAAAGTAAAGAAAGGGGTGGTTTTTAAATGCATGTAAATTGTACTGCCTATATTGCCGTATCTTGATCGTACGCATTTATTTAGTCAATATCAGCAGGTTACCTCAATATCTGAAGGCTCTCAGGGTGTTATTGTGGTTTGAAGGCAAAATACATTTGGTGTACGTATTTGCTGTGCCGACCAACATTTGGAAGGAGATGCTGTCGTTGCATCATTTAAGAAACAATCACGATTACAATTCTCTTACCAAAACCTCGTTCAGATATCTCGGGAAGTTTCGAAAAATCTGGTCAATCAGGTGGGTCTACTCCTCTTGCCCTTTCAAACCGAGAAATTTGATATTCCGGCATTTTCCATAGAATATTCTCAATATATCAACTTTTATTATTCCCTGAAAACTGATTAACTTCGAACACAATTGTATTCTTCCAACTAAGAATCATTTTCTACTTTTTTATTGTTTCCATTTAAATGATAAGAATAGTGAAGATTCCACACACAAAAAGTTGTCATATGTTATATTTAACAAGTTGAGTATTGATTGGGGGACTAAAATTTTTGATGTGTATATTTGTTTCTTTATTAATTTTTAAGTCCCAAATTTTGAGGACCAATATTCGGGAAATTGCCAACATTCTGGCTGAATGGTAAGAGCTCAGAAGTGGGTACTCCAAAAGTACCGTAACCGGCTGAAAAATGGGAGTAAATTTATGACCAAAAGTATACGGCAATATTAATTCCCGAAAGCCTCATAATTCAGAACTTTTCGAGTTCAAAAACCGCCTTTGTGGCGTACTTACACCCACCTCCAGTACCATGTAGGCAGTAGACAACATAATTACACATCTACATTCGTCAGTAAGAGCATTCTCTCTGTATAATGTTAGATGATATCTCAATTACATCAAAGAGCACCCGTAACGCGTAGGCTGCCAAGCCAAAACATGTTCAACATTACATTTATATTTCAATATTATCATAGTCACACCGTTGGGCGGTACCTTCAAGCTTTTGTACTATCTTGACGTACGTGCTTTCAATTCGAAAACGGTAAAATGAAATATGTTCTACCTTTCTTATCCTATGGTTTGCCAGAAGGGATAATCCAATTGCATTATTATGAGGCCTATGGATATCTCTGGCCATCTAGGAACATGACGTGAAATTTGATAGCTCATTTATTATAATGATCGGCTTTTCGTTCTGTGTAGCTGTCACGGATGCTTCATTCAACAGGGTGAGATATATTGGCGGCATATACCTACTTACTATTGATTCTTCTTGTGTTTTAACAATTTTTGTGAGAGAGCGATGGAGAAAGAGACGTCAGATTCAAAAGGAAGGCGTTAATAACACTGTTTAATATACAAGATGCTTCAAAATTGGATATACGAAACGAAAAAGGGAGATTGCTCAACTAATTTTAAGACAAAAATCCCATAAACATGGAGACGCAGTTGGTTCTATAGTCCGTTCACGAAAGTTCGTGCAGTCGGTTGACCATGACAATTTGGCATATTCCACTGTGTATATTAAAATTTAAGGTTTGTTGGCATAGATAATGGACTGAGCAATCTCTATTCAGCTTTATACAAAATATGCCTAAAAAATGGGAAAGAGATCAAACCAATTCTAGACCAATAGTTGTCTCTTTCTAAAATTTTTTATTGGTTCTTACTCACCACAGATACACAAAAAAGAGACAGGTAATGGCCGCGATATCGCATCCTCTCTTTCTGATTAGTGACACTTTCAGGCGGTTTTATTGCTCAGTCCATTCTCTATTTCTATTTTCTTGTTAGATGTTGTCAATATAACATAGAGTTCTCCTTCGAATATAAAACCATTTTATATTCTAAGAAGTTCTCTGATAACTCGAAAGTTCGTCGGACGAGGTCGGGTACATTCGGCAACGTTGACTTTAATTTACGTTATGACAGCAAATACTGCCAACTTCAGATAAATAAACAAACTCCTACCATGCGCTTAAACTTTCGTGAACGGACTTAAATGTATGAATGATTGACAATTAAGTAGACCCTGGACTTCTAGGCGAAGCTTTATTTCTGGTTCCA
The DNA here is from genome assembly GCA_013421045.1 of Propylea japonica. NCBI lineage: Eukaryota > Metazoa > Arthropoda > Insecta > Coleoptera > Coccinellidae > Propylea > Propylea japonica. Next base: position 1,681,056 of record CM024239.1, read on the forward strand.
AAAAGGTAACTCAAATTTTCTTTGGTATATATCATAAGAAAAAGATATAACCAAGAAAGGATTGCTTATTTCTTCATTAAAACTGGTTATTCAGCAAAATTCTAACTGTGTAACTCTAAACGTATTATTTTAATCTCACGATTTAAGGATCATTTTAGCTTTTAGTGTTCAGAACCAAACATAACCAAAAAAAGGCAAATTGAAATATATTTTCTATTACCCACTTTATTCCGATTTTTAACAGCCACTGGGGATGTCAATCATTCTTGGATGGACTATACGATTATTTATATTAACCTTGACCGTGCCAAAGTTCCGAACAGACAAATAGGTTTAATTAAATAAGAATAAATTGCATTAAAGTTTAATTCTAATAAAATCACAATTTTCAGATCACATTTCTCCAAATAAAACTATAAAAATTATAAAATCAAACTATTACTATAAAAACAATTCATTCGTACTTTAAATAGGAAATAAATTTGTTCATATTAGTTCAAACTTTGGGTAATCCAGCTACAATACTATCTTCAATGCCACATTCATTTTTTCCACGGAGTATTTTGAAAGTACCGTTGTCACCCCAGTCTGAATTCCAGGAATTGGCGATCAGCCAATAGGGGGTTCCATTCTCTTCACCCCAACCAAGGATCCTTATAGCGTGTCCTCCCAAAACTGAGCCTTTGACATGCTGATAAACTCCTAGAATTAAAATATCAATGAACAATATGGCCACAAAAATGTGTTTCGAGCGAATTATAGTCCGTTCACGAAGTTTGAGCGCATATAGTCCGTTCACGAAAGGTTGAGCCGTCGGTTGGCCATGGAAATTTGGCATATTCCACTGTGTATATTAAAATTTTAGGTTATGATGTTTATTTTTTTGTCAGATTGATACGCAATGTTGCCAATATTGCATAGAGTTCTCTGATAACTCGCAAGCTTGTCGGACGAGGCCGGGTACATTCGGCAACGTTGACTTTATTTTACGATATGACAGTAAATACTGCCAACTTCTGATGAATAAACAAACGCCTACTATGCGCTAAAACTTTCGTGAACGGACTATAGTAGGCATTTGTTTATTTATCTGAAGTTGGCAGTATTTGCTGTCATAACGTAAAATAAAGTCAACGTTGCCGAATGTACCCAGCCTCGTCCGACGAGCTTGTTAGTTATCAGAGAACTCTATGCAATATTGACAACATTGCGTATCAATCTGACATTAAAATAAACAACATAACCTAAAATTTGAATATACACAGTGGAATATGAACGGACTATAAGTGCAAAATATTTATTTAATCCTCTAGTTCATTGATTGGAGCGATTAATAAACGAGTTTCTCGCAAGATTTTTCCGTCGACTGCATAATGAATAGGGCATAAAATTTCGATTGAAATGCAGTCTCATTTTTGCTCAAGACAGACATTTAACATACCTTATATAAACTATGTGACAGTACTCGTATTGCATGACAATTCCACATTAAAATACATAGCATAAATTGGACATTAAAATGAGTAATTATTGTTCAATTTCGTATGCGTTGAACTCACCTTTTATTTTGAGGTCGACGGAGAGTGAGATTTAATAATATTGGGTGGTTTTATAATAATGATGTCAATTGTTGAATTTCAATATGTGACAAAAAGTCTCTCCTGTATTTTTTATCGTTTTTATGTGAAAAAACATATAACATCTTAACATAGCGACGCAACTAATGTGTTAAAGTAAGAACGAATACGCGTAAGATGTTTTATTTTTTGCATAAAAACGGCGCCCCATACGAAAAAAAGCAGGAAAGATGTTTTGTCCCGAATTGAACGAAGAATTAAAAAATGTTAGTTAGAAATATCTCGCTGGCGGTCCATTTTTTAGGTAAGTTCTTAAGGAAAACTTTAAGACCCCTTGTCTCAAAAATGAAGCATTTGCGGACAAAATTTCATGCAGAATCACCTCCTGAAGTTTCTCGCACTTACTAACGCCCTGTATTGTGTTTGTGTAAGTACTTACCACTCTTGTATTGTATCAAATCTTCATATACAGTGAAAGCTCCTTCCACTGGTCCATTGGTGTAAATTTCTTTACGAATAGCATCCACATCGCTGCTCAAAGAATAAGCTGTCTTTCCGAAGTTCTTGTCCTTGTTATAAACAACTGGGTATCCTTTTTCACATTGCTTCACACATTTTGGTGTTTTTCCGTCACCTTTGCAAGCTGGACGAGTTCCATTGACATGATGTTCACACGGTGCAATTTCATAGGGCCTACATCCCTAGAGTAAAAATGAATTGTAATATTTTGGAGTATTTAATGTTGAAAAAATTGATGAAAGTTTTGAAATGACTTGAAAACTATTTATCTCATTCTATTCATTTACTAATTCAAATTTTCAACGGGCCAAATATGTCCACTTTTTCTACTATACATTGGAACTTCCCTGTAACGAACATCTTATAACGAATTTCGTACAAGACATTGCACCTTGAATCCAAATTTCATTTTAAAAACACCCTCTGAAACGAAGTAAATTCTCTCTATAACGAAATATTCAAAGAACATCAATCTTTGAATGGGTATTGGTAAGAAGGTATAAGGGTGCGTTTTTCCGAGATTTCTCCGACGTACGTAATGAATCCCGACCTCAAACTAAATCATTACGACGGGCAGAGAGATCCTTCTGAAACAGTTTCAAATACACCCCTGGCTGTTTGGTTTCAATCTAACCACTACGCTAGTGTGAAATTTGTGCGAAAATGTAGAAAAGGAAGTGGTTGAGTATGAATGATAAACTTGAATTTATCAGTGAAGTCGACCGCGACATTTCCCACTATAGAAACAAATTTCTTTTAAAACGAAATTTCTTTATAACGATTTTTTTGCGGATTTAGCTTTCGTTATAGGGAAGTTCCACTGTATTTGAAAGTACATATAAGGGCAATTCAAAGTTTGGAATTCAAAATGAGAATGATGACGTGTCACCTGATTCAAAAAATTTTGAAGATCGTGCTATTGGGAAATTTTCAAAAGAAATTTTCTCTGAGCGATGTGAGCCGCTAAAATACTGTAACGTTCGAACGGAAATATATTTCCAATACTTGGTACCGGAAAAACCAAATAGATTATTTGATCATGTAATGATAAGAAATAGTTGAAATAATAATATTTTTAATTTTCATCACCAAAATTTCATCGACATATAATAATCGTTGAGAATTCCGATTTCAACATTTATGAAGTGATTTAACTTTATAACATTCATTGTAATCATATGACCTCAACTTATTTACACTGATAAGTCTGTTGTTGAGTTATTTTACTGTATAGACTAATTACATTCTCAATAATTCACCAATTATCAGTCACATGCCGATAGATTAAACAGTTAAATTCCAAGAAAATCGTTGTTTGTTACCAATGAGTAATGTCGAGTTGAACAAATATTAAAGTTTTTTAATAAAATTAAACTTCACCTCCTGTATTTTGACCGGATTATGCAAGTAAGGCCAGAATAATTCGTTCATCTGAATGAATTAAAATTAATATGAAAATCGTAGAAAAGCACTGCCGTCTACTTTTACGAGCTTCGTCTGATTGGGAAAACGATAATGGGCATTTCCAGTGTTTTCCAGAAAAATCATTTTAGAAATAATGAACCCTCAGAAAATCAAAGCGATCCTCCGTTTTTTATTCGTTGTCAGGTTTTCAGGTAGCGAAGCCATCACTTGAATGGGTGATCATCTTGTAGAAAATACTTATTGAAGTTTCAACAGAAAGTACAGAAATGCTGATGAATGCTTCAGAGAATTTTCGAATTTAGTGTGGATAGTATATGTTTAAAAACAATTTGATAGATTAAGATCCTTTACGAAAATACAGTGGAACTTCCCTATAACGAAAGCGCTAAATCCGCAAAAAAATATTCGTTATAAAGAAATTTGTTATACAGAAAATTTGTTTCTATAATCGGCAATGTCTCGGTCGACTCCACTGATAAATTTAAGTTTATCATTCAAACTCAAGCACTTCCTTTTAGACAATTTCGCACAATTTTCATACTAGACTAATGGTTAGATTGAAACCAAACAGCCAGGGGTGTGTTTAAAACTGTTTCAGAAAGATCTCTTTGCCCGACGTAATGATTTAGTTTGAGATCGGGATTCATTACGTATAGTCCGTTCACGAAAGGTTGAGCACATAGTAGGCGTTTTTTTTTTATCTGAAGTTGGCAGTATTTGCTGTCATAACGTAAAATAAAGTCAACGTTGACGAATGTAACCGGCCTCGTTCGACGAGATTGCCAGTTATCAGACAACTCTATGCAATATTGACAACATTGCGTATCAATCTGACAAGAACATAACCTAAATTTCAATATACACAGTGGAATATGCCAAATTCCATGGCCAACCGACGGCTCAACCTTTCGTGAACGGACTATACGTCCGGAAACATTTCAGAAAAAACCCACCCTTATACCTTTTTACCAATACCCATTCAAAGAGTGATGTTATTTGAATATTTCGTTATAGAGAGAATTTACTTTGTTTTAGAGGGTGTTTTTAACACCGAATTTTCATTTAAGGAGAAATGTCTTGTATGAAATTCGTTATACAGAGAAATTCGTTTTACAGACGTTCGTTATAGGGAAGTTCCACTGTATGTACTCAATAACCGCAATATATTCCTTCGATTTGATTTAACATTGAACAAAATTGATGAATATTACTATATTCTGTGAGAGAGCTTCAAAATTGAGAAAAGCATTATTTATTCCCACCGTAATACCAGATACATATTTATGTAAACTCACTAACCTGGTTAGAACCATAAACTCCTCCAGAAACTATTCCCTTTCTGACCCAGTAATGCCAGGCAGCGCCTGGGAATCCCCCATTGCACCCCATTCCACAGGTGTAACAACACGAAACCAAATCATCGGCAGAAAGGTGAACATGTACCTTGCCTTGAGAGTGAATACAGGTCCTGTCCGACATAGCTTCTACCTGCACCCGAAAGCCTAAAAGTCGAAAATAATGTTCAACCTATATCATCAGTTGTATGGATGAACTTGTCGTTAAGAAATTTGCAAAATTCAATCATAACAGTAAGTTCATGACCCATTGGTGTATAAAATACATAGCTTTCAGTACATACCCAGCACGATCCACAGGATCCCTGATCTCTAATCTCTTGAATAGTTGGACAATCAGGCCAATTAGTCCTTGCATCGAAGTCAGTCGGGAGATCCATGGGTTCACCAGTCGATTCTAATACTTTCGGCAAATAATGTCTATGCTGTGGTAAAACTCCCATCAGTTGTTTGATATAGGACATTGGAATGCTTTCATGGAAATTCCTGCCAGCTGTCCAAGTGCTCTGAGCATTATTAATTTCGTTGATGAAATCGTCAGACAAAGGATTATAAGTTTTCTCTGTTGTTTCACATGCAGCGTAAGAAAGGCAGCAAAATATTGCTACCAAAAAATGGACCTTCATCCTCAAACCTGTGAATTCGAATAAAATGGTAAAATATGGGTAATAAATCAAAATATTAACAATTATTTTCGCTTCTACTTACAATCACAAATGTATGTCACCACTTCAATCGCTGGATAACTTCTGTCTACTTATGTGCTTCAATTTTATCTTGCAAAATTGAATTTGTTTATGATATTGCTATCATGAAAGAGCAGGAAACGATTTGTTTACAACTGCTTTGGTTTATTGTGTATCTGACTGATACCACCAGTCACCACAGCTGATTATTGTTATTTGTTTCTTTAATGTTTATTGATCATCCAACCGTTGCCACAACAACGCAAGACGATACAGTTTCCTAGATTTACAGATTTTGTTGGTAATGATTCGAAGCACTAGAGGACAGCACTTATTATAAACCACTGCAACCAAAGATATTCCACATTATACAGGATGTTTCTGAATAACACCGACAAAATGAAATGTGATTCCTCAGATCATTTTATGAAAAATGGTTACCATAAATGTAAGTCCGGAAGTGCATTGTTTCTAAGATACGGAGTGTTGAAGTTTTATTTATAAATTGAAGAAAGCCCTGAGCAGGTTCTTTTGAGCGCTCGTTCATTGGTGGAGCTATTACCTCAAAACTTTGTATAGGACTTGAGATTGATACTAAATATATAAATGCAGAAACTCAGCACGATCGGAATAATATTCTGGAAATTATTCCAAAACTGAAATATGTACAAACTTGACAATTATAAAAAATTGAGATTCTATGGTTCTGAATTCTGATTATGGGATTCTCTTGAAATCCTGCATAAATATCCACTATATTCATCTTCATATACAAAATAAATTTCACTCGAATCGGATATCTTATTATGGAAATATAGAGATTCTTATTTTCAATATTCCAATTGAAATTTCTATAATATGCCACTCCTGGACCTCTTTGAAGCCCTTCAGAAACTAATACGTTTTTATAAACTACGAGAATCAAATATGTTCTATTTAGACTTTGTTACTGTGTCTTTGAACCACCTCAGGCACAGCATGGATCTGGCTATATTTTATACTAGCAGACCCAACAGACGTTGTTCTGTATACACAAAAATTCATTCAATTCGATCCAGCCGTTTAGTAGATGAATAACCTAAATAACGACTACAGCGCCATCTGTTGATCTAATTTGTGATCATAAACATACGGGCACCAGGCAATCCAAAATACATTCATACATCCCTCACACTTCGGTACCTTCTCCTACCCGCCTAGTGCCTACCTCGGAGACGCATTTTGGTGCGATTTCATCTTCAACCTGCCATATCTTTTGATGTATTCGTCATAATTGAATGAGGTAAAAGGCAATTTCGTTCTAAACTAAATACTGTGTATGAACGACGTATTTAATGGATAAGGATCAATAGCGTATTCATAAAAAAAATACACCCAATGATGCACGATTCTGAAAACATTTGGATACCTTTAGAAATTGATACCAAGTAAACCTTGAAAGATAGATATATGCTATCGCGGACTTTTTGTAGAACTATTAAAGAGGTACATTTCCGTCACACATTGTTTCCATGTACGTCTTACGGTTTTTGCAGCGCACCTGAAAATAGCTGATCTTGGTACTCATATTTATTATCATTGAAGTTATAGTAGGTTTCCTTAATTTTCTCGGGTGAAGAGTATAGCCTATATTACTCAGAGATAGTGTAGCATTCTAAGGGTGAAATAATTATTGAAATCGGTCTAGTAGCTTATGAGTTAACTCATATCAAACCCACAAACATACAAATCTTTCCTCTTTATAATATTAGTATAGATTTCCGGTAGTTCCCACTCGCCTTAAACGTATTATTTGAGAATGTTGCATTACAGCATTATTGCATGAAGATCGTTCTTAATCCTTTCCGCAATAAAACTCATGAATGTATATTTCATATATTTAATCAAATGTTGATGTGTGGTCACACCATAAAAACAACAGTACAAATGAGAATTATCATAAATATTATCTAGTCACCGCTCGATCAAGCAACAAATTTAAAATTTAGAAACATATCAACGTTACCAGCCAAAAATTGATAAATATATTCAACGAAAAACATATAACGAACGCACTTCCATAATTTTCTTCCGAAGACAATACAGTTTTTCAAATCACACTCAAGTATTAAATGTTACAATATTTGGCGACACTAGCAGTTGGCACACTCGTATAGAAAGTTTACATATAATGATACAAAATTGTGATTTATAACATAAATTCAACAAATGATATTTTATTATGAATCGATCATAACATCTCATTGATACAATTTCTCATTTCAAAACTATGTACAGGCAAAAAAACAATTTTGTTCGGAATTTTCAGCATTTCATTCGAATATAAAATGGTGAATATTCTCGTGAGATTTTTTCATAATATATTTCTCAAAATTCATTCAGTACTCAATAAGAATCGGAATATGTACAATTTTTTAGACCCTATCAAATACTGGAATATTTACAAAAAAAAAATTGGTAATCGTCACGAAACTGGTGAAGTTTCTCTTATATTTTTTGATATTTTCATCAATATAAAACTCTTGAATTACGGATATTTTCGAAAACGTGATAAGCCAAATAGACCATATCAAACGAAAAAGAGATGTACCGGGGGTGTCCTAAATTCGTTGTATAGTGGGGGGATCTCAGAAACCTGATGGGCTAGAACAAAATGTAATAAAGAAAAATTGATAACTTCAATGAATTCTACTGAAAAAGTGCCTGTATAATGTTTTAGTTTCATGTTTATAACTTCAGTAATAAAGAAGTTAAGAGAACTTTTCATTTCAAGTCATTTTCCATTTTTCTCTAATAGCTCGAAAACAGTTCGTGTTAGAAAGTTGCGGTTTTCGCCAAATGAATTCTCTCAAAAATCGAGCCCGAAAATGTGCCACTCATTTTGTTCTATCTCATCGGGTTTCTGAGATCCCCTCACTAGACAACGAATTTAGAACGCCCGGTATAGTCCGTTCTCGAGAGTTTGAGCGCATAGTAGGCGTTTGTTTATTTATCTGAAGTTGGCAGTATTTGCTGTCATAACGTGAAATAAAGTCAACGTTGCCGAAAGTAACCAGCCTCGCCCGACGAGTTTTCCAATTATCAGAAAACTCTATGTAATATTGACAACATTGCGTATCAATCTGACAAGAAAATAAATCACATAACCTAAAATTTTAATATACACAGTGGAATATGCCAAATTTCCATGGCCAACCGACGGCTCAACCTTTCGTGAACGGACTATATACCTAAAGATTTATGATAGAAAAAATTATTTTCAAAAAAGTCTTGCAGTTTTAGAGATACATATTTGATATTTTTGGAAATATTCATTTTTCCCTCTCAAATACTTTTTCTCGTGCAATAGGTAAAAATTCGGAGTTCCTTTTCTATTCCGAAAGTTTTCAATTGGAAGACACCAAATAATTTAACTATCAAATAAATATAAGTTAAACTTCACATTGGTACATTAAACAATAGTTGAAGTGTTCGATAAATATGAATATTCGCGTCGAAAATATATTCTTATCATATTTCTCTTGAAAAATGTACAGAAATATTTTGACTATTGTAATTCAGTTTGTCTGGTATATGGTTTCATAGATTTATAATACTATATAGATTTATAATACTATATAGTATTATAGGTCTATGTATGGTTTCATTGAAATTTACGAGGAGAAATAAAAAATTTTCTCGATTTTTTAGAAAGCATACACTTCAATGCAAAAGGGTCTAGTCCAAGCAAAATAATAAAGACTAAATTCACTAAACTACCGTGGTTTTCATGAATAGAAGATGTGCACATAAAAATATGAATACTCACTATCAGTTCCGCAATAAGATATCATCCAGAAGAACCGAATTTGGTATATGATAAAATTGTCATTCACATCTATAAGTATTCTTTATTAAATTAATTCTGATGAAAAGAATTCAGCATTCTTGGGTACCCCCGCATAGTGTAATTCGGTAGTTATTATTGAATGAGTTGATTGACATGCCAATTTCGATCATAAATCTACAGGGTGATATTTTTCCTAGAATAGGTACTATCCACTGTTTTCCCCTAAAACTATTTTTTGGTAGACCACTGTTGGTTCGAAGAATAGTAAAATGTAAGGATGTTCTTGAACTAACCTCTATTGACCCTAGTATTTTGTATTTAGAAAATATGGGCCCCAAACTTCCAAAAATGTTCCATCTTCACGTCGCTTTTTTCACTATAAAAACACAAATTTACTGCTCCAATTTAATCCATAAATCACCTTCGAACATTCAAATAACTATTCGATTAGTTTCATTTCAGGTATATTCAATAATTAATGCAGAAATATCTAAATTATAGAGGCACCACATATCCACAAATTCTACGGAAAACCCGCCGTTTTTAATGGTAGATTTGGCACTGCCGTAGATTCATTCCCGGGAATATCATACGATGCCTTCGCGTAAATCCTGCCATCATTTGATATGTCACTCGCCGATGGTGGTGAGCAGTGGTGCCAAACTTACCATGAAGAACGGCGGGATTTCCTTAGTATTTGTGGATATGTGATACCTAGAATTTCGATGTTTCTGCATTAATTATTGAATATACCTGAAATGAATCTAATCGAATAGTTCATTGAAAGTTTGAAGGTGACTTATAGATCAAATTAGAGCAGTGAATTCGTGGTTTTATTTTGAAAAAAGCGACTTAAAGATGGAACATTTTTGGAACTTTGGGGGTTCATATTTTCTAATCTCAGACAGACCTCCACCTGTTGGTTTCACTAATGTTGTCCAGGAAGACTCAATGAATACAATGATACCAAAATCTGGTCGATATCTGCTAGTCACCGAAATTCAATATTTACCCAAAGAATGTTTTGGACAGATGAATTTTAGTTGAAACGAGGATCTAGCCTCCTTGAGACTGAAGTTCCTTGAAGCTCTAGACCTGGAAGGCGAGCTGCAGTGCATTTACAATTACAATATACACCAGGATCTTGAAAGAAACGAGAATGCATTCAGCTTCCCTTCTTAACATATACCAAATTCGGTTGTACCAACCAACGAGTATTCTTCCTATAAATCCAACAAAACTGATAATTTCATTAATAAGGTAATTTTCAATTATTATTAAGCACTAGATCTTATACTTTGTTCCCGAAATTAGAGGGTTCTTCACGCTGAACCCTTCATATCGTATCATAATATCATAGTAAAGTGTGATCTCAAGCATTCAACAGCATTTCAGTCCACATAATAAAAAAATGAATCGAACACTTAGTGTTTTCATGATTATGATAAGGAAGACAATGCAATTACCTTATTTCTATAATATTGAAATGGTAATGAGCAGGCATAATTTGAAATTCAGTTCATGCTCAGTCGTTATCACAAATAAATATATTAGAGTAGAAAATATCCAATAATGTGGGATCCTCTTTTTCTTTAGGGCTTGAGGTTTTCGTCCTGGTATCTGTACATTCAGTGAATTAATTCGTCAATCGTCAAAACTTTCGATAGTTTCTGATTCTCCAACATTTATTGAATTCGGTTTGTTGTATTGAATTGATTTTATAGCTACTCGTTATAAACCATAAGCAATAATCGTGGAAACTAACTTGAAAAGAAATATCGTAGATCGTGTTAAGTCTGATAACTCCTATCATTGATTCTGACAACTACAATTTACACATATTTTCATCAGAAAAAAGATATAATGAATGTTAAACTCAAGGCCGAAAAGGCTGGCTACATACTGATTAAACACATAAATGAATTCAAATGTCAAACCGTGTATCGGTTAACAACAAAATCAAGTATTGTGTAACAAACTTTAGGATGTTATAGCTCGTCCAAAAATATGAAAAAAAGATTCTATTAAGGGGGGCCCACTCACTAAGAAGGAAGTGCGAAGGCTTGAATGCGCGTGGTACGGGGTACAGTGAAAATAGTGTGTGTATGGAGTTCCGCCGTTCGAAAGTTGGAATGCGCAATTCTCTTGGTCGGAATCAGGATAGTTTTGATTTTTAGCGTGTGCATTGCTCATCGTATATGGAAGAATGACCAGCAACGACCGTGTATGGGCAACAAGTCTGTGCACGTTTCATATTTTTAGCAATACAGTGTCGGGTTCGTTATTTATACATTGGACATTTTTTCCTTAATAACAGCACACGCCACTGCCATTAAAATCAGATCTTTTATCGTCATCTCGCGCTTGTCACACATCCTCACTCAACAAACAAAAGTGTCTGTGTGTGGGAAATAGGAAAGTACACGTTTACTTTACAGCCAACGTGCAGATACTTGACTGCGCATTCTTCCTTCCTAGTCAGTGGGCCCCTTCAACTTCCCCTCTTAAATATACCGTTTTCGACGGAGTGAACCTTCGGTGCAATGACTTCTCGATTCAAAGATGTGATATACCAATATTTTCTTCGTTTTGAGCTATATCAAATTGCTAGAAGTACTTTAACATATTAGGCAGATTGTAGATTTTAAAAATTTCTTAGGAGTAGCCAGCGATTAATCTCAACTCAAGAAAGCTATCAGAATCTCCAAGAATCGCATAAATATGTTGAGAATCAGACTATGAATACCCTGGTATTTATTCCTCATCCACCTCTTATAAAAAAAACAAAAAGATGCAATCGCCTGTATCGAATCGTAAAAAAATTATCGTGTTCATATTAAAATATTATACGAATCCGTGTTCCTGAGCCGGAGGGTCTCTAAATTCTTCTTATCACATTATCACGAAGTTCCTCGAAAACGTAAGCACTTTTGAGTCATATTGAGGCCCTATGATTGGGATATATGGCGGGAGGGGGCACCACTGTACCTTGGGGTAGATGTAGCTCGTGCATTGGCAACACTGGAAGTAGATGCCGGACCTGCGTCGGAGATCTTTTCACTGAGAATCTGTGAAAATAAAGGTCAGAAAGATGATGCTTTAACTATGATAAATCATCAGATAAGTTCAAATTATAACAGCAGTAATAATTTTTGAACATCATCTTCAACATAACAGTATAGCAATGCAGATTCTGGAAACTATAATCTAGGGAAAACTCCGAAGTACCTGCCAACAGAATTCGTATTCATCGGTCATCAACCCAGTAGACAGTTCTGCTAATATCTGAAATTCTGAAAGATCATCACTATCACTATCACTTGGGCAGAGCAACAACTGAGTTGATAAACCCTCCTCTTTTTCAGATCAGATCATGGTATATTAGAAGCTGCTCTTAAAGCACTGAACTCCTATGTCATCGACTCAATGCTAATATGGGAGTGCCGAAAAAAACTCAATGGAGTTAGGCAAGAGCGGAGAGTCTGGTCCTCTCTGAACAACTACATCTTATCTGCGAACCTCCCTAGTGATGTAATGATCAAGAAGGTAAGCACTGCGAAGAACTTCAGGACATTGCTAAGTAAAAGAGAGGAATGGGAACGGGAATACACCGACTTAAGCCTCAAAGAAAATACCGTAAAATGGTATGCAGATGGTTCCAAATCCTCTACAGTTGCTGGCGCTGGGATATACGGAGAAGCTTAGCTATTGAAAGATGTCTAGATATACATCTAGAAAGAAACTATCAGAAGTGCGATATAGCCATGCACTCAGATAATCAAGCTGCTATTTAAGCTCTGAGCTCCTACGTCATCGACTCAAAGATGATATGGGAGTGCCGGAACAAACTCAATGAGGGAGGCAAGAAAAATAAGGTCTCTTTTATCTGAGTTCCCGGCCATTCTTAAATCAAAGGAAACAAAGAGGCCAATACACTTGGCAAAGAGGGCGCAAAATTGTTACTCATTGGTCCAGAACACCTGTGGTATAAGTAAAAGTAAAAAGAAGTTTTTGGAGAAGGAGAATGCCGAGAGGGAAAAACTCTGGCGGAATCTCCCAGGGATGGATCATTTCACTAAGTTCCTTCGGAACTTTGAAACAGCAAGATTCAAAATATATCTGGATCTTAGTAAGAAACAATTACACCTCCTCACTGGCTTTCTTACAGGACACTGTCGCCTCAGGAGGCACCTGTTGAGGATGGGATTGTCGGACACTGATAAGTTCTGTATGGAGGAGGAAGAAACCCTCATTCACCTCACGGAATGCTTTGGCATTGCGAGCCTAAGGAGAGAATGCCTTGGGCGAGCAACTTGTAAGAGCGAGGAACTAGCCTCGTTGGAGCCTTCACAGATATTGGATTTTATCAGATCTCTGGAAGTGGAAGGATAGCTGTGAGAGTATGATCCGAACAGCTCTGTAGGGGGACCTTGAAGTCGCAGTGAACTGTAACCATTTTCAAACAAAACTTATTAACTAAACTAGGCTAGAGCCTTTTTAGTCTGGGTTCCTGCTCACTTTAGAATCAAAGGAAACCTTCTGTGGTATAGGCTATATAAGAAAGAAGAAACTGAAAAAGAACCACTGTGAACGAGTGGATCATTCCAAGAAGTTCCTTTGGAACTTCAAAACTGCAAGGTCAAAAAAGTATTTGGATCTCAGAAAGAATAAGTTACACTACCTTACTGGCTTTCTAACAGAATATTGTCGTCTCATGAAGCATATCATGAGAATTGGCTCAACAGAAACTGACAAGTGCGGATTTAGCCTCCATGAAGCCATCTCAGATACTGGAGTTCATCGAAGGCTTGATGGCAGCAGTAAACCTCAAGGCCGCAGTGAAATTTAACCCCTTTAACAATCTACAAGACACAGGCAGAAAAACAACCGAATTGCAAAGTTGTGTAGATCTCTAGAAGAAGTAAATCTTCTCATGTTGTTGATACCTTCTAGAAAGCTCAAAATAGGCACAAATATTTCAATACATTTGATATTTTCAATACATTTGATATTTTCAATTGAACTTGTTGTCATAGCCTACTGTTCAACTATGACTCACCGATTTTTCGTATTCGAAGCGAAACATCCACAATGACAGGAACAAACAGAGGTTTCATCTATTTCTAAGGAAGTGGTTTCTGTACAATGATGGCCGAGTTGGCCGCTAAGTATCGATCCATTTGCTGTGATAACATCTCCTTCCAGGCGGACAGCTCCAGCTAACGCCTAAATGACGAAAAAAGAATTCAATTAAAAACTTAATCAACACTAGAAATTATGAGGCAAGTTGACTTCAATTGGGAAGGCGAGGTAATACGATCCCTAGAGGTCAAATGGTCCTCCGCCGTAAATCAGAAACAGCTTGTACCATCTATCCAAATACACATTGAACATGTTCCTCTGCGCCCCTGCCAGTTGCCTGTAAAGTGTCAATGCGGTGCAAGTGCTTGGCGTGATTTTATTAAAAATATTTGAAAAGTGTGACTCTGATCTAAGGTGAGCATGTTTTTTGACGTTCATTTTTTTTACATGTAAGTGTTTACTGAAATGTTGTTTTATTTGCGGGTATTAGTAGCAGTTAGCTAATAATTAAGCAATGTTCAATCATCGCACGCGGTATGTGAAGGTTTTGTTTTGATCTATATTTTGTAATTTGGTATTTGGGGCGAAATGATCCCTTTCTGTGTGTCTAAAATGATCCCTGGAATCATTTTACCCCATTAATAATTGTTGTTTTCACAGATCATGCCGAGAATTTATAAAAGCAAAACTAATCACCAAAACAGGCCTTAAGAACAAATGCAAAAGGCATTAGATGCCGTTAGAAATGGTATGCCCTACAAAACCGCCAGTAGAGAATTTAAGGTCCCTTTGATGGAATTCATGGTCCCTTTGATGGCATTTAAAAGAAGAGCCAAAGGTAGGAACAAAATAGTTGTGGGCTCAGCTGAAAAGTAAGGTAGCAAATAAACCGTGTTCAACCTGGAACAAAAACTGAAACTATTTGATTATATCAGGGACATGGAGCATAGAATAATATACGGGCTGACCACTCAGGATTTCTTAACCTCAGCTCACCAAAAATGGCAGAAAGAAATAATTAACCGTATAAATTTTCCGAAGCTAAAGGAAAAGCTGGACTCAAATGGCTTCGTGGATTTAGACGTAGACATCCAGACATTACAATGCGGGTGCGAGGTTTTGATAAGCCTATGGTAGTGTGGTAGATAAATTTCTCTCGACTTTGAGAAACGTCCAAGAAAAATATTATTTTCCAACCTATTCACTGATATTTATTAACTTATAGTACAAAATGATCCCTGGAATCATTTTGCCCCTACCCCAGGGATCATTTTATCCATAGGTGTGTATAAAATGATCCTTCACTAAACTTTAACAAAAATCTCTAATACAAAAAACTACATAGATGTAATGGGAAATAAGTACCCAGATACAAAGCTAATTAAATTCACTACCTCCAACAATTGAAATCTTGCGGTTTTCCCTTCAACTTCAGCCACAATTAAAATTTTGCCTTAAGGGGATCATTATACCTCACCTTCCCCTACAGGTTGTTAAACTTAAATGTTTATAAACAATGAAACCAGAAAATAATATTAATTTATTAAAATCAACCAATATTAATCTCATACTTCGTAACTAATCCCGTCATCGCACAAAGAACATGCATGGTGGTAATATCAAACAGAGCATCCATAGATAGCTATTTCGCCCTATTTGGGGCTCTTCAGTATGGAGGGGCTCCGTCTGAAAGGCATTCTAGGTTCCCTTATTCGAAGGAATGTCGCCTATTTCTGAGTATAAACAGAAACAAAACGCCATCTCCTGGAATCCTTACGAACACCTAGGTACCTCCGATGCATGAACCTTGAACGAAGTAGCAAGATGTTTATCCGTTTTTGATACAAACTGGTGGTTAAACATCTATCACATTGCGTTGAGAAAGTAGAATATTACTCACTTGCATAGCTTGAGCTTCGTCCCTCCTTTCATCTTCTGTATTCATGGTTACGAAACGTAGTACCAGTAGGTTCAAAGAAGCTGCTACAATGGCCAATCCAAATAATATAAATATAAGTGCGAACATTACATACTCCGGCTTTTTACTAAGAGCGTTATCCTTTTGTAGTGCCACCTGGAGAAGATATAGATAGAATTAGTAGCACTTAGGAGCATGTGAGGTTACCTACCTATCCTAAGGACATTCGGATTGAAATAAGAGACTAAGCAGAATTTCAGAATAACTTCTTGAGTCCATACAAGACACCTAACCTTATAATATTATATGAGAGTTTAGGGCGAGAAAAGAATGTGAAATCATCATAATTTCCTTTTTCTATTGATGGAGGCTTTTGGAGAACAAATGTTTCTTCTTACCAAAGTTTATTTGAAGATACTCTCAATGACTGTAGTTTAAGTTTTAGTTTGAAAAGGGGTTACACTGTGACTTTAAGGACTATTGTGCCCACTTACAGAGATCTAATGAAATCTAATAACTGTGAAGGCTTCAACGAGGCTAGTTCCTCACTCTTACAAGTTTCTCGCCCAAGGCATTCTCTCCTCAGGCTCGCAATGCCAAGCCATTCCGTGACTAGGTGAATGGGGGTTTCTTCCTCCTTCCAACAGAACTTACACTCGTCAGTGTCCGATAATTCCATCCTCAACAGGTGCTTCCTGAGGCGACAATGTCCTGTAAAAATGCCAGTGAGGAGGTGTAATTGCTTCATACCAAGATCCTGACATCTTTTGGATCCCGCTGTCTCAAAGTTCCGAAGGAACTCAGTGGAATGATCCATGCCTGGGAAATTCCGCCAGAGTTTTTCACTCTCGGCTTTCTTCCTCTCCAGAAACTCCTTCTTATAAGTACATTTACATATACCACAGAAGGGTTCTGGGCCAATGAGTGACATTCGTGCGCCCTCTTTGGCAAGTGTATTGGCCTCTTCGTTTCCTTTGATTCCAAAGTGGCAGAGAAACCTGATTAAAAAGAAGTTATTTTTCTTGCCTGCATCATTTAGTATATTCCGGCACTCCCACAACATTTTAGAGTCGATGACGTAGGAGCTCAGTGCTTCAATAGCAGCTTGACTATCTGAGTGTATGGCTATATCACACTTCTGATAGTTTCTTTCTAGATTTATATCTAGACATCTTTCAATAGCTAAGATTTCCGCCTGACGCTCATACAGGAGCCTAGCGACAGTGCACACTTGGTACTTGGCCCGTATATCCCAGCGCCTGCTCCTGTAGAGGTTTTGGAACCATCTGTAATCTGTATACCATTTTACGTTCAATGCCTGTAATCAGATACTGAGAAACTGAACTGAGATACCTTATTGATCACTTCCAAAAAAGTCTGGAATGATCTCTTCTTTCAATTGCATGCCCTTTTCCACAAAAGAAAGTTAAAAATCGAAATATAAAAGGCAACAATGTTCCTTAAGAATTACGAACTTTTGAATGTCTAAAGAACACTACCAAATGTTTGAATTTCTCTCACCATATCACCAAATCCTATCGTTGTCAACGTGATGAAACAGTAATATACCGAGTCGAAGTAACTCCATCCTTCGTATTTCGAGAAGGCTGCAGCTCCACCAGCAATTGTCAAGGAGCTTAACGTTGTCACAACACAGATGAGGTCCAACTCCGAGGCTGTTGTCTGCCGACAATGCAACGACGACTTGACTGACCTTATGATGACACTGGGAAAAAATAGCAAGTTATTTTCACGAAGAAACGAATAAAAGATCGTTTTTTCATGGTCGAAGACTATACATCACAAATTTTCGCGAAATTTCTATACCAAGATGCACTGATGACATATCTTCGAAAGTATAATGGTCATTTATAATCAATTTCTGATACTGTAGCTGTATGATACACCTAACAAGATCATTGTTGACTCAATCCAATGCAGCATTTTAGTCTTCGGTGAAAGAGCAAAATAATACAGAAGATAAATTGACTTTATAAAGGGTTTTCCAATAAGATGTGTTATTTTGATATTCAAAGAAAAACGCCATTTTTCAATATAAATGATCGGATGTTAATTTCATTATAAAGAAGAAGCTATGCCGTTAATAGTGGAAATTAACTTCAAATGACCACTACGACCACTCTCACAGGACCATATCCTCTTAATGATTTTCCATAACCAAATCGCAAAGTGGCTGCCCTATGTCCTCGAAAGCCTCACGAATTTCATTTTTAAGGTCTTGAATCGACGCTGGGCTATTGGCGTAGACATTCTCTTTCACGTGACCCCAAAGGAAGAAGTAGCAATGTGTTAAATCACAAGATCTCCCCGCCAAAGATCAATGGTTTCGTTGCTTGTGTGGCACGTAGCGCCGTCTTGTTGAGAATAAACGTTGTACAGATCAATACTATCATTAATCATCTTTCGATAGCGCAATCCATTCACCTGGGTTTTCTTCAATATTGCGGCTACAGCAGCAATATTCTCGGCTGTTTTTGAGCGACGTGCACGGGTTTTATTCACTACCTGTCCCAACAGCTCGAATTTTTCCACCAATTTCTTCATTGCGGTCCGACAAGGTGCTTCACGACGACCCAAAAATTTTCGAATTTTACGTCTCTGTCAAATTTTCACCATTTTTATTATTTTTTTTATACGCATCTCTCGGGAAAAGACTGAGCTTATAACGCACTTTCAAGCGCCCCGAGATGAATTTAGAAGAAATCGGTTTGTGCGTGTCTTAAACTGCTGTAAGTTGTAACCAAGGGGGAATACATCTTGAGGTAGGGTATTCCATAGCCTTGCAGTTCGGTAAAGAAAAGCCTTCTGATACACCGATGTCCTAGCTGTAGAAAGATGCACGGCAAACTGGTGACTATTATCGGCTAGCCTTGTTTGTCGATCAAATCGAGCCCCTGGTGGAATCATGGAGGCAATGGCAGCAGAACACCTTCCGTGGTAGTATCTGTAAAAAAGGCATAAGTCTCCAACCTTCCTACGGTGATCGAGACTATGAAGGTTGGCAGTTAACGTTGGATCGTCTATTAGGCGCACTGCTCTTTTTTGAATGGAATCAAGTAGGAGTAACGAGTGCTTAGGAGCTGAACCCCAAGCATGAGAGCAATATTCCATAGCTGGACGTACTTGAGCCTTGTAAAGTAATAAAAGCTGCTTTGGAGTGAACAATTTCCTCGCACGAAATAGATAGCTAAGCTTATGTGCAGCTGACTTGGCAACTGAGCAGACCTGCTCATGCCAAGTTGCATTTGGACTGATATTGACCCCTAGAGGCTTAAGTCCATTGGTTTGTTTTATTGTTTTATTGTCCATTATTAGTTGGGGTGCAACTGTCGATGTTTTTCTTGTGAGCAGAGTAGCCTGGGTGTTAGAGGCATTGAATTCAACCAGATTGTCAAAACCCCATAGTAGAATAACTTCTAGATCTTCGTTGATTGTCACAGCTTGAGCGATTCTCTGGGAACTGGATGTTGACGCTGATACAGGCTTCTTGTTTGTCGTGGACGCTATAAGAGTGCTGTCATCCGCAAAGCTTAAAATCCGATTCTTGGTTGAATTTAAAAGGTATAGAGAATTTTAATAAATTCAATGCGTTCTTGAAGCGTGTATCGTTCCATTTTTATTGATGGCGAAGTTTCTACTTGTCAATGTCAAAAAATGACAGCTTCAAACGTGACATCTACCGAAATAGCGGGCTATTCAAACACCTCTTATTGGAAAACCTTTAGTTTTAGAAGCGAGGGTTGAACTAGCTTGCTCAAACCTTCTCTGCCACGTTGCTTTGGTACTTACCATAGACCTACCATCACACAAATTTTGGTACCTACCTGCTAAGTTTGTTGACCCTTTCTCCAATGCTCTGGAACATGACGAGACCCAGTGGGATCCCCACCATAGCGTAAAACATGGTGAAGAGTTTTCCTCCAACTGTCGCTGGGGTAGAATGGCCGTAGCCAATGGTGGTCAGTACTGTAGTTGCGTAGTAAAAGGCCCCTGTGAACTTCCACTGCTGTCCGGCCCTGTGCGGTTCCGATTTCAGTACCACCGTTTCCAAGATGCGAAAATCTTCGTTGCTTATATTATATTTCTTCCGAACTATTGCTTGGATTTCTGTAAATGGGAAAAACTGAGCTGTAAAGGTGCTCATCAGATTGAAATGAGAACAAAGTAATTAGGAAGACACAAAATGCTTGATAACAGATACTTAAACAAAAATTCGTAGCTAGAGAGAGCTGGTAGGTTAGATCTACCAGCTCTACTAGGAGGCGAAACACTTAAATTACAAGAGCTTAATCTCTTGTGAAAATAATCCAACTCCTGGGGAAAATGAAGCTATAGTATGGAACTGACAAAAAAGTAACCATTGTACCAATCAACCACAACTAATAATGAATGGTTCATCTAGAAATTTTAATCATATTACGAGGCCAGTTCAAATATGAACGAGACTTTTCGATTTTCAGGCACAATAGTGGGGGGAGAACATTTCTGATTTTTTTGTTGTTAGGTAGGTTTCTCAGGAATAAGGGAAGCAAGTCGGATTGCCTCATCGACTCTCCCGGTGTCCACTGTGACGATGTTTGAGCAAGAGGTTCCTCCGTCAATTGCGCAACGTGTTGTAATCAATAACTGACCAAAATCTGAGGAGATTGGCTGCCGATGTTCGGAGAAGAGACACTGTCGCGAGCCAGAGTGTTCGCATGGCATAAACAGTTCGTGGGGGGTCGTGATTGTGTTGATAATGAGAGCCATGACCGCAGCGAACAATATCAGTAGTGTTCTACAGCTTATTGAAGAGGACAAACGTCGTACCACTTCTGAAATTGCAAGTTAGTGTCGGGATAAGTTATGGAACACCTAGTCCATACTCACAGAGTAGCAAGGGTACCGTAAGGGTTGCGCCAGGTGGTTTCCTCGCCTTCTCATAGCTGACCAGAAATTGCATCGTTTTCAGGTGTGTGGGCGTCTTCTTTCACGATCTCAGGAACAAGGAGACCAATTTCTCTCCCACATTATCACCTCTGATGAAACATGGGTGTACCACTGCACCTCTAGTCTAAACAAGAGAGTAAGGAGTGGAGAGAACAATACGTTGCGCAATTGACAGAGGAACCTCTTGCTCAAACATCGTCACAGTGGACACGGAGAGTGTCGATGAGGCAATCCGACGTGCTGGGCTTACTCCTGACAAACTACCCAACAACAAAAAATCATATTGTGCCTGAAAATCGAAAAATCTCGTTTATATTTGAACCTCCCCTCGTAGGTATAGTCCATTAAAATCGAATTCAGCGATACCATAGAATATTTAATAGCAAAATACCTTTATCAAAGAAAAAATATGAAATAATGAAGGAGCTGAGACGTGGGATAATCCAAAATAAAGACATAACCTCCTGGAAGTTCCCTGACTTTTTGAACTTAGTAGGCAACCTGACTAGTTCTTCATCTACCTCACTGAGCTCGAAAAAGAGAACCTCCAGATGAAAAGGGTACACTGCACAACCAATCCTGAATCAAGCACATCAGTATTATAATGCCAAGAACTGCACAACTGACCGGTTAACAACCATCAGCAGAATGCAAACCTTTCTAAAATTGAGTAGCAAATGACCAAAATCATCACAGTCTTTGTATATTTTCCAAATGAAATATTCAATACCTTGAAGAATCACCTTCCTTTGATTTTCTGTCTTAGACTCGAGAGCATCAAAAACTGCTGCCCCGACCAGTAGATATGTAAACGTACAAACGATGAGAGATAACGTCCGAACGTTTTGCTTCTTCATTCTCTAGCGCGCATCATGCTGGGGCTGGGGGGCTCCCTCGCCGCTAGCTCCCTTCTGCGCGCCACTGCCAAACCCGTACCTTCCTCATCAGGGCACCTGAAATTGAAATACATCAATTGAAACTCATACTTATACAATATTCATACAAGTATCAAAGTACTGTAGTGAATGGGTCGATATAATACTCATGCACTAGCGGATTCGATTCAGAGCATTGTGATCCTTCAATTAGATTTCCGATAAATATACCGAATATTGAAATTCATAATACAATTTGATATTTTTTGAGATTTCTGTCAAAAAGTTTGAATTCGAAACAAAGTTGGTATGACCATTATACATAATGATGATATTGAAAAATTCTGTTGTAGGCGTTGCGCGTTGTAGCACATCTCAATCATTCTAAATTGATTGTTCTACCAATTTTGAAAAGATTTGTGAAAGTAATTTATTAACAGGCTGTTGTAAACAATATTTGGAGGATACTTCATCTAAAGACATATTTTAATGAATAACTTAGATTTGCTACAGTATCGTTCTTGGTCTGCCAATTCAACTAAATAGAACTCTCAAATTTTCAAATACTTGAATGAGTTCACAGTGTTTCTGTGGCATTTTTTCATGAGCTGGTTCATAAAAATTGATCGTAACATGAAACAGATACCATCTGAGAACCTATAAATATAAAAGCTCCAATTCAGGATAAAAATGGACAGAAGAAGATCCTATAAGCTTCTACGACACTAACCGGCAGCAAAAAGCGAGAGTTTTATCGAACACTTCAATCATAATCAATACCTTCATAGTCTCGATCACCGTAGGAAGGTTGGAGACTTATGCCTTTTTTACAGATACTACACGGAAGGTGTTCTGCTGCCATTGTCTCCATGATTCCACCAGGGGCTCAATTTGATCGACAAACAAGGCTAGCCGATAAAAGTCACCAGTTTGCCGTGCATCTTTCTACAGCTAGGACATCGGTGTATCAGGAGGCTTTTCTTTACCGAACTGCAAGGCTATGAAATACCCTACCTCAAGATGTATTCCCCCTTAGTTACAACTTACAGCAGTTTAAGACACGCACAAACCGATTTCTTCTAAATTCATCTGGGGCGCTTGAAAGGGCGTTATAAGCTCATTCATTTCCCGAGAGATGCGTATAAAAAAAAGTCGTGGAGATCAAAGATCAAATCAGAAACTATATGTAGTAAAAATTCCTCATTACACTGGTGAAGAGCAAGAAACTAGACACCTAGTCACAAGGATAGTAAGTGAAATGAGAAAGTTAGCTGTCTGAACATTGAGGGAATCGAAAAAACTGACGTCCTTGCAAAAGGAGGAGCAAACACTGCAACAGGGACAATGGCGCGAAGGAGGACTCTTCACTGGGCACGCAAGGGCCCTCAAAATGGTTAAGGATGCTCACGCTCCCCTTCTCCAAAGAGGTGACCGCGCGGGCACTAAGTTCTACTTCGACGAACCCTACGGGGTAATTGTTCCTGACAGAGACCTGTGGTCTTCATCAAACAGGCTTCTTAGTCCTGAAGGCCCCACGTGGTTCACGGATGGCTCTGTCACAACCTTAGACTAAGTTAGGGGGTTAGTCTAAGGTCACAACAACAGGGTCTGGTGCCGGAATCGTGAGCTATTTGCGGTTCTTGCCTGCGCACTAGAAAATATTCGCAGGGGATACACTGGCCAGCACATTTACAAATGTTGCGACAGTCAGGGAACTCTGAAATCTCTATCTGATGTTAGGGTTGACTTCCATTTGGTAGAAGAATGCAGGAATGCTCTGCATGGGCTGGGCTCTGATAACTTTTTGAAAGTGATCTGGTGTCCGGCTCATGCGGATATACCTGGTAACGTCAAGGCAGATGAACTGGCTAGGCGGGGAGCCAGATTAGCATTTGTTGGTCCGGAGCCTGCGCTGCCATTCTGTCACACATCTGTCAGAAGCTTCTTCAGAGCTGGCTGAACAGGGAATTTCCTCGGAATGGAGCGCGGGGGTGGGCTGAGGGGGTCGAGGATTCTCATTGAGAGACCGTCCTCGCCACTTGAGGTCAATAGACTTCTGTTGCTGGAGAGGAAACAACTCGGTCTGGTGACTGGTGCATTGACTGGTCACCTGTTTAACAAACATTTGAGAGAATGGTATTGACGAGCTGCTCCCTATGCCGGTGGTGCAGGAGCACTGATGAAACGGCTGAGCATATTTTGTTCAACTGTGGTAACCTAACTGAGTTAGGTCAACACACCTAGGGAATCCAACACCTACTATTCCTATGGTGAGAGGGACCACTCCTGGCAGACTCGCGACATTTCTGTCTTTGTGTCTGAGGAGCTGAGTCTCTATAGAACGATGCGGATGAACAATGGGCCACTAGGCCTCAGTTCGGTCGGAAAGGCACCGCGCGAAGAAGAAGAAGAAACACTGCCTCAGCAAACTCATATCCCCATGTTGATTAGGGTGGAGGTCGATGATTGGAAAAAAAGAACATTTTTACTGGATGAGCACAAAGTTGAAGAAATCGGAGAGACTGATTGCACAGGTCACTGTTCTGTAAGATATTACCCGCCCTAGATCGGTAAGGAAAACTCAGATATCTAAAGGTTATATGGATATATAAACCACCGAGTATATGTGTTGGCGCAAATTAAACTTACTTCACTGAGTGGAGGGATCTTGACGCCAGCCGACATAAGAGTGAAGTCTCCGAGAAAAACAATCAATTTTGCGAAGGAGGTTAAATTCCTAGACAAAATATAGCTCTAGGATGATTGCACAAAAACTCATTGGTAGCAATGCTCAAAGGTTGTCTCGATGCTGATCGACTACATCTAATTAATAGATCGAGTTAACAATCTTGGAGAAAATGGTCCAAGCATTCCTTTCAGCAGATTTTACCTGATTCACGACAGTACCCGGAAACAAAATTGAAAAGATAATCGAACGTCTTAATAATGTTCAACAAAAAGGCAATTGGACAAGACATAAAAAATGAGCTTAAAGAAAACTTTATTGAGGGACACGGATGCAAGAAAGTACTTATAGAGAAGCTGTTCGGAAGTTTTCATTCGAATCAAATATTCATAGAACTCAAATAGAAATCCATTAGAAATAATGAATCACTTTCCCATAACCCACTAACGAAATATCCTCTCCTCAGAATCTGGATGCTGTTAAACTCTTTCAGCACAGTAAGAACATTCGGAAGATTTGTGCGAACTGTTAGCTTCTACTTGGGAAAACTTTAAATGCCCGTGGTTGCTCTTCGACCCTTCGCAGGGACTGCTCATTAAATATGTAAGAGTTAATTATAGAAGTTGTTTACAAAGCAGTTGTTGAGGAAGTTCACCTCAAGTCATCCCAATCACAACTTCAAGTTGCTTACCATATTGTCATGTTTTCGCCCAAGAAAGTTCTAACTTGGGTTCTCATCTTATTATTGCAGAAATTTGTTACAAGTGGTCCCTCATTTGAATTCTTGGAAATTGAATAACCACTTTGGTAAAAATTGTTGTGGCTGAAGGAAGGTCTTCATATATGCTCCATCGAAAAATTAATAGTGTTTGTGGATACTTCGAAAGTGCTATTCTGAGATAAATCAATTTTTCGAGACTTTCTTTGTAACTAACAAAAACAATATATAGAATTAAACAATATAAATAAATAGTTCTCAAATGTATCCGTGAGAAACAACCTTAAAATAATTTGGAAATGAGCCGGCGAAATCTTTTAGATTACCTCGAACACATGGTAGTTGAAATATACCGAAACTCATTAAAAATCTGCAGTCAGACTCTGACTACCTCAGATGGAGAAAAAATTTACTGTAAAGAGTAATTTGACTGAAGGCTGACAATTCGGACACAGTTTCAATTTGAGAAGACAATCGAATATCCTGTTATATAGCGAGTTCATATCTTTCCTTTGTCTAACGTCCTTACGTCCATATAATAATTAATATTTGCCTGGAAATATTTGAAGTATTCATTCATCCTTTGAGAACAGGTACCTTTGTGTTTGGAAGGTTTGATAAAATTAATCATCAGTAGCTGAGAACATTGCTGATATTGTACTTCCTACAGATATTAAACTCTGGAATTGAAACTTGAGTTCTATCCGTTACTTTGTCCATAACCTCATCATAGAATATATGTTCTGAGTATGATGAAACATGCAGATATTCGAAGAAGAAAGATTATCTACAATTCTTCTTTTCTCAAACACTATTTTCATGGTGGCCACAAGAAAAATAAGTTAAAAGTAATTCATTCGGCATAGATACAAATCATTTCAAAACTCTAATCAGTCTTGTGATTTAAATCTTGAGGTAATATAATACTAAAATATTATAGGTACATACTGCAACAGAATGAAGAAACTATATTTTGGATAAAGAAGAACAGATATAAGCAAGAACAACAACACTGAAAGACGAAACACAAGATCGCCAGTGGGACTGGTCTGAAGATGCTCAAACTAAGAAGTAACAACAGTCATTTTATTTGCTAAAATATTGATCTAACTAGGTACTTGGGAAAAGTGAAATGTTTTGAAATTATCAGCCTATAGTTTTGAAGAAAAAGTGTTACCCATCATCATTTCCTCAGCCAAAAATGCTCTCTTCTCTTGTGGTTTTCAAATGCAGCAACTTGTAATGAGAATTTTCAAGCAAAAAAATGCAGAATAATATACACGACATTTTAGTCATGAAAAAATTCTTGAAGAAACTCAAAATATATTGGCAGAAAAATGTTATTCATCAACATTCCTTCAATTTATAAACATAAACACTCAGAAATCTTCAATATGAAAACGTTTTTCATAGCTTGTTCCTATGACCGGTTTTTATATTGAAAGGTTAATTATGAACACCCCTTTTTTATTGTCTTCAACGAGCCTAGAAAGGTATCTTCTTTTGAGATTTGCTGAGTCTGCTTCTGAAGTGGCCTCTCAAGGTATATCGAAATTTAAAAGAAGGCATCAGATACATTTTACTCATCGAAACGCAAATGCAAAAACTCTAAATTTAATACTTCTAGGGTGTTTCAACCCAAAAAAATGCCCACAAACACACCCTGGCATTTAAATTCAAATCATTTCGAAACCCTAATTAGGCTTGTGATGTATAGCTCCTTATCTACTAAATCACACAAATTAATGCTGCACCAAAATAAAAAAAACATTATTTCGGAAAGAATAAAGAAAGAGAATGAAGAACAACAATGAGAGAGAAAACACAAAAACACCAAAATAGTAATCTAACTACTTGGGAAAACTCAATATGAAATATTTTCGAATTATCAGTCAATAGAGATATCCTGTAGATGAGTTGTCAGCAAAATGTTTCAAAGTTTGTAGAAAAACTGTTACCCATCAACATTTCTCCAATTCGCAAAGAATAAACAAGCACACATCTTCAATATGAAAACGTTTTTCGTAGCAGAAAGGTTTGTTCCAGTGACCGGTTTTTATGTTGAAAGGTTAATTATCAACACCCCCTTTTTGAGTGTCAAATAGCCAAAAATGCTCTCTTCTTTGGTGGATTTAAGGAGAGGCTCCTTCTTAAGCGACTTCTCAGGCAACAAACATGCAGGATAACATTTAGAAATGAAAAAAGGCATCTGATAAGTACATTTTATTCATTGAAACGCAAATGCTTGGAAAAACTCGAATTTTAATGCTAAGGGCATGTTCCAACCTGAATAAAACGTTCAAAAACACACCCTTGCATCAAAATTCTGTTTTTCCAATATTGCACATTTCCAATCTATCTGTGCTACAACCCTACCAGCCACATTTTTTTACCTGTGCTGCACTGCATCCGGAAGTATCCCTACTCCTTTTAATTTCGGCTTTCCAGAAAAAATAGATACAGATGAACCGACAGCATCACAAGACAACCCTCGATTGTTTTATCTTTACATAGTCCTCTGGTTAATTTTTAAAGGGTCACTTTAAGGGTTTTATTTACAAAAACTAGCATGCAGATTAAGGAACCAAAACGTTTTCTTGTAAGATTGCCCTCAACCGCGTCATAAACTGTGTATGTTTTGTGTAGTTATGTTGAACATTTTGAGAATTCATCACATGCATTATTTGAAGATGAAAGATAATTAATCTAGTATTCTTCTTTTCTTAGATTCACTACTTCATTTTCATGATGACCACAATATAATGTGAGTACCTAAGTTATGAATAATTCATTCGGCAATTATGCAAATCATTTCGAAACCCTAATTAGGCTTTGATGTATAGCTACTACTACTGAAGCACACAAATGTTGCATCGAAATGAAAAATACAATATTTCGGATAAAGATAAAGAAAGAGAATGAAGAACAACAATGAGAGAGAAAACACAAAAACACCAGGATAGTAATCTAACTACTTGGGAAAACTCAATATGAAATATTTTCGAATTATCAGTCAATAGAGATATCCTGTAGATGAGTTGTCAGCAAAATATTGTAAAGTTCATAGAAAAACTGTTACCCATCAACATTTCTCCAATTCGCAAAGAATAAACAAGCACACTTCTTCAATATGAAAACGTTTTTCGTAGCAGAAAGGTTTGTTCCAGTGACCGGTTTTTATGTTGAAAGGTTAATTATCAACACCCCCTTTTTGAGTGTCAAACAGCCAAAAATGCTCTCTTCTTTGGTGGATTTAAGGAGAGGCTCCTTCTTAAGCGACTTCTCAGGCAACAAACATGCAGGATAACATTTAGAAATGAAAAAAAGGCATCTGATAAGTACATTTTATTTATTGAAACGCAAATGCTTGAAAAAACTCGAATTTTAATGCTGAGGGGATGTTTCAACCCGAATAAAACGTTCAAAAACACACCCTTGCATTGAAATTCTGTTTTTCCAATATTGCACATTTCCAATCTATCTGTGCTACAACCCTACCAGCCACATTTTTTTACCTGTGCTGCACTGCATCCGGAAGTATCCCTACTCCTTTTAATTTCGGCTTTCCAGAAAAAATAGATACAGATGAACAGCCAGCATCACAAAGACAACCCTCGAATGTTTTATCTTTACATAATCCTCTGGTTAATTTTAAAGGGTCACTTAAAGGGTTTTATTTACGAAAACTAGCATGCAGATTAAGGAACCAAAACGTTTTCTTGTAAGATTGCCCTCAACTTCGTCATAAAGTGTGTATGTTTTGTGTATGATAAACCATGTAGTTATCTTGAAAATTTTGAGAATTCATCACATGCATTATTTGAAGATGAAAGAGAATTTATTAGAATTCTTCTTTTCTTGGATTCACTACTTCATTTTCATGATGACCACAATATAATGTAAGTAATGTTATGAATAATTCATTCGGCAATTATGCAAATCATTTTGAAACCCTAATTAGGCTTGTGATGTATAGCTCCTTGTCCACTAAATCACACAAACTAATGCTGTATCGAAATGAAAAAAATAATATTTCCAATGAAGATAGAGAAAGAGAATGAAGAACAACAATGAGAGAGAAAACAGAAAAACACCAAAATAGTAACATAACTACTTGGGAAAACTCAATATGAAATATTTCTGAATTATCAGTCACTAGACATATCCTGTAGATGAGTTGTCAGCTAAATGCTTTAAAGTTTGTAGAAAAACGGTTACATCAACATTTCTCAAATTCGCAAAGAATAAACAAGCACACATCTTCAATATGAAAAAGTTTTTCGTAGCAGAAAGGTTTGTTCCAGTAACCGGTTTTTATGTTGAAAGGTTAATTATCAACACCCCCTTTTTGAATGTCAAATAGCCAAAA
Organism: Propylea japonica; assembly: GCA_013421045.1. NCBI lineage: Eukaryota > Metazoa > Arthropoda > Insecta > Coleoptera > Coccinellidae > Propylea > Propylea japonica. The sequence goes on from CM024239.1 coordinate 1,711,045, forward strand.
ATGCTCTCTTCTTTGGTGGATTTAAGGAGAGGCTCCTTCTTAAGCAACTAACATGCAGGATAACATTTAAAAATGAAAAAAGGCATCTGATAAGTACATTTTATTTATTGAAACGCAAATGCTTGAAAAAACTCGAATTTTAATGCTAAGGGGATGTTCCAACCCGAATAAAACTTTCAAAAACACACCCTTGCATCGCAATTCTGTTTTCCCAATATTGCACATTTCCAATCTATCTGTGCTACAACCCTACCAGCCACATTTTTTAACCTGTGCTGCACTGCATCCGGAAGTATCCCTACTCCTTTTAATTTCGGCTTTCCAGAAAAAATAGATACAGATGAACAGCCAGCATCACAAAGACAACCTCGATTGTTTTATCTTTACATAGTCCTCTGGTTAATTTTTAAAGGGTCACTTAAAGGGTTTTATTTACGAAAACTATCAGTCAGATTGAAGTTATAAATGATTCATTCAGCTTGTGATGTATAGCTTCTTATATCAACTAAAAAGCACACAATTAATGCTGCATCGAGAAAAAACAATATTTCGGAAAAGACAAAAAAAGAGAATGAAGAACAACAATGAGAGAGAAAACACAAAAACGCCAAAATAGTAATCTAACTATATTAGGGAAAACTCAATATGAAATATTTTGGAATTATCAGTCAATAGAGATATCCTGTAGATGAGTTGTTAGCAAATGTTTGTAGGAAAACTGTTAACCATCAACATTTCTGCAATTTTCAAAGAATAAACAAGCACACATCTTCAATATGAAAACGTTTTTCGTAGCAGAAAGGTTTGTTCCAGTGACCGGTTTTTATGTTGAAAGGTTAATTATCAACACCCCCTTTTTGAGTGTCAAATAGCCAAAAATGCTCTCTTCTTTGGTGGATTCAAGGAGAGGCTCATTCTAAAGCGACTTCTTAAGCAACAAACATGCAGGATAACATTTAGAAATGAAAAAAGGCATCTGATAAGTACATTTTATTCATTGAAACGCAAATGCTTGAAAAAACTCGAATTTCAATGCTAAGGGAATGTTCCAAACCCGAATAAAACGTTCAAAAACACACCCTTGCATCAAAACTCTGTTTTTCCAATATTGCACATTTCCAATATATCTGTGCTACAACCCTACCAGCCACATTTTTTTTACCTGTGCTGCACTGCATCCGGAAGTATCCCTACTCCTTTTAATTTCGGCTTTCCAGAAAAAATAGATACAGATGAACCGCCAGCATCACTAAACAACCCTCGATTGTTTTATCTTTACATAGTCCTCTGGTTAATTTTTAAAGGGTCACTTAACGGGTTTTATTTACGAAACTAGCATGCAGATTAAGGAACCAAAACGTTTTCTGTAAGATTGCCCTCAACTTCGTCATAAAGTGTGTATGTTTTGTGTATGATAAACCATTTAGTTATCTTGAAAATTTTGAGAATTCATCACATGCATTATTTGAAGATGAAAGAGAATTTATCTAGAATTCTTCTTTTCTTGGATTCACTACTTCATTTTCATGATGACCACAATATAATGTAAGTAATGTTATGAATAATTCATTCGGCAATTATGCAAATCATTTTGAAACCCTAATTAGGCTTGTGATGTATAGCTCCTTGTCCACTAAAGCACACAAACTAATGCTGTATCGAAATGAAAAAAATGATATTTCCAATGAAGATAGAGAAAGAGAATGAAGAACAACAATGAGAGAGAAAACAGAAAAACACCAAAATAGTAATATAACTACTTGGGAAAACTCAATATGAAATATTTCTGAATTATCAGTCACTAGAGATATCCTGTAGATGAGTTGTCAGCTAAATGCTTTAAAGTTTGTAGAAAAACGGTTACCTACATCAACAATTCTGCAACTCGCAAAAGGATAACAACCACACATCTTCAATATGAAAACATTTTTCGTAGCACAAAGGTTTGTTCCAGTGACCGGTTTTTATGTTGAAAGGTTAATTATCAACACCCCCTTTTTGAGTGTCAAACAGCCAAAAATGCTCTCTCCTTTGGTGGATTTAAGGAGAGGCTCCTTCTAAAGCGACTTCTCAAGCAACTAACATGCAGGATAACATTTAGAAATAAAAAAGGCATCTGATAAGAACATTTTATTCACTGAAACGCAAATGCTTGGAAAAACTCGAATTTTAATGCTAAGGGGATGTTCCAACCCGAATAAAACGTTCAAAAACACACCCTTGCATCAAAATTCTGTTTTTCCAATATTGCACATTTCCAATCTATCTGTGCTACAACCCTACCAGCCACATTTTTTTACCTGTGCTGCACTGCATCTGGAAGTATCCCTACTCCTTTTAATTTCGGCTTTCGAGAAAAAATAGATACAGATGAACCGCCAGTATCACAAAGACAACCGTCGAATGTTTTATCTTTACATAGTCCTCTGGTTAATTTTTAAAGGGTCACTTTTAAAGGGTTTTATTTACGAAAACTACCATGCAGATTAAAGAACCAAAGCGTTATTTTCGTTAGATTGCCCTCAACCTCGTTACAAACTGTGTATGTTTTGTGTTTGATAAACCATGTAGTTATGTTGAACATTTTGAGAATTCATCACATGCATTTTTTGAAGATGAAAGATAATAATTAATCTAGAATTCTTCTTTTCTAGGATTCACTAATTTATTTTCATGGTGACCACAATATAATGTGAGTAAGTTATAAATGATTCATTCGGCAATTATACAAATCATTTCGAAACCCTAATTAGGCTTGTGATGTATAGCTCCCTATCTACTAAAGCACACAAATTAATGCTGCATCGAAATGAAAAAACAATAATTCGGATAAAGAATGAGGAAGAAGATGGAGAACAACAATGAGAGAGAAAACACAAAACACCAAAATAGTACTCTAATTACTTGAGAAAACTCAATATGAAATATTTTCGAATTATCAGTCAATAGAGATATCCTGTAGATGAGTTGTCAGCAAAATGTTTTAAAGTTTGTAGAAAAACTGTTACCCATCAACATTTCTGCAATTTGCAAAGAGTAAACAAGCACACATCACTTCACTATGAAAACGTTTTTGTAACAGAAAGGTTTGTTCCAGTGACCGGTTTTCATGTTGAAAGGTTAATTATCAACACCCCCTTTTTGAGTGTCAAACAGCCAAAATTCTTTGGTGGATTTAAGGAGAGGCTGCTTCTAAAGGGTCTTCTCAAGCAACAAACATGCAGGATAATATTTCGAAATGAAAAAAGGCATCTGATGAGTACATTTTATTCATTGAAACGCAAATGCTTGGAAAAACTTTAATTTTAATGCTAAGGGGATGTTCCAACCCGAATAAAACATTCAAAAACACACCCTTGCATTAAAATTCTGTTTTTCCAATATTGCACATTTCCAATGTATCTGTGCTACAACCCTACCAGCCACATTTTTTTACCTGTGCTGCACTGCATCCGGAAGTATCCCTACTCCTTTTAATTTCGGATTTCCAGAAAAAATAGATACAGATAAACCGCCAGCATCACAAAGACAACCCTCGATTGTTTTATCTTTACATAGTCCTCTGGTTAATTTTTAAAGGGTCACTTAAAAGGTTTTATTTACGAAAACTAGCATGCAGATTAAGGAACCAAAACGTTTTCTTGTAAGATTGCCCTCAACTTCGTCATAAAGTGTATATGTTTTGTGTATGATAAACCATGTAGTTATCTTGAAAATTTTGAGAATTCATCACATGCATTATTTGAAGATGAAAGAGAATTTATCTAGAATTCTTCTTTTCTTGGATTCACTACTTCATTTTCATGATGACCACAATATAATGTAAGTAATGTTATGAATAATTCATTCGGCAATTATGCAAATCATTTTGAAACCCTAATTAGGCTTGTGATGTATAGCTCCTTGTCCACTAAATCATACAAACTAATGCTGTATCGAAATGAAAAAAATAATATAATATTTCCAATGAAGATAGAGAAAGAGAATGAAGAACAACAATGAGAGAGAAAACAGAAAAACACCAAAATAGTAATATAACTACTTGGGAAAACTCAATATGAAATATTTCTGAATTATCAGTCACTAGAGATATCCTGTAGATGAGTTGTCAGCTAAATGCTTTAAAGTTTGTAGAAAAACGGTTACATCAACAATTCTGCAATTCGCAAAGAATAAACAATCACACAACTTCAATATGAAAACGTTTTTCGTAGCAGAAAGGTTTGTTCCAGTGACCGGTTTTTATGTTGAAAGGTTAATTATCAACACCCCCTTTTTGAGTGTCAAATAGCCAAAAATGCTCTCTTCTTTGGTGGATTTAAGGAGAGGCTCATTCTAAAGCGACTTCTCAAGCAACAAACATGCAGGATAACATTTAAAAATGAAAAAAGGCATCTGATAAGTACATTTTATTCATTGAAACGCAAATGCTTGAAAAAACTCGAATTTTAATGCTAAGGGGATGTTTCAACCCGAATAAAACGTTCAAAAACACACCCTTGCATCAAAATTCTGTTTTCCCAATATTGCACATTTCCAATCTATCTTTGCTACAACTACACCCTACCAGCCACATTTTTTTACCTGTGCTGCACTGCATCCGGAAGTATCTGAACTCCTTTTAATTTCGGCTTTCCAGAAAAAATAGATACAGATGAACCGACAGCATCACAAGACAACCCTCGATTGTTTTATCTTTACATAGTCCTCTGGTTAATTTTTAAAGGGTCACTTAAAGGGTTTTATTTACGAAAACTAGCATGCAGATTGAAGAACCAAAACGTACACGCGGTTTTGCGATCGATAACGACGTCGCAGTGACGTAACGGATTCATCTCTCGCAGATTCATCTCGGAATCAGTAGGCTGTGGATGTACCGCACGCCGGGCGGGAACTTTGAAATTTAGCCGCAGTGGAAACAGGATTTACTTGGGGTCAACAGCTTTTGCGCGCTTGTCAACAGTCTTGACCTCGCTTTTCTCCTTTGACTGCCTGTTCAAGTTGATGGATGTTGGCGAACATATAAGCGATTATTTCATGTTTATTGCCGTGTTGACGAGTGTTCCAATAGATATTACGACAGTCCAGTATCTGATATTTTTAACCCACAGCCCTCGTTTTCTTTCCATATCTCTGTCATACGATTTTACCCTATAAATATAAAAACATTATCAAAGGTAAAAAGGTTTACATCTCCATGAATATCAAAATAGTGAAAGCAGAGAATAATATTAATCGATTGAAATCAACTGATATTAAACTCATACTTCGGAGCTAATCTCGTCCTCATTCAAGACAAAATGTAAGGAAGTGGTCAGTAGCGTAACTAGAGCCGACTCATGGTGGGGTTACCTTGCTAGTTTACTGGTATAAAAAAAAAAGAGAGAGAGAGTTCTTTTTGACCAATGGGGGGGTTGTATCCCCAATAACCCCCCCCTGGGTACGCCTGTATGCCTGAAAATTTCATTAATGACTTGATTCGTGGGATGCCTAGGCGTATTAGGCTTTAAATGAAATGAAGAGGTGGTACCTATTGATTTTGGGTTCAGTTGTGCAATAACTAAAGTTAATAATCGATACATTTTCCCTATTTTGTCTCAACCTGCATAAAGCAAAGAGTAACAAATAGAGATTTACTTTCGAATTGTTGCAGTTGAATAATTAGAGGAAAACATTGATCTCATTTTAGAACGAATTTCGTTTATTTCTTGAGAAACTGAGGGGAGGGCAAAACTTTTGAGAATAAAGTGAATGCAGAGAATAATATTAATCGATTGAAATCAACTAATATTAAACCCATACTTCGGAGCTAATCTCGTCCTCATTCAAGGCAAAATGCAAGGAAGTGGTATCAAACAGAGCACCCATGGATGGCCATTTCGTCATCTCTAGCTCCATACGGAAACCTTCTTCCATAGCATGAACCTTGAGGCTTGAAGGAAGTACCGAAATGTACCTTGTATCATTCAGAGCTGTCCTGTGCTGATGAGCCCTAATAAGGACGAAATGGCCATCCATGGGTGCTCTGTTTGATACCACTTCCTTGCATTTTGTCTTGAATGAGGACGAGATTAGCTCCGAAGTATGGGTTTATATTAGTTGATTTCAATCGATTAATATTATTCTCTGCTTTCACTTTATTCTCAAAAGTTTTGCCCTCCCCTCAGTTTCTCAAGAAATAAACGAAATTCGTTCTAAAAATGAGATCAATGTTTTCCTCTAATTATTCAACTGCAACAATTCGAAAGTAAATCTCTATTTGTTACTCTTTGCTTTATGCAGGTTGAGACAAAATAGGGAAAATTTATCGATTATTAACTTTAGTTATTGCACAACTGAACCCAAACCATTACCACCTCTTCATTTCATTTAAAGCCTAATACGCCTAGGCATCCACGAATCAAGTCATTAATGAAATTTTCAGGCATATTTTTCATGAAGAGCTAAACTGAATTCGTGAAAAGTTGAATTTAGGTTTGGCGTTGGATATTGCTCTCTTGAGTAATCCCATATAGGATTCATGTCTGGTGAGTTTGCTGGCCAGCTCATTCACTGGATATTTTTCTCTTGAAGAATGTTTTGAGCCTTTCGTGTGCGGTCAGGTAGGTCATTATCATCCTGACAGATGAAATTATCACCAAGTATTTTGCGCAGAGGAACAAGAATTGGTTCAACGATATCTTGGTGGAGTTCTGTCCATTGTCGACGGGTAACTATATGTCCAGGTTTTTTTGCCGTCAAATTTGAGGAAAACTATCGTCTCCTTATGGTAATAGTTGAGACTAACCGTCTGAAGATCCACAAAAAATAAGTTCGATGGGCTTTCCCTAGCAGAGGTTTCTATGGATGAACCAGGAACCGTCTCTGAGTAACGCTGCCTTTATCATGCAACTATGCGACTTTGCAGTCGCAGTTTGGAGAATAATGGAAATATTTTGGGATAAAAAAATTAAAGAATTAAGCTGAGTTTGATTTTTGCTGAGGAAATTTTAGAGCCAGAATACATTTCATCAGTTCTTGATCTTCAAATTGTTTCATTACATTTTTTCTTACGGGAGAATATACCAACACACGGTCAAGTTCAAAGATTATTTGCGTATCTTATACTTGTCTTATGTTTCGCACAGATTACCGCAAGACAATTATTGATTTGAACTGAACAGATAGCATCACTTCTAGATTGTGATTGTGTTGTTGAAAAAATGGAACAAATTCTCACAGCTATTTTGAACCCCATTGTTTTTAATCCAATGTTGATAATAAAATTCGAGTTTCATTGACAGTTTTCGAATTATAAAAACAATTTATTCTTATCTTGAATACAAACTCTAACAGATAACTGATCAATATCGAATATTCAAAATAAATGGAATGCGGAAGACGATACCAAAAATCTTCTATCGTTTCGCGTCTTTGATGATTTCAGACAAAAAATTATAGATGAGCAAAAGATCCATAGGTATTTGTGAGTGTTCATTCATATGCTTATTTCTAAGTCATTCCAAAAATTGTCACATGTATCCTCAGAGGGAGAAGTAAACTTCTTCCTCTGAGCATGTATCCCAAATTTCATTTTTGAGGTGGAAAAACATTGTTTATAGAAAATTTTAAAATAGAGAGGACTTTATTATTTTTTTTGCTGAGCTATTTTGAACAAATGTCCTTCACTTGGAGAAAAATGACGTAAGCTGGTATAGTATGACTATTATAGGCATTCATTTTAACTCAACTCATATGTTTCAGATTAATCACTCAATCAGTATCAAATTTATCAAATAATTTATTTGGAAGCAGATGAAAATTTCACGTATGATTTTATTGATTCATCTAGGAGATTAATTTTTATTCTTCCCATTAATCTCCTTGTTCAGATTACAGATATGGGACTCAAATAAATTAAGGGAGATTTGCAACGTTCTTCAAACGTCTGATATATCGTCAGGTGAGTAGGATTCATTTGAGAATTTTGTTTTTCACGACAAAATCTTATTCAATCTTTTAATTCGTTCATATAATGGACTAAGCAGTCGCTGAAATATCATTTTGGTATTTATATAAAGGTTATTTTTCAATAAGTGCGAAAAACTTCAGGGCGTCCAGAAATATGAACAAACGATTCCATTAACTTATCCTCTAAAATGCACCGTTTTCCAGATTCGGGGTGTTGAAATTGAAAAAATCATATTGTGCCAAAATCTTCGTTATCTTTTATCGTACATAAAATAGCTCTCGTAAAAATGTTCTGAATAATGAGAACTCTATTATAAAGTAGAGCTGCGCTTTTTTTGCGGTTATTTTCCCAAGTTTTAGAAGGTTGGAAAAGTTCAGAAGGGTTAATGGGTGTTTTTTTCCACCTTTATTGTGGAGGAGACATCATTTTTTAATTAAATATGGAAAATCCGATTTCTTTATTAGAAAGTTCAAACGTCGCGGCATTATAAAGTACGAGCAAGCATTATTAGTGAGGTTGTCGATGCTTGTCAGTTCTTTTCGTTTGAATTCGCTAACTTCTTTCGGTGATTTCAATAATTTTGTTCTCAAAAACCTGACTATGGTTAAATAAACGGAAAGTCGCTTTGATTTTCTAAGAGTCTATTATTTCCTACTTTCCTAGATATTACTGGAAATGCACTTTTTAGTTAGTTTAGTTTCGTTTAAACAGGGGTTACAGTTCACTGCGAGCTAAAGGTCTATTGTGCCTCCTTACAGACTTGTTCTGGCCAGACCCTTCACAGCTCGCCTTCCAGTTCCAGAGATCTAATGAAATCTAATAACTGTGAAGGCTTCAACGAGGCTAGTTTCCACTCTTACAAGTTTCTCGTCCAAGGCATTCCTTCATTTCCTTCCTCAGGCTCGCAATGCCAAGGCATTCCGTGACTAGATGAATGGGGTTTCTTCCTCCTCCCCACAAAACCTACACTTGTCGGTGTCCGATAATCCCATCCTCAACAGGTGCTTCCTGAGGCGACAATGTCCTGTAAAAAAGCCAGTGAGGAGGTGTAATTGCTTCTTACCAAAATCCAGATATCTTTTGGAGCCCGCTGATTCCGCCAGAGTTTTTTCCTCTCGGCTTTCTCGTTCTCCAGAAACTCCTTCTTATAGGTACATTCACATAATATACCACAGAAGGATTCTGGGCCAATGAGTGACATTTGTGCGCCCTCTTTGGCAAGTGTATTGGCCTCTTCGTTTCCTTTTGATTCCGGAGTGGCCGGGAACCCAGATTAAAAAGACCTTATTTTTCTTGCCTTAGAATGCAGTCTTCTTACCGACTCAGTGCAGAGACTATCGAGTCTGAATTAGAGTGAGCGACATCTATTGGGGGAAATGCGAAACGCTCAGGCTCCTCACAGCTTCAAACACGTTAACGAATCCAGCAAAAAATTGATAAATTCTGTTATTTATTTGATTTTGTTTCAGAATGCATCGATCAATATTCTTCTTCTCCCTGCTTCTGGCAGTTTCCTTTGCCGCCGTGCAGGAACACCCTCTTTCCGACGAATTCATCCACAAAATCAACAGCGCTCAAAAATCATGGACTGCAGGAAGGAACTTCGACAAAAACACCCCCATGTCTTCCATCAAGGCTCTCCTTGGTGTAAAACCTGGTTACAAAAGCAGATTGCCAAGAAAACTAGAAACTCCATTCGGGGACGTGCCTGAAAGTTTTGACGCCCGTGAACAATGGCCCAAGTGCAAATCTTTGAATGTTATCAGGGATCAATCAACTTGCGGTTCATGCTGGGTAAGTTAATCAGAATAAGATTCCTCATTTTATTTTATGAAAAAAACCATAAATGTAGGTCAGGTAATGCATTGTTTCCAAGATACGGGGTGAAAAGTTTTAACTAACTAAAAAAAGTGGGACGCCATTGAAATATTTTAAACTTACAATTATTTTTTTAGTCTTCGTTGAATTTGTGACGAACATTTTTTTTGCCATTTCTCGTGTGGGGGGCTCCGTTTCGTGTGAAAAAATAAATCATCCTTATGCGTATTTGTCGTTACTTTTACGCATCACGTAGTAGAGACGAAAAGCTAAGATGTTCTATTTTTACCACCCACATGAAAAAATGTCAGGAGAGATCTTTCATCTCAAATTGATTGAAGAATTCACAAATAATTGTTAGTTTAAAATACCTAACGTAGCACTTTTTTCAATCATTTTTGAGCGCTCGTTCTACTTAAACGAGTGCTATATCGTTTCGCCCAAATGTCTGTAATTTTCGAATTTTGAGCCAAAATGTTCTCGAAAAATAGGGTTCGACTTCCTGATGACGAATCCGTGGTCAAATTCAATTCTGTCCTTGGGGCCGGCTGTCCGTCCGTTAGCACGATAACTTCCGAAGGAATTGTCCTAGAGATTTGAAATTTTCAGGATGAGTTCGGGTCCCAAATGATTCGGTTAGGTTCGTTAACTAGCCAAATCGTACAGGGGTCCATAAAATATTGCCATTCAAAATTTTTGTTCTTCAATATCTCAGAAAAAACGAAACCAATCGAAATGAAATGTTACGGCCAAATTCAAGATGCTGATAAAAGCCTCATGCAAAATTTTGTGGCCATAGTATGAACAGAAGCATAGAAAATCAATCGGATATTGAAAATAAGAAACTTCATATTTCCATAAGAAGTTTCGAATGAAATTTATTTGTGAATGGAGATCAATATACTGAATGTTCATTCAAAATTATATGGTCATAGTGTTAACAGAACCATAGAAAATTCAATTCTAATATTAAAAAAAGAATCTTAATATTTTCATAACAGAATATCTGATTCATGTGAAACTCATTTCGTTAATAAAAACTGATATACTGAATGTTCATGCAAATTTCAAGAGGATCGCATCATCAGAACCATAGAATTTATTTTTTTTTAATTTATATTTTTTACATATTTCATTCTCTGAATAATTTCTATAATATAATTCCGATTGTGCTGAGATTCTGTATGTATACATATAAGGTATCAATTTCAAGTCCCATATATTAAATTTGTGGTTATAGTCTTATTGCCCCATCAATGAACGAGCGCTCAAAAGCTCCTGCTCAGGGCTTTCCTTGATTTTATTAGGAAATTTTTAACACCCTTTATCTTGGAAACAACACATTTCCGATCCTTACCTTATGAGAATTTTTCTTCATTGAATGATCTGAGGAGTGAAACATCACCCCCTCGAATCTTTTGCATCAATTTAGAAACATCATGCATATAGGTATCTAGCTCGAAAAAATATTAACTTTTTCTTTGCAACAGGCATTCGGAGCTGTAGAGGCCATGAGTGACAGAATTTGTATCCACTCCAATGCTACCAAACAAGTATCATTGTCAGCTAGGGACTTGTTGACTTGCTGCTGGTCCTGTGGTGAAGGATGCGATGGAGGTTATCCTGACGCAGCCTGGGACTACTGGGTCTACAACGGTCTTGTTTCTGGAGTGGATATGGATCTAGCGACGTAAGTTGAAGAAACCAAAAAGTAAATCTACTTAATCGGCACTCTTGCTAGTTTCAACTCACATAGGTACCTACTTTAGAATTGGAATTTTTCAATTAAATCTTTCTTGTGTCTGAATATCGTCCCTGATTTAACTGATATGTCCAAAAGTGTTGTTTCGCTTCTGTTTTAAGACATTATGGCGACAAATTTTGAGATTAGGAAACCTTCATTTTCTTGTTATTAGGGTGCGCTGTGCAAGAAAATCTGACAGCAGAATTTGAATTTCATTCACCTAATCATTTGTCAAAAAATCGATGTGACCGGTACCAGCAGCGATGAAATTAAGTTTTCCTAATAGCATTTAAAATGGGCTATGAATCAGTTGGCTTATTGTTGACTTTGTCGCTGGTTAATAGATATCAAAGTTTTTCACGTAAAAGTGATTCTACCACTACTTTCAAACATCTCATTATGTACTTAGCTGAGATACGATCTGAGAAAACCCAAGAAATCTATAGTCTGATCACCTAACAAGTCCAGGTTGCTGAAAGTTGATTGTCATAATAAAATATGTATATTCGATAACATTATGTTATGTACGTAGTAAGTAGTAAGTAACAAATTAAAAACAAAATAGTTCTCCAGTTTTGGCAATATTCGGAAAATCAATGTTAATTTTCATTACCAACACTATTATATTCAGCCATTCTTTTAGTCTTCGGCGCCTAGCTGTCGCCCGTGACCTAACCGCTCTGTTTGTGCCGCCCCTGGAATATAAGGAGCAATGCATATTATGCCATTGGCGACTCGTTCATACTGAACAGAAATTCACCGGCATTCAACCTTTTTTGTGTAATTGGTAATGAAAGATACTAACGAGAATTTTTTTTCGGCCAACCGTCCAGACTCCAGAATGTGGCGAAAATTTTCATGGGGGATGTTATGTGAGAAACTTCAGCGTCAACATTTTGCTTTTCCCCTCATAGATGTTGCACTTTGTGAAGTGGGTTACTTCCTGGACTAGACCGCGGGAAGTTATTATTATCATTGTTTAAACAATTTGAACAATGTTATCATTTTGAAAAATGTAGTTGATCGTGATTTTATCACAATTCTCGTAAATGCGGTAATCAGCTGCGGTAGTATTTTTTTACACGGTTGGGGAAAAATATTATGTACGCAACAAGCAGTACTTTTTTTTGAATCACGGGCTTCCAGAAGGCGCATTAGGTTCGTCCTAGAATTATGTCTATTCTGCCCTATTTTCCGGACTAGGGTAGAAGTGTACAATTTGTAGGTCAACGTTTGCCTACTCTGCAAATTCTTTTCTATTATACTGATTACTGAGTTACTTAATTCTTTCAGATGTAAATGCTGAAACTCTGATAAAATGAAATACCAAAAACATTATTCCCAGTAATACATACCCATGAATCCTTCCACGTTCATTTTTTAATGAACCATTGTCCTTAAACAATGAATAAACTAAAGAGAATGGTTGTTTACAGGGTTGCCAAGCCTACCCCTTCCCATCTTGCGAACACCACGTATCAGGATCTAAACCCCAATGTGGCGACACTAAGCCAACTCCAGAATGTAAAAACGAATGCGATGAATCTTCACAACTGAACTATCTCACAGACCGTCATTTCGGTAAAAACTCATACAGTGTAAGCTCCAACGAGCGTCTGATCAGAAAAGAAATATACAACAATGGACCAGTTGAAGCTGCATTCTCCGTTTACGAGGATTTCTTGAGCTACAAGAAGGGTAAGTAATAAACTAATAATATAAAATTGCACATAAGCCACTCAATCAAGGCTCTTTTCTAAAATTTCCAAAATATTTCCTTTTCATCACTTTTTGAATACAAAACTTTCATTCACTTCCGAGGTACAAATTCATACTATTAAGTTTATACAGGTTTGGAAATTCACATCGAAATGTACGATATACAATGCATCAGACAGGGAATTTTCCCGTCTAGTTGAACAGTAACATATTCTAGAGATTGACGTGCTAAGTAACTCTGAATAAAAGACAGATTACAATAATGTAGTGTTTTCTCCCTCTTATTGTGGCTTACTAAAAGCAATATGGCAGGCAACTGAAAATACTTGAATCCAATATTACGGGCAGCCTAACACATTAAATAATTCGATGTGAGTACAGCTGGTTTCCTATCATTTTTGCAATCGGTCGTTTATTCAAGTCGATCTCTCGAATATAGAACTGTTCAACTGAACGCCAAAATTATCTCTGATGCATTGAATATCGTATGTTTCCGATGTGAATTCCAAACCTGTATATCTCCCTGAATTCTAAAAATACATTTGACACAGAGATGGCGCTAACATCGCTGTAGTCGTTTCCTATCTATTTTTTCTATAATATTTACTAATAAGAAGATACAATTTAGAAATGTAATCTTTTTCAGGAGTCTACAGAAGCACATCTGGACAATTTTTGGGTGGACATGCAGTCAAGATTCTTGGATGGGGAATTGAAAATGGAGACAAGTACTGGTTAGTAGCAAATTCTTGGAATGAGGACTGGGGAGACAAGGGATACTTCAAAATCCTTCGTGGTGAAAATGAATGTGGAATTGAAGATGAAATTGTTGCTGGAATACCAGCTTAAACATTTTCCTCAGAAATAGTTGTGAAATACTATGGACCAAAAGAAATAAAAATATTTATTTATTAACCATCAACTTATTTACCTGCTATTAATTGTTCAACAAATTATTTCTATCCATGATAAGTGACTGATATACATATCTTTCTACTGACTGACTCAATGGATTTTGGAAAAAAAGAATCGCCGCTTGTTTCATAACGCCATGTAATATATTTTACATTGTTTAGAAAACTGTTTTGAACAGCAATAGATTACATAGTTACGTTAATTATAGATTTTGTCACTGAATGAAAGATTACACTTGGGTTTCATTAATATACTTTGGTGCATCACATAAGACAAATACGGGGTCTTTATAAATGATTGTAACATTGTAGGTCGCTTTGGAAATTTTTTATCTCATGGTTTCTTATGCAAAGTCTACATATGTATTTATAATTCCAGTCATATTATTCAATTACTTTCGGAATGACCAGTATGATCTCACAGTATTGTTTGTTTAAATTGAAGTTCACGTCAGAATATTAATATTTATAATAGTCAAACGCCAACTGCGCTGTAATTATCATTTATAGACCCTGTAGAATCCTTTGTATTTATACAATTCACTTCATAATACGATTTCTCATGAAAGAGTTCTGCTCTGCCACAAGATTTAATAATAATCTGAATTCTGCTAAACCATTACTCTGGACAAAACATCAAGAAATATCTTCTTGAATCTAATGTAATTTGACCAAAAATTGACAGCCAATTGAATTGATTATATTGTAAACTTGTTTCATAAACCTTTTTGGTTGGGAAACCATGTTTGGACAGAAACTTCTAGACTACTTATAGTTTCAGCATGAAGAAAATTATTTTTGGATAACACTTTTCCTACCATCAGACATAAGTTTGAATATTTGCGTTATCTCTTATTGTTTAGCTTCTTTTACTGTGGTTCAACTCACTCAATTCCAATCATAAAACTAAAAAGATGAACAATTGTGAGGTGTTTCTACCTTGAAATGAAAGAGAATATGTCAACGGAGTTTTTATTAAACTTAGACCATTCTTCTTAATAGTTCATTAATCCTATCTTCCCTATTTCCAAAGTCTCCACCTTCGACATAGTGGTTTGTCTTCTTGCGCCATCCACCAGTAGGTGTGTTCAACTAAAAAAAAATTAGGGTGGTGAGAAAACACAGTACCAATATAGGTTTCTTAAGTTCCATCATATAAATTCACTTTAATTGTTATCACGAATGAGAATTTCATACAATTTTAGATTACAAGATGCTATCCATCTATTTAAATCAGTAACTTACTTTGAATGGCCATAAGAAGTTAGAAGCAAATTTGAATTTCTCGCCAACAGTGAAGATTTCATGGATCAAATCTTCCACACAGATGATGTTAGACTTGCTAAGTCTATTTTCAATCAGTTCGTTAGATGTAATGGGTACTCTCTGTCCATTAATTTTAGCAAATCCTCTTTTGTAGATAAGTTCTCGGACTGATTTAAGGTTTGGATATCCCCATGTAATGTAGGGTTCACATATCCTCAACATGTTGATGGTTGCTTTGTTCAATTTTACAAATACACCATTGTTGATTTGACGTAAACGGAAGAGTTGCAATACTTTACGTACTTTGGGAGCAACTTTGTTGATACTGAAATGAAAGGTTTTGTTAAAATTCTGTTTCAAACAGCAGATTGATGTCAGCTCTATAAAAGTATCCCAAGGCATGCATATCCAAGGGAATAAAATACAGAGCAATAATTATGTTGGACATTTTGGAAAACAAGAGGTTTACAACCACCAAATGTCATGAAACTGTCCATCGAAATATAAACTAAAAGTAAAAACACTCACCCTCTAATCCTAATAACGAAGGCTAACTTGGCTTCCCCAGGAACATAGTAGTTACCACGGTTTTTGGCTTGACGAATGAGACGAACTTCATCTCTTTCTTTGAGCCTGTATTCTTTGACATATTGTTCTGCCCTTTTGAAAATTTCCTTACGCTTTTTCACTTGGGAAGCTTTCCTTTTGATGGCGGTCTGAACTTGTTTAGCTCTGGCTAGATCTCGCCTTCTGCGGTGTTTTAAAACAGATTCGGGGACAACTGGGAGCCCCTTTTTGGTTTTTTCCTTCTTTTCAACGCTGAAAAGTTACAAGAACAAATGTTTTCAAACATCATAATGAAGATTCGGTAAGGAGAAGAAAGTTTGTACGGTAACAAACATAACCTACAAGAGGTTACTAAATTGTTCCTCTTTATTTTGATATGTGTTAAGTAATTAAAAAAGGATTGTTATAAGTGAAAAAATAAGTATGTTTAGCTTGTTCATTTTTAGTTTTCAATGATTGATGAAGCCAAGTTATTTGAATAAAAACAGATTTACTCACGTAGGAGCCATTTCGCCAACCTGAAAGAAGCACAGAAAAAGAAATTTTATTATTTACGTCGGCATGTTTTTTCTGCAACCATAGAATATGGAAACGTCAATTTTACATAGACATAAATTTGGTCAGGTTCCGTTTTGCATGCAGAATTTCTGGCTCGATTCGATTTGTAAATTTTTTCATTGAAAATATTCGGAATGATGGAAAAAGTATGCTCAATGAATAATGAACGTATTTCAGTAAATACTAATTCGCTTGTGGATTTCTTTTATTCAGTTATTTGCTTATTGAGTTATTAGGTGGTTATAATGTTCCATATATAAATTTCAGGATGGCTTGAGAGCTAGACATGAAACTACCGAGTCGTTTTTGAATTGGGTTGTTAATTTTAAATCGATTTAATAGAGTTTTAATCATTTAATTTTTCTGTTTTTTTTCTGCTTTGATTTTTTCGTTTCAGATTCAGAATTCCGAAGGCATCCTGGAGAGGGTTATCGTTCATTTGGACTAAATAAAGAAGAAAACCTTTAATATTCTAATAGTTTTAAGTGTTATTTTTGTTGAAACGGCGAGACAGGGTTTTTTCTACTGGGGTTTTTCCCTGAGCTCTGGTATCATACGAAAAAATAGTATGGTTCCCCGTTTTGCACCAACCTCAGTTAGGGATTTATTTTTGTTTTATGTATTGTATTATGTTAGCTCTTGATTTCAAAAGAATTATATATATATATATAGGTGTTATATGTAAATTTTAATTTGTATTATGAATTCAAGATTTCAGCAATAAAGCCAATAAATATATTATAATCTTTGTTTGAAGATTTCTCCTCAAACAATCTTACCACCAGATTTGTGTTTAGGCAGGTCATTACTTGGCTAGGCGACCGACGTATTGTGTGTTGCCTGACGTAGCGTAGATCAGGCGTCATGATTTAGTGAACTGAGAGGCTTGGGATTCCCTCGTACATGATGCTTCTGAAATGCATGAATGCAAGGGCGTAGCCAGGAATTAATTTCGGGGGGGATTTTGACATTTTGGCAATTGACTTTGTAGGTGCCGGCAATTGTCAGGGTCGCTTTCTGTAGCTAGTATTTGTTGTTTTTAAGAATTCAATAATCCTTTTCCTACTTCGAAAGCAATATTCAACATAGATATTCCTGGTTAGGTTCGGTAAACCTATTGTTTTGTACCACCAAAACCCCCCCCTGGCTACGCCCTTGCATGAATGCAAAAAGTGTTGAATCTGTTAAGAGATGTGGCATGAGCTTGGTCTACTATTTTATGTTCTGTGGTCTACGGACTCGTCGGCCAGTATTTCGTTCCGCTGTACATTATTTTCGTTTGAGTCTGTTTGTAGTTAATTTCAATATAAACTTGAGTTAGAACGAACAAATCGACATGTACAATATTAAGTATACCAAAATATCAACATGTGGATAGTAATGAAAAACAATTGCATTTTAAATACAAATTTATTGGAGTTGCTGTTGAAGACGTAGAAAACTCCAGCAATTAAACTGTTTTTCTTGAGTTAGTTGATAGATGGCGTAGTCGCCAGCCGTTCAAGGCTATTCTTTCTAGAATATTCCATTCCTGTATTGTAGAATGAAGTGTGAAATACAGTCTAGTAGTGTGAGATATTTTTCAAATATAAAATTGTTAAAACTAAAATCTAAGTGGTTTTTCTTCAATATAAAAAACAACAGGTTATGGGTCCAGACCCGCAACTATCAAAAATTCAGAAAAATAAAGTGATCTCGGAAAATCCAGAATTTGAAGATAAAATGGCGGCGTCACTGGAGGAAATTATGTTAATTGAGAAACTCAAGGACAGCGAAAGCTTTGAAAT
Source organism: Propylea japonica (assembly GCA_013421045.1). NCBI lineage: Eukaryota > Metazoa > Arthropoda > Insecta > Coleoptera > Coccinellidae > Propylea > Propylea japonica. Next base: position 1,729,369 of record CM024239.1, read on the forward strand.
ATGGAAATTCCAAATAAATATTCTATTTAAATCAAGTGGCATCCATGAAATCGTAGAAGGTACAAAGACACTCGAAGGACTTACCAGCGAAGCTGAAATGTCTGATTGGAAACGAAAAGATGCCCGAGCACAGAAAGCCATAATTACATCCGTTGATAAAAAGCTGATGGTTCATCTTCTGAACTGTGCTAGTTCCCATGAAATGTATAAAAAATTGTGTGCAATATTTCTAAAAGAGAGCGAACAACAGAAATGCAACTTGCTACAGGAGTTCTTCAATTTAAGTTTTGATAAAAATAATGATATGAGCTCACACATTAGCAAATTGGAAAACTTAAGATGCAGATTGAAAACGTTAAATCAATCAATAGACGATGAAATGCTTATATCAAAACTACTATCTACACTGCCAGAGAATTATAAACATTTCTGTACTGCATGGGAGTCGGCACCGATAGCTGAAAGGAACTTAAACAATTTAACCGCCAGATTGATGTCAGAAGAGCAGAGAATTGCTGGGAAATATGGAAAGGAAGAAACAGTAGCATTTAAAACTTTAGAAAGCCGACCGAAATCTCAATCCAGACCATTTAAAAAGCCAGAAAGAAAGTGTTATTCCTGTGGAAATACAGGTCATTTAGCAAAGGATTGTCGACTGAAGAACAAACAGATGTGTCGAATATGTAAGAAAACCAACCATAGGGAGGAAAATTGTTTTTTCAGGAACAGAGGGGGTGAATCTTCCAATTCAAAGAGGAACAACAATGAAGAAAATGACAGAGTAGCATTATTGACACATGCAACTCAAGAGATAAGTGAATGTTTCATAATTGATTCAGGATGTAGTAGTCACATGACTAATAACAAAAACCTTCTGAAAAATTTGAAGAAAAAGAAAGCAATATTCTGGTAGCTAAGAAAAATGAAACAATGAAAGCTCTAGGAAAAGGTAAAATTATTACAGACAACTGTATATTAAACAATGTATTGTTGGTTCCAGATCTTACAAAGAATCTACTGTCTGTGAATGCAATGGTAGAAAATGGAGCAGAGGTACTTTTTAAAGACAATAAAGTCATGGTAAAGAAAAACAATGTCGACATATTAATTGGGGAAAAAGACAAGAACGGCCTATATGTATTAAAATTCAATTACCAGGATAAAAATGACTCAACACAAATTGAGTGTCATGTAGTTGAGACATTAGCAGATTGGCATAGAAAAATGGTACATGTAAACTATGATCAGGTGAGAAAAACATTAAATAAGCATGCAATCAGATTCCGAGACCAGGAAAACCCACAATGCACTGATTGCATTCTGGGAAAGCAACATCGACTACCTTTTCATGCAAGTGATACAAGAGCGAAGTCAATCTGTGAGTTGATGCATGCAGATCTTTGTGGTCCACTCGAGGAGCAGTCACTGGGAAAAGCAAGGTATTTCTTATTGATTAAAGATGATTTTTCTGGATATAGATTTGTTTTTTACCTAAGACATAAATCTGAAGTTATTGATCATTTTAATAAATTTTTCGCACATATTAAAACACAAACTGGCAAAAAGATTAAGCGATTGAGAACTGATAATGGTTTGGAATTCGTCAACAAAGAATTAAAATCACTGTTGGAAAGAAATGGTGTTATACACGAGACCACTTGCCCTTATACACCAGAACAAAATGGAAGAGCAGAGCGTGACATGAGAACCTTGGTAGAAGCCGTGAGAACCATGTTACATGGTAAAAACTTGAATAAAAATCTATGGGCTGAGGCATTGAATACTGTGGTATTCGTACTTAATAAAGTTGGTTGCAACTCAAATAGAAAGGAATCCCCACATAGACTCTGGTTTGATAAAGATTATGATATATCATGTTTCAGGGAATTTGGTTCCAGATGTGCTGTACATATACCGAAGCAGAAGAGAACAAAACTAGATGCCAAAAGCGAATTTGGAATTTTTGTTGGTTATGGAACTACAGTAAAAGGATACAGAGTGTATTTTCCAGATAGAGATGAAGTAGCTATTCATAGAGATGTGGTGTTATTCTGATGATGGAAATGAAGAAGTAGATCAACCCGTGAGTCATCATAGAGATGTGGTGTTTATTCCTGACGATGGAAAAGAAGATGCAGATCAATCCGTGAGTCAAGGCTCTACAAATTTAAGAGTTTCGACAAGCATTGTCGATAATACAGGTGAAGAAATTCCATTAGAACAAGTACCAGGAGATGAAGACTCAGAAGATGGTGAAGAAGAACAGACCATAGAAGAAAGAAGTAGAAGAGAAACCAGACAACCAAGATGGATGAGAGACTACGATATGACATTCTACACAGAAACAGAAGAAAATATAACATTTGAAGAGGCAATATCGAAGAATGATTCTGAGAAGTGGCAAGAAGCTGTTGATCAAGAGCTGAAAGTATTGAACCAAAACAATACATGGACAGAAGTACCGTGGCCAGAAGATAAGAAGATTATCCAAAGTAAATGGGTCCTGAAAGAGAAGCAAAATGGTGAATACAAGGCGAGACTAGTTGCCAGAGGTTTTCAACAGGAGAACGAGTCCCAGATTTATGATTTCTATGCACCGGTGGCCAAGATGACAACTTTTCGAATGCTGTTGGTGATGGCAAATTTGATGAAACAACCTATACACCAGATGGATGTCAAAGGAGCATTCTTGTACAGTGACATAGAAGAAGAGGTTTACATGTCACTCCCAGGTACCTAAAAATAATTCTAAATTTGTTTGCAAACTAAATAAATCAATTTATGGCTTAAAAAAATCTCCAAAAAATTGGAATAAAAATTTGATGCCCTAATGATGAATGAATGTTATCTTAGATCTAAAAATGATTATTGTTTATATTCAAAATGCACTGATAAGTCTAAGCTGTACTTATTGATTTATGTTGATGATGTGTTAATATTAGGAACTGACAATGCTGAAGTTGAAAATTTGAAGCAATTGTTGAGCACTAATTTTCAAATGAAAGATTTAGGAACAATTTCACAATATTTAGGCATTGACATTGAACAAAATCTAGAACGAGGTTTTACAAAATTAAGTCAAGAATCATACTTGAAAAATGTCTTAAAAAAATTCAAAATGAATGAATGTAAAAGTATTAGTACTCCTCTAGATCCTAATATTGATGTTAGAATATTTGAAGCTGATGAAAATGATGATTTAGAATTGCAAAAATTATGTCGTAAAATGATAGGTAGCTTAATGTATGCAGCGTTAGCTACAAGACCTGATTTATGTCAAAATAAGTTTACTAAGTAGATTTCAATCAAAAGCAAATACAAATTTGTTTAAAGCATTGAAGAGAGTACTAAGATATATTCAGGGAACAATTGATTTCAAGTTAGTATTTCAACCGAAAGATGAAATTTTAGTAGGATATGTGGATTCAGACTGGGGTGGAGACACAACCGATAGAAAATCAACATCAGGTTATATCTTCAAAATGTTTAATTGTCCAATTTCTTGGATTAGTAGAAAGCAACAAAATGTATCAATTCCATCCACAGAGTCTGAATATGTAGCTTTAAGTTTGGCTGTTACAGAAGCTTGTTGGCTGAAAAAGATTATTTATGATTTTCACTTGAAAATAGAAAAACCCATAAGGATTTACGAAGATAATATGGCAGCTATATGTTTAGCTAATAATCCTGAAAATAACAAAAGAATCAAACACATAGATGTTAAATATTACTTTATCAAAGAAAAGATAGATGAAAATATAATTGAAGTTTGTCATATTAGTTCAGAAAAACAATTGGCAGATATTTTCACAAAACCACTATGTAAAATTAAATTTCAGAATTTTTGTAATAAATTAGGATTATGTTGTTAAGATGTTACCTATTTCTTTAAAGACAAAAACAGTTTTATTGAGGGGGCGTGTTGAAGACGTAGAAAACTCCAGCAATTAAACTGTTTTTCTTGAGTTAGTTGATAGATGGCGTAGTCGCCAGCCGTTCAAGGCTATTCTTTCTAGAATATTCCATTCCTGTATTGTAGAATGAAGTGTGAAATACAGTCTAGTAGTGTGAGATATTTTTCAAATATAAAATTGTTAAAACTAAAATCTAAGTGGTTTTTCTTCAATATAAAAAACAACAGTTGCCCTAAATATATAATTGAAACGTCAAGTTATCAATAACTGTGAAATAAATATAAACTTCTGAACAATTTAGGCCCTCAACATACACGTCTGTTGTACAAGTATATAAAAATAATTTAGGTACTTTACGATAGGCACCTAAAAGCTGAATACGATACAGTAATGTGCTTGCTAATCTTTCTGGATTTTATCCTATGCAGCGAAACATCAAACAAGCTTGTTCTTAGGATACATCCTCAAACAATGATTTATTGTAACAGGATTTCATATTCCCTGAAGGACAGTTCTTGACCACCGTATGGTATGTAGAGGCAACCGTGGCTGGGTTGAACTTTGCCAACAGTCAATGCTCCATCATGGACAGTCCTACCAATGTAGAGTGGTTCTCCATCTTCACTTTGACCTCCGGGTACAGCTCCTGCAAACGAAACTCGAATTAGTAAACCGTTGCTGACTACCACCGAGTAAACAACAGATTTGGAAATCCACATAGGAAACATACGATATAAAATGCATCAGACAGAGAATTTTCTTTCCAGTTCAACAGTTGTATATCCGAGAAATTTACGTGCTACCAGTGGCCCGGCTCGTGAGATTTCAATCAGAGGAAGCAGGAGGCTCGAGTCCACGCAACCAACCAAATGATTTATTTAGAACTGTGATTTCTGTCATGGCATTTATTATACCATTCTACGCAGAACGAACGATTATGAGCAGAATTGATAATTAAATTTGACATTGCTGGTCGAGGTGTCTTAATTATGAAAATTTCACTATCGTTAGGCATTTTATTGAATTTATTATTCAAAATAAAATCTATAGGATCTTGCGTTTTTTTAAGTTCACTATATACATTTTAATTCTCACTTCTTATTTCCGTTTCCATCTTCCTTGCTGAAATATTAAAATCTAACCTACAAACTTTTCCGAAAAACTTCACAAAACCACAAACCGCACGCTGAGAGGAGGGAGGGAATCAAAACAGCAGCTGATCTCCTTCCACGATCGCCAGGGTCTATTCGGGGCGATCGGACGTTCAGTTTGGGCTAAGCTCGTTCGCCCAGAAGCGACAATAAAGCCGCGGAGCCGGGCCTCCAACACGTGATCTACAGCTTGAATTTTGAGTGGGTCTCACATCTTTGATTTGAAGAAGTTTGAAATGTTACATTCTAACGAATCTCGACTCGTAGAGGCGAGCCTCCTTCGCTATGCGGTTTTCCTGCTATCCGTTATGCTGTATCGTGTGTTGCGGATATTGTATGACTGTTTTCAATCGCTGAGTCTTAAACATATGTTTATTACTTCAAGATTTGGATAGAAGATAGAAAGAAGGAAATAATACAGATATAGAAATGTGACTATTTTTTATTTGAATTTGATTTTGAAATTGAATAAAATGCAGTGAAATTAGGGGAGGCCGCTACTGCGTGACTGCCTGTAATGTTGTCTTTCTCTCATCGTTGGCAGTGTCTTAATTCTGGAAGTATGGTAGGCAACCGAAAGTACTTGAATCAAGTATTACGGACAGCCTGACACATCAAATAATTCGATGCGAGTACTGCAGGTTCCCTACCATACTGCTTCAAGTAAGCCACTCCCAACGATGAAAGAGACAACACTACAATATTATTGCAATAGGACAACTGAATTCTTTTAGTAACTTAGCACGTAAATCACTCGAATATACGATTCTCTGTCTGTTGCATTGAATATCGTATTTTTCCGATGTTAATTTGCAAACCTGTATATTGTTTAAGGAGAACTCCTTAAACAATGATGTGGACAATGAGCAATAACGTCTAGAATATTCAATTAAGAAATAATTTCTATTGCCGTAAAAACTGGACATATTCTAATTTCTAATACTTACCACTGGGGATGTTACCACCAGAGGTTGCTACCCAGGTACCTCCAAAATCACAAAGTACTTCGTATTCGTACACAGGATTTTCTTTGCCGCCCCAAGCAACATAACCGTTTCCATGGCTTGGTACCAATTTTCCAGGTATGAGAGCTCCGTTGAACATGGATCTGCAAACGTAAAGGGTTTCACCGTTGTCTTCACCACCAACGAAGGCTCTTGGAGGTACTTGGCCGTTTCCAGCGGCTACCCAACATGTGTTAGCTGCATTGTGTGGTGGTTGAGTATAAGCTGCAGCGATTGGTCCACCGCCTATAATCAAAGAATAATAGAATGATACAACTTCTTATGCATTCAAATAGAGGCAATGATCATTTCGAAGTGAAATACACTGAGCGAAAAAATTAACGCACATTATGGAAATCTCAAATTTATTCTACAACTGAAGGTGCATGCATGCATGCATGCATATGTTATCCACTTTCAACGTTTTTCTCCAATACAGATGTTTTTTCCCAGCAGGAATAAAAAAAGATGAGATTATCAGATTTTGAATGTATTGGTTCCATTCTGAAATCAGTTGTTATCGATCAATTCTAGCGATCGATAGTTTGCTTTCGTTTGATTTTCTACACTCGATCGCTATGCAATATGAAACACTCAATTCGACCCAAGAGGAATGTGCCCAAGCAGTAGTTTCGCGAGAAGAAGGTTGGACAAACACAAGAATCGCAGAAAGGTTTGGAGTTTCCCTTACAAGTGTGTCCAGAATGTTGCAGTGATTCAGGGAGACAGGTATGAATGTCCGAAGACCAGGACAGAGTAGACTACGGGTAACAACTGCCATTCAAGAACGTTACTTGAGAGTTTCTTCGTTGAGACAACGGTTGCAACCGCTCGCCTCCTTCAAAATCAGCTTGAGCAACTCATGGGTGCAAATTAGCACTCAGACAATAAGAAATCGCCTCAGAGAATATGATTTAAGGCTTCGAGTCGCGGCAAGAGGTCCAGCTCTCACCCCAGCCCATCCAAGGGCGCGTAGAGGCTGATTGGGAAAGAGTTCTCTTCACAGATGAGTCTAGATTCTGCCTCTACCATTGTGATCAACGTTCCCTTGTATACAGACGTCCACATGAAAGTTATGCTCAGTGCAATTTCCTACATACTACTGGTTTCGGGGGAGGATCGATTACGGTATGGGGTGGAATATCTATGACTGCTCGCACAGACCTAGTGGTCGTTGATAATGGAGCTATGCATGCTGATAGGTATATAATGAACATTCTTGAAGAGCATATAGTGCCATTTGCCCCATACATTCGTGAAAATTCAATTTTTATGGACGATAATGCCAGACCCCATCGTGCGCGCTTCGTTCAGGAGTACCTTGAAGAGTCTCTCGAATGAAATGGCCAGCAAGAAGTCCAGATCTCAATCCGATTGAGCAGGTTTGGGACAACCTTAATAGAAGGCTGAGAAGTTCAGAAAATCATCCAGGTGCTCTTAATGAATTAGGAATCCAACTCAGAGAAATCTGGAAAGGATTAGATCAGAACATTTTAAGATCACTCATTTCGAGTATGAACCGTCGTTGCCGAGCTGTAATTAACGCAAGGGGGGAAATATCAAGTATTAAATCACTTATCAGTATTACAGTATTTTGAAAATTGTTTATTTCTCTTCTTTCACATAAGATTCGGTGAAATCCTGAATTTTTCTTTCATTTAATGTGTCTTGTTTCGCCCAAAACCTTCCCGAGAGAACATAAAAAATAAGTTATAAAGTCAATCTAGAGTTAACTCTCATTCAAATTGAGATTTTCAGATTGTGCGTTAATTTTTTTGCTCAGTGTATTTAAAAGCTGATTATGACAGATCGTTGGACTGCCCTATGTAATAAATAACCATGATATAACTAACTATATTTTTTACCTTCTCTTTGTTCAATAACCCATGAACCACGGGCTCCCCAACCAGTGCAATATCCAACGTATTCAATAGGCACATGTTCGTAGTCTGTGAAACTGATGAATGGAGTAGCCTCTCCTTCGTTTCCAGCTGAGATGGTTCCGTTTTCCCACCTGACCCAGAAGCCACGGAAGTCTTGATCGGTCAAAATACCGGGTGTTGGTACTTCAGCAACATCTGGTTTCGTCCTAAATAATTTAAAAAAAATTGAAAATGAAAATTAATAAGAATATCAATTGGTCTGCGCTACAAAGTGAGCTAGTCATCAACCTTCATAAAAATTATGAACACTCTTGTAGGGTTCGGTGCAAGTGAATAAACGTGCAAGAATATGTCCAACGAACCATATATATATTAAAATGACCTTTCTGTGTTTTTTTTTCAGCAGAGCAAAGTAGCTCCACATTCATTCGTAAAAACTCTGATATTGAATTTGGTAATAAGGAATTAAGTTATTTGGTGGACTCATTGTAACTACAAATTAATATAATTAAATCAACTAAGCAATTCTGACCCCGTGTACCTACTCTGAAAATTTCTCTAGCTCATTATGTTCAAAAATGAAGTGTTTACGGACTGATGACAGGACACAATACCACTTTTTACCTCGTATTACTTCAAATTCATGGTTACATAAATTGTTGATTATCTTACCTGTTTTTACGTATGACAGATTTGGTGTTTCCCCATCCTCCGATGAAAATTTCGTACATAGGGGTTGTTTCACTTGCGCTAGGGCTAAGGGCTATGTGTGCGTCATTTGGAGCCCTAACTCTGAATTGGGTAATACCAGTACGGTTGAGGAAGAACTGGTATTCCAGGCGATCTTCTGTTTCCAAATCTGAAAAAAAAATGGGATTTATTAGGAATATTCCCAAAGAAAGAAGGCACAAAAGTTTAAAGGCATTAATTAAGAGAATACAATGTTTGGAATAATAAACATTAAGGAGTACCCAAATGTCAAAATTCCTTATAGTTAGTAACTTTTCATCCGATGAAATGCAGTTTAAGTTATTTGGAAGTAAATTCAAGTGGATAATACAAGATTTTTCCATTGATATAACATCTCGCGTGTTCATAAAATTCTCGTGACAATTCCTCATATCATTATAAAGAAGTTAGAATGATCAATCTTTTTTTTTAGTTTTTGCGTGCTGAAGAGAACTCAAATATTTAGTGACACCGTGTTACAGGTAGCGTCTGTTTGGAAAAGGCATAATTTCCACATGTTCTGTTTTAAAATACAAGATGATAAATATGATTGATCGCAGTTTCGAAATACGAAAAGTTTGTATTGTGATATGTACCTACGAGGTTTGTTCAAAAGAAAAGGTGAATTTTAAATTTACTCAAAAGTTTTTTTGAGTCATAGATATCCTTTTTATCTATTTCAAAGTAAAACCTCTCAGATATAATGCACTTATGCCAGGGGGTCGATTCTTGAATTATGTCGTGTCCGCGAATCAACAAATGTCTACAAACTTAGCAGGGAAGCATTTCTGAAATGCGTTTTTCGTTATTGTCATCTTATTTCTTAGGAGCATTTTTTCGTTTTATCACAAATTTGAAGTGAGTATTTGAGAAAAGTTTCAGAAAAAAAATGTTTCCAATTCCGCGATCAAAATAACTTATCGAATCAACTTGCTGAGAACTCTCCGAAGTAATAAAAATAAATTAAAAAACTCTCTTGGAGACAACTTGGTTGGGTGTATTGAACTAGTTTATCTACATAGCAGAGTAACTTATTTATAGAAATAAAAAGATGCCAATTGTTCAATTTGGGTACACCTGATTTAATATATTGAATGGAAGCTTTGATTTTTTCTTATGAAATGTTCTTACATCATTAGTACTTATTCATTATAATGAGCGATAGTTACATTATTGAGAAAAACGATTTGAATATTGTTGAGTTCGAAAAACAAGGACAAAAAATGTTTATAGAATATTTGACGATTGGAGCTACGAAAGAATAAAAAACAAAATTCAACAATTTATTGTTATCTCGATTTCTAGAAACACCGATCTATTAGTATAGATATAAAAACATATAAAAGGTTCGGCGAAAGTCCTTGATAAAATAAATATAATAATATAATTTTAAATCAGTGTCTTGAAAAAAAGTATGAAACAAATGAATTGATCTTGAATTAAAAGCAGTTTTTGGCCATAAAATGAAATTTTTCTCTTCAACCCCTTAGCTGCAACTCCCCCCCCCAACTTTTTTTTAAAAAGCAAACATATGTCGCGTGTGAGCTTGAAAAAAGCTCGAGACATGGAATTTTACCATTCTATTTGTTTTTATTTCACTCATGGAGTTATTAGGAGGTAAGACAAAAATTATTTGACGGCGTGGTACTATTGAATGGCCACCAATATCTCCCGACCTAACGCCACTAGATTACTTTCTTTTCGGATGTCTCAAAGACAAAGTTAATCAAAACAGGTCGGCTAATACAGAAGATCTTAAAAATAGGATAAAGGTGGAAACAAATAACAAAACAGCTAAGGCCATTCGAAATTCCATAGACGAGTTTTATCATCACCTGGAAGCATGCCAAGTAGAGGGTGGAGGGCATTTTCAGTATCTACTTCGATAATTGAATTTGATTTGAATGATATTGATATTATTAAGAACTTTCGCGCTACCCGATATATCGGAATCTTCAATTTTCGGCGAGCAGCTTATATGGGCATTATTTCGTGACGTAGATGCATCTACAGACCAAACTCGAATCTCTCCTTCGGCAAGAGTGATAAAATTTTCCAATAACCGGAAGATCGCGTGATATCTATTGAACCTATGAAACGCGGTTTCAGGAAATAAGTCTACTCAAGGAGTTCTAGGTAATGTGTTTTCGTAGCTAATAAAATGGTTTATCTGACCTACGCTCTAATATCGGCCGGAAATATTCGAAATCAATGATGGCGACCCTGGCCTGAGTTTCTTGGCGCCAGCCCTTCAGGAGCCACTCCAGGAAAAGGGAAGAGGAAAAATACATCAATTTCCTGGATGAGAGCGAGTTCCATTAACTTTTTATATCTAATAGGGTTTTTGCCATTTCGTAACTTCAAGTGGGAATTAGGGGAAGAAATTTCATAGTTTTCTTGCCTATTCAGTATTCATTAAAGGTTGACATTTCATCGATAGATTATTGACTTTGTTCTAAAGATAATGAACGAAACTTCATGCTCCCGATTGCTGTCTTCAATAGAGAAACTGATGAACAAGATCAGACAGTGAGTAGGTATTTCTTCATAAAATTTTATGAATTTTACAACACTCTGATCATTTTTGCATGACATTTGAAAAAGAGCTCTGTTTTCGCCATGCCCACCACACCAATTCGAATTGTTTAGCTTATTTCCGTGATTTCAATACTTTTTTGTCGAAAACCTGATTAGGAAACAGAAACAATGGTTGAACTATAGGGACTTCCCCAAAAAGGGGACAAAGGGGTCCTCAAATTAATACAGATATTCCAATAAGTTTGCTCTGTTTCCAAAACCGGAAATATGCAGCGGTGTGAGAACTTGACATTGACAGGATATTTGTGACATCATACTTCCAACCTTTATGTTCATTCACGACCCACTGATCTTCTCGAAGCGTGAACCTGAACAAGAATGCTCCACTCCAAGTTTGTAATATGGCACGTGGGTTGGGTTTATCAAGGTTGAATAAGGGTATCATTATATGAAAATATTTATTACTCATATGGGGTCCCATAGTAGATTACTCTCAGCATTCGAAAATTGAATGATGACGATATACGACCAGAATGCTAAACAGGAAGAATCTATCCGGTGTCATATTGAAAGGAAAAAAGGATAAATATCGCAATCATTTGTTTATTGAATACCGGGTGGTCCAGATCGTAACCAAGACATTTTAACCACGTATCCTACATCAAAAATAAGCCCTAGTTTGTTATAAAAACATATGTCGAAAAATGTTTCCTCTTCGAGATACGGAGTGTTAAAATTATAGAAATTTTTTTTATCAATAACTCTCACACTACTTGAAATATTGTTATGAAATTGAGACATAGGTTTTGAGCGTCAAAGAGCACTTTTTGCATAATATCATTTCTTTCTATTTTACCAGTGGCGTCCGTAGTACAGCTGGACTGAATATTTTCAGATAAGAAAAATGATACGCCACTGTTTTTCCGACAATAAATATTACGATTTAAATTTTTATTTAATTTGAAGCAAATTCGGTTCTTGACTTTTTGCTGTACGAGTCACCGTTTCCGTTTTAAAAATGAAACGCATTTTCTGCATGAAAACATCGCCAAAATTTGATAAGGTAGGTAAATAAGACTAATAATAAGACTATTTTTGTGAACGAAATGTGTAACTAATTTTGGCGATTTCTTTATGCATGAGAATATGTTTTATTTTTTGACGGGAACGGTGCCTCGTACAGCAAAAATTCAAGAGAACGAATTTGCTCCAAATTAAATTATAATAGTACAGTAGGATCTCGCTAATCCGGCCCTATATTGAGATCGGTAGTGCCGGATTACCGAAATTGCCGGATTAGTGGATATATGGTAAAAAAAAAGCTAAATAGACCATAAAAACATCGTATAATTACTACAAAACAAGTACAGTATAAAAATCATTACATAATATTATGTATAAATCGATAAAAATATTACATATAAGCAAAACACAGTTAAGGTCAATGTAAAAAAAACGGTTTGTTGACATGCAGAAGACATGAAAAACAGCTGACCCCTCCTCCGACGCCGAGTGCCGGATTACTGGACGTGCCGGAGTGGCGCACGGCCGGATTATAGAGACTGTACTGTAATCTTCATTGTCGGAAAAACCAGTGGCGTATCATTTTTTTCATCTGAAATATTCTGTCTCGCTTTAGTACGGACGCCACTGGTAGAATGAAAAAGAAGTGATATTATGCAAAAAGTGCTCCTTGACGCTCAAAACCTATGTCTCAAATTTTATGAAAATATTTCAGCAGTGTGTAATTTATCAATAAAAAACATTTATTTTTCTATAATTTCAACACCCGTATCTTGGAGAGGAAACATTTCTCGATATATGTTTATATGACAAACTAGGGCTCCTTTTTGATGAAGAATACGTGGTTAAAATTCTTGGTTAAGATCTGAACCACCCTGTATATTATCACATGATTTTCGGCGAAAATATCTCTTTGGACTAGTGCTACCATCTGTCGAAGAAAAAAACAACTTCAAAAATTCCCCTGTATGTATTTGATTCCACAGCACATGGTACCACCATACCACGTCATAATCATAAACAACTCTTATTCAATTAATTCAAGGAAATTTGCATTCGTGAATTACATTTGTTCTATCAATTGTTGTTTTCGATTTCATGAATGAAGATTAGCAGATGATACTGGCAGATGTACAGGGTGATTCACTTATATTAGTAACCGAATTTTTCTCGAAAAGGGAACAATATTTTTTCATTCTGTTGGCGGTATTTGTTGAAAGTGAAAGTTGTGACTTGAGATGTGAGCAAAAGTCAGAGAAAAGAATTAAGACGCCAGGCGTCGCGGCCCCATCAAAAATTTTTTCTCCAGGATGTCATTCAAAAGAAATTTAATTGTAAATGTTTCTTCTGAATACTATTTTTTTCTATTTATTGCCGTCAGCGACCTGCAGCGTGTTTTAAGTTAATCTATTCCATTTATTTTTTCCTGTATTGTGACAGTATGCCGCGTTTCAACTAAATCATTTCGATGATAATATTCGCGATCTAATATTTCTTTCTTATCCTCTTCACTTCGATAAGAAAGATAATGAGGTTCGAAATTCTGACACTAGGAAAATACGGAAATTCGTGAGGCTATTTTGAATCCACAGTTCTTGTGAATGCCGGAGAAAGTTGAAGCGTGAGCTGAAATATTATCGTGGCATTGTTTCCACATCATTATGGTCGTTTTAAGGGAATTGCCACACGCAAGAAATGAAGCTTTCCCCTTTTTTTCATCGACGAGTGGATATCGAAGTTTTCAACGAAATCGCATTCTTCCTAGGCTTTTTTTCGAGATTTTATTGCTTATCGATAGAGGTTCCAGCGGAAATATACGAGGTCTGTTCCAAAAAAAGGTGAATTAAGTTTTTTTCATTTTTGAAAGGATCTCGTATGTCAAATGTAAGATATTGCTTGAATAGATACTGATTATTGAATTCTTTATTCCTTCGTATTCTCAAAGACATTGCAGAAGTGCTAAACTCGATCTGCTCTGGCTGTTCCAGTTTCGGAAAATTTCAAAATTCTCTCTGAAGTTCTTCAATCAATTTTATAGAAGTGAATGATTTTTGAAGAGGAAAGGTGTCGAACAGTTGCGACATTTCCTGTTTATTGTAGACAGAATTTCCGGATGTTTCCAAACATTAGAGGTGATTCACCTCAAAGTGGCAGTCGTTTGGAATTCTAATGCGAAAACAATAACATCAACCCAAATCCAGTTGAAGAAAACGTTGGATGACATTTCGTAGCACGAGTTCATTTCTTCCATTTGTTCGTATATGGCAAAAAAAGTCTTGTTCAATCCAGTTTCCTTAGAACTGTTTTCGGACAAAAAATTCATAATATTTTCGATAAATTCATATCTCCATCGTTGTCTATATAGAGTGAAGTATAACATTCTGAGAAACATTTTTGGGGAAAATTTATTTCTAGAGTTTTCATATTGCTGCAGTAAAATGAAGCTAACTTATTTTATGTAGCAAACGCACATACATATTTACTGACCTAATTTGGCTTTATTATATTCAAACAATGATCAGTAGCGAAAAAAAGATGTTACATTGCCATACTACTCAAATATAAGTGTTGCAGTAAGCATTTGCAATTATGAATTATTTGACAATATGAATTTATTGATCGCTCAGTACAGGGTGATTCACTTATCTTTTGGAAACCTAATAATTCTCGAAAAGGGATTTTTTACACCTCAGCGACATGCAGCGTGTGCATTCTTAACTGCTGGAGTAACTGATAACTGTCTGACAGATATCGTTGAAATAAATGTATCTGGTCGAGCATTGTTATTTCAAGGGTGTTTCAAATTTAGCGGTTTTTTCCAGAATGACCAAAACACATAATTTGCATTAATCTCCAAACATTTTTTTGGTGATTATAGTATCACTTATGACATTTTGACATAATTGAGGCTCTATCTCACTAAAAATACGAATAATTTCATCCTTTAGTTGATGAATCGATTGTGGATTATTCTTATAAAACTGGTTTTGAACTCAACCCTAAGAAAATAGACCAACAGTGTCAAATCACATGATCTTGGTGCCCAATTGAAACCGTTTCTGGAGATTATTCAGTTTCAAATAATTTTCAATAATTCGACCAACAATGATTTCAGATTAACTATTATGTAAACCATAAAATTGGCGTAATTTTCTAAACATATTTTTCATAGAAAGCTGTTTTTCGCCAAAAATTCAACAATTTGAATGCCTTGTTGTATCATATTCGAGCTATTTTTATAAATGCCATATCAATGATTAATCCTCAAACTTTGTGTCATACAGCACACTTCCTGATAAATTCGCTCAATTTAAAACAAACTTCATATTTCAACAGTCCTGAACAAAAGTTTGAAAGTTAGACACCTGCAACGAATATTTTTAATTCAAAGCATGGCCCAGAATATTTCGAACAAAATACTTCTTCCGATCTAGTTACACCGGAAAAAGTGCAGCCAACTGTGAAATGAGCGTGGCTTGAATGCCACCCGAAATGCTATTTTACGTGAGAAAATCTGGCAACAAAGCTAATACACGAATAGTTGTTTATTATTCAATTCACGAGTTGAATCTTCAAGGATAATTTCATCTAGCGTTGTAAAAAAATTCTTCCTCCGATTCATTACTACATTACGCCATTAATATTATCTGATTCTATCATATTATTCTGTGATTGTCTGTGGAATGCTCTCCTCCACTCCCAGCTGTGGCTTCTAAAAATAAAACGGTGCTGGAATTTCTCGGTGCTGAAAAATTATCGAAAATTTTCACTTTGTAGTTGAATGCGTTATTCTATTTTTGTACGCCAATTCGTTATGATTATCGGCTGAACGAATTTATATTGTCAGTGATGTATACAGGGTGGTCTCAATCACATACATATGGGGAAAAGCCCAATTTTTATGCTAGCGCGTTCTTCGAGTCTTCGACTTGCCTTTATGTCATAAATTGTGACAAAACGCATTCCTTTAATTCGTCTCTTCAGTTTTGGGAAATGGAAAAGTAGCAGTAGCCAAATCTGGTGAATACGGTGGTTGAAGCATAACGGTGATGTTTTTGGTCAAAAAATAACTATAGCGTTGATGTGTGAGGAGGTGCATTATCGTGATTTTGCCTGCCACACGTGTCAATTCCAAAACATTCGAGAACAATTCGACTATGCAATTCTACAGATAGTGATTCGACAATTTTTCAAATTAATTTTTTTTCAATGAGTTGTCGGCCTTCTCTAAAGAGCTTGTACCACTTATAAGCACTTTTTTGGGACAGGATGAACTCACTGAATGCCACAGTCAACAATTAAAGTGTCTTAGAGCACTTCATTCAATTGTTAACGAAAAAATTACAACAGATTCTTTGATCCATCATTACAAAAGAAAAAATTGATGAACACACAAAAACGTAACCAACCTTTTCAGTTATCATCAACAACAAACTACCAAATTGGCTGATATAATGCCAACATATAATAAACAATATCTACCAACATAACGAAAAAATTTGATAATCAAATGTAGACAGCACCGCCAAAAAGTTCAAATTCAGCTTTCTTTTTATCAGACCTCGTAAGCAAGACGTATTTATATCACTAGGTACTCTACGAAAGTTGAAGTTATTTGAATACCTATCTCAGATTTTCTAAACAAAGATATTCAGGGAATTATCTAGATATTCTTTTCAACATCACTTGACCAAGAATAGTGATTGTCTCAGAAGATCTGGTAGAAATGAGTGCAACAATGTGGTCCAAAAAACCTTTAAATATAATATCGAAATTTGATAGAAGAAAGTTTTATGCATTTTTACATGAATTATTGAACAGAAATTTATGATTATCAGAGCGATTGCTATTCAAATATGCCTTTTTGAAACAATATTGCCTGAAAAGGTTTAGGGTAAATGTGAAAATTAATGGATGAAAAGTGAAAGCGAAGCGGTTGAAGTAAGTGTAAAATTTTTCGTTGCTCTGAAGATCTTGATGTGGAATTTGCAAAGCTAACTTTCTATCCATTCGACAAAATTCGACTCCATTGGAATGTAGCTACAACACGAGTTCCGTTTCAAAAACGTAAAGGCACTTGAATTTCATAACCTGAACTACGTATAACAGTTTATGCATTTCGATTCTTATATTAAATTACACGAGAATGTAATAACATATGAAAACAAATCCGATTGTATGCATTTGCATGACTAATTTCTATTGGTCAACAACGCTATCGATGAATTGTCAATAATGAGTTCATTATTTTTGATATTATAAAACACATGACTGCAATTAAAGATTAGCTCACCTCCTGAAAATAATGGAATGTTTCAGAATAGAAAATGATAGATCATCAGGTTCAAGGCTTGAGAAATTCTGAACAAAAAAACTTAGACATTGTTTGTATAGAGAAAAGTGAGAGTAACATTTGACAATTATGTTTTGAAACTTGATGAATACGCCAGGTACTGGTCATACGCTCTAAAGTCGACCGTTCTCGAGAAAAATCAACTATTATGTTGAAAAACATGGTCAATGTTTTGAATGTTTGCAAAGAAGTTTAAAATATTGATTCAAAAATTGTCAACTATAGAGCGCATAACCAAGAGTATATTTTTGGTGTAGAAAACATTGGCGGTTCAAATGGGCTTCTCAAAAACCTAAATTTTTCCAGTAGCGTTAGAAATTGGGAAAAAACACTCGCTAACCCTTCGAAACCTTCATTAGGCTTGTGAATAGAAAATGCTCACGAAAGCTGTTTTTTCTGTACCATTACAGGTTCCGGAGTATTGTCAAAAAACGATGTTTTTCCATTTTCAACACCCTCTGTATCTCGAAAATGGTGTATTTTAGAGGGTAAGTTAATATAATCTTCTGTTTATATCTTTGGACGAGCTATAACATTATGCAGAAGTTTGCCGCATTTATTCACAACACTTAAAATGGTATATCAATAAAAAAATACGCTTTTACCTAGACCAAGGCAAAAGTATAAAAGTGTGTGAAAATATTGCCTTTAAAATTATGACGTCTGTACCGAGTGATAAGTTGAACATAAAGAAAGCTGATAACCAAAGAAATTTCAACTTCCAAAACACGCTCGAAGATATTTCGATAAAAAAAAAACCAAATTGTAACACGTAAGAATACAAACAACTCCCCGCATAATCAAACAATTTTATTATTCCCTCCGTAATCGAAGTCCTTGTCTGTATTCAATGAGTATTAAATAACGATGACAGCATAGCTAAAAATAAACAAGTATCGGAGGAGCTATGGTCAGTTCTAAGGTCAGGTCGCAGCCATGGTATGGGTGTGACCCATTCTAAGTGGGTCAAACTATCATCTTGGCCCAAATGTTAGAAAAATAGTCGATATTTAGTGGAAAGGAAACTTTGTCCTTTGGAAAAATTGAAGTATTTCTGCTCTAGGACATAAATTTTGGGCTTAAAGTGGTCATACCTATAATTCCGCATACTATTAATTGATATTTACTACTTCAGAAAAGGCGCACAATACTAGAAATAGTTTATTTTTCTTTCAATTCAGTTATGAAAATACTAATGATATAAAGTTTTAATTCGAACTAGGTATAATTTATAGATAGTTAGTAAAGATAGGAAACAAATTTACTTTATTACCGGTACTTCTTGAGAAACATTTCTGCGTCATTTTAAAAAGTCGATAGTTTTATATTTACCCATCTTCAGTTCTTACGTAAGCATCTTAACTTGACAAGGTCTGACCAAAGGAAAAAATAACATCTAACAATTCAAAACAAATCGTTCTAGAATCTACCGAACGGTAAAAACAAGTGAATTTTATTTACGAAATTCCTTAAATACCCCTCGTGAAAAACAATTCAAAGTGATGACAATAAGAATAAAAGTATAATGTTGAATAATTATTTTAAATTTGTTCTACTTTGGGGACGAACTAATGCCGAAAAATGTTCAAGATAGATGCCGGAAAAACCTTACGAAATTTGAGTGATATCAGAGTTTGATCGAGCAATAGGTAAAGAGATATTTTAACACTTGTTAGTTTCGTTAAAAAAATGATTATAGCAGAAGTTTATGGTTTTAAAACTTACCGACACAAGACATGTTGCAGGTGAAATCTGATGACAGCGACCGAACTCAACAAATTCAAACTGACGAAGTGAAACGTGGACCACTGCTAACCAAACCGGCAGGAGCAGGATGGAAAACAAGAAGTTCTAAATAAATGTTGAGCGTATGCGCCAGCGCGAATAATACGCTGGTCGCGAGAAATACACGTCGTAGAAATAAGAAGTGCCGCCGACAAGTTTTTCGACTTGGAATGAGTCATTTTCGTCATTTCATAATTTCTATTTCCTCTGCATGATCGCAGGAAGAAGATTCGCGGAAAAATTCGTCATTTCGCTGTTAAATAGGTTTCCTTCCTGGTTGTCAGTTTTACGGTATTTCTGTTGATAACTCGAGAAATACAGGTCGTTAAATATTGCCCAAATTTCGGCGTTTTCATTAGGAAATGATTGAAATTGAAAAATGGAAATATGCTTAAAAAAATTGTCTTTTCCGCCGACCTCGAAAAAAAAAGGTGATTTTAATGTGTACGAAATTGAGCATTAATGAACCATTTTAATGCTCAATTTCTTAGCCATTTAATGTGCAATGTTCATGGCAACCGTACACAAAGTATTCAGAAGCACTACGAGAAATGTCAAAACTTTACTGGAACATAGAAACATAGAAATTCCATATTGTCAAATGTATGTCTTGTGCAAAATGAGAATGTATTTCAATCAAGAATTTATACACAATTCATATTGAAATCGTCGGAAAAATCTTGTAATCAACTCGGTTATTAATCGAGCGACTAATGGTCTCGAACTATTAACGCGTTCGCTTCGCTCACGCATTAAAATATCTTGACCATTAGTCGCTGTTTTTAATAACCTAGTTGATTAAATAACTATTAATGTTTAAAATACGACGTGAATTGGCATAGAGGAACCAGCGATTTTGGGTGGTTGTTCATTAGTAACAGCGTACCATGTTTTGCTGATATGTCTCTAGGGTCAAAAACAATAGGTATTTCCAGTGATTTACAGAAAAAACTCATTATAGAAATAATGGTCCCCAGTTGCGAAGCCTACTTTTAAAAAAAAGGAGGTCGAGGAGGGGCCAGAACGTCGTAGAAAAAAGAAGTGCCGCCGACAAGTTTTTCGACTTGGAATGAGTCATTTTCGTCATTTCATAATTTCTATTTCCTCTGCATGATCGCAGGAAGAAGATTCGCGGAAAAATTCCGTCATTTCGCTGTTAAAATGTAGGTTTCCTTCCTGTTGTCAGTTTTACGGTATTTCTGTTGATAACTCGAGAAATATAGGTCGTAAAATACTGCCTAAATCTCGGCGTTTTCATTAGGAAATGATTGAAATTGAAAAATGGAAATAGGCTTAAAAAATTGTCTTAATGTTTAAAATACGACGTGAATGGGAATAGAGGAACCAGCGATTTTGGGTGGTTGTTCATTAGTTAACAGCGTACCATGGTTTTGCTGATATGTCTCTAGGGTCAAAAACAATAGGTATTCCAGTGATTTACAGAAAAAACTCATTATAGAAATAATGGTCCCCAGTTGCGAAGCCTACTTTTAAAAAAAGGGAAGTCGAGGAGGGGCCAGAACGTCGTAGAAAATAGAAGTGCCGCCGACAAGTTTTTCGACTTGAAATGAGTCGTTTTCGTCATTTCATAATTTCTATTTCTCTGTATGATCGCAGGAAGAAGATTCGCGGAAAAATTCGTCATTTCGCTTTTAAATAGGTTTCCTTCCTGGTTGTCAGTTTTACGGTATTTCTGTTGATAACTCGAGAAATATAGGTCGTAAAATATTGAATAAATTTCAGCATTTCCATTGAAAAATGAAAATACACTGCGCAAAAAAATTTACGCACATTCTGAAAATCCCAACTTTAATGAAAGTTAACTCTACGTTGACTTTACAACTTATTTTTTATCTTCTCTCGGAAAGATTTTGAACGAAACAAGACACATTAAATGGAAGAAAAATTCAGGATTTCACCGAATCTTATGTGAAAGAAGAGAAATAAACAATTTTCAAAATACTGAAATGCTGATAAGTGATTTAATACTTGGTATTTCCACCCCTTGCATTAATTACAGCTCGGCAACGACGGTTCATACTCAAAATGAGTGATCTTAAAATGTTCTGATCTAATCCATCCCAGATTTCTCTGAGTTGGATTCCTAAGTCATGAAGAGTAGCTGGATGATTTTCTGAACTTCCCAGCCTTCTATTGAGGTTGTCCCAAACCTACTCAATCGGACTGACATCTGGACTTCTTGCTGGCCATTCCATTCGAGAGACTTCAAGCTCTTCAAGGTACTCCTGAACGATGCGCGCACGATGGGGTCTGGCATTATCGTCCATAAAAATGAAATTTTCACCAATGTATGGGGCAAATGGTACTACATGCTCTTCAAGAATGTTCCTTATATACCTATCAGTATTCATAGCTCCATTATCAACGACCACTAGGTCTGTGCGAGCAGTGAAAGATATTCCACCCCATACCATAATCGATCCTCCCCCGAAACCAGTAGTATTCAGGAAATTGCACTCAGCATATCTTTCATGTGGACGTCTGTGTACAAGGAACGTCGATCACAATGGTGGAGGCAGAATCTAGACTCATCTGTGAAGAGAACTCTTTCCCAATCAGCCTCTTCCCAATGGATATGCTCTCTAGCAAAATCCAAACGCGCCCTTCGATGGGCTGCGGTAAGAGCTGGGCCTCTTGCCGCGACACGAGGCCTTGAATCATATTCTCTGAGGCGATTTCTTATTGTCTGAGAGCTAATTTGCACCCCATGAGTTTTCTTAAGCTGCTTTTGAAGGAGGCATTTAGAAGTCGACCAACAATCAAATGTTCTGAAATAATTTCGTGGTGAGAAACTCTAATGAGGTATTTCAATTTAAAAATTAATTTCAAAGCAATGTGTTTTCCATTTTCCTCTTCGAATACGAAGGTATCATTTAATAAATGATCATAATAGATTCAAAAAATAATAAGTGCTAAGTCTTAAAAACCGTAATTTTTTCCTAAGCGTAGAAGTTGTTGGAAAAACACCCTCTAACCCTTCAAAACCTTCTCCAACTTTCTCCTATTAAGACTTGGGAAAATATCCGCAAAAGGCATATCTAGCTTATTATGATTTGAAATTGCTATTGAGTGCTGTCTTCTGTACAATAGAAGGTTCCGGAAATATTCGCAAAAACGACTATTTTTTCGATTTCAACATTCTGTACCTCTAAAACGGTGCATTTCAGTGGGTATGTCAATACAATCTTTTGGTTATATTTTTAGACGAGCTTAACATTCTTATGGTTGTCGCACTTATTCACAACTACCCTGTATACTTAAATTGAACTTTTCGTCTTCGTAGAATTCATTAGTCTCTCATAATATCTTTAAAGATATAGGGTTCTTTGATAAAATCAATATCATAAAAACCCTTGAATACAATTATTTCGACTAACATTACCCAAATTGCACATAAATCCAAACTTCTCCTTTCCCATAAAACCTCAGGAAAAATCTAATTCGTGTGATGAGTAATTACTAGGTCAAACGATGAGTCACGAATTACATTCACGAATTAGCGTTTGATTAAAAGAACATTCCGGAATAACACGTTATAGGTACGAAACAATGTCACGCCAAACGTGACCCATTTTTAACGAATGTTTCGAATCATAGGCTTTATCAGAGAAGGGAGTTATTGTTTGTCAATACTGAGTAAGAGAGGAAAATATTAGCTCGATTTCATTCAATAACTTTTTCAGCATTGAATATATGAACATGCTCGTATACACACTGTCAATAGTCTTTGTTTTTCTTTCATATCTCTTCACCCTATGAATATATACATCGTCAAAAATCTTGAGATGTCTTAGAGATGAATATGATCCTCTATTCCAACCCCAAAAAAATTTGATAGAAAATCTTCATTTGTTTGCTACTCTTGGCTAGGTTGCCGGCCATTCGGGAATCAAAGGAAACGAAGAGGCCAATACACTTGCCAAAGAGGGTGCACGAATGTCACTCCTTGGCTCAGAACTCTTCTGTGGTATAGGTAAATTTACCTATAAGATGGTTTCTGGAGAAGAAGGAAGCCGAGAAGGAAACACTCTGGTGGAATCTCCCAGGGATAGATCATTCTACTAAGTTACTTAGGAACTTTGAAAAAGCAGGATCCAAAAGATATCTGGATCTTGGTAAGAAACAATTACACCTCTTTACTGGCTTTCTTACAGGACACTGTCGCCTCAGGAAGCATCTGTTGAGGATGGGATTGTCGAACACTGACGAGTGTAGGTTCTGTGGGGAGGAGGATGATACCCCCATTCGCCTAGTCACGGCATGTTTTGGCATTGCGAGCCTAAGGAGAGAATGCCTTGGACGAGAAACTTGTGAGAGTGAGGAACTAGCCTCGTTGAAGCCTTCACGGATATTGGATTTAATGAGACCTCTGGAATTAGATCAGATTAAATCAGAACAGCTTTGTAAGGGGACACAATAGACCTTGAGGTCGCAGTGAAGTGTAAACCCTTTTTAAACTATAACTATAACTAACTATACTTTTTGCTTATTTGCGGGATGTGACAAAACAGTAAAATGAGGAAAAGTAAATAATAAATTTAACGATTATTTTTTTTAAGTATTTCTTGTTATTCCACAACTGAATCCAAAGTCAATAGTCCATGTTACCACCTCTTTTTTCAATCAACTGCCCAATACGCCTAGGCAAAACACGTATCAAGTCGTTGATGAAATTGTCAGACATATTGTTCCATTTTTTCTGAAGGACTAGACTCGATTTCTGAAAAGTTGGAGGTCGATTTTGGCGATTGGATATTGCTCTCCCTAAGTAATCCCATACGTGCTCAATTGTAATAATATCTGGTGAGTTTGCTGGCCAGTTCATTGTCTGGATATTGTTCTCTTTATCAGTGTTTTGAGCCCTCCGTGTGCGTTGTGTTGGGGCGTAGAGGAACAATGATTGGTGCAATGATGTTTTCTTCGTAAATTGCACTATTCATTGTCCGTTCAACGTCAATGAGAGGGGTATGGTGACTGAACATTATACCCCTCAGCATATTATTGATTCGCCTCGAAATTGAGTCGCTCTAGTCTGCCACCCTTTATCGTTGACTATCACTTGGTAAACCAAATCATGATTTGTCCGAAAAGAAGTTCAATGATGGTGATTGTTGCTTCTGGTGTTACCAGATCCTCCACCATATTGTTCAAATGTTATTCTAGTCTGCATTGAGAGAGAGTGCAATTCATCTTACTACAGCTGAAATATTAGATGGCCGCCATGTAACAGCTTCACCCGTTTTTATATTACTTCCTCTCTTTTCTCAGGAGAATAATTTAATATCAAATCTCATTTTTCGTCCAAATATTAACCAATAACAGTCTTGAGAGAATGATAGAACATTACCATTATAGCTGGTACCATAACCCTTTTTTATTGGTGTCAATAGTGTCTGATCACTTCGAAGATATTATGCAACTCCAAGATTTATAATATATTTTGAGAAATGAAGATTCGTGGAAATACAAGTGCAGAACTTATAATCGGAATCCTAGAAAGCCATCATACTTAAAATCGTTGCCAAGGAGAAAAGCAGAATAATTGAAACCAAGTGTCAATATTGAAGTACCCATAACTTTTATATTGTATGTTTTCGAATAAAGTGTAGTATAAGATTATAAAAAAGTATACGGATATAAGAAGGGCACGAAATTATTATCAATTCTAACAATAAAGTGGTGTTCTGTTAAGATGGAATCAACGCAGGAAGAGTACGATATGATGATGGATGTAGCTAGAGAAGTAACTGCTGCTGGTAGAAGAAAAAATAGCATCAATATAGTTGCCGCCCAAGAAACATTGAAAGAGAAGTTGGTAAGGAAGTTAACATGCTTATAATATTTGATCACCATATCAACGAGCTCTTTCAACTGGTATGAAATTCCAAATGAAGTTTGAGAAATCTTATACAGAGTGTCCCGAAAATGTGGAAAATCTCTCGGGTTCAGATAGAACATAAAAAAATAAGATGACAAGTTCCCACAATTTTTTTCCTACCGGGCCTCCCTACGAAGATACGACCTCCAAAATGACGCCACTGTAAATTCATTTTAGTGGAATAATTTCAATTACTTACTTACTTTTTTCATTATTTTTTTCGAAAACGGTTCATTTTATCGACACTGAACAAGAGTGCCTTTCTTTAGCTTAATGTAAAGGTATCCAAATTGTTTTTTTTTGCACCTTTCATACAGGGTGTTAAAAATGGAAGCATTAAAATGTACAACCCAGTCCGCCCCTGGTAAAGTGAACAAGCTAATTAAAATTGAGTGCGGTGATTTAAGAGGTCCTTAATACTATTAATCATATCAAAATTTCATCAAATTATATCAAGTAGTTTGAAATTTATTCCACTAAAACGGATTTCCAGTGGCGTCATTAAGGAAGTCGTATCTTCGTAGGGAGGGCCACTAGAAAAAAAAATTATAAGAACTTGTCATCTTAATTTTTTGTGATCTATCTGAATCCAAGAGATTTCCCACATTCCAGGATACCGTGTATAAAACCTTACTATTTGGAGAGCAACAAAACGAGCATGGAACACGATGTCAAATGATTTATCTGTATTGTAGACAGTGTCATTCAGTCCAAGGTCTCTGTGTCTTATGTGTACTTGAGGGTTTTCATAAAAAAGTGAACCTTCCAAAACTTTTTTTGCAGGCTAGAGAAAAAGAAGAACGACTTCAACGAGCCTCAAGCATTGGTCCCCATCATCGACACATAAGCGAGATGGTAGCTATGTACCTTGAGGTTACAGTTGAAGAGGCTGTTGAAGCTATTATAGACACTGCACAATCCATGGATACAATGGATTCTTTTCTGAACCAAGGAAACCCTATGGGTGTAATCTTCTACTTCCGCCGTCAAACAAATTTGAAGGGTGTGTATAATATGTCCTGGCTTCTTGAATGCTAATTATTGGTCATAAAGGGTTTTCCAATAAGAGGTGTTATTTTGATATTCGAAGAAAAATGCCATTTTTCAATATAAATGATCGGATGTTTATTTCATTATAAAGAAGAAGCTATGCCGTTAATAGCTTACAGGACCATATCCTTTTAATGAAATTTTCCATAACCAAATCGCAAAGTGGCTGCCCTATGTCCTCGATAGCCTCACGAATTCCATCTTTGAGGTCTTGAATCGACGCTGGGCTATTGGCGTAGACCTTCTCTTTCACGTGGCCCCAAAGGACGAAGTCGCAAGGTGTTAAATCACAAGATCTCGGTGGCAATTGTGATCACCTCTTCGAAAGGTAACACGGTCCCGAAATTTTTTCCAAAAGATCAAGGGTTTCGTTCCATGTGTAATCGGCCAGCTTGCGTTCTTGTGATAACTGAACTTTATAAACCTTGAAACATAAAGCTTTATGCAAAATACGGTGTAATGACGTTTGTGGAATGCCTTATTCCAAAGATCGACGACGAATGGACAAACCTGGGTTTTCTTCAACACTTCGGCTACAACAGCAATATTCTCGGCTGTTCTTGAGCGACGTGCACGGGTTTTATTCTTCACATCAACTTGTCCCAACAGCTCGAATTTTTCCACCAATTTCTTTATTGCGTCCGACAAGGTGCTTCACGACGACCCAAAAATGTTCGAGTTTTACGAACCTTTTATAGTGAATTTTAATAATTTCAATGCGTACTTGAAGCGTATATCGTTCCATTTTTATTAATGGCGTAGTTTCTACTTGTCAAATGTCAAAAAATGACAGCTTCAAACATGACATCTACCGAAATAGCGGGCTATCCACAATAACACCTATTATTGGAAAACCCTCTAATATTTGGTCGAGGTGAACCATAGGGAATATAATAGAGGGTTACAAGGGAAAAAATCTATATCTTTATTTTTAATGTATTTCTGAATTTCTAGCCCCGCAGTTACGCAAAGACCTCGTTGCACCATACGAAATGAAAAAAATTCAAATGACTGGTGTTGATACGGTGCCTATGACAGAAAAAGCTGTGGGAGTTTACAAGAGCTCTGAAGTTCCAGTCACTATCAAAAATATTGGAGAGGTGAGAATCTATTCAGGTCCAAATACGATTCAATGTCTTCAATAAGATATGGGAACTTTCAATAATTAAACTACTGACATTTCACTTGTATACATAAGATTTTAGATTCATTAAAGGGGTACTCATGCAACCCTACCTATTGCTCTATTGTGCCTCCATACCTTGAGCTGTGTTTGGTACTCGCTCTTTTTGACAGTTTACGACTAGTGGCATATTCAATATTCAATAAGTGCCTTCATCCTTTGTTCATATATTCTGTCATTGGAACATGCATATCATGTATGCCCAATATACCTATACAATTCCATTCAAAGAAGAAACATAGTGGTAAAAAAGAGAAACATTCGTAACTACATACCTACTTGTTTCAAATCTCCTCTTCTATTGAAAATAACTCCATAAGGGCTTTGGTGTTTCATTATTCCAACATTTCAGGTTGTCAATTATGTTCAACTCGACGGTTCTCATTTTTCCGGGAATGTTGTATCCATGCACCACATGCTAATGAAGAAGTTATTGACACCACCAATATCTGATAACACCAGCAAGGAATGGGGAGAACTAACGAAAACAAAATCGGGAAAGAGCAAGCAAGCCAGCTTCGATAAACACTATAATCAGTTCGTAACCTTCGTAAAAAGTGAGTTAAGTGAACTAGACCTCAATCATAATACTCAAAGCAATATATTGGACTATATTTGAAGAATCAGAATCATCTGACAACGTCCTTATCACATCAAGTGGATAGTGTTTTTGATTATTCACCCCAAAGATTGCACCTCTTAGTATTCATTGATTTATTTCAGAGACAAAATCGGATATCGACTGTGTTATAACCTTCGATGAAGAGGAGGAAATTCATTCCATTCTGAGAGCCAACTCTGAAGATGCCAATAGGCTGAATAGACAACTAATTCAGAGAGTCGAAGGTGCTGTACGTATTTGGAATAAAAAAATTGAAAGGGTGAGTTATGATGATTTACAAGAACCTTCATAATTATCCGACACGACCACTAGCAACGAAATATGGATTGTAGACGAAGATGTTTCAAGAACTAGTTTCATATTTTGGCACACGTTAATCTAGCAACTCAAATTCACTTCAGTCGAAATTCTCTATTTTTTATTTCTTCTTGTAAAACTTTCAGAGCAATGTTTACAGATTCTGGTAAGGATTTATAATAGTGTCTGCACGTCACCTAGAACACTACAGTCGTCCAGTTATTGATGACACCATCTTGTTTTCACACATTGAATTTTGTAACATTTATGTTTGATGAAGAGCAACGATTTTCTTCTAGGCGCTGGTTCAATATCAGCAATTGAGAAAAGAAGACGAATTCGTAGGTCCACTAGAAGAAGTTGAATACTGGAGGAATCAGTTGGCTCGATTCAGTAGCATAGTGAACTTCATTTCAAGCGACACTTGCAACTCTCTGGTCAATTTCTTGAAACTCACTAGTAGTGCCATACTCAAGGTGAGTATAAGTCCATGAATTTCGAACCTTTTACCAATTCCTATCCTTAGTACATTATCCATGGCAGTTCTCAACCTCATGGTTAACTTCTCGATTTAATTTGATACAACTGTTGATGTTGATGACCAAAAGCTAGCTGTTCCTCACGAGTCGATCAAGTTCTTGGGTTTATTCGTGAAGAGTTAATTGAGGTATGTGATCCATTTGATTATGTCAGTTTGAAGCTGTGCTCTATTCTTTGAGTAGAGTTAGGAGCAGCCCTCTAATAAAATTGCTGCTGGATGTTCATGGAAGCTTAGCTCACAGTCTCTTGTCATGTGGAGGTGCTCCAGTTGACTACGGCGGGGTTACTGAGACCATCTAGAGACCTATCAGAAATATTATTATATCAATTACTTCACACAGTCACTCATTCCTTCACCTACTTATCATGATGTGTTGGTACTCGGATTTTTATTTTCCTGAATTAAATACTTAAAACGACCATTTTCAGAGCTGGAAGAAACACTGCAACCTCGTGTTAGATGTCAGAAACGAGTGTACCGATAACGTGAGATACCTGTACTCCTTTGAATCTTTCTGCGAACCCTTGTACCGTTGCGATCCATTGGAAATACCGAGTCACATACCTTCTTTACTGTATGCCATTCGAATGATTTTCACAACATCGAGATATTTCAACAAGATGTCGAACGTGACTGCAATCCTGACCAAGGTTTCCAATCAGCTCATCATAGTTTGCAGGACTTATTTGAACTGTGGCGGAAAGAAGACTGTTTGGAATCAATCGAAGCAGACAATTTTGACAAAAATAAAAGTAGGTTGTTTCTTGAGATATCAATTAGACTGTAAATGAAACAACACACAATTCTGAAGATTTTACAATTTTTTCTGAAGAAGAAGTCTGATATAGACACCGAAACGATACATTGTCCTTTTCATTTATTTCCTTTTTCAGTTTTACTGTTAGGCAACAATTTTTTCAAGACCAATTTGCTCCTGACAAAAAAGTGCAGAGATTCTCACAGGAGCACTTCATTGAAATTTTTTTAAAATTATTTTTGTTTCAGAGACTGGGAGTGCGAACCTATAAAGTTTTCCAGAAATAGATTGTTTCTTGTTTTTCAATTGTAAAAATTCTACCGATTCTCTGCCGTAGTCAAGTTATCGATGATTGTTTTCTGAGAACTGAAAAAACATTTCGAAGTGCGACGAAAATTGGGTTTCCAAAACTAGGAAGTTTTTAAGTAGTTTCTAGATAGTGGCTGGCGAATGGTAGTCCAAATAATATCTAAATCTAATTAAATGAATATTCCATCCTCGAGAAAAGGAATCAGCATGAAATGCATTATAAAGAACTAGAATATGTCAACCATTCAGAAATATTCTGTGAAAAGTCGATGAACGTATTCAGAAATCTATAAAAGTTTAAAATATATGAGTATATGAATACATTTTTTAAATTTTCGCATCCACCATATTGCAATTTTCTCATTCTAAGTTCAATACCAATACCTAATAATAGCTTAGCAATTAATATACTTCTCTTCTTTCTGGAACAACGTGGATCACAAAAAAATTGGCAACCACTTTCTATAAAGTCACGTTTATTTGCAGAAACACTTCTAGGAAATTGTTTAACGAACGAGTATGATCAAAAACTGAAAGCAACCAAAAATAATCAATGCGTCATATTCTATATTGATTCGCACCTTAGAAAATTCTTAGCGATAAGGAAAATTATAAATTCTGACAATCGATTTCAGCATTGCTTGGATTTATATCTGAAATACTACCAATGCTTCATGCATATTCAAGAAGAGATGGAAGAAGCTGGCGAAAAATCCTTCGGTTGTTCAGAAATGTATGTTTTCGGAAAGCTGGAAGCCTTCAAGAAAAGAATAGAAGAGGTAATTATGTTTCAGATATATCGCTCGTCTTCAAATGATAACAGTCACATCTAACATCACTGGTTCTTTTTTCGCTGAGCTCTGAAAAATAATGAAAAATCGTTAAATACTAGAGTACAAGCTATAGAAGCTAGTGTGGGGAACCTCAGCGTATTGCGTTTGCCCCCATAGATGTCACGCCTTCTGCTACAATACTCTTCAAACACTCCACATCTCTTTGACTGAAAATGATTGCGAAGTATTGGCTTTTTCGAAGTCACGTTGAAGGAAGTCTAGCATTTCTCGGGGTGCATTTTTAAACATGATTTTTCTATTTATTGTTCTCTAGAATAAACTCCCGAGATATGGTTCTTAGATTTGAACAACCTGTGTATTCCATTGAACTGAATTTTTCATCCTAAGATCACAGATGTCCTGACAACTGCTTCTACATATTCCATTTTGGAGAGCAGTATGATAGAAGGCATCGACGAGTACGCCATCAAGTTCAAAGAGTTCTTCAATACCATATCCAGTCAGAAGTACGACGCGCTCAATCATAGATTGCTCGATTTCGACAAGGATTATGCTGAATACAAGCAGAATGTTGCAGATACCGAATGGTCGCTAGAAGAATTCGTTGGTACCTGCTTGTCTAAAATGCAAGACGTAGACAACGTACTCAGATTACTGAAGAGGTAAAAAGCAACAGTTTTTAAATTTAATAGAGAATTTGGCGAAGAATAGATCACATTCAGGAAAAAAAATTCAGTATTAGTTGGGATGTTCAATATATGGTTCTAAAGCTGCCAAATAATTGTTCCTTGAATCGTACTAAAATAGTAGCACCATAGAGAATTTCACAGGGAATTGTCTACACTCGTGGTTGAACATTTATCATCTTACATCATCTCATAGATCATGTAATCTTATATTTTGATACCATAAGTTTACGTGTGTAGCCACTCATCTTCAATTTTTTCGAGAATGATGATTTCATTCTCCAAATTTGTTCTGAGAGGTCTAGGGAGTTAAATGAGCAATTATGTTTGCTCCAAATGACTCTCAGTGAAATACAATCCTTCCAGATTCGAAAAACTGAACTTACCATGTTTGCATCTGGATGAGAGGTACTTGGAGGCTATGATTATGTTTCAAGATGAGCTAGGCACATTAAGAGATATTTATAACGAAGAAAGGCAGACGCCGTTGCTACCAAAAAATATACCACCTGTAGCTGGAAGAGTCATGTGGATAAGACATTTTTACCAGAGGATAGCGGATCCCATGATGGTCTTCAAGGAGAAAACGCGAGTGAGTCCGCCAGTTTATTCTATTATTTCAAGGCTCAAATATGTATTTCAAGGTGATCAAACATAGGAAGGTTCAGAAATGCATTCAACTCTTCAATGCAATGAGCATGGTTTTCGTGCATTACGAGAAACTGTACCACGAAGCTTGGTATGATTACAGTGCTCAGGTTTGTTCCTTTTTTTCTTTGCTAACCAACGTAAGATGTGTGAACTTATTTTCTTCAGTCTTCTTGTGTAAACTATAGACTCAAAGAAAAAAGTTCATGGTAAGCAGGAATCTTCTTGTCATGCTAGAAATTCATGGTGGTTCTTATATTTTTGAAACTCAATATGGAAATCAACTATTTCAGGTAATTTCTTGTTTGAATGTCCCTATTTTGGTAAGGCATCCAACTACAAAAAGATATCTAGTGAATTTCCACCCCTATATTACTGAAGTTATGAGGGAATCGGAGTTTATGTATGTTTTGAAGTTACGTAAGTAATTTTATTGAATACTATATTATATAAAATTATTGTACTCCCAGATACTGTTAATAAACTAACACAAAGATTCAAAGCTGCTAACGAAGAGAACTGAGATGAAGTCAGGGTTTTTTGAGTACACTTTGCACGCTTGTTCTTAGACAATCAGCGTCATATAGTTTCTGTAATTTTTTTCAGCTGTTCCAGACGTTGGACAAGTTCTCATTTTCTGTATGGACAAGATGCTCCATTCTTTAGAGGTAACCAAACAGCTGGTAGAACGGAACGATAGGGTCCGTTCTCGTATCCCGTTCCTGTTCATTCCCTTGCTGCGACTTCTGATGATGAAACTGGAGAACGCTTTCCAGCCAGCCTTTTCAACTCTAACGTGGACATCCCAATGTATTCCTGAGTTTTGCGAAAAAGTTAACGAGATTCTTGAATATTTTGAAATCTTCATCAAAGAGGTACGCAGTTTTCAGATTTCATTCTTGGAAGCTGAAACAAACAGAAGCTCTAAGGTTTTTGTTTTATATGCTGATTCTACTTTTAATATTTGTGTTTTTCATACAACTTCAAATGTAACTGAATTGTATATTGACCAAAACATTCTCAATTGTTTTGAAGATCTTTTGGTCTTTTTGTTTAGGTCAAAGATTTGGTAGAAGCAAGAATAGATGAAGTATTCAACCATATCGCAAACACATCTTTGGTTTACCTTCCTGAAGAACCGTTACTGCCTGCAGACTTCTTGGAAGCGAATATAGCTCACCGTCAGGAGATTGGTGAGAACATACAAAAGTCTGAAAATAGATCTGTCAAATTCTCCATTACTTAGCTATATTGAGGCTAAAAAAATCTGATATTATTTTCTTTTTCTATTGAACAGTTTTGTTTCAGTGATTGATATCGAAAATAAATCCTTGTCGATCGAGAATACCGTAATGGACTTGATCACCAAATTGTTAACACAAATAGATCAACCAGATCTACAAGAGAACAAATTCAACTGGCACGATCAAGAGAGAGCTTTGAGAGCCATTCCGTCATCATCTAAGTTTATAGAAGAACCAAATGCTGGTATGTTATTCCTCATCTTTGTTAGTTTTGAAGAGTCCTCGGCGCTGCATTTAATGATTTTTTTGTTGTGTCTGATCATGTCTTAGTTAGTTAATTAGCTTAAAGAGGAGTTACAGTTCACTGCTATCTTAAGGTCTGATGTGCCCCCTTACAGAGCTGTTCTGGCCAAACCCTTCACAGCTCGCCTTCCATTTCCAGAGATCAAATGAAATCTAATAACAGTGCAGGCTTCAACGAGGCTAGTTCCCCATTCTTACAAGTTTCTCGCCCAAGGCATTCTCTCCTTAGGCTCGCAATACCAAGGCATTCGGTGACTAGGTGAATGGGGGTTTCTTCCTCCTTCCCACAGAACCTTCACTCGTCAGTGTCCGATAATCCTATCCTCAACAGGTGCTTCCTGAGGCAACAATGTCCTATAAGAAGCCAGTGAGGAGGTGTAATTGATATCTTTTGGATCCTGCTGTCTCAAAGTTCCGAAGGAACTTAGTGGAATGATCCATCCCTGGGAGATTCCGCCAGAGTTTTTCCCTCTCGGCTTTCTCCTTCTCCAGAAACTCCTTCTTATAGGTACATTTACATATACTCCAGAAGGGTTCTGGGCCAATGAGTGACATTCGTACGCCCTCTTTGGCAAGTGTATTGGTCTCTTCATTTCCTTTGATTTCCGGATGGCCGGAAACCCAGATTAAAACGACGTTATTTTTCTGTCCTACCTCATTGAGTTTGTTCCGGCACTCCCAGATTATTTTAGTGTCGATGACGTAGGAGCTCAGTGCTGTTATAGAAGCTTGACTATCTGAGACCTGAGTGTATGGCTATATCGCCCTTTTTTCTAGATTTATATCTAGATATCTTTCAATAGCTAAGATTTCCGCTCGAAAGACGCTCATACAGGAGCCTAGCGACAGTGCACACTTGGTACTTGGCCCGTATATCCCAGCGCCTGCTCCTGTAGAGGTTTTGGAACCATCTGTATACCATTTTACGGTATTTTCTTTGAGGTTATAGTCGGTGTATTCCCGTTTCCAATCCTCTCATTTACTTACCAATGTCCTGAAGTTTTTCTCAGTGATTACTTTCTTGATAATTACATCACTAGGGAGGATCGCAGATGAGATGTAGCTGATCATGTCTTACTGCCTGGTGAATTACAATATTATAACGGTTGATTGATTTTATACAGAATCTTCGGACATTTTCTTTCATCTCAACTATCTCACCAACCTGAAAAGAAAGAAGTTTTCTCCAGCAAGAGAGTTTCAGGGCAATTGATGTTGTATTCCGGTAATCATTGCACAAACCTTTCTTCAAGCCATGTGGAATTTTTTGTACCCTGAGCAGAAGCAGCTTGACCTGTAACAAATGCTCCAATGGTTTTCTGCAGACGACCTCACATTTCAAACCTGCACATTGTTTTCTCTCAATTCTCAAAAATTTCATCAAAAGACTTTTATGATTTCGTTTCCAGGATTCAAAGAAATTGATAAACAACTGAAATTAACGGTAGAAGGTGTTCATAATGATTGCATCGATGTTTTTGGCTACTTCAATATGAAGTTATGTGAGACATTTGTGAAATGTACCAAGGGTTCATTAGAGCAATTGAAGAAGGAAGCAACGAGGTGAGTCTCCTTCATCAAATGCTCGAAAAGATTTTTGACCATTAAAAAATGGAATGTATTTCTAGTGTAATGAACACGGATCAACGTCCTATCATCAAGACGTATTTGGAATTAAGGATTCCCAACATCGTCTTGGATCCAACCTTGGAAGATATAGAGAACGTGTTTGCAGCTGTGGTTGTGAATTTGTTGGAAACTAATATGTATTATTCATTGTGGGGCCAAAAGAGAGAATTCACGTATGATTCTAATACACTCAAAGGTTGGTACAATGACGATTTTAATATGAAACCAAATTTTTGGACTTGATTAGATTTTTATTAATTTTTCAGTGTTTACAACATATTCCTATGAACTGATTCTCTCAAAATCTACCTTTACAGATTCTCAATTCATGCTTGAAGTGCCAGAGAAAAATTATCACAAGATAGTAACGGAAAATAAGGAAATTGTACGTGTCTTCATGAGTTTGCAAGGAATCATTTTCCTCTTACAACCGGATATAAAGAAAATCATTTCGGTAATTATGTTCACTGTTATACTTTTGGCTAAATAAAAATTATAAGAAAAATAATAATGAATATAAAACAAACTTTTGGCGTCGTAATAAATGATCTGCTGTGTTATTCAAGTGGATATTCATTTAAAATTCGAAGATATTCACTTGGAGGCATAGATAAATGCTCAATGTAGATCTTTGTATTTCAATCATTGCATATTCCAGGAATATCTCAATTACTCGTACATTTGGTCAGAAGATAGAGAGAAAAAAATCGAAGAATTTTGCGACAGCAATCCTCTAACGGTGGAAATCATTGAGCAATTTCAGCAATATGTTAAAGAAGCCCAGAACATTAAAAAGCTGCCAGAATATCACGAAGTTGGTCCCCTCAGAATATCTTTAGGTAATTGCAAATGAAGAGTCCACGGAAGAAAGGCGAAAGGTCGCATTTTATTGTTTTCGAGCTTGACACGGCAACGTGTAGGTTATTTGTAGTATAGTTACATTCCGTAATAAAAAAACGAAAAAACGCGAAGCATCACATCTCAAAGTTCGTTTGAAAATATCCCCTACAGCGAAGAAACGCGAAATGTCCATGCGAAAAGTCGAGAAAGGCGAAATGTTCACATTATCAACTAGAATCTGATGCATTCTGACGCTAACTTGGCCTTTTAAAACGTTTAGTATATTATGTTTGTCTTTCGTAATTTGTATGTAATGCGATGTTTTTCCTCATGTAATATGACACAAAATAGTATATAGAATAAGTTAGCAAAAATGATCCAAAGTTATCCTTATTTCAAGAGGCCAGTACAAGCTTCGAAGTTTGAAATCTAATTTTCTCATAACAACTTTTAATGGACATTCCACCTTTTTTCCGTGGACTCTTCAAATGATAGCTTCAAGCTCATTGACAATGAGCCCATAATCAAATAATCTTTGTTGGATAGTTTGAAATAAATTTTCATCGATAAATGTGGAAATAATATCATGAGCTGATATGCCTTAAGTACAAAATCTTGAAACAAAAATCTTATAAAATAACTTTGTACAGAAAATTTCAAGCTAGCAGTGGGGATAGAAGCGAATGCTTGGAAAAGTATCTTGGGAAACAAACTGGTAGAAAGAAATAAGAAGAAACTAGACGAAATAGTAGATTTCATCAAGATTCAAGAAAAAATCATGAATAAACCCATCAGAGATTTGGATGAATGTAGGTGAGTGAAACAAAAATAATTTCCTCCTTGTATTACAAAAATTCATTTTGTGAAACTAAGCTATAGTTGTTCTTGTTAAAATTGTTGGACTCAATATCCCAAGTACAGTTTCGCACTCAATTTTATAGAATTGCTATTAGGTACAAGTGTTCAATGTAATAATCGATAGATAATGAGAAAATATCTGATTGTTTATTTCACATTTTCTTGTTATGAAAGGAACGTTCTCTTACCTTTGATTGCTTATTACTTTCCAGAACTGCTCTTTTGTGTTTGGAGCGCATCAGAGATCGTTTCATAGAAATGGACAGGGAACTTAACTTAGTAGAGGAAACTTATGCAGTTTTTCTGAAATTCAAAATAGACATCCCGCAAGAAGATATAGAAAGAATCGATACACTCAGATTCAGTTTCGAGAACATGAACAACCATGTAAGTTATAATTTGATGAACAACAAATGTATCACAAGTTTTTGGAATAATTCAAAAATTCAACCCATTTGCATCTGGGCAATACTACTGTAGTATTTTCATACATAATGCACTAAGGCTAGACAACCTTTAAACGTGTCTCAGATAGGTAAAACTGATATTGAGATAACACGTAATCTGTGTGGGACACATTTTTAGGATGACATAAGGTTATACAGACCACTACGTCTTCATTATTGGTATTCTTAGAAAAAAATATTGAAAAATGAATAGGTATGCTCGACCAAAAAACAAATACTGGAGATATGGATCTATCGATCTAAATACACTGCTCAACAATTGATAGGGATCACTTGTTCTAAATTTATTTCTGAAATATTCGCTCCAAGATTATAAATTTAGTCAGATATCAGAGTATTTTCAGTTGATAATATGGTTCACTTGAGAAAAGAATGAAAAAATGGAAGTTGGGAGAAAAAAGACTTTATTAGGAACACTCAAAATTCTGTGTTTGAATAACATAAAAATTTTATGATGAAACCACAAGAAGGCTGAAGTTTCGGTTAAGCTAGTACCTAGTTGGTCCCCCACGAGCTCGTCTCAAGCATTCTACCTTACGAGGCATACTTTCGATCAAACGATTTATAAAATTTTGGGGCAAATTCGTCCAAATATCCCGTAAAGCGTTAGAAAGGTCCTCCAGGTTATTGATCGGTTGTTCTAAGGTTGACAATTGTCTAGACATCTCAGACCAGACATGTTCGATGCAGTTCATGTCTGGAGAGCGAGCTGGCCAGTCCATCCTATCAATAGCATGAGTTTCTAGCGCTTCATTAACCAGACGACTACGGTGTGGACGGGCATTATCGTCAATTAAAATGAAATTCTCGCCCACGGCAGCCGCAAACGGAACAATTATGGGTTCAATAATCATATCGTGATATCTCTGGCTGGTCATGGTGGTGTTCTGCAGAACAACCAACTCTGTGCGTTGGTTCAAACAAATGCCTCCCCATACACATATAGAACCTCCGCCAAAAGCTATTGAGCCGCGACGCCGGCCGGGTTAGTGGGATTTCTCCTAGCATTGAGGATCAAAAGACGATCTTGGGCAGCTGTTGTACTGCGCTGCCGACCTCTGGCTGACCGCCGAGCTACCGAGTCGTTTTGGATGAACCTATTCCAAGCCCGACTCACGACTCTTTGCGAAACATTCAAACGCCGGGACACTTCTCACTGGAAAAAACCTTCCTGTATCCACCGTATGATTTGGTCCAGTTGCACAGGAGCCAAACGTCTTCTCGGCATGACTGATAAGCTCATATTTTCTCATTTTTTTCAATTATTGTCACCTTATGTGTTTGAACGAGAGAAAAAAACATATTTAATAACAAATACCACATTGCTTTTCACTCCACCTGTAACAGCCTACAGATAATAATCGATTTTTTGAACAAGAGCCGATGAAGTGAGGAAGACTTTGATATAATCAACTCAAAACATCTTACTTTTTCATTAGAGAACATATAATGTACAGATATTCACGAGATAACTTGAAAAAATACAAATGAAGAGATGTTCATAAGTGATCCCTAGCAATTGTTAATCAGTGTATTCAAAGTAGTTAATCTCTCCTATCCTTATTGATAATAATATCTTTCGTAGGCTAAGCAGGTCCAATCCAACATCTCGCAACTTCAAGCACCTCTTCTCCAAGAACTGACCGAAGGAGTGGATAAGTTCAGGCAAGAAGTTGAAAAATTCGATAAAGACTTCGACGAAATGGGTCCGATGGTACCTGGACTGTCAGCCAGAGAAGCCAGCGACAGGGTGTTAATTTTCCAGGATCGTTTTGACGACCTCTGGAGGAAGTACGAGATGTACAGCAGCGGTGAAAAGTTGTTTGGTCTAGAGGTTAACGAATATCCTGTGTTATGGAAAAGGAAAAAGGAGTTCAATCTGCTGAATAAACTTTACAGTCTGTATTTGGCTGTCAACCATAGCATAGATGGATACAACGACATTCTCTGGGTAGATGTTGATATAGAGCATATACTTAATGAGTTGACGGAGTTCCAGAACAAGTTAGTGTTTATTTTTTCAATTTAGGGGTTCTTTGTTATTCGTGATGAAAAACGTACAATTTCAAGGTGTTCTGGAGAAAAACATACATATAGTCCGTTCACTAAAGGTTGAGCACATAGTGGGCGTTTCTTTATTTATCTGAAGTTGGCAGTATTTGCTGTCATAACGTAAAATAAAGTCAACGTTGTCGAATGTACTCGGCCTCGTCCGACGAGCTTGCGAGTTGTCAGACAACAATATTGTCAACATTGCGTATTAATCTGACAAGAATATAAAGAACATAACCTAAAATTTTTAATATACACAGTGGAATATGCCAAATTTCCATGGCCAACTGACGGCTCAACCTTTCGTGAATGGACTATATATTATTTCTCGTACTTCATTGTTACAAAATGATGGGCCATAGGCAGACTAAAGTCGATCACTAATATACAAAAAAGAATGATATTTAACGAAAATGAAATTTAATATAAATTCCATAACCTGCATTTCAGATGTCGAAGACTACCAAAAGCACTTAAAGATTGGCCAGCTTATCTTGACTTGAAGAAAAAAATAGAAGACTTCAGTGAGACGTGTCCTCTTCTAGAATTGATGACCAACAAGGTATATTTGCACAAAATACTTTCCAAAATCATATTCCTAATATTTCTGTGGATTAGATAGATGAGATTGTCGTCGATTGGCACAATGATAACACTTATGTGCTAATGTCTTTCGAGAGTTACTATATAACAGCCAAGTTTTTTCAAGGAATATAACCATCTTATCAAAGTTGGCCATTTTCTAAGGAGACATGGCTCTTATGACGCATGGCGTTAGTGTCCTACCACCCAGTAGATTGCGTCTAATTTTGGCCAACAAATTGTAATGGGCTCGTTTTCGACAACGTTAGACCTTCTTGGGCTTTATATCAAGAGGGTTCAATAAGACTCTTCGTTTTTCTTTGCCCTAATTGGTGTAGGTAAACCGAGCATGGAGGTACTGGTCGTATGAAGAGTGTTTTCTCCTCTTTTTGCATCCTCATTGTCCTGGTATACTTGTAACTTGTTGCTCTTCATTTGTGTTATGATGATCCTTGATTAGCAAATTCAGTGTGCCATCTGACTGTCAAAGACTATGCAAGTTCTGGCTATCTTGTACAGACAGAAACATGTTTCTTGCCAAAATTTTCGTTAAGGGATTTTGTAATTGCATTTCACATAGACACTATGTCATTGTATTTCATACCATGCATGCCCTCTTGTCGTTCCCTTACAACCCATCTATATACCAGATAACATCGACCTAACATTTCCTGATTTTCTTGGCGAATGGCGATCATCTTCATAGTTATCGTCTATAGTTATAGTTTAAAAAGAGGTTACAGTTCACTGCGACCTCAAGGTCTATTGTACCCCCTTACAGAGCTGTTCTGACTACATCTTTCACAGCTCGCCTTCCAGTTCCAGATATCTGATGAAATCGGCCAGTATCTGTGAAGGCTTCAACGAGGCTAGCTCCTCACTCTTATAAGTTTCTCGCCCAAGGCATTCTCTCCTTAGGCTCGCAATGCCAAAGCATTCCGTGACTAGGTTAATGGGGGTTTATTCTTCCTCTCCACAGAACCTACATTCGTCAGTGTCCGACAATCCCATCCTCAACAGGTGCTCCCTAAGGCGACAGTGTCACGTAAGAAAGCCAGTGAGGAGGTATAATTGTTTCTTACCAATATCCAGATATCTTTTGGATCTTGCTGTTTCAAAGTTTCGATGGAACTTAGTGGAATGATCCATCCCTGGGAGATTCCCCAGAGTTTTTCCCTCTCGGCTTTTTCCTTCTCCAGAAACTCCTTCTTGTAGGCACATTTACCAATACCACAGAAGGGTTCTGGGCCAATGAGTTAGTTATCGTCTAAGTCATATTCAATTGCAGTACAATTTCTCTGTAGTGCTTCCCAAACTCTACCTTATATTCTCTTGATTTCCAAAAAACAATGACTGTGTTCATCTGTTTCTTTTCTGATCAGGCCATGAAAGATCGTCATTGGAACCGTTTATCGGACGTTTGCCATTATAATTTCGATGTGGATAATCCAACATTCACACTGAGGGGTGTAATGGAAGCACCTCTACTCAAATACAAGGATGATGTTGAAGATATCTGCATAAGTGCCGTTAAGGAGAAAGACATCGAGGCCAAGCTGAAGCAAGTTATCGCTGATTGGGCAATCGCAGATTTGTCATTCTCGAATTTCAAAGCCAGAGGAGAATTACTGTTGAAAGGTGCTGAGACAGGCGACATCATAATGGCTTTAGAAGATAGCTCGATGATCATGAATGGATTGCTGAGTAACAGGTAATTATAATTATTGTCTAACTCCTTTACAGCTTCATTGACTTCTGTAGGCTTTTTAAATGTCACTTGTATCGAATGTTATAAACTGATGATCGATTGGGCCGAATTGATATTTGATCTCTAACAGAATTGCCACTGAAGATAGATACTACCGTTTGATGTTTAGAAACTTTGAATACTTCTATTATTTATGCATTTTGTTTAAGGTACAATCAACCTTTCAAGAAAGACATCCAACTTTGGGTTCAAAAACTTGTGAACACTTCTGAAATACTGGAAAAATGGCTACTTGTTCAAAACCTATGGATTTACCTAGAAGCAGTCTTTGTAGGAGGAGATATTGCTCGTCAGCTTCCTGCAGAAGCAAAAAGGTTTGGTGTAAGTAAAACTAAGATGTTGAAAACAATGTTTATTCGATATTTTATATCAATTTCAGAACATCGACAAATCTTGGGTAAAAATAATGGCTAGAGCGCATGAAGTCACTAATGCGGTCGATTGCTGTACCGGTGACGAAACAATGGGACAAATTCTTCCGCATCTCTTGGAGCAATTGGAGAGCTGCCAGAAGAGTTTGACTGGATATCTAGGTGAATAATATTTGCAAAAGTTGTAACCAAATTCGATTTTTCAATATTTTTCCCATCGTAGAATCCAAGCGACTTTTATTCCCGAGATTTTTCTTCATCTCCGATCCTGTGCTACTGGAGATCTTGGGTCAAAGTTCAAATCCAGCTTCTATACAGCCTCATTTACCAAGTTTATTCGATGCTATATTTTGGGTAAGATCGATACAGATAAATAAAGAGAATTAAAGCAATTATCTTCAACATTCTACATATGACCGTCAAATTTTTGTATACAAAAGATACAAAAGTAGCAAGCTCATGATTTTTATACCCATTTGTATTGAGTTTCATCATTTAAGAGGCCCACTCACTAAGAAGGAAGAATGCGCAGTTGAGTATCTGCACATTTGCTGTAAAGAAAACGTGTGCATTCATATTTCCCACCACATACACTTTTGCGTGTTGGTTTAGATGTGCGACAAGCGTAGAGTCGGAAAAAAGATCTGATGTTAATGGCTGTGGTGTGTGTTGTTATTTAGAAAAAATGACCAATGTATAAATAGGGAACCCGACACTATATTGTTAAACATATGCACAGACTTGGTGCCCAAACACGGTCGTTTTTGGTCATTCTTCCACGTACGGTGAGCAATGCACACGCCTAAAATCAAAACTATCTTGATTCCGACGGAGCTAATTGCGCA
The DNA here is from genome assembly GCA_013421045.1 of Propylea japonica. Classification (NCBI taxonomy): domain Eukaryota; kingdom Metazoa; phylum Arthropoda; class Insecta; order Coleoptera; family Coccinellidae; genus Propylea; species Propylea japonica. The sequence goes on from CM024239.1 coordinate 1,772,494, forward strand.
TTCCAAATTTACGCATACACACACTGTTTTAACTGTACCCCGTACAACGCGCATTCAAGTCTTAGCGCTTCCCTCTTAGTGAGTGGGCCCTTTAAGACATATTGCTGCTCAATTTTCTAACTTTCATTGAAAATAGATATGGTAAAGGCCACGTAGTCAGCGGATATCGATTTTTATCAAAAACTTTTTGGAATATAGGTAGATTTCGACGAGAAGAAAACAGATACGATAGTGGCAATGAACTCAGATCTAGGAGAAAAAGTTCCTCTTGAGAAATATGTCCAGTGCTCGGGTGCTGTGGAAAGCTGGCTTGGACAACTACTGATTGTTGTTAAAGAGACCGTGAAAGCTGTGATTGCAGCCCAAGCGCAATGCCTGAATGATCCAGAATACAACTTTGTGACTGGATTTCAGACTTTTTGCGGCCAGGTTCGAATGTGAATGTCAATCTAGATCTTAAAATTTTATATGAAATGTGGTTTTAGGCTGGTCTTCTCGGTCTACAGCTGCTATGGACTTCTAACTCTGAAATTGCCTTAAGAAAATGCAGAATAGACAAAATGATCATGAAGAATACAAACCAAAAATTTCTCGATCTTCTCAACGCTCTTATAGATTTAACGTCGAAAAACTTAACCAAAATGGAAAGAGTTCGTTTCGAGACAATGGTTACAATACATGTTCATCAAAGGTTGCTGATTTCCTTTCCCAAATGACCAATTTTTTAGATCTGTGGCATTTTTTCGCAGGGATATATTTGACAACATCGTCAAACTCAAGATAAGATACCTGGCGGATTTCGAATGGCAAAAACAGTGCAGATTTTACTACAATGATGAAAACGACGATGTAACCGTAAAAATAACTGATGTTATCTTTATCTATCAAGATGAGTACTTGGGTATAACTGATAGATTAGCTATCACTCCCTTAACTGATAGATGCTACATAACTCTGGCGCAAGCAATATGTGAGTTGGTCACATTTTTTGAGGTGCAATTTGAAAAACTTTTTATGCACAGGGATCAATATGGGAGGTGCCCCAGCTGGACCAGCAGGCACAGGCAAGACAGAGACTACTAAAGACATGGGAAGAGCACTAGGAAAATTTGTGGTAGTCTTCAATTGCTCCGATCAAATGGATTTCAAAGGACTCGGAAGAATATTCAAGGTTTCATAATAAATATTGTTGAACTTTATTCGCTGATCAGCAGTATGACAACGTATCAGCTACATTGAGCAGTTCCTGGATTGCTCCAGAAATAGTAACAGCATGTCAATACAATGCTCATTTTTTCTCTAGATTAGAGACAATATCACAGAAGACAAAACTTTTTATAAGTATCTGAACCCTTCTTACGTACCTCAGGGTTAGCTGATACGTTATACTCAACGTAAAATAACGAATTTCATTTCTAAAGATGAATATTTTTTCAAGGGTCTTGCCCAGTCAGGATCATGGGGATGCTTCGATGAATTCAACAGAATTGAATTGCCTGTTCTGTCAGTAGCAGCTCAACAAATATACATTGTTCTACAAGCAAGAAAAGAGAGGAAAACAAGTTTCATTTTTATGTACGTCCAACTGGATAGATGTTTGAATGTTTTTCTTCTTTCCTACTATTTAGACGGAAGTCTAAGTAGTAGTAGTTGTTCATCAAATTGAACTTGTTGAACAACTTATTTCGTTGTCTGTCTAAACATACATTTTTGTTGGGGAGTCGGATGAAGAAAACCAAATCTTAGATATTATTTATGACAAAATAAGAATTATTCGACTACTTGCAAGTTATTCAGAAGACTTACTTAAACCTTTGTTTATCTGGGTTTCCGGCCATTCGGGAATCAAAGGAAACGAAGAGGCCAATACACTTGCCAAAAAGGGCGCACGAATGTCACTCATTGGACCAGAAGCCTTCTGTGGTATAGGTTAATGTACCTATAAAAAAGAGTTTCTGGAGAAGGAGAAAGCCGAGCAGGAAAAACTCTGGCGGAATCCCCCAAGGATGGATCATCCAACTAAGTTCCTCCGGAACTTTGAGATAGCAAGATACAAAAGATATCTGGATCTTAGTTAGAAACAATTACACCTTCTCACTGGCTTCCTCATAGAACACTGTCGCCTCAGGAGGCACCTGTTGAGGATGGGATTGTCGGACACTGACAAGTGTAGGTTCTGTAGGGAGGAGGAAGAAACCCCCATTCACCTAGTCACGGAATGCTTTGGTATTGCGAGCCTAAGGAGAGAATGCCTTGGGCGAGAAACTTATAGAGTGAGGAACTGGCCTTGTTGAAGGCTTCAAAGATATTGGATTTTATCAGATATCTGGTACTGGAAGGCGAGCTGTGAGGGTATGTTTCGAACAGCTATGTAAAGGGGCACAATAGACCTTAAGGTCGCAGTGTAAGCCTTTTTTAAACATAACTGAATTAAACTAACCTTTGTTTGGTGCATTCTTAACCCAACCTCTCTGATGAAAATAAACCTGTAATTTTTGTCATTATTTTGAAAGGGATGGTGACAACGTTTCAATGAACATCGAGTTTGGAATTTTCCTGACGATGAATCCGGGCTATGCTGGTCGCCAGGAACTTCCGGAAAACCTGAAAATTATGTTCCGCAGCGTTGCCATGATGGTACCTGACAGACAGATTATCATCCGTGTAAAGTTGGCCTCGTGTGGATTTCGTGATAATATAGTCCTGGCGAGGAAATTCTTCACTCTATATCAGTTATGCGAGGAACAGTTGTCCAAACAAGTGAGTACACAATTTTTTCAGAGAAAATATATTAAAATATTTGTTTAGGTTCATTATGATTTCGGATTGAGAAACATTTTATCTGTACTGAGGACTCTTGGTGCTCAAAGAAGAAGTAATCCTAACGATACAGAAGAAACTATCGTCATGAGAGTTTTAAGGTGAGTGTTTAAGGACAGAAGGACCTTTCAGTATTCAGTAAAGGATTTTTTATGGAGAAGAACGATAATTTATATACTTTTTATAGGGATATGAATCTCAGCAAGCTTGTGGATGAAGATGAAGCTCTCTTTTTATCACTCATAGAAGACACTTTTCCTGGAATAAAATTAACTACATTTTCATGGAAAGAACTTCAGAAAGCACTCACAAAAAATATAAGTTCATTAGGACTAGTCAATCATCCTAATTGGAATTTAAAAATTATACAATTATATGAAACATCTCTAGTTAGACATGGTCTTATGGTTTTAGGTATGTAAAAAGGCATGAAAAAATAGTTTGGCCTGAGAAATGGTACAAATTACATAAAAAAAATTCCAAATATTATAGGAGAAGGAATGAATCCTAGTAAATGTTCATTTTTTAAATCATTTCAGGCCCTACTGGTGCTGGAAAAACCAAATGCATGCAGTGTTTGATGAAAGCAATGACTGATATGGGACAGCCACATAAAGAGATGAGGATGAATCCTAAAGTAAAGAATTCCTAACTGTAGATTTACTGGAACTTTTTATCAATTCATTTCTTTTTTAGGCTATAACAGCCCCACAAATGTTTGGCAGACTCGATGTTGCAACCAATGACTGGACAGATGGCATTTTCTCAACGTTGTGGAGAAGAACATTGAAACTGAAGAAGACAGATTATTGTTGGTGAGTCCCTCTTGATTGAAAAAGAAAGGATTAGGTACTCTCTGATAAAAAATATCAATTCACACGGTTCTTATTAACTGAGGAAAGACATGCTGAATAAAATTGCTCTACATCTTTACTATTTTTATCTTCCAGGTTAGTCTTAGATGGGCCAGTAGATGCTGTCTGGATTGAAAATCTCAATTCAGTCCTGGACGATAACAAAACTCTCACATTAGCAAACGGTGATCGCATTGTAATGGCGGCAAACTGTAAGCTCGTTTTCGAGCCTGACAATGTGGACAACGCAAGTCCTGCCACGGTCTCCAGAATGGGCATGGTGTTTATGAGTGCTTCTGTTCTTCCTTGGTCTCCAATTTTAGAAGCTTGGCTCAAAAAGAGATCGGTGCAAGAGGCAACAGTGCTGACGACTTTGTTCAATTCGATCTACGACGATCTGCAGCTACATGTCTTGATCAAATTGAAACCCAAAATGTTTTTGAGGGAGGCAATATACATAAGGCAATGCTGTGATGTGTTACAAGGAATTCTGGATATAAAGGAGGAAAGTAGTGAGTATATGGAAAGAAGCTTTCAAAAATGAGTGATTGTTTTTCATGCAAGTGCTAGGCTCTAATATCATCAAAGATTGAAGTATTGCAGTACCTGGGTAAGTTGACAGAGAGAAACAACAGGGTTCCTTTGGTATGGATTCCAATATCAAATTTCTTTATCCTTCATTGCACTTTGGCGGAGTTCTCCTTAGCTGGAGGAACTTAAATGCTAGCGCTCACCAAGAAGAGACACAATCTCCTCAGTAACCACCTTGCAGCTGATAAAAATGCTAGCCTGAGAAGAAGAGTAAACTCACTTTGTTATGGGAAACCTACCTTATGCATTGCAATTTACTTTCAGCTATCTCTCTACAGCTTGTCATACAGTTTCAGAGTTTTTCATGAAAACAGCAACTAACATGGGTTAAATGATGAAATTTCTCCACCACTAACGTGACTTCTCGACCCAAACACTTTTTGAGTTGGTGGCCGATGAAGAGATACTCTTTGTCAAAAGTGTGCTGAAAATCTAATATGATCCATTTTTTCTAGAAACATGGACAGATAAGCAGCTTGAACGCCTTTTTCTCTTCTCTCTGATGTGGTCTCTTGGTGCTCTCCTAGAACTTGACGACAGAGCAAGATTGGAGGATTTCATCGCCAATCATCCTTCAAATTTAGACTGGCCGAAGTGTGCTGAACACGAAACGATCTTCGAATTTCTCGTTAATCCCGACACTGGCAAATGGCAGCACTGGTCAGAAAGGGTAGATTCGTTTATATATCCTTCCGACGCTGTTTTGGAATTCACTTCGATACTCGTGCCAAATGTCGATAACGTTAGGACGAATTTCCTGATCACAAATATTGCCAAGCAAAGGAAATCGGTACTGTTGATAGGTGAGTGAAAGATTTGGAAGAAAAGAGTTTTGAAAATAACTTTAAATGCATCAACTTATAGAAGTACTTTGGGCTCAATGAATTAGAGTGTCTGACTAGTGATCAAAAGATTTTGAGTACGATTTCGTCTTGGAAAGCGATTTTTTAGGTTGTAGCGGTCACCATTCACTACTAGGTCAAAAATTATCAGTGCTGTGCTTAGGGTGTGAAGACATAGTAACAGAGCCTACAAAGTGATTCTCCTGCCTCGCACATGGTTAAAACTATCTGAGGGACTTCAACGAAGCCTAGGACTTGCTGTATATTATTAGCATCTCTTCATCTGTTTTTCTTTCATTTTTATTAATTATCATTGGAACGCGTTAATCCAACTACCTACTCGGAATACTTTCGGTCTTTATCTTTTAAGATTAATGAACTTATAAACTGTTAGATCTAATTCATTATAAGAATGAGTTCAACATCCTCAATTTTCAGGAGAACAAGGAACTGCAAAAACGGTAATGATAAAAGGGTATATGTCAACCTTCAATGTTGAGTATGCACTGAGCAAGAGCTTCAATTTTTCCTCAGCTACTACGCCAAACATGGTTCAGGTAATCTTATACTTATCAGGAACTTAGTTGAGATATCGAAGTGATTTCTTTGACTTCAGAGAATTATAGAATCTTATGTCGACAAAAGAGTGGGTACTACATATGGTCCGCCAGCAGGAAAAACTCTCACAGTTTTCATTGATGACATCAACATGCCTGTCATCAACGATTGGGGGGATCAAATTACAAACGAGATCGTTAGGCAACTCATGGAATGTGGAGGTAAGAGAAAATCAACTATGTAAACTACCACTTATTGATCATCATTGTCATTTGAGCCTTCGATATTGTTCGCAGGGTTTTATAACCTGGATAAGCCTGGTGATTTCTCAACCTTAGTAGACATCCTATTTCTTGCGGCTATGATACATCCTGGAGGTGGGAGAAATGACATACCCCATAGACTAAAGAGGCAATTCTGCATTTTCAATTGCACCCTCCCAAGCACGGTCTCCATGGACTTGATATTTCGTAAGGATAGCACTCGTAATTCTCCATGTAGAAAGATTGTCTATGTTTGCACCAAATCTTGAACTTGTTGGTTATTTATTCGATTTAATTTTTCCTCAGAGAAAATTGCTTGTGGTTATTTCTGCCCCGAACGGTTCAACTTAGATGTTGTTGGTCTGGTGAAACTGTTAGTTCCTCTAACACGGAACGTATGGCAACAAACGAAGACTAAAATGTTACCAACTCCTGCTAAGTTTCATTACGTGTTCAATTTACGGGATTTGTCTAGAATTTGGCAAGGAATGCTTGCTGTTAAATCACCAGAATGTGGATCAACTGAGCAGTTGTTGAAATTGTGGATGCATGAGTGCAGTAGAGTCATTGCTGACAGGTGAGCTGTAATTTTATTATATGAACAATATCGACAAAGAGAATATTAGTTCATCAAAGTTCAAACTAGTCAATTCTTTCATGAAAATTGAATACTTGTTCAGCCTTCATGTGAAGCCTTCATTAACTTTTCAACTTATTTTTTATGTTCTCTCGGGAAGGTTTTCAACGAAACAAGAAACATCAAATGGAATAAAATTCAGGATTTCACCGAATCTTATGTGAAAGAAGAGAAATAAACAATTTTCAAAATACTGGAATGCTGATAAGTGATTTAATACTTATATACCTATCAGCATTCATAGCTCCATTATCAACGACCACTAGGTCTGTGCGAGCAGTCAAAGATATTCCACCTCATACCATAATCGATCCTCCCCCGAAACCAGTAGTATTCAGGAAATTACACTGAGCATATCTTTCATGTGGACGTCTGTATACAAGGGAACGTCGATCACAACGGTAGAATCAGAATCTAGACTCATCTGTGAAGAGAACTCTTTCCCAATCAGCCTCTTCCCAATGGATATGCTCTCTCGCAAAATCAAAACGCACCCTTCGATGGGCTGGAGTAAGAGCTGGGCCTCTTGCCGCGACACGAGGCCTAAATTCATATTCTCTTAGGCGATTTCTTATTGTCTGAATGCTAATTTGCACCACATGAGTTTTCTGAAGCTGATTTTGAAGGAGGCGAGCGGTTGCAAACCGTTGTCCGAAGAAAACTCTCAAGTAACGTTCTTGAATGGCAGTTTTTACCCGTGATCTACCCTGTCCTGGTTCTTCGGCATTCATACCTGTCTCCCTGAATCGCTGCAACATTCTGGACACACTTGTATGGGAAATTCCAAACCTTTCTGCAATTATTGTGTATGTCCACCCTTCTTCTCGCAAAACTACCGCTTGGGCACATTCCTCTTGGGTCAAATTGCGTGTTTCACGAAAAAGATTACGGAATTATTTTCTAGTGATCTTGTAACTCTAGCTCTTCGTACGCAAATACAATCACCCACAAAAAAAAACAATTTTTTCAGATTTACGGAAATCGCTGATAAGGAATGGTTTTCTGAGATGTTGATAAGAAACGCCGTGACCCGACTGAGTGATAAAGTCGATGAAATACCTACAGAAAAAACCTTCTGGGCAGATTTTCTACGAGATCCACCTGAACCAACTGGAGACGAACCTGATGACTACGTAATAGAAATCCCTAAAGTTTACGAGGAGGCTTCTTCTCTTGCATACGTGAAGGAAAGATTATACAGTTAGTGATTCATATTCATTTGATTTTTTTCTTCGGTGAAGAACAATTCATGTTTCAACTTTATTGTGTAATCAGTCAAAACCCTACATGTTTCGAATCAGATATGATTGTTTTCAGTGTACATGGAAACTTATAACGAGTCCATCCGTGGAGCATCAATGGATTTGGTATTCTTTGATGATGCCATGGTAAATCTTCTAACCATATCCAGGATCATAAGAACATCTAGAGGAAACGCACTGCTAGTTGGAGTTGGTGGTTCTGGAAAACAAAGTTTGACTAGACTTGCATCCTTCATTGCCCAGTACAAAAGCTTTCAAATTCAGCTCACTAGGTAAATCTCATTTATTTGGATATCAATAAGCTAATAATAGGTCTCAGCATTTCGCTTCAACTGCTTCAGTTTGTTTAAATGTGGTAATTGGGTCCTTTACCTACAGGGAAGTAGTATCATTCAGAGCATCAACATAAGGCTGTTCTATTGGATGCTCTGGATGAGTTAATACCTTATATTATCTTCTTTGGACGTTGGCGAGATTGGCTCAGAAGAAAGAGCTTGATATTCTTTGATTTTTATCGATCAATATCATTCTACACTTTCAATTTTCATTTGAATTTTAATAATGGGAATACCAGCAATGTTTTTAATTGAATTATTTTTCGTGGCTGCTATTCCCATTATTAAAACTTAAATAGTAACAATTCAGCAAATATTTAAAGATCAATTTCATATATCCACTTTCATACAACCACATTGAAGCACATTCTTTATAAGTATTAAGAATCTATATGCATGATCATAACTTGCTTATTTAGCTCCATAACTAATTCATAAACATATTTCTGATCTGAGTTAGTCTATTCACAGGTCATACAATATTGGAAATCTGATGGACGACTTGAAGTATCTTTATAAAGTAGCTGGACTGGAAGGCGATGGTATCTCCTTCATCTTCACCGATAACGACATCAAGGATGAGACGTTTCTGGAGAGCATGAATAACATCCTCAGTTCAGGTGAAATAGCGAATTTGTTCCCAAAAGACGAAATTGACGAGATTCAATCGGAATTGATACCTGTTCTCAAGAAAACACAACCGAGGACTCCCCCAACGGTTGAAAATCTTTATGATTTCTTCATAACTAGAGCAGTTTCGAATCTTCATGTTGTGCTTTGCTTCTCTCCCGTAAGTATTACTAGATGAAAGAACTTATGTTGGTCTTTACCTGTATAAACTTAATTCTAATTCCTTTTCTGTAGGTTGGTGAGAAGTTCAGAAGCCGCTCCCTGAAATTTCCAGGGTTGATTTCTGGTTGCACCATAAACTGGTTCTCAAGGTGGCCAAAAGCAGCTCTCATAGAGGTATCGAGTCATTTCCTGGAACGTTTTCCCATGATTGCCGTTCCAGAAGTGAAGGAAGAACTCGTTTGCGTGATGGGAGAAATACAGGATGGGGTAGCTGAAACATGTAAATCTTATTTCCAAAGGTAATGAATATGGTCCCTGTTATATTCAATACGATAGTGGAATTTATGGCATTATTGCTTGGAATATTCATGGCTTGAACAGCAGATTAAATTTTTGTTATTGCTCCATGATGCTTCACGAATTCCTAGTCACTTGAATTCGCCCTCTGCCTTATGATCGCCGATCTATTCCTCCATAGTTTTTCATCGAAGTCATTAGCCTCACAATAGGCAATTTTTTTTCCTTACATAGATCCTTTATACTACTATCTTGTACTCAGTTGCATAAAATTTTCCGTTTTCCTTATCATTCTAGATTTAGAAGAAGAGTGTTTGTTACTCCGAAAACCTACACTTCTTTCTTGAATACATACAAAATTTTCTACAAAGAGAAATTCGACGAAATCAACACAGTGGCTGACAGAGTGAATATTGGTCTCACCAAACTAGTCGAAGCACAAGAAAATGTTGATGAACTCAAAGAAGAACTCAAAGTTAAAGAGGTTGAGATGAACGTTGCTACAGAAGCTGCAGATAATGTAAATATTTTTCCATTTTTGGATTCCTAAAAAATTTCAATAATCTTTTCTGAACAGGTTTTGAATGAAGTATTGGCTGCTTCAGAAGTAGCGAATAAAATCAAAGAAGATGCTGCGGTTGTTAAAGATAAAGCTGAAACGCTTGTGAATGCAATCAGTGCAGATCAACAAGAAGCGGAGCAAAAACTCTTGGCTGCTAAACCAGCTTTAGATGCTGCAGAAGCTGCATTATTGGTGAGAAATCAGCTTGTCCAATATTTCACATGAAAAAAGTACTGAGATTTTGTAATTATCATTATCGTTTTACCTTTAGACTATCAAAGCTGCCGATATAGCAACCGTGAGAAAACTAGGGAAACCACCATACCTCATAACGTTGATAATGGATGTTGTTCTTATATATTTCAAAAAGAAGTTGGAACCTGTGAAACCAGATTTTGATAGAGGATTCATACAAGCCTCCTGGAATGAATCTTTAAGAGTGAGTATATTGGTATCATTACTGTTTCTTCTATTTGTGTTATCTTAATTGCCGAAGCTGATCTTCCTGACTTTCTGTTGAACTTGTTCCCGAAGCTAAAGAAAATTCTTCTATCCTTGATACTCTGATTTCTTCGCGCGGTGCCTTTCCGGTCGAACTGAGGCCTAGTGGCCCATTGTTCACCTGCATCGTTCTATAGAGACTCAGCTCCTCAGGCACGAAGACAGAAATGTCGCGAGTCTGCCAGGAGTGGTCCCTCCCACCATAGGAATAGTAGGTGTTGGATTTCCTAGGTGTGTTGACCTTAACTCAGTTAGGTTACCAAAGTTGAACAAAATATGCTCAACCGTTTAATCAGTGCTCCTGCACAACCGGCATAAGGAGCAGCTCATCAATCCCATTCTTTTCAAATGTTTGTTAAACAGGTGACCAATCAATGCACCAGTCACCAGACCGAGTTGTTTCCTCTCCAGCAACAGAAGTCTATTGACCTCAGGTCGCGAGGACGGTCTCTCAATGAGAATCCTCTAGTGCTTAGTACCTGCTAGTCTGTGAAAAGATTCTGAGGGCTGTGACTTCAAGCATTCTGCTTTTTTAAAACTTGTATTTCATTCGTTTAGTTTCTGATTCATGTTCATGGCTATAAGACGAAAAGTTGCTTTCTGATATATCACTCCTGATCAATACAACTCAAGTACCTACATTTGTAGAAACGTTCTAAGATCTCGTTACTGTTGTTTGTTCTAGGTTATGGCTGACAGTAGATTCCTAGGAAAGCTTCAAGATTATCCAAAAGACAGTATCAATGGAGAAATGATTGATCTAGTACTACCCTATCTGAGAAACGAATTGTACACGTATGAAAACGCTAAAACAGCTTGTGGAAATGTTGCTGGTTTGGTATCTTGGACCATAGCTATGGCTGCCTTTTACGAAGTCAACAGAGAAGTTTTGCCGCTGAAGGTAAATTCCCACGTCTAAAATACCATCATCTAATAACACTTTTTCTGTTTTCAAGACCAATCTGACAATACAACAGTCGAAGTTAACGAAAGCTCAGTCAGAGTTAGATTCCGCAATGGAACTGCTTGCAAGCAAGGAGAGTGAGGTGAGAGAATGCCAAATGCAGTACGAAGGAGCTATGAGCCATAAACAGGTACCAAATCATTAATTGTTTTACTTTTTCTCGATTTATAAGTCCGAAGAGTTAACTCGCAAATCGTACATGAATAATGTTTTTATGTTTGATTTATGAACAAAGCAAAGCTCATGTTGATAGAATATAATTCATGTTTGCATAATAACCAATCTTCGAATATAAAATAATGATTTAAAACAGGTAGTCTCTTATTCGAAGGGATCAAATTAGATCTACATTTAAACCAATGAGGTCTTTTGTGCGTTACCATACTAGAGCTACATTTTGCTCCTTCAGCTAGTTGGTCATTTTCCTAGGGGACTTTGTTCTTATGTCGGCTGGCGTCTGCGATTATAGTAATTCTGCTCAGAGAAAACCGGGAGGGAAAAACTATGGCGGAATCTCCCAGGGATGGAGCATTCCACTAAGTTCCTTCGAAACTTCGAATCAGCAAGATCCAAAAGATATCTGTATCTTGGTTAAGAAACAATTACACCTCCTCACTGGCTTTCTTACAGGACACTGTCGCCTCAGGGAGCACCTGTTGAGGATGGGATTATCGGACACTGACGAGTGGAGGTTCTATGGGAAGGAGGAAGAAATCCCCATTCACATAGTCACGGAATGCTTTGGCAAGGAGACGTGAAACTTGTAAGAGTGAGGAACTAGCCTCGTTGAAGCCTTCACAGATATTAGATTTCATTAGATTTCTGGAATTGGAAGGCGAGTTGTGAAGGAAGTGGCCAGAACTGCTCTGTTAGAGGGCACAATAAACCTTGAGGTCACAGTGAACTTTAACCCCTTTTAAACTAAACCAAGTACTCGATGGTTTCTGTAGGTGGTCCACATAACCTACAGATACTGGAGTTTTTCTTACCGATCTTGTCCATGTGGTATCTCACAAAACAGTAATCTGTGAGAAGTCCAGTAAGCAGCCTTAACTCGTTTCTTGACAACGATAGAGCTTGTTGAGCCTTCACTTTTGAAGATGCAATCAGTCTCTCTGCATGTCTTCGACCTAGTATGTTAATCCTCTAATGACTTTGGTTGATACCCTAGGGCGCAGGTCCAACGAATGAAGTGTTTGCGATCTCACCTAATATATTGATTGGTACTGAAGCATGAAGTAATGTTTTTACTGGTGCGCCATCTATACGAACATAAGGTTTTTTTTTCGTTCTTCATATACTTCTTCGTCTCCAGATAGTATTCGATGACGCAATGAAGGTAAAGAACAAAATGGACGCAGCTACGGCACTGATAAGCGGACTGTCTGGTGAGAGAGTCAGATGGACCGAGCAACTGGCCCATTTCAAAGCGGAAACTGAGCGTCTTGTCGGAGATATCGTGCTGCTTGTTGGTTTCCTAGGATATTCCGGTCCATTCAATCAGGAGTTCAGTGCGGATATGCAGACATCCTGGCTGAACATGCTGATCGACAGGAAAATTCCTGTAACATCAACGCTCAGCTTGATCGAAAGCCTGACGGATACTGCTACAGTAAGTTATTTTGTGAATTATAAGAATCATCGATGACTAGAAAATTTCATTTCAAAATGGAAATCTCATTCACATACATACGTTTATTCTTTAAGATTGGTGAATGGAACATAGATGGTCTTCCAAATGATGAACTTTCTATTCAGAATGGTATTATCGTGACCAAGGCTTCTAGATATCCCCTGCTCATTGATCCACAAAATCAGGGAAAAATTTGGATCAAGAAAAAAGAACAAAAAAACCATCTTATAGTGACAACTTTGGCACATAAATACTTCAGGTGAGCTTGATTTCTCTTATAAATCCGAAAGTTTCATTCATTCTCAGGCCCATCTGGAGCATGGGATATTTCGGAACATAATCCGAAATCATTTGAAAATACAGGATGAGATGGAGGAACTTGCGGATTTTTTTATTGAATATCTGAATCCGCTTCACCCTGTTCCTACAAGAAAAATCATTTAAACCGCATATGGACAAAAGGTCAGGATAATTTGGTTCATTTACCTATTCATTTAGGCCTCGTTCTTCGAAAGTTATTGCATAAATGGACGGCTGGACTGCTTCAGTAGATAGTGAGTCCAGCCTAAACGATCGAGAGCATTTTTGGAGGAAGATGGGAAGTTGCTGACATCAAACTAAAATCGTAGTCGCTTGTTGCTAGGAACAAGTGAAGTGACGACATTCTAATTCTTATCATTACTCAATATTATCACGTCATTCACGTCCTTGGACCGAAATATATCATTTCGGAGAACTGACCTACCTCAGTTACACTAGATACACATATGTGGTTAAATTCGTGATTCAATCTTTCAGTTTGATCTAAATTGACTTCCACTTCTTGGTGTCAAGAACTATTTTCACTCCATGTATTGAATAAATACTATTACTTTATTTCAATAGGAATTTTCTGGAGGACGCTGTTTCTCTTGGATATCCCATGATAATTGAAGACATTTCAGAAGAACTCGATCCTGTATTGGATAATGTTCTAGAAAAAAATTATATTAAACTAGGAACTTCCTTTAAAGTGAAAGTTGGAGACAAGGAAGTCGATATTCACAAGGACTTCAGGCTCTATATCACCACCAAACTAGCAAATCCTTCGTATACGCCAGAAATATTCGCCAGGACATCAATAATTGATTTCACAGTCACAATAAAAGGTAACGTAGTCAATTCCTGACACTTACAACCATTTGGGAATATGTAGTTTTGATATTGATTATACAAGAAAAAAATTAAACTAAAGTAGGCCTACAAACCACAAATTCTACAAATTTCTGATAACAGAAATAGAACCAATAATTGAAAGACAACACAAACTCGGCAAAAGATTTATCAGAAACGAAAAAAATGTAAAAGTGATGAATCAATTGATAAATCACTATCAAAAAGCTTTGAAAAAAACATTCAAAGCAATAGCAAAGATGCCAACACCTCTACTCGATGAACACTTGGAGACTTTAGAATCATGGATATGTTTCGATATTTCTAGATTTGCTGTCGATAGCCATTTATTTGCAAAATTGAAAACGTAATTTTTTTATGACATGCAGGTTGGAAGATCAGTTATTGGGACGCGTCATAATGACCGAAAAAAGAGAGTTAGAAACGGAAAAAACAAATCTTATGATCGAAGTAACAGCTAATAGAAGAAAAATGAGAGAACTAGAACAGAACCTTCTGTATAAACTAACGACTATTCAAGGATCCCTTCTAGACGACGTTACGGTCATCGAAGTTCTCAACACAACGAAAAATACAGCTGCAGAAGTGAATGAACAACTGAACGTAGCTAAAACAACAGAAACTAAGATCAATGCTGCTAGAGAAGAATTTAGGTATTTGAATTAATCCAAAGGTTCATATAGCAAATTGACGTGATAAATTGGGAAACATTACTCTTAACAGTTTTTGGGTGAAACATGTTGTATCTTTTAGTGGGTACCTTTGAATATATTCAGCTTTCTTGGCTTCATCACTACAAAAAATAGAATATTGACAATTCTAATGAAGAATACACAAAAAGTTTTCAAACCTCACACGAAATACTAAGGTTATGACCTGATTCAATTATCGCTAGTAAAGTGCAAAAGCGTTGATTTACGATCCTTTTGTACCTTAAGTTATTCAGGGTTTTCTTTGCACTGAAGATAGCCAAAAGTTCGAAACAGCTGTCTGCAAATTCTCTGAATGACATAACCTCTATGTAGGTTCTTTGGATGATATACAAGAATAGATTCAGAATAGAAGTACGCAGAAATAATGAATATGTTTACGAAAATAGGACAAATATTCGGAATCTCATTGTCCGCAGTATCGCAGGCTCTATAAACTGAATTGCTCTTTCAGGCCGGTAGCTGCTAGAGGAAGTGTACTCTATTTCATCGTCGTCAGCATGTCCATGGTGAACTACATGTATCAAACATCATTGGTGCAATTCTTAGAAAGATTCGATATCTCAATGGCTAGGTCCGAAAAAAGTCCAGTCACCAGCAAAAGGATAAATTCTATAAACGAATATTTGACATACGAAATTTTCAAGTACAAATCTCGAGGGCTATACGAGAAGCACAAGTACATGTTCGTCCTGTTGTTGGCTCTGAAAATTGATTTGGAGAAATTACACATTACCCATGAAGAGTTTCAGAATTTCATCAAAGGTGGTGCAGCTCTGGATCTAAATGCCTGTCCTGCTAAGCCTGCGAAGTGGATAACAGACATGACGTGGTTGAATGTAGTGCAACTATCAAATTTAAGACATTTTCAGTACATCTTGCAACAGGTGAGAGTATTTTTGATGAGTTGTGGTGAAAATATTGTTGATTTTAGGACTCAATTTTATATTTTGTGTTCTTCCTTTCACTGGAATATGAGGTGAATGCTATATAAGGGTAGAAATATAACCCGTTCACGAAAGTTTGAGCGCATAGTAGGCGTTTGTTTATTTATCTGAAGTTGGCAGTATTTGCTGTCATAATATAAAATAAAGTCAACGTTGCCGAATGTACCCGGCCTCGTCTGACGAGCTTGCGAGATATCAGAGAACTCTATGCAATATTGACAACTTTGCGTATCGATCTGACAAGAAAATAAAAAACATAACATAAAATTTTAATATACACAGTGGAATATGCCAAATTTCCATGGCCAACCGACGGCTCAACCTTTCCTGAACGGACTATATGTATTCTTCCCTAGTTAACTCCCATTGTTATTTATCCTAAGTTTCATAATCAGAATCCCTCAACTCATTTCGATTTTTCATCTTTATACATCATCCAACTTAGAACCTATTTTCCTACGAAAACTTTTCCGAAACACCTGCCTTTTTTCAATACTGGGAGTTTCAATATTTTATTTTATGTAATATTTTTACTTTATTTTGAACGAGTTTCTTCTGCTTTGTTAAGGTACCATCGAATGAAAAAATTTGGAAAAGCTGGTTCGATAGGGATGCTCCTGAAGAAGCTACATTTCCATTGAACTATGGAACTCTGGATACATTTCGAAAACTGCTACTCATTAGGTAAGATATAACCATTGAGTTCCAAAATACTTCTGATTTCGGGCTCTTCGTCAGAGAGTCAAACATCAATCCAGGACATTCAAGATAATTCATGGCTAGAAATTCGAAGCAATAGCTCACTAAACCTCTAAGAATTATCCACTACATCTCAATATTGTCAAAATTTTGTTTTTTTCAAACAGACAATCTTCTTCATTGTGAAAAAGATAATGAAATTCTGATGAAGAGGTATGTTTCAAAAAAAAAATTAAATTTCAACACAATCATTCAGCATTCAGTCATAGATCGGTGTTTTTTCAGAGCATGGTGTCCCGACAGGATAATGGTCCAAAGCAGAAAATACATTTCCCAATCTATGGGCGTCCGATTCGCAGAACCGTTACTGTTGAATTTCGAAACTATGTATTCAGAATCTAGAGCTTTGACTCCGATGATTTGTTTTCTGAGTACCGGTTCAGACCCAACACCGTACATAGAACAACTAGCTAAGAGGTTAGAATTCAGATGTAAATCCATTTCCATGGGTCAAGGTCAAGAAGTCCACGCGAGAAAATTGCTGATGGATGCCTTAAACGAGGTGATTATGGGTTCTATATTACATGGGCTGAAAAATTCTGATCCGGTTTCGCCATAGATACGAAACTTTTACGATCATTAGAATTCATCAAACTTCAGTTGAAACCTGTCTAATATTCATGCTATTACAATAGTTTGTTTACAAGCTAGAGCTCTCTTTGTGATTATTATTAGAATTGTGTCGTTATGGCTAGGTTAGGCTTTCGGGAACTGCTATCGTGTATCTGTTGTTCTCTTCCCAACTCATATAATGATCAAGAGAGTAAGCACTGAGAAAAACTTCAGGGCATTGCTAAGGAATAGAGAGGATGGAAACAGAATACACCGATTATAACCTCAAAGATTATACCGTAAAATGGTACCTATACAGATGGTTCCAAAACCTCTACTGGAGCTGGCGCTGGGATATACGGAACAAGTACCAAGTATGCTCTGTTGCTAGGCTCCTGTATAAGCGTCTTTCTAGCGGAAATCATAGCTATTGAAAGATGTCTACATATAAATCTAGAAAGAAAATATCAGAAGTGCGATATAGCCATACACTCAGGTAGTCAAGCTGCTATTAAAGCACTGAGCTCCTACGTCATCGACTTTAAAATAATCTGGGAGTGCCGGAACAAACTCAATGAGGTAGGCAAGAAAAATAAGGTCTTTTTAATCTGGGAAACGAAGAGACCAATACACTTGCCGAAGAGAGCGCACGAATGTCACTCATTAGCCCAGAAGCCTTCTGTGGTATAGGTAGATGTACCTAAAACAAGGAGTTTCTGGAGAAGGAGAAAGCCGAGAGGGAAAAACTCTGTCGGAATCTCCCAGGGATGGATCATTCCTTAAGTTCCTTTTGAACTTTGAAACAGCAAGATTCAAAAGATATCTGGATCTTGGTGAGAAACAATTACACCTCCTCACTGGTTTTCTTATAGGCCACTGTCGCCCCAGGAAGCCTGTTGAGGATGGAGTTATCGGACACTGACGAGAGTAGGTACTGTGGAGAGGAGGAAGAAACCCCCATTCACCTAGTCACGGGACAGGACTGGTTTCCCCATGTGAGCTTTTCTCAAATCAGTTAGCTCTGGTCAATTGCATACCATATGTTCGACAGTTTCTGCAAGTCTCCTGACTTTCCCATACAGAACAAATGATATTTGTACCGGCAGTACCCCGTCAGCAGTTCCATCATCACCCAAAGCTTATCTCGTGACAGTTTCAGGAGCTTTCTGGTATAGGTAGATGAAAACATCACGAATTTTTTGTCTTGAGTAAGTCCAGGAGTGTTTCTCCAGAGGGTTGGTTTGTTATTCAATTCCCATTACTGGACCGATGCCTTATATTGGTCTTTTTCATGGCCGCAGGAAGGCTCAGGTCGAACAAATGTAACCCTGATCCACTTTTTGCAAGTTTATCGACTTTTTCATTTCCTTTAAAAATGCCCTTGCATTGTGCGTCGAGAGCGAATGCATATTTTGTTAAAGACCTTAAACTCTTCAGGAAGCAACAATTGTTTTATTGAAAATAAAACGTATTCGATTTCAATTAAATAATAATTAATATTCAGAATATGATAAGTTTCTAGAGTTAACCTGGATAGATATCACGTTTCAAATTGTGAATGCATCCTTCTACCTTTCGATTTCAGGGTTTCTGGGCATTACTGCAGAATTGTCATTTATCACTCGATTACATGCAAGAAGTTTTGACGCAATTCATGGACTTGGAAAAGGAGGCAACTTTAATAAAAATTTCAGACTCTGGTTGACTACAGAAATGCACGAAAAGTTCCCCATCAGTTTGTTACAAATTTGCATCAAATTCACGAATGAAGCACCATCAGGTATCATCCTAACTTCGAGTATTCGAAAAAAATATTCGATTAAATATCGAAAAATAGAATAGTCATTATAACCTCTAGCTATTCTCATTTCATCTCATGTTTTTCTTCTTTCCCATGAGTCTTTCTCGAACATTTTCCGTACTTCTTGTATTGTGTCTTGATCGTTCAATTTCTTCAGTAAATCGGCAAATCATTGTGTAGACGCATAACGATTCTCTTTGTTTATCTGGTCCTTCATCTGATTCTTCTTGGAGCTTATCGGTTTTCAGCTACTTCACTTGAAATTTTACATTATCACCTTTCGACTTCTTGAAACCTTTCGTAAAAATTATTTCTTTTAGGTATGAGAGCAGGTCTCATCCGCACCTACAGTTCAATGAACCAAGACTTATTGGACTACTCAGATTCGAAGCAGTACATCCCACTCATATACGCCATCTCTTTCCTCCATACCGTCGTCCAAGAACGAAGGAAATTTGGTCCTTTAGGCTGGAATATTCCGTACGAGTTCAACTCTGCCGATTGGTTGGCCAGTTGCCTGTTCTTACAAAATCACTTGGATGAAGCTGATGCTAGGAGAGGGTTGAGCTGGACAACTCTCAGGTTGGTGATATGAAAAAAGGATAGATAACTATGTAACAGCACTCGTAACTTTTAAGCAAAAGTCCCTGAACCAGTTCTCAATAGAAGGCAATTTCACCTGCAGACTGCTTTTATGTGGCTTGTAGTGTAGGTTGGGGTTACTTCTTCGGTACAGTTATCTATCTGGTCATTCTAAGCAGCCGCTAATGATTTCCTAGGTAATATTTGATTATATACATTGAAAAACTACAAAGTCCTAAAAGTATTTAGATATCAGTGATGTTATGACTCCTCACTAACTTTCTGATAGGACATTGTTGTCTGAGGAAGCATATGATGTAATTTGGCTCAAAAGAAACTGTCGAGTGTTCACTCAGTTACAAAAACTCTAGCCATTGCAGGACTGCTCAAAGAATGTCTTGGGCACGAGAATTATAGCAGAAATTTGGATTTGCTTCCTTGAAGCCCTCACAGATACTGGAGTTCATTTAAGCTCTGAAGCTTAGGGCCGTATTCATAGTTCGCCCTTGAAGGTGAGTGAGAGTTTGTATCGCCTTTCTGAATACTAGTCTTAAAGGTGACCTCAACTCTCACTCACCCTCAAGAGCGAAATATGAATACGGCCCTAAGCTTCAGAGCTTCAATCATCTCCAGTATCTGTGAGGGCTTCAAGGAAGCAAAATCCAAATTTCTGCTATAATTCTCCTGCCCAATACATTCTTTGAGCAGTCCTGCAATGGCTAGAGTTTTTGTAACTAAGTGAACACTCGGCAGTTTGTTTTGAGCCAAATTACATCATATGCTTCCTCAGACGACAATGTCCTATCAGAAAGTCAGTGAGGAGTCATAACATCACTGATATCAAAATACTTTTTGGACCTTGCAGTTTCAAAGTTCCAAAGGAGCTTTTTGCAATAATCAATGACTTGCTATCATTACAAGATTGAGCAATATACAGAATGAATATGTATGCACTTACCTCGAGAGTTCAAAGAGGTGTCTGTGCAGTACCCCCAATCTGGTAGCAGAAGAGGCGTTGGTTATAGGGAAAAGGAATGATAACCTTTTCTGCTCCGGCTTTGTGGTTATCACTTAACTGGTCGAGTCTCACACACTTCACTAGAAATTGCTTTATCGGTTTTAACAGAATAACAAATGGAATTGAAATAAGTGCTTATCAGAAGATAATACATAATTTTAAATTATCAATAATTCACGTTTGCTCACTTTTCGAATCAGAGCGCACAGTTCGATACTTGGAAAAAATCTTAATTATGGTGACTCCAAGAGCTAGGGTACATTTACGACTGAACAATATGAACAGAAATTTAATCATACCTGAGCAACCTTCAATGTCTTTCATGGGTTGTTTTTCTACAGATATATGCTCGGCGAAGTTCACTATGGAGGAAGAGTAACGGACGACTTCGACAAAAGACTTCTGAATACTTTCTGCAAAGTTTGGTTCACTGACAATATATTCAACCCGGATTTCTGCTTCTATAAGGGGTATAAAATAATGGTTTTCAAGCAAGTAACTGAGTATTTAGAACATTTCAAAAGTATGGCACCAACAGACGTTCCACAAGTATACGGCTTGCATACAAACGCTGACATAACGTAAGTATCCAGAAACGTTTGGGTTACAAAAATTAAAAATCGAAGAAGAAACTCACTGATAAAGGATGATCATGGTCTGACTCTCTCGAATATCTCAAAGGATTAAAGTGCAGCAGTAGATGAATTTTTGGAAATTCTCTTTTTCAGCTACCAGAAGAATGCCACAACTGACATGCTGTCCCAAATGCTGTCTATCCAGCCGAAAGAAGTAGGTGTCAGTGGTGGAGAAACTAGAGAAGCTGCTGTTTACAGACAATCACAAGAAATGCTCAAAAAACTACCACCACCATACGATCCATTCGAAGTGAAAGATCGAATAAAAATTATGGGCCAACTGAACCCCATGAACATATTCCTCCAACAAGAGATAAGTAGAATGCAGAAAGTTTTGGTAAATATACGACAAACGCTACAAGACCTACTCCTGGCCATTGATGGCATCATCATCATGAACGAGGTCCTTCAGGACACTCTGCATAAGATCTACGATGCTCTGGTTCCAATGACGTGGAAAAAAGGTTCTTGGGCAGCTGCAACATTAGGTTTTTGGTTCACGGAATTGATTGAAAGGAACAACCAATTTAACGATTGGTGTTTCAAGGGTAGACCGCCTTCGTTCTGGATAGCAGGATTCTTCAATCCACAAGGTACAGTATAAATCAGAGCTGATAGTTACAGCTCAATCAGATTCAGGAGTGTTAATCGTACATACAGGGTGCGGCAGCATAACTTCCTTTTTTTAAATCTTAATAAAACGCATTGTATGAATCAGAAAATGTTTATTCTTTTTTTATAACATAAAACACATAAAGTTTTGTTTTACCCAGTTTTGAGGATAAAATCAGGTGGGTGATGTCCCCCATTCTCCATACACTGAGTAAACCGATTTCTGGCGTTTGTCATGACTCCAGCCTGTATAGAAGGCGTTATGTTAGCAATTTCTTCCTGGATGTTGTTCTTCAAATCTTGTAGGGTCCTTGGACGGTTCACATAAACACGAGATTTCGAAAAACCCCATAAAAAAACTCACAAGGGGTCAAATCGACAATTGCATCAAAGGCATTTGCATTCACCTAACCATTCACCTAAAGAGTGGCCGGCCCGCTCTCCCGATTTGACCCCTTGTGCCTTTTTTTCCATGGAGTTTTTCGAAATCTCGTGTTAATGTGAACCGTCCAAGGACCCTACAAGATTTGAAGAACAACATCCAGGAAGAAATTCCCAACATAACGCCTGCTATCTGGCTGGAGTCATGACAAACGCCAGAAATCGGTTTACTAGGTTAATGGAGAATGGGGGACGTCACCTACCTGATTTTATCTTCAAAACTGGGTAAAACAAAACTTTATGTATGTGCCCATATTATAAAAAACGAATAAAAATTTTCTTATCCATACAACGCGCTTTATTAAGTTTTAAAAAGAGAAAGTTATGCTACCGCACCCTGAAGAATGTTCTCGTTTCTTGAGTATCATTGTTCGTTGCATTTTCATGTTTCAGGTTTTCTGACTGCAATGCGACAAGAAGTTTCAAGAGCACATAAATCCTGGGCTTTGGATCAAGTCACCATATTCAACGACGTTACTAGTAAAATGAAGGAAGATATTCCTAATCCACCCAATGTAAGTATTCTGTAATATAAGAAGGAGTTTCTGGAGAAGGAGAAAGCCGAGAGGGAATAACTCTGGCGGAATCTCCCAGGGATGGATCATTCCATTGAGTTCCTTCGGAACTTTGAGACAGCGGGATCTAGAAGATATCTGGATCTTGGTAAAAAGCAATTACACCTCCTCACTGAATTTCTCACAGGACACTGTCGCCTCAGGAAGCACATGTTGAGGATGGGATTATCGGACACTGACGAGTGTAGGTTCTGTGGGGGGAGGAAGAAACCCCCATTCCCCTAGTCACGGAATGCTTTGACATTGCTAGCCTAAGGAGAGAATGCCTTGGGCGAGAAACTTGTAAGAGTGAGGAACTAGCCTCGTTGAAGCCTTCACAGTTATTAGATATCATTAGATCTCTGAAACTGGAAGACGAGCTGTGGAGGTGTGTGGCCAGAACAGCTCTGCAAGGGGGCACAATAGACCTTGAGGTCGCAGTGAACTGTAACCTCTTTTTAAACTAAACTAAAGTATTCTATAAGCTCAGGGTAAAACTAGATTCATAAATACTAACAATCTGACATCTTGTAGTTCTTGATCATGCACCATAAGGTGCTTGATAACTTTTTTTGAAAGAGGTTAACTGCTTGTTTTCTATCATTAATATTTTCAGGAAGGAGTTTATGTATATGGTCTTTATCTCGATGGGGCAGCTTGGGATAGAAGGAATTCAAAGCTGACTGAATGTGTGAATAAAGTATTGTACACACTGTTGCCAGTTGTACATATTTATGCTGTCAATAGCCCTCCGAGAGTTGCCGCATTGTTATACACAGTAAAGCTACCCTATTTACATTTGTAATTGACGAATATTCTAAAATTGTTGTTTTTTCAGGCGCCACTCTACAAAAAAGCAAACAGGACAGATTTGAACTATATCTCATCACTTTACTTGGTGACAGTGAAACCTCCAGACCATTGGATTCTGAGAGGTGTTGCTCTTTTATGTGATATACAATAGATTTAAAGTTCATTGTAAAATATGTTAGAATGTTTTTCGTTTCCTTCTAATTAAACTAGTTTAATATTTACTTCTTTCAGTTTTTTGAACATTTTCTTGCAATAATACTGAATTTTTGCTTTCACTCTTAACAGTAAGGTAAATGTCGTTCTTTTGAGTTCCTTCACGAAATTTTCAAGATTCTACTTCATTTCCTCTGAATTCAGAGTAGGATTCTCAGCAAAATGTCCTATGAAAAAGTGAGGAAATAGTTTCTCCACCAATGAACGAGCGCTCAAAGGCACCTGCTCAGGGGCTATTCTTGATTTTTGAGTGCCCGTTATACTCAAGCGATGGCTATTGTTTTGCCCAAATGTCTGTAATTTTAGGATTTTGAGCCGAAAATGGTCTCAAACGATAAGGTTTAACTCCCTGATGACGAATTCGCCGTCAAATTCAATTCTGTCCGTAGGGACGTCCGTCCGTCCGGCTGTTAAGCACGAAAACATTCGAAGGGACTTGAGATTTTGAGGGTTCCCAAATGCCTCGGTTGAGTTCGTTAACCAGCCAAATTGTACAGAATGTTCCATGAAATATGGCCATTCAAAATTTTTGTTCCTCAATAACTCAGACAAAACAAAACCAATAGAAATGAAAGTTTGCGACCATATGCTAGATGCCCATTATAAGCCGCACGCAAAATTTTGTGGCCATACCGTTAACAAAACCATAAAAAATTTAATTGGAATATTGGAAAGAATGGAAAGAAGAATCTTCATATTTCCATAACAAGATATCCGATTCGAGTGTACATTTTGTGTATGAAGGTTGATTTACCGAATGTTTATGCAAAATTTGGAGAGAACCATAGAAAATTCACTTGGAATATTGAAGAGAAGAATCTCTATATTTTTATAACAAGATATCGGATTCAAGTGAAATTTATATTGTGTATGAAGATTGATATACTAAATTTTCATGCAAAATTTCAAGAAGATCGCATCACCTGAACCATAGAATTTAATTTTTTTAATTACCAAGTTTTCACATATTTCAGTTTCTGAATGATTTCGAGAATATTGGTCCGATCGGGATTTTGCATTTGTCGAATTGTTCGATTAAACTAATTGAAATTAACTACTTAAGGACTCAAACGAAACTTTTATACTGCGATACGAAATTACTGGCCGACGAGTCCGTAGACCAAGCTCATGTCACCTCTAAAATCAGACTGACTTCTTTATTCCTTTTTTCCAATAGCTTCACACTTTTTGCTTTTATGCATTTCAGCATTAATTCAACTACGCAATACGCATCTACGCATTATGTACGGGGAAATCCCCAACCTCCTTGTTCCCTAAAACTTGACGCCTGGTCTACGGCCACGTCAGGCAACACACAAAACGTCGCCTAGCCAACTAATGACCTGGTAAAACTCAAATCTCCGACACATTTATATATTTAGTATCAATCTTGAGTCCTATATAAATGGACTTTTCTATTTGACTGATTAACTGAAGAAATCACTTCACTTCGACCGAATCGTCCAATAGGAACGTTTCGTTACTGATTTTACATCAGTTTGAATAGAAAAGTCGGATTATTTCGAGGTAATAGCCTCATTGCTCCACCAATGAACGAGCGCTTAAAAGCACCTGCTAAAAAATTTTTATAGATACTATTTATTACGAAGAAAATTGACCAAAAGGTATAGTAAACGAAAGGAAATGAAGAAAAATGTAGACACAATGTACAACTTCAATGAACAAGAATGAAATAGGTGAGTTTGAGAAACATTGTGGTCAAATAATTCAGGTATGAGAACTGTACACTTGATGTTTGCTTGTTATTGTATACAGGGTTGGGATAAAGTTTTGAACCAATTAAGTAAATAACTTTCGAACGAAAAGGACAATATGTATTTATAAAATTTTGCAGGTAAGGCGCAAATTTGTTATAATAATATACAATTGATTACGAAGAAAAATTACCTAAACTATCGTAAGAAAGGCGAAATGAAGAAAATGTACATAAAAGAAGAGCACAACTTGAATCAAATAACAAAATGATACAAATCAGTATAATTGAATTCTGTAATGCCGCATTGAATCTCTTGAGGCCAGCTCATTAATTCGATAACTGTCTCCTTTGACTAAACTATCTAATTCGGCGGTTAAATTATTCCTGATATTCTTAATCTTTCTACGCGAATGTTGATTGACTGGTTATCATCTTTGTTTATTCATTTTCTGATAGTTCAACTAAGTTGTTGACCAGAAGAATATCATCAGACAACTGGTATGTGAGCAGAGGTGGCCAGTAATAATATACATGAAGTTATAAACATCTTAGTGGAGTTCTGAATGATTTATTTCAACGTAAGTGATGCTTTTTTATTTTAACCACTCTTTCAACCTTCACATAATAAGATCATTGTTTGAAATCAGAAAATATACTAATCATCCATTATTTCATACTGAATTGGTTTTATGAATATGAATTATTTATCAAATTGAAACAATAAATGCTCCTAGGAAAATTTTGTTGCTATTAATGATAACAATCCATAAGATTTTAAGTTCGAAGATTATTTTATTCTTTTTCGGTCATCGTCAAAAATTGAGCAGTAAGAATGCTTGAATGTGATTATTTTTAAACTGTTTATAAGTATTTATCCGTTGAAACGCGAATAATAATTAGATATGATATACTGTCAAGGTGATCCAGCGCTAAATCTTCATTGACTGATTTGAATTCAATTAAAAAATATGGGAATTCCTGGGGTGAGTTAAAAACACAAAACCTGGATTGTAAATGAGCGTGAGAAGTGGAATCATATACAGGGTGTCCCGAAATATATGCAACAAAATTTGAGGGGAGATTCTTCAAGAAAATTTAGACATAAAATGATTATAGGATGCCAAATTCAGACTTCTGTAACTCTACAAAATAGGGTTCATTTCGCAAAAATAAAAAATAGGTTCCCGCTCAAATTTTCTTCAAGAATCTCAAAGTTTGTTGCAGGACTTCCAGTATAAAGAACCCGTTTTTAAATTGTTTTACTTTCGTCGGTATCCACAATAATTTTTAGCTTAGAATTCCTTGCCACTTATCTTAGTTAAATTGGTCGAGATATCCTACAGCGTGCCCAAAAGTCTGTAGCAATCAAATCTCCATTAAACTCACTCATAAACAATCTAAGGCGAAAAGTACTTCTATCTGGGCATCCGTCTGTAAACACTCTAACTTTCGTACGAAATGGATGTCTATGAACTCAATAAGTTAAATCCACGTTTTACCAATAATTCTCCTGCTCAAGACATTCTTTGCGCAGGCTCTCAATGCTCTCAATTCTGTACCCGAGTGAAAGGGAGTTTCCTCCTCTACCCCACAGAATCTACGGTCGTCAGTTTCTGCAAAGCCAGATCTAATCATATGTTTCCTAAGTTGACAATGTTCTGTCAGAAGGCCAGTGAGGTGTATTGAAGTATTCTTACTGAGAATACTCTTTGGACCTTGCATTTTCAAAGTTCCAAATAACTTTTTGAAATGATCCATTCTTCCAGATTGTTCCTCTTCAGTTGATACCTTCTCCAAAACTCTTTTTTCAAGATGCATTTGTCTATACGACAGAAGGGTTCTAGGCCAGGCCTGGTATTCTCGACAAGTGATATTTCGATACGAATACGAACTTCATTGCTCGAGTCCCTCTTTTACCTGTGAAAATGCACACCGCGCAATGAAGTTCGTATTCACATCGAAATATCACTTGCCGAGAATACCAGGCCTGGCCTAGAACCCTTCCGTCGTATAGACAAATGCATCAATTGAAAAAAGAGTTTTGGAGAAGGAATCAACTGAAGAGAAACAATCTGGAGGAATGGATCATTTCAAAAAGTTATTTGGAACTTTGAAAATGCAAGGTTCAAAGAGTATTCTCAGTAAGAATACTTCAATACACCTTACTGGCCTTCTGACAGAACATTGTCAACTTAGGAAGCATATGATAAGATTAGGCTTTGCAGAAACTGACGACCGTAGATTCTGTGGGGTAGAGGAGGAAACTCTTTTTCACTCGGGTACAGAATTGAGAGCCTGCGCAAAGAATGTCTTGAGCAGGAGAATTATTGGTAAAACGTGGATTTAACTTATTGAGTTCATTGACCAATTGTCCAGAATACTAGCCAAGTGAGTGGCGTTTGTGGTCAGTGTGTTTGCCTGTTCATTTCTTACAGTTATTGTATTGTATAGCCCTTCATCTGGAGATCTTCTTAGTTATTGAAAACAAAACCCTAGCGTACAGGATTGGGTCAACTTCTATTTACCATTTCTAAAGCCAGTCGGATAGTACAATCAGAAGATTTACAACATTACAAAGTAATGCTGGTATAGAACCTTCCCTTGGTAGATATAAGCTAATGTGTCTTCAAGAAAGAGTTTTTGGGGAAGAAAGAAACTGAAATAGAACTTTGGAACTGTAAGTTCCGAAAAGTGTTCGTATCTCAGTGAGAATTAGTTACACCTTCGTCGCCTTCTCAATTGTAGGTGAATTTGTAGGTGAATAAAACACTTTTTCAGTTGAAAAACTTAAGTTATTTTAATGTCTCAACATGCTTCGAGCTAAAAGTACCTCATCATCAGGAGAAAACACAAAAGTGAAGATAAAAAACGAAACTCATGGAGAAACAGCAACAAAGTTGAATACAGAACACTGAATTGAATAGACAAAGAAGGAAAAATTGAAACAATTAAAATAGATATAAAATCAGCTGATTAAAATACAGCGGAACTTCCCTATAACGAACGTCTGTACATGGCACTTTGATTCCGAATTCCATGTTAAAAACAACCTCTGAAACGAAGTGAATTCTCTTTGTAACGAAATATTCAAAGAACATCACTCTTTGAATGGGTATTGGCAAGAAGGTATAAGGGTGGGTTTTTTCCGAAATTTATCCGGACGTACGTAATACATCCTGACCTTAAACTAAATCATTACGGCGGTCAGACAGATCCTTCTGAAACAGTTTTAAATACACCCCAAGCTGTTTGGTTTCAATCAAACCATTACGCTGGTGTGAAAGTTGTGCGAACACGTCTAAAAAGAAGTGCTTAAATTTGAATGATAAACTTAAATTTATCAGTGAAATCGACCGCGACAATTTTCTGTACAACGAAATTTCTTCATAACGAATTTTGTTTTGCGGATTTAGCGCTTTCGTTATAGGGAAGTTCCACTGTATACAAAAAAACAGTGTCCAAACCATAGAGATAGAATATTCTATCTCTATGGTCCAAACTAATCGATGAATTAAAAAAAACCTTCTCATTGGTTTTCTGATTAAATTCTAATAGATCCGATTTGAATTTCATCGAAATCAAAATAATAATACTAGCTTCTACCCGCGACTTCGTCCGCATAAGTTTTTTTGTTTTCTCCCGGCTGTAAGACCCCCTGCAACAATGTCCCACTATCGTTTTCCAGTCCTCAACTTCACATCAAAATTTGTTCAAAAGCAACCTGAGCTACATAATGGATAGCTCCGAATGTTTCCTTAGTAAATATAGAAAGTAAATAATGTAAATCATCGGTTTAAAATACTACTAACTACCTACCTGCCAACCCCCGATGATAGACAGTGTGACATCTGCAACATCGTCCGCGTAGGAAGTACTAACTTAATGTAAGTAGTACAGGGTCTCTATAAATGATTGTAACAATCCAGTTGGCTTTGGGTTATGGAAACCACAGAATTCTGTGATCATGCTATGCTCTGATTGGTTAGACATTGGTATTCTGCAATCCAAAGCCAACTGCGCTGTTACAATCATTTATAAAGACCCTGTATAATAATGTAGGAAGCTGAAAATAAGAGGCCTTATTACTGTAGTACATTTTTGTAAACTATGTTCTTTGTTTTTCCCTCTCTGGCCAACATATGAGCAAAACTCCCAGCAAAAACCATAAAAAAAATCACTAACTCAATTCAGTTTTCTGCCTACTTCCTACCCCCTAAGAACGATGACGTGATCATTCTGATCAAATATCCGTTTCAAGGTAACCATCTATTACCTAACTAAATTTCATCAAAATCTGTTCAGCCGTTTAGACGTGAAAGAGCAAAAGTCCCAACAAAAACGACTAAAAATCTCTAACTCAATTTAGTTATCTGCCTACTGCCTACCCCCTAAGAACGATGGCGTGATTATTTATAGCCTATGACCATTTCTAGGTTATCATTTATCACCATACCCAATTTAATCAAAAACCGTTCAGCCGTTTATGTAGGCGTGAAAGAGTAACAGACAGATAGACAGAGTTACTTTCGCATTTATAATATTAGTATGGATAATATTGAAATATCAATACAATATACAATTTAAATATAATTTCAGATGAATAAGTTCCTCTTCCTCGCCCTGGTTGCCATGGTGCACGGTTACTTCGATGAGGATACCTACAAAATATACATCTCCAATACCAAAGGAAACATCACCAGAGAAAAACTCACAACGAACAAAGACGTCGGTGTCCTGGATATATCATTTGCTGAAGTGGAGTCTATAGCCCCAGACTCATTTTGTGCCTTACCTAACCTTACCTACCTCAACATTAACGGAAATTCGAAATTTCCTAAAGTGACCAAGCAGCTGTTCCAATGCAATCCTAAACTGACTTCTGTTTCTCTAATCGCTTACGAAGACGCTCAGCAAGAGATGGATAGAGATGCTTTCACTGGTTTGAAAGAAGTTACACATTTGAGGATTAATGGTGTCTATCTGAAGAAAATCGGTAAAGATATGTTCACTGGTCTGAACTTGGAAATACTGAATTTGGTCAGTTGCAACATCTCTGAAATCGATGCTGATGCCTTTTCTGGTTTGCCAAACTTGAAGGAATTACATCTTGGGCACAACGTGATCAAGAGTTTCAAACCAGGGACTTTCCAGAATTTGCCGAAGCTTACTGAGTTGCAATTGAACAAGAACGAAATAGGTGAGTTTGAGAAACATGGTGGTCTAATAATTCAGGTATGACAACAGTACCGGGTGACCAAAATTGGAAATCCTGAACTATAACTTTTTAATCCTAAGAGATGAATGAATGAGGCATTACGGTTATTTTTTCTTTTCGAGAAACTCATAATTAAGTCACCCGCACTGCTCCATTTTATTTTTTTTTCCGAATTATAAGCTAAAATTTCAATTTGAACTATAATCCTTATGTCCGTTTTTTGTATGTACAGGGTATCCCATTTTGGGCACTTTTACGGGATATCTCCGTTATTTTTAACGTTAGCGGGATGCGGTTTTCGCGACAGTGCTACTTTTTTATGAAACTAAAGATGGCGCAATCATTTTTTGCACAGCCCTCTTAGTTTTTGCTATACAGGGCGGAAATGAAAAGTATCACTATTTAATCACCCCCGTATCTCAGTTGTGCTTAAACTTGGAGGAATAGTTGAAACGCATTCCTATAGATTCTTATCCGTAGAATCCAGTGGCGTAGTCAGTTTTTCAATTAAACTTTTCGTTTTTGAGTTATTGAGCAAACATATGTTTTTTTGAATTGGACACCCTGTATATTATTTTTTATTCTTATTAAGCACAATCTCAGCTTTTCAAAAACATATTATTTTATGCATTTATTTTCAAAACCAAACTTAGAATTCAAGATTTTGTAATTCAATTGTCAATAACTAAGTAGCAGGTTATGACTGTTTATTAAAAACAAAAAATAAATGTCAAGATTTCGTTAGAAATCGAAAATGATGTTAACATAATATCTAGATCACAAACAAGCATGTCATATTTCTCGTAATTTTCGTAAGCAGACGTAATGAGAAAAACTTAAAACTGAATCATTAATAAAATAATAAATAATAAAAACTGAGAGAACTGTAAACTTTCAAACCAACCGACAAAGCTTTGACATTTTTTTTTAATAAACAGTCATAGAGCCTACTACTTAGTTATTCACTATTGAATTACAAAATATTGAATTCTGAGCTTGGTTTTGAAAATAAATGCATAAAATAATATGTTTTTGAAAAGCTGAGATTGTGCTTAATAAGAATAAAAAATAATATACCAATTTAAAAAAAAAACATATGTTTGCTCAATAACTCAAAAACGGAGAGTTAAATTGAAAAACTGACTACGCCACTGGATTCTACGGAAAAAAATCTATAGGAATGCGTTCAACTATTTCTCTAAGTTCTAACACACTGAGATACGGGGGGTGATTAAAAAGTGATACTTTTCATTTCCGCCCTGTATAGCAAAAACTAAGAGGGCTATGCAAAAACTGATTGCGCCATCTTTAGTTTCATAAAAAAGTAGTACACTGTCGCGAAAACCGCATCCCGCTAACGTAAAAAATAACGGAGATATCCCGTAAAAGTGCCCAAAATGGGATACCCTGTACTTTGAACTTGGAACAAGAACGTTATAGAGTAAAAAAAAGTTTTATTTTGATTAAGAAATTTGACAATGTGTCGTATTTACCTGAATTATATGAAAATTTCATCATAAATTATTAAATACAGTGGAAATTTCTTATAACGAAAGCGCTAAATCCTCAAAAAAATTTGTTATAAAGAAATTTCGTTATACAGATTTTTTTTCTCTAGTCGGCAATGTCGCGGTCGACTTCACTGATAAATTCAAGTTTATCATTCAAACTCAATTACTTTCTTTTGAACATTTTCGCACAACTTTCACACTAGCGTGATGGTTAGATTGAAACCAAACAGCCAGGGGTATATCATCACTACATATTATAGTATAAAACAAAGGCGCTTTCTCTGTCTCTTGTCCCTTTGTATGTTTAAATCTTTGAAACTACGCAACGGATTTTGATGCGTTTTTTTTAAATAGATAGAGTGATTCAAGAGGAAGGTTTATATATATAATAACATCCATTAAATAGTGGAGAAGTACTGTTATTTTTGAGGTTTCTAATGTGATGTCGTACCGTGCGAAGCCGGGGCGGGTCGCTAGTTTACTATATTTAAAACTGTTTCAGAATCTCTTTGCCCGCTGTAATGATTTAGTTTAAGGTCTGGATTTATTACGTACGTCCTGAAAATTTTCGGAAAAAAACCACCTTCATACCTTCTTAACAATACCCATTCAAAGAGTGATATTCTTTGAATATTTCGTTATAGAGAGAATTTACTTCGTTTTAGAGAATTTGGATTCAAGGTGAAATGTCTTATACGAAATTCGTTATACAGAAGTTCGTTATAGGGAAGTTCCACTGTAATTCTGCCCTATTTTGTCAGATAATCAATTCATTTCAACTGATTTCGTAATAAAAGAACATAATTATTTTATCAATTATGGCGAAATTTGATATAATACAAATAGGAGCTTCTTTTAAAAAAATGTATGTAGGAAAATATTCAGAATTACCGTTGCTATAGTCTGCCAAATCTGTTCATAGACATTTTAGAAAGCCCTTCATTATTGTTTCTCTTTCAGATGAAATCAAATGGGAAGACTGGAACACACTACCTTCACTGCAAACAATTGATTTTGGAGATAACCCTCTCAAAACATGCGATGTTTCGAAAATAAAGCAATATTTCCCAAAAATTCAATCATGCAACATTGGAGATGCATTTAGTGCAGCTAGAAAAGCTGAAATCATCGAAGAATGCAAAAAATTGCAAATACCTGTGAAATTCATAGATTATTATAGACATTATGCATGAATACGAATTATAAAAGAGAACGAAAATAATGATTTGAAATAAACTCAGAATATGAATATGAGTTTCTTTGCTTATTAGTGGTCATCAATGAAAATAGGTGCTATATCCATGGACCTATAATACTAAGCCCCATTTCGCACCAAGCCAGTCCAGTCCAGTCGAGTCAAGTCACTTCAGGATTGGAACTATTAACTTCGTTTAAAATCGTTTAAAACAAATGGAATGTGAAATCTAGTTTCACACTAGGGCCTAGTATGAACTAGATTTCACATTCCATTTGTTTTAAACGATTTTAAACGAAGTTAATAGTTCTGACTTGACTCGACTGGACTGGACTGGCTTGGTGCGAAATGGGGCTAACTGGACGTCGTCGACGTCGAACCTTCTTACTGTCACGTATAGTCCGTTCACGAAAGGTTGAGAGCATAGTAGGCGTTTCTTTATTTATCTGAAGTTGGCAGTATTTACTGTCATAAAGTAAAATAAAGTCAACGTTGCCGAATGTACTCGGCCTCGTCCGAAGAGCTTGCGAGTTATCAGAGAACTCTATGCAGTATTGACAACATTGCGAATCAA
The DNA here is from genome assembly GCA_013421045.1 of Propylea japonica. Classification (NCBI taxonomy): domain Eukaryota; kingdom Metazoa; phylum Arthropoda; class Insecta; order Coleoptera; family Coccinellidae; genus Propylea; species Propylea japonica. The sequence continues at coordinate 1,806,427 of CM024239.1, forward strand.
TCTGACAAGAAAATAAGAACATAACCTAAAATTTTAATATACACAGTGGAATATGCCAAATTTCCATGGCCAACCGACGGCCCAACCTTTCGTGAACGGACTATAGAAAAAAGTGAGGCATATGGCCGCCATTTGCAGTTTGGGGTGAACCACAATATTTCGATGTTTTATGCCATTTGTGCTCGAATTCATAGATTTATAATAGGTCCATGCTCGAATTTTGATTGAAACATAGACGTTCCTTTGAAAGAAGTGATGAAAAACGAACTCTATATATTAGTGTTTTGTGAACTCTGACATTTCGGTCTATTAAAATTATGAATATTTTCGATTCTTGTGATTATTTATTAAACAATATTGGTAATCCTATCATTTTAATTCGTTGAAATAAAAAAATAAAGGAATTTTGGTAATTCCAATATTTCAATTCATAGAAAAAGTGACAATAACTCTCAAATTCACCCCAAACTGCAAATGGCCGCCGTTTGCCTCAAAATTTTTGACATCTCGCGCATCTAGTTAGTATTATAAATCTATGGCTATATCGCATAGAAAAAAGAATATATTGCAATATTTGTTTATTTAGGTACTTCTCTTTCAGGAATGAGTAACTAAGTAATAAAAATAACATGAAATTAATGAATTTAGAATATAGATAATAGTCTAGGTATAATCTTTTGTCACTTTTTATATACTTAGGTATCTACTTCATTATCGATAGAAATATAATCTGGGAGGATTCTGCATTTCTAAAAAACTTCATAGGTTTTCGTAGAATTAGACTGCAAATGAAAAAACACACAATTCTGAAGATTTTACAAATTTGTCTGAAGAAGGTGTCTGATATAGACACCGAAACGTTACATTATCCTTTTGATTCATTTTTTTTTTAGTTTTACTGTTAGGCAACAATTTTTTCAAAACCAATTTGCCCCTGACAAATGAGTGCGAAGATTTCCGCAGGAGCACTTCATCTTAATTAAAAAATTTTTAATTTTTTTTTTCAGAGACTGGGAGTGAGAACATATAAAGTTTTTTAGGAATCTACCTTATTACATTATGTAAATAGCTACGCTAAGTTGAGATGTTTCATTTTTGAGCTCTCGTTCTACTTAAACGAGTGCTATATCGTTTTGCCCAAATGTCTGTAATTTTCGAATTTTGAGTCGAACATGGTCTCAAACGATAGGATTTGACTCCCTGATGACGAATTCGTGGTCAAATTCAATTCCGGCCTTTAGCACGATAACTTTCGAAGGGTTTTGTCGTAGAGACTTGAGATTTTCAGGGTAGGTTCGGTACCGAAATGGCGCGGTTAAGTTTGTTAACCAGTCAAATCGTACAGGGTGTTCCATAAAATATGGCCATTCAAAGTTTTTGCTCCTCAAAATCTAAGACAAAACGAAACCAATCGAAATGAAATTTTGCTGCCACATGCATTTAATGAGCAACACGCAAAATTTTGTGGTTATAGAGATAACAGAACCATAGAAAATTCAAATGGAATATTGAAAAGGAGAAACTTCATATTTCCATAACAAGATATCCGATTCGAGTGAAACGTACGAAGATTGATATACTGAATGTTCAGGCGAAATTTCAAGAGGACCGCATTATCAGAACCATAGATTTCAATTTTTTTAAATTTTAATTTTTTACATAATGTTACATTTTTGAATAATTTCCAGAATATAATTCCGATAATGCTGAGATTTTGCTTACATACATATACTTAGCATGATTTTCAAGCTTATATCATTATTGCTCCACCAATGAACGAGCACCAAAAAGCACCTGTTCAGGGTTTTTCTCAAATTTTTTCACATAAAAACGACCGGTATCGCAGCTATTAATAAACATTTTCAAGTAGAACTTCAACACCCTCCAGGAAACGAAGCATTTTGTAATTTTTTTTCATGCAGGATCATCCTCTGAATGTTGTCGCACTTACTCACACCCTATTCAATTTACATGAGACGTTACAAACGTGTCTTCTACAATAACTGCATTAAGATAAAAAAAAATGAAAATCCTGGATAACTTGAAACACCACTTGCTATGGTCAAATACTCATGTAACAGCCTGTATAATCAAAGTAATAGTCCCGATAGAAAATGAAAAAGAATTTAAGAAAAGCCCTGAGCAGGAGTTTTTGAGCGCTCCTTCTTTGATGGAGCGCTCAAAAAATTAAAATCCTGGATAACTTGGAACACTACTTGCTATGGTCAAATACTCAGTAACAGCCTGTATAATCAAAGTAATGTTCGAGATAGAAACTAAAAAAATATATATTCCGCGAGAAATTCCGATTTCCGGTTGGCATCTCAAATCTTATCATTCGCCCACAATATATCTAATTTTTACTTAGCCACCTATTGCAGCTGTTTATCACTAAGTAGCCTTTAGAGTAGCACATGCGCTCTGACGTCCAAATAATCGATCTTAGGTTGTTGTCAACAGGTTCCAACATAAATATTCAGACTCAGTCGAATTCTTAATTTCAAACAGAGAGTTACAAAGTCAATCTAGCGGGCGCCGAATGAGTCATCGAAATCTTTAGTGAATTCCTGAATGAAACAAACAAATATTCTCGACGAATAAACCGGTACTCATTCATAATTATTATTTCTCGGTACCGCCATATCAATTTGATCGGTTTCGCGCCGATTTTTGGTTCAATATGGAAAATGATGGAAAACAATGCGAAAAATCTTCGGATAGTGTAGATGTAGTTGATGGTGTGACAGCATCTTGTCTGAGAAGAAAAAGGATGGAAAGTGAAGAATCTAACGGTGTCGCGAGTGAAGAATCTGACGGTGTCGCGGAATATCAAAGAAGGTCAGTTTATTCAGAAAAAAAATGTTGTTCTGGGTTTCCCCTACTTGAAAGTTTGATCTTGAGGACTTGCTGCTTGATTTAATAATTTATTGATTCAGCAATGAGATGAATTTGCCTTAAAGAGATTGTTCAAATATAATTTAAATGATTAGCAAGCATCCCAACTAAAAAAGTGTTGCATCATCCAAAAATGAGGGATTGAATGCTGTTTTCTTGTTATTATTGCTTCAGAATCCTTCACAGATTGTAAACTGAAACTGATCCTATCCAATTATAATCTAACAAATTTTTTCATCGAAAATTAAGGTCTATGCGTATTATTATTTTTTATCCCAAAATTAATTGTGTATTGATGAGTGGAGAGAAAATGATTTTTATTTTTCTGGTTTTGTGGCGAATCTAATGAAAATCGTATGCAAAAAGTAAGTATCAGTTTGACACATATCTCAAGGTCATGTTGAGTTATTTTATGTTGGTATTCATAACTCCCCCTTCGCAGATTCATCTGGTATCCGTTGATTGAGTGAAACAGAAAAAAATTCTGCCAACCTAGCTTCAATGAAAAAATCCCTGTACGATATTTGTGGAATTATTTCAATTCTATTAATGCAAACAGTAAATTAGAGAAAATAATGTATTATACTCGCATAGAAGGTGAATTTCTGAACGAAACAAACTTTGTTTAAGACGAATATTCTCATCAAATCAACCGGTATTTTCCCATAATAATTTCTCGCAGCCGTCATATCAATTTGATCGGTTTCGCGCCGATTTTGGTTCAATATAGAACAATCTCCGGATAGTGTAGATGTAGTTGATGGTGTGACGGCATCTTGTGTGAGAAGAAATATGAATGAAAGTGAAGAATCTGACGGTATCGCGGAATATCAAAGAAGGTCAGTTTCTTCAGAAAAAAATGTTGTTCTGGGTTTCCCCTACCTGAAAGTTTGATCTTGAGGACTTGCTGTTCGATTTTCATGATTTATTCATTCAGCAATGAGAGGAATTTGCCTTAAGGGGATTGTTCAAACATAATTTCAATAATTAGCAAGTATCCCGACTAAAAAAAGTATTGCATCATCCAAAAATGAGCGATTGAATGCTGTTTTCAGGTTATTACTGATTCAGAATCTTTTACAGATTCGAAACTGAAACTTATCCTATTTAATTATAATCTAACATAGGCAGTTCATCCACTTCCACATGACCGGCAATAGGTTTTCCCAAAAAATAATTTTTCATCGAAAATTAAGGTTTATGCTTATATTATTTTATCCCAAAATTAATTTACGTATTGAAGAGTTAAGATAAAATGAATTATATTTTTCTGATTTTGTGGCGAATCTAATGAAAATCGTCTGCAAAAAATTGGTATCAGTTTGACACATATTTCAAGGACATGTTGAGTTATTTTATGTTGGTATTAGTAACTCTTCCTTCATAGATTTATCTGGTATCTGTTGATTCAGTGAAACAGAAAAAAATTCTGCCGAACCTAGCTTCAATGCAAAAATCCCTGTATGATATTTGTGGAAATATTGTCATTCTTTTAATTCAAACAGTCAATTAGAGAAAATAATGTAGAGTACTCGGTGAATTTCTGAACGAAACAAACTTGTTCAAGTCAAATATTCTCATCAAATCAACCGGTATTTCCCCATTCTCGCAGCCGTCATATCAATTTGATCGGTTTCGCGCCGATTTTTGGTTCAATATGTAAAACAAAGCGAAAAATCTTCAGATAGTGTAGATGTAGTTGATGGTGTGACGGCATATGTGTGAGAAGAAATATGAATGAAAGTGAAGAATCTGACGGTATCGCGGAATATCAAAGAAGGTCAGTTTCTTCAGAAAAAAATGCTGTGTTCTGGGTTTCCCCTACCTGAAAGTTCGATCCTGAGGACTTGCTGTTCGATTTTCATGATTTATTCATTTAGCAATGGGAAGAATTTGCCTTAAGGGGGTTTTCAAATATAATTTAAATAATAGCAAGCATCACCCAACAAAAAAAAAGTGTTACATCATCCAAAATGAGCGATTGAATGCTGTTTTCATTCAGAATCCTTTACAGATTCGAGACTGAAACTGATTCTATTCAATTATAATCTAACATAGTGAGTTCATTCACTTCCACATGATCGGCAATAGGTTTTCTCAAAAAATAATTTTTCTACAACCATCAAAAAATGTTGACTTTCTGTCCGTACCAGTTTTATTGTAATTTTGACTTGGTTGGAGAAAAAATAGTATATATTATTCGGACTGAAAGTGCCTATTTTAACTCGCAATTTTGCATTCGCTCGGCTACGCCTCGCAACTGCAAATATTGCTCGTAAAAAAAAGGAACTTTTAATCCTTATAATACAGGGACTTTATAAATGATTGTAACAGCGCAGTTGGCTTTGGATTGCAAAATACCAATCTCTAACCAATCAGAGCATAGCATGATCACAGAATTCTGTGGTTTGCATAATCCAAAGCCAACTGCGCTGTTACAATCATTTATAGAGACCCTGTATAATATACTATTTTACATCGAAAATTAAAGTCTATGCCTATTATTATTTTTTTATCCCAAAATCAATGTGTGAATTGAAATAAAATGATTTTTATTTTACTGATTTTGTGGCTTGTGGTTAATTTAAACAATCAATTGTAGAAAATAATCTATGATAGTAGGTACATAAGTTAAATCGCGGAATATCAAAGAAGATCAGTTTCAACTGGAACAAAATTGTTGTTCTGGGTTTCCCCTATCCGGTTGTATGATTAGCAAGCATCCGAACGAAAAAAGTGTTACGTCATCCACAAACAAACAGAGAATTGAACGATATTATCATGTTATTAATACAGAATCCTTTATACATATTCGAAACCAAAACTGCTCCTTTTTAATTATAATCTAAAATAGTGAGTTGATTCACTCCCCCTGAGCAGCAATAGGTTTTTTCGCAGAATAATTGTTTTATCGAGAATTATGGTCAACTCTTGTTATCATTTTGACATCTCAAAATGAAATGTGCAGCGAAGAGTTCACATAAAATAATTTTAATTTTTTTAAACCTCGCATCTCAAAATTCGAAACTCACAGATATCCAGGTAAAAATCATCTTAAACTGTTGCTCAATTACCAAACTCAAAAACCGAAAAAAAAATCTCAGGCCTGAAGTTTTCTGGTAAACATAATTTTTAGTGAAATCCATTAGTTGTTCTTTTGATTTATTTTGTTTTATTTCAAGTTTGAATTTCTCACACCCACACATTTTTTTTGCTTTCAGATTCCAGGAAGAAGTTACTGAAACCAAGAATAGCAAATACAGCGAATATTATAGCATGGATTACACCCATAAGGGCTATTTACTGATTTTAGCCCATTCATCTTTCAATGTCGGTGATTGTTATCCTAGGAATGCCGAGATAGACATAAAAGTTCTGGAGGAAACATTTACTAGGCTTGGTTTTGAAATAGAGATATGCAGAGACAAAACCCTGAAGCAAATCAGAAAAATTATAGATGAAGGTAAAAAAAGTACCATAAATTCGAAATCTTAATCCAAAGAATATTTAAGGCATAAAGTTCTTATTGACTGTGTGTCACTCATTGTTTCGTAGGGATGTTGAAAAAAAAAAAAAAAAATTGGTTATACAGGGTGTCCCAAAACTCGACGTCAACCCGGAACCAGGTGAAAAGGCAAGTAATACTGGTTGTCAGAAAAATATAAAAAAAATCTAAGTTGCATGATTTAAAAATAACAGGCATATAAAAAAACATGCAAAATTCCACACCTTGTGACAGTCTTTTCACTCCTGTTGCCACAAATATCAACTTTTTTTTTGCTGTGTAACACTGAATAATGCTTGTCTAAAGTGTAATCAAAATTTTGATACTGCTGCTTTAGGTTTCATAAAAATAGGGCTAACTTCTCAGAAAAAAATTAAAAATAAACAATTGCCTAGTTTCAACTGACTGTATTGAAAAAAAAAATGCACTACGCAAGTTTCGCATGTTTTGTCAAAAGTTGGCGCATTTAGTAAGGATTCCAAAATAGTATAATACTTTTCAAATTGTAGCTGCCGTAGTTCAAATTTATTTTCGATTGCCTTGGATACACCGATCCATCTTCCGGGAAAAAATGTTACCGAAAAAAAAAATTTTCAGAGAAAATCATTTTTCCAGAAAAAAATTTTCCGGAGAGAAATTTCTCTGGAAATTTTTTTTTCTGGTAACATTTTTTCCCGGAAGATGAATCGGACGTTCTGGTCCAATCTGGTGGCCGGCCCGTTCACCGGACTTTGCCTTACTATTTGTATTTGGACTTTTTTTACTGGGAAGCAGTTTAAGAAAAAGTGGCAATCGAAAATAAATTTGAACTACGGCAGCTACAATTTAACAAGTATTATACCATTTTGGAATCCTTACTAAATGCGCCAACTTTTGACAAATCATGCCAAACTTGCGTAGTGCATATTTTTTTTTCAATACAGTCAGTTGAAACTAGGCAATTGTTTATTTTGAATTTTTTCTGAGAAGTTGGCCCTATTTTTATGAAACCTAAAGCAGCTGGTATCAAAATTTTGATTACACTTTAGACAAGCATTATTCAGGGTTACACAGCAAAAAAAAAGTTGGAAAAGTTGATATTTGTGGCAACAGGAGTGAAAAGACTGTCACAAGGTGTGGAATTTTGCATGTTTTTTATAGGCTGTTATTTTTAAATCATGCAACTTAGATTTTTTTCATATTTTTCTGACAACCAGCTTTACTTGCCTTTTCACCCGGTTCCGGGTTGACGTCTTTTGGGACACCCTGTATATATATACCGCACACGATTTTTCTTTGCATATATCCATTGAATTATAATCTGGGAGGATTTTGCATTTCTAAAATTTTTTTAGGTTTTCACTCCCAGTCTCTGAAACAGAATTAAATTGCAAATGAAAAAACACAATTCCAAGGATTTTACAAGTTTGTCTGAAGAAGGAGTCTGATATAGACACCGAAACGTTTTATTATCCTTTTTATTTATTGCCTTTTTTAGTTTTACCGTTAGGCAACAATTTTTTCAAAACAATTTGCTCCTGACAAATAAGTGCAAGGATTTACGCAGGAGCATTTCATCTTTATTAAAAATTTTTTAATTGAGTATTTCTGTTTCAGAGACTGGGAGTGAAAACCTAAAAAAGTTTTCTAGAAAATTTTAAAATTTTCTTTGTGTTTTGTAGTTATTTAGGCACGGTTTTAGGAAAAAAATGTTTGACTGATTCGTTTATTTCAGTGTTGTCGAAGGATTTCGAGGATTATGCGTCATTGGCCATTGCAGTAAGCTCACATGGGAAGTCCTGTGATCGTATAGCTGCAAAAGATGCAATTTACGATGCACAAGAGGTTTTATTCGATCCCATCAAAAAAATCAGGACCTTATTTGATAAACCAAAAATGTTTTTCATTGGCACTTGCAGAGGGCATAGAATTGACAGAGGAACCACTCTTATAGGTCCAATGGTAGAGACAGATTCTGGAGCTTTGGAGGAGTACAAGATACCATTAGAAGCCGACGTCTTGAAAGTATATGCTACCGTAGAAGGTGAGAATATCTTTTCCGCCGACCACGAAATAAAAGGTAATTTTAATGTGTACGAAATTGAGCATTAATGACCCATTTTAATGCTCAATTTTTTAGTCATTTTAATGTGCAATCCTCATGGCAACAGTACACAAAGTATTCAGAAGCACTACGAGAAATGTCAAAACTCTACTGGAACATAGAAATTCCATTTTGTCAAATGTATGTCTTGTGCAAAATGAGAATGTATTTCAATCAAGAATTTGCCTATACACTATTCATGTTGAGATCGTCGGAAAAATCTTGTAATCAACACGGTTATTATAATAACTAGATTATAATCTAGCGATTAATGGTCTCGAAAATATCTTGACCATTAGTCGCTGTCTTTAATAACCTAGTTCTAGTTGATTAAATAACTATTTCAGTCTTTGCAGAACGTTATTCATTTTTTTTTCTGATCGAATGAATATTAGCCATATCGCCTTAGTTACCATATGTCATGAACACACTCATATTTCCCAAGTGAAATATGAAACGTCAAGTCATATTGTCCTAAGGGAAATATGAAACGTCAAGTCATATTTCACTAAAAATAGTATATTATGTAAATTTTCATATTATACATCAGAAAATAGTATAGTGCATATATTTTTTTACGAGCAATATTTGCAGTTGCGAGGCGGAGCCGAGCGAATGCAAAATACTTTTGCAAGGCACTTTTAGTCCGTATAATATATACCTACTATTTTTTCTCCAACCAAGCCAAAATTAAAATAAATTTGTCGAAAGCAAGTCGGTAGTCATTGATATCTGGTATTGTTGCTGAATATTGATTGTCAAGTAGACGTCAAATGCAATTACTTTTAATCCAAGGATTAAAAGTAGCGTTTTTATTCCTAGGATTAAAAGTGTTGCTAAGCAACGAGCAAATTTTTGTACGGTAAAGGAATTTATGACTTTTGCACCTGAAAATAGTACAAAAATGTCAACATTTTTTGATTGTTGGAGAAAATAGTATATTATATTATAAGGATTAAAAAAGCATATTTTTTACGCGCAATATTTGCAGTTGCGAGGCGGAGCCGAGCGAATGCAAAATTGCGAGTAAAAATAGGCACTTTTAATCCTTATAATATAATATACTATTTTCTCCAGTCAACACCATGACCAACGAAAATGTACGGCATATGAAAAAATGGATCATCTTTGCAATTTGCATAAAATACTTTCAAAATAAATTTATTTCATGTTGTGTCACATCACCCCCTGGACTACGGAAAGAGAGGGGATTGCAACCCTAGATTTTTTCCCCTTGTCGCATGATTTTTGTACGGCGTTGCGGAATAATGGATAAGAAGCAGTATTGAAATTGAAATATATAGTATGACACAGATGCCGTACAAAATCAAATGACCAAATTTACCCTGGTAATTGTCGGAAAATTGAAGAAAAATTTCGACTTTGTGGCTCCATATATTTTTACGTCGTTACGCGTTTTCTTATTATTTTTCACGGATCTATCGATGGTAAGAATGGCGTACAAAAATATGTGACCAAAATGTACCCACTCTACCTGTACTTTCGAATCTCACCTGCACTCAGTTGGACAGCTTACAACTGACGGCATAGTACTGAATCTTATTATTTTATGTTCTTATATCGTTCTAGATAGGTCACCTGGTGGTTCAAATGACCCATAATTTTTTCAACACGGGCCTGTAGTCTATAATTTTTCCATTTTAAGAACAATATTGTTTCAATCAGAAAAAACTATTGATTAGGTACAACACGAGAAATATATTATTCATATTTCTCTAGTTATGATAATAGCTATTTCGGAATTTTGTTATCAAACTTAAAAACAGAAAACTAGATAATTATTGAAAAAAGTCGGAATCCGTATATCCACACAAGTAACCGTTGATACGTACAGGGTTTCCCAAATTCGATGATCACTGAGAGCATTTCGAGAACCATAAGGGTTAGAGAAAAAAAAGTTCACGGACATCCTTCGGGCTAAGAGAGGCAAAAAATCAAAATAGAAATAATGAACATATTCCACACGTAAACTGGATCACATCTATTTCAAAAAGGCTGCCCAACCCATGCGCATGACCTTCAACTGTCAATCTAAATGACAGTTCACTTCCGCTCCAGAACCCGTGTGTTCATTATTATTATTATTATGTATTACTTACTTTACTTATGTATTACTTACTTTATTTTTATTGGAACGCCGAACCAATCAATAGACCAAGAGCCTGACCCTTGATTCTGATCACATGTACAGTCCGTTAACGAAAGTTTGAGCCATCGGTTGGCCATGCAAATTTGGCATATTCCGATATTCCACTGTGTATATGAAATTTTAGGTTATGTTGTTCGTTTTCTTGTCAGATTGATATGCAATGTAGTCAATATTGCATAGAGTTCTCTGATAACTCCCAAGCTCTTAGGACGAGGACAGGTACATTCGGCAACGTTGACTTTATGTCACGTTATGTCAGCAAATACTGCCAACTTTCGTGAACGGGCTATATGACCAACCATCTTTTCAGTTGGTTTAATGATTTTATTTTTTTTTTCAGGTTACATAGCCTACCACAATCCTTGCAAATATGGAACCCATTTCTTCAGGTATCTGACTGAGGCGTTGAATGAATATCCAGATCGAGAAATTTTATCTATTCTGGTTATAGCTAATCGTAAAATAGCAATTAACTTTACATCCAATTCTAGAGAGGAACTTCTTGACAACAACAAGCAATGCTTTTGCTTTTTCAGCACTTTACGCAGATTACTGAAGTTTAGGCAATGATTTCATAATATTGAACTAGAAATTCGCTAATTTGATAGCATTATAAAGGGTTTTCCAATAAGAGGTGTTATTTTGACATTCAAAGAAAAATGCCAATTTTCAATATAAATGATCGGATGTTTATTTCATAATAAAGAAGAAGCTTATGCCGTTAATAGTGGAAAATAACATCAGGCAAATGACCAACACGACACGCTTAAAGGACCATATACTTTCAATGAAATTTTCCATAACCAAATCGCAAAGTGGCTGGCCTATGTCCTCGATAGCCTCATGAATTCCATCTTTGAGGTCTTGAATCGATGCTGGGCTACTGGGTAGACCTTCTTTACACGTGACCCAAAGGAAGAAGTCGCAAGGTGTTAAATCACAAAATCTCGGTGGCCAATTGTGGATCACCTCTTCGAGAGATAACACGGTCCGGAAACTTTTCCCGCAAAAGATCAATGGTTTTATTGCTTCTGTGGCACGTAGCAGCGTCTTGTTGAAAGTAAACGTTGTCCAGATCGATACTATCCAATTTCGGCCATAAAAACATGGACCTATAATACTAACTGGACGTCGAACTTCCTTACTGTCACGTAGAAAAAAGTGAGGCAAATGGCCGCCATTTGCAGTTTGGGATGAACCACAAATATTTCATAGATTTATAATAGGTCCATGCTCGAATTTTGATTGAAACATAGAAGTTCCTTTGAAAGAAGTGATGAAAACGAACTCTATATATTAGTGTTCTGTGATCTCTCTGACATTTCGGTCTATTAAAATTATAAATATTTTCGATTCTTGTAATTAGTTATTAAACAATATTGGTAATCCTATCATTCTAATTGTTTGAAATAAAATAAATGAAGGAATATTGGTAATTCTAATATTTCAATTCATAGAAAAATTGACAACTTTCAAATTCACCCCAAACTGCAAATGTCCGCCGTTTGCCTCAAAACTTTTGACAGGTTCGCCATCTAGTTAGTATTATAAATCTATGATAAAAATCATTAATCATCTCTAATTCCAAGGAACGACTAGGAATGGACACACCTGAGTTTTCTTCAACGCTTTCGGCTACAGCAGCAATATTCTCGGCTGTTCTTGAGCGACGTGCGCGGGTTTTATTCTTCACATCACTAACTTGTCTTAACAGCTCGAATTTTTCCACCAATTTCTTTATTGCGGTCCGAAAACTGAAAAGGTGCTTCACGACGACCCAAAAATGTTCAAGTTTTACGAACCGACTAGGCCGAATTTTCACCATTTTTATAGTGAATTTTAATCATTTCAATGCGTTCTTGAAGCGTGTATCGTTCCATTTTTATTAATGGCGTAGTTTCTACTTGTCAAATGTCAAAAAATTACAGCTTGTAACGTGACATCTACCGAAATAGCGGGCTATTCAAAATAACACCTCTTATTGGAAAAACCTTTATCATTGAATTCCTGTGATAGGAAGATTTCATTACTTCCATTTGAAGGGACCTCGAGTACTAAAGGAGCTAGAAGAAAACTGATTAAAAGAGAATTTATTAGTATGTCATAACTTGATGAAGCGATTATATTTTCCGGTTCTTCTAACTAGCCTTAGTATCGCATTTGTAGAATCTGTGACATACAAAATATTACGCATTTCTAGTCAATTTTCCGAACTACAGGAAAATATTCCATTTATGTTGTAATTCGACCCCTCGATCTCATTTTTTGACTGTACATTCCTAAGGGTACAGCGCATGCCTTTGTTTTGTCCAAATGTGTGTAATTTTCTTATTCTGAGCCAAGAATGTTCTCAGACGACTCTGTTGGACTCACTGATGAAAAATGCGAGGACATAATTGGCATTTTCACTTCAAGAATTCATATACTAAATTCATAATGCGGTCGACGGAAAATTTCGTGAACATTTATTAATCTGGCGATCAATAAACTAGTTGATAAAATAACTATTTATGAATCGTGGATTTCCTCAGTTCCTTAAACACAGCCATATCAAGTTGAATTCTTTAAGCTACAAATATCTCATCACAACACTCTACCTCAGAACAGAAACTACTATAGTTTCTAAACTGGGACGTCTTGGGTTAAAACTTGATTGCTAACTTTATGATAATTTCGAATTCTATTTTGGCTGTAACGTACGTATTGTAAAAAAGTTTTATAATATGCCTAATTATAGTTAAGTAAGATACTAAAAGACATAATTAATTAGTTTCGATAATTAACCGATTAAGTGAAAGCTACAAAAAAACTGACTTTTTTCTCTAAAATTTCAACAGCTTGTATACTTGTGACGAATAGAAGAAGTGGTAGAGAAAAAAGGTTTCAATTTAAGAAGACAAGGCTTAGGTTAAAACTGTTAAAAATACAATGTAGAATTTAGAGGCTTACCCTGTATGTTTAAGTATATTTTGTTACCGTGTATATCATTTCATTAGTTTTTCATTCGTAGGAAAATAATTTATTATGAAAATATCGAATTTATATATGAATGTTATTTCCGCATTGTAATAATTTCAAGTTAGGTATATTATATGTATAGAAAAAAATGCTTTTGAATGTGAATATTATATCTACTTCACGTTTTCTTCGGATTTCTATACAAAAGTTCAAAATCTGATTTCCTGATATTGTATATTATTTTTTTCAATTACTTGAAAAGGGTATTTCTTGATAGCTGACATGGGAAAACAAATATGTACCTTATCACTTTCCCTAATATCAAATAGCAAGTGTATTTCATCTCAGAATCGGTAAAGGAAAATGTAGATAAACAGCATACATTTCTTCAAGACAATTGAGATTTAAACCTCAGAAAAAAGTCACCCCATTTTTCTCATTTCAAAAAGTTGAAAATTTAAGAGCTATATAATATTCCCGGTAGAGGTTCTATATAAAAGAGATTCAAATTCATAAAAATAATATATACAATGAGCATAATCTTCAAGTTATTGTTCAAAATCTAAAGATATGTCGAATTTTTCGATTTAACTCATTGAAATTAACCCATTTGTGCCCGTTGTCCCATATGAGGACGGTAAGAATAATATTTTTTTAAATTACAGTGGTCTCTTATGACGAACTCTGGTTGCCGTTTTTTTTAAATAGGCATCTAGTTCAAAGAATTTTCCATCAGTTCTAATAGATATCGCGTACTTACTATGCAACAGTTATCGAATTATCCGCGTTCATGTCGCTGCCCACATGTTGTTATTCAAGTGAATATTACTGAATATAAAAGAGCATTCAATACGGTTTTATTATTCATTTTACTTTAGGAGTTCTGTGAAAACTGTTGACATTATTTTGGGTAAGTAAATTTCAATTTTCTATACATAAGGGGTACGAAAAGTGACTGTCCTCATATGATGCCATTGGGCACTTCTCCAGTAGAGATAATTTTAGTACGGATGTTCAATATTCGCGTATTACTCGGGTGTAAATAGGATCAATTGGGTTTTGCAGTTTCGTTCAGACATATGCAACTTGTAATTCGAGCTTTTCAAGGAAGGTCCTTTAAAATCCTTCAGGCAGCAATTGAAAACATCCAATATGATGTTGTCTTCATTCCACCTGACATTGATGGTCAAACTGAGGAAAAAGATATTGATGAAGATGTTCTGATTTCAAACGATCAACCATTAGATATTCCTGGTAGATCTATTCTAACGAAGAAGGAGATTTTTTCGACGAAGTGGACTACCTGCCATTGTCTGACTTGATAAGCAATTGGAGAAATACGCAGATGATTGTGCAAGGATATTCCCTCCTGAATGGAAAAAATCGTCTTATGACATCGCAATGGAGGATACTGAGACATACCTGAACACTCTAGAGGAAGTGAAACTTGATTTAGGTAATCATGACCAGATGGAATTATTTCAATTATTTTTCGACAAGACTGTAACTGCTACCTACTATATGAAAGTAAACAGAAAAGTATGCTTTTCAGGGCATCAGGGTCAATACCTAAAAGTATAAGATATACAGAGAAAGGGCACTACCCAGCTAAAATGGATAAGAAATTGAAATGCAAAGAGTGTCATCAAAAAGTTCGCTGGCAATGTATAATGTGCAAAACAAGTTTATGCCTAGAACGTAACTATTTCTTGAATATCCATAGAAAATTATGTAATTAACATATTTTCATAATGAGAGTAGTATTTTCTGTTCTTTCATTCCACACAATAAATGTTTTGTTTTGCCTATGATATTTCCTATTCCACTGCGCTTCAGACCCCATATGTGCCCAACGTCCTCATATGAGGACACACCTTTAAATAGAAAAAAACAAGCATGATCATCAAAATTTCATCATATTCATGTTTCAACAGTTGTAAATATAGTCCATTCACGAAAGGTTGAGCACATAGTAGGCGTTTTTTTATTTATCTGAAGTTGGCAGTATTTGCTGTCATAACGTAAAATAAAGTCAACGTTGCCGAATGTAACCGGCCACGTTCGACGAGATTGCGAGTTATCAGACAACTCTATGCAATATTGACAACATTGCGTATCAATCTGACAAGAACATAACCTAAATTTTAATATACACAGTGGAATATGCCAAATTTCCATGGCCAACCGACGGCTCAACCTTTCGTGAACGGACTATATATACTGTTTCAATTCTGATGAAAAAATTCGAAAATTTTTATCCCTGGGCACAAATGAGTTAACTACAAAGAGACTCAAACGAAACTTTTGTACTGAGATACGAAATACTGGCCGTCGAATCCGTAGACCAAGTTCATGCCACCTCTAAAGTCAGACTCACCTTCACCTCTTTATTTCTTCTTTGCATCAGCTTCACACTTTTTGCATTCGTGCATTACAGTTCAGCGTTTATTCATCTACACATTATACGGGGAATCCCTAACCTCCTTGTTAGTTGTTGCCTAAATATTGACGCCTGATTTACGGTCACCTCAGGCAACACACAATACGTCGCCTAGCCAACTAATGACCTGGTAAATCATAAATTTTCCAACATATGATAAAATCACCAAATGAATGTTGACCGAAAGAACAAAAATTAATGCCACTTCAAATTTACTTATCGGTTAGGAAATGCACATTTAATGATTTGAATTGAAGTAAATAGACATATTCAGGAGGGAGTGACAAAATATTCACAGAAAGTTTCGAAAATAACAGAAAGAAGACTGAAATATCTCAAACTTATACAGAAAATATTTCATTAAAATATCAAAGTATTTCAAAAAATTCCTGAACTGTGAAATAATTTTTTTTATCTTCTTATTATCATGTTCTGGCCGTAAAATTAAAGAAGAAGATTGCAAACTCTCTATGGTTTTATATGTCAAGTCCACGCTTATGTCAACTTGTTTTCTTTCGCTCTTTCATTTCTGTGCAGTTTGAAGTTACTGTAGACAAATCAAAATGGTTGGTATATTTTCTTGAATTATCTAATTAATCTTAAAATTATTTAACTAAACGTTCAATCCAAATACTTCCATTTTCTTCCTCTTAACACATTGTTTTGATAGTTTACATGTTGGGATACCCCAAGCTAGTCTACTCTTACATTCTAACCTAATCTCCTAGCCTAACAAACAGATTAAATCCAAAATGTTTTTTCTAGTCGGAAACTACGGCTACTATCCGTACTCGGAAATTTATGACCAACAGATTGTTGGCTCGCAAACAAATGGTAGTTGATGTTCTCCACCCAGGACAACCCTCGGTCAAAAAGACTGACATCAGAGAAAAATTAGCTAAAATGTACAAGGTACGTAGATATCCTTTTCACATGTGTTCAAATATTTACTTATATTTACCCTCAGGTCACACCTGACGTATGCTTCGTATTTGGCTTCAAAACCAATTTTGGAGGCGGTAAATCCACTGGATTTGCTCTAATCTATGATACCTTAGATTTTGCCAAGAAATTCGAACCCAAATACAGGCTAGCAAGGCACGGTTTGTACGAAAAGAAACAACAAACCAGGAAACAACGTAAAGAAAGGAAGAACAGGATGAAGAAAGTTAGGGGTACCAAAAAGAGTAAAGTTGGTGCTGCTGCCAAAAAGGTTAGTCATGGAATGTTTTTAACAATAATTTGGATAAGTGTTATGGAACATGAGCTGGGTCAATTCATTTTCTGTAGTCATATTTTCATTTTGACCCAAAAAAAGGATATGATTAGATTCACTACATTGCATCCACTGAGCTTACGGAAAATAGTTCAAGAATTTCCCAAAAATGTAGTATTTATTGATAGTTTCAGTCATTTATATTTAAAGCACTTCTGACTTTTTAAGTTTATTGTCTTAGTTCCACACAATAATCTCTAATATTAATCTAAGTAATCATATAAACTTTTCATATTTTCAGGGTGGAAAAAAATAATTTCTTAGTACGTACAGTGTGCTTCCTCGTTGAAAACTTCCATTGTTTTGAATTTTCTAATCATTATTTTTGTGTGGTTTATTAGCCTATTCGTTTTGTGGTATTTCGTGCTCCTGAGTAACTCAAAAGCTCGAAATACAGCTTGCCATTGGCTGCGCACTAGCACTGGAACAGCTCAGGAGCACGAAACTCTTCAAAACGAATACTGTATATGATGATACCTCTAGTGTTCTCCGTATTAACATGATTTCCCCGATTCCTGGTTTTGAAGCATATGATTTGTTTTTAATCGCTTTTGATTTTACAATGACAACTAATACTTTATAACTTTATTTTTCAGTAATTTTATGGAGGACCTGTTTGATGAACACTACTATGTACAATATTTTTACCATGCTGGACGACAAGAAGATATTGCACATATTTTTGTTGTGATAATTTAATAAATAAAATAAAATCCAACAGTATATTTTCAATTCATGTTTCCCCTCATCTAATCATGACTAAAAAATATTTTTTCAAGTGTAGACTAATAACATTTTTATAGTTGGCATTTTTCGTATTTAAGAATTGGGCAAAGGAAATGAAAAACTATGTAGACGCGTCAAATGCAAGCCGAAAATTTCAAATGGAATTTGTTTCAGGTTATTCATAAATGAGAATTTTTAGAAATGATGGACACTCGAAGATTCATAGTGATAATCCATATCTTGTTCCGTAATCAGGTTTGTGAAGAAATTAATCGAATATAAAATCATGGCGGGATGCTTGAATATACATTTGAAATTGCATTTTCACTATTTCATTAATAGTTATTTAATCAACTAGGTTATTAAAGACAGCGACTAATGGTCAAGATATTTCAATGCGTGAGCGGAGCGAACGCGTTAATAGTTCGAGACCATTAGTCGCAATATTAATAACCGTGTTGATTACAAGATTTTTCCGACGATCTCAACATGCATAAGCTCTTGATTGAAATACATTCTCATTTTGCACAAGACAAACATTTGACAAAATGGAATTTCTATTTTCCAGTAGTTTTGACATTTCTCGTAGTGCTTCAGAATAGTTTGTGTACAGTTACCATGAGGATTGCACATTAAAATGGGTCATTAATGCTCAATTTCGTACACATAAAAATCACCTTTTATTTCGAGGTCGGCGGAAAATATTAATTTCTTAAAATTCTGAGTAAATATTTTATGGATACATTAAACACTGCCATGGCGATGTTACGCGTTAAATCTCATCTTCACTTATTCAATTAACACTTCTCTTAATGCTACCACATGAAAAAAACCTAATTTTAACATACATTATATTGCGGGGAACGCAAGTTTTAAAGTCATCATCATCATTTGAAAACAAATTGAAATAGAAGAGGATAATCAAAGATTTCATTCAATAGAGAGTTAAGTGTACATTTTATTTATCATAAATGAAAATACATATCAATTAAGTATTTCAATGATAGATAACACCCAACATTTATTAATTTATATTATAAATTACAAAAAAAATGAACAATCTAGTTGTGGTATTTCTTTATGAAACTAAACATATAAATATTTGATAATTTAAGAATAATCCTTAAAAAAATGGAATTTAAACAATACTGATCACAATGAAGTCGAGGTCACTCCAACATTTTAATAAGCTGTAACAAAAAAAATTAAATTAATAAAACTAATATATTGAATAATGAAACAATGGTTCGGTGGCTAGGAGCCAGAAATAAGAACTATTAATAAAAATAAATAAATCTACATATACAGTAGAACTCCAATTATCCGAACTCCTACTATCCGAATCGCCGATTATCCGAATCACTTTCAGAAAAAAATTTGTCCAAAAAACAGCTTACATTGACGGAGATGTTTGAGAAACAATGATTTTTATTTCTTAACTTGTACATAAGTACATTTTATTTATATTTAAAGCATGCGAAAATATCATGTTTCTTTCATTTAATTCAATAAAAAAATAGTGCAATATCAAAACGTAGCTTTTTTTCTCTCCAATGGCAATTTTATTCAAAAAACTCCGAATATTTGATTATCCGAATGGGTCCCGGTCCCCATTAATTCGGATAATTGGAGTTCTACTGTATCTGTGAGAATTGACATTCTATACAATTTTTTTAATTTTATTTTCATTGAATTTGTACAAATTCTAACTCACCATTCTTATTGTATGAACCATAGGGCTTCTGTTCGCCAGAGTTTCCCCACCTCGAGTTTTGTCTGGGTCCATTATTCATATTATTTCTGTACTGATTGAATGAGTTACCGCCTTGGTTCCATCGGCCACCTTTGTTGCCCCCAAAACCTCCAAACCTGGTAGCCATTTCGCTCAATTTGGGGTTGACAACCTGATTTAAATATCAATTAAACACTATCTTTTTTTAATTTTATTATTTGATAAATGAAAAAGCATTTAGCTATCTGATTTATTGAAAATGTAAATAAAGCAATAAAAAAATTCATCTATATAAACATTTTCATTAGTATCAATGAAAACAATAAAACCAAATTTTGAATTCAATTTTTTTATATGAACTGTAGAAAAATAATTCGAATCATTTTGTAAAATATGAAGTTAAGGTACTTTTATGATATTTATCGGCTGCCACAAATTTGAGTACAAATTAAAAGTTTTCACGGAATTATTTTGGCAGATGAAATTAATATTTGGTTTTGAGTGGATTGTTTATGTCGAATAGAGTATTTGAATTAGAGACAATATGATTTTGAAAAACATTAATAATCTGTTCGTAATCATTGAGCACAAAGTAGGCCTTTGTTTATTTATCTGAGGTTGGCAGTATTCACTGTCATAACGTAAAATAAAGTCAACGTTGCCGATTGTACACGGCCTCGTCCGACGAGCTTATCTGTTATGTAAAATTTCGGTCTTTAGGTATATAGAACTGTCTGAATTACGTTATCAATTTGTTAGTGCTGATTCACAATGGACGTAACCATAACGAACACGTAAACATACTTTGTCCGTAAACGTAATGGTCAAAGATTATATAGTATAAAGATCGGAAACGACACGACTACAGTGTATGAGCGCCATCTCTGGGTCAAATGTGAACTAATGTCACTATAGAAGGGTTAAAATTCTGGTTCTATGATTATAAGTTTCGAAATCAATATACATGGGGAATGTCATTGATATAAAAAAGTGCCAATCAATTCGTTTGCATAAATATTATTTCACTTCGAACGGCTTTTGCCGTTAGTGTCGTCTCGAAAAAAGTGGAAAAAAGATTAGTTTGTACCCTTCAGTGATGCAGATTACGAACGAGATAGTGAAACTGGATGATCAACAGTGTTTTATGGATGTATGCAGGTAAATCTATATCTTGGCTTGATCAACGTCAAACATCTGTTGTTATTTCCACGATAGAGGCAGAAATAGTGGTTGATAGTGAAGCTGCACGGAAAATGAAATGGTTAAAGTGACTATTCAGGAAAAGTTTTCCGTCAATTCAAACAGTGATGGTGGACAACGAAGCTGCAATTGAACTGAGCCAGAAACTGGAATTCCACAGACTCACTTAGTATATTATTCATATTCAATCCATGTATACATCTTACAATAATACCCTAATATTTCTGTAATATCTTCTATAAATGCATAATAAAATATTACACATGAGATACTGCATTTTATTGAAAATTATGGATTTACAATATAAAAATGAAACATCCTGAAGGGAATACGAATTTCGCATCATTTCTTATTACAGTTTTCTTTATATGATTTCTAATCCAAATTACAGATTTTATATAAAAATTGATCTTCAGTGCCATCTCTGGGTCAAATGTGAACTAAAAATGTAGTCGTTTTTTAGTACTACGAGTGTAGGGGCGTTTCCTATCTTTCTATACTCTATAATCTATGGTAATGGTGTTCAGAATGGACTTTGGGCGCAGTAGCAAATTATAGACTAAAAAGATTTCATAGCTTAAACAAATCGTCGGCTTAATATGCAAATCACATAAGTCCACTTTTGGGTGAATTTGAAAATTTGAGTTATGTCAAGGAGCTTCGTGCTCACCTGTGCAGAAATTCACACAACACCAAAAAATCTTATAGCTGACGAAGCGCGGAACGACGTTATCTAAGAATTTAAAGAAAATCACTTACGCACATCCACAGATTCACAGTTTTTTTTCCTCTCCTCTAAACTTTGGGTTTTGGACTTATGTGATTTGCATATTAAGGCGACGAAATTGTTACTTTGCGTTTCAAATTATACTCACCCAACTGAAATACAATATAAATGCCCAAACTTGTCGCTGGCCCCAAACTATTATTATTATTGTCTTGTCTATTTACGTCATTTTGACGTATTGGGCTCACAACTCACAGAATGTGAACAAATTTCTAAAATTACGGACTACCATAAGCTCAACGTAAACGTAAAAATTACAGAGCCTATTGTGAACAGTTCCATATGATTTGCATTGGTTCAACTTTGCGTTTTTCGTTTACATTGCGAGAGTTTTATGGTTACGTCCATTGTGAATCCAGCAATAGAAATCCGCGATTTATACAACTTTCTCGTGTTATTGACAAGATTGCGTATCGATCTGACAAGTAGATAAACAACATAACCTGAAATTTTAATACACAGTGCAGTATGCCAAATTTCCATGAACTACTTCGTGCTCAATATCTTTGAACAGTTTTTTTATAGAAAAACTCAATATTTCTCACCTGTTTAGCTTCCTTGAGTACTGAGATCAGATCTTTGGCATGTTTGTAATTTGATGGTGTGAAGAACGCATATGACGTTCCAGTTGTGTCAGACCGGCCAGTTCGGCCGATCCTGTGGATGTAGTCTTCAGAGGAGTGGGGATAATCATAATTTATGACGTATTTGATACCGTCAACATCTAAAGTGGAGAGTTATATTGAAAAATCTAGGACAACTATGCATCTGTGACACTTTCAAGCTCCGGTTATAGTCCTTACTTTTCGATTGAAGGTGGATTTCACTCCACTACGATCAACCAATGAGAATAGATGACACCAAAGTACACATTCCGCATATCTGATATGTCTATTATTTTGAGTACTTGAGCGCATTTAAAGCAACGTTTATAACCGAATCAAAATTTCGATTATAAATGAATTTAATAATTTTCGATAACATGAGCTTGAAAAAATTCCAAAAAAAAAATATTGTTCCTTCTATTTAATAATTCAAAAAGAGAAACATGACGAAAACGAAATAGGAAAAAATTAAATTCAAATGACAATAGTGAAAATACTAACCATGAACTAGAATTGGCCCGTTAGTCTGTCTGTTAATAATATGGAGGCACCAGTTGTAGTAGAGAAGAGCGGTAAGTTTTAAACCTAAGTGTACCTTTTTTCTTGGATATACGAAGGTCCTTACCGCTTTGTCTTGGAAATATAGCCAATGTGTCCTATATTGGCTTATCATTCCATAGGACATTAGGTTTTTTTCATTTTAAGATTAAATTTTCCAAAACGTGTGACAAACACAATGGGTACAACATATCAAGTTGTACCAAAAGTAAGAAAATCTTTGAGAATAGAGCATTACTGAATTTTTCAGAAGTTCTTGAAATTAACGATTCAAAGTTGCAAAAATACTTGGCCACAAAATGAGATGCGCATTTCACTTCTTAGCAATGTTGATTCATATTGCAAGAACATTTCAAACCTTATTAGTTAATGAAAAAAAATACTCTCAAAATTGGCTCATTGTATCATCTTGCAACTCAAGTTTACTTCTGCAAGTTGAAAATGCTCATTATTAATACGGATATCTTTTTCTAGAATCCAAGATCATTCAGGAATGGGATCGAGGATTAGAAAAAGAGGATAACTGAAAATTTCTGTCTGAAATCTTCTGAACCACCAAACTGAGCCATCGTCCAACGCTAAGCAAAGATAGCCAACATGGAGGCACCGCAGGAAAAATTGCATCCTTCGAGAAGAAGGCAATCATCACGCATATTTCAGTTTGACAATATGCTTAATCTGCATGTGCCTCTAGAACAAACAAATAGATCCCATACTGATTAGTACCACATAATTGACAATTTAAATTATTAATTTAACCTAGAAATCGATACCACAAAACGTAAAACACCAATTTCTATTAGTCCGTTAAAATCAATTTTGAATGAAATGAGTTTTATGGTGTTTTAGGAAAAAATCAAGTGAATGTGAAACTATACTAGTTGAATATCCTAACCTCAAAAGTCATTCTGTCAATTTTGACAAGGTTAGTATTGATAAGAGAATATTGAGAAAATTCAATTTGGACTACTCAAGTGAATTCTTGCCATGATTTTTATGAAATTACTCGAGTGTCCTCAAGATAAACGGAAAAAAAGTTGGTTAAACCAGTTGGGTAATTTCTGTAAATTCTGTGAGCTATTTAAGCTTAA
This sequence comes from Propylea japonica, assembly GCA_013421045.1. NCBI lineage: Eukaryota > Metazoa > Arthropoda > Insecta > Coleoptera > Coccinellidae > Propylea > Propylea japonica. Next base: position 1,830,453 of record CM024239.1, read on the forward strand.
ATGCAGCCAAAGCTGCGTTTTCAATTAAAGATCTAAATTCCTTTAAGAACATGGTTGGTTTTCAATAATGAAATTAACTTAATTCTTCCGTCGTTGTTTTCAACCTTTTCTATACTCACCAAGTCCTCTGGCAGCCACGTCTGTGGCCACCAGAATGGAACATTGTCCTCCTTTTCTGAAGGACCTCAGAACGTAGTCACGTTCATTTTGGCTCTTGTCACCGTGTATGCTTAAAGCGGGCCAGCCGTAGCTTCCAATGGTTTTTGTGATCGTCTCTACTTTTTTCTTGGTTTCCACGAATATGATTATTTTAGAATCTGCTTCTATGGTGTTTCCTATTTCCTGGAGCAGCATGCTCAATCTGAAAAGAAGCGAATGAAGAAATTGAAGAAGAAAACTCGAAAGTTTTGATGGTAATCTGAACAGAGGGTGAAATTTCTTAGGGAAAAGTGATACTTCATTTGAACACCCTGTATTTTACATTGAAAAGGCTTGGTATGGGACAACCTAGCTCATAAATGCTTCTCACAATGAGTAAAATTAGCTTATTTGAGCGCTCGTTCTTTTTAAACTAGTACTATAGTCCGTTCACGAAAGGTTGAGAGCATAGTAGGCGTTTCTTTATTTATCTGAAGTTGGCAGTATTTGCTGTCATAACGTAAAATAGAGTCAACGTTGCCGAATGTACCATGCCTCGTCCGACGATATTGCGAGTTATCAGACAAATCTATGCAATTTTGACAACATTGCGTATCAATCTGACAAGAAAATAAAGAACATAACCTAAAATTTTAATATACACAGTGGAATATGCCAAATTTTCATGGCCAACCGACGGCTCAACCTTTTGTGAATGGACTATATACTCCGTTCACGAAAGGTTGAGCCGTTGGTTGGCCATGGAAATTTGGCATATTCCACTGTGTATATTGAAATTTTAGGTTATATTGTTTATTCTTTTGTCAGATTGATACGCAATGTTGTCGATATTGCATAGAGTTCTCTGATAACTAGCAAGCTCGTCGGACGAGGCCGGGTACATTTAGCAAGTTGACTTTATTTTACGTTATGACAGCAAATACTGCCAACTTCAGATAAATGATTAAACGCCTACTATGCGCTCAAATTTTCGTGAACGGACTATATATTGTTTTGCCCAAATGTCTGGAATTTTCTCTTTTTAAACCGAAAATGGTCTCAAATGATAGGATTCGACTCTCTGATGACGAATTCGTCCGTTAGCACGATAACTTAAGAAGGGATTGTCCTAGAGACTTGAAATTTTCAGGGCTAGTTCGGTTCCCAAATGCCTCAGTTAAATTAGTTAACCACCACTTTCTTTTCGAATATTTCAGAATGTTTTTGGATCAGACTTCAAAATAAATTATATTTGGTTGTCTACTCACTTCTGTTCCTTTTCCGTCTCCTGGCAAACGTCGATAATCTGGTGAATGTTGTGGTTAGCGGACGGCTGAAGTGATCCTATATTGATCTGAACGTAATCCGTCAAGAAATCGTGCGCGAGTTTCTGAACTTCTTTGGGCCACGTTGCGGACCACATCAAAGTCTGTCGGTCGGGTCTGATTTGTTCCAGGATCTTTCTGATCTGGGGCTCGAAACCCATATCCAACATGCGATCAGCTTCATCCAGAACCAGGTAGGTGCACCTTTTCAGATTGGTGGTTCCTCTTTGCAAGAAATCGATGAGTCTGCCAGGAGTTGCGATGACGATTTCTACTCCACGTTCCAAGTCACGTGCCTGGGGCCCTTTGGGGGCTCCTCCAAAGATGCAGGTGTTGCGGATGTAGGAGGTGTGTCCAAACTCGTTGGCGACTTGCTGGATTTGCTGCGCCAGTTCTCTTGTGGGTGCTAAGACTAGGGCGATTGGTCCGTCGTCACGTGAGAGTCTTTGCTGGTTGTTTATGTGAACGATTGCTGGGAGAATGTAGGCAAGAGTTTTTCCTGAAAATGAAAAATAGATTCGATTTGAGGGAAACTGTATATAATAAAAATTGATATAAGTATCCCAAAATCAGTTTTATCAAGAGCCTAGGTTCTGCAGTTGAATATAAGAGAATATTTTCGAAGCTTTGCAAAATGAGGTTGAAATTTAGATGTATTATTACTTAAGAATAGATGTGTTTGGTCATGACCTAGCGATAATTTAAGGGCATCACATATACCTAATTTTATCGACAAAAACACCCATATTGGGATTTTACCCCCTCAGTTTTGGAGATGCTCCCTTTTTAAATTTACTTTTTAATTTTACTTGACCCTTCCTAATAATATCGATATCTTTGGACATAAAGGTCCTACAAATTTTTTTTGGAAGCCTTTTATTAAAGTGGAACAATATGAAAACATATAACTTGAAAATGTTTTGCTGTTCGAACATGACCCTTATGAAAATTGATAAAATAAAAAAAAATCTCAGAACTGTACTTTCGATGATTTTTAATAACCAAACAAACAAGTTAATCATAAAAATTGCTCAAAATGACCGCATCTGCTGTGTAGACAGGCAGTGGCCTTCATGACGACCTGTCTTGTGACTTTTGCTCGCGTAGTGATCATGTTCGAGCAGCAATAACTCTCAAATTATGTAACTTACAGCAATAATGTAAGTGTTGTTTTGTAGCTAATATCCTTGCGTGTTAAATCATTGAAAAAAAATTATACTTCAATATGCTAGTTCTTGTACTATTGCGGATTTACTAAGAAAATCAGTACATATTTTTACTGAAACTTTTTCAAAGAATTTTTTTATGGCGTTTTCAAGTTAAATGTTTTTATATTGTTATACTTCAATAAAAGGTGGTAGTATCATCTTTCAAAAAACATTTTTTTCACATCTGTAGGACCTTTATGTCCAAAGAAATCGATATTATTTGGAAGGGTCAACGAAAATAAAAAGAAAATTTATAATGGGGGCTACTCCAAAACTAAGGGGGTAAACTTCCAAATTTGGGTGTTTTTGTCGATAATATTAGGTATTTGATGCCCTTAAATTATCGCTTAGTCATGACCAAACACACTGTATATGAAATTGCAGATAGCACCAATCAAATTTTGTTTAATAGAAGTTTTATCTAACTCAATACTGAAATGAAGAAAACAGGTTTGGAAATTCCAATTGGAAACATACGTTATTCAATGCATTAGAGAGTATTTTGCCGTGCAGTTGGACAGTTATGTGAATGTTCAATGTAATTCTGTGTTTTTATAGTGGAAAAAACGACGTAAATATGGAATATTTTTGGACCTTTGGAGGCCCATATCTTTCAAACTAAGACAGACCGCCACCTGTTGGTTTCACTAATATTGTTCAGGTAGCCTAAATGAATACAATAACAGCAAAATTTCATCGATATCTGAGACCCAAAATTAGAATATTTACCCAAGCTTTAAGAAGAATTATCTTTGAACCTACCTGATCCAGTCTTAGCAATTCCAACGAGATCCTTTCCGCTCAACGCAGTGGGCCAGCCCTGGGCCTGAATAGGTGTGGGACTCTCGTAACCCAATTTAATGATAGTATTCATCACGTAATCGGGAAAATTCGCTTCGGAAAAATTCTGAATAGGATTAGGACCCCCATTTTCAACCCTTATCTCTTTAGCCCTACGATACTCCTCAATCTCGTAAGGTAATCTTTGATGTACGGCCGGATGGGGTACATAGAAATCCTTCTGGAAGGGCATCAGAGTCTCGTTAGTCCAATTAATCTTTTCTAGGCTCTTGGGGTTGTTGAAGTTGTTGAACATGTTGTCTTTTTGAGCGCGGAAATTACCGCCACCCCCGTTTCTGTTGTTGCCTTGGTAACCGCCTCCTCCGTTAGGGTAACGGTTGTTGCCAAAACCTCCTCTGTTTCCGTTCATTTGAGAACCGTAGCCTCCACCGTTTTGAGGACGGGGCTTGTAGCTGCTGTTAACAAATTGTTTAGTTCCAAAAGAAGACCTGTAGAAAATAAAGTAGGTATTAGATATTTTGAATCTGTAGTGAAAAAATTTATTGAATGAACTAGCAATTTTCAAACGACAAATATTAGAATGCAAAGGAACGGTTATTTAAGAGAGCTGATAATTGATGAATTTACAGCTTGACAAGACATTGGTGTTTGTCTAGGCTAGGTGAACAGCATTTGTTTCATGAACTAAAGCAACGTTTGTTACTGTACGTTTTTGATAGATGCTAAAAATATACAACTTGTACAAGAAAAACACAAGAAATCAGAAAAGGAAGATTGTCTATTTATCGAGTAATTTGAGATTTTATGAATTAAAACCTGTTTGATATCATCAAAGTAGTAGTAACAATGAAAAAAACCTTAGGGTAATTTGGTTACTACAGAGCGCCAAGCTCCAAACAAAAAGAAGCGTAGAGCTTTGAGCTGCTGTGGAGCAACTCTTCAAAAAGAATAGCCCTACCAGTAGGTTACTACTGTTTGAATCATATTCACTACGAATGAAGGTTTTTGTAGTTGGCCTTGTTGCAATTTTTATTCTTTTTCACTGCATTTGACTTTATGAATCTGTTTAAATCTGATGAAGATATTGAAATGTGAACTATAGGTAGAAAAGACTTTGATTCGTCATCTACTTTTGACATTTCTCAGTGTCTCAGTTTGGAATAGTAATGCCCGATTGCACCGTTCGTCTAAGCAACGTTTAAGCCCTGAAATGACGTTTCATCAATGGAATAAACGTCATTTAGGGGCTTAAACGTTGCTTAGACGAACGGTGCAATCGGGCATTAATCATACGAATCAGTTTTTTCCTTCCAGTTTTTTTGGAAATATATTAACACTTTCAAAATGAAATTTCACTAATTAAAAAAGCGATGAACATAAATATGAAATCCAAACGCAAGGCGACGTTTATGTGATGTTTTTCACCTTCCTCAGGCTTTAAAAACAGAAAACATAGATCAAAAACAATGAAAATACATCTAAAACAATTTAAAAGTGCGAATTACATTCCACTATTTCAAATGGAAAAGAATTTAACTTATATAAAACTATTATATTGATGTGAATAACAAATACATACGTATGTATTGTGTATGACTATATTTTTGTACATTGAATTTTCGACAAACAAAAATGTTCTGCCTAGAATCATTTTAATCTTTTCCATTTGAAATAATGAAATGTAGGTAACTCGCACTCGTGAATTGTTTTGGTGTATTTTCATTGTTTTAGAGAGCTCGTTCTACTTATTTGATCTGTTTTCTGTTTTTTTTTCAGTCTGAGGAAGGTGAAAAAATATCACCAAAACGTTACCTTGCGACTGAATTTTACTAGTTCCTATGACCAAAAACTTCCCATCCATATTATTTCGAGGAACGAGATAAATTGTTCATAAATATGAAATTAAAATATATTTCCTGCAATATTATCAGTTTCAATATTTCAAACTACAACATGGTAAGTCCTGAAATATCATTTTGTGATCTGTTCACATACAACACCTATTTTGAATAATGTACATATGTAATAGCAATTGCCAACCGGTGAGTTTAGAGTATGAATCAATAAATTTTCCAGAAATAACCAAGTATATCCCTGAATGGAAATATCTACTGAAATATATTTCGAAACGGTTGTACCATTTAATACTTCTTATAGAGAATTGCGTTTAGTTTACTTCGTACAATACAAATAAAGTTACTAAAGTGCTTTAATCATACAAAAACCGATTTTTAATATCCTTGAGAAAGCATACAAAATGAGCCATTCCTCATTACCCGTTACCCCAAAATTAAAAATGGCGTCCCTGTTTCTAACCAGCTTCAACTTTAGAAGATTCATAGGTCATGGTAACATTGTGAAAGAAAATGCTGATTTATTTTACATTCGTTACATCGATGTGATAATAATTCGAATAGATGAATCATTGAAATTTGCCAATTCAAAATCACCACTATCCCATTATCGTGAAATAAGAAATTTACCCGTTTTACGAAACTTAGGTATTCATCGAATCTAATTTATGTAAAAATCAACTCACATGTTTGATTATGCAGTTCCAAACTAGTGTTCAGCTTCTGAAATGAAAAAATAAATATTGACTTTACATTTCAAACAAAATGTCTACCGGTCAGTAAAGAATATCCGGAATTGCAATCTAAATTTACTTTGAAGTGATATTTTCTAGAGAATGCGTTAAATTACCTTACAAATTGTTGGATGGATAATTATATATCGGATTACAGCAAATGCTTGAAATACTGATATGAAATATTTTAAGATTCAAAGAAACCAAACGTCCAAGCGATGGTCTCTTGATTGAATGAAGAAAATGGAGGAGCGAAAGTCGGAAACGGAAACCAAACAAATTGTGGAGGGGGGTACACTCCCGGATAATATTGATTGAGGGGCTCCCTCCCTTGATTCCCCTATGCGCAAAGGACTGAAATAGCCGTAGATATCTACGGAGGTAGCCAATCATCTTGTTGATGATCTCATCATACTTTCTAAAATCGAACATGGCGGATAAAAATCCTAATCAAATTGATTGCTGTTTGAATTTTTCTGTTTTGTCAAACTGTTCGATTTTTTTTTGTCTTTGATTTAAATTCATAAAATTGATTTTGAATGTCTTCAAATTCCATTTGGAGAATGTGTTCGATAGAATCAGTGACAAATAGTTGCTATGTTGTTTAAAGTCGTTTTCCCCTCCCGTTCTCCCACTTTTCGAAAATACGGTGCTTTTATTGATTTTTCGTTTCATAAGCTGAAAAGATGAACTATGAACTGTGATAATGAATCAGGAACTAGAATACATGAATAATCATTTGCGAAAAATATTTTTATTTCATCCCATTGCAATCTTTGGTTTGGAAAATGATAAAATATTTCCGCAACATTAAAATCGCACAAGAAAGAGAGCATGTATCATGTATCCGGTAGACTCGAGATCAGGAGCTATCACTGAAAGTTATTTACTTTCATGATCATCTGTTCATTGTTTATTTGTATAAAATATGCTTGAAATATTCAGAGCGAAAACCCATTCGGATAATAACCTTGCAAAGCCCCGCTTGCTTCCAACATTGTTTGAACCAAAGATATTCTACAATATCTTTGGTTTAAACAATGCTTTCATAATACAAGTTTCATCAAAATTTTTCACAATAACGTCGCTTACAACCTACAGGTATTATATAATGAATTCTTTATACATTGCTTCATTCTACAGGAAATACTGAACAGGTCTCTAATGTCTCTGGTAATATACCAGAAGCATTGTTTAACTTAACATTGCAGAACTCAACTCAGAAAGAGGCTTGAGATGTTGTCTGCATGACTGCAGATTCTGCTTAAATATGTTCAATTTAATTACATTTCTGTATCAATATTCGAACACTACATTTATTTCTAAAAAAACCCACGATGTTTTTATAGGTAAGCACATCAAATATCAAAATTAAACAGTTAGATCAAAGATTATAATCTTTGAGTTAGATCTTTTTTCTCCTAAAACAATGATGAATTAGATCGAAGATCTTTGATCGAAATTATTCAAAATGTAAAGCTTGCTCAAAGAAAATTAATTAAATTTTCAGCAGCTTCTGCTACTCAACAACAGATGGCACTATAAATCATAATTTCTCTTTCAAATTTAACTAAACTTTCTACTTCATTACTATGTTTAAAATGAAATTATGATGGAAATAAATTTATTTTTACCTTAACTATCGTATCCTGATATTTTTGCTTTTGAAATTCAATTATGTTATAGAAGGTGAGAAAGCTAAGGTCAACAGAATCAAAGAAGAATGTGATATTGCTCTATGACTTCGACTCCGGCGCATAGACATACCGCTTAATCGATAATGAAGAATTCCTTTCCACGTTTTACCGTCACATAAGAAGGTTATCCATAATTCAGTCAAGTACATCAGTAAATATTTAATATATTTGAAGTGTATTTAAAGTGTTAAAAATTCTCAAAATATTCCCAAGTTTCACTCGATACAGGTAAGGGCAATTATTGCATTTCACTATTTTCTGCAGTCGATTATGCTGGTAATACCAGCATCTTCGCCATACCTTATGCTTGTGTCGATCATCTAAACTACAAAATTAATGTTTTATTTTACAGGTTTAAAGTGTGAGAAATACTACTACAGTTAACAAAATGTAAGTATCAAAATTTCTCTGATTTTTGTTCTTTATTATATTAATGATTACTCCGCCATTTTTGGTTCTACAAATTCTTCATTGACATGATGCTAATTATCGATTTTATGTAACGGCTGCTACGAAGAGTGTTCTATTCTCTTCATTTGCACGATGTCTACTCGTGCAAGAAAATTTCAAATTGTTCTTGGTAGCTTTCCAAATGAATTACTATTATCACGCAATATTGTTCTATCACGCGTAGAGGTAGTGCTTTGATACGGCATGGTTTTTCGGTCGATTCATTCTAACCTCAATTACGAACCTAACTGTAATTTTTTACATTATGGAAGCTTCATCCACATCCATTTATCACATTATTTTCTGGAATTTTGTTTGTTGATCGGTATATCGAGAACGTTTACTTAAATTAAACCACATAATAATTATCCTGCGTTGAATGAATAGGTTAAAGGCCTAATCTATGATTCGTTCATTTCGTTCAATTTAGGGCTGAATCGTCATTAAAAAAATTGAATTTGTGACGCCATGCAATTAATTGAATGTCTATACTAATTTTCTTCTCTCCAGAATTTTGTAATAATTTCATAACGCATGTCAGTTCAGCTTTCTAATAACTATAGACAGACCGAAGGTTATAATTATTAGATTAGACCATTGAGGCAGACAATTTAAAGATTATCATCTTTTAAATCTCATGCGCGTGTACATTTCGAATAGGTTTGGAAAGCAAACGTGAATGACGGTGGTTTTAATCATAACTTGAATTGATGAGTCATCTTTCTGCGTAAGCCGGGTTTCAAACGGTATCTGAGAATTATTGATTTTCTCTATAATGGCTGAAAGCAACGGTTACAAAACATCAGTGGATTCTTAGATACCGTTTGTTATAAGCCTATTCGTAAAAATTTTAATACAGGCTGCTTCTGTTTTTCGGATAGTATGAAATAAAAAAGGACTGCCTTCAGCCTAGACTGGCTAGAAGATTATTACCGTTCGTTACACGTGGGATGTCTAAAAGTTATACTGAATTTTTCATGGAATAGTAACAACAAACCATAAAAAATTCAATTGGAAGAATCTGTTTATTTTCATAACAGAATAACCGATTCAAGTGAAATTTATTTTGTGAATCTAAACTGATATACTGAATATTCATGCAAAATTTTGAGAGGATCGCATCATCAGGAGCATAGAATTTAATTTTTGTAATATTTGGTATCAACCTAAAGTCCCATATAAAATTTAAGTCTTAGGATTTCTCCACCAAAGAACGATCGCTCAAACGCTCCTGCTTGGGGCTTTTCTTAAATCTTTCCATAAAATGGTCTGAGGAACCACTCCTTCAATTTTTTCGGGTATGATATTTGTATTTTTATGAGAGGAAAATTCCTTAGCCTACTTGACGAAGATTTTTGAACACACGTTACGATAGCGCTCACATATAGGTAGTCCGTTCACGAAAGTTTGAGCGCATAGTAGACGTTCGTTTATTTATCTCAAGTTGGCAGTATTTGCTGTCATAACGTAAAATAAAGTCAACGTTGTCGAATGTACGCGGCCTCGTCCAACGAGCTTACGAGTTATCAGAGAACTCTATGCAATATTGACAACATTGCGTATCAATCTGACAAGAAAATAAACAACATAGCCTAAAATTTTAATATACACAGTGCCAAATTTCCATGGCCAACCGACGCCTCAACCTTTCGTGAACGGACTACAGTTTTGTCGAATGCTAGTTTTATCAACACAAGAATTAATAATCTTTGACAGCGCATCCTTACAACAGGAAAATGAAGTTTGGCCGATCTCAACTTCCATCGCCGTCTTCTATTTTCTGGTCTAGAACAAAACTTATTCTGTACAAAAGCGAAACACAGAATAATTACTATAATTATTCTGCGCCATTACTTTTTTTAAACATCTCAGTTACACGCGACTTTCTGTTTCAAATTTAAGAAACACTGCATATGAAAACAGTATCATGTTCAAGTCATCGGTATTTATTTTTAGTCATAACCTAAAATATTCGAGAAACTAAGATTACATTTTTTTCTATTGATAGCTACCATCAGTAGCTAGAACACAATGACGATATTCAACCAGTGGGTCAAAAGAGGAACCTACCAAATCATACCGCGTATCTTGAATTTGTAAGTAGAAGAAATAGTGAAAGTCACTAATTAATGATGTGAGAATGAAACGATTGCGTTACAAACAAGTATTCAGAAGAAATAGATGGAAGATTTTTTTCAAGTTAATTTTGGAAACCTACTGTATGCTTTAGTAGATCGAATATTTTTTTGTTCAATAAAACAGCCAAATTGAAATTCAGAGAAGATGCTATCCTTGATTGCGCTCAAGCTCTTAAATTTGGAAAAATATTAGATATCCGTTTTTTTCCAGGTCTTACAAACAAAACGGCGGTGGATCTTTCAAATCCAACGGATTCAGTAGTCAAAAAAGCGACTACAACGGAGGTAGCAAAAACGGATATGAAAAGAATGGTGGTGGCTACGACAAATTCCAACGTAACGGTTTTGGAAGAAAAAGCGACTACGGTAGTCAAAGAAACGGAGGAGGTGGAGGATACGGTGGTAACAAAGGGGGTAGCTGGAAAAACAGCAATGGCGGCGGTTGGAATGACCAGAAAGGTCTTGAGACCATCAACTGGACTTCCAAAAACCTCATGCCCTTCGAGAAGAACTTTTACGAACCCCATCCTAATGTGAAAAAACGATCAGCTTACGAAGTGGAGGAATATAGGAACTCTAAAGAGATCACTATCGATGGGGATGCTCCCAGTCCTATACAAAACTTTGACGAGGCTAATTTCCCTGACTACGTTATGCAACAAATTAAATCTCAAAATTACGCAGAGCCCACAGCCATCCAAGCTCAAGGTTGGCCATTAGCCCTCAGCGGTAAAAATATGGTAGGAATAGCCAAAACCGGCTCAGGTAAAACACTGGCTTACATCTTACCCGCCATAGTTCACATCAACAACCAACCACAATTAAACAGAGGTGATGGACCAATTGCTTTAGTCCTGGCACCCACGAGAGAGTTGGCTCAACAAATCCAACAAGTCGCAAGTGAATTTGGTCACTCCACCTACGTCCGTAACACCTGTATCTTCGGAGGAGCCCCCAAAGGGCCCCAGGCTCGCGACTTAGAAAGAGGCGTCGAAATTGTCATTGCTACCCCCGGAAGACTGATTGACTTTTTAGAAAAGGGAACCACAAACCTTCAAAGATGTACTTACCTGGTTTTGGACGAGGCTGACCGTATGTTGGACATGGGTTTCGAACCCCAGATTAGGAAAATTCTTGGTCAGATCAGACCCGACAGACAAACCTTGATGTGGTCTGCAACATGGCCGAAAGAAGTTAAGAAATTGGCTCAAGATTTCTTGAACGATTACATTCAGATTAATATTGGATCGCTTCAGCTTTCTGCCAATCACAACATCCTTCAAATCGTTGATGTGTGTCAAGAAAATGAAAAGGAATTCAAGTGAGTATATTATTTTTTATTTCAACGAGTTGAAACAGGTGCTTTGCAATGTTGACATAACAAAAGATTTGCATCATAAAAATTGTTTAGGTTTGAAACTGAAAGAAATGAGAAAAAAACACATGTATTTGTAGCAAACTTCAAATAATTATAATAATAATATAATAATAAAAAACGAACAAATATAATAAATAAAAATAGTTATTAAAAATTAAGTATTAAACATAATATTAAAAAAGGAAACAAATGGTACTCATTTATTAACAGTTATTTAAGTGTAACAATTTTTTTCTGCTGTTTGTATTTCTTATTCAAAATGATGATCTACTGATTCCGATTTTTTATGACGAAGTCCTAAATTATCCTCTAAGAAGAACTGATTAAATTATGATGTATATCTGAATTTGTGTTTTTTCAATTTCAATATTTCATTTTTTTTTTATTATTTACAGATTGAACAATCTCTTACAAGAAATAGGCGACAATGTTGATAAAGACTCCAAAGTTATCATATTCGTAGAAACGAAAAGAAAAGTAGAAGATATAACTAGAGCTATTAGGAAATTTGGTTGGCCCGCAGTTTGTATGCACGGTGACAAGAGCCAACAGGAGAGAGACTACGTATTAAGACAATTTAGGAACGGAAAATCAACAATTTTAGTAGCGACAGACGTAGCAGCCAGAGGTTTAGGTAAGTCCTTATACCACTTCAATGTTTTTTAAATGTGACGGAAAGAAATGATGAAAAATCTTGAGTTCAAATGGCTGGAGTGCCTTGAGGTCATCAGACTGTCGATTGAGAATGATTATTTTTACGATTTCTGTTGTCAATTTTTCAGAATTCTCCGATCCTCAACTATTTCTAACATAGATTAAATTTTTCACAAGTCAATAGTTTAGGGCGACTTTTTTTATTTGATTTTTCAAAAGTTATCAACAAAAAAATTGTGTCACTAATCTATGCTTACCAGTACTAGGCTAAGATGGTATGCAGGTTATGTTCAAGAATATAAATACTCAAATGTGGTAAATTTGAAGACCCAATGACGAATATGTACTTTATATAAACTAATATGGTAGACAAATTCAAATGAAGCGCCTAGTGATTTATTCATGAATTAGATTTTTTTATTATCCTGCAAATAGAAGACGTGGCTTGAAATTTTGATGATAACATTTTATGGTCCTAAAACTTTTATTCATAATAAAAATTAATTTAATAGATCATGACAAATATCTTCAGAAACCTCAAGTTATTGTGATTATTGAAATTGCATATAGAATCTATGCAATTTTGGCAATAGTTTAATGTTTCAGATTTATTTTGAATAATATGATTTATTGAAAAGTCTTAATTTATAAAATACATTTATTTGAGCTGGTGTTTGAAGGGATGCCAATTGTTTGAGGATGTAAATTTTTTTCTGAAATGTTGGTTATGTATAAATTGAACATTGTTTTATTGTTAGACCAAAATATATTGAAATGTTCACTTAAACTTGTTCATTTCATTAAAGTATACAACATACTTTTGTTAATTCAGTATATTTTGGTTGAAACTGTTCAGTGCAGTTTATGATCGTGTTCAAAATACATTTTAAGAATGTAAAGATAACTAATCAGTCTGGATGTCCTTTTATCTGTTTCAGAGGCACTTGCAGGATAAGCTTAATTCTTAAGCTATGTAGAAATCTGAGCATCTAAGTATGCTTTGAAGTTGTGTTCTCTAAATAGGATGCAATTCCTGATTTTCTGCGGTGCCTCTGGTGCCAGGCTAGGCATTTAGCCTTGGACGATGGCTCGGTGTGTGTGGAGAGTTAGAGTCTCGTAATATCTTTCAGCAAGTTTTGAGATGAATGGACTGTACGATGTCTGTTCGCCCAATTGAGTTTGGGAATTATGTATCGGGTAATTTTTCTGAAAGATGAACGAGCCTGATTTTCCATTCTGCTAGTACTGTTGCCAAAAAAAAAATCGTTGACATTGAACTTCAAGATCATTTCGGATATAAAATGTCCGTCTCCAGGGTTAGTATTTCATTATTTTAGTATTTTCGAGAGACTGTTGAAGGGTTTAAGTTGATGAAAAAGTCTACTCTTGGATCTTTTTTTTTTTGCTTTCAAATCAAGGGACAAGCGCGCTAAAATTCAACCAAAGGCCAATCAAAAAGTGTTAGCGACTTTAATTTCAACAGTCTCTTGTACTTAACCAAGAGTTAAGCGCAAACTTATAAATAAAGCGCAACTTTGTATCACAACATGGTGATATCTGAATGCAATAGTGAGACAAAGATGTAATTTTTTTAAGATTATAATACAGATGTATGAAAAAATCATGATCATGAGAAACATGGCTTCCAACAGTGAATAGGTTTTGACAAAAGAACAGAAATTTTTTCTTTAATTCCATGAAAAAAATAAGGTTTCAATATAGAGGGATACATTACTGCAACATTTATATCATGTTGTCATACAAAGCTGTGTCTTGTTAATTCTAGTGAGCGCTTTTCCCTAACATAACCTATTAGGGTTAACCTTAAGGATTAGCATAGGTACAAGAGTGAACTTGACTTATTGTAACTTTTTTGCATATGAAGTTAACATAAGTCATCAATCATAAGCTCTATGCTGAAGCCTTAAAATTGGCCTTCATCATCATACTAATATTAAGGTCACTTTCCTTTGTCATTAACTCAATCAATTCAATAGATTTCACTGAACATTCAGAACATGATCATAGATTTTCTTTTTGATCTTTCAAAAATACGACTACAGTGAACTTGGCCTTCTTGTAGGTAGTTCATATATCCCTTTGATAATTCCTAGTCCAGCTTTTTCTTCACATTTGATTATCTTGACATTTCAGTAGTGGAATAAAAATATAATTAATGGCATAGAAGGTTACGTTTGTGTATCTAATGTTCTTGTTAAATTTATTTCAAAGAAAAAGCTACCTACCACAACATGCCATTTTTTATCTACCTGCTAGGGTTGGGTCGAACTAAGATAATCAATTGTTTGTATTTGGGATTTTTCTCATGTTGCATTTTCGTCTGGATAAAGATAATAAATTTTATTCTTGAAGGTTCCACCCAATCCTAGCCTTCAAGATTTTTCCTAAGCGCATTCATTAATTTGTAATTTTCTATGTAGATGTCGATGGAATCAAATTCGTCATCAATTACGATTATCCAAATTCGTCAGAAGATTACATCCACAGAATTGGAAGGACGGGTCGTTCTAACACCACAGGAACATCATACGCATTCTTCACATCAAATAATTCCAAACAAGCTAAAGATCTCGTATCCGTCCTTAAGGAGGCTAACCAGGTAGGTTTCATTTTTATTACTTCAAATTTTACATTAACTTCAAAATATTGGGCTTCTCAATATGGCTGCTGGGAGCTAAGAGTTAACAAAATGATTTTCTTCTTGAATAAAAGTGATTTATTATTCTATTCATTAAGTATAGCCCGTTCACGAAAGTTTGAGCCGTCGGTTAGCCATGGAAATTTGGCATATTCCACTGTGCATATTAAAATTTTAGGTTATGTTGTTTATTTTCTTGTCAGATTGATACGTAATGTTGTCAATATTGCATAGAGTTCTCTGACAACTCGCAAGCTCGTCAGACGAGGTCGGGTACATTCGGCAATGTTGACTTTATTTTACGTTATGACAGCAAATACTGCCAACTTCAGATAAATAAACAAACTCCTACTATGCGTCAAACTTTCGTGAACGGACTATATGTACGCCATCGTATGGTTGCTTGATCAATTGTGGAAAAGCAGATCGTTAAATAATAACTAATAGTTCATAGTTAACTCCCAGCAGCCATCTTGAAAAAAGCTGTTTGATGGACTGGCCAATTATTCTGTTGGTCACATTTGGCTAAGTAACCGAGTATTCTAATGGAACATTGTGACTGGATAAAAAAACTATTTACTATTATTGTTCCTTACTTGAAGCATAGTAATTGTTTCTTGTGTTTGAAATCTTGATTTTGTTATAGATTGTTAACCCCAAATTAGAAGATATGGCGAAGAGATTTGGTGGATACCAAGGTGGAAACAGAAACAGCAGATGGGGATTTGGTGGAAGTTACAGAGGCAGAGAAAATCAACCCAAACGTATGAAATGGTAAAAAGGTAAGAAAATATTCTATTTTTTATCTAAGATCACTTGAATTTTTCAGTCATAATCGTTGAATAAAATATGGTATTTCTAATTAATTCCCAATTAGAATAAATAGGCTGTAATCACTCATCAATATTTTTTTTGCAGGTGACAAAAGTGCAAGATCTGACAGTATTCCAAGATGCATTCCAAGTGCGTCATTCAGTTTATTTATTATAAGGATAACTTTTTTATTGTGATACACTCAAAATGTAAATACCCGTTTTTTGTCTATATTGATTTCAAATCTGTAATGCTAATTTATTAGTTTTTACGCAGATGAGATTTGAAAATAATAAAGCAACCAAAGAAACAGAAACTATTTAGTTCTATTATGTCTAACCCCCAACAAATTTTTATTATCTGATTTCTATTGCGCATTTCCCGAATAAGTCATTTAAGAAATAATGGACCGTCAGAAAAATCATAGCAATTAAAAGTAAACATCATGCTGTCACATGAAAAGACTATGTTTCAACATACTGGAAAAACCCATTCAGCGAGTTTATGTTTATTTATTTAAATAAGTCAATTAACAAATAGGATTAACGCATAGCATGTAGTTTATAGTCAATATAATCCAAATTTTTGATTTTGAAAATGAATTCCCGCATAATTGAATTCGCTATCAATCCTACTTTACTAAAGAAACCATATTGAAAAATTTAATTCTTTATGATCATAATCGGCACTCAAAATAGATACTAAGTAAGATACAACAATACAGTGAACTTCCCATAACGAATTTTGTACAAGACATTGCACCTTGAATCCAAATTCCATGTTTAAAACACCCTCTAAAACGAAGTAAATCCTCTCCATAACAAAATATTCACTCCTTGAAGTCTTCGAGTGTGTAAGGGTGGGTTTTTTCCGGACGTGCGTAATAAATCCCGATCTCAAGCTAAATCATTATGGCGGAATCCTTCTGAAACAGTTTTAAATACACCCCTGGCTGATTGGTTTCAATATAACCATTATGCTAGCGTGAAAAGTTGTGCGAAAATGTCTGAAAGCAAGTGCTTAAGTTTTGAATGATAACTTAAATTTATCAGTGAAGCCGACCGCGACATTGCCGACTATAGAAACAAATTTTCTTTACAACGAATTTCTTTTGCGGATTTAGCGCTTTCGTTAGAGGGAAGTTCCACTGTATTTCCATTTCCACCAAGAAAAAATTATAGTTCCCGTTTCAACACGCTTTAGACTCGTAAGTAGGTTTGGATGAGGAAGGGGGTAAATAATAAAATGATTATACAAGTAATAAATGTAATCTAAGTAAATTATTAATTTTACAACCTATTAATTCTGGGAAACATTTAATGAACAAAATTTCAATTGGAATTATACAATCATGAGATATCCTAATTTGATCTTCAATCTATTAAATTCATTCATATTGACCCTTTGTAATTATCTACAAATTTCAGTTTAATCATATTTTAAATTAAATTGCTTAGAACCTTCAGAAGAAAAAATAATCCAAATGTAAAGAAAATATTAATCACAGATAGAACACATATTACCCAAATATGCAGTAAACATAGGATTATTTCAAGAGTCAACAAAAATTAGGATAAATTATGTCAAAATTGCATTAAAATATATATACTATAAATTAATTTAATCATAATGTGTCTTGATGCACTTGCATTAGGAATGCATCAAAAATACTGCGGCGCATCAATCGAATTTTCATCCCATTCAATAATCTGAAAAAAAAAACAATATTTTAGTTCTAAAGAAGTGAAAAATTTGTAATGTATACATTATCAAGTCAATGTTTGCTTGGTCTTATGGTTCAAAAAAATATCAATGATTCATTTTCAAAATTCTAGAATTCAATAATTTGGGAATTCACATCTGAAACATACAATAATTTGAATTACTGAAAAATATCAGTTTTAAGAATATAATATTTGAGCTGAATCAAGGAAGCATCTGACAACATTGAATAATGACCCATTATTCACTAGTGATTAATGTGTATTATTATGATGAAGCGACTTGAAGCGTGTATCGTCCCATTTTTATTAATGGCGTTGTTTCTACTCGTCAAATGTCAAAAAATGACAGCTTCAAACGTATTATCTACCGAAATAGCGGGCTTTTCAAAATAGCAACTCTTATTGGACAACCCTTTATATTAATATATGAGCGAACAAACATATAATGGGTAGATTATACAAATCATGGATAGAAGCATTTTATGAAAATAACAATAATTAAACAGGAATGGAATGAATATGCAATGTTTCCCCAAAAGAATCTTAAAAACTATCAACAACTAACGAGAAAATTCAAATCGAAACTTATCAGTTGCGTTCATGGTCATGGAAAATAATTTAGAAGAATAACGATATAAAAAATTACTTACTGTCTCCCCTGTTACCCCCATTCCAGCTGTGGTTGTTATTGTGGCTTCTGCTGTCCCCTTGGCCATTACTGAATCTGGTATTCGGTCTGGGACCTCCGCCGCTCCTGCCGAACCCTGATCCCATCCCCCTATCTGACCCGTGACCATTCATACCTCTACTGCCCCCACCACCCATTGGTCTATTGCCCATGCGCGAGGAATCTTTTCCGCGAAAACCGCCTCCGTTATCTCTTTGGCGGAATCCTCCTCCACCGCCGCCGCCCCATCTGTTTTGTCTACCACCGAAGCCACCGCCTCTGTTAGACATTTCCATCAATTTAGGGTTCACTATCTGCAAAGAAAGAAGAAGTTTCGTTTATTAAAGTCGGAAACCTGCTTCGGAAATTATCAACAATAGTTGATTTTATTTTTTATGATATATTATCAAATATTTAACAATGATATTAATCAATATTTCACCTACAGCTACAAAAGACATCTGCCTAGATTTCTAAGTCCGAATGAATTTAGAATGTCTGACATGTCTGATACCCTAACATAGCAGTAGACAAACTGTCAGTTGAGTAAACATAATCAGACGACAGCTGAGAGTGACTCGAACAGAAGCCTATTACATAAAATTTAACTTGAAATGAACCCAACAGTATTTTCCTGAACTTTCTGATTTAAGGCCTCTACTCTAATAGACATAAATATGTAGGGAAACTTGAGGATGGGATCCAGACTTGATATGTGTGGACACCGAAGGCATATTTCCCGAATTTCTTTACCTCGTCATAAGCACTCATGTTCTACTGAAAAGCAAGGTAGAATCATGCCAAAATGACAGGATATCGTTCAGCTAAAACAAAATGTTGTGAAAGCGAACAAAAACAATTCCAGAATCAAACTGACATAAGACCAAAAGTAGAAAATTGAAAAAGTCCTGAGGTGAAGTCAACTCTTTTTCACATCCACAATCTTCTTATTTCAACATCTTTGAAGTTATAAGCAGAAATTAATTCTGTTTCTTCGAAACCTTTGATATTTGGTTGAATATAACAATAAGTTCTTGTAGGGAAACTTGAGGATGGGATCCAGACTCGATATGTGTGGACACCGAAGGCATATTTCCCGAATTTGTTTACCTCGTCATAAGCACTCATGTTCTACTGATAAGCAAGGTAGAATCATGCCAAAATGACAGGATATCGTTCAGCTATAACAATATGTTGTGAAAGCGAACAAAAACAATTCCAGAATCGAACAGACATAAGATCAAAAGTAGAAAATTGAAAAAGTCCTGAGGTGAAGTCAACTCTTCTTCACATCCACAATCTTTTTATTTAATATCTTTGAAGTTTTAAGCAAAAATTAACACAGTTTTTTTGAAACCTTTGTTATTTGTTAGAATATAACAATAAGTTCTTGTAGGGAAACTTGAGGATGGGATCCAGACTCGATATGTGTGGACACCGAAGGCATATTTCCCAAATTTATTTACCTCGTCATAAGCACTCATGTTCTACTGATAAGCAAGGTAGAATCATGCCAAAATGACAGGATATCATTCAGCTATAACAATATGTTGTGAAAGCGAACAAAAACAATTCCAGAATCGAACTGACATAAGACCAAAAGTAGAAAATTGAAAAAGTCCTGAGGTGAAGTCAACTCTTCTTCACATTCACAATCTTCTTATTTCAATATCTTTGAAGTTATAAGCAAAAATTAACTCCGTTTCTTTGAAACCTTTGATATTTGATTGAATATAACAATAAGTTCTTGTAGGGAAACTTGAGGATGGGATCCAGACTTGATATGTGTGGACACCGAAGGCATATTTCCCGAATTTATTTACCTCGTCATAAGCACTCATGTTCTACTGATAAGCAAGGTAGAATCATGCCAAAATGACAGGATAATCAATCATATGTTAAACAAGCGCACAAAAACAATTCCAGTACGAACATGAAATATCTGTATATCATTACAATTTCCATTTGCGTATTGAATGACAGAATATATTCAATTTGGCCTTTTTTCAAGGAATAACTACTATATTATTGTGGGTAGAAATCAGTTTTGAACCAACATTTCATATTTGTTTTCATATAAAACAAAATTTTGTAGAGAAACTTAGGTATCGGATCCAGACCTGGTATGCGTGGACACGATAGGAAATTTTCCCAAATTTTATTTACCTCGTCATAAACAATCATATTCTACTGAATAGCAAGGTAGAATTATGCCAAAATAATGACAGGATATCAAATTGTGGGGAAACTTGAGGATGGGATCCAGACTCGATATGTGTGGACACCGAAGGCATATTTCCCAAATTTCTTTACCTCGTCATAAGCACTCATGTTCTACTGATAAGCAAGGTAGAATCATGCCAAAATGACAGGATATCATTCAGCTTTAACAATATGTTGTGAAAGCGAACAAAAACAATTCCAGAATCAAACTGGCATAAGACCAAAAGTAGAAAATTGAAAAAGTCTTGAGGTGAAGTAAACTCTTCTTCACATCCACAATCATCTTATTTCAATATCTTTAAAGTCATAAGCAAAAATTTACTCAGTTTCTTCGAAACCTTTGATATTTGTTTGAATATAACAATAAATTATTGTAGGGAAACTTGAGGATGGGATCCAGACTCGATATGTGTGGACACCGAAGGCATATTTCCCAAATTTATTTACCTCGTCATAAGCACTCATGTTCTACTGATAAGCAAGGTAGAATCATGCCAAAATGAGAGGAAATTTTTCTACAAAAATCAGACAGTTGTTTTAATGTGACGAAACAACGATATAAAAAAATGTCTTGAAAAGTGCTATCTTACCTGATTCGCTTCTTGCAGAACAGAAACAAGATCTTTGGCCTGCCTGTAGTTGTTCGATGTGAAGAAGGCATAAGATGTTCCAGTGGTGTCAGATCGGCCAGTACGACCAATTCTATGTATATAATCTTCAGATGAATTAGGATAGTCATAATTTATAACGTATTTGATACCATCCACATCTATCACAAAGAAAACAATATTGATAAAGCTGCAATTTTTCATTTTAATGTGCAGAAAAACACATTAGTAGTTTTCATGTAAACTGTATTATTAAATGAACTCTACACAGTTTCGAATTAATGAATGAGTATTTGCCCAGTTTTGCCACTATCCCATTTTTATTCCCAAGATTTAGCCTTTATTCTAGCTGATGTTAAATTTTGAAAATAATGATGAAAACAGGATGATAAACTCACAAGTGTACTCAATTGAAACTTAATCCAATCAACAAGAAAATCATTTTATATTAATATCAAAATTCGTAATATAATATACAATTTTAATTCTAATATGAAGTTACAACTATCAATGTGAACCAGTATATGACTCTGAAAACACCTCAAACCGTTATTTGACCAATCAAAAACACAGATAAGATGACGTAACTAGTATTCGCGGGGTGACGATTTGAATAATTACGAGAAAAAATGTATTGTCGAGATTTATCAGTTTGTGAGTGACCAAATTGAGTTTGGAATGTACTAAGTGGATTATAATGATTTCTTACGATTGGATTACGTTTCATACTGAAAAAGAAAGCTAAAAGAATAAATTAGCGTAATACTAACCATGACTCAAGTACTTTCAAAATTCCACAACGATATGTCTTGGTTTATAAACTAAGGTTTTTCCGAGTTTGCAAAAATTCAGCATAACTGGAGGGATGGAACTGCTGCAGTGGACACATTCCGTGTACGTGTTTTCATTGCGTACACTTTTAAAACATTAGTCGTAGTACACTGCAGGACCGACAGGAAGACAAATTCTATATAAATTTGAATGACATCTGTTTGATCTCGGCATTTCGCTCAAAAATGTATCTTCATCCCTCGATGATTAAAGCTGAGCCGAGGCACACATTGTGTATGAGAGGAGGAGAGTAAAGGAAGGACAGGAAAAAGAGAATTGTGTTCCAAAAATTGAATCGATTTATATAAATCTGTATGAATTTTTTTAGAAAACATCATTGTAGACAATTGAGAAACTCTTGAAATATTTTACTCAACCAATATACTCTGTGAATACTATCATTTGAATTTTCTTGCAATATACTCTGAAATAACGAACTGACAACGCTGCAAAATTCTGCCGGTTATCCCTGTCGGGTGGCGCTATTCGAAGCAAAATAATGGAATATCATAAAATGTGTAAGTGAAATAACCTCAGATTATGAAGTAAACATATACAGATGTGGAAGAAACGGATGGAAACACAGGAGTTTCAGTGTTAAATTCAAGCAGGCTCGGACTCCAGTGGAACAGTGGAAGAATCGAAACCTCGGAGCGATACGATATTGGCTGGTCTGTTGGAATGGCAGTCTGTAGTGGGGAAGCGCGCAACGATCTAGGATCGAATATCGAATCATTCGAATCGAAGAAGAATCAGTAGGTTTGTTTTGGTTACGCTTCAGAACTGATCCAGGACGGTTCGCAAGTGCGCACATTCCGAATTTGTGTTCAAAATTCACAACGGCGCATGTAGGAACCGTCCTGAACAGTTCTGTACTCGAAACCAAAACAAACCTAATAACACTCCAAACGGGAGATGGATAACATCGCATGTCTATTGAAAATGAATACGACAAATTTTCTCCACTCTTATGGGCGCCATGGGCGGAAATTATTTGCCTCAATGAATGAAGCAAATAATTTCCTGTGAAAATTAATATTCAGGTTCTTTTTCGCCATAACTGGTTTGAAAATAAAATAAATTCTACGAAAAACAAAAATAAATTAAAATAAAAAAAAAAAAAAAAAAAAAAAAAAAACAGAAATAATTTC
The DNA here is from genome assembly GCA_013421045.1 of Propylea japonica. Lineage (NCBI taxonomy): Eukaryota > Metazoa > Arthropoda > Insecta > Coleoptera > Coccinellidae > Propylea > Propylea japonica. Next base: position 1,853,505 of record CM024239.1, read on the forward strand.
ACGAAAATAGAACTGGAGATCTGGGGGGGCCACCATTTGATAGTTCCGTTTGTGGTAATGAGACGGTCAGAAAAAGGCGTTCTTAGATATTGTGTGACTACGCTGCGTTATGACTTGGGCAGCCATCCTGTTGAAACCAGACATCATCAAAATTAATTGGTAGCTGTCGAACTGTCGGAATAATTTGATTCTGTAATAGATCCAAATATTTTGCAGCGTTTAGGTTACCATCGATGAAAAATGGCCCTATCATGTAATTACAAAGCATTCCTGTCCAAACATTAAGTTTTTCAGGATACTGGGTACGCACAGGAATACTCAGGTGCTTATTCTCCCTAGACCAATATCTTACTACAGATGGGTTATGTTTTCTATGCAATGAAAACGATGACTCATCCGTGAATTAGATATTGCTCAGAAAAGAACTACTCTCATTCTCTTTTTCCATCATCTTTTCACAGAATTACATTTTTTCGAAATGGTCTTCTGGAAAAATTTCCTGAGAGGTTTGCACCTTATAACATTTGTAACCATTTCTTTTCAAAATATTCCGAACAGTTTTATCGCTCGAATCGACTTGCTGGGTAATTTTTCTGCTAGAACAAGGTACACTGGTTTCAACAGCAGCACACACATCCACTTATCTTGCCAAACGATTTTCACTGACGGTCTTCGGTGGTTTATCAATTCTGCAATGAAGGCATGTTCGTAAACAACCACATTGCTCGAACTATCCGACTATTTTGGAAATAGCCGAAGGTGAAGGTATCGGCCTATCTTCAAAAGCAACAATAAACGAATTTATTGTCTTCGCAATTCATTGACCACAGAAATACTTTATTATTTGAATTTTCTCTTCAACCGTATACAGTTTGGATTGCCACTAATTCAATCAGCGGATTCCGCGTAAAGAATTGCAGCAGGAGCAGAGCGAGGCTTCCCCACTACAGACTGCCATTCCAACAGACCAGCCGCTTATTCAAAATCGCATCGCTCTGAGGTTTCGATTCTTCCACTGTTCCACTGGAGTCCGAGCCTGCTTGAATTTAACACTGAAACTCCTGTGTTTCCATTCGTTTCTTCCACATCTGTAGATGCCCCTACTGCATTGTAATCAACCAAGCATTAGAGTGAGATGGAAAGCATTTCACTGCCGCACTAGGGTGAAGTCATAAAGTAAACAATAAGTTAGATTTTCATTTCTACAATTTCTGAATATAATACAACATTTTCGTAATTTTGCCATTGCTATAATTACCGGAATACTCTTTAGCAACAATAAACCGCCACCAAATCAGTGAAATAATTCAGTTTATGAACATCAAATCGAAATGAAAATGTAAACGACGCAGGGAGAAAGTAAACACTAAGAGACGATGTTGCAATTAGTACCATTGCAGGGAAGCCGTAGACCAATTATCCCAATATGGAATAAAGATACGGCACAAGTTCGCAACGCCGAATATTGTTCGTGTCCGTAAACAGATTCTACTTGGCTGCATCGACAAATGCGTGAAGACATCTCTAGGTTTACTTTTTACTCTGAGGAAATAACTCAAAATCTTAGCAAACATCTTTTTTCGTTTACAGATTCGTTATCTACGGCCATAATCTTGCAAGTCGCGCATTTTTTCATGAAAATTCACGATATATAGCTTCACGTAAACAATTATCAACAACTGTACATTGCTTTGTCTGTATACCAAACAAATGAAAGTAAAATATGACGCGATTCATCGTTAACTTCTAATGTTAACTACCCTCTTCAAAAAGAATACAACCATAGGTAATAAAACAACTATAGGGTGGAAAAACTTAGTTAAAGATGGAAAGGAACGAAAGATGAAGAAATAGGAGTGAAAAATAGCCGGATAAGGAAATTCAGAGTGTGTCCTAACAAACATGTGCCATCTTTGATGTGAGCGCGATAACCTGGACGCTCAAGTCACATCAAATCTCCCATCGGTCATCCACCACCTCAACTGAACCACTGCACCACCGACCAACGGGGGCCGCGAGTAGCCACCCAGAGGCACCGCAAGAGGCAGAATTGCATCCTTTTTAGAAGAACGCATACTGAGGCGTATTATTTTTCATTATTACTCATTTAGCGTTTGCGCGCTTTCACTTTTTGATATTTAGAATACGCTCATCCTGCATGTGCCTCTGAAACAAAAAAGGGGATACCCAGACTGATTAATCATGTTAAACATTCAAATAGTTATTGGAAGAAATATAATCTAGTTTAACAAAATAGTACTGTAAAGAATGACCATATTGAATATACAGTGGAACTTCCATATAATGAACCTCTGTATAACGAATTTCGTACAAGACATTGCACCTTGAATCCAAATTCCATCTATACCCTCTAAAACAAAGTAAATCCTCTCTATGAGCAAATATTCAAAGAACATTACTCTTTGAATGGGTATTGGTAAAAAGGTATAAGGGTGGGATTTTCCGAATTTTTTTCCGGACGTACGTAATAAATCCCGACCTTAAACAAAATCATTACGGCGGGCAGACATCCTTCTGAAAGAGTTTCAAATAGACCCCTGGCTCTTTGGTTTCAATCTAACCATTACGCTAGTGTGAAAATGTCTAAAAGCAATTGCTTAAGATTGAATGATAAACTTAAATTTATCAGTGAAACAAGTTTTCTGTATAACGAACTTTCTTTATAACGAATTTTTTTGTGGATTTATCGCTTTCGTTACAGGGAAGTTCCACTGTATGTAGGTCTTTAATAAGATTATACAAGAGGATTCCCTCTTTTCAAGATATTAATAGGACGAATACATCGATGTGAGAAAATTAAACTCCGATTAGAGTGACAAGTTGATGCTAGCACAAAGAATTGGAATTATTTGGAAAATATTTCTGTACCCTCAAAATAAACTCTGTCTGAAATATGTAATTTGTCAGAGTTATTCTTGAAAGTTGAGGTACAAAAACAAACAAGCTTTTATTGATTCATTTCCTATTCAAACTCTAGCTATACCACATTAGAGCTGATAAAACAATTTTCGTCTTGTTTCATATTATATTCATCAATATGCCAAAGAATATATATCTTATCAATAAACTTCCATCAGCATGGAGAGAACTTGAGGTGAATTCTTTGAGGAAACAACTGAAACGTCATGTTCAAGAAAACCCACCGTACAGTATAAGCATTGCTTTTGTGTAAATTTATTTTGACTTAATTACTATGTAATTGTTGATAAATATCATTATCATCACAATCCTAGGGCCAATAACAATTGGACAATACAAGACTTTTCAAAGGTTGAATGCTGTCCATACTCAAGTTTTATCGGTATGGAAGTTCACATCGGAAACATACGATATTCCATGAATCACAGGAAAAACTTTTGCCGTCCAGTTGAACAGTGGTATATTCGACAGTTCTATGTACTACGTTTATGAAGAAATGAATGGCCTAGTGCGAATACTGTTGTTGTCTCTATCGAATCAAGTATCACAGGCAGCTCAACTCATTGGGAATCCAAGAATTCAACGTGTTAGGCTATGTGTAATTCTCTATTCGAGTAATTAGGGCTGCCTACCATACTGTTTCAATTAGGCCACTCCCAACGATAAGAGAAAGACTACACTATTCGCACTGGATCATTCATTTCGTCAGAAACGTTGCGCGTAGATAATTCGAATTACCACTGTTCAACTGGACGGCAATTTTCTTTCTGATACATTGAATATCCGTATGTTTCCGATGTGAATTTCCGTTTATTTGGTATTAGTATTGTAAGTTTCGAAACCTTTGAATATTCTCATAATTTTTTTCTAACAGGATTTGAGTATGAATCTTCAATAAAGGGTGTTTTCTCAGTAGAGTGATTAAATCAAAATAAGCATAGAGTTTTAGTAAAATAAATTTGTAAATACATGAAAGGTTTCCTCCTTATGCAAATTATGATTTTAAAATGATATTTGAACTGAACAGCTATCAAAATTTTTACTTTGATCTACTTGTATCATGTTTGTCTTTGGTTATATTACAGATGATTCTTCTTGTAAGAAATGAGGATTATGTCAATGGAAACTAACTTTCTTTTAATAGTAGGAAGAATATCTTGTTATTTTACGTACATACATTCCAGTAGAATTAGTCAGACAAAAATTTTATTATTCCTCAGGTTAATTAACTGTTTCACTTCACATCCTCATATTTATGTTATTTTCTTTCTCAATTAAATAATTCAAAAGAAAATATCAAAATGTTATCTTTGATCAAAATTAGTTTCGTTAATATATCACCCTCTGATTAAAATCCCATATGCTAGATGGTTCCTCCAATCAAATATTTCGAATAATTATGAAATTCAAGGTGCTAATTGTCACTGTTACAATAATTTTCAGATAAAAACCAGTCTGGAAAATCCGAAGGCTACTTTCATGCCCAAAGTCAACACTTTCACCCCAAACATTGAAAATTAACTAATCATTAATGAACTTCTGAAACAAAGAAGTCCACTGAAATTATCAACCAAAGTCTCAATATAAAAAACCCTGTTCAGTTTGGTTAAACTATAGACAAAAAAAAATCATTTCATTCTTTTCACCGATTTCAAGTTAAAACTCGACTTACCTAATCCTCTAGCGGCCACATCTGTTGCGACCAAAATGCAGGATTTTCCATTTCTAAATTCCCTGAGTACATAATCTCTCTCTTGCTGGCTCTTGTCTCCGTGCATGCAGACTGCCGGCCAACCGTATCTTCTCAGTTGTCTGGTAATGTCTTCCACTTTGACCTTCGTCTCGGCAAAGATCAGAATTTTGGAGCCAGGTTCGGCGTTGTTGCCGATTTCTTGGAGGAGAACGTTGAGCCTGAAAGAAAAGATTGTTATTCAAAAAACGTTCCCTAAATAACAGGAAGTTATTGGGGTTTATTGGGAAATATCAGTTCTTCTTAGAGGTTTAATATTGTATTTCATCAAACACTGTCAGATTATTGATTCATCATGAAGAAATTTTACAAAAATATCGAAACTGCAGGATAATATATTTTTCAGATTTCAGTCCCAACATTTTCACTTTTCTAAGAAGTGCTTACGATTTTATTAGTAGACAAACTGATTTTCTATTCATAGCGACAGGTAGACCCAATATTGAACAAGACGATGGGAATTTCCAGAAAAAATTACACTGCGCAAAAAAATTAACGCACATTAGCCTTTTCCCAATGAATATGCTCTCTCTCGCAAAATCCAAACGCGCCCTTCAATGGGCTGGGGTAAGAGCTGGGCCTCTTGTCGCGACACGAGGCCTTGAATCATATTCTCTGAGGCGATTTCTTATTGTCTGCTGATTTGCACCCCATCAGTTTGCTCAAGCTGATTTTGAAAAAGGCGAGCGGTTGCAAACAGTTGTCTCAACAAAGAAACTCGCAAGTAACGTTCTTGAATGGCAGTTGTTACCCGTGGTCTACTCTGTCCTGGTCTTAGGACATTCATACCTGTCTCCCTGAATCACTGCAACATTCTGGACACACTTGTATGGGAAACTCCAAACCTTTCTGCAATTCTTGTGTGTGTCCACCCTTCTTCTCGCAAAACTACCGCTTTGGGCACATTCCTCTTGGGTCAAATTGCGTGTTACGTGTTGCATAGCGATCGAGTGTAGAAAATCAAACGAAAGAAAAACTAATGATCAATAGAATTGATCGAGAACAACTGATATTTGAATGCAGCCAATACATTCAAAATCTGATAATCCCACCTTTTTTATTCCTGCTGGGAAAAAACATCTGTATTGAAGAAAAACGTTGAAAGTGGATAATGTATGCATGCATAATTCTGATAAAATAAGTATCATTGAGAACACCTTCTAGAATAAATTTAAGATTCCCATAATGTGCGTTAATTTTTTTGCGCAGTGTATTTTAGAAATAATGGACCCTCAGAAAATCATAACATCATCTGTTTTTTGTTATGTAGTCAGGTGTTTGAGATAAAAAACTATTGAAATTAAAGAAGTAACATTAGTTCAAAAACTGTAAACTATACATTTAACTTACTTTTCGGGCTTTTCAGAATCTTGGCAAACATCAACGATCTGCAGAATATTGTGATTGGCCGACAGTTGAAGAGAACCAATGTTAATCTGGATATAATCGGTCAAGTAGTCTTCAGCCAACTTCTTGACTTCCTTAGGCCAAGTGGCAGACCACATAAGGGTCTGACGATCGGGTCTGATCTGCTCGATTATCTTTCTGATCTGAGGTTCGAAACCCATATCCAACATACGATCTGCCTCGTCCAAAACGAGATAGGTACATCTTTCTAAGTTTGTGGTTCCTTTTTCGAGGAAGTCAATAAGTCTGCCTGGAGTGGCGATGCAAATCTCAACACCTGAAGATGAAAGGAATAATTCGTTTTTGTGATTCTTCTTGGCAGCAAAATTCGACAATATGTTACATAATGTATATTATTGAACAGAAATATACTGCACTCTGATCAAACCTCGAATATTTGTTAGAATATAAAATAATTGAAGTATTCACAAGTATATTTCCGCTAATATTAATTTTTAAAACAATTTTTTAGTCGTTCCATAAAATATAAAGTGGACAGAAATATGCTATTTGAGATTTAGACCACTATTTTTACTTTATGTCAAGGAATCTGATGACAAGTTATTCAGTAACAAAACATTATTTGAGATGAATTTCTGTGAAGTAAAGACCGTAATAATCAAACATTTAAATCAAAATTTTTGTAGGGAAACTTGAGGATGGGATCCAGACTCGATATGTGTGGACACCGAAGGCATATTCCCAAATTTATTAACCTCGTCATAAGCACTCATGTCTACTGATAAGCAAGGTAGAATCATGCCAAAATGAAAGGATATCATTCAGCTATTGTAACAATATATTGTGAAAGCGAACAAACAAACACAATTCCAGAATAGAGCTTGCATAAGACCAAAAGTAGAAAATGAGAAGTCCTGAGGTGGAGAGTCAATCTTTCACAGCCACAATCTTCTTATTTCAAAATCTTTGAAGTTATAAGCAAAAATTAACTCTGTTTCTTTGATATTGGTGGTATGTGGAAAAACAATAAGTTCTTGTAGGGAAACTTGAGGATGGGATCCAGACTCGATATGTGTGGACACCGAAGGCATATTTCCCAAATTTATTTACCTCGTCATAAGCACTCATGTTCTACTGATAAGCAAGGTAGAATCATGCCAAAATGACAGGATATCATTCAGCTATAACAACATGTTGTGAAAGCGAACAAAAACAATTCCAGAATAGAGCTTGCATAAGACCAAAAGTAGAAAATTGAAAAAGTCCTGAGGTGGAGTCAACTATTTTTCACAGCCACAATCTTCTTATTTCAAAATCTTTGAAGTTATAAGCAAAAATTAACTCTGTTTCTTTGATATTTGGTTGAATATAATAATAAGTTCTTGTAGGGAAACTTGAGGATGGGATCCAGACTTGATATGTGTGGACACCGAAGGCATATTTCCCGAATTTATTTACCTCGTCATAAGCACTCATGTTCTACTGATAAGCAAGGTAGAATCATGCCAAAATGAGAGGATACCAAAAAAGCAAATCAATTATAAGTTTCAGTCAATACTCAGTAATATTATACAGGGTGTTTAAGTCGGGTCTCTCTTGACAGTCGTAAGAACTCTTCAAAAATCATTCATTTGAGCGTGAAGATTATTTCGAATATTTTGAACATCTGACAAAAAGAATACTCTATAAGGCCATGCAAAAAAAATTGTTCATTTAAAAACTCCCTTATCCAAATTATTCATATAAAATATTCGAAATTGTCCCGTTTGTTTGATATGCACTAAGTTTTGCCTGCCTCATTATTGAAAAGAATAGTTTTAAAAACTTTTTCAACGTATTCGTTATTTCAGTTATTCTCCCACATTGACATCAAGGAAAAAAGGAATATCAAAATCATGTCTACCAATTCACTATTAGAATAAAATTGTTAAACTCATTCGGTAACACATGCGAGTTATCATGGGAATCCAGGCCCGTAACTTCCGAATCATTTTTTTTGGAAGGGGTTGAAATCATGTATAAAAGATTGTAGGTACAATGACTTAATTTGATAAGTTTCATCACCTGAGGACTGAACTCAAAAAAATACTTTGTATATAAAATATAATCTAATGCTTCTAGTGAAACAACAACTAATAAGGCTTTGAATTTCAAGTCATTTTTGCAAATGTACATGGAATATATCCGGACATCATTGCAATTTCCTTCTTGTATCGAACAACGTACATTATTTGATTTGGCATTTTTTATGGTATAACTATTATATTATGGTGTGTAGGAATTAATTTTGTTCAAAAATTTGATGGGTGTTTTCATATAAACAAAATTCTTGTAGGGAAACTTAGGTATCGGATCCAGACCATGTATGTGTGGACTGGACATGATGGGAATTTTTCCCGAATTTCTTTACCTCGTCATAAACACTCATGTTCTACTGATAAGCAAGTTAGGAATCGCGCCAAAATAATGACAGGATATCAAAATGAAACCACAAAAACACCCAACGTAAAAAAAAATATACCAATATTATGACCATCCATAGCACATTAAGGAAATGAAGTCAAATATGTGAATAAAGTGTTTGTTTCTCTATTGCTCAGTTGCAGGAACGTCCATTAAAATTTAAAGGTCCATTAAACCCTTAATCCTCCATTAGTTCCTTGTAATAATGGAGGATTAAGAGTTTAAGGACCTTTAAATTTTAATGGACGTTCCTGCAACTGACACTATATCTGTATATTTCAATCTGATTGACCACAAATGGGCTGTCACTGGAAGTCATTGCAGTTCGTCCCAGTGAACAAAAAACAAAACTAACAATTACTTCAAAAATGATATAAAATTAATTAAATCCTCTGTTAGATGTGGTCTTCACTTCTCAGAAATTCATTTCCAAACAAAAACTCTGAAAAATTTGCACTACAACAAATGTAAAGAAAATTTCAAATAGGTTTACATAATCAATGAAAAATTGCACGATCTGGCACCAATGCCGCAACAATGGTTTCTGGCATCATGGCATTTGTTCAGTAAAGATGCTCACAAACCGCATTGGAAAGTTATGGATTGTTAAGTTTATCAACTGGATAATGTACTTATAGATGGAGCTCACAAAACTGGCCATGAATAAACCCAATTGGATGACCTAGCAAAATAAAAATCAGGAAAAAGACTCACCTCTTTCTAAGTCTCGTGCCTGTGGTCCTTTGGGGCACCACCAAATATACAGGTGTTCCTAACGTAAGACGTACGACCAAAATCTGAAGCTACCTGCTGTATCTGTTGTGCCAACTCTCTTGTCGGTGCTAAAACCAGAGCGATTGGACCGTCACCCCTTTGCAGAGGCGGTTGGTTGTTGATATGAACGATAGCGGGTAAAATGTAGGCTAAAGTTTTTCCAGAACCCGTCTGGGCTATACCAACCAGATCTCTTCCGCCCATTGCTATGGGCCAACCCTGAGCTTGGATCGCCGTAGGAGCGTCATAACCTGCAATTCAAGAAAATTTACGATTCACTACTTGTGAAAAACTAAAGAGTTTTCAAAAATGAGGAAACCCATTGTACAAAATATCAATGAAACCGAATGAATAAATTTAAATTTATTTTATATGGCGTATTGACAGTAACATTTGTAATTATGTATGGTAGGCTGTGAACACAATAACACTTTGAATGTAAAGATAACAACTTGAAACTAACAATAATAATAACATAATTTTTGTGTCTGTAATGCATGGAAGAGTCTTTGATCCCAATATATCATGTTAACTTTGAGCTAACAAAATAGAAAAGCTCTTATAGTATTACAGGTGAGTATATTTCCAAATTCTTAATAAGTTATTCTCAGATAAAAATTATTTTGGAATCTCAATTTCAGTCTGTATTTCAAAATACCAGCATGTTGGGTTTGTTAGTATAAAATAAAGCAAACCTAACCAGGGTTGTATAAGAATGAATATCCCGATTTTTCTATGATAACTTTCCATTGAATATTTTATTGAACGATTTATGGCGACAAGATATCTTTTAAAAATTTTTTAAGGCCATACTGTAGTGAATAACACTGTACATTTGTTGGACATCGCAATATGTTCAAAATCTACTGCATTCCTCCATTTAATATAGCAAATTTAGAGTAAAATAAATATAAAAATGTAGGGAAACTTGAGGATGGGATCCAGACTCGATATGTGTGGACACCGAAGGCATATTTCCCAAATTTATTTACCTCGTCATAAGCACTCATGTTCTACTGATAAGCAAGGTAGAATCATGCCAAAATGACAGGATAATCATGTTAAACAATCTCATAAAAACAATTCCAGTACGAACATGAAATATCTGTATATCATTACAATTTCCATTTGTGTATTGAATGAGAGAATATATTCAATTTGGCCTTTTTTCAAGGAATAACTACTATATTATTGTGGGTAGAAATCAGTTTTGAACCAACATTTCATATTTGTTTTCATATAAAACAAAATTTTGTAGAGAAACTTAGGTATCGGATCCAGACCTGGTATGCGTGGACACGATAGGAAATTTTCCCAAATTTTATTTACCTCGTCATAAACAATCATATTCTACTGAATAGCAAGTAGAATTATGCCAAAATAATGACAGGATATCAAATTGTGGGGAAACTTGAGGATGGGATCCAGACTTGATATGTGTGGACACCGAAGGCATATTTCCCGAATTTATTTACCTCGTCATAAGCACTCATGTTCTACTGAAAAGCAAGGTAGAATCATGCCAAAATGACAGGATAATCAATCATATGTTAAACAAGCTCACAAAAACAATTCCAGTACGAACATGAAATATCTGTATATCATTACAATTTCCATTGCGTATTGAATGACAGAATATATCAATTTGGCCTTTTTTCAAGGAATAACTACTATATTATTGTGGGTAGAAATCAGTTTTGAACCAACATTTCATATTTTTTCATATAAAACAAAATTTTGTAGAGAAACTTAGGTATCGGATCCAGACCTGGTATGCGAGGACACGATAGGAAATTGTCCCAAATTTTATTTACCTCGTCATAAACAATCAATATTCTATATTCTACTGAATAGCAAGGTAGAATTATGCCAAAATAATGACAGGATATCAAATTGTGGGGAAACTTGAGGATGGGATCCAGACTTGATATGTGTGGACACCGAAGGCATATTTCCCGAATTTCTTTACCTCGTCATGAGCACTCATGTTCTACTGATAAGCAAGGTAGAATCATGCCAAAATGACAGGATATCATTCAGCTATAACACTATGTTGTGAAAGCAAACAAAAACAACTCCAGAATCGAACTTGCATAAGACCAAAAGTAGAATTGAAAAAGTCTTGAGGTGAAATAAACTCTTCTTCACATCCACAATCTTCTTATTTCAATATCTTTGAAGTTATAAGCAAAAATTAACTCCGTTTCTTTGAAACCTTTGATATTGTTTGAATACAACAATAAATTCTTGTAGGGAAACTTGAGGATGGGATCCAGACTCGATATGTGTGGACACCGAAGGCATATTTCCCAAATTTCTTTACCTCGTCATAAGCACTCATGTTCTACTGATAAGCAAGGTAGAATCATGCCAAAATGACAGGAAATTTGAATACAAAAAGCCAATGAGTTGCAAATACTATTAGCAGAATATTCCCATTCCTAACAAACAGATCAAAGTTAGAACCATAGTCTATTCATATTCAAGACGGAGTAATACAACCAATTTCTCGCATTAATGGTAAGATCTTCGCAGTGGAAATAACAGTAGCACTAAGAATAATTCAAATAAGCCTCAAGCTCTATTCTAAAAAACCATAAATCAACAGGTTTTGCAGAACAATCACCTTTTCAATGAAAAGGATGTTAGTTTGCTATACTGTGTTAATAAGTGATAAGACTATTTGGAGATTCTTTCAATTAAAAAATCTTTAGAGAATAAGGAAAATTTAACAAATTCCCAGGTACTCTTTCCTAGTATTAGACACTGTTGTAAAAATGTGCCATAAAAAGTGACAGATGTTGCAATTGTAAAAATTGAACCTCTGTGATTTTAAGTTTAGTTACTTTTTGTACTCCTCTGAAGATGTTGTAATACCGAAACACGTGTCAGATTTCTGAATAAACTTGTGAAATATAAACTAAGTGTACTTTCAATATAAATTCTTAAGTTCTGCTGTCAGTACGATCCTACAAGCAGCAAGAAGAAGATTATAACGATTTACTTTTCTTCATCTTAAATTTGAATGGAGTATTGTTAATAAAAATGAGTGAAACCACTCTTTACTTGTAAAAATTGAGGGCCTTACCTTGCCTCTTGATTTCCTCCATAACATAATCAGGAAAACTGGTCTCTGAAAAATGCTGGATTGGGTTTGGAGCATGGTTGCCATCCACAGTGACTTCTTTAGACCTGCGGTACTGATCTACCTCGTAAGCTGATCTATTTGCAACTGAAGGATGTGGTTGATAAAAATCTTTAGTGAATGGACGGAGATCTCTGAGGTTCCAATTTATTTTCCGTAACCTGTTACCTGCACCTAGATTGCCTCCCTTTGGCATTGACCTTGGTGGACCAGATCCAAAAGAACGTGGACCATTACCACCTGAAAAAAACATTAATAATGTTTTTTTGTGTTGAAGATAAACATTACTATTATATAAGTAATCAACAAAATGAATAATTTGATTTGAAATATGTAGGGAAACTTGAGGATGGGATCCAGACTTGATATGTGTGGACACCGAAGGCATATTTCCCAATTCTATTTACCTCCTCATAAGCACTCATGTTCTACTGATAAGCAGGGTAGAATCATGCCAAAATGAGAGGTCATTCGGTTACAATGCATGATTAATATAGTCTGCATTAGAACTTTAATTGGCAGAATACAAAAACTACCCTATTACCGATCGAGTCTATTATTATGCAGTGTATCAACCTTTTTATGAACATATTGTTATACCTGCAGGGCGACTTCCTCCACGTCCAAAAGAACCACCCATACCTCCTCTAGGTCTTCCACCTACACCACGAGGGGGGCCACTACTACCCTTGTAACTATCAAAACCATTCCTTTGATTGTTGTTGTATGAAGTTCCACCGTTCATACTTCGGCCGCCAGCGGTATTTCCGCTGCTACGGAAACCAGGCCCACCGCCAGTATTGTGTCTACTTCCGTAAGACCTAAGAAGAGTATCTCACATAATTTTGAGTCTAAATTACAATATTATTCATTTTCACCAATATGGCGTCCATGTCAAAAAATATAAGATCCAATTTGTACTCACATTATTTGATGTGGAAGATCACTTGATGAGAAAAATTATAAAAAACGTCTATTTAGATGAATAAACTGAATATTTTATACACAAAATTATAATGTCCGTTCTAAACAGACAGATGTTATTTGTTAACGAAGTAATCTTCTCAATAATCAAGGACACAAAGGCAGGAAATCTTGCTGATGTATTGGTTTTTCGGACGTCCAATTTCAGAGTGGGAAGTGCGCAGTGAACGACGCATAGCACCGATTTCAAATGCGTAGTGGATCTGCGCATAGATGAAAAAATCTTTCTTCTTCTGGCAGCTTTTTAAATTATAAATTTAAACATTCCTACAGGTCGAAAATCTATCCGAAAATGTAATAATAATGTCCTATACTGAATACTACAATTGCGAATGACTACCTGAATTGATTTTGAATGTGGAATTAATTGAAATTGTTGATTTCATTCAAATTGATATTCAAATATTCCGGAAACGGATACGACTATGAAAATCAATGTACGCCTGTGCGCAAGAAGGCTGTTGTCAGGTTGACGCACAAGTTTGCGCCGCCAAGTTAAAAAGGTGTTAGCGCTTCTGGTTGGAGCAACATAGGTGAGGCTCCTCGAAAATTTCGTGGAATTCTACGTTATTTCTATTATTCTTATTATCATTTATTTTGAGGAACCAACTGAACGATTTAAAATTAATGTTGAAACTATTTTTGGGCTTCTCTTGAGATGAATTCTTTTTGCAGATTTCGTAAGGATCAGGAGCCATTTCATTGATAACAGTGGCCCAATTAACGAATTACACAATGCAGTACAATGTATACCCAAGTAATAACATGTAAGTTTCTTAAAGAAAACCGTAGGGTAAACAGATTTACCGAATCGTTTCTAATTGTATAATATTCAATGAATGAGGGCGATCTCACTTGAAACTGACGTGGCCATTTTGCAAAGTTGCAATTTCTAATTTAGGTTGCGAGACATGCTTTTGCAGCCTTTTCGGATTTCTTTGGGTTGGTATTGGCCTATTTGTTTCAACTTTGAAATTGTTGGATATTATTTGCGATGATATATGTATGTTCTCATGTATGGATAATAGGAGAGAATTTCCTTTGATATCTGCATTCATATATCATAAGTTGTTCTATCCTTCCAAGTTCCAATAGATATTAATTCAAGTTAGGTACTCCGAATAGGTTTTATATCAGAATTGGTGTTGTGTAAGAGCAATCTTACTGTTCCTATCAAATTTTATGTTGACCTTATTGATTACAAATCAACCAAGTGGGAGGAAATTATTTACTTTCATATTTCGGCATATTTGTTTAATTAAATTCTCAAAATGGCGGCATGTGTCCGCCATATTTAATTAATTCCGGTAATTCTTAACAAACTATTCAAAGCCGACGTTTAATTTTGATTACTCAATGTACTTACTATCAAGAATATTGCAGTGTTTATATACTATTTGAAATAATTCCTTTCTAAGTAATAGAGTTGGATCTTTTTGACCCAATGACCTTGTGTTAATACCTATGTCCTAGTTGCTGTAAAATTGGTGTCTTGGTGTGAAATAGAAAGTTAAAAAAAAAGGGGATTTTACGAAAATTGGGGATGAAATGTAACACAGTAATGATTTAAACTTGGTGTTGTATACCCTGTGCAATTGAACTTTTCCACTTTTGGTCTTAAAAAAACAGATCAATGATTCGGTTAAATTTTGAATGCGCGGAGTGCCAATATTTTATTCTCAAATTATGTGAGGATAGGGATGAGCTATCAAACTTTATGGGAGTTTGAATTCGAAATGAGAAAACAGTTGTAATCAGAATTGATATGAATGTCTCGTTACTGTTTGAAAAAATCAAAAACAGAATGTGGTCAAATGAATTTTCGAGAATATGGAATCAGAACCTGTATTCTCGATAAGTGAACCTCGATACGAGTGCAGATGATTGGAAATGGGATTTGAGGGAATAAAAAATATTCCATTCATCAAATGTTGCGTCTAATTCTTACGTGTTCCAAAGTTCATTTAGTTATACTGATTGGCTTTTCCTACTGACTTGATTTCATCATGCTATTATTATTTCGGCATATAATGCTTAAATTTGGGTCCTGAAGAAGGTTTACATGACTATAAATATTCTCCAATAAAACCGTGAGAAAATCTTTTATGTTTAATATTTAAACTTGAGCCTAAACATACTATTGTCATATAATTTGGATCTACATTCTACAGTTCGTTCATTTGTCAAATTATTTGTACCTTCAATTTAGTCCTGTTAAGCATTATTCATAAAATAAATTCAATATTGAGGAAAAGATTTATGTGACAACGAGCACTTAATATATTTCTCAAAGCTGCATAATGGGTGTTTAATTAAAGATTCGAACAGTATCGTAAAATTTCAGATTAAATTGCATTAGTTTTTGAGCGTTTTTTCAACATAAACGAGTGCTATATCGTTTTGCCCAAATGTCTGTAATTTTCTAATTTTGAGCCAAAAATGGTCTCAAACGATAGGGATCGACCCACAGATGGGGAAACCGGAGTCAATTAATTTCTGTCCGTAGGGCCGTCCGTTTGTAAACACTATAACTTTCGAAAGGATTGTCCTAGAGACTTGAAATTTTCAGGTTAGGTTTGGTTCCTTAATGCCGCGGTAAATTTCGTTAACCAGCAAAATCGTACAGGATGTTCCATAAATTATAGCTATTTAAAATCTTTGTTCCTGAGTATCTCTGACTGAACCCATCGAAATGAAATTTTGCGGCCAAATGCAAGATATAGTCCGTTCAAGTAAGTATCATTCTGACAAGAAAATAAACAATATAACCTAATATTCTAATATACAGGGTTGGGATAAAGTTCGGCACCAATTAATATCTTTAAAACGGAAAGGACGATAATTTTGAATTTGGTAGCTGAGTGTAACCACAATGCATCTGATGAGCATATTTTCATTAATGAGATACTTCCGGTTTAACCGGAAATGTCTTAAATTTTTTTATTTAAATGGGACACCCTGTATATTTCTGCAGATTCTGAAAGTGCACCTTGCTTCGGATCTGTCCATATCGGGTTCCATGTAAAAACTCTCTGTTAAAAGAAGTAATTAAGTCTTTCTGTACATTAGAGAAAAAATCCATTCAAATAAATAAATCGTTGTTATTTGTATCAATAGTGAGAAATAAAACGAAATACTTTGTAGTAGATAACTCATTCTGCTTTTCATGACGTATTTTGTATGAAAATATATAAAAAGAAAAAATTCAGCTTTTACTAGTAGAAAAAAATTATTAGAAATGATTAAAAAAAAATCATTTTAAATGTTCGAAGTGCTTGCCATTCACCTCCTGACAATATGCTAGTCTATTAACAAATTCTTGAGTAACTTTTCACAAGACTTCTCCATGTATAAATGCACATTCATCAAGAATCCGTTGTCTCAATTCTTCTTTTTACAGATAATTTTTACATGGAACCCGATACGCACAGATTCGAAACAAGGTACACTTTCAGAATCTGCAGAAATATACAGGGTGTCCCATTTAAATAAAAAAAAATTTGGTCATTTCCGGTTAAACCGGAAGTATCTCGTTAATGAAAATATGCTCATCAGATGCATTGTGGTTCATTACACTCGGCCGCCAAATTTCAAAAATATCGCCTGTTTCGTTTTAAAGATACAGTGGAACCTCGATATAACAAATCGGAAGGGAACCAGTAATATTCGTTATATCAAGTAATTCCTAAAACTGAGGTTTGTTATATTGAGGTGAGGTTGGTCCAAATTTGTTATACCGAGGTTTTATTCACCTCGACATTACGTACTCATCTTGTTATAGCGAACTAATTTTGCTCATATAAATGAAAACTCATTTTTATCAAATTATTCATTTATTTTATATTTTCTTTTTCAAAACAATAAAGTGAGTAGGTAAGTTTTTTTTTTCAAAAATTCGCAGAACAAAATAAAAAGAGGTGAAAAATCAACCAATTGGTATAAAAGCCTAAATCTAATTTTATTCATCTTGATTGTGAAAAACTAATAAATTGTAGTTCGTTTTCCACGGTTTCAATCTATTGATGTTTGAAGGCAAACCAATTTCGTCGGAAAACTTATCTTTAGATTTGAAAATTGTAGCCAATGAACTTGCGGGAATCCCGAACTTTTTAGCTATGTCTAATTTTTTTGTAGAAGGATTTTTGTCAACATAATTAATGATGCTTCGCTTTTCTGCGACAGATAAGGAACGCCTTTTACGTTTCTGAGCCATTGCAAAAAAGTGAGGAGCAACACTGATTACTTTCCATCAACTAACTTCGTATTTTACGTAATACGCGTCGAAACCTGCCGCGGCTGAATCACATATATACCTGGTTATTGGTGAAAACGTTATATAGAGGTTTTGAGTTGACGAAATTCGTTAAGTAGAGGTATTCACACTCTTTTAGGTAGTTAAAAATTCGTTATAAAGAGGTTGTTCGTAAAAATTTTTCGTAATGTAGAGGTATATTTTACATTGACTCTTATGGACGATTCAAGGGGATTATGAAAAATTCGTTAAATCGAGGAAGTCGTTATATTGAGGTTCGTTATATTAAGGTTGCACTGTATTAATTTGGTGCCGAACTTTATCCCAACCCTGTACACAGTGAATATGCCAAATTTTCATGGCCAACTGACGGCTCAACTTTTCGTTAAGATAAAAAGCCTCATACTGAATTTTGTGGCCATAGTGCTAACAGAACCTTAAAAAATTCAATCTGATTAGAGTGAAATTTATTTTGAGGGTGAAGATTTTTATACTGGTTCATGCAAAATTTCAAGAGAACCGCATAATCAGAACCCTAGAATAATTTTTTTTTAATTATCCATTTTTTCGAATAATTCAGAAATTTTCCAGTCAATCACTCAGAAATTTTGCAGTAAAATGTTCAATACCAATATAAAGCAGTACCTACTGAAAAACTCGCGAGATCTCTATATATAAGGTGTCCCGGAAAATGTGGAAAATCTCTCGGATTCAGATATAACATAAAAGAATAAGATGACAAGTTCCCATAATTTTTTTTCCTAGCGGCCCTCTCTACGAAGATACGACCTCCTAAATGACGCCACTGGAAATTCATTTTAATGGAATACATTCCAATTACTTCTTTCATTATCTTTTTTTCGAAAACGGTTCATTTTATCGACATAGAACAAGAGTACCTTTTCTTTAGCTTAATGTTCAAGGTATCCAAATTTGTTTTTTTAGCACCTTATCATACAGGGTGTTTAAAATGTAAGCATTAAAATGTACAACCCAGTCCGCCCCTGGTAAACCGAACAAGCTAATTGAAAATTGAGTGCCGTGATTTAAGAGGTCCTTGATACTATTAATCCTATCAAATTTTCATCAAATTATATCGAGTAGTTTGAAACTTATTCCATTAAAATGGATTTCCAGTGGCGTCATTCAGGAGGTCGTATCTTCGTGGGGAGGGCCGTTACGAAAAAAAATTATGGGAACTTGTCATCTTCATTTTTTATTTTCTATCTGAATCCGAGAGATTTCTTCACATTTTCCGGGACACCTGTAGAATCAGTTATTTATTACTCTAGTGGACATGGATTTCTTGACCTTCCAAGAAGGTTCAAATGATATTAGTTATTTTCTGAGAAACAAAGAAGCATGTGGAAATAAATCTTCAGAATTACTTTAAAGTAGGTCAGTAAAAAGCAATTTTGCAAATAAATCCCGACAGTTTCAATGATCACTTATTTTTGAACCGTTTTCTCGATTCCTAAAAAAATTCCTCCCACTGATCATTAATTTTTCCAAGGAATAGGTCAAGGCCAGAACGCAACGAACACCACTATGGAAAACAGTCAAATTATTGGTGTGGTCCGTCACAACACAACATAGCTCCAGTTCAGGATTTCGGCGGTCCAAACTCCCAAATGAAAAACATGAAATACAAGTCGCAAGAACAGCAATTGCTCACACAGCCCGACTGGACTCAGACAGAGTTGAAACCGTTCAGGAAGAATTTTTATATTCTGCATCAGAATGCCAAGAATAGAACTCCAGAAGACATTGAGCAATACAGGAATGCTAACGATATTATTGTCAGAGGCAATGCGGTCCCACAGCCTAATTTTTGCTTCGAAGAAGGGAGCTTTCCGGACTATCTGATGAATAGCATCATTAAACAAGGTAGGAGGGGGTCTGTTTATTATTATTACTCTTTAAATTATGAAAATGATACATTCACTGATTATTGAAATGTTATTTTTGCCTTTACTGTTCAACATTACTCATCCGTGATCAGGAAAAACACTTGACACTTCTTAAAACACTTGTCAAGTAACGAAAGTTGATTTTTTGAAAGTTTAAAAGAGTGTATCATGATGACAGAGGGCAAATACTGGCCGTAGTGTAGAATGGTAAATTCGAAAATGATAAATAACAAATTTCGGCCGATATTAAAACCCGAATCCGGATTTCATAAAACTCCGATCACAGTGATTAATGAAATGTCATCTTTTCAGTTCATTTTTGACGTAAACCATCGACTTAATTCAAAATCAACGATTTGATTACCTGATCAAGCTTCACGAAACCCACTGTAAGGGTGTGTCAAATTACGCGGTATTTTTAAAAATAAATAAAACGTAGAAGTTATAGTCCGTTCACGAAAGTTTGAGCGCATAGTAGGTGTTTGTTTATTTATCTGAAGTTTGCAGTATTTGCTGTCATAATGTAAAATAAAGTCAACGTAGCCGACGAGCTTGCTAGTTATCACAGGACTCTGTGCAATATTGACAACATTGCGTATTATTCTGGTAGGAAAATAAACACATAACCTAAAATTTCAATATATACAGTGGAATATGCCAAATGTCATGGCCAACCGACGGCTCAAACATTCGTGAACGGACACTGAATTCGTCTGGGTATTTTGACATCTATAGTACGTTCACGAAAGGTTGAGCCGTCGGTTGGCCATGCCATTTGGCATATTCCACTGTGTATATTGAAATTTTAGGTTATTTTGTTTATTTTCTTGTCAGATTGATAGTTTTCAATATTGCATAGAGTTCTCTGACAATTCGCAAGCCGTCGGACGAGGCCGGGTACATTCGGCAACGTTGACTTTATTTCACGTTATGACAGCAAATACTGCCAACTTCAGATAAATAAACAAACGCCTCCTATGCGCTCAAACTTTCGTGAACGGACTATGAGTGTGTTATATGACATTTATGAAAATGGCTTGTAGAAAATACAACAAGCAACAACGCGTTCAAATTGTTGAATTATTTGACGAAAATCAGCGTTTTGTGAAAAGTGTTTTTAGAATATTACGTGAATTTCATGACTTACATCTGAAAGCACTATTGGTTAAATTATTGAAAAATTTCAAGAGACCAGTTGGGTGAAAGATCACAAAAGTAAAAAATACAGGCATAGCGGTCGTTCACAAGAAAATATTGATTTGGTTCGTGAAAGTGTTACTGAAGAACCTAAATTGTACATCAGATGACGTTCACAACAGTTTAGACTTAGGCTTAAGTTCTGAAGGCATATAAGGTTCAAATAACACAAAACTGAAGCCATTTGATCATTTATAACGTCGTTGTCCGGAAACGGTGATGTCAATTTGCCATCAAGATCATGTGATTTGACACCGTTGAACTATTTTCTTTGGGGTTATGTGAAGAGCCAGGTCTATAAGAATAATCCACAATCGGTTCCAGACTTAAAGGATGAAATTATTCGTG
The DNA here is from genome assembly GCA_013421045.1 of Propylea japonica. Lineage (NCBI taxonomy): Eukaryota > Metazoa > Arthropoda > Insecta > Coleoptera > Coccinellidae > Propylea > Propylea japonica. The sequence goes on from CM024239.1 coordinate 1,874,636, forward strand.
TCATAGGCGAGATAGAGCTTCAATTATGTCAAAATGTCATTGAAAATTTTTACAGAAGTGTGGACATCTGTAGAACTGCAAGAGGAGGCCATTTGGCAGATATTATTTTTTGTACACAAATTTCATAACTGATACTTCAATTACAGTTAAAGCGTTTTTGAAAATGGATGCAAATTATGTGTGTAATTAGAAAACCCCTTTATATTCCAGTTGCAACAAAAAGTCTGCAGAAATTATGAATTTGTTTTCGGATTTATTCATTCTTTTTCTTTATTAATGTACGTTTATGCATTGAATGCAAATTCTAGATCAACTATAAAAATACCTCAGTTCTTTAGCATTTTCAAGTGAATAACCGAATATTTTTTCTTCTGGACATGCTGAATGCTTGTGTTTTGCGTATCTGATTTTATGTGCCTCCTACCTGTGAGACACCAAATGCTTCTTCTGCTTCAAATTTTTCAATCTCAATATCTTTACAGGATTCGCCGAACCCACACCAATCCAGGCTCAGGGCTGGCCCGTAGCTTTATCTGGTCGCGATCTTGTAGGTATTGCGCAAACGGGCTCTGGTAAAACGTTAGCGTATATGCTTCCAGCAACGGTACACATTAACCACCAACAGCGCCCCCAGAGAGGAGAGGGGCCCATCGCTCTGATTCTTGCTCCAACCAGAGAATTGGCGCAACAGATCCAGAAGGTTGCCCATGAATTTGGCTCGTCCACAATGATTAGGAACACCTGCATATTCGGTGGATCACCAAAAGGTAAGAAGAAGTTATTTTCCTGATATTTCCGAATCATTTCGAAATTTGGCATTTAGAAGGAGACTTCTGCAAAGTTTTGTGACCAGCGTGTCATTGGAAATATTAAAAGAAATATTTTATCTATTGCGTGGTAAACCGATAAATTTCTGGTCGCTATAACTCTCGAACGGAACGTGTCACGTGTAATCAAAGGTAGTGTCACGTTTATTCATATTAAAAGAACGATATTTCGAATTTGGACGTCCTGATAATCCTAGGTTTCATTTGATTGATTTACGAAGTTCACTCTCCTGTTTGAATTAAAGCTAATGCTTTTACCTGACTGCACATCAGTGCTTTTTAAGCATTGTTTTCTTCTCAGAGTAAGAAATAAACATAATATATGGGTTTTTAGAATCAAACTATTATCTTTTAGTAGTGTTTTGGCAATTCAAACCTATGGTCCGTTCACGAAAGGTTGAGCCGTCGGTTGGCCATGGAAATTTGGCATATTCCACCGTGTATATTAAAATTTTTGGGTTATGTTGTTTATTTTCTTGTCAGATGTTGTCAATATTGCATAGAGTTTTCTGATAACTCGCAAGCTCGTCGGACGAGGCCGGTTACATTCGGCAATGTTGACTTAAATTTACGTTATGAAAGCAAATACTGCCAACTTCAGATAAATAAACAAACGTCTACTATGCGCTCAAACTTTCGTGAACGGACTATACACTTGTATTTCTGCGACAGCGAGAGAGAAAATAGGAGTAGTGGGGATTGTTGCATTTTGTCCATATGAAAATATAAACTATAGTCCATTCACAAAAGTTTGAGCTCATAGTAGGCGTTTATTGATCTGAAGTAAACATTGCCGAATGTTATACACTAGTGATGTAACGAATGTCATATTTTATACATTCGCGAATGCGAATTCGAATGTAAATGTCTGCTACTGATATTCGCGAATGCAAATGCGAATGTAGTTCAATAGGATAAATAATTGTTATTTTTTGAGAAAGAAGTATGTATTATGTTTGAGAGTTTATACATTTCTTGTTTGTTTAGATTATACAGTGAGTTTGGTCTTGAGTTAGCGATAATTTAAGGTTATCAAATATACCTAATATTATCGACAAAAACACCCAAACTTGGAAGTTTACCCACTTAGTTTTGGAGTAGGCCCCATTTTAAATTTACTTTTTTATTTTCGTTGGCCCTTTCAAATAATACCGATTTCTTCGGACATAAAAGTCCTACAGATGTGAAAAAAAATGTTTTTTGAAAGATGATACTACCACCTTTCATTGAAGTATTACAATATAAGAACATTCAATTTGAAAAACCCATAAAAAAATTCTTTAAAAAAGTTCGTAATGAAAATATGTACTGTTTCTCAGTAAATCCGCAATAGTACAAGAGCTAGCACATTGAAGTATAATTTTTTTCAATGATTAACACGCAAGGATTTAGCTACAAAACAACACTCACATCATTTCTGTAAGTTACATAATTTGAGAAATATTGCTGTACGAACTTGACCCTTATCAAAATTGATAAAATAAAAAAAAACTCAGTACTGTACTTTCGTTAATTTCCAATTATAAAACAAACAAATTAATCATAAAAATTGCTCAAAACGGCTGCTTCTGCTCTATAGACAGGCAGTGGCCTTCATGACGACCTGTCTTCTGCCTTTTGCTCGCGTAGTGATCATGCTCGACCAGCAATAACTCTCAAATTATGTAACTTACAGATATGATGTGAGTGTTGTTCTGTAGCTAATATCCTTGCGTGTTAAATCATTGAAAAAAAACTTTACTTCAATGTGCTAGTTCTTGTACTGTGGCGGATTTACTTAGAAAATCAGTACATATTTTTACTATCAACTTTTTAAAGATTTTTTTTATGGCGTTTTTGAGTTGAATGTTTTTATACTGTTATACTTCAATGAAAGGTGGTAGTATCATCTTTCAAAAAACATTTTTTTTACATCTGTAGGACCTTTATGTCCAAAGAAATCGATATTATTGGAAGGGTCAACGAAAATAAAAAAGTAAATTAAAAATGGGGGCTACTTCAAAACTAAGAGAGTAAACTTCCATGTTTAGGTGTTTTTGTCGATAATATTAGGTATATTTGATGACCTTAAATTATCGCTAACTCATGACCAAACACACTGTATTTATAATTTAATGTAGAAGAATATAGTTTTTGATTATTTATCATATTTTTGAGTTTTATTCAAGATGATGATTATTTAAACATTTAAAAGTTATATAAAGAAAGACTGATAAAAGTTTCATAGATTTGTTTTTGTTAGTTCCAATTGCACTCAATTTTTGTGTTATAAGTTTTTTTCTGATATTCATATTCGCAAAACATTCGCAGAAATTTTGCGGATGCGAATACGAATATTCAAAAATATGCGAATGCGATCGCGAATATTCGTTACAACTCTATTATACACAGTGGAATATGCCAAATTGTCATGGCCAACCGACGGCTCAAACTATTGATAAGGACCTGATTCGTCAGAATTCGTATGATTTGGCGATTAATTCTTTACGAATAACGAAGTCGCAATACGCGTTCATAAGATTCTACTTCGCTGTATAACAAATGCGTGAATGCATCTTTAGAATTTTTTTCTTTACTCTGAGGTTTTCTTCATCTTGAATAAATAATTACAGGACCTCAAGCAAGGGATTTGGAAAGAGGAGTGGAAATAGTTATTGCAACACCTGGTAGATTAATCGATTTTCTAGAGAAAGGCACAACAAACCTTGCAAGATGCACGTATTTAGTTTTGGACGAAGCAGATCGTATGTTAGATATGGGTTTTGAACCTCAAATCAGGAAGATCATACAACAAGTGAGGCCCGACAGACAAGTGCTGATGTGGTCCGCAACGTGGCCTAAACAAGTACAGGCCTTAGCCGAAGAGTTCTTGGTGGACTATATTCAGGTAAATACTTCATTATTTCTTCTCTGGTATTTTGAAGGAGAATAATGACGAGCAAAATTTTGTTCGGATCAGGAAATTTTAAAAATTATATTTTGTATGGGTAATGTGAACAGACAAATTTCTGGTCATTGTGAGGATTCTAGAACAGAAGGAGCTACCGACTTGGAAATTTTTACATTAGATAACATCCACACGTCTATCTGCTTTCATGAAAGGGCAAAATCAGTTGATTGGTTTTGAAGTTACCGTCACTTATACTATCTCCTTGTTTTCTCATTATTAACGAAATTACAGATCCGATCAATCTCAATTAAGATATTTAGCATTTAGCCTGCGATGAGTATATTAGTTTTAAATTTCGCCTGAATCCTATCATTAGAATATTTTCAAATGGAAAGAGTTTAATGCAAATTTTCAGAATAGGTTAGCCAGCTGAATCAGATGATAAGTTTCGAAGTACAGTGGAACTTCCCTATAACGAACGTCTGTATAACAAATCCATACAAGACATTGCACCTTGAATCCAAATTTCATGTTGAAAACACCCTCTAAAACGAAGTAAATTCTCTCTATAACGAAATATACAAATAATGTCACTCTTTGAATGGGTATTGGTAAGAAGGTGTAAGGGTGGGTTTTTTCCGAAAATTTTCCGGGCGTGCGTACTAAATCCCCGACTAAATCATTACGACGGGCAGAGAGATCCTTCTGAAACTGTTTTAAATACACCCCGGGCTGTTTGATTTCAACCTAACCATGACGCTAGTGTGAAATGTTGTGCCAAATGTCTGAAAGGAAGTGCTTAAGTTTGAATGATAAACTTAAATTTATCAGTGAAGTCGACCGTGACATTACCGACTATAGAAAAAATGTTTCTGTAAAACGAAACTTCTTTATAACCACTGTAATTATCAGTGGAATCTTTTCCTCATGTTTCTCGATATTTCTGAGATCGCTCATCCGGTCTATTTGAAATTCAGTATTTAAATATCAGCAAAATTTCTCTCATATTAAACGGAAGTCCACTAACAGAATTATCTTCTATTCAAGGTCAACATTGGAGGTCTCGCCCTTTCTGCCAACCACAACATTAAACAAATAGTGGACGTTTGCGAAGAACAGGACAAGGAAGAAAAACTGATGAAGTTACTCAAAGATATAGGATCAGACAGGTTGAACAAGATCATCGTGTTTGTCGAAACCAAGAAGAAAGTCGACGACATAACCAAAGCCATCAGACGTGAAGGTTACTCGGCCATCTCCATCCACGGTGACAAATCCCAACCAGAAAGAGATTACGTCTTGAACGAGTTCAGAAGCGGAAAATCCTGGATTTTGGTGGCCACAGATGTCGCTGCCAGAGGTCTGGACGTGGACGATGTCAAATACGTCATCAACTACGATTATCCCAACTCTAGCGAGGATTACGTCCACAGGATTGGTAGGACTGGAAGGTGTCAACAAACTGGAACCGCATACGCTTTCTTCACGTCCTCCAATGCGAGACAGAGCAAGGATTTGATCGCCGTATTGAAAGAAGCAGGTCAACATATCAGCGGAGAATTGGCCGATCTGGCCACCAATAATCGTGTGGGTCAGAACAACAAGAACCGTTGGCAGAACAGGAATAGGTGTGTATTGTGCTATTTTATACGTTATTTTTTTATGTTTTTCACTATCATAAATTGAAATCGTTTGAAATTAACTACTAAATGTCAAATTTTGACTTCATAGCTCCTGTTTTTGAGCGCTCATTCTACTTAAACGATTCGATTCTCTCTGTAGGACGGCGGCCGTTAGCACGTTAACTTCTGAACGGATTGTTCTGGAGACTTGAGATTTTAGGGTGAGTTTGGTTCCCAAATGCCTCGGTTAAGTTCAGCCGTTCATTAGCACAATAACAAAAGGATTGTCCTAGAGACAAATTCCAGGATGAGTCAGGCCTCAAATGGCTCGGTTGAGTTCATTAACCAGCCAAATTGTACTGGGTGTTCCATAAAATCATGCCATTCAAAGTTTCTGTTCCTCAATATCTCAGACAAAACAAAACTAATCAAAAGGAAATTTTGCGACCACATGCAAGTTGCTCATAACAAGCCTTTTGTTGAATTTTGTGGCCATCATCAAGATATAATAGATAAGAGACGCTTTGACATACAATTGAGTAAGGAAAAATAGTACCACTGGGCGGAGCTAAGTCGGGGGACCACTATGGCGGAAAGTTCAGGGTTGAATTAAGTTGCCAGTTTTTTCTTAACAAATTTCACCCAAAAAGTACGTGTTGGGTCTTTACTAATCCTGTTCAATTAAGGTCAATTTAATATCAAATAAACAATTTTTCTTCAGGCAATAATATACACCTATAAAAAGATATCAGATTATCAAGACAGACTAGCAAAAATTTGTGTGGATCTGTTCAGTACTCATCCCTACCTGTGATATGTTTTTCCTCTTATTTTTTCTTATCTGTCTCTTCTCTGCTTGAAGAAAGCCTCTCGGTGCACGATACCATTTTATTGTATATATTATAGAGAGAGATATAAACTTTATTGATCATAAGTACAATCAAAGGGTATCGACCTAAGTCTTCCTGCCAGTTAAATACACTTTCATTTACAAAGATCTCTGTTTTTATTGTAGTGATTTTAAGTATTCAAAAACTGGGAGTGCTGGTAGTTTTGCTTTTGGTGGTGTTGTACTTTGATAACTGTGAATAAGTGGTTTAATAATATTTATGTTATTTCTGTTGGTGATGAATTTTCTGTTGAGGTGTTCAAGTCTTTCTAGTATCGGTTTCATTTCTGTAGTCTCGTAGAGTAGTTGATTAGAAGGGTTGTGGAGTGGATTGTTTGGGTGTCTCAGTTTTGTGACCTTTCTAAGGCATGTTCTCTCTGCAACTTCTATGTCCTTTTTGTTGTTGACTTTGGCGCATTCGAGAATACTGTGTGTCCATATTCCAATAAGGGCCTGCATATCATCTTTATATAGTGGTCGCTGTTTTGATACTGATTCCTAGTTTCTTATATGTGAGCGATCTAAAATGTCCTGCTCGAGTGATAGCTGCTTTCTTTTTTGTGTTTTTATGTGGGATTTGAAATTTAATTTGTGATCCACTTTGATGCCAATATATTTACACATGTGGTGGGTGTAATTGTGCAGTTTCCCAATTAGGATCGTTTTGGAGTTGGGTTTGATTTTGTGGTGAAAAATCAGAAGTCTTGTTTTTGTAGGGTTTGCTTGAATTCTCCAGCGTCTCATCCATGCCACAGTGACATCTGTTAGTCTTTGTAGTTTTTCCATACAGCTGTTAATAGTGGTACCATGTGCAATAAGGGTTGTATCATCCGCAAACTGCGCATATATGTTTGTTTTGTTAATATGGTGTTCTGGTTCTTCATTGTGGTTGTCACCGATTTGGAAATTCACATCGAACACATACGATATACAATGCATCAGACAGAGAATTTTTCCCTCCAGTTGCACAGATGAATAGGCGAGATAATCAAGTGCGATAACTGAATGAATTCAACTGTCTCACTGCAAAAATCAAGTCTTGTCTCTCTCTTATCGCAGTATGGTAGGGAACCCGAACTGCACGTATAGAATTTTTAATTTGTCGGCTGCCGTAATACTCGATTCAGTATTTACTGTTGCCTACCATACTGAACGAATTACGCTCCTCTGAACGATAAGAGAGAGACGAGACTAGAATAATGAAGCAAGACAACTGAATTCAGTGTGTTACAGCAAGTGATTGTCTAGATTATTCATCTGTGCAACTGGAGGGAAAAATTCTCTGTCTGATGCATTGTATATCGTATATTTCAGATGTGAATTTCCAAACCTGTATATCGTGACAGTATAAATTGTATAACGTTGGAGAGAGTGGGGAACCTTGTGGAAGTCCTTGCATTGGCACAAATGGTTCTGAAGTTTCAGTTTTCACTTTAACTTGAAGAGTTCTTCCCGATAGAAACTTGGAAATGATCTTCAGGAGGTATGTTGGGCATTGTAGTTGGTATAATTTGAATAGAAGTCCGCTGTGCCAGATACTGTCGAAAGCTGTTTGTATGTCAATAAATAGGGCTGCCGACTTTTTTCCATTTTTCTTATTACACTGAATATTGGATGATAGAATTGTAAGAGGGTGTGTGGTGGAGGTTTGGCTTTTGAATCCAAACTGGTATAAGGGAATACATTCTCCTACTGCTTTACGGATCCTTTCTGTAAGAATTTTTTCAAAATTTTTTCCCAACACTGGGAGTAACGTTATTGGTCTGTAATTTTCTATTTTTGAATGATTTGTATTGGCTTTTGGTATCGTTATAAGTGTTCCCTTTTTCCATTCATTGGGGAAATAATAGTTGGTGATGCAGAAATTATATAGTTTGTTTATATGGTTTGTGTATAAGGGGGTCCAGTTTCCTAAGTATTTTTCTGGGAATATTGTCATATCCAGGTGTTGTATTTTTTCCGTGATGTAGGGCTTTGTAATATTCTTCTTCCGTGATTGGTTCCATGTTTGTTTCTGCTTGTATTTGGGGGAAGGTGTACCGATACCAGTATTCTATCCTATCATGCTGTTCATTGTCAAAGTCTGCGTTGGTAGTTTTTTTGTAGATTTCTTGATAATGTTTAGCAAATGCATTAGTGGTCTCTTTATCATTTATAAGTGTTTTACCGTTGACCTGTATTGGATCTGTGAGATTATGTGATGTGTATTTGCTTAATTTCTTGATTGTCCTCCAGTATGTTCGTCCCTTCTGTTCCTCTATTTCTTTGCATGCTTCTAAATACTTATGGGACCTGTAGGTTAAAATGAGTTTGTGGATGTCCTTATTGAGGTTGTTGTATTTTATTTTCAAATTGCTGTCGTTATTAATTTGAAATTCGCGATATAATTGTTTTTTCGCCCGTATTAACTTGAGGATATATGGAGGTAGTGTTTGGCTATAATTTTTTCTTTGAGGTGGGTGTTTTGCTTAATTATTATATTTGAGAGAGTATTTTGGAAGAATGTTATGTATTCTGTGGTGATTTCGATTTCTGGGTCTATTATTTCCAACATTTGTTTATCTACTTCCTCGATGTTGCATTTTTCAAATATGTACCTTGTTTCTTGTGGGTATCTTACTGGGTTTCTGTTGGTATTTATAGTGAATTCGATTGCAAGGTGGTTGGATCCTAGATCAGGGTTAAGGTTTATGTTTTGGATGTTGTTCCTTATATTTCTCGTACATAAAATGATATCAGGTGTAGAGTCTGGGTTTTTTCCCATTATGAATGTTGGAGGGGTGTCGATTTTGCTGAAATCAGAGTACCTCAGGAAGTTGTGGAGTTGGTTTCTTCTTGGAGTGTTCATGTTGAAATCTCCCAAAATAATGCAATATTTGTACTGTGAAGCTTTGACAAATAAATTTTCCTCAATCAGTCTGCTAGAGTGATGAATGTATACAAGAAATATGTGGAGTTTATCATTTTTGAAGGGGATAGTGAAGTGAAGGACGTCATTCCACTGGTTATTAAAATGTGGTGGGTTGCTTTTTCCAATTTGGACTATTCTCTCGGCCAGTACCATTGTTCCCCCACGGATATTCTGTTTAGTATAGTTCCATGTTTGCATATTGTTCTCCAGTCCTTGTAGCCGAAAGTGTTTTTCTCATCCGTTTTGGTTTCTACAAACATTGCGCAGTTTACTTTATTTTTTCTATATAATGACGTATCAGTTCTTTTTTGTTATTCAAACTGTTTATATTACAATAGACCATCTTAATCATTAACATTAATCATTAACAGTTCCATGAAGTTGTGTTCCTTCGAAGGGTTCTGTGTCGACTGTTCTGGGTTCTTTTTCCATGTCGAACATCAGCACATATAACCGGTTTCCCACAAAAGTTGGTATTGTGTTTATTCGATATGTTTCCATGAATCGTTTTTGCAGTTTTTGTATCAGCATTTGTCTGTCCGTATTCTTTGGCTTGTTAATTTTATTAATATATGTTTCAATAATGTGATCGTGGATTGTTATGTTTTGGTGAATCCTACTTTTTTCTGTTTTGTCTTTGTCATTTCCACGGTTTTTTTTATTTATTGAGCGAATTTTCACATTAGGTATTCCTTCTATAGGTTGGAGTGGTCTTTTTGGACACTTCATTGACCAAGGCACATGCTCTGTAGAGTTACATGCTGCACACTTTTTTGGGAAGGTTTGTGTCACACTGTGTATCTCTATGGTTGCCTCCACATTTGCTGCACTTCGTAGGTTCCTTGCAGTCTTCCGTTTTATGTGTGAATAGTGAGCATTTGGTACAAGGTATTGGAACAGGATCTGGTGGATGGCTTGGATTTACGATGTAATGTCTACATTTGTAATAGATTCCTTCATTTATTAGCCTTTCATAAGATGCGATATCCCCTGTGATAATTCTAACAAAAAGTGATGGTCTGTTTGTTTTTCTGGATATGATTCGTTTGCAATATCGATGTTTAATTTGGTTTGTGTTTAGAATCATAGCGATTTCTTGCTCTTCTATTTCTATCTCCACGTTAGAGATGACAGCAGAGTAAGATTCAATTGATCTTTTAGTTGGGTCAAATGTTTTATTTTCTATTGTTTCAGAAAAATTCAATATCGTGTTTTCTTTTTAAGGTACTCGAGTGCCCTAGTTAAGTTGTTTTTGGTGTTGTTGTCTGATTTAACTATGAATCCTTGCCTTGTTTGTATTATTATGTCCGTATTAGTTGGAAATATTTGAATCCAAGCATTCGCGATTTGTATTCTGTTTGTGTTGGGTAGTGTATTCATGAGAAACAGATTCTTGAATGTTTTGTGCGTTGTATTCTGTTTTCCAGATGTGTTTTTTATTTCTCGTTTCTTTATCAGCGTTATGATTGGAGGTTGGGTGTTTTGTTGATTAGTTTTTTGCATGTTATTTGGTTCTTTGAAGGTGTAAGGATTACCTGTATTGATTTCTGGGATGTTTTTCGTCTTTCTTTTTAGAAGGTATTTTAGGTTCTACACCTTTCTTTTTCCGTTTTTTTTCTTTGTTACCATTTGGAATTGAGAATTAGTTTCCTCTTCCATTGCCGAGGTATCTTGTGCCGTTTCTTCGCCTGTTTGCGACATTTCTGAGACATAAAATGCCTCGAAGTCGTCGGCGTTGAAAGGGTGATTAGAAAATCGTTTTCCGCAATTTTCAATTCAACTTGCTCGCTAATATATTCGATCTATATGCACAAGCACATGTGAATCGCACAACTGTTGGACACCAACTGTTGTATATTATTAAGCAGAAAAAATCACAATTTAACTAGAAACAGGCGCAAGGATCACAATTCCTCCAAAAAAATACGATTGTTAAATTTGACGTTAGGTGGTAGTAATATGGCGCATCTGATACCTCGTTTATTTCAATGATGGCAACTCTATACTATCCTATCTCTATGGTGGTCATAGTGTAAACAGAAGAAACTACAGATTTCCATAACAAGATATCCGATTCAAGTGAAATTCACTTTGTAAATGAAGATTGATATATTGAACGTTCACTAAAAATTTCAAGAATATGACATCATCTGAACCATAAAAAATTCAATTGGAATATTGAAAAGAAGAAACTACAGATTTCCATAACAAGATATCCGACTCAAGTGAAATTCATTTTGTAAATGAAGATTGATATACTGAACGTTCACGCAAAATTTCTAGAAGATGGCATCATCTGAACCATAAGAGATTCAATTGGAATATTTAATTTTTTCTTCAATATTTTATCTTTGATTTTCTTTGCAATTTCGAATAATTTTTTCCTATTTTTACAGAGACAACTCCTCTCCAAATTCAAGTAATTCAGGTGGACGATCCAAAACGTGGACTAATAAGACCTTCGGTAACAATGCCATGGACTTCAAACAAAACAACCAGAAACCAATGATGAATGGCAACATGAGAAACGAACAAGGGCCCAGGAATCCAAGAAATTTCAATAATTCCTTCGCTTATCAAAATTCACAATTCACCAACGGTCAGTCTTATCAGAATTCTTACAGCCCACCCAGCCAAGTGTTCCCTCAACAGAATAACGGCGGACCTAGGAATAATTATGGTGAGTAGAAAAATTAGAGAAAAAATATAGAAAGCAAAGCACTATTGCTGATACACTCAAGTTTTGCGTCAAAATTTTATCCATAAAAACCACGTTGGTTTTTTTGCCAATGTTGCTATTTTATCAACTACGATAAACGATCATGAAATTTCAAATGAATAGATTGTCTTGGGGATATTTTTTCGGAAATGGACAATTTACAAGCTGACAACACTGTATTTACTTTCATTATTGTCAATCATAAAACAATAACATACAGCTGTCTTGAGGAAGGAAAGAAATTACAATTCTATGAAAATAACCTCTCTCCCAAATTTCCACCGTTTTTCACAAAACCAGAAAATTGCATTTGCTACAAGGCAAATTATGTAACAATACCAGAACATTGACATTAGCAAACTATACTAGCGTCAGTTACAGACAATTCTGTCAGTTTGGCAACATCGTCTGTTAGTGTTTAGTTTCTGGATGCGTTGTGTTTACATTTTCATTTCGATTTGACGTTCATAAACTGAATTATTTTATTGATTTGGTTTATTGTTGCTTAAGGGATTATTCCGGTAATAATTATAGCTAAGACAAAATTAAGAAAATGTTGTATTATATTCAGGAATTGTAGAAATGAAAACTTACCTATAGTCCGTTCACGAAAGTTTGAGTCATCGGTTGGCCTGGCAAATTTGGCATATTTCACTGTGTATATTAAAATTTTAGGTTATGTTGTTTATTTTCTTGTCAGATTGATACGCAATGTGTCAATATCGCATAGAGTTCTCTGATAACTCGGAAGCCCATCGGACGAGGCCGGGTACATTCAGCATTGAATTTATTTTACGTTATGACAGCAAATACTGCCAACTTCAGATAAATAAACAAACGCCTACTATGCGCTCAAACTTTTGTGAAAGGAATAGATTGTCCGTTCACGAAAGCTTGAGCGTATAGTAGGCGTTTGCTTATTTATCTGAAGTTGGCAGTATTTGCTGTCATAATGTAAAATGAAGTCAATGTTGCCGAATGTACCCGGCCTCGTCCGACGAGCTTGTGAGTTATCAGAGAACTCTATGCGATATTGACAACATTGCGTATCAATCTGACAAGAAAATAATAAACAAAAAACATAAACAACATCAGCTTCGCGGATGAGGCCGGGTACATTCGGCAACGTTTACTTATTTTACGTTATGGCAGCAAATACTATCGACTTCAGATAAATAAACAAACGCCTACTATGCTCTCAAACTTTCGTGAACGAACTATAAAATTTAAATTTACACAGTGGAATGTGCCAAATTGTCATGGCCAACAGACAGCTCTAAGTTCGTAACGGACCTTTACTTCACCCAGTGCGGCAGTGAAATGCTTTCCATCTCACTCCAATGCTTGGTTGATTACAATGCAGTACGTTTCAGCATAGGAGCATCTCTATGTTATTCTTACTCTGAGATCTGCAGAGTCCATTGTCAACAATTGCAATTTGTAATTTCAGGTGGAAACCGTTACAACAATCCAAGGTACAACAGGCAAAACTACAACCAAACCGGAAACCCCAACATGTACCACCAGATGGCGGCTCAACCGTACATGATGCAACAGGCCGGCGGACCTGACCCAATGCAGTCCATCATGAACCACAAGTTCTTCCAGAGCAACAGAATACCCAGCGCCAGCAACCCATGCGCCTACCAATCACTCAGCCAGGGTCAGAACACGCCCTTCAACCAATACCCAGGTGCGGTACAATACGCCTACCAGTTCACGCCATCTACCGCCGCCGTACAACAGTAAGCGTCCGCCGCGCCCTCTATCTTCAGTGTGGTTTTTTTGATGTAGCATGTAGTTAATGTTTCAAATTATTATTATCAACTATTATTCTCTCGGTAAGATATTTTCTTAACAAATCAACTGAAGAGTTCGCAATAGAAGGAAATCTAAAAACTAAGCAAGGTGGAAATCTCTATTTGATCAACTTTTTCGCTAACTAAATCGTGACTGAAGAATTTTCCTAACTAAGCATATTTGAATGTTTGATGTTTTATACTTACCCCCACAACTTTACATAGGTACGATGATGAAATCAAGCACTGATTGTTGACTCGTTCAGACTTGCTCTAGTCTTGGTGGGTCTCTGAAATGATGAACTGTAAGTAACGACTCTTAGATCAACCTATACTCTTTTGAGTCTTGGTTGGTCGTAACAGAGTTGCTTTACGATACTTCTGAATTTATCTGTAAATTACGAAATATCTGTCATTTTTATCCACCAGTATTCTATACAAATTATATTAATGAATGTATGTTCTTCCTTCTTGAAAACTGTAATTTTAGGTAAACAGTAACTGTCTCTGTATGCTGATGAAATGCACGAAACATATAGAAGGGGAGTTCGGACGTATTTGTTAGTAGTTTGCATACGTATTACACTCCTATACAGTGTGAAGCCAACGCGGTGGATGTTGGGACACTGAAATATGCAGGAAGATTTTTTTTATCGTCTGCTCTTATCTCTGTCGGTCTGTCATGTTCCTTTCGATATTTTTCCTATGGAAATGTTTTAAGTTTGAAACCTTTTTTTATGATATTACAGTCGCCAGTAATGAATCGTAATACATTTTTTTTTCGAACCAGATTGAGTTTTTGCAGCAATGTACATGTATATATTACAATTATTTTCAAGCACCAACTAATGTTCTAAATTTTTGATTCGTGGCAGGTACAGGAAACTTTTTCTTTGGTACAGCTAGGTAAAATGTTGCCTGGGGAAAAACTTCAATTTCTTCACCGATGAATCAGTTATTAGTTCTTTCATGAAATCGGAGAGTTCTGTAGATTTTAGAAAAAAAGATTTCAAAATTTAATAACAAAGAAATAACATTCTACCTCTATGGAGTTTAAGGTATAGTAGCAAAATTTCAACGTTCCCTAGCAATATTTTACCTAGATCCTGCTCTGAAGGAAATTCGCCTCCATCTGTACAGTTAATTATTTGATTTTTCAGTTAAATTAGTATCGACAATGGCAAGTCCCAAACGATTAAATTAATATTTTGAATCAATGCTCAGTAATAATAAGTATACAGCTTCTGGGCATTATTTCGATGAAACGTGATAATTTTATTAAATATATAGATTGATTTTGAGAAGGAAAAAATTGATACAATGAAATTTATAGGTTGCAAAACTTATCGTAGTTAACAAAATGATGTACCTGAAATAATTCGAAGGGGGATACAAAAAAGGTTAATTCGTGTTTAGTTTTTGTGTTGACGTGAACATTTTTAAATACGTCAATGACCTATATTTGAGAATGAAAATTTGCATCTTTGATAGGCAGGGCTCTCATTAAACTGCATTTGAAGCATTTGATATACTTCTACGAACTAGTCATTTAGGTTAAAATCGAATTTTTAATTCAAAGTTGAAATATTTTGTTATTTTATACTTTAGTTATTTATTTTTGTTTTTGTTCATTAGATGACTTTATGGTTGAAGTCTTAAAAACGACCAAAATTCTGTTGAGTATTAAAAAAGTATATTTTTTCTGCCGTGTAGATTTCGAATTTTATGCAACAAATCTCTTAATCATGAAATCATTCAATATTTCGTGTTGATTACAAATAACTGTGATAAAATAGCAAGAAGCTTGATCAGAATTGGTGGGAACTCGTTGTTGAAAATTGACAATTTTAAGTTTCCTAATCGAGTTGATTAAATGTGATATTGAAATTTTTCACCTACAGATATTTCCGTACTTATAAAAATTACATATTTTAAAAAAAGAGTCAAATTAGGTAATGCTTTAGTACGATCGTTAGTTAAATTTTTTTTCAACAACGCTAATGATCTGAGCAAAATGAAAAAATATCGATAGACGATTAGGCGTATATGGGATTGCAGTAAAGAGCCCTGGTTCCGTTACACTGTTGCAATAACTTGAACGAAAAACTCTCGAAAATAAGAATCTGAATTTGTCGCGAGGAAAGGTCGTCGTATTGTTTTAAATAGCTTTTCGTTTATCGGAAGTACATTGCTTGAGTGTATGAGTGACTCGAGCGTTGTGTACATATTGTAGTATTAAGTATTAACTCGTTCGTCGTTTAAGCGTGGTGCTCTCTAAGCTCACGTACATCTGTGATATTAGCGAATAAAAAAAGGTAGCAACAGAATAATCATAACTTTTTTCCGTGTCTGTGAGTACGCCAAGAAATGTACAACTCTGTCGGTTCTGTGGGTTTTTTCAGAATCTCAGTTTTCTTTCAACATTCCAATTAATCATTTTTGAATGTTTACAACGATTTGAAATATGGGCTGATTCTAAGTCAGGGAATTATGTTAGAGAAATAATTTATTACAACAAATTCAAAACACTGATACATTAACAATCAACTGAATTAACTTTAAATATAAGATAAAAATAATTATATATCAGAGAGCTGTGATATAAAAAACCTGTTTAATATTCTGCTAACATTTTAATGCTTCCCAAATTTTTAATATCGGGTTTAACTTGCAGTGTAGAATCAGCGTAACATAGTTCTTGGAATCAGCTTGTATAAAAATTTAATTTTCAATCTCACAAGAATGTAGACAGTTTGTACATTGTATTACATTGGTTGAATGTGATATATTTTCTATATAGTTATATATTGTAAGAAGACTGAAATAACTATATTTTTTTTATGAAGGTTTTTACAAATAGGACATGTGGAAACCTTAAACAAGGATTTCTAATTTTGTTTTTGTTTTGAAAAGAGGAGTAGCGTAACTCTCTGATCGGACTGAGTGCAATTTTTTGCACAAAAGTTATCTAATTATTCTACGATGTTATCAATTCGCGCCATTGCATCTCAACGATTAACGATTTTATAAATATTTAATATTTTTCGAAATTTGTTCTTTCAATTCAGAGGTTATCGGTAAATATAACTGCCCAGTGGTGTTTAAAACCTCCCATCGGAATGATGAGTCTTATTTATTTGTTACTTAGTTAAACTGAATTATTAAAAAAATGGCCTTCTAAGAAGACATCTTAAATGAAATAATCACTTCTATACTCTTCTGTAAGTTTCCAGCAAGTGCATTTCTTGTATGTAATACAGTATTATAATAGTTGTGTAATGATTCATTGGTTTGCAATTTATTATTCCTTTAGTGTTAATTTTCTAATTTTTTTAATGGATGTATTACAATATCCATAACCAATAAATGTTGAAAATTTATACATGTTTCATTTTAACCCACTATTTATACTTTTTTAGTTGAGACGACCAAGGCTTCTATAATATTGTTCATGTGTCTGAATAAATAACATGAGAAGAACTTGATAAATTGAGTTGCAGCATTCAGAATTAATTTTTCGTTGATAAAAGTACTACTGCTGCCATATTCATGATCCATTCATTAGTTTTATTATGACAACTGTTTTGAGAATTTTTTTTGCTTTTTAAAAATATGCAAATGCTCGGCAGCTTTTAGGAAATGTCTAAAATCTGTATTTCATGCCAACAAATGAGGATGTTGAAGGATATGTGGTAAAGTTTGTCAAATTTCAAAGAAAAAATTCCATTGAAACGAAAGACCCATGTAAGTATGAAAACTTCGAGGTAGATTCAGGATTCGAATATCTCAGTTTGGATTACATACAATACAGTGGAGCTTAAGTATAACGAAAGCGCTAAATCCGCAAAAAAAAATTCGTTATAAAGAAATTTTGTTTCTATAGTCAGCAATGTCGCAGTCGACTTCACTGATAAATTCAAGTTTATCATTCAAAACTTAAGCACTCGCTTTTAGACATTTTCGCACAATTTTCACACTAGCGTAATGGTTAGATTGAAACCAAATCTCAGTTTGGATTAAATAAAATACAGTGGAGCTTCCCTATAGCGAAAGCGCTAAATCCGCAAAAAAAATTCGTTGTAAAGAAATTTTGTTATACAGAAAATTTGTTTCTATAGTCAGCAATGTCGCGGTCGACTTCACTGATAAATTCAAGTTTATCATTCAAACTTAAACACTCGCTTTTAGACATTTTCGCACAACTTTCACACTAGCGTTGTGGTTAGATTGAAACCAAACAGCCAGGGGTGTATTTAAAACTGTTTTAGAAGGATCTCTCTACCCGCTGTAATGTTTTAGTTTAAGGTCGGAATTTCTTACGTACGTCCGGAAAAAACCCACCCTTCTTACCAATACCCATTCAAAGAGTGATGCTCTTTGAATATTTCGTTTTAGAGGGTGTTTTTAACATGGAATTTGAATTCAAGGTGCAATGTCTTGTACGAAATTCGTTGTACGGACGTTCGTTATAGGGAATTTTCACTGTAGCTTAGGAATAAACATCGAAGAGAGCCCTGACGCGAAGTCAGAACCTTTATGAACTCTTTCATATTGTTAAACGTTAGTTCAAACTTTATTTACCTGAATGTTATTGATTTAATTCGATTAATCAATGAATTCAACCCATGAGGCACTTGAAATGGAATATCATTCGTGGAATGAAAAGGTAAACATTTTTAATCAATATTATATTAAACTATATACAATTTTTCCATACAACATCACATTCAATGATGAAATAAGGATCTAGTAATTTCAAAATAAAATGATGAAATAAATAAATAATTGTTGTAATGTGACGTGAAAGTAATCCCTTGGATTTTTTTTAAGTTATAATAAAATAGGTGTGCGTAAATGGGCATATCTTGTTTACTTGATAAAATCACAAATTACTGAATTACTGTGACGATCTACCTTTCCCATTTGTTTATTTGTCACAATCAGCTTGTAATTGTATATTTTGTAATAAAAGTTGATTATATTTGATGTAGATTTGGCCATGGATTGATAAGGTAATCCCACCCATATTTGTTAGTTGGGGAACACTGAAGAAATATAAGCTTTAACAATATAATATTATAGCTAAATTAATGAGCATCTCACAACATAATGAATCATTATTCACTAGTGATCAATGGGTATTATTATGGCCGAGCAAACAGATTTATAATGGGTAGATCATAAAATAAGTCGTGGATACATTTTTTTATTTTCCTCGTAGTTCTTCGTGTCTAAACCAACTATCCAATTTTACGTCAACTAATTCAAAACAGCTTATATACAACAATTATTTATTAATATCCACTTTGTCATAATCATGGGCTAGTTAAAAAAAATAAAAATTTAAAAAACCTAGGAACTATTCGTAGACGGAATACTTTTGAGATAATGGTTCCTCAAGATGCACAAATCACGTGCCATGTTAAGTTTACCCCCAGTGGTCCTAACATCATGCAGATTCAACAGAAGGGCATAGCTGAACTCTTCTGGTAACGTTCTCAGTAGATCTGATATAAGGGCGTGAGGAATGGCTGCTAATATAGAGCTGGAAGAAGGGCTGTTGACTTCCACTAGACATCGGATCAAATGGAATGCGAAATATGTTTGCTGGGTGATCAATCCTTCTTGAATACCTCCATCGAACATAATAAATAGTTGCCTGAACTTATTCATCAGATTATCAGTGTTTATCTCGTCATATCCTTCTATTGGACACATCCTTTTACTTGGAGGCTCCTCGCACAGCTGAAAGAAATGGGAATATTGAAATCTGTACTTATAATAATAATAAGTCCTTTATTTCCAACAGGTTAACACCCAATTACAGAAATTGAATTCGATATTTAGGATGAAATACCACTATTTAAATCTATGGGAGATGATTACCCTTCAATAGGGTCCTGTAGCGGTCTTAGAAGAACAGGAGATTCGAAAAATCATCACTTGGAATGCCAGACCTGGTTTTAAACACCCTCCTGGTCCAAGAGCATTAATTAAGTATTTTGTATCTAAATATTGAAGGTATTCGTTCGAATAGTTTTAAGTTTCAATTTCGTAAAAACGGCGAGACAGGATTTTTTCAACTGAGGTTTTTCCCTGTGCTCTGGTATCATATGCCAAAATAGTATGGTACCCCGTTTTGCACCAACCTCAGCTAGGGACTTTTTTGTTTCATGTATTGAATTTTGTTAGCTCTCAATTCATAAAAGTTTGTAACAAAGAAATTAAGAAAGTCCTGAGCAACTGCTTTGAGTGCTCGTTCATTGGTGGAGCAAGGGGGCTACTACCTCAAAATTTTGTATTGGACTTGATTGATTGATTGATACTATATATACAAATACAAAATCTCAGCACGATCGGAATAATATTCTCGAAATTATTCAAAAAACGAAATATGTAAAAACTTGAAAAGAAATAGTTATGTAATCAACTAACTTATTGAAGACAGCGACTAATGGTCAAGACATTTTAAAGCGTGAGCGGAGTGAACGCGTTAATATTTCGGGACCATTAGTCGCTCGATTAATAACCGAGTTGATTACAAGATTTTTCCGGCGATCTCAATATGAATTGTGTATGAATTCTTGATTGAAATACATTCTCATTTTGCTCAAGACTTACATTTGACATAATAAAATATCTATGTTCGAGTAGAGTTTTGACATTTCTTGTAATGCATCTGAATATTTTGTGAACAGTTGCCATGAAGATTGCACAATAAAATAGAAGAAATTGAGCATTAAAATGGGTCATTAATGATCAATTAGTACACATTAATATCGACGGAAGAATCATTAAATGATATGGTTCTGAAGATGCGATCCTCTTGAAATTTTGCATGAATATTCTGGTATATCAATCTTCATTCACAAATTAAATTTCACCCAAATCAAATACCTCTTTATGGTAATATAGAGATTCTTCTGTTCAACATTCCAATTGAATTTTACTCTATGGCCACAAAATATTGCATAAGTCTTATTATGAGCATTTTGCATGTGGCCGCAAAATTTTCGATTGGTTTCGTTTTGTCTGAGATGCTGAGGCACAAAAATTTTTAATGGCCATATTTTATGGAACACCCTATACGATTTACCTGGTTAACGAACTTAACCGCGGCATTTGGAAACCGAACTCAGCCTGAAAATCTCGAGTCTCTAGTACAATCCCTTCGAAAGTTATCGTGCTAATGGACGGACGGCCGGCCCCGCGGACAAACGGAATTTGACCACGGATTCGTCATCAGGGAGTCAAACCCTATCGTTTGAGAATCATTTTCGCTCAAAACTCGAAAATAACAGATGTTTATTTAAGTCAAACGAGCGCTCAAAAAGCCTGTACAGGTCGTTCCATCTCAGACGAGTCACCCTGTATATTTCTTATCCCATAGTATTTGGAAAATTTCTCAAACACGTCTCATGATTTTGTTTGGGAGAATTTTTTCTTATAACATGAGAAAAGATTGCAATTCAATGTTCAAGATAACTAAAATATTCAAGGTGGTTCATTTGAGCTAAAAAATGGATCAATTTTTGAAGGGTTGAAGCACTCCCAACAAAATCATTCTACGTGTTGGGGGTAATTTGGGATAAGAAATATACGGGGTGACTTGTCTGCGATAAAACATCCTTATTGTCATAATCACTTACCCCCGATAACAATTCATAAGCTGTATAAATGCAGTAACTTGTCAGACGCGCTAGTGCTGGCATCTGCGGTTCTTTCAGCATATCAGCTTGTAAAGTGTTATATAGAAGCTGCGGCAGCACATGGGCCAATAACTCGAAAGTGCATTTGACTATATCGACATGGAATATCGCAAGAGCCAAATCAACACCCCGTGTTAGTTGGTCCCTGTAGCGAAGTTTACACAACTCCTGTACGACTGAAGGTACCAACCACGAAGAGCCGGCAGTCTCCAATAAACAATGAACTGCCTTTGCTGATGCATGATCTAGCCAACCCCTAGTTATAGCCTGAAATGAAAAGATTAATTTTTGTTAATTGGATAAAAACATATCTTCACAATGGGCATTTCGAGTGTTTTCCCAAAGAATCATTTCCGTATTATTATACCCTCATAAAGTCGTATTGTTTATCGTTTTTTGTATAAAATTACCGAAATAAGCTAGCCATTCGAACAATCAGAATAGAGGAGTACCACACTGCTCAAAAAACACCGAAAATTACTTGCTTTTTATGTAATAAATCAACTTTTTACCCCCGACTATTGTATAATCCACCCTTATACTCCCTTACTTGATATTATGGATGCGAAAGCGGATGTACAGTTTGGAAAAAATTCTAGGAGAACTTCTAGGAGAACTTGTCAAAGTTAGGTTATTAACTGATGTACAAGTTAAGGAACTTCTCGAAAAGCAAAAAACGACTTAACCTATTAAATTGGAAAACGGAGATGGTACTTTACTAACAAATATGGGTACACCTTTCAATCGTGGACCAAATCTACTTTAAATTACATAAATTAAAGCAATTTTCATTACAAATATTCAATGACAAGTTCTCCAAAAATTTCTCATGTGTCAACTTGACTTTTTCCACATCAGAGGGCCTTGTCAAGGTCGCCAAATGTTAAAATCTTCAAGAAATATATTCAGTATTTGTGATTTAGGTTACTCGTCTTCGTCTCCTAGCCTAAACCACCAGGATATGTTTTTAATCCTTCGAATAAATGTTGATATATTGCATAAAATGGGGAAGTGTTTTTAGTGTTTTTTAAGCAGTTGGCTACTCTTATGGTACTTCTCTATTACTTATTTCAGTAAAATATCAAGTAATGAAATGGTGGGTTAATGTACCATTTTCTTCTAAAAATCAAATAAAGATTCACACCTCAGAGTAAAAAATAAACATAGAGATGCCCCTTTGAGTGGATAGTATTGCATTGTAATCAACCAAGCATTAGAGTGAGATGGAAAGAATTTCACTGCCGCACTGTGGTAAGTAAACATAGGTTAGATTTTCATTTCTCCAATTCCTGAATATAATACAACATTTTCCCTAATTTTGCCTTAGCTATAATTACCGTAATAGTCTTAAGCAACAATAAACTATCACCAAATCAGTGAAATAATTCAGTTTTATGAAAGTCAAATCGAAATGAAAATGTAGATACAACGCATTGAGAAACTAAACACTAAATAGACGATGTTGCAAAAAGGACAAAATTGTCTGTAACAACTCAAGCCGTTAGTATCACAGTAAGGAAGCGGTAAACCAATTATCCCAATACGGAATAAACATAAGGCACGAGTTCGCAACGCCGGAATGATGTTCGCGCGTATAAGCAGATTCTACTTGGCTGCAGAACAAATGCGTGAAGGCACCACCTCTATAGTCCGTTCACGAAGTTTTGAGCGCATAGTAGGCCTTTGTTTATTTATCTGCAGTTGGCACTATTTACTGTCATAACGTAAAATAAAATCCAGGTTGCCGAATGTACCCCGGCTTCGTCCGACGATCTTGCGAGTTATCAGAGAACTCTATGCAATATTGATAACATGGCGTATCAATCTGACAAGAAAATAAACAACTTAACCTAAAATTTTAATATACACAGTGAAATATGCCAAATTTCCATGGCCAACCGATGGCTCAACCTTTCGTGAACGGACTATTCAACGCATTGAGAAACTAACACCAATAGACGATTTTGTCAAACTGACAAAATTGTCTGTAACAGACGCAAGCCGCTAGTATCAGATTAGGGAAGCGGTAAACCAGTTATCCCAATACGAATAATCATAAGGCACGAGTTTCGCAGCGCCGGAATGATGTTCGCGCACATAAACAGAATCCTTGGCTTCACAACAAATGCGTGGAGGCACCTATAGTTTACTTTTTACTCTGAGATTCACACCCTAACTGTTAGGGTGTGAATCTCACCTAACAGATCAACATCTTATTCTGAATACTTTCATCATTCAAACTAAATTTCATGAATCATAAAACAGCTCCAATAACTGTTCCTACTGATACTTTTTCACATTTGAAAGCAAATAACCATAAGAAAATCAAAGATACCAACCTTAGTCCATAAAGTATGCAGTTGTTTAACTGCAGGCTGATTCGAAACGAGGTGATGACTACTCTTTGCTTGTAACGGTAGCTGTACGTCCCTTTGCATTTTACGTATAATCTCGCAAGTCAATTGCCAACGATCTCTCAAATTTTCCTCATCGGTTGTAGGCGGGGTCAGTAACTGTTGAACCATATTAACAGGTTTCAGGAGAGTGTCCTGTTGAGCGGTTCGCATATAGGAGCATAGCAAGCTGCAGCTGCTAGAGGTAGGCAACACATGCGGCCCCTTAGAGCGTCTAAGATGCGTTTCACATCAGCTGCTGCCAATGCTCCTTGCTCCCAAGCAACTGTAATCAATCATTAATTAATTTACGATACAAAATAGAAGAATAAATGCTGATAACGATGAAAGCAGAGAATTATATCAATAGATTAAAATCAACTCATACTTCACAGCTAATCTTGTCCACATTCAAAATACATACTGCATGCAAAGAGGTAATATTATTCAGAGCATCTATGGATAACTACTTCGCCCCATACCACGTCTCTTTTGACAAAATTCGACAAAAGTTGTCATAGCCCGAATGGTAATAGACCTCAGAGTAAAAAGTAAACCTAGAGTTGCCTTCACGCATTTGTTATGCAGCAAAGTAGATCTGTTTGTGCACGCGAACAACATTCTGGCGTTGCGAACTTGTGCCGTGTTTCTTATTCCGTAATGGATAATTAGCCTACCGCTCCCCTTCTCTGATACTAACGGCTAACGTCTGTTACAGACAATTCTGTCAGTTTGGCAACATCGTCTGTTAGCGTTTAGTTTGTCCCTGAGTCGTGTTTACATTTTCATTTCGATTTGGCGTTCTCAAACTGAATTATTTTACTGATTTAGTGGTAGTTTATTGTTGCTTTAGAGTATTTTTGTAATTATTGCTATGGCACAATTACGGAAATGTTGTATTATATTTTGAAATGACCCCAATGCGTCAGTGAATGCTTTACATCTCACTCTAATGCTTGTTGAGTACAATGCGGTACTATTCACGAGTAGGGGCATCTCTATGTTGACTTCTTCTTCGCGCGGTGCCTTCCGGCCGAACTGAGGCCTAGTGGCCCATGTTCACCCGCATCGTTCTATAGAGACTCAGCTCCTCAGACACAAGACAAAAAATGTCGCGAGTTTGCCAGGAGTGGTCCCTTTCACCATAGGAATAGTAAGTGTTGGATTACTAGGTGTGTTGACCTTAACTCAGTTAGGTTGCTTCAGTTGAATAAAATATGCTCAACCGTTTCATCAGTGCTCCTGCACGACCGGCATAGGGAGCACCTCGTTAATCCCATTCTCTTCAAATGTTTGTTAAACAGGTGACCAGTCAATGCACCAGTCACCAGACCGAGTTGTTTCCTCTCCAGTAACAGAAGTCTATTGACCTCAGGTCGCGTGGACGATCTCTCAATGAGAATCCTCGAACACCTCAGGCCCACCCCGCGCTCCATTCCGAGGAAGATTTCCTGTTCAGACAGCTCCTGAAGAAGCTTCTGACAGATGTGCAACAGATTGGCAGCGCAGGCTCCGGGCCAACAAATGCTAATCTGGCTCCCCGCCTAGCCAGTTCATCTGCCTTGACGTTACCAGGTATCCGCATGAGCCGGACACCAGATTACTTTCAAAAAGTTATCAGAGCCCAGCCCACGCAGAGCTTTCCTGCATTCTTCTACAAAAGGGAGTCAACCCTAACATCAGATAGAGATTTCAGAGTTCCCTGACTGTCGCAACATATGTAAATGTGCTGGCCAGAGTATCCCCTGCGAGTATTTTCTAGTGCGCAGGCAAGAACCGCAAATAGCTCAGCCTGCACAATGGAACAGTCCTCCCCCAGAGGGAATGTTACTTCTTACTCTGAGGTATTAACTATGAAAGCAGAGAGTATTAATCAATTGAAATCAACCAATATTAAAATCATTCTTTGGAGCTAATCTCGTCAACTTTCAAAATACATAATAAGAAGGTAATATCATTTAGAGCATCTAAAGATAGCTATTTCGCCCTATACCACGTCCTGTTTGACATAAACCACGTCGTCGACAAAAGTTGAATGACCACGGCCTGCCATAGTCGGAATGACAATAGAATAACATCTCCATACTTCGTTCAGGTTCATGCAGTAATTTTGTTATTATTATTCTCTGCTTTCTTAGTTAATTGATTTCCGATTATTTCAGGATATCATAAACTATTTTCGAAATTGTAGGAAATAATTTTCCGAAAATTTTTTATGGTCAAAATTTTCCCGTTGTCGACTAGCAGACCTTCAATTACGAAGTTCTGAGTACTATCTGATAAATTTAGTCTATAAATCACCTTTGAACATTCACACTTTCCAGTGAGTTTGTGGATATGTGGTACCTGTAAAATTTCGTTGATTTTGCATTAATTATTGAATATACTTGAAATGAAACTAATCGAATCGTTACGTGAATGTACAAAGGTGATTTAGAGACTAAATTAGAGCAATAATTCTGTGTCTTTATAGTGGAAAAAGTGAAGTGAAGATGGAACAGTTTTGAAACTTTAGGGGCCCATATTTTCTAAACTCCACCTTTGGATTCACTAATGTTGTTCAAGAGGCTAACTCCTCGATACTCATAAAAATGATAAAATGTTAAAAAACCCAATATAAGCCTTTAGATTACCAAAGCAAGTGATGAAATGGATACCCCGGAAAAAGGAAAAGAGAAGACCAAGAAAGACATGGATTAGTGGAATAAGAAAATCAATGAGTGAAGGAGGGCTAAATGTTGAAGACTACAACAATAGAGGGCATTGGCAATTGGGAATCGGACAATATCTTTAGGATGTTTTAACCCGAATAAATAATAATAATCCTAAGAGTGCAAAAATTCAATTCTACACGAACGAATTTTCTACAAGACGTTGCACTTGAATCCAAATTCCATGTTAAAGTTATAGGAAGTTCCACTGTATGTTTATTTATTTTTCTTACCTAGTACTTCCCGCATAACTCCAGGAATATTGAAAAGGACATCTTGCCACTTCACATTCACCTTGATTTCCGTATCTCCAGCATTAAACTGTTGCAACAACGTTTCAATCATGGCGGGATCTCCCAATCTCAACAGTTGTTCCGGAGCTTTCGGTTTATTCCTTTCGACCATGCAAGTCTTCACCCACTGTTCCACCAGGGAGTTACCGTCTGCATCGAAAACTGTGCCAGCTCCGAAATTTTGAACTATCGCAACCAGCATCAGAAAACTGATATCGAACAATTGAGCTCTGTTTTTGTCTCCGCCAGCTTTGGAGCACTCGTTGAATCGTATAAGCCTACTGACCAAGGTCCCTAATTGACCTTGAACTGTAGCGACAGCTAGGATCAATTCGAAACTTTTGCCAGCTAGGATTTGATGTAACATTCCAAGGAGTGCATCCTGAAAAAAGTATTACAATTAATTATTGATTAAAGCAAATAAAACAGCGGCAGCAGTAGATAAAGTTGTTAGTTGCAAACTTCGATATGAAAATGTTTATACAGGGTGTCCCAAAATTCGACGTCAACCCGGAACCGGGTGAAAAGGCAAGTAATGCTGGTTGTCAAAAAAATATAAAAAAAAATCTAAGTTGCATGATTTAAAAATAATAGGCATTTAGAAAAACATGCAAAATTCCACACATTCTGACAGTCTTTTCACTCCTGTTGCCACAAATATCAACTTTTTTTGCTTTGTAACCCTGAATAATGCTTGTCTAAACTGTAGTCAAAATTTTGATACCAGCTGCTCTAGGTTTCATAAAAATAGGGCTAACTTCTCAGAAAAAAAATCAAAATAAACAATTGCCTAGTTTCAACTGACTGTATTGAGAAAAAAATGTACTACGCAAGTTTGGCATGTTTTGTCAAAAGTTGGCGCTTTTAGTAAGAATTCCAAAATGGTATAATACTTAGTAAATTGTAGCTGTCGTAGTTCGAATTCACTTTCGATTGCCTTTGAATACACTTTTTCTTTAACTGCTTTCCAGTAAAAAAAGTCCAAAGGATTCAAGTCCGGTGAACGGGCCGGCAACGGGATTGGACCGGAACGTTCCATCCATCTTCCGGGAAAACATGTTTCCAGAAAAAAAATTTCCAGATAAAATAATTTTTCCAGAAAAAATTTGTCAGGAGAAATTTCTCTGGAAATTTTTTTTTCTGGAAACATGTTTTCCCGGAAGATGGATGGAACGTTCCGGTCCAATCCCGTGGCCGGCCCGTTCACCGGACTTGAATCCATTGGACTTTTTTTACTGGAAAGCATTTAAAGAAAAAGTGTATTCAAAGGCAATCGAGAGCGAATTTGAACAACGACAGCTACAATTTACCAAGTATTATACCATTTTGGAATCCTTACTAAATGCGCCAACTTTTGACAAAACATGCCAAACTTGCGTAGTACATTTTTTTCTCATTACAGTCAGTTGAAACTAGGCAATTGTTTATTTTGATTTTTTTTTCTGAGAAGTTAGCCCTATTTTTTTGAAACCTAGAGCAGCTGGTAGTCAAATTTTGATTACAGTTTAGACAAGCATTATTCAGGGTTACACAGCAAAAAAAAAAAGTTGAAAAAAGTTGATATTTGTGGCAACGGGAGTGAAAAGACTGTCACAAGGTGTGGAATTTTGCATGTTTTTTTTAATGCCTATTATTTTTAAATCATGCAACTTAGATTTTTTTTTATATTTTTTTGACAACCAGCATTACTTGCCTTTTCACCAGGTTCCAGGTTGACGTCGAGTTTGGGACGCCTTGTATAGAAATTATAAATAAACTGAGGCTCAACTGAATAAAAAATTTCATAAAACATGTGGTCAAATTAATCAAGGAAGCATCTGACAGCAATGAATAATGACTCATTATCAGCAAAAGGACGTATAATGGTTGGATTTTAAATTAGTTGTGAATAAATACTTAATTTGACCCTCATGATAGCGAGAAAAAAGTTCATTCAATATTTTAATTAGCATGATCTATTAACACCTGTAAAAGTTCGAGTGATAAAAAATAATTAGTAATAATGAATTAACCTCAGAATTTTGACATGACATTGTTTGTGACTCATTTGTACAATCGGTCTAAGAAATTTGGATCTTTTGAAATCAAAACCTCTACATATATATTATTTACCTGAATTTTATGATAATCTGTAGACAGAGTTTTCAATATCCCATTGAGCGTTGGTTCAGCACAAATTATAACTTTTGGAATACCAGCAGTACCATCTCCGTTTTCCAATTTAATAGGTTTAGGCATTTTTCGCTTTTCCAGAAGCTCCTTAACCTGTACATCAGTTAATAACCTGACTTTGGCAAGTTCTCCTAGAAGACTTTCCAAACTTGAACATCCGCTGTTTGCATCCATAGCATCAAGTAAGGGAGTATGTTGAAGCAACAGCTCAATGGAATTGGCAACACTGCATGCATCTGATTTTTTGGCAAGTTCTGCTAGAATAGTCGGAACTTTCAAAAAAGCAAATGCTCCCCATTGACTTTCGTGTGAAGTTTGGTTTACGTCATGAAGGGCTAGAAGACTTCCTCTTATTAGTTCTCCGAATAACCTGGAATAAGAAATTCAAGGATTAAGCTGAATTCTAGCAGTTACGAAAGAAATTCTGACTTCATTTTAAATTACCAGTATCTCACAGATGTCTCTTACCTTGCATCATCATATCCTTTCAATTTTTGAAACAACCTAAGCTGTTCAACTAGAGTTATTGTGGAAACAGCAGGATTTCCAACTAATTTCACTTCTAACCAATAGGGTATGAGACATCCTGGCCACTTTTCACTCTCTACATTCATCGATAGCATATTGACGTCTATATTCTCTAGTTTCTTCACATATTGATAAAATTCTTCACTTTCAGGAATGAATGTTAACACCTCTGAGCACTTCTGGCTAGTTTCAGCAAATAACTCTGAAAAAACAATCAAAATAGCGGCACGTACAATACACATTGAATATAACCTACCTGTATCATTATACCTAGCCAAACATATCATTGAAATGTAAAAATCATTGCACAAAATAGTTTTCAAAATGCATGAAGCTAAAATTGTCGCTCTCTGATTCAAGTCTGAGGGGCCTCTACAGTTTTGTATAATGTTAAGCAACCAAGAAGCAGTTGATAAAATAGCAGTAGCAAGTTCGGTTTCTTCTAATTTGCTGCAACATGTTACTCCAGGAATCATTTTCTCCAGGAACTCTAGTAAACTGACTACACAGAATATTTTGCTGAATTGATTGTATTTACTCAGTCTCTGTAGAACAGCAGCATGAGAAACTAACTGAGCACTTAATGAGTGACGGAGGTAACTCAAAACTAATTGGTTTGCCCCAGCTCCAACTAAGGCCTGTTGTAATATGCAGTCGGCTAAATTATAAACATCTCCACTAACTCCTCGAGGAAGTACTGTTTTGATATTTATACCCCACTGAAGATCTGACCATCTTTCTCTCCAGGCACGAAGTAACAAGGCTTTTAAGCAACTTGTTTTACTGGTAGTTTTGGATTCCATAACCATATTCTTTGTGTGAAAATACTATTTGTAGGTCTGCACCACAGTGTTTCCGGAAAGGATTGAAGAACTAGCAATACATTGAGGAATAATACATTTTTCACTAATATTGACGAAATCTTAGACTAGTCAAAGGACGAAATCAGCAATATTTATTTATTTGACAACTCAAACTACAGAACTAGAAACGTAAACATAACCTATAACAGTTCTGCTCTGTTCTGTGGAATTCTTCTTTCTTTCTTTTAGTTTGAGATCGTCTTCTTCGAACAAAGTAACCAGAAAAACACTCGAAAATTTTTTTACTTTCGGGACGATATGAAGTATATATATATGAACAACATAATTTTAAAATAAATATGTCCCAAAAACTTTCGTATGAGTAGCGTATTAGAAGATCGAAAAAAAATTGTTTTATGAAGTCAAGTTGGAAATTGTTTGCTAACGTGAAAGTTCGTTAAATTTAAAATTGGAATTTTAATGAATAATTATAACACTAAAATACAAATTTACTTTTTTTTATGAATTGAAGTAAGAATTGATACCAGGATGGGTGACAACAAAAAAGATTTATATTTGAAAATGATGAATGGTAAATATTAAAAACATGGTGTATTAGGGGTCCTTTATACTGGCCCGTAAATTTAACTTTTCCCTTACCCTAAGAATTGAAACATAGAAATTTCGTGCTATGGTTTATACTCGAACTTTAACTTATTCCCTTAAATAGAAGTTTTTCATTCATAAGTTACGGGCCAGTATAAACGACCCCTTAAAGCCAATATTTTTTTTCGTTATTTGTGTTGACAATCATTATGTATAGGGGCCAGGGGGGGCGCTATTCTACAGTAAAGTTGTGAAATGAAATGCCTTGTTTTGTGAAATATCATCCATATATTTTCATATTTTATAAAATTGAGATGGAAATTATTTCCCAGTCTGAAATATATCTAACATAATATGAATCTGTACAAATATAAGAATAATAGTATGAACAATAAAAATCAAACTTATATTATATACCATTAATGTCATTGTTCTTACTTATATTCAACGAAACCTAGTGAAATTTCCTTCATCAAAAGGACAGACACATGAGTTTCTTCCATCGATATTTTTCAATAGAGAAAATCAATCTCTAAACAAGTAATCTTTCAATATCATGTTGAATGGTTTGGATCTGCGGTTTCAGTTGAGAGCCTTCATTTATTGTTACACTACATGCTATAACTGGTCTTGAAACACCACAAGCTCTACCTAGTGCCTGCTTGGACCTCACGAATACATAAGGAACATTCTTGTCCTCGCATAGAAGTGGAATGTGTAATAAAATATCTAACGGTTGAGCGTCTGCTGCCATTACAACAAACTCGGCTATTCCTCTGTTCAATGTTTTGGTAACTTCATTGGCTCCCTTACGAAGTTGTTTGTAGTTCATCGCTTGTTGAACAAGATTTAGTATTTTCATGGTTAACTGAGCTTCAGCTAATGGGTATGCCTTAGGATTTACTTCTTCAGCCTGTAATAAATATAAAGTTTTTGTTTACATGAATTGGATATCATCAAATATATTATTAATATCCATATTAAACCTTAATGAAAAGTCTAGAAAAATATATTATCATAAAACTCACCATCTCGATACAGAATTAAGCCAATAATATGTAATTCAAGTTCAAACACACAAAATTTTAAAATTCTACAGTTTGAGTTTACCACGGGTGGAAAATAGAGGTTATGTCACAGAACATAGGGTTATGTTATAATGGTCACAGAAGATAAGAAATATTCTTTTTTATAGGCTCATGTCAAAACTAGAAAAATTTTTGAAGTAGTAGGCATTTCGTGCTTTCGTAGGTAGTTCGTGAAGTAGTTCATACGAATAATTCTTTGTTTTCTGTGTTCGATCCATAACATAACCTCAATTTCTCAAATAAATAAAACTTAAAACTTGAACATGAAGAGAATTTGAATTTGACCTTCTCAAACGAATTCTAAATTCTATCATTAATAGTGGAGTGTTGGAGAATTCACTACCAAGATGACGAAGGAACAGTTCAGAGAAACAGATGTTGCAAAAGCAATGTAAATATTTGGTGCAAATTTGAACTTTTGAATATCTAATTTTTGTTTCTTCAGATCCGAGGTGAAGTTTTGCGTAGAAAGTGCCTCTGATATGCAGATGCAGGCCCGCATTGAAGTTTTTCAAACTAACATGTACGATCAAGGACCAAGAACTCCTGTTGTATTTGGTGTATTGGATAAACGATTGGTGCGTACTGGTACATTACAGTAACTGTAATAATTCCTATTAATCAATTCATACAACAGCAAATTTGTTCGATCTCTTCAAGATACATATAAATTCATCAAATGTGGAAGTTTTTAATTGAATTGACACTTTTTAGGGAAGTATAAATGATGCTGAAGCTTGTGAAACGTGTGGAAAAACTTTAACTGAATGTTCAGGTCACTATGGTTATATTGATTTGGAACTACCTGTCTTTCATGTTGGTTATTTCAACCACATTCTGAATATTTTAAGATGTGTTTGCAAGACCTGTGCGTGTGTCTTACTTGATAGCGACACTAAAGATTTATACCGAAAAAGGTTTGTATATATGTATTTTAATAGAAAAATATACCCACTTAGCTAAGAAGTATTTTCTACTCTATGTATGTTAAATAGGTTTATATGTATTCTGTTTAGTTCCTCTTCGAAAGAAATTTAAAATGTTTTTATTATTGTAGATTACAATCTAAAAATTTAAGTTACCTAGTTAAGAAAAAACTACGCAAGAGAGTGTTAGACTTGTGTAAAAAAGTAAGGAAATGTCCTTACTGTTCTAAAATAAATGGTACAGTGAAAAAAGCAACAGCTTCTAAAGGAGGTGCTGGTGGATCTGTTTTGAAGATTGTACATGAAATAAGCAAAGGAAATGAAAAAAACGATTTTGTTAAACAAGAATTAGGTGAGTCAATTATTTAGTTGGAAGAAATCCGAAATTTTTTCATATTTTTAGTGTTATCTGACAGATAAGTCAATGAAATACTCATCAAGTTAGCTAGCTCATTTTGTCCTATATCATGTGAACTCTTTGTATTTTTCAGCCAGATTGAAGAAATGTGTTAGCTCGAATCCAAACCTACAAAATTGTGTAGTAGATTCTCTTACAGACAATCTTACACCTATAGACGTTCGTGCATTATTCAAAAGAATTCCTGAACAGGATGTTTGGCTCTTGGGAATGAATTTCGAAAGGTAAAGGAAGTTTATAAGGTAAATTTTTCAATGTTCTAGTAATACATTTCAATATACATTTTAGGTGTCGACCAGAAGATTTAATTTTAACACGAATGCTAGTTCCACCAAAAGCTATCAGACCGTCTGTAATCTCTGAGCTGAAAGCAGGAACGTAAGTATAGTTTGATTAATGGAAATTAGTGTGAGAGATAAGGCAAAAATTTTATAATTTTTTTTCAGAAATGAAGATGACCTGTCAGTAAAACAGTCGGAAATAATATTCATTAACGATTGCATCCGTAAACATAAACTTTCCGGAGCATCAGTTAATATGTTTTTAGAGGGTTGGGATTTCTTACAACTTCAAACTGCCCTTTATTACAACAGTGAACTGTCTGGGGTACCATTAGCCATGATGCCTGTGAGTATTTTTGATAAATTGGATCAGAGGTCATATTTTAGAACCTTTTTATTGAGCTCTCGTTCTACTTGAATAAGTGCTTTATTATTTGTCCAAATGTTTGTAATTTTCGAATTTTGAGCCGAAAATGGTCTCAAACCATAGGGTTTAACTACCTGATGACGAATTCGTGGTCAAATTCAATTCTACCTGTAGGGTCCGCTGTCCGTCAGCACGATAACTTTCGAAGAGATTGTCCTAGAGACTTGAAATTTTCAGTGTGAGTTTGGTTCCCAAATGCTTCGGTTAAGTTCGTTAATCAGCCATATCGTACAGGGTGTTCCATAAAATATGGCCATTCAAGATTTTTGTTTCTCCATATCTCAGACAAAACAAAACCAATTGAAATGAAATTATGCGGCCACATACAAGATGCTCATAGTAAGGTGCATGCAAAATTTTGTAGCCATAGTGTTAACAGAACCAATATATATATATTCTTTTGAATTGAAAGCTAACAAAATACAACACATGAAACAAAAAAGTCCCTAGCTGAGGTTGGTGCAAAACGGAGTACCATACCATTCTGTCCTATGATACCAGAGCACAGGGAAAAAACCTCAGTAGAAAAAACCCTGCCTCGCCGTTTCTACAAAATTGAAATTTAAAACTATTCGAACAAATACCTTCAATATTTAGATACAAAATACGTAATTCTTGCTCTTGGGCCAGGAGGGTGTTTTAAACCAGGTCTGGCATTCCAAGTGATGATTTTCGAATCTTCTGTTCTTCTAAGACCACTACAGAACCAATAATTACAATATTGAAAAGAAGAAACTTCATATTTCCATAACATCCGATTTGAGTGAAATTTATTTTGCGAATGAAGATTGATATACTGAATGCTCATGCAAAATTTCAAAAGGATCGCATCATCTGAACCATAGAATTAAATTTTTTTGAATAATTTCCAGAATATTATTTGATCGTGCTGAATTCTGCATTATCATCAATCTAAAGTCCTATACAAAATTTTGAGGTAATAGCCTCATTGCTCCACCAATGAACAAGCGCTCGAAAGCTTCTGCTCAGGGTTTTTCTGAATTATTATTTTTTTAGTCCAAAAAGCCAGGAAGAGGCCTCGTTCAACGTCTGAAGGGAAAACAAGGAAGATTCAGAGGAAATCTGTCTGGAAAACGTGTGGATTTCACTGCAAGAACAGTAATTTCTCCTGATCCAAATTTGGAGATCGACCAGGTCGGCGTGCCTAAACATATAGCCAAAATTTTGACCTTCCCAGAAATGGTCTTTCCTGGTAACATCAATTTTATGAGACAACTCGTGATGAATGGTCCTGATAAATGGCCTGGGGCAAATTACATTCAGATGAAAAACGGTTTCAAGAAGTTCCTCAAGTATGGTAATAGGGAAAAGCTAGCACATGAATTGAGGGTGAGTAAAATAAATGTTTATTTTTCACACATCTAAAATCAATAGTAAACTTTTTTCAGGCTTTTGTTTCTTTATTTGAGGTTGGCAGTATTTACTGTCATAATGTAAAATAAAGTCAACATTGCCTTATGTACCCAACCGACAAGGTTGGGTACATAAGGAAAAGTTTGTCGGACAACGACGAGCTTTCGAGCTGGTTTGCAGAAAAACAAATTGAGATTATTGTTTATAACTTATACGCTTGTAAAATATTCTGCTGCAGCTAGAATTCTGAAAATATCGAAGATTATTTCATTAGAAATGAGGCAATGTGTGAAAGGTCCTATACAGAACTTAAGACAACTTATTACACAGAAACGCATTTTTTGGAAACGACCATTTATTACTCCAGATATACCTTGGGTCGTTCTGTGCATACAATGTTTTTATTTGTTACATAATGCTTGCTTCAGAACTTTTTCTTCATTCTATTGACTAATGAAAATGATAATTCTCGAGAACATTTACAATACCATTAGCTTCCATTGTTCCATTGTGAAATAATAGCGCATAAGATAGTTAGATAATTTACACTACACTTATTTCGAGTTTCTAGACAAAATTGACAACAAGCATTGTCTTGTTCATTCTTGATTTTGCATTAGAAATCAATCGATTAATATCTTTTATCCATGACTATTGTAAAATCCGTCCATTGTACATCTAAGTGCTTGGCCTTAATAATACCCATTAATCACAAGGGAATAATGAGATTGTAATTCACTGCTGTCAGATGCTTCATAGATTTAGCTTAAATATTCATTCAATTGGTATTTCTTCAGTATTCTAGAGTACTCCAACTCACAAATATGGGCATATCTTGTCAATCCAGGGCCTAATCTACTTTCATTATATCAATTAAAGCTGTTTTTATTACATAATATACAATGATCAGGAGCCTATTCCACCAAATACTTTGCAACTTTTCACTTTGCAACTTTTCACTTTGCACTTTCCACTTTTCAAATCAACGAAACACATTCATAATTGAAAAGTGCAATGTGGAACCGCAAGTGCAAAGTGTAAAACATTTCGCAGAAATTGAATCTTGGAGAAATGTTGTGTGACATAATTAATTTTCAGTTTGCAAACTTGTCAGAATGCAAAGTGAAAAGTTGGAAAGTATTTTGGTGCAATAGGCCCCAGGGGCCCGATTCTTGAAAAATCTCTCATGCGAGAATTGCATTTCTCTCTCAGTGACCGAGAGAATTTGTATTCTCGAATTCTCTCCCGACCGAGAACGAGTTCTCTACTACTAACTGTTAAGAGAGATGACTATTTCCATAGGAGAGAATCACAGAATGGAGCAACCTTAGACAAAGGGAGCAACTATTCTGTGTCTAGTGTGGAGTGTGACTGAAATTATTCGAATTATGCGTGAGAGAAGTGAGCTGACATCTCGTATAGGAATAGTCGAACGAGAGTTGTCATCTCTACGAAGTTCAAGAATCGAGCCCCAGTTCTCCAAAAATTTCTCATGTGTCAACTTGACTTTTTCCACGCTTGTCATAGAAGGGTCTTGTCGCGGTCGCCAAATTTTAAAATCTTCAAAAAATATTCAGTGGTCGTGGATAAAGTATATAGTATGCTACTCCCGTTTAATGGCTGTTATTCACTCGGTGATTTGGGCCACTCACGGCTCTTGGCCTAAACTTCACCTTGCTATCATTATACGCTTGTTGCATAATATACTATTTTGTAATAACTCAGTGAATGGCAAAAAGTCGGAAATGAAATGAATTATAGTAGTTTTTTTGTGATATTTCAGGTTGGTGACTTGGTAGAGAGGCATCTTTTCGATGGTGATATAGTTTTGTTCAACAGACAACCAAGTTTGCATAGGCTATCCATTATGTCACACAGGGCGAAGATTCATGATATGAGAACTCTAAGGTACCATCATCTCGCTTTTTATAAGATCGATAGTTCCTCTAAATCTTTGATTTTTGCAGATTTAATGAGTGTGTCTGCAATCCTTATAATGCAGATTTTGATGGTGATGAAATGAACCTGCATTTACCCCAAACCGTTGAAGCTAAGGCAGAAGCTGACATTTTGATGGCGGTTTGTATATAAAATTTTATATTAGATGTTTTATAATTCATCAAAGAGATTCTACCTCAGAGTAAGAAGTAAACATTGAGATTTCCCTACGCGTAAATAGTACTGCATTGTAATCAACCAAGCATTAGAATGAGATGGAAAAATTTTCGTAATTTTGCCATAGCTGTAATTACCGGAATAACCTTAAGCAACAATAAACTGCCCCCAAATCAAAAAAATAATTCAGTTTATGATCGTCAAATTGAAATGAAAATGTAAACATAACGCATCGATAAACTAAACACTAACAGACGATGTTGCCAAACTGACAGAATTGTCTGTAACAGACGCTAGCCGTTAATATCAGAGTAGGGGAGCGGTAGACCAATAATTATCCCAATACGGAATGAAGATACGGCACGAGTTCGCAACGCCCGAATGTTGTTCGCGTGAATAAACAGGTTCTACTTGTCTGTGTCAACAAATGCTTGAAGGCATCTCTAGGTTAACTTTTTACTCTGAGTAATATAGTAAAATAAGTTTGTAATAATTACAGTTTACTAGGGTTATCAATAGATGATTATTGAGTAATATAATTTCATGGAATTTCCAGAAATTTTCTGAATTAATATAAAAAAAATTATCAGCTGTACTCTGTCAATACTTTTTCAAGAGTGGAAAATATAATAGTACTTCTACAAACCCTACATAACTAGATTTAATTAATCACAAATAACTTTTAGAATAACCTACATGAATTATCCCATTGTATTAATTTTATAGAGTTCGTTATTTGATAAATTGAATATTTTTCAGAATAAAAATAATTTGGTTACTCCTAGAAATGGTGAGTTACTAATCGCCGCAACTCAAGATTTTATAACAGGTGCCTACTTAGTGAGCCGAAAAGACTCGTTTTTCGATTGGATTGCTGCTACACAATTGGCTGCTACTTTGTTAGCCAGCAGAGATACACATATTGATGTCCAATTACCACCACCCTGTATAATCAAGGTAACATTTACTTTATGTCCAACCAAACAAAAAATTTACATCCTTCTTTGCTTCAACTCTACAGATTGATTTATAATAAATGATAAAAACGTATTATAACCAGATAAACACCTTCTAAGAACAAAAAATGAAGGCAACACAAGAAAATTTTATTTATTTTTTATTTCATTTATTTAAAACCAGTACAAATTACATCGATATCGGTGCAAATCCCACAGAGATAAACATAGTTATCTGTTGGTAGGGCTGGTTACATAATAACCTAAATATATCATTTATTAATTATGTTTTTATATTGTAACAACATAGTTACATAGTAACATTTATAATTTTCCCAGAGATGTTATCTACAATATCTCCAAAGTTAATAATTCTATTATATAAATATTAATTTTTTTTATAATAAAGGGTGTCCCATTACTCGACGTCAACCCGGAACCGGGTGAAAAGGCAAGTTATGCTGGTTGTCAGAAAAATATAGAAAAAAATCTAAGTTGCATGATTTTAAAATAATGCGCATTTGAAAAAACACGCAAAATTCCACACCTGTGACAGTCTTTTCGCTCCTGTTGCCACGAATATCAACTTTTTCCAACTTTTTTTTGTTGCCAGGTAACCTTGAATAATGCTTGTCTAAGCTGCAATCAAAATTTTGACACCAGCTGCTCTAAATTCGAAATAAACAATTGCCTAGTTTCAACTGACTGTATTGAAAAAAAAAATGTACTACGTAGGTTTGGCATGTTTTTTCAAAAGTTGGGGCATTTAGTAAGGATTCCAAAATGGTATAATACTTGTTTAATTGTAGCTGCCGTAGTTCAAATTTATTTTCGATTGCCTTTGAATACACTTTTTCGTTAACTGCTTCCCAGTAAAAAAGTCCAATGGATTCAAGTCCGGTGAACGGGCCGGCCACGAGATTGGTCCTGAACGTCCGATCCATCTTCCGGGAATAAATGTTACCAGAAAAAAAAATTTCCAGAGAAAATAATTTTTCCAGAAAAAAATTTTCCGGAGAAATTTCTCTGAAAATTTTTTTTCTGGTAACATTTTTTCCCGGAAGATGGATCGGACGTTCTGGTCCAATATCGTGGCCGGCCTGTTCACCGGACTTGAATCCATTGGACTTTTTTACTGGGAAGCAGTTAACGAAAAAGTGTATTCAAAGGCAATCGAAAATAAATTTGAACTACGGCAGCTACAATTAAACAAGTATTATACCATTTTGGAATCCTTACTTAATGCGCCAACTTTTGAAAAAACATGCCAAACCTACGTAGTACATTTTTTTCAATACAGTCAGTTGAAACTAGGCAATTGTTTATTTCGAATTTTCTGAGAAGTAAGCCCTATTTTTATGAAACCTAGAGCAGCTGGTGCCAAATTTTGATTGCAGTTTAGACAAGCATTATTCAAGGTTACACAGCAACAAAAAAAAGTTGGAAAAAGTTGATATTCGTGGAAACAGGAGCGAAAAGACTGTCACAGGGTGTGGAATTTTGCGTGTTTTTTTAAATGCCCGTTATTTTAATATCATGCAACTTAGATTTTTTTTAATATTTTTCTGACAACCAGCATTACTTGCCTCTTCACCCGGTTTCGGATTGACGTCGAGTTTTGGGACACCCTGTATATCCCCAACTCATTGCACGTTAACAATAATCCATTCTTTAAGTATTTTTTTGCACATTTTTTCCTTGTATCTTCTTTAGGTTAATTGGCATTTTTTTAAGATAACCAAAATATTCAGGGTGGCTCATTTGATTTTTGGCGAAAACGGTTAATGAAAATTACATTTCCCATACACCGTAACTGAAATTTCAACTAGAGTGGAAACAATTATTGATCATTACAATTTACAGCCAAAACGTTTGTGGTCTGGGAAGCAGATAATCAGTCTGATATTTCAACCTAATAAACAGAATCCAGTCAAAGCTAATCTGGAAGCTATAGGCAAGGGCGGAGGTAGTAAAAAAGAATTTTGTGTGAAAGACACTTATGTACTGATCAGAAATTCGGAACTTCTTGCTGGCACTCTGACCAAAACGAATCTCGGCAGTGGAGGAAAAGAGAAAAACATATTTTATATCATACTGAAGGACTTCGGAACAGAATTCGCAATTCGATCAATGTGGAGACTAGGTGAGATAATACCAGATAATTACATTTTCAGTCGACATCAAAATGAAAGATGTGCTTAACGTATATGAAAATAATTATAAATAACCCATTTTATTACTCAATTTCTACTATTTCAATGTGCAATTGTCAAAGGCAACTGAACTTTAAGTATTCAGAAGCAATACAAGTAATGTTACAATTCTACTGAAACATAGAAACTCATATTATGTCAAAATATACAGGTTGGAAATTCACATCTGAAACATACAATATACAATGCATCAGACAAAGAATTCTTCCGTCCAGTTGCACAGATGAATAGTCGAGACAATCACGTTCTATAACACACTGAATTCTGTTGTCTTATTGCAATATTCTAGTCTTGTCTCTCTCTTATCGTTGTGAGGAGCATAATTCATTTAGTATGGTAGGCAACAGTAAATACTTGAATCGAGTATTACGGGCAGCCTGACAAATTAGATAATTCTATACGTGTACTGCAGGTTCCCTACCATACTGCGATAAGAGAGAGACAAGACTAGGTTATTGCAATAAGTCAACGGAATTCATTCAGCTACAGAACGTGATTATCTCGACTATTCATCTGTGCAACTAGACGGAAGAATTCTCTGTCTGATGGATTGTATATCGTATGTTTCAGATGTGTATTTCCAAATCTGTATATTTCATGCATAATAAAAATGTATTTCAATCGACAATTTATACTTAATTCATAATGCGGTCGACGGAAAAGTCTTGAAATCAACTTATTCATTAATCTAGTTGATTTAATGTTATGATATGTTTATAATATATTATTCAACTCAAATCTTCTTTAAATTGCTTTCAGCACGACTTGCTTCATATTATTTGATGAACCTTGGTTTTTCTATTGGAGTTGGAGATGTTACAGCAGGTGATAATTTATTACGTCGTAGAAAAGCCGTTCTACAAAAAGGGTGAGTCAGATTTCTGGTCATTCTAGATTAACCACAATATCTAGAAGTAGGTACTCATAAGAGAGTAGTCTGTTATTCTAGAATTTCAAGCATAAATTGGTAAAATTAAACTTATTCATTGATGAAGAATCCGTCAAATAGAATTATCTGTATGTTCTAGAGCAGGGGTCTCCAAACTTTTCAGCCCAAGGGCCAATATATTAACCATATGTGATTCAGTGATTCAGTAGCGCAAATAAAACAAAATAGTTGATACGTGGGGGGAGTGTTCATTTTAAAATGAAGTAGTGCGCATATTGTGTATCATTCTGTGATATGGGAAAGAAAATTCAAAGATTAATGGAAATTTCAATATTTCGTGATTGAGTCCATAAGGCGCTGTGTTTGATTTGCAATAATAATATAGCTGTTATGAACGAATACAATATTAGACCTAAGTTAACGAGCTTTCGCGGGCCAGTTTTGGCCCGCAGGCCGTAGCTTGGAGACCCTTGTCCTAGAGCATATTCATTATTTAGGGATTCAGTTCTGTTTCTTATTGTCTTATTTTAATTTGAATTATGGGGCCCAGCAGATATGGACCAGATTTGGGTATCATCGTATTTATTTAGGTCTTCTGAACAACATTAGAGAAACCAACAGATTGCGGTCTGGTGCCGTATTCTCGACAAGTGATATTCGAAAACGTATACGAACTTCATTGCGCGGTGTGCATTTTTGCAGGTAAAACAGGGACTCGCGCAATGAAGTTCGTATACGTTTTCGAATATCACTTGTTGAGAATACGGCACCTGTGTTAGTTTAGAAAATATGGGCCTCCAATGTTCCATCTTCACGTCGCTTTTTCTACTATGAACACACAGAATGATTGCTCCAGTTTAGTTTTTGAATCACCTTTGAACATTCACATAATGATTCAATCAGTTTCATTACAGGTTTATTCATTAATTAATGCAAAAACATCGAAATTCTAGAGGTAGTATCATGGGCGGCTTCCCCGAATTTGTGATTATGTGGTACCTCCAGAATTTCGATATTTTTGCATTAATTATTGAATATACCTGAAAAGAAACTAATCGAATTTTTATGCGAATACTCCATAGAGATAGAATAGTATAGAGTTGCTATCAATGAAATGAAAGTGGTATCAGATCCGCCCATAGACCTAATAAGAATGGACACAACGCATGAGAAAGAGAGGTCGCTTGTTGAATGTGATGAAGCTATTGTGGGCAATGTCATACTTGTTCTATGGGCAATGTCAGTTGAATTATATTCAACGCATCAACTCTTTGTGGGCACAGCAATGTCTGTGGTCACATAAATATTTGTTACATCTTCCATATGATTTGACAAGTTGCCCACAAACTTGCTTCATCTCTTTTCTTTTTGATAAGATCGCATAAGTCTTTCTCTCTCTTATGTACCCAAGTCGTCGATCTTCTGTTAGGTCACGTGATTCTGCATCCATAGTAATTATAGATCTATGGATCCGCCATATTACTGCTATACGTCGAATTTTGACAATCATTGAATTTTTTCTAAAAATAGTGATTTTTGTACCCTTTTCAAGTTAAATAGAGATTCTTGAACTTAATAAACAATAATAAAATGGTATCGTGTGCTGTATGGCTTTCTTCAAGCAGAGAAGGAACAGATAAGAAGAAAATTAGAGGAAAAACATATCACAGGTAGGGATGAGTACTGAACAGATCCGCATTCGAAATTTTTGCTAGTATGTCTTGGTAATCTGATATCTTTCTATATATGTATATTTTCGCCTGAAGAAAAATTGTTTATTTGATATTCAATTGACTTTATTTGAACAGTATTGATAAAGACCCAACACGTCGTATTTTCTGGGTGAAATTCGTAAACAGAAAAAACTGGCAACTTAATTCAACCTGAACTTTCGGCCATATTGGTAGGCCAACTAAGCCCCGCCCAGTGGTTCCATTTTTCCTTACACAATTGTATGTCATAGCGTCTCTTCTCTATTCTATCTCTATGGAATACTCAGAGGTGATTTATAAGGGGCGTTCGGCATTGACCTCCGCGAGCGGACGGATTTTTTAGTCACGTGACCACAGATCGTACAGATAAATCTTAAATATCTGGGAATAAACGAACGGCACAGAGCATCTGCCACAGAACATACTGGTCTGTTTACTTTTATATAGATTATGAGATTTCAAAGATCACTATTTTGGGAATATGCTCATCTTTTAACGATACTTTCACCCTTTTTAGTAGCTCTTCCATAAAATCTCAATTAATAATTAGGTGCAAAGGCACTGAATGCAAAAAAACGAGTAATGCAATATCCTCTTCTGGTCGTTCAATACGGCGATAGTTGTACCGAAAGATGCTGATCAATTAATTGATTAATTACACGAAAAGAAAACGGGAAAGCATTTATAACTACGATAGCTATAAGAAAAATTTTAATGAATTAATTGAGTTTTTAATGAATAAATGAAAACGAAGAATAAAACTGTTACAATTTTTTCAATCTATCGGTTGTCGGATCAGGAAACTCAACATAAAACAAAAAAAATATAAAAAACATAAAACTCTATGGATAAAATCGCTTTGCTCCGTCGAAATAGACCGAGCGAAAAGATCGACGTCCGATTGCTCAGATTTTTTATGACGAACGGTACAGATGTGTATTCCCCTCAATCCGGATGTAATAAACGAACGGTTTAGATCGATCCGACACGTCCGATGTCGATGCCGAACCCCCTATAGACTAAATTGGAGCAGTAGTTCTGTGCTTTATAGCGAAAAAATGACGTGAAGATGGGACATCTTTGGGAGCCCATATTTTCTAAACTTAGACCGATCCCCGCCTGTTGGTTTCACTCATGTTGTTCAAAAGGCCTAAATGAATACAATGGCATTAAAATCTTATCGATATCTGCTGGACCCCAAAATTCAAATATCCACCTTCTGTTCCATTGCGGTAAACAATAGTTCTCTACTTCAGGTACCAAAAATGTGATGAATTAATCAGAGATATGAATGAGGGTAGATTAGATTGTCAGCCAGGATGTACAGCTGAAGAATCTCTGGAAACTCTACTACTGAATGAGTTATCCCTGATTAGGGATAACTGTGGACAAGTTTGTG
The DNA here is from genome assembly GCA_013421045.1 of Propylea japonica. Taxonomy (NCBI): domain Eukaryota; kingdom Metazoa; phylum Arthropoda; class Insecta; order Coleoptera; family Coccinellidae; genus Propylea; species Propylea japonica. The sequence goes on from CM024239.1 coordinate 1,919,306, forward strand.
TAGACGAGTTGCATACCCTAAATGCCCCACTCATAATGACACTTTCAGGGTCTAAAGGTAAGCTATTACACCCTAAATTTGTTTGCTGTAAAAATTACATCCGATATAGCGAAATTTACAGTGATATTTCACTTGCATATTACAAATTCTAACTTTTTTCTTCAAAGGCTCTGTCATAAACATATCTCAGATGGTATCTTGTGTTGGCCAGCAAGCTGTTAATGGTAAAAGAGTACCAGATGGATTTGACAGCCGTTCATTACCTCATTTCAGACATAATTGTAAGTTCTTTGTTACTATTTTGATATTTTTAACCATATACTTTTAATTTTTTTTCATATTCAATTCAATATGTTTGTTTGTTTTAAACTATCATCGTTACATTACTTTCACGGTCCACAGCAAAAGCACCTGCAGCAAAGGGATTCGTAGAAAATAGTTTTCATTCTGGTATGGTTCCAACTGAAATGTTTTTTTCCACACTATGGGTGGCCGTGAAGGTCTGGTAGATACTGCTGTAAAGACTGCCGAAACTGGTTATATGCAAAGAAGATTAGTTAAGGTATCATAAATATTAATAAAAAATCAGAAAGAAAAAAATTGTAGCTCATGTTAATAATTGATAATTATGCTCCACCATTGTCAAACAATTTTTTATGAAAAAGAGGATGGTCCCTAATAGAGATTTTATAGATGATCAAATGTTAACTGTACATTATACCATTTTAGGTACTTGAAGACTTGGTGGTCAGTTATGATGGTACTGTGAGAAATGCAGAATGTGACATTGTACAGTTAACATATGGTGGAGATGGTTTGGATCCAACCTTCATGGAAGGTAAGAGTGCTACATTTAGGTTATGTTAGTCCTCTAAGCTTAGGAAATGTATTGGTAATTGATCGTAGTCTAAACACCTGTGCTAAGACACATACAATTATTTTTTTCTGAAAAAAAAAATTCTATTTTATTTAGTAACTCAATATTCCCATCATTGCATATATCGGGTGTCCCAAGGTGAGTGGCCTATCAGATTTTGTAACTTGGCAAATGATGATTTTCTTTGGTCCATCCTGTATAACTGACAACTATAATTGAAGAGCAGTGACATAGATCAGATCAATATCTAATGACTTGCTAAATTTTGGACTTAAATCTCAAATATTGAGCAAACTAGAGTCATTTTTGTAACACGCCAATTTGATCTAATAGGCCACTCCCCTTGGGACACCTGATATGGGCCATTTTAATCTAATATAGATCTGATATAAATTTCAGTTGTTCTTCTACAGGTTTGGAAATTAACATCTGAAACATACTATATACAATGCATCAGACAAAGAATTCTTCCGTTCAGTTGCACAGATGAATAGTCGAGACAATGACGTGCTGTAACACCTGAATTCCGTTATCTTATTGCAATATTCTAGTCTTGTCTCTCTCTTATCGTTGAGACGAGCGTAATTCATTAAGTATGGTAGGCAACAGTAAATACTTGAATCGAGTATTACAGGCAGCCTGACAAATTAAATAATTCTATACGTGTACTGCAGGTTCCCTACCATACTGCGATAAGGGAGAGACAAGACTAGATTATTGCAATAAGATAACGGAATTCATTCAATTACAGCACTTGATTATCTCGACTATTCATTTGTGCAACTGGAGGGAAGAATTCTCTGTCTGATACATTGTATATCGTATGTTTTCGATGTGAATTTCCAAATCTGTATATAAAATATCTAATTTTTAATTTAAATCCAAGGCAATGGCATTCCTGTTAATTTCGAAAGGGTCTTGAAACATATCAAAGCCAAATGTCCCTACAGAGATGAGGACCCTTTGACAAGCGATCAAATAAGGAGAGCAACTAGTGCGTTTTTAAATACTGATGCGCTTAACGAATGCAGTGAAGATTTCAGAAACGAATTGAAGTAAGTGAACTCATTTTTGTTTTATTTCAGATTACATCATTTTTCCTTGACTGTTCATGAAATCCGCGATTTATCACTTTTTCGTTATATTGACAGCATTGCGTATAAATCTGACAGGAAAATAAACAACATAACCTGAAATTTTAATATGCACAGTGGAATAAGCCAAATTTCCATGTCCTACTTTGTGTTCTGTAATATCCGAACGAGTCTAGGTATAGTCTGTTCACGAAAGGTAGAGCCGTAGATTGGCCATGACAATTTGGCATATATTATTCCACTGTGTATAGTCTGTTCACGAAAGTTTGAGCACATAGTAGGCATTTGTTTATTCATCTGAACATGGCAGTTTTTGCTGTCATAACGTAAAATAAAGTCAACGTTGCCGAATGTACCCGGTCTCGTCCGACGAGCTTGCGAGTTATCAGAGACTCTATGTTATATTGTCAACATTGCGTATCAATCTGACAAGAAAATAAACAACATAACCTAAAATTTTAATATATAGTCCGTTCACAAAAGTTTGAGCCGTCGGTTGACCATGGAAATTTGGCATATTCCACTGTGTATATTAAAATTCTAGGTTATGTTGTTTATTTTCTTGTCAGATTGATACGCAATGTTGTGAATATTGCATAGAGTTCTCTAATTACTAGGAAGCTCGTCGGACGAGGCCGGGTACATTCGGCAACGTTAACTTTATTTCACGTTATGACAGCAAATACTGCGCCTACTATGCGCTCAAACTTTCGTGAACGGAACTCTCCTGTGATGGATTTGTCTATAAGCTGTCGGTTCCGTCATAGAAATAACTGTTCTGCAACAACATTTTTCAATGCAAAAATATTTATGGAGTTACTCCATTATTTTCATTGAAAATTCAGTTAGTTAGAGAAGATATTATAAAATTTTCACACAGAAAACTCATAAAGAACAAATTTATTTGTAACTTGTTGAAAAATATCATTTCCTTCTGCACTCTTATGATATATAGCTATTCCATATTTCTATACTTACAATATTTTCATTCAACTCATTTAAGAAGAAATGAGAGTATTTATAATACAAGTGCAGAATATCTAATATGAATTTAATGTTGCAGAGAATTTGTGATGAAAATAGCAGAAAAGGTGGAAAGAATAGAAAAAAATTTCAATGATATAAAAGTGTCCAAAGAGATAGAAAGGTTAACATGTAGTCAACTGGTAACTTTTTTGGAAACTTGTGGACAGAAGTACTTGAAATCAGTGATTGAATCTGGTACAGCAGTTGGTGCCTTGGCTGCTCAGAGTATTGGAGAACCCGGAACTCAGATGACACTGAAAACTTTTCATTTTGCTGGCGTAGCTAGTATGAATATTACTCAAGGAGTGCCTAGGTATGTTGACTTTGTTAAGCACTGAGAAAAACTTACTTCACTAATGTATTGGCGCTCAGAGTAAAAAGTAAACCTAGAGATGCCTTCGCGCATTTGTTATGCAGCCCAGTAGAATCTGTTTATACACGCGAACAATATTCCGGCGTTGTAAACTCGTGCCATATGTTTATTCCGTATTGGGATAATTGGTCTACGGCTTGCGTCTGTTACAGACAATTCGGTCAGTTTGGCAACATCGTATGTTAGTGTTTAGTTTCTGGATGCGATGTGTTTACATTTTCATTTCGATTTGAAGTTCTGAAACTGAATTATTTTACTGATTTAGTGGCAGTTTATTGTTTCCTGAGGCTATTCCGGTAGTTATTGCTAAGGCAAAATTACGAAAATGTTGTATTCAGGAATTGTAGAAATGAAAATCTAACCTATTGTTTACTTCACCCCAGTGCGGTAGTTAAATGCTTTCCATCTCACTCTAATGCTTGGTACTATCCACATGTAGGGGCATCTCTATGTTTGTTTCACACTCTGAGTATTGGCGAATACAATTACCGTTGGGGGCGCTGCGAACTGTAACCAACCTTTAAAGTTTGTCAGTACTCTTTTTTAAATTTGTATGGTGCATAGCAAATTTTGGGAGTTTTTCTTGAGAATAAAGCTTTTTATTGTATTTATTGAATGTTTGTGTTGTATCTTGTCAATAAATTTAGGTGACAAAATTGGTTTTCTCAATGTAATTATTATTGAAATAGGAAATCATTCAACAGGAACTGGGCTAGTTGTGCTCAACGACAACTTTTTGAAGGCTACGCCAAATAATAGTAATAATTGTACCATTCTATGAACATTTCACAAGAAATATGATAAATGAAATCACATTTAATAATTTTTCATGCATGAAACATTCGATTTGTGATAATGAATGAATAAAGGAAAATGTATAATCTTTTTTAGATTGAAAGAAATCATGAATGCTACCCCAAACATAAGTACGCCAATTATTCGTGCTGGTCTCATGAAACCTAAAGATTACCGTGCTGCTCAAGAAGTAAGAAATCGTATTCAGAAATCAACTCTAGGAGAGGTAAGAACACAAACTGAACAATTTATTATTTCAGTTTCGAATAATTATTTTTTTACAGGTGGCAATCGATTTGCAAGAATGCGGACTCAAAGATCAGGGCGTACTGATTATGATTACGTTAGATTACTACAAAATGCAAGATCTTGAGATAAATGCAGAGACCGTGAAGTACAGTTTGTGTACTTCAAAATTAAAATTGAAGGCAAATGAAGTGAAGGTTGAAAGTCGAACGGTTATTACTGTGAGGCCAGATTTCAATAAGAGAAAACAAGCTAAGCCTTTCGTCATAAGTGACCTTTTCATTGCTTTACCAAAAGTCATGGTGAAGGTTAGTATTAGTTTTTTAAAAATATTAGTTTTATAATATATAACAATTCAAATAAGTGTGAAAAGAACAATTGTATTTGAATCTCGATAATGTATAAATTTCTTAGGGGTTGGAACCATGCACATTATTTCAAAGGTTGTGATTTGGAAATCAAAAATTCAAAACAACCCTTCTGAAATATTTTCAAGATCGTGTTCATTGCCACATCACATATTTCCATATTCTGAAATGATCATTCGACATATAAAACAATATATTGAATAAAATTGAAAAGTGAATAATTCCATTAAAAGTCGTAGGTTTGGTAAATCTCTTCATTCGGTTCTTACATTATATGATTGGATGAAAATAGTATGGTAGTTGTGCTGTAAATAATTTTTGTAATATTTGAAGACTTTAGTAATATATTATCTTCATCAAAGCGAAATAGTGATTAAATTAAGATTGAAATTTGTTTTGAACATGTAAAAATAACCTCACTAACTAGTCAAGCTTAAGCTGTCCAACTCTTAAAAGTGTTTTGGATTATAGATTGTTGGATTGCCTATAAAGCAATTACTTCCACAATAATTTTCAATTTCAATACAAATTTATTATGGAATTAATACATAAATAAAAATTCATAGTTTTTGTACCATTATGAATGAGGTGAAACATTTGGCAACACTGCTAACATGAAAATGATTCGAAAGAGAATATATATGCAAAAATTTCCAAATGAAATATTCTCTAGTACTCAAAAATGTATAATTGGCTAAGTTAAAAGAAAAATTCTATGTATCATATATCAATTTGATTTTTCAGGGCTATCCTAGTGTTAATAGAGTTGTAATTGCCAATAATGATGAGGGAATTCATAACCTATGTGTTGAAGGCAATAATTTGCGGGAAGTTCTGGCTACCTTTGGAGTAGATGGTTCAAAAACAACTTCGAATAATGTAATGGAGGTATATCGAACCTTAGGTATTGAAGCAGCCAGGTAAAAATCTCTTGATATCTCACAATATTGAAAGGAATATCAATTCTACAACAACAATATTGCTCATTTACATAAAATATGTACCTTAATTTTTTATTGCAGCGGAAATATTAATTTTTTAATTATTTTAGGGAAACAATCATGAACGAAATTATGTTAGTTATGGAAAATCATTCCATCAGTGTTGATTTCAGACATGTCATGTTACTAGCTGCACAAATGACGCATACAGGGGAAGTTCTAGGAGTAACAAGACATGGTCTTGCGAAAATGAAAGAATCAGTGTTCAATTTAGCTTCTGTGAGTGATTTTAGTTGCTAAACCATTATTTATATATTAATATTGAGCTATGAGGCAAAATCCATGAGTATTCTTAGCTTCACCTAAATTGAATATTTTTTTCTAGTTTGAGAAAACTGCGGATCACTTGTTTGATGCTGCATTTTATGGACAGATTGATAAAATCAATGGAGTATCAGAAAATATTATAGTGGGGTCAGAAGCTCCTATTGGAACAGGAACATTCAAACTTCTACAAAAAACTAATTACTCAATTCCAAAGCCTGCTAAAAGGGACGTATACTTATTTATGGAAGAAATATAATTAAAAACTGATATGAATGTATTATATTTCTTTATTTTACAATGTGATTAAAAATTTCGAGTTACTTCTTTTGATTCACTAATTCCCTTAAACTGTTAGTTGCATCCTTCAAATTATTTTCGAGATACACTTTGTTATTCTCTAGTTTTTTAATCTTTTCTTCTGCTGCGCTTTGTTTTTTATGTAAATTATTTTTTATGGTTTCTATTGGAGTTACAACAAACATCCTGCCTACAGATTCATATGTTCTGGTACTTTCATCTAGTGAAGACACTTCTCTGGAAAAATGTTTTACAAATGTAACAAACGATTTAAATATATGGAAAAAACTCATTACCTTTCAGTGAATAAAGCATGCTGTTTATTTTTCTTCAAATTTTCAATTTGAATGTCTGCTAATCTCAACTTCTGACTGGTTTCAATTTGCTTCTCCTGCAGCTCGGCGAAAGCCTGGAAATTTTTTTTACAATTGTTAGAATATCATGTGCTATTTAATATTACCTTTTTAAGTTCCAAATCAACTTTAGACATTTTCAAAATGAGTTTATTTTACTTTTTGGAGAATCAAGTACAGTTTCAGATTTCGATGTTAATTTTGGAACACAGCATAGAGAAATATAAATTTAAACGTCTTCTTTTTATTCATGAATCTAAAGCTAAATTTTTCTTCTGTCAGTAGACCTGCTGGATTAATTTCTATGGTTAACATCAACGTTGTTGACGTGCTGTCATTTTTTCACAAACGTAAACATTTTGTGTTCTGTGACATAACCTTACTTTTCCTCACAGAACATACAATATACTTTTCCTTGTATGTTCTGTGCTTTTCCTCATAAGAGACCATAGGGATTAGGGAAAAAAGAAAATAATATAATAATAATGCCTATATTGAAATAGCAGAAACTTCTGAAGTCATTTGAGATGGCTTTCTTTGCAGCCAAATTACAACGTTCACATTCAGGTTGCTTCGAACTTGAATGAACTGAATCTATATGATCTTTCTTTCAAGATGCAGCCCTCAGAGGAAGAAGTAAAGTTACTTCTTCCTCTGAGATGCAGCCAATTCACAAAGATTGCATCATTGTTTTTTTTAATTCATATGAACTGAATCTATATGTAGCCTAATCACTAAGTTCGCTTTACGAAATTGAATTGTTTCGAATTCAAATGAAAAGTACTTTAAGTCTTTTGAGACACTTGGTGATACTTGTAGCATAATCACAATGTTCACATTTCATATGCATGTTTGAGATTGCTTTTTAGATTTTAGAATAATAATAACAAAGTTCAAATTTACATTATTTCAAATTCGAATGAACTGAATTTATATGTTGTTTGAGATCATTTTTTCTACTTGTAGCATAATCACAAAATTCACATTGATGTTTTTTCAAATTCAAATGAACTGAATCTATATGTAGTTTGAGAGAATATTTTTGACTTGCTGCATAACTACAAAGTTCACATTTAAATTGTTTCAAATTCAAATGAACTGAATTCATATGTCGTTCGAGATGGCGTTTTTCATTAGTAGCATAATCACAAAAATCACATTTCTGTTCTTTCAGAGTTAAATGAACTGAATCTATATGTGCTTTGAGATGGCCTTTTCGAGTTGCAGCAAAATCACAAAGTTCACATTTATGTTGTCTCAAATTCAAATGCATTGAATCTACATGATGTTTAAGTTGGTATGTTGTACTTGTAGCAAAATCGCAGAGTACACATCTATGTTGCTTCAACTTTAAATGAACTGAATCAATATGTCGTTTGAGATGGCATTTTTGATATACAGCATAATCACAAAATTCACATTTATGTTGTTTCAAATTCAAATGGACTGAGTCCATATGTTGTTTTAAAGGGCCTTTTTGATTTGCAGCAAAATCACAAAATTCACATTTATGTTGCCTCAAATTCAAATGAACTGTTTTTATATGTTGATTCGTAGTGCTTTGTCGAGTGGCAGCATAGTCACAAAAGTCACATTTAAATCGTTTCAAATTCAAATGAAGAGATTGCATATATTCTTTGATAGGTAATTTTGGTTTTGCACCACAATCACAAAGTTTCCAGTGCTTCAGATTCAAATCACTTGCATCAATATTTAGTTCAAAGTCAGTTTCTGGATTTGCCATATAATTAGAAGCTTCCTGCTTCGAATTAGGATTTTCCCGAATTGTATTTGTTGCACTCAATTGTTCGGAAATGGAATAACACGTACTGAAACCACCTTCATCTCGAGGATAAGAGCAATCATCTTCGAAGTTAGAAGAGTATGCTGCATTGAAGAATGGTTTGGTTGGAGCATCTGTACCAATTTCACTCCAAATTTCAATTTCATTATTCATGTCATGAATACCATCACCATCAACGAATTGTTCAGAAATATCAATTTTTTCAAATTTCACTTCCTCCATTCTTGAAGTCTCCAGCACAGAACACAAAAATAAATAATAAATATTTTGAGAAGTTAAGAAGTGTAACCTAACCTATATTTCTGTTATGTATCTGTATTCTGTGTCTGTGACCACCTAACCATAGATAACGTCGAAGGCATAATTATGACGTCATATGAACATAGAAATATATACATATGTTATGTATATATTTCTATGCATATGAACCAAAAATGACCAAAACCGGTTAGCCGAAATAATAATCGGTTAGTTATATGCTGAAATAATAACTGGTAAGTTATATGGTTTTTGCGGTAAGTCGCTTGAAATTTGAATTAATTAATCGAAAACCATATAATAAAACACAAAAATAATTATTCGTTGATTCTGTGGTTGATTCTCTTACTCTTCTCTTATTCTGTTCTGTGATCAGTGCTTTCCTTTTTTGTAGCTTGCCAGTCGTAAGGACTGTGCTTGCTTCAATTAGTTTTATTTTGATTTTTGGAATAGTAATATATATTTGATTTGATCAGGGCATCTAAAAACACGTAAGTTGAAATTTGTATATACTTCATTAACAATTTATCACATCATGTAGTCTGTGTTTGCAGTTTAGTATAGGTTAGATTCATAACATGACCGACTTCACAATTTGTTAAGTGGTTTTTAACATATGGATTGCTTACAGAAAGATGTCAAGAAAAAGGAATCAAGAAGAGAGCGACAAGCTTACTCGAATAGCCATTGTTAATGCTGATAAATGTAAACCTAAGAGATGCAGACAAGAATGTAAAAAATCATGTCCAGTTGTGCGTATGGGGAAATTATGTATCGAAGTTTTACCTAACAGTAAAATAGCTTCAATTTCGGAAGAATTATGCATCGGTTGCGGTATATGTGTCAAGGTAAGAAATTAGTTTTCAGTAGTACCTTTGTGAAAACTGAATCATTTTTAGAAATGTCCATTCGAAGCTATTACGATTATCAATTTGCCAAGTAACCTGGAACGAGACACCACTCATCGGTACGGTAAAAATTCATTCAAGTTACATAGGCTCCCAATTCCCCGACCTGGAGAAGTTTTGGGTCTTGTTGGTACCAATGGAATTGGTAAATCTACTGCACTCAAGATATTAGCTGGAAAACAAAAACCTAATCTGGGAAAGTATTTGGTAAGTAATGATGCAGTGTTGGAATAGAATTTTAATAGGAAACATTTCTAGGAACCTCCAGACTGGACAGAAATTCTGAGCCATTTTAGAGGTAGTGAATTGCAGAATTATTTCACTAAAATTTTAGAAGATGACCTCAAAGCTCTGATAAAGCCTCAATATGTTGATCAAATTCCCAAAGCTGTCAAGGGAACTGTAGGTCAATTATTGGCCAGGAAGAGTGAAATGAATAATCAAGAAGAAATTTGTAAAATGTTGGGTATGATATTTTCTAAGGAATTGGTGTGAATTACTCCTTAAAATTTTTGAAATTTTAGATTTGAGCCACATCCAAGAAAGAGAAATATCAGCATTGTCTGGAGGAGAATTACAACGTTTTGCATGTGCTATGGTGTGCATTCAAAACGGAGACATCTTCATGTTTGATGAACCCTCTTCTTATTTGGATGTGAAACAACGTCTTAATGCTGCTTTGACTATAAGATCTTTGATACATCCTGACAAGTATGTTATGTTTATATAATAATGTTAACTAAGTTCTTTAGGGAATTGGGAAATATTTTAAATGAATTTTGTTCCTCAGGTTCATTATCGTGGTAGAGCACGATTTGAGTGTTCTTGATTATCTATCAGATTTCATCTGTTGTCTTTATGGAGTTCCAGGGGCCTATGGAGTTGTTACTATGCCTTTTTCAGTAAGAGAAGGTTTGTTTTCTCATTATAAATTGGAACTTTAAAAGTCTAACATCTCAATTACTGCAGGTATCAACATTTTCCTTGATGGCTTCGTGCCAACAGAAAACTTGAGGTTCAGAGATGAATCTTTGGTCTTCAAAGTTGCAGAATCTGCAACAGAAGAAGAGGTCAAACGTATGAATCATTACGAATATCCTGCCATGAAGAAAACCATGGGAAATTTCAAGTTGGAAGTTCTAAAGGGACAATTTTCAGATTCTGAAATTTTAGTTTTGCTTGGGGAAAATGGAACTGGCAAAACAACATTCATCAGGATGTTGGCTGGAAATCTTGAACCAGATAGTGGCTCAGGTGATTTGGATTATTTTGCCTTTGTCTTTCTATTATACGGTGTCATTATATCCAGATTTTACTGTATACATATTTCTATAATACACATGTAAAATTGTATATTTTTACTTTGTTACAGCCGAACTGCCACAATTACATATTAGCTACAAACCACAAAAAATCAGTCCAAAATCTCAGGGCTTAGTAAGGCATTTACTTAGTGAGAAAATCAGAGACGCACATGTACATCCACAGGTCAGTTCATTTATAGTTACTATTTATTTCGAAGGTAAAATTATAAATATCTAAGTAATTTTGTTGACCAAAATCTTTTTTGTTTTATAATGATTCAAGTTTTGAAGTTGACTGTTTATCATCGAGACATAATAGAGAAAAGACGCTATGACATACAATTGAATAAGGAATAATAGTACCACTGAGCAGGGCTGAGTCGGGGACCAATATGGCGGAAAGTTCAGGGTTGAATTAAGTTGCAATTTTTTTTCTGTTTACAAATTTCATCCAAAAAATACGACGTGTTGGGTCTTTAGGAATCATGTCCAAATAAGGTCAATTGAATATCAAATAAACAATTTTTCTTCAGGATAAGATACTCATATAAAAAAATATCAGATTACCAAGACAGACTAGCAAAAATTTCGAATCTGTTCAGTACTCATCCCTACCTGTGATATGTTTTTCCTCTAATTTTCTTCTATCTGTCTCTTCTTTGCTTGAAGAACGCCTTACAGTGCACGATACCATTTTATTGTATATTATTAAGCAGAAAAAATCACAATTTAACTAGAAACAGGCGCAAGAATTACAATTCCTCCACAAAATTCAACAATTGTCAAATTTGACGTTAGGTGGTAGTAATATGGCGCATCTGATGCCACCATAGACATATATGGATACCACGTTTATTTCAATGATGGCAACTCCAAACTATCCTGTCTCTATGCTGTTTATAGATATAAGATGCGGATGATTTCATATTTCCGTAGTTAATGGAAATGATCATGATTTTATTAACGTCTCGATTCTATTTTTTTTACAGTTTATTACAGATGTGATGAAACCGCTAAAAATTGAAGACATCATTGACCAGGAAGTCCAGAATTTATCTGGAGGAGAATTGCAGAGAGTTGCTATGACTTTGTGCTTGGGTAAACCAGCAGATGTATATTTGATTGACGAACCTAGTGCTTATTTGGATTCCGAACAGCGTTTGGTAGCTGCTAAAGTTATTAAAAGGTAAGATATACAGGGTGTTTCCTAAACATGCGGCAAAAATTCAGGGGATTGTTCCTTGGACTATTCTAAGAATATTTTGTCCTTTGATGATTTTTGAAAAACCTCTTTGTTTCGAAGATACAGGGGAAACAAAATTTTAGATAATAACATTTTATTATGAAAAATTACATGAAAATTAACTTAACCTACAAAAACTGTTGAAAATGACCACCTCTACCCAAAAAAACGTATTCAAATGAAAACCGTGTTTAATCTGTATTCCTTTACCATCTGAACTTATCAATTTTAAGTCAAAAAACTGGCCGTTTTTAGTAATTGGAATGTTGTTAAACAAATTCAAAAATAAATTGTACCTACTTAGTAAACACAGTGCGGTACGCATTTTTATTTAAACTATTATTAATTTTAAAAATATGAAAAATGTTGTTCGCCCTGTATCTTCGAAACAAAGAGGTTTTTCAAAAATCATCAAAGGACAAAATATTCTTAGAATAGTCCAAGGAACAATCCCCTGAATTTTTGCCGCATGTTTAGGAAACACCCTGTAGAACCGGATTTGTTTGGGTAATATTTTAATTTCAGGATCCCAAAGATATGGCCCAGATTATGGTGTCATTGTATTCATTTAAGCCTTCTGAATAACATTAGTGGAACCCACAGGTGGCAGTCTGTCGTATTTAAGAAAATATGGGCTGCCAAAGTACCAAAAATTTTCATCTTCACGTCACTTTTCCTACTACTACTAAAAACACAAAATTACTATTCTAATTCAGTCTACAAATCACCTTTGTACATTCACATAACAATTCGATTAGTTTCATTTGAGGTATATTCAATAATTAATGCAGAAATATCGAAATTCTAGAGGCACTACATATCCACAAATTCTAAGGAAAGTAATAATAATAATAATAATAAGCATCTTTATTTCAAATAACATAAATACAAGTATAAATTGTTAAATGAAATAACGTCATAAAATTATTTTTTCTTTAATTTTAATTAAAGTCCGCCGTTTTAATGGTACATTCGGCACTGCCGCAGATTCATTCGCGCGAATATGATACGATGCCTTCCCGTAATTCCCGCCATCATTTGATATGTCACTCGCCGAAGGACGGAGCAGTGGTGCCAAACTTACCATGAAGAACGGCGGGCTTTCCTTAGAATTTGTGGATATGTGGTAGCTCTAGAATTTCGATGTTTCAGCATTAATTATTGAATATACCTGAAATGAACCTAATCGAATAGTTATTTGAAACTTCGAAGGTGATTTATAGATTACATTGGAGCAGTGGATTTGTGGTTTTATAGTGAAAAAAGCGACGTGAAGATGAAACATTTCTGGAACTTTGGGGGTCCATATTTTCTAAACTATTATATGTATTCAATAATTTATGCAAGAACATCAAAATTCTAGAGGTACCACATAACCACAAATCACTCGCTGAAGGACGGAGCAGTGGTGCCAAACTTACCATGAAGAACGGCGGGCTTTCCTTAGAGTTTGTGGAAATGTGGTACCTCTAGAATTTCGGTGTTTCTGCGTTAATTATTGAATATACCTGGAATTAAACTAATCGAATAGTTATTCGAATGTTTGAAGGTGAGTTATAGATTAAATTGGAGCAGTGAATTTGTGTGTTTATGGTGAAAAAAGTGACGTGAAGATGGAACATTTTTGGAATTTTGGGGGCCCATATTGTCCAAACTAAGACAGACCCCTACCTGTTGGTTTGACTAATGTTGTTCATTAGGCTTGAATGAATACAATGATCCCAAAATCTAGTCGATATCCAAAATTCAATTATTTACTTTTGTTCATATTATTACGATGCTATTATCTTTTATCTTGTCTAATTTCGAATTATCACTTTTTTTCTTTCAGATTCATTCTTCATGCTAAGAAGACTGGTTTCGTGGTAGAGCACGATTTTATCATGGCCACGTATCTGGCAGATAGAGTTATTGTCTTTGAAGGTCAACCGTCAGTAAATACGACCGCCCATTCTCCCCAAACCCTCCTGGCTGGAATGAATCGCTTTTTGGAATTGTTGGGCATCACTTTCCGCAGAGATCCCAACAATTTCCGTCCCAGAATAAACAAGTTGGAATCGGTGAAGGATTGCGATCAGAAACGTTCAGGACAATATTTCTTCTTGGAGGATTAAAGATGTATTTATATGCATTTATATGTGGAATTAATACATTGATGACCATGATTATGATGTTTGATTGATAATGATTCATAATGTTTCATGTAATCTAAAAACCATAGCCACTGAGGTCTTAAAAATCATTAAATATAGAGGTATAAAAATCTAGATCTTGTTGTACATCACATTCTCATTTCGTGTTTTGGGTAGTCATCAAAGTTTATGATTGAATTGTTGTCTGAACTATGTCAATTTTGGAAACGAAGGAACAGATAATAAAGTACCCTCTCTGTTATGTACAAAAGAATTAATTGGTCCTAGTGAAGGTAGGCAGTATTGCAATGTTCTAATCTAACCAAACTACTTTTTGAAGAAGAAAAATTTTGAATGGCCATATTTTATGGAACACCCTGTATGATTTGGCTGGTTAACGAACATAACCGCGGCATTTGCGCACCGAACTTTCCCTGAGAATCTTAAGTCTCTTAGACAATGCCTTCGAAAGTTATCGTGTTAACGGCCGGACGGACAGAATTGAAGTTGACTCAGGCGCCGATCCAGCAGGGGAATTGGAGGACGTTCCCCCCCCAAATGACCCTCGACCACCTAAAATTTTGCCGACATACTAAGGGTAAAATAATTACAGGACAGGAAAAAATTTAATTGGCCCAATTTCCAAATGGAGTTTTGATTGGGGGCTACTCAATTTAGTCAATTCAACATGACCTAAAAAACCAGTATCTTTCGGTTTTTGAATATCTAAAAGTGAATAGCACTGCATTGTAATCAACCATCAAGCTCTTGTGTTAGATGGAAAGCATTTTACTGCCGCACTGGGGTGAAGTAAACATTAGATTAGGTTAGATTTTCATTTCTACAATTTCTGAATATATTCCAACATTTTCGTAACTTTGCCATAGCTATAATTTACCGAAATACTTTCAAGTTGCAACCAAATCCATAATAATAATTCAGTTTATGAACGTCAAATCGAAACGAAGATGTATCGAATAACTAAACAGTAACAGGTGCCGTATTCTCGACAAGTGATCTTCAAAACGGATACGAACTTCATTGCGCGAGTCTCTCTTTCACCTGCAAAAATGCACACCGCGCAATGAAGTTCGTATCCGCTTCGAAAGATCGCTTGCCTAGAATACGGTTTACGGCACCTGAACGATGTTGCCAAAATGACAGAATTGTCTATGGCAGACTCTTAGTACGAGTCCACAACGGCGCACCGACCCTAGCCCATCGCACCGCGATGTCGATATTTGAAGTTTGTTACGAACTAAATACGTCATTTGATGACATCGCGGTGCGATGGGCTAGGGTCGGTGCGCCGTTGTGGACTCGTACTTAGATTAAGATATAGTCTAAGAGCAGACTCTAGCTGTTAGTACCTTAGCAATTAGCAAAGGGTTTTCCAATGAGAGGTGTTATTTTGATATTCAAAGAAAAATGCTATTTTCAATATAAATGATCCAATGTTTATTTCATTATAAAGAAGAAGCTATAGCGGAAAATATTATTAGGCAAATGACCACCACGACCACGCTTACAGGACCATATTCTTCTAATGAAATTTTCCATCCTAATCGCAAAGTGGCTGCCCTCGATAGCCTCACGAATTCCATCTTTGAGGTCTTGAATCGACGTTGGGCTATTCCCTTTCTTCCACGTGGCCCCAAAGGAAGAAGTCGCAAGGTGTTAAATCACAAGATCTCGGTGGCCAATTGTGATCACCTCTTCGAGAGATAAAACGGTCCGAAAACCGCAATATATAAATGGTTTCGCTGCTTGTGTGACACGTAGCGCCGTCTTGTTGAAAGTAAACTTTGTCCAGATTAATACTATCCAATTTCGGCCATAAAAATCCTAATTCTAAAGATCGACGAGGAATGGACCATTTTTATAGTGAATTTAATAATTTTTAATGCGTTCTTGAAGCGTGTATCGTTCATTTTTATTAATGGCGTAGTTTTCTACTTGTCAAATGTCAAAAAATGACAGTTTCAAACGTGACATCTACCGAAATAGCTGGCTATTCAAAATAACACCTCTTATTGGAAAATGCTTTACCATAGTAAGGGAACCGTAGATCGATTATCCCAATGAAGATACGGCACAAGTTCGCAACGCCGAATGATTTTCGCGTTCATAAACGGATTCTACATGGCTGCTCCAACCATAGAAATATATACAAATTATGTATATATTTCTATGGCTCCAACTAACGCGTGGTGAAGGCGCTCTAGGTTTACTTTTACTCTGAGTACGAGTCCACAACGGCGCACCGACCCTAGCCCATCGCACCGCGATGTCGATATTTGAAGTTTGTTACGAACTAAATACGTCATTTGATGACATCGCGGTGCGATGGGCTAGGGTCGGTGCGCCGTTGTGGACTCGTAGAGTGACTGAGTAAATCACACGTTCGGTTCTCTATAGACGGCTTGGTTAAATTCTGCCCCTGAAAATCCTCGGTCCGGACCTGTCCTTTGTTGTTGACCGTGACCGGCTTTGGTATCTCGAAAACCATTCAGCGCAGGAGTTTGACTCCTAATAGCCGGTCAAAGCCGATTTTCTCTTACTTGAATCTTCCCGTGGGTGTGTCTTCTTCTGCAATACCCAATTCTAAGCCTTCAATTCGTCCTCTACGATCCAAATTAAGGTAAATTTGGTTTCTTTATACCGCTTCTAATGCCCTAACCAAATGTTTATCGACATGCCTTGCGCTATTTCATTTTGTTGGATTTCCTATTCCATTGATTTGTATGGAAAGCGAGTGTGGAATAAATAACCTTATAATATGTCTTTGAACCTTATATCTAATTAAATATTGTGAAAATTCGCTATTAATTTGGCAGAATAATATTATATTTCTATAGAAATGAATATACCATCCATGTTCTTGTTGAAATGCCTACGTAAAAATAAAAAATCACGTATTGGTTTAACAATATTAATATGGAATAACAGGACCGTATTCGTATAGTTCGAATACCAAAAAACATAAGAATACTTTTTCCGTCGACCTCAAAATAAAGGGTGATTTTAATGTGTATGAAATTGAACATTAATGATCCATTTAAATGTTCAATTTATGCTATTTTAATGTGCAATTCTCATGGCAACCGTAGTCGATCATCTTAACCATAAGTCGCTCTTTTTGATAACCTAGTTGATTTGAATACAACTACAGTGGAACTTCCCTATAACGAACGTCTGTATAACGAATTTCTCTGTATAAAGAATTTCGTACAAGACATCGCACCTTGAATCCAAATTCCTAAAACGAAGCACATTCTCTCAATGACGAAATATTCTAAGAACATCACTCTTTGAATGGGTATTTGTAAGATGGTACCTATAAGGGTGGGTTTTTCCGAAATTTTTCCGGACGTACGTAATATATCCCGACCTTAAACTCAATCATTACGGCGCGGCAGAGAGATCCTTCTGAAACAGTTTTAAATACACCCCTGGCTGTTTGGTTTCAATCTAACTATTACGCTAGTGTGAAAGTTGTGCTAAAATGTCCAAAAGCAAGTGCTTAAGTTTGAATGATAAACTTAAATTTATCAGTGAAGTCGACCGCGACATTGCCGACTATAGAAACGAGTTTACTCTATAACGAAATTTCTTTATAACGAATCTTTTTTGCGGATTTAACGCTTTCGGTATAGGGAAGTTTAACTGTATTATTGGTCAATTTTTCATAAAATAATATTCAACTTATTCTTAAGAGTTGGATTCTTTGTGTTTCTGATACTTTCAAGGAATATTAATTTTTAAGCAACTGGAGGATGTGGATGGATTTTGTGTTCGAAGAATAATCATCTCATCAATGAAACCCTAGGTACCAAAAATCATTTAATTTGATCGGATCGTTTGCGAAATATAACTGAAAATCGAATTTTTTATGGATTTTCACAGCTTGTATTTTTTTAACGGAGCCGAATCGGAAAGTTGGTGAAAGGCGAGGGAAAAATTGTTTCTGTTGGCCAAAATCATAGGTATTCATGATTTCCGAAGAATTGGTTTTACCAATATTCTGATTACAAAACGGTGCGAAGACTAGAATGTAAAATTTCGTACAGATCAATTGAAGAGAAAATCTTGAAACTAAAAAAATGAGTTTAGAGTAGGTATCTACTCGATATATTTCAGAACAGAATATCCCTACTCAGTTCATTAATGGGCTAAATCCGCCGAATGGTTCTCAAGTTTTATACAGGGGGTTCCTAAATTGAACGTACAAACGAAAAGGGGAGATTCCTTAAGTGACTTAAGAAAAAAAAGTCCCATAAACATGGGGTCGCAAACGTTCGTTTTCGAGATATAGAGTGTTGAAGTTTGAATTTTTTTCAAGTTTTTTTCTCATAGTATCTACACTTCACGAGATATTCAACTGAAATTTGGCATAGATATTACATTTGAGAGTTCTCACCACGTGACATGGCAATTTCGATAGAAGATCTACAGGGTGATATTTTTTCTGGAACACTGCCACCTGTTCTTCTGCAGAACTTTTTTTGGTGAGCAACTGTTAATTTGAAAAAATTTAAAAAAAAGCTTTGTTCTTATACTAAACTTTTCGGTCTCTTGTAGTTTTGTCGTATCTACCAACGATTTCGAGAAAAAAAATTTGAACGATTCTCTCGAAATCCTACTGAAAATCCAAACTATGATGGGAAGGCCACTTTGTAAGCTGTGGTCAATGAATTCAGTGTCAGTTTTTATAGAAATTTTCCTGATCTGTAGCGATGATTCATAAAGATTCGATGAACTCGTATAATCAACACATGTTTTTGATTAAAAAATTTAAACACCCTGTATCTCGAAAACGAAACGTTCGCGGCCCCATGTTTATGGGACTTTTTTTTCTTGAACTCACTTAAGGAATCTCCCCTTTTCGTTTGTAAGTTCAATTTAGGAACACCCTGTATAGTATTCGTTTTGAGATAATTCGTGCTCCCGAGCTGTACCAGTGTTTGTGCGCAGCCAATGGCAAGCCTTTCGAGCTTTTGAGTTACTCAGGAGCACGAAATATCTCAAAACGAATAGGCTAATAGAAAATTCAAATTTGATTTTGGAATAATAGCAACACTAGAAATCCTGCTCTGCTGCTCAACAACGATTCAAAGTCTCGTGTAAATATATGAAAAAAGACTTAAAAACGCGATGTTTTTTTTGAAGATTTTAATAGACAGGTTAGATTAGGTTGAATTTGAAATATTGTATTCCCAATATGAACAAGCGTGCCGAAGCTTCACGTCTGGGTCTGGTCCTGTTCAAATTTATTTCTTGCTATTGTAACGCTTGCTGGATGTAGTCTGATCAAAATAGATTTGAATTTAATTCCCTCTTTTTTATGTACTTTACATCGTCGCTCATTCATCAAGTAATTGCAGGTTTCACCAAAAACAAATAACAAAAGCGCTGGCATACTTCCAACACAACCATAAGCTTGCTAAAATCGATATCATTTAGTTCCATCTCAGTTTTTATGGCTGCGTCCGAAGCAAAAATTCCATTTACTCCTTATGTTTGGTGATTTTTGTTGGTGATTATTTATTCAACTTATTCAAAAACTAATGAAAATTTCTGTTTGTGTCATTTCGATAACATTTAGGTACTGAAAATGGAAATTCGTTAAATACTTAAACTTAAATGTTTGCCCAGAATTAACCAAAACTGAGAATAAACAAAAATTGAGAAAAGCCCTGAGCAGCTGCTTTTGAGCTCTCGTTCACTTTACCTCGATCGAATCGAAAAACTGGGAATTATTCGAAAAAGTTCATAATTTGAAAAAAAAATTATTTTATGGTTCTGACGATGCGATCCTGCAATTTTGCAGGAATATTCAGTATATCAATCTTCATTCACGAACTCAAGTTCACTCGGATCGGAGTTCTTGTTATAGGAAATATGAAGATTCTTCTTTTCACTATGCTAAGTGAATTTTCTATAGTTCTGATGAGGCGATCCTCCCAAAATTGTGCATGAACATTCAGTATATCAATCTTCATTCACAAAATAAGTTTCACTCGAATCGGATATCTCGTTATGAAATATAAAGTTTCTTCTTTTTTTATAGTTCTGTTTACACTATGTCCACAAAATTTTGCATGAAGCTTATTATGAGCCGCATTTGCATATGGCCGCAAAATTTAGTTTCGAATGGGTTTTGTCTGAGATATTGAGGAACAAAACTTTTGAATGGCCATATTTTATGGTACGATTTAGCTGGTTAACGAACTCAACCGAGGTATTTGGAACCGAACTCACCCTGAAAATCTCAAGTCTCTAGGACAATCCCTTCGAGAGTTATTGTGCTCACGGCCGGACGGCCACACGGACAATTTGGTCACGGATTCGTCATCAGGGAGTCGAACCCTATCGTTTGAGACCATTTTCCGCTCAAATTCGAAAATTTTCAGACATTTGGGCAAAACGATATAGCACTCTTTTAAGTAGAACGAGCGCTTAAAAAGAGTGGTACACCTTAGACAAAGGAAGAGACTCTTCCTTTGTCTAAGTGGTACACGAACAATTAACAGAAATTGTAGGTACCAACCGCCCTTTCAGAATGATATTTGCCGATGCATTTTCTTCATTAGGGTGTTATATAGATTGCAAGTTATCTTTGTTTGATGTTGATAGTGTCCTATGAGATAACATAAAAAAATATCACAAGAACTGATATTTCTATCATCATTTATTTTATTTCATCATATGAAATCCATCCAAAATCGAATTTACGATGAGACTAATTGAAGTTTTATCAGTTATTTTGACTCTGTAGGTTTGTGAAAAAAATAAGTCGTTTTGAGATGGCATCAGCTTTGAGATGTTTGCTTTTCGTGATACTTATAATACAGAATAGGGAATATACCTACTTTTTTTTTCAAAATATACCAATCATTTCTAATGTTAAATATTTTGTTTGAAGTTGTTTTCTTACATTTCTTTTTGGAGTTATAAATTCGAGGAGAAATCTATATTTCCATAGTGAAATATGCGAAGTAGCATCTCATCTTGAACTTTTCATCATGTCATTTTTGAGCGCTCGTTCTACTTAAACGAGTTCTATATCGTTTTGTCTAATTGTCTGTAATATTCGAATTTTGAGCCGAAAATGGCCTGAAACGTTTGTTCCTCAAAATCTCAGACAAAACGAAACCAATCGAAATGAAACTTTGCGGCCATATGCAAGATGCTCATAATAAGCCTCGTGCAAAATTTTCTGTCCATAGTGTTAACAGAACCATAGAAAATTCGATTGGAATATTGAAAAGAAGAATCTTTAAATTTTCATAACAAGATATCCGATTCGAGTGAACTTTAGTTCGTGAATGAAGATTGATATACTGAATGTTCCTGCAAAATTTCAAGAGGGTCTCATCATAAGAACCATAGAATTTAATTTTTTTTAATTGTCAAGTATATACATATTTCAGTTTTTGAATAACTTCCAGACTGTTATTTCGATCGTGCTGATATTATGCATTTATATATTTAGTATCAATCTCAAATCCTACACAAAATTTTGAGGTAATAGCCTCATTGCTCAACCAATAATTCGAAATTCTTCAATTGAATTGGATTTCAATCTGCATAACTAATATTCTCCTCGCAATATTTATACTCGTAAATGCAATAAAAATTATAAACATTTATTATGCAAGTCGCAATTTTGGGAATCACTTTGAATATGAATAACCGTATGACCATAGCTAGTTTGAGCAACCTTCAATTGTTTACTACTATACCATTTCAGAAATATTTAATAATGCTTCAATTTTTCGATTCAGGTCAAACGAATTCAATATTTCATCAACTAAATTAACGATCGCAGATTGGAATCGAAACAATTAAATTTCAGAGCAGGTTGATTTATTGTGGACTTTATTTTTATATGCTTTGATAATTATCGTTGAATTTTCAACTATACTGTTCAATACGTACGGATATTTATGGAATAGTATGTATAGTCCGTTCACGAAAGGTTGAGCCGTCGGTTGGCCATGACAATTTGGCATATTCCACTGTGTATTTTAAAATTTTAGGTTATGTTCTTTATTTTCTTGTCAGATTGATACGCAATGTTGTCAATGTTGCATAGAGTTGTCTGATAACTCGCAAGCCCGTCGGTCGAGGCCGGGTACATTCGGCAACGTTGACTTTATTTTACATTATGACAGCAAATACTATGCCAACTTCAGATAAATAAAGGAACGCCTACTATGTGCTCAACCTTTCGTGAACGGACTATACATTCGATTTATTGGTGAAACACCCCTTGATCATCTTGAATTATGTATTTTCATCTGCTATTTTCGAGCTTTTCAATACCAATTCAAAGATTCAATCAAACTGACGATATTTGTTTTATCTCCTTGAAATATTGATCCCGGTCGAAATAGCAACAAGATCTTTCAGAGACAAACATTTGACAATGAGTTGTAGATTCAGTACGAAAACGATGTGTCAAATGTATTGAAAAAGGAGGTTCATTGTCGTTATTATTTTGATTCAAGATGAATGGATGATTTTCATAAAATTACATTAAAATTCGATCACGAAAACTTCAACAATCAACATAGAGCAATTTTAAGTTAAGAATTTTTGGACTTTTCCGTTGTTACCATGTAAGCCATGATATTGACGATATTGTGATATAGGATGAGCAGCTAACACGAAAGTTGATATGTCATTCGAAAGTATTTTTTACTGAAAAGAAAACGTGTGCATAATTATTACTATTTCATCGAAAAAACCATTGAAAAAATAATACTAATTTTCTCAACTTCAGAATCGTGATATTCACCTCCTTACCACGCCCGCAATAAGAGTTTTTTCTGGACACATACTCTCTTATCTTGTAGCAAATTTATTGCCCTTTCCGAATATGTGGTTAAATTCGGTGAGACTAGAAGGAAAATTGAATATGATCATTTTATTGAAAAAAAACTCGAAATATTTCGTGAAAACAAAGAAATGTTAAATTGAAGAATAACCGTCAACATTTCGAACATATGTTATATGACATTTTTTGTTGCAAATCACTTGTATAATCATTCCTCGAAGTTTGTCCACTTTAAAAGTAGATACCCTGTATAAAGTGAAATACTCCTCCAAACAATACCTATACAGGGTGGTCCAGATCGTAACCAAGAAATTTTAACCACGTATTCTACATAAAAAATAAGCCCTAGTTTGTCATATAGACATATGTCGAGAAATGTTTCCTCCCCGAGATACGGGGTGTTAAAATTATAGAAAACAAATGTTTTTGATTAATTACTTTCACACTGCTTGAAATATTTTTATGAAATTTGAGAGATGGTTCTGAGTGTCAAAGGGTACTTTTCGCATAATATCATTTCTTTTCTGTTCTAACAGTGGCGTCCGTACTGCTGCGAGACTGAATATTTTCAAATAAAAAAATGATACGCAACTAGTTATTTAATTTGGAGCAAATTCGGTCTCTTGACTTTTTGCTGTACGAGGCACCGTTTCCGGTTAAAAAAATAAAACACGTTCTCATGCATGATGAAATCTCCAAAATTTGATAAGGTAGGTACATAATTATGATAATACTACTTTTGTGAGCAAATTTTGGCGATTTCTTCATGCATGAGAATGTGTTTCATTTTTTTTAAAGAAACGGTGCCTCGTACAGCAAAAAGTCAAAAGACCGAGTTTGCTCCAAATTAAATAAGAATTTGAATATTAATTTTTGTCGGAAAACTAGTGGCGTATCATTTTTTTATCTGAAAATATTCAGTGTAGCTGCAGTACGGAAGGCACTGGTAGAATATAAAAGAAGTGTTATTATGCAAAAAGTGCTCCTTGACGCTCAAAACCTATGTCTCAAATTTCATATAAATATTTCAAGCAGTGTGAAAGTTATTAATTAAAAACATTTTTTTCTATAATTTTAACACCTTGTATCTCGGAGAGGAAACATTTTTCGACATATGTTTATATGACAAACTGGGGCTTATTTTTTATGTAGAATACGTGGTTAAAATTTCTTGGTTACGATCTGGACCACCCTGAATAATTTTTCAATACTGTCACACGATATTTAATATTTTCCAAATTCCTCAATAATTCAAATTTAAATCAATTCATTCATTTGACCGTCCAATTCAAATCATGAAGCTTCCCTGATTTTTTTTCGGAAGTATTCGTGTTTACGTTCGGCGCACGGCTTCCCAGTTGATTCTGATTTGAATGGTCCGATTAACAAGTTGGTAAAAGCGTCACTACAATACAATTTTTTTCGCATCAATTCTGGAAAAAATGATTAATCAGTTCAGTATTCCTCTTAAAAATATTAACGCCTGCAAATGAGTAACCTCTGGTTCAGATAGGTAATAACTAATTGTGGCTATGATGTCATCACTCTCGTTCAGATATACAAATCGCCGGTTCTTGATATAAGGTTAGTCCCACTCGTATCGTTCAAGTGAGCGTACCTGGTTGATCACAGTGATTTTTTTTTGTTTCTAGTCAACTAAACACAACTTCAAGATGACCACTGGACAACAATACTATCCTTTCAAAGTGAGTATTTTTGTGTATTTTTTTTGTTCAGTTCAAGTGGTTCGAAATATTATACATAACTTTTATTTTGAGACCATAACTGTCACAATACTTAAAGAAATGTGTACGTATATTGTTCCATTTTCAAGTAAAAAAAAATTAATTGTTTACCATCTCAAAAATAATCGTGCATGAAATGAAATATAAACCGAATGTTTCGAAAATGTGAGAAAACATCTCTTATCTGAGTTTTATGAGTTTGTGATTCTAAATAGCCAATTATTTTCTGCAAGAGATAAATGATTTTAGACAATTTCAGGTCTCAAATGTTGAAAATAAATAGGTAGGTACACATTTCTTCTCCACTGTCACATTTCCAAATTCGAATTTATCTTTTTGTGTGAATAATTTCAATGAAGAAAGTTTCCACACACATGAAAAATATCCAAAATTCCCATGAACGTACTAAATATACAGGGGGGTCCATCTCAGACGAACCAACTGGTATATTTCTTATCACATTGTGATTAGAAAATTTTTGCACTTCGAATGATTTTGTTTGGGGGACATCTTTTGACATATATGTGAGGCTCAAGGGCGTAGCCAGGGGGGGGGGGTTTTGGAGGTTCAAACCCTCCCCGGAATGTTTCAGACTTATTTTTTGTTGCAAAAATAATCTTTCATTTTGCACTTAAACCAACTTATTTCCGAAAATCTTTAGTTAAAATTATTCATATCACTATGAATTCTTGAAAACAACAAATACTTGCTACAGAAAGCGACCCTCACAATTCCCGGCAGCTACAAGTCAATTGCCAAAATGTCAAAACCCCCCCCCCGAAATTAATTCCTGGCTACGCCCTTGGTGAGGCTTGAACGCAAGCCCTTAGAAGGGGGCCTTTCAACTCCTCAAAATTGAATATGAAAAAAGAAGTGAGTGATAGTTCATTTGAAAATGTTGAAAGCCTCTTAACAACGGTGTATGAAAAACGTAATTTCGATGAACCGTTCTCGCAAAAAAATGATTTTGGTGATACAGGCAAACCAGCTCAACACGTTCTTGCAATGTGTATACCATACCATTGAGTTTAAAAATATTTTTAAACTCAATGACCATACTTAATTATTTTTGAAATTTTGAATAAATCAGCTATGTAGTAACTCAACAAATCGATTCATAATAAATGATCGAAAAGACGTATACCAGATAAACACCTTCTAAAAAGGAAATGTTTTCATTTGTTTTATTCATTGGTTGAGAGAATTTTTCTTATTACAAGAGGAAAAATTTCAATTCAAGTTTTTAAGATAACCAAAATACAGTGGAACTTCCATATAACGAACGTCTGTATAACGATTTTTTTTGTATAACGAATTTCGTACAAGACATTGCACCTTGAATCCAAATTCTATGTTAAAAACACCCTCCAAAACGAAGTAAATTCTCTCCATAACGAAATATTCAAAGAACATAACTCTTTGAATGGGTATTGGTAAGAAGGTATGAGGGTGGGGGTTTTCCGAAAATTTTCCGTACGTACGTAATACATCCCGACCCTAACCTAAATCATTACGGCGGACAGAGAGATCCTTCTGAAACAGTTTTAAATACACCCCTGGCTGTTTGGTTTCAATCTAACCATTATGCTGGTGTGAAAATTTGTGCGAAAATGTCTAAAAGCAAGTGCTTAAGTTTGAAAGATAAACTTGAATTTATCAGTGAAGTCGACCGACTATAGAAAGAAATTTTCTGTATAACGAAATTTCTTTATAACGAATTTTTGTGTGTGTTTAGCGCTTTCGTTTTAGGGAACTTCCACTGTATTCAAGTTTGCTCATTTGAGCTATAAAATTGATTTTTGGCGAAAACGGTTCATCAAAATATATGATATTTATTGATTTATTTTCGAAACATGATAACACATTTTTTGATCATTTGTAACGACGAGAACAAAATAACTTTTCTTGCTCAAAACATATCAACAGAAGTTGCGAAATTGACTGTTGAAATTGCCTCTTTAAAATATCTCACTCATTAGTTCAGAACATTCGATGATATCATTCAATGTCCTTTCTTTCAACTGAATTTTACGATTTTCTGACATCACCGAGCATGTTGATTGATAAATACCGACACTCGTAAATGAATAAATTAGTACATGTATATAACTTACGATGTTTAACTATACTTGATCACCGATCTCATTTTATGTTTCATGGGAAGTTTAAAGGATCCAATCGACGTATTTCAATCAAAAACGAAAGGCAATCACTTGATAAGTATTCAATAAACTTTATGCTTTGGCATGCCGAATATAATCAATAATCATATTAGGATTTTAATTCCAATTGCACATTAATTGATCATGCCACATAATGTTTCAATTTTACTATTCGTAAGCTATGAAAATTAATCATTGGATTAATTTTCAGAGTTTCAAAGCTATTTTCAACAGCCTCCATCATTGCTTTTCCTGAATCTTAATTAAAATCTACAGAGTGTTTTCTTTTCCGAAGCCACGTCTCCTTTTTCCCTCTCAAACTCTTTTGATATCTTCAATTTGGAAACCTTTCGAGTATTTCCATTATTTTTTTCATTTAGCAACAACAACTAACAATTTTTTTAAATTGAACTAATTGAATAGGGAAATTGGGTCATGTGGTACTTTTTTGGCAAGGTCTCCATATCTTCTTTACAGGCGTGAAGAAAAAATTTTTTTTCTTTGAAAAGTTAGTTGTTAGTTCAAAAAGGTTTTCAGTATGCACACTTTGTCATGGCTTTGACATGTATCAGGAGTTTGTTGACAAATACAGTGGAACTTTCCTATAACGAAAGCGCTAAATCCGCAAAAAATCGTTATAAAGAAATCCGTTATACAGAAAATTTGTTTCTATAGTCGGCAATCACGGTTGACTTCTATACTAATACATATTATAAAGAGAAAAGATTTGTATGTTTGTGGGTTCGTGTGTTTGATACGAGTTAACTCATAAGCTACTAGACCGATTTCAAGAATTCTTTCACCCTTAGAATGCTACACTATCCCTGAGTAACATAGGCTATACTTTTCACCCGAGAAAATAAGGAAACCTTCTATAACTTCAATAATAATAAATATGAGTTCCAAAATCAGCCATCATCAGCTATCTTCAGGCGCGCTGCAAAAACCGTAAGACGTACATGGAAACAATGTATGACGGAAATGTACCTCTTTAATAGTTCTACAAAAAAGTCCGCGATGGCATATACATATCTGTCTTTCAAGGTTTACTCGGTATTACCTTTTAAAGGTATTCAAATGTTTCTCAAAATTATGCATTATTTGGGAGTATTTTTTTATGAATACGCTATTGATCCTTATCCAATTAAATACGTCGTTCATCCCCAGTATTTAATTTAGAACAAAATTGCCTTTCACATCATTGAATGATGATGAATACAACAAGATATGCAGGTTGAAGATGAAATCGTATCAAAATGCGTCTCCGAGGTAGGCACTAGGCGGGTAGGAGAAGGTACCGAAGTGTGAGAGGGGGGCAAAATGTTAAATAAATTTCTACCTTAGACTATATCTTATATTACCATTGAGTTTAAAAATACTATTTTTAAACTCAATGATATTACTTAGTCTAAGATTTCTACCCAAGCGAAGCTTGGGCGGGTTTCTAGTCACTGATAAATTTAGGTTTATCATTCAAACTTGAGCACTTCTTTTAGACATTTTCTCACTACTTTCACACTAGCGTAATGATTAGATTGAAACCAAACAGCCAAGAGTGTATTCAAAACTGTTTCAGAAGCATCTCTCTGTCTGCCGTAATGATTTAGTTTAAGGTCGGGATTTATTACGTACGTCCGAAAAATGTCGGAAAAAACCCACCCTTATACCTTTTTACCAATACCCATTCAAAGAGTGATGTTCTTTGAATATTTCGTTATAGAGGAATTTGGATTCAAGGTGCAATGTCTTGCTCCAAATTTTGACGCGCACTGTATACGCCTCCTTCCATTACATTCTTTATTTTACGTTGAAGGGCTTCTCGTTCATAGAATTATAGAAACATAATTTCTTCTTAGCTGATACCAGTTCTCGAATTTTCATTGTGGAATATCCTCTACAGGTAATTGTGAGTAGAAATTCAGATCGAAAACGATGCTCTCATCATAATGATACGTTGTAACAATAAATTACTCCACGGAATAACATTCACGTTGATTAAATAACTGAATCACCATAAACGATACATTCCGATACCTGTAAGTGTAGGTATGTTACTAGCATTACTCAACAGAAGGTCATGAACTGTGATGAAATATTAAGGTTGTTCTTCTGGATGTTACCTTGGTTTGTACAAAGATGTATATCTTTCAATAGTCAAGATTCGAGGTTCTGAATGAATCGCATTCTTAGTCCAATTTTTTAGAAGCACTTTTTCGAGGCCGTGAGAAAAGAATATTTGTTCACGTAGCCATTGTTTGATTTTTTGTAGCTACGTTGCTTGAGATAGTTTGGTAAATATAGGGTGTTCCAATAGTACGCTTTTTATGTCTTCAATATCAGTTTAAGAATGATTAATATCTTTTCCTTCTACCTCAAAATAAGAGGTGGGTCGTAAACGACATTGATCAATAATGACCAATTTTATTGCTCAATTTCTTCTATTTTGATTAGCAAATGTATGGCCAACAGTCAGAGTAATGTAACAACTCCACTGGAACATAGAAATTTATATTAAATCAATTAATGTCTTGTGCAAAATAAGAATTTGTTTCAATCAAGAATTTATGCTCAACTCATAAGGCGGTGGACGAAAGAATATTGTAATCAACTGGTTTATTAATCTAGCGATTAATAAACTAGTTAATTAAATAACTATTTCCTAAAAACCAAAAATAAAACTTCTAGGATTGATTATGATTTCAAAATCATAAATATAAAGTTTCTCATTCATTGTAACTGATAACTGAACTATTCGGTAATCATTCAAATTGGCATCACTAATCCTCTAGCAATAAAATGATCGGTTTGTGTAAACTTTACATCTTTTCAGACTGCGAAGTTATTTTAGGACATGGTACATACATCAATTTGAACGTCTCATTGTTTGCCCAACAAACAATCAAATATTGCCATTTTGCAATGGAAATATTTCAGTTTAAACATTGTAATCACATGAAAATCTTATTCTTAGACTGATGAATTGGAAGATCGTGGATGCAGAAAAGTTTCCTTCGAATATACAAAAACATCTATGTTTTTTTTCATTCAAAGTTTCTGACATTATTCAGATGACGAGTTCTTTTTGAGCGCTCGTTCTACTTAGACGAGTGCTATATCGTTTTTCCCAATGTCTGTAATTTGCGAATTGTGAGCCTAAAATGGTCTCAAACGATAGGGTTAGATTGCCTGATGACGAATTCTTTGTCAAATTCAATTCTGTCCGTGGGGCCGTCCGTAGCACAGTTACTTTCGAAGGGATTGTCCTAGAGTCTTGAAATTTTCAGTATCAGTTTGGTTCTTAATGGCTCTGTTGAGTTCGTTAACCAGCCAAATCGTACGGGGTGTTCCATAAAATATGGCCGTTCAAAATTTCTGTTCCTTATTATCTCAGACAAAACGAAATCCATCGAAATGAAATGTTGAGGCCATATGCGAGATGATCATAATAAGCTTCATGCAAAATTATGTGACCATAGTGTAAACAGAACCATAGAAAATTCAATTGGAATATTCAAAAGAAGGAACTTCATATTTCCATAAAAAATATCCTATTCGGATAATATTTTTTCAAAAATAAAAATTGATACACTGAATGTTCATGTAGAATTTTGTGGCCATAGTGTTAACACAACCATGGACAATTCAATTGGAATATTGAAAAGAAGAATTTCTATATATCCATAACAGGATAACCGATTCAAGTGAAATTTATATTGTGAATCAAAACTGATATACTGAATGATCATGCAAAATTTCAAGAGGAACGCATCATCGGAACCATAGAAATTACTTTTCGTAATTACTTATTTTTATATATTTTCATTCCGATCGTGCTGAGATTCTGCATCTATATATTTGGTATCAATTTCGAAACCCATATAAAATTCTGAGGTAATTGTCTTATTGCTCCACCAAAGAAAGAGCGCTCAAAAGCTCAGGATTTTCTTAAATTTTTTATGTAATTTCAGGGTAATGATTCAGATATAATCTTCTTGTCAATCGTCTACGAGACATTTTTTATCGTATGTATGTTTAAATTTTCTACATTGAAAATCATCATATCCCTATGAAAGCTGAACTTTGTAACTGGTTGTATTCATTTTATTCTTGAGAAATTTATCTCCATAGTTGCTCATAAATATTGAATAGAAATATTTTTCAACTCAAAAAAAAGTTGAACAAAGGTAATGTATCAAAATTGATACAGATAACACTTGATACCATTTTTCTGCAAATTTTCGGTGTTGAAATTTCAGAGAAATGATTTATCTTGAAATTTTATGAACATTCTTTTCAGAGTTGGGAAATTCGCCTTTGTACTCTTAAATAAGTCCTCATAAAGTAAACAATTCTCGAGATCTATAATTCATTACGTAAGAACTGAAATAATTCAATAATACGTTACCATAGGAAGTGTGGGAAGATGGCAATTATTAGTATTTACAAGAAAAAAAAACCTAATTCATCTAATGACATATAATTCGACGATGCTGATGCATATGATGCTAAACCAGAAAGTTTGTACCTCATAATTCATCATGGGGATATCATGAGGGGTCATATTATGATTCCATACTCAGAATATACAGGGTGAGGCAGCCAGATTAAAAAGACCTCATATTTCTTGTCTACCTCATCTAGTTTGTTCTGGAACTCCCAGATCATATTTGAGTTGATGGCGTAGGAGCTCAGTGCTTTAATAGTAGCTTGTCAATCTGAGTGTATGGCTATATCGCACTTCTGATAGTTTCTTTCTAGATTATATCTAGACATCTTTCAATAGCTAAGATTTCCGCTTGAAAGACGCTCATACAGGAGCCAAGCGACAGTGCATATTTGGTATTTGGCCCTTATATCCCAGCGCTAGCTCCTGTAGAGGTTTTGGAACCATCTGTATACCATTTTACGGTATTTTCTTGGAGGTTATAGTCGGTGACGTCGGTGTATTGCCGTTCCCAATCCTCTCTTTTACTTAGCAATGTCCTGAAGTTTTTCTCAGTGTTGATTACCTATACTCATTTCATTTGATGTGTCACAATCCATATACATATTCTCATTTGAAAATGAAGGTGTGGGGCGTGGGCGGTGAGAGATTTCAAATTCCAACAGGCATAGGGAGACCTGCTTTCAAAATTACGAATCCATGGATTCGTGAATCTCTCTTAGTAAAAATTTGTAAAAGGGTAATGGTCTGATTGCAGTACTCTCCAATGACAAATTATTTTCTAATTCTTTAATCGAAAGAAGGCATAACCAATTCTACTTTTAGCCACATCGCTGAATAGATAATCAAATTACCCTTCATTTCATGTATTATAATCCATATTTTTCCATTTGAGAAATAAAGTAGAGGGGTGAGGGTCGTAGGGGTGAGGAATATAAAATTCAAAAAAATGTGATAAATTGCTTTTCAAATTAAAAATCGACGGGTGCGAGTATTTTCCCCAATAATCTTTATACAAGAATCATTGACGAGTAACGTTACTTTTTTGGCACGCTGTAAGTACAGTGTCTTTATAATGATTGTAACAGCGCAGTTAGCTTTGGGTTACAGAATATCAATTTCTAACCAATCAGAGCATAGTATGATCACAGAATCCTGTGGTTTGCATAGGAAGCGGCAAAATGAAAATAATCCAAAGCCAACTGCTTTGTTACAATCATTTATAGAGACCCTGTATAAACCTCTGTTTGGTATCTCAATGATTTTCCTACAAAAGTGTAAACCACCCACTGGAAATATGCACTTTCATTTTCAATTAAGTTCACATCAATGATTCCATTATATCGAGTGAGTCATAGTAATACAACCTTGTACCCCAAAGCGTTTTATGTTGGCCATAGCCTTCACAGTTTGAATTGTTATTTAGGATTCACATAGATACTAGTTTGCGTCATTAATTTGTTTATTTTTGTAACGATGACATCATCCATAACAGGTCTGCAGGTCGTTTTGCTAACACCGTGGTGATAATACGTGTATATTTGGCTTAAATCTGAACCTCTTTCCTTTTTGATAAGATAAAGCTTCGAACGACATGTTTGTTTAGATGTTCATTGGAACACGTGTTGTTTGAACGATAAATTGGTTAAAAAATATGTTTGTACAAGCTGACTTAGGGTAGGTCACAGGTTTCGATGATTCATAAAGTAGTTTTCCGTGTTGGTAATGATGACGGTTGAGTTGCTCGAATCAATTACCTATAGATATTCTGGAAAAAGGCGATGAAGAATTTGTTGATGAATAAATTGTTAATTTTTCATTCATTCATCACCTTTATCCATTTTCAAGCTTTTATCGCTTTGTAGAGTTCAGTAGGTGACCTTAAATTGCAAAGAACTTTATTGTATAGTTTTATGGAATAATAATACCTATTTCAGTGATGCTGTAGTACCTATAGGTATATCGACAATAGAAATTTGAAGACATAGTAACGTATTTTTTCAGAATTTGATCTATTTTGGCTGCATGTTTGATGAGTCCTTGAAAAATTAACGGATTCTCATATTTTTTACACCTATCGTGACTTGGACCTGATGGTTCAAATTTGAATGATAAAATCTGTTTTTAGAGATCTTGTCATAATTAATTGATGTTCTTCCAATATGCAGTGAGTACCTAGATCTACAAGCGATCGATTTCTTTGTAGTACGATCAAAGCTGGGGCCTATTGCACCAAACACTTTGCAACTTTTCACTGTGCACTTTTCACTTTTCAAATGAATTAAGTTGTACCAAACGTATTCATAAATGAAAAATACATTGTGAAAAGTCAAGTGCATAGTGGAAATTACTCCGCAGACATTCAATTGAGAGAAAAGTTGTGCAACATAACTAATTTTCACTTTTGAAATTTGTCAGAATGCAAAGTGTGAAGTGAAAAGTTGCAAAGTATTTTGGTGCAATAGGCCCCTGGTCTGGGAAATAAACAGGCTAAATCATTTCTCTCTTACTCACCAGCTGAACCAAAAAAGTCCTCTCACTCAGTAAATGAGAAAATTACGGAACAATGTCCCCTGAATTATTACCTGCGAACATGAGATCTTAAAATCCCTTGATTTAAGCGAGGACCACTTAGCCTTTATTGCGCATCCTCTAATCTACTCTATATGCATTGTCCATCTGTTCTTGTATAGGCAATTTCCTAATAAAGTTTAGTGCTTTTGGTTCGTCAGATATTGTTTGGAATTCTATGTCATTTGATCAACTCAGCGAGTGCTCAATGATCAACACCGCTAAAAGTATTATTCTTTTCACCCGCAAAAAATATTACGAAACAATGAATGCAAAAATGATCACTTCATATCAATTTTATCTATTAAGTATCGATGGTTCATAATAAGGATTCGTAAGACTCAATCAGGAATGATTATAGTAAGATTATTTGTCAATTCTTAAGACAAGAGGAAAAAACATAACAATAAATCACATATAGTTCAAGTATTTAAACTTTTTGAATAATATGAAAAGAAATAGGTACTCGTGGAAAATGTTAACGACAAATAGATCCATTTCCTGGTCGTCGTTCAAGATTTCTCTATTATGGAGGAGGTGTTCGCAAGTAATATCATAAGGACATCTAATTTTCTCCTGATAATCGAAAAAAATGTTTTGCCAGATAATATTTCAACAAGAAGCACTAGTGCTGGTAGTAACAAAAATACTAGTCGAAGATGAGGATTTTTGCAACTGCACGAATGCTTTTTGTTGGAAAATATTACTTTGCAGTGTGTTTTTTCGATTTTTTTCTCAGAAAAAAAAAATGCCTGAATGGTATTCCATGAGTAACAGATTATCTGCATGCATTATGTATATAGTCCATTCACGAAAGTTTGAGCGCAA
Source organism: Propylea japonica (assembly GCA_013421045.1). NCBI lineage: Eukaryota > Metazoa > Arthropoda > Insecta > Coleoptera > Coccinellidae > Propylea > Propylea japonica. The sequence continues at coordinate 1,954,244 of CM024239.1, forward strand.
AGGAGGCGTTTGTTTATTTATCTGAAGTTGGCAGTATTTGCTGTCATAACGTAAAATGAAGTCAACGTTGCGAATGTACCAGCTTCATCCGACGAGCTTCCGAGTTATCAGAGAGCTCTATGCAATATTGACAACATTGCGTATTAATCTGACAAGAAAATAAACAACATAACCTAAAATTTGATAAACACAGTGGAATACGCCAAATCCATGGCCAACCGACGGCTCAAACTTTTGCGAACGGACTATAAATAATAATTTGACCACAATTGTCAGGTTCTGCCGCGGGTAAACTCGAAAAAACTACTGATAGCTTCTGCTGCCATACAGTTTTTCCATATAAAAACTTTTCGTAATTCAAAATTGCGCGTTTCTGATTGGTGGAAATTAAGACAAGGAAAATAGTAGTAAGAATCTCTGAGATGGTACCACGCTGGTTTATTCCAAATTCTTGATATCACTATCCTAGAATTCCTCAAATTAAATTTTGTCTTTCTGAACTGAAGAAACCCAAAAGGCTGAAACAGCTGTCTCAATGCTTCAACCTCTAAGGTTTTCCGACGAAAAGCTCCGGAATAGCATTACATATAAATATAAGCTATTACTATGTTCATCCTTCTAGTAGTTGAACAAGCATCTAAAATTACCTCTTTTTTCCAGTGTACCCCAACAGTATACCCCGCAGACCCCTTCGACCCAGTCGAAGATGCTGCAACCCTTAAAAAAGCCATGAAAGGCTTTGGTGCCGACGAAAAGGCCATCATCGACGTGCTGGCACGCAGGGGAATCGTCCAAAGGCTAGAGATCGCCGAAACCTTCAAAACCTCCTACGGCAAAGACTTGGTATCCGAACTGAAGAGCGAGCTGGGTGGCAAATTCGAGGATGTCATGGTTGCACTTATGACCCCCTTACCTCAGTTTTACGCCAAAGAACTCCACGATGCAGTAGCTGGAATGGGTACCGATGAGGAAGCCATCATTGAGATCTTGTGCACCTTGTCCAACTATGGAATCAGGACTATCGCGCAGTTTTATGAAAATAGTAAGTGATTGATTTTTGAGCACTCGTTCAACTTAAACGAGAGCTATATATATCGTTTTGCCTAAATGTCTGTAATTTTCGAATTTTGAGCCCCAAATGGGAGTCAATAGGGATCGACTCGAAACGAAACCAATGAAATTTTTCGGCCGCATGCAAGATGCTCATAATAAGCCTCATGCAAAATTTTGTGGCCATAGTGTTAACAGAACTACAGAAAATCAATTGGAATATTGAGAAGGAAATCTTTATATTTCCATAACAAGTTATCCGATTCGAGAGTTTTCCGATGAGGTCAAATATCTGGGGGTCACCTTGGATAAAAAACTCAATTGGAACTCTCACCTTAACAAGTGATTGCCAAATCTACAACGGCGTTCTGGATATGCCGCAAGTTATTTGGCAAAACTTGGGGTCTGCAGCCTCGTATGATCCACTGGATCTATACGACGGTGGTAAGACCTGTTATCACATATGCCTCTTTAGTTTGGTGGACTAAAACTGAAGAAAAGACAAGCCAGCAGAGGCTGAATAAGCTTCAAAGATGGCCTGTCTAGGCATTACAGGAGCTGCGTATACAACTCCTACAGCTGCAGTAGAGGTAATACTGGATCTCACCCCGCTGCACATTTATGTTAAGAAAGAAGGTCTCATGAGTGCCCTAAGAATGGACCAAATAGGGCCTGGCAAGGGACACGGAAATATTTTAAGATCACTCGGTGGTGACCTCCCTTTGCTACCGAGGGATTCCATGCCAATCGAGTATGACCTTGACGCCAACTACGAAGTGATCATAGGTGATCGCCAAGAAAGTGTGGAAGGTTTGTCTCGACTTCGTAAAAATCATCTCATCTGGTACACAGATGGGTCCCTAAGGGAACGAGGAGCAGGCATAGGCATATACGGTCCCAAATACAGGGAATCGGAGCCTTTGGGAAAGCCAATAACAACGCTTCAAATTCTGGCGCCCAAGTCGTCTGTCCAAACAGAACAAGGGAGCCAGAATTTGTATTGCCTCTGATAGTCAGATGGCACTGAGGCAGCTTATGGCCGTTGATTGTAGATCAAGGACCATTTGGAGCTGCAAACAGTCCCTCAAAACACTGGCGAAGTACAACAAGCTAGTTTTAACTTGGGTACCTGCCCACCAGGACATTGAGGGAAATGAAAAAGCTGATGCCCTTGCAAAAAGAGGAGCAAACACACCCTTCACCGGACCCGGTGCCCTCCTGTTGGGTATCACCTACACTGATTAGGGCAGAGGTCGACGTTTGGGAACAAAGGGAGAAACACTCTTACTGGATAAACACATCCGGTCAAAGACAAGCAAAGAGACTAATCGAACCTTCCAAAGAGAAGGCTCAACAAGCTCTATCGTTGTCAAAAAATGAGTTAAGGCTGCTAATCGGCCTTCTCACAGGGCACTTGTCCCGTGAGATATCACCTACACAAGATCGGTAAAGAAAACTCCGACATTTGTAGGTTATGTGAATCGGCCACTGAAACCACCGAGCACATACTATGCCAATGCACTGCGCTGGCGCAAACCAGACTTACTCTACTAGGTGGCGCGTTATTAACGCCAGCCGAGTCCGACATAAAAGCGAAGTCTCCTAAGGAAGTAACCAGCTTTGCTAAGGAGGTTAGATTCCTGGGAAAAACGTAGTTTTAGCATGGTAACGCACAAAAGACCTTATTGGTCGCAGTGCAGAAGGGTAATCAACGTGCCGATCGACCACTATCTAATCTATCCGATTCGAGTGAATTTTTTTTTATTTATCTGTAAGACAGGTGCATTTCATCCAATATGTCTATCAAGTGGCTTTGAACTAATCTAATGAATTCTTCAGCATTAAAGTGGTGGGTTAGTATAATTGGTCCGAAAAGTTCGTCCCTCTTGACTGCCAACCTCACGTAGAGACTTAAATAATATTGGAAAAGTGTAACAATAGTCGCATGAAGGTTTTACCACTGCCATACATGGTTATTTCGTAAATTAATCAACCTGAATTCGTGAAAGTGGTCTTATCAGTCCATAATATCCTATGCCCCCCCCCACTCTCCTAAATTATTCTGGTTTCACCTACAAAATGTGAGTCTGATCACAGCATCTACAGGTAACAGATGAATTGATAATTTCCATATAATCACATTAAGATTCAATCACGAAGAGCTCTCAAAATAGAGCAAATTAAGGTTCGCAATTTTTAGACTTTTTCGTGTATTATACAGGGTGCGGCAGAGAGACGGACGGTTTCTAAAAAGTCATAAAACAGTTGATTTTACTCAAAAACAAATTTATAATGCAATAAGGTTCACAAGGATCAACGATTTCGGCCACCACATGCCTGAGGTTATTTTCCACACTTGACTGTCTCAAATGCTATTTCCTTGTGAACCTTATTGCATCTACAAATTTGTTTTTGAGTAGAAATAAACTCTTTTATGACTTTTTGAAAACCGTCCGTCCTCTATGCCGCAACCTGTATAAGCCATGATATTATGGGGGCAAATTTATTGCTCTTTCTGAATATGTAGTCAAATTTGATGAGACTACCAGGAAAACTGTTGCAAATCACTCCTATTATCTCACCTCGAAGTTTGTCCATTTTAGACACCCTGTATAGAGGCTTTGAGTAGGTAGACAAAATTATTCACACTTTTCTTTGATAGTTAAAAATTCGTTATAAAGAGATAGTTCGTGAAAAATGTTCGTAATACAAAAGTATATTTTACACTGACTTATATGGACAATTCAATGGGATTTGGGAAATATTCGTTAAATCGAGGAGATCGTTATATTAAGGCTCGTTATAACTATTAAGGTTGCACATAATTTTGTTATAAGCTTTCTCAAGCTAATTTTCAAGTAAACTTGAACATCATTGAGTTTAACACCAATAAGGTACTCTTGGTAAAACTTGGTACTGTGCTGGTATAAAGTGTTGATACAGTTATCGATTATTAATATTATTAATTAGTAAGCATTATGTGAATCGACTGTGCATAGAGTAAAACTAATAGTTCGTCCATTTCTTCGAATGAAGTTCTTCAGAGATACCAACGATAAATAACATCATTTCTAAATCTATCAATGCATGCATTGAATTATTTTTGGGATGTCAGAATCATTATGAACCATGAACAGGAAATGAAACCGCTACTCCCGGAAATTCTTGATTCAGTTTAACGATTATCATGAATGTGCTATTTTTGTGATACTTCTAATACCAGATATTATCCGTTCAATTCATCGTATCGTGATGTTTTATTTTTGAATTGTCTGTGGGGATTATTGATCTGAACATCCTCTCGAAAGGTTGTTGAACAATATTTTCAAACATTTTTTTCATTTCAAATTATGTGAGAAGTACACTTGAAAACTGACTCGACAAACAAAACACTCCCTCTTTTCGGTGGTGTATAATTTCACTAATTGCTCATAAATTAATTGTGACGATAGGGAATAAACGCTGATTAAATTAAGAATGCACACCCTTTTGTTACACAATTCTAGAATAAATTAATTATCTGGCATTGACCTTAATATTTTTCATCAAAACAAATTCTTTCACAGAACTGAAACACTTGTTTTTTCGAATTTTTCATTATTCGTTCATGATCCATAACAGTTTGGCCCTCTTAAACGAGAAAAATTTTTTTTTAATTTCTTTTTCAGAAAGTGCTGAATAAAATTTATTCAGGTGATCTTTTATCAAAAAAGATCACTCATTCTGTACCAACTTAAATGGATTAAGCATAATCAAAATATTATCATATCATCAGGGTGAATATTAAGAATGGATTTTTATATTTCTTTATTTGTTTCAGTGTATGGAAAACCACTTGAGAAAGACTTAAAAGATGACACATCTGGTCATTTCAAAAGATTATGCATTTCTCTCTGCCAGGTATGTGATGTATTTTATATGGAGAAATTTGTTGTAAAGTAATTTCTGATTTGATCCGTATGTTAAATTTAAGCTTCTTACGTGGCATTAGTTCTTTTCCCCTTGCATGTTCCACAAATTAATAAAATATTGGAACATTTCTAGGCCAACCGCGATGAAAACCAAGGTGTAAATGAGGCTCAAGCTACAGCTGACGCAGAAAGTTTGATCAGCGCAGCCGATGGTTGGGGTACTGAAGAATCTGAATTCAACAAAGTCTTGATCACCAGAAGCTACCAACAGTTGAGGGCAACATTTGCTGAATACGAAAGACTATCTGGCAAGGATATCGAAGCCTCCATCAAAAAAGAATTCTCAGGAAGCATCGAGAAGGGATTGCTTGGAATTGGTAAGACCATATATTTCTTCAAATTTGACTAAAGCCCTATTAACATTGGCAGAGTAAATGGTAGAATTCGGTGGTAGAGTACTTACTATTTTCCTACTAGCATAATGTAAAGTAAACAGATTGTGCTAGTGATAGCGCACGGTAGAGTAGAGTGGATAGCACGTGTGGAATAGTTACTCTACTAACAGTACTAACCCATCCCCACTTTCACACTTATACTCCAGTCTACTTCTTACTAGTTGACTATACCTATGTGAACAGACACTTGTCCTTTTGGCCAATTTTCAGTTCGAACTATCCTCCCAAATTACTAGCAACGTGAATACAGTTACTCTAGTGTAATGAGTTGAGAAAGTATTTTCTTAAAAATGTATGCTCTTCTTTAATAATTTCAGTAGAGCTACTCTACTGATTTCAGTAGAGTAGCTAGTAATTCGAAAGGACATTTCGAACTGAAAAATAGCCGCATCACAACAGAGAGTATGATGGGAAAACGCACTATACTCTACTAAAACCGGGTATTCAATTTGAATGATCGGATGTTTATTTCATTATAAAGAAGAAGCTATGCCGTTAATAGTGGAAAATAACATCAGGTAAATGACCACCACGACCACGCTTACAGGACCATATCCTTCAATGAAATTTTCCATAACCAAATCGCAAAGTGGCTGCCCTATGTCCTCTATAGCCTCACGAATTCCATCTTTGAGGTCTTGAATCGACGCTGGGCTATTGACGTAGATCTTCCCTTTCTAGTTGCCCCGAAAGAAGACGTTGCAAGGTGTTAAATCACAAGATCTCGGTGGCCAATTGTGATCACCTCTTCGAGAGATAACACGGTCCCGCAAAAGATCTATGATTTCGTTGCTTGTGTAGCTTGTGCGGCGTCTTGTTGAAAGTAAACGTTGTCCAGATCAATACTATCCAATTTCGGCCATAAAAAATCCTAATTCCAAAGAACGACGAGGAATGTACAAACCTGGGTTTTCTTCAATACTTTTGGCTACAGCAGCAATATTCTCGGCTGTTTTTGAGTGACATGCACGCGTGTTTATTCTTTACATCACTAACTTGCCCCAACAGATCGAATTTTCCCACCAATTTCTTTTTTATTGCGGTCCGACAAGGTGCTTCACGACGACCCAAAAATGTTCGAGTTTTACGAACCGTCTCTGCCAAATTTTCACCATTTTTATGGCGAATTTTAATAATTTCAATGCGTTCCATTTTTATTAATGGCGTAGTTTCTACTTGTCAAAAGTCAAAAAATGACAGTTTCAACCTTGACATCTACCGAAATAGCAGGCTATTCAAAATAACACCTCTTATTCGAAAACCCTTTGGTAAACCAGTAGAGTAGAGTAAAATTGTGAAGTGGAGATGAGTTAGTAGAGTGTACTATTCCACACATGCCATCCATTTTACTCTATCGTACACTATTTTCAGTACTCTTCAGTCAGTAGCACCATCTGTTTACATTATGCTTTCAGGGGAATAGTAAGTAGGTACTCTACTTTCGAACTCTAAGTACTATTTACTCTACCAATGTAAATCGGGTTTTTTCTTGAAATAAGCTAGAAATCCCTTTGGCGTTTGATAACATTATTCTGAAACACATTGTATAATTGGAATACTTTTAGTTCTTGTCACATTTAATATCTACCATAAAAACTCAACGTCTATTTTTATTCCAGTTAAGTGCGTAAAGAGCAAAGTTGGATATTTCGCTGAACGTCTTCATGACAGTATGGCAGGATTGGGAACCAATGACAAAACCTTGATCAGAATCGTCGTCTCAAGATCTGAAATCGATTTGGCCGACATCAAACAGGCATTTTTGGACAAATACGGAAAAACGTTGGAAAACTGGATTCAGGTGAGAATACAATTTTTTTCTTATATTGAAATCATATTTAGATAAGTGATAAAACGATTCGTATTCACAGGTCCATATTTATAGAAAAAATAAGAATATTTCCTATATTTTTTATTTTACTTCGTCTCATCACTCTTTCATGTGATACATTTTTTAGATTGCATTACTAAACTAATGATTCATTGAAGCCTTGTTTACATACATTATCAGCATAGCATAGCATCAGGTTGTGCCTTAGTGACATTTTGTGTTAGAAGTTGATTTACTTTTTAAATAATAGCACAATTTCTAATCGTTTTTTTTGCCATGAACTCAAATATTTGTGATAAGCAAAAGCTGTGCAATAACAAAAAACCTCTAGTATATTTAAAAACGTAGCTCTATTGAATAAAAGTAGCGCTTTCCAATAAGAGAGAGAAGTTTTTGAAAACATCTATGAGTCAATGGACATTTCCAGTGATTTCCAGAAAAAAATCATTAGAGAAATAAAGGACCCTCAGAAAATCATAGCTATTATCCCTTTCTTATTTCATAGTCACGTTTTCGAGAAAAAATATCGAAATATACTAGGTGTCTTATTCGAAAAAATAGACTTTTTTAAGATTTCGTAACTTGGAAAATGATGATTTTTTGGTCCATCCTGTATAACTGACAACTATTATTCGAAAGCAGTGACAAGGATCAGATCAATATCTAATGACTTGCTAAATTTCTGACTTAAATCTCAAATATTGAGCGAGTCATTTTCGTAACACGCCAATTAGATCTAATATTTCGAAAAATAATTAATACCTCAAAAACCGTTAAAGATAGGTATGAAAAAGTAAGAGTGAATAGATTTAATATTTTATGGAGTATTATAAAAAAAGAAATACCGAATGTCTCATTTAAAATACCAAAGTTGTTGCCAAATTGTAGAACATCCTGCAACAATGCAAATGTGAAATTATTTTTAAAATTCTCCCTACATGGCCAAATATCTATCCACAAAATTTTGAAATTTTTACCATTAATAGTTTCCATAGTAATCTAATAGGCTACTGACCCCATATATCACACTACTCTTAATGCTGACACATGAAAACAATGTCCATTATACATTCCATGATCAAATAGTTTTTATGAAAATGATTTATCTATCTATCTATCTACATAGTAGAAGTAGTAAAAGTCTTCTATTGCGTATCTATTACTTTTGAATACTATTTCGAAAATATGTTTTTCAATCTTGACAGAAGTAACAAAATAAAGCATATGTTAACAATAAAATGTACGAACTCTATCAGTCGATATGTTCTGGAAATTTGATCTTGTTTTACCTTATCGAGTTAATATGAAATCACTTCAGCTCCACAATCTCACTTCTAGATTAAAAGAAAATTAATATATTTCGATCTCTTGTTAGAACGCTAGCTATTTGTAATTCTGGTGATGGTTCCTAGGTCCTTCCTTCTGCATGAGCTTTAACCTCACTGTTCTTTACAGGGTGATACGTCTGGAGACTACAAACGAGTCCTTCTGGCCATCATCGACTAATTCACCAATCCTTATTCATGAAAAGCACCATCACTGTGCCCTACTACTATTAAATGCAAGCTTATCGAAACTGCCATGAAAGAAATTTCGAAAAAGTTTTATATATTTTATATATTTGCAGGATAAAGCTCCCAGTCAACTTAAATACGTACTGACAGTTTTGAGCTTAGTTGGAGGTTGTTGAGAAATTTTAGAACTCAGGAAACTAAATTTAACAAGTTTTTCTTTTATTCTTAATTTTTGAAAGAACCCGCCATATATGGGTTCAATATATTCGAATATTTTTTATCATGTATGTCCAGTATTAAAATAATAATTTTCTGAAATGTTTATAAATGTTGTATATCTAACAGAAAGGTATTTATTCGAACTTTATTATATTTGTTAGTTGATGCTTAACAGCCTAGAGAAAAGTAGAGTGTATTTAAGTTTCACGAAGGATTTATAACTGTTTCAATAAGTACTGAGGTTTGGGGCATGTTACCCTATCTATATATTTTATTGTGAAATATTTTACATATGTGCTTTAATTGGGGCTTTTGAAATAAAATATGTACAAATTCAAACAATGTTAAAATTTTCTCCTCTGTGAGTAATGTTATTCTTTCTTGGTATACATAAGATGTATATCCAGAACTTCAATACAGGATGTCTTTTATGTTCTTTTTTACTGATAAAAATGAGTCATCATACCAAAAATCTTTCTTGAAGTGTCGATCATTTTGAAGTGAAATGACCGTGAAGTTCGATCACTTGAAGTTACCATGTAGATTGCTTTTTTCCTGTATGCTTTCCACTAATTGCGCGAATAATGTTAAAGATGTCGCATGTTTTTTCGAATAGTGAATTAGTTGACATTTGAGAATATGGATGAATAATGAGACTGAGGTCAATAATGCGGATTCGTTACGAACAGAAATAATAAATTATGCGTCATTAGATATTTCGCCAAGCCAAAATTGGTGCACCATCAATATTCGATGATAATTTCGAAAAATTCCTGTGTGGATCAATTTTATAAAGGAAGTTTTCCTAATATGACCCTCAAAAAGGCCATTTTTCCTGCCAGAAGAAATTCTTAAAATCATTTTCTCCCCCAAATGAAGGTGGAAATATAATCCAAATTTGGTATAATTTTTTGAACCGATTAAAAATCAAACAGGGATATTGTTTTCTTGACTAAAACTGAAAGACACCTACCACACGAGTTATATCTGTTATTGTCGATTCATATCGATTGAATATTATGGAAATCAGAGTCGTATTAGAATCAATCTATCAAATTTTTCGCTTCGCCATATCTTTATATTGAATATTTAATTATATAATTCTAGTCAAAAACATCTGTCGGTTCTAGAGTTCTTCAAAAAAGACCACACAAAAAATACCCTATAATTAATCAAATTCCATTTTTTACAGAATTGAAATTGTTATCTATCTAGGCACATCAAAATTCAGAGAACTGATAACATACGAAAGATGTTAAGCGATACAGAGGCTGGTATTTTCGAAAATCTACTGAAAAATTGCGGTAAATTGGCGCTCTGAAACTTTCTACCATGCTCATCATAAAAAATATTATTTGTAAGATGAACTTCTAGAAGCTCAGTCATTTACCTATCTTCAATGAGTTATTTTGGGTTTTGAATCTTTTTTATACAGGGTGTTCCTAAATCGAACGTACAAACGAAAAGAGGAGATTCCTTAAGTGAGTTTAAGAAAAAAGTCCCATAAACATGGGGTCGCAAACGTTTCGTTTTCGAGATACAGGGTTGTTAAAGTTTTAATCAAAAACATGTGTTGATTATACGAGTTTATCGAATCTTATGAATCATCGCTACAGATCAGGAAAATTTCCATAAAAAACTGACACTGAATTCATTCACCACAGCTTACAAAGTGGCCTTCCCATCATAATTTGGATTTTCACGAGCATTTCGAGAGAATCGTTCAAAATTTTTTTTCTCGAAATCGTTGGTGGATACGACAAAACTACAAGAGACCGAAAAGTTTAGTATAAGAACAAAGCTTCTTTTTACATTTTTTCAAATTAACAGTTGCTCACCAAAAAAAATTCTGCAGAAGAACAGGTGGCAGTGTTCCAGAAAAAATATCACCCTGTAGATCTTCTATCGAAATTGCCATGTCACGTGGTAGGAACTGTCAATGTAATATCTATGCCAAATTTCAGTTGAATATCTTGTGAAGTGTATACTATGAGAAAAAACTTGAAAAAAATTCAAACTTCAACACTCTGTATCTCGAAAACGAAACGTTTGCGACCCCATGTTTATGGGACTTTTTTTTCTTAAACTCACTTAAGGAATCTCCCTTTTCGTTTTTACGTTCAATTTAGAAACACCTGTATAATTTTCATACAGGCGATTGCAGGATTTTTGGGTCAGGAGTTGATGAAGATCATTGGAGAATGAAAAAAAAACTTTATGGTTTTACTTATACATAGGTAACAATAAATTAGATTACATAGCAATATTGACTACAAAAGAAACTATAGTACAGTGCGATTTACAAGATGTTCGATAAAGAATGAATCAAAGTTTATTTTTGTTTCATTTCACTGCGCTACCCTTCTTTTCAGAATTTGGATTGTTTCGATGAAAGTGATCTGTTAAGTTCAACTTAATCGGACAATTTTATTAAAAGGCTTTCACTCTTCCCCCCCCCCTCTCTCTCTCTCTCTATCCCGCCAGTGGCCCAGAGGGCACTCCGACGCACTCCCAAGTGGGAACCAAAGAATTAGGAAGCATTAAAGTGAGATGGAAATCATTTCACTGTTATATGTTAGATTTTCATTTCTAGTTTCTACAATTCATGAATTAAATACAACATATTCGTAATTTTGCCTCAGCAATAATTACCGGAAAAGCCTTAAGGAACAATAAATTGCCACTAAATCAGTAAAATAATTCAGTTTATGAACGTCAATTCGAAATGAAAATGTAAACACATCGCATCCAGAAACTAAACACTAACAGACGATGTTGCTAAACTGACAGAATGTCTGTAACAGACGCAAGCCGTTAGTATTAGATTAGGGGGGCGGTAGACCAATTTACCCATTACGAAATAAACATACGGCACGAGTTCGCAACGCCGGGTTCTCGTTCGCGTGCATAAACAGATCTACTTGGCTGCATAACAAATGAGCATAGGCACCTCTAGGTTTACTTTTTACTCTGAGGACCAATGAAACAGGTTCATTGATGATATGATTGGGATTCTTGATACTATTGAGAACACCACGTTTGAAAACTTATTTTCACATGCTCTGAAAATCAAAGACATCTCAAGTTGTAATCAATAAATCACTTTCTTCTGAAGAATCCAAACTCTAAGAAGATCGCTAATAATCTGCTGCCTCACTTGGTCCATTGTCCATCGAACAACCTGTACGTTCAGCACAACATACGAGATCTCATGACGCCTCATCAGTAAATCAGTTAAACAAAAACATGCATTTATTCCCTTTGTCCATCTGAACTCTTCAATCTGCGTATGAATCCAGTCCTTCTCCTTTTTCCTATGTTGCAAATTTTGAAGTGACAAAACGTGAGATCTGAAACAGATGTCCGATAGTGAGTTATTTATAGGTTGGCAAGACTGCACTGAATAAATCACGGATTTCTTGACGGACAGATAATTATCTTTTCAATCATCCACCTACAATCAATCTAGGGTTGCTTTCATTTCAGACTACGATTCGTATTGTGTTCATTTTGGAGTTTGAGGTATGGATTGTGTGGGTTTAGAAGTATTTGCTGTCTTGGTAATTAGTGGTAAACGAATTGGGCTGATTTTCAAATTAAAACTTAGAATACTAGAAAAGTCCTCTGACATTAGAGATTTTAAGCAAGCTCAGTACGTTGTATAAAGTCAATTATTAAATAAAAATTTTAATAATTGAATAATGCCCATTATTTATGTAATAATTATTATTAGTTATTCATATGTAGATCCTCTACTATTCACAAATCTCAGTTTTGAGCGCTCGTTCTACTTGAACGTTTTGCCCAAATGTCTGTAACTTTCTAATTTCGAGCCGAAAATGGTCTCAAACGATAGGGTTAGAATCCCCGATGACGAATTCGTGGTCAAATTCAAGTCTGTCCGTTTGGCCGTCCGGCCGTATGTTAGCACAATAACTGAAGAAGGGATTGTCCTAGAGACTTGAAGTATTCGGGATGGCTCGGTTAAGTTCGTTAACCAGCCAAATCGTAAAGGGTGTTTCATAAAACATGGCCCCTCAAAATTTTTGTTCCTCAATATTTCAGTAAATACTGAACCAATCGGAATGAAATGTTACGGCCAAATGCAAGATGCTGATAATAAGGCTCATGCCAAATTTTGTGGTCAGAATGTGAACAGAACCATAGAAATTTGAATTGGAATTTAAAAAAAACTTAATATTTTCATAAAAAGATATCCGATTCGAGTGAAATTTTTCTGAATGGGATCGATATTCTGAATGTTCATCCAAAATTTTGTGGCCATACTAATAACAGAACCATAGAAAATTCAATTGGAATATTGAAGGAAGAATCTTTATATTTCCATAACGGCATAACAGAATATCTGTTTCAAGTGAAATTCATTTTGAAAATGAAAAGTACTATACTGAATTTTCATGCGAAATTTCAAGGGGATCGCATCATCAGAACCAAAGAATTTAATTTTTGAAATTATTATATAGATATTTCATTTTAAGAAAAATTCTCAGAATATAATTCTGATTGTGCTGAGATTCTGCATTTATATATTTGGTATCAATCTCAATTCCCATATAAAATTTCGAGGAAATAGTCTTATTTCTCCACCAAAGAACGAGCGCTCAAAAGCTCCTGCTCAGGGCTTTTCTTAAATTTTTGTTTGGTCAATTTGACTGGTTGTTGAATTGATCGAACTCTGAATAAAATTAAATTTTTCGAGAATATAGGTAAAATAAAATTTCAATCTCTATAACTCGAGAAAAGTTTGACTGATTTGGCCTGCTAACGAACGAGATGACAGGCCTTACATGTAGGTATCCTAAAATTTTCAAGTCTCTTGCTTATTTCTTAAAAAAAATCAAGCATTCAATCGGAAATTAATTTTTGTGAAACCCATCATGAGTTACTTGAAAACGTTGACAAACTTCATCATTTATGGTTGAATTTTGTTAGACACCAGGTCAGGTCTTGAAGAATGACCAAAATCACATAAATCAGAAAAGATAAGCGCAAAGCGAAAATATTATATGGAAAATTTTGGTGTTTAACGTAAGGATTCTCTGAGATGGGGTCAGGTCTTGATAATAACTCACTGTCCAGATAAAAAGTCTATTCGTAAGTTCGGTGAACGTTGGGAAAGGTCAGCTTCAAAGAGCGCGTTTGATTATAAATGTCGATTTTCATCGTTAAATAAAGTAAAATCTCGGTATAGTAAACTAATTAGTGGACGCCCAGTTCACTATTTTGATTCGTTTAATAAAATCAAATGATTAATGAAATTTTAATCAAACAACAGTTTAGTGCACTTGATTTGACGAATTAGAGTTTTCACTGCGTAAATTTGGCATTTCAATGTTTTTTCTCGAAAAATGGTTGTTTTTCTGATATCTAATAAACATTCTGAATCATCGTATATCCGAAATTATGTTAATACTATTATTTTGATTTTGGTCTATCCTCTGTGTATAATCTTGTTAAAATATTTTATGCATTATTCGCGCAATGTCTGGTAGATTTCCACATTTTGAACGTAAAACCTGGTCACAAATATAGTATGTATTCGTTTTGAAGAGTTTCGAGCTCCTGAGCTGTTCCAGTGCTTGTGCGGAACCAATGGCAAGCCGTATTTCGAGCTTTCGAGTTACTCAGGAGCACGAAACTCCTCAAAACGAATAGGCTAATGGTCTAGTACCACAGTGGTGTTCTGTGCTAGTACCTTCAACCTGTTTGAATGTTGCTTTTTACAAGCTAGGAAGGTAACTCATTGCATTTCTGTTTTTCTACTGGAGCTTCTCCTATATTTCAAGGTTTCAGTTGTTTATTGGATCTAGTACTATTAATGCGATTTATAGGCATTGTTTACTATTTCGTTTACTCTTTATCTAATTTTTTTCCGAGTCGAAAATTAAGCATATAGCTATAAAGCAAAATTCCGATACAATATGTTTAATTAATGTTGCTGCCTTATCTTTTGTTCATAAAAAATTTCCTCTCTTTACGAAAGTCAGAAGTTTTTCGAATATCCCAATAAAACAACTGTCAAAAGGATAGTGACTGGAATATTCCCTTGTTGATATAAAAACATTTTGATGTAATGCTGGATTGAGCACAGCTGCCTTATATTTTATTTACACAAAAATATACTTATCTTCAAGAATTAAAACATTTAGATTATTACAAGAAAACAACAGTCAGAAGGTGGACATTCCTCATCTCATAATTGGACCAGAATATTCTCGAGTTTATATTGAATCGACGTGTAATATCGGAAAAAGTACAGCTTCGTTTTATTTCGTTAAAACAAAAAATTACCTATTTTCGCGAAATTCAGAAATGTTTCGAACAATACATAAAAACAATCTTACCACTGGACAAGAATATTTTCTTGTGTATATACTAGATATAGAAAAAAAACCTATATAATAACGAATTGAGTATAGCTGCCTCATAGAGAATGTCTCTAAACAAATACGATTAAATTAGGGAGATTACTTCTCGATGAAAATAAGCAGGGGTAGTTTACATTGATTCTTTTCGAAATCGACCTTCCTTCCAAGATATAGCGTTTGGAATGCGATGACGAGTTGACAGTTTTTAATTTTTTTCAGAAGTTCTAAAAAACACTAAGTCATAAAACTATACATGATATGATTAATTAAGTAGATGTTACCCACACATTTTTTTTGATCCCATAACTTTATTATTAGGGGTTGAAAATAACAACCCTTATGATTTTGCTTCAAAAATTGTTTTTATGGGATAGATTTTCGAAAAATAAAATTTTCTTACGGATTCCCTTTCAATTTTGGAGAAAAAAAGTCTCTTGCAAAATTTCGATCAGTTATGATCACTGTTCAATCCATTTCATCGTATGTTCCATAGAAGGTATTGTTTTTGCTCGAAATTGGTTTTGACAGAAGAAAAAAGATTCTCGATGATTCTCTCTACAATTTTCAGTTCCAGAAGAGTTCGATTAGATCTAAATGTTTATGTAACATCTACCCCTGCTTATTTTCATCGAGAAATCATCTCCCTAAGTCCCTCACATTAGTTTACAGACATTATGTTGATACAAAAAATTCACCTCCCTTCATGAAATTCAAAAATTTTTAGATTATCGCAAAAATCCAGCAGTTCAAAGGTAAAAGCTTCTCTTATCACTGGTATCACATGGAATATTTTTGAGATTAACAATTGAATATTTTCTATTGATAAATTACACCACGGCTTAAATGAAAAATATCTACACGTATTCAACTTCGAGTATTTATATGATCAATTATTTAGAAATAATGATTCTTACTCTAAACGCAGATGCGAGTCAACGCTGATCTACATGTAAAAATCTGCAATTCAAAAAATTGTCTTGACCACATAGTGATTTATAGAACAATTCAATAGTCACTGAATTTCTACTCCAACCGTATCCGCTGAGATGTTAATCTAGATTCATAATATTACTTATTCAATCTTGGTATTTTTCCACTGTTTTTCTTTGCAACAACAAAATAATGCAAATATGCGATTGATGTAAAAAGAAAAACAAGATTTTTTTTATTATTATACCTATTTTCTTTTTTACAATGTACTATTACATCCCTGTCTTATTCGGCTAGAATTTTCGTTGAAAATCGTAGAATATTATGGTGTTAAATTTGAATATATAATTCAGACAGTGATATATAAGGTTGTCAACATAATGGTATGTTGTCAAGGTGTTCCCAATGTTCTATTCCATTTCCATCTTTTTAAATTGATGAGTCAGAAAAATTTCAATTCATTTGCTATTCATATGAAGCAATAATAGTAGATGAGTACCTACTTTGAAAAAATATCGTATTTCAAAAATATTGTAATGTAAATCATACTTTATAAACTTCCATTAGATCGGCTGAAAAATTGTCGGTCTGATCCATAATATATCCAGAGATAAAAAATTGTTAGTCAACAATAGAGCTGCCCACTGAGTTAAAGAAGTTTTTTTTGTAATATCGATAAACTAATAAACGAATTCTGAGTCAATAATAATATTTTTCGTCGATCTCGAAATGAAAGGTGATTTTTATGTGTACTCAATTGATCATTAATGACCCATTTTAATGCCCAATTTATGCTATTTTAATGTGCAATCCCGATGCAGGCAACCGTTCACGAAGTATTAAGAAGCACTACGAGAAATGTCAAAACTCTATTGAAACATAGATACATAGAAATTTGTCAAATGTAAGTCTTGTGCAAAATGAGAATGTATTTCAATCAAGAATTCATACACAATTAATATTGAGATCGTCGGAAAAATCTTGTAATCAACTTGGTATTAATTGAGCGACTAATGGTCTCGATATCTCAATATCTTGAACATTAGTCGCTGTCTTTAAAACCTGGTTGATTAAATCACTATTTTTATAGACCTCAAAATGAAATGTGGGTTTAACGTATAAGAAAGTGATCGATAATAAACTATTTCCGCCGACCTCGAAATAAAAGGTGATTTTGATGTGCAGTCCTCATGGCAACCGTTCACAAAGTATTCAGAAGCACTACGAGAAATGTCAAAACTCTACTGGCACATAGATATATAGAAATTTCATTATGACAAATGTATGTCTTGTGCAGAATGAAAATGTATTTCAATCAAGAATTCATACACAAATCATATTGAGATCGTCGGAAAAATCTTGTAATAAACTCGGTTATTAATCGAGCGACTAATGGTCTCTGGTCTCGAACTATATAAAGCGTTCGCTCCGCTCACGCTTTAAAATATCTTGACCATCAGTCGCTGTCTTCAATAACCTAGTTTATTGAATAACTATTTTGGCTCAATTTCTACTATTTCAATATGCAATTGTCATGGGCAAGCGAACATAAAGTATTCAGAAGTGATACGAGTGATGATATAACTACTGAACATAGAAATTTATATAATGTCAAATGTATGTCTTGCGCAAAATGAGAATGTATTTTGATCAAGAATTTACACACAATTCATGATGCGGTCGACGGAAAAATGTTGTTATCACCCCGTTTATTAATCTGGCAATCAATGGTCTCCAACAAACACCATTAATCTATGTCATTAATAAACTAGTTGATTGAATATTTATTAAGTGGATACAAATGTTTTCGATGGTGTCACTATAAATGCAGAGGTTTACAAATAAGGTCTATTTTTTCAACTATCTGAGTTCAAATATAATTAACTTGTGACTTATTGTCATATTTCAAAGAACATTTCAACGATATAGTTGCAGGATGCTTGTCTTGAATGTAATCTAGATGTGTGACTGCTGTGTAAATCGCTGGTTTCATTTAATTTCGTAAAATTTTGAAGTTTTTAGTGACTGTTTTGAAAGATGTGAAAAAATAAGACTTCTGACTGCTCTACTTTCTGGATTTTTGATTTCAATAATGTCAGTACTTAAATGTGATTTAATTTAACCTACCGAAATATATGAATGGTAGATTTATTCAAACGATGAATTTCTCGGAAAACAGTATACAATAAACAGGTCTTTTGCAACTGTATTGATTTAATTCATTGTATTAATTTACATGACAAGTTGAGTTAAATGAACTTTTCACATAAAGGATGCAAGGCAAGGACACGAGAAGATTATTTCGTTTCTAAGCACCTAGATTTTGATCGAATTTTTGGGCATGTATATGAGAATCCAGACCCAAATTATACAAATACAAGTATGTTCTGCTCCCAACACAACAACTATTACTCTTAACAAATGTCGTACACTATCTGAAATGAAACATGATTAATTTTGTTGGAAAAGATATTTTACAAATTCAAGATTAATAGTTATTTAATCAACTAGGTTATTAAAGACAGCGACTAATAGTCAAGATATTTTAGGTCGAGACCATTAGTCGCTCGATTAATAATCGAGTTGATTACAAGATTTTTCCGATGATCTAAATATGAATTGTAGGTATATGAATTCTTGAATGAAATACATTCTCATATTGCATAAGACATACATTTGACATAATAAAATTTCTATATTCCAGTAGAGTTTTGACATTTCTCGAAATGCTTTGAATACTTTGTGTACGGTTGCTATGTGGATTGCACATTAAAATATCATGGAACATTGAACATTAAAATGGGTCACAAATGTTCAATTTCCTAACACATTAAAATCATCTCTTATTTGGAGGTAGACGGAAAAATTTTTTTTTAAATAAACAAAAATCAGTTGAAAGTTGGACGATTGAAAGCCATACATCTATTGTTTTTTTGATGAATTAGATTATACGAATAATTATAGCCTAATTAATTCCACTTACAACTGGTGTATCTTTTGTTCCTTTGCCTCATTGTTTTCACCAGAATATAAGTTTGTATAAGTTGCCTATCTCTTTCTCTTCCAAATTGATCACCATTGGAAAAGATTCGTTCTTCTTCTGAAAGTATGTCGAATTCGTTGCTGTCTGCATCATTTTCCTGTAAATAAAAACCTGTTGAAGACGTGTAGATAAACTAAATGCGGTAGTTTCACGTGAAAGTAAACTTTCAATCGAACATATAAATTTTCGTGATTTCTAATGTGTCCAAAATTTACTATCACACTGAATGAATAATTGAGAAAGAGCAAATAAAAAACTGTTAGTTGAATTCCATAGCTTCACGTATACTTGAGTGAACCATAAGTACTTTGTTTTTACGAGTAAGAGAACAAAAGACATCTGAAACTAGTTGAAACTTTACATACATATAATTAGACTTATTCTACAAGCAAAGATTAAATGAAACCTAGTAGAAAATAAATTAGTTTTTAATATTTTCGTAATCTGCATTATCGGCAATGAACAAATTCTTCAGACAGCGAATTAGGAATAATTAAAAAAAAGAAATGAAGAAAAAGAATAAACACAAAAATAACATACAATTTCCATCTTTTATAAATACTTTTACTTATTTCAAGATTTATGAACAAAAATAACTTGTCAAGAAAATTGACGGTAATCAAAGTTTTTGTTATCTCATACCTATGATACGAAGGTTTGTTTTCATAAGTTTTATCTAAAATCTCCTCAGAATTTGGGTATTGAAATATCCTATATGAAGGCTTTCTTTGATGTTTATTTAATTTAAAAGTTTAAACAATAATTAGGTCCAAAATATTTTGTTGCAAAATGGCGAAGGAACCAATTTGATTCTCAAGTAGGTATTCATTGTTATAAAATTTTGAATTTTTTGCATGAACTAGAAGCCATAATTAATCTCATACAAATAAAATCTACTGCTCTTAAATATTTCTAATAATGTTAATTTATATTTGTCTATTTGTATTTATGGCAAGGGTACGATGGATATCTACTAATGAACATGAATTTGAAAATGGTAGTCAATAGAAAAATTGAGAAAAAGCCCTGAGCAGGAGCTTTTTGCACTCGTTCTTTGGTGGATCAATAAGGCTATTGTCTAAACATTTTATATGGAATTTGAAATTGATACCAAATATATAAATGCAGAGGCCCAGAACAATCGGAATTATATTCTGGAAATTATTCAAAAAATGAAATATGTAAAAAATAACTAATTACAAAAATTTAATTGTATTGATCTGATGATGCGATCCTCCTGAAATTTTGCACGAACATTCAGTATATTCGTTTTTAATCTCAAAATAAAATTCACTCGAATCGGATATTCTGTCATGGAAATATATAGATTCGTCTTTCAATTTTCCAATTGAATTTTCTATGATTCTGTTAACACTATGGCCAAAAAATGTTGCATGTAGATTCAGTATATCAATCTTTATTCACAGAAGAAATTTCAGTCCAATCAGATATCCTGTTATGGAAACATAAAGATTCTTCTTTTCAATATTCCAATTGAATTTTCTTTGTTTCTGTTAATACTATGGTCAGGAAAATTTGGGTGAATATTCAGTATATCGATCCTCATTCAAAAAAAAATTACTCGAATAGGATATCTTTTTATGGAAATATGAAGTTTTTTACTAATATTCCAATTGAATTTTTTATGGTTCAGTTCACACTATGACCACAAAATTCTGCATGAGGCTTGTAATGATCATCTTGCATTTGGCCGTAACATTTCATTTCGATTGGTTCCGTAATTTCTGAGATATTGAGGAACAAAATTATTCAATGGCCTTATTTTATGGAACACGTACGATTCAGCTGGTTAACGAACATATTCTCGGTCCACTTCTGTTTTTAATATACACTTCGGACATTTTGAGGGACATGAGCGTATGCATTCCTGAGGCGTATGCAGATGATACCCAGCTTTCTGCCTCTTTTCCCTTGGAAAATTTATGTATAGGGGCTAGTGGTATTAATCGTGATTTGGAGAGGGTTAGATCGGAATCAGAGGCACATAATCTGCATATAAAGCAGAAAGACGCGAAAGTGTTAATCTTTTGTCGAGAAAAAAATTGGAAATATTTGAGAGAAAATTTAGTTCTGAGAATAGGAGGTCAGACTTTGGAGATATCTGAGTCGGCTCGAGACTTGGGGGTGGTTCTGGACAGACAGCTGAGCTTTTCGGAGCATTTGTCCGGTTTAGTTAAAACTGCATATTACAAACTCAAACTGTTATATGCTTCACGAAGAGTTTTGACTTTCGAATTGAGAAAGGCATTAACGGAGGCTCTGGTACTCTCTCATTTTAATTATTGTGACTCAATATACGGGCCTTGTCTAGACTCATTTTCAGAAGACGTATTCAGTTAGTCCAGAACTCGTGTTGTAGGTTTATTTTGGTCTTCGCCGGTTCGACCATGTATCAGATAGGATTAATAGTTTAGGTTGGTTACGTATGGAAATCGTGTGTGAAGCTCCATTTAGGATGTTTCACGTTCAAACTTTTAAGATTTCCGGATAATACTTGAGAAGTAGGCTTATTGCGAGACGATTGGTTCACAATGTGAATGTTAGGCATCGACATAGACTCACGGTACCGCTGCACAGGACGGCCAGGTTTCAGAGAAGTTTAGTTATAATGCTGTGAAAGTATTCAATTCACTAGATGTGGATATCACGGGTATGAGTGTTTGTCAATATAAACGCAGGCTGAAGTCTTTAGTTTTTTCTAGGCAACTTGGTGGCAGCCAGTAGCCTTTTTTTGTTTTTCTTTTTCTTCTCAACAATGCACTTTGTTATCTTATTTTTTATTTATTTGCTTATCTTAGTTGAGTATGTATGTTTTTTTTTATTATTCCTCGGGATTGTGTAATGATCTTTGAGCATTATATTTTTGTGACTTTCAGTTTTGTCATACAATAGCAAGAAGAATACGGAGTTAAGTGTAAGAATAGTCTAGGGACTAAACTTCGCTTCTTAGGATTCTTTATCATGTAAAATTGTAATTGTCACATTTCTTTCAATAAAGACGATTCATTATTATATATTATTATATTATTTGGGACTCGAAGTCATCCTGAAAATTTCAAGTCTCTAGGACAATCCCTTCGAAAGTTATTGTGCTAACGGCCGTACGGACGGCCCCACGGACAGAATTTAAGTTGACCACGAATTCGTCATCAGGGAGTAGAACCCTATAGTTTGAGACCATTTTCGGCTCGAAATTTTAAATATTCATACATTTGAGTAAAGGAGAAATATAGCACTCGTTTAATTAGAACGAGCGCTCAAAGAGTGTCATACGTAGTTGCACGTCGCAAACAATAAATGTTCTCGAATTATTTCCGAAAATAAATGGTGTTATCGTTCCCTTCATATCTGAAGGATATTCTAATGTTCCAACTATTTGTTATTCTAATGGGGTATGAACTATTTACAGTCAGGAATAATAGTCTCATATAGATTATCTGAAAATTCCATAAGACGAATATTTCACTTTTTTTTACTGATGCAGTTTAAGTAATGCACAGTTTACTAACTCATTGTGGAGATTCATTGACGTGCTCTAGACATACGTATTGAAATATTTTGTAAGTTCGTGAAATTAAATTGTAAAATTGATTAAATGATATTCACAAAAATACGATAACGTTGATTTTTGAAATGCCAATTATTCCATTTCGGTGGTTAATCATGTCAGAAGCTAATTAATTGATGTTATTATGAGACAATGTTTTTGTTTTTGAGAGCTCGTTCAACTTAAACGAGTGCTATATCGCAAATATCCTTAATCTTTGCTATATCGTTTTGCCCGAATGTCTGTAATTTTAGAATTTTGAGCCGAAAGGGTAAGGCTCCCTGATGACGAATTCGTGGTCAAATTCAATTCTATCCGTGGGGCGTCCGTCCGTCCGTTAGCACAATAACTTTCGATAGGATTGTCCTAGAGACTTGAAATTTTCAAGATGAGTTCGGGTCCTAAATGGCTCGTTCACTAGCCAAATCGTACAGGGTGTTTTTTGTTCCTCAATATCTCAGAAAATACGAAATCATTCGGAATGAAATGTTACGGCCAAATGCAAGATGCTGATAACAAGCCTCATGCAAAATTTTGTGGCCAAAGTGTGAACAGAATCATAGAAAATTCAATAGGAATAGTGAAAAAAAACTTTAAATTTCCATTAAAATATATCCGAGTCGAGTGAAATTTTTAGTGAATGGAGATCGATATTCTGAATGTTCATCCAAAACTTCGTGGCCATAGTTTTAACAGAACCATAGAAAATTCCATTGGAATATTGAAAGAAAAATCTTCATATTTCAATAACAGAATATCCGATTCGAGTGAAATTTATTGTAAGAATGAAATCTACTATATTGAATGTTCATGCAAAATTTCAAGGGGATGACATCATCAGAACTATATAATTTAATTTTTGAATAATTTTCAGAATATAATTCCGATTTTGCTGACATACTGCATTTATATATTTGGTATCAATCTCAAATTCCATATAAAATTTTGAGGTAATAGTCATATTGCTCCACCAAAGAACGAGGGCTTCTCTTAAATTTTTACTGCATCGAATGACAATACTGAAATAAGATCCATTGTGAATGAATGCTTTTGTTTCTTTTTTGTAATACTGATTCCTTTGTGTAATTTTTTCGCGCTTTTTCCTTTCGTTTCATCCACAGGTGTGTAAGTTTCAAATTTTGAGTGGTTTGACTCACTAAGGAAGAATCTAAGGTCGAAAACAATTTTATTCAGAAGTCCAGCCCTTAATTTTTTTGCAACAATTCATGTAAAACTGTAAAACCAAGACGCGGAAATATTTGACCATATATGAAATTTTCCATCGAGTTGATCGAACTAATCAGTTTCGTCAAACTTTATCACTCTGAGTCATACCCATCAAACAGCTGTATTGAACATTTAGCCATAGAAGTATTTCGGCCTTCAAATGGTCAATTCTTGGTACCTTCCAGACCAAATATAATAAAAACATAAAATTACGCGTTCAAATACCTACTCATAATATTTTTCATGGTGTTGGTATGTCACGTTCATAGCAAACTACATTGTGGTATTTCTATGAAACAACAATTTCACATCATTCTGTTCGTATTGGATCACAGAAAGAAAATAACTAATGATACAAGCGGTCTCTATGTACCTACGTAACATAAATGAGATCAAATCTGTTTGGACCAAATACTGCAATATAAAACATAATATATATCTGTTTGCATACATATTTCATTCATATTTCATACAAATGTGTAGTTTATGTTGATACCGACCTGTCGTTGCGTCATCGTTGAGAAATTCGTAGTAAATTGTTTATTGTTATAATGGCCCAATATCTGCGTTTCGAGAAATCCGTATCGAATGCATGATTCACGCTTCGAAATTAGATGATATTTTTTCGATAATGTAGTTCGCGAAGCGATGATTTATACCTTCTCCACATACCGAATGGATAATGCGGAATAAATGATTAAAATAACGCGATGTTACGCGTTAAACCTCTTTTCTATGTATTTCATTGATAGATTTTAGTTTTGAAATGGAGCAAAGAGCTCAAAAAAGGCAAAAACATTGGGCTATGGCACACAGAATTTGTTTATTAATTGCGCTTGAAAAAGCAGTAAGACGTATTATAATACGTTCACGAAAAGTTAAGCCGTCGGTTGGCCATGGAAATTTGACATATTCCACTGTGTATGTTAAAATTTTAGGTTATGTTGTTTATTTTCTTGTCAGATTGGTACGCAATGTTGTCAATATTGCATATAGTTCTCTGATAACTCACCAGCTCGTCGGACGAGGCTGGGTACGTTCGGCAACGTTGACTTTATTTTACGTTATGACAGCAAATACTGCCAACTTCAGATAAATAAACAAACGCCTACTATGCGCTCAAACTTTCGTGAACGGACTATATAAAAAATTTAAGAAAACCTCTGAGCAGGTACTGTTGAACGCTAGTTCATTGGTGGAGCAATGATGCTATTACCCCAAAATTTTGTATAGGACTTGATATTCGTATTTAGTATATGAATGCAAAATCTCAGCACGATCGGAATTTTATTGTCGAAATTATTCAAAAACTGAAATATGTATAAACTTGACAATTTAAAAGATTAAATTCTGGTTCTGATAATGTGATCCTCTTAAAATTTTGCATAAACATTAATCTTCATTCAAAAAATAAATTTTTCCCGAATCGAATATCCTGATATGGAAATATCGTGCGTTCAATAAAATTCGTGGTCAAGTAAGCTGTGGATTCTATTTTTCCTAAGAGTCTATGATGGGAAAAATAGAATCCACAGCCTACTTGACCACGAATTTTTTTGAACGCGCGTTATAAAGATTCTTCATTTCATTTATTCGTATTAAATATTCTATGGTTAGATTAACAGAACCATAGAAAATCCAATCAGAATGTTGAAAAAAGTCCTCATATTTCTACAATAAAATACATACAGTGTGGAATAGCCAAATGGAATAAATTCGATAACGAATAAATGAGAGCGTGTTGGGAAAAACAAATAATTACATAGGGTGTGTTATGTGACAGTGGCCGACTCCAACTTTCTCATTTTAAATACACCCCCTGTATATTATTAGTTTCTTGGATTATGCAGAAAATTCCTTACATAATTAATGTACAATGTCCCATACCTATCTTCAACTGTTTCGGAAATATTAGGTTGTTTCAGATGTATTACAAAAATCAACATTAAAAAAATGGAAGCAAGCCCTGAGCAGGAGCTTCTGAGCGCTCGTTCTCTGTGGAGCAATAGGACTATCATCTCAAAATTCTGTATATGACTTGAAATTGATACTTATATATAAACAATTAAAAAAATTCAATTCTATGGTCACACTTGAAAATTAAAATAATTAAATTTTATGGTTCTGATGATGCGATCCTCTTGAAATTTGGCATGAACATTCAGTATATCAATTTTTATACCAGGAATAAATTTCACTCAATTCAGATATCTTGTTATGAAAATATATTGTTTTTTTCAATATTCAAATTGAATTTTCTATAGTTCGGATGATGCGATGATCTTCAAATTTTGCACAAACATTCAATATATAAATCTCAATTCCTAAAATAAATTTCATTTGATTCGGATATCTTATTATGGAAATATAAAGAGTCTTTCCTTTAATATTCCAATTGGAATTTCTATGGTTCTGCTGATGCTATCCTCTTGAAATTTTGCATGAACATTCAGTATATCAGTCTCAACTTACAAAATAAATTTCATTTGAATCGGAAAGTTGGTTATGGAAATAAAAATATTCTTCTTTTCAATATTCCAATTGAATTTTCTATGGTTCTGTTAATACTATGGCCACAAAATTTGCGAGAGGCTCACTATGAGCATCTGGCAAGTTACTGCAAAATTTCATTCCGTTTGCCCTCGTTTTGTGTGAAATATTGAGGAACAAAAATTTTGAATGGCCACTTTTTATGGAACACCCTGTACGATTTTCTGGTTAACGAACTTAACCGAGCTATTTGGGAGCTGAACACACCCTGAAAATTTCAAGTCTCTAGGACAATCCTTTCGAGAGTTATTGTGCTCACGGACGGCCGGCCGGCCCTACAGAATTTGATTTGACCTCATATTTTCCATCAGGGAGTCAAACCCTATCGTTTGAGACCATTTTCGGCTCAAAATTCGAAAATTACAGACATTTGGGCAAAACGATATAGCACTCGTTCTAAGTAGAACGAGCGCTCAAAAAGGAAATTATTTCATTTCACAACGTTCGAGGCGAATATTTTGAATATCTCTTACATTGAAATTAATATTTTTTTGTTTTTTTCACATTATTTGTGAAATAAAATAATTTTTTTCAATGTTAATTTTTGTAATACATCTGAAAACACTTAATATTTCCGAAACAGTTGAAGATAGGTATGGGACATTGTACTAGAATTATGTCTAGAATTTTGTGAAGAATCCAAAAACTAAAAATATATAGGAGGTTGTATTTAAAATAAGAAAGTTGGTATCGGCCACTGTCACATGACACACCCTATATAATTAGTTTTGTTTGAAAAAATTGCGCATCTAAAAATACAAATCGACGAGTCCAAGCGTTTTTCCCAGCTTGCTCTCATTTATTTGTTATCGAATTTATTCCATTTGGCTGTTCCGCACTGTATATAGAGTTTCTTTTTCTTTCCAATAACACACGAAAGGTTGAGCCGTCGGTTGGCCATGAAATTTGGCATATTCCACTGTGTATATTGAAATTTTAGGTAAGGTTCTTTATTTTCTTGTCAGATTGATACGCATTGTTGTCAATATTGCATAGAGTTCTCTGATAACTCAAGAGTTCGTCGGACGAGGCCGAGTACAATCGGCAACATTGACTTTATTTTACTCTATGACAGTAAATACTGCCAACTTCAGATGAATAAAGAAACGCCTACTATGTGCTCAACCTTTCGCGAACGGACTATACCTATATAATGAAAAAAATCATTATGTGTTTATTAATTGAATCATCTAGTTATTTTTTCTGAAATTGCCCAAATATTTGGTTCAAATACACGGTAATCAAAAAGAGAATCTCAGCGATTCCGTAAGAACGTGAACCTAAGTTTTCATTATGAATAGCTTTATAGATCTTGTATGCACCGAGTTCCTGTTCTTCAGAATTTTAAATGACTTGCTGGAGTGTGGAAAAGGCTTATATGAACCATGCCTTTCTTGATTGTTTTTCCAAAAGAATACAGAAGGGTTATTACTGCAAAGCAGTTTGTAAGCTCCAGATTCATTTGCTCTCTTTGTTATATCCTTTCAATTATTTCTTGATATTCTTGAAAGTTATTTTATACTTGGACCTACATTTTATACTTTCAACTGAGATGATTTGTCTGGATTATAAAAGTTAGTTCGCAGTGATTGCCCTATAGTAGACGAATAGTAGCATATTTGGAAAGTTGTAAAGTTTTATGGAAAAAATGAAACCTACACTTGTGAGCTCAAAAATGATGCATCAAATAATTGAAAATTTGATATGAAAGATCAATGAAATGAACCATACGCATAAAATGATATCTTTCGAAATGAAAATATAATTTGACTTTTGGGTGCAGGTTATTTGGAAAAGAGCATTCCAACTTTTGACAAGAGCCATCATTTTTCTTTCCAGAAAAAGAGCTGAAAAGAAGTTTTCAACTCAAAGCTAGACTCCGACCAATTTTGTTCAACAAGAGGCAGGACCAAATATCTGAGAAACTTGGATCAATAAACTTTTATAAGTTCGCGAATTATAAACTGGTTTTGCAATTGATACGATCTCTGAAAAAACCGAAAAATTTGTTCGAGGTGGATATCTGGGAAAAACCCTACAACTGGTTCGAAGATTGAATATTACCGATTAATGACTAAATATTTAAAATGAAGAACCAGCTGAATGGAAATATTCCATGCTCATTTCTCTCAAACTCATGTACAGGGTGACCAGAATTGGTGGTTACTAAACTACACGGTGTTATATTTTTCAAGAAGCTTATGATGGTGCCAACCGCATTGCACTATCCTCTTTTGTTTTCGCGTTATAAACCTAAACTAACATTTGGGAAAGCTTAACTTTGGTAATTATCTCCGTTCCTGTGTGTGCATTGAGAGAAACCTTTTGAAAACACATTTTTGATGAAATCCAGAGGCTTAATCAGATTTTTTTATAAGGGGTTTCCTTTATGACCTATTACATAAACTTCTATTTCTTCTTATGGAAACAATAATTTATTTTTACCCGAAAAGAATCAGTGCTTTTTGGCTTATAAATCGAACACAAATTAATATAGTGCAATGCGGTTGACGGCATAAAAGTTTCTCGAAAAAGGATAACCACAATGTGCCATTAATTATTCTCAATCTCTTTTAGGGTTAAAAAAGTTGTAGTTCAGGGATCCACAATTCTGGCCATCCTGTACATAATCCATATATAACAATCTCATCAACATTGAGGCTGCAATAATAATATCATAAATACGTTAACATTTGGAGGCGGTTAATAATTTAATTTTTCATATTCTATAAAACCACCATAGATGTAATTGCCGGGCAAAATTTTTGGATTGTAATATGAAAATTTGTTGTTTGACCATTTCGTGAATGATATCGTATCAAATTGTTGTAGAACAGCACTTCAACACTTACAAAATAGTAGTTATTCAGAAGTGGTGGTAGAAAAGAGTAAATATTACTTCAGTTTTTCAGCTCACTTTCTTCATGAAGTCTTCATGAGGTAAAATAGAAATGTGAATTTCAAATATTTTCAAACTAACCGTCCAATTTTGAATGAAATTAGTTAGTTTCAAAAATTAATTTCAACTTCCAATTTAGTTTTGAAGCCGTTTCATTCAACTATAAAATATATTCATTGACATGAGTTCAAGAGCTCAAATTATCCATAAAACAATGCAGAAACTTGATAACTACAAGTGGGCGAAAAATGAGCAATCTCCTAAAATTTTCAGCTTTGCAACTCACCCTCAAGTCTATATAAGTGTCATACTCCTCCTTGCTTTTATCCAACGAAGCACTTCTTATGATGAAATTAGGGTTCACTTGAGGATAAATAGCCCTTTGCTTTATATCCTCAATGAAGGACCTACAGTCCACTCTAGATACCAAGATTAAACCAAGCAAAACGATCATATCAATTGTCAAGTACGAAGAACGACAACAAAATTCATAAAAAAATCTACTACCACTAGATGGCGAAAAGTAAGAGAATTTTCCGGTGATCTGTCTCGTGAAAAGACACACTTGGTGTGTAAATGAGCGCAAATTTGAATTAGATTCCAGAATATGAGAATTTTTTGACATATTGATAAACTTAGAAACCAGTTGCAATCGAAAATCGTAAATATTACATCAAACGAAATGATTGATTCTTTCAGATTTGATAGATTCAATCAATCTCAAAAAATTTCAGAGAGTTTCATTTTAACTAAATTGTTATGGCATAAGTATATTTAATTGAATTCATAGGTAAGCAGATAAATTGATCTCAAGTTAAAAGTTTTTTGATCCACAAATTCAACAAATATCAAAAATCCTGGATTAGTGCAGGAAAAGGAAAATTATACCGAAAAAAAATTATACGAAAAGGTAGTTATTCGAAAACGGTGGTAGAAAATACTAAATATTATTTCAGGTTTTTTGATTGTTCACGATTTTTCATGAATTCTTCATGTGGGTAAAATATATACGTGAATTTTCAGTACTTTCAAACTAACCGTCCAATTTTAAATTAAATTGGTTAGTTTTAAATTTGTATTATAACTTCCAATTGAGTTTTGGACCCGTTTCATCTTGCTATTAAATATATTCATTGACATGTGTTCAAGAACTCAAATTATCTATAAAAACCCTGAACAAACTCAATAACTACAAGTGGGCGAAAAATGAGCAATCTCCTTAAACTTTCAGCTTTGTAACTCACCCTCAAGTCAATATAAGTGTCATACTCCTCCTTGCTTTTATCCAACGAAGCACTTCTTATGATGAAATTAGGGTTCACTTGCGGATAAATAGCCCTTTGCGTTATATCCTCAATGAAGGACCTACAGTCCACTCTAGATACCAGGATCAAACCAAGCAAAACGATCATGTCAAGTACGAAAAACGACAACAAAATTCATAAAAAAAAATCAACCGCACTAGAGAAATTTTCCGGTGATTTTTCTCGTGAAAAGACACACTTGGTGTGTGAATGAGCTCAAATTTGAGTTAGATGTTCGGAATATGGGAATAAATGCGCGTATTTGTCTCAGTGAATCAGGTATGAAATTTGGTCTGTGCACGCTTGTGGATTTATAAGATCAGGTAAGTATTGAATCTGTACCCCTCTCTTGGAATGCTGGCTTCGGATTCGTTGAAGACTCGAATAATGTTAACACGATTGGGGAAAATTCCTTGGATTGTGCATATGTTTACGAATGTATACATGATTTGGGGCCTGATTTTAATGACATTCATGCTGATTGGACAAGTCCCGGTGGGACTCTGAACATACATAATCAGCGATTTGTGATCTTGTAATGTCTCTATTTTTGATATTGTTCTTATGTTCGCGTTTTCTTATCTTTAAAGGTCTTGATGTCTCTCCTGTATAAGATTTTCCACATATACAGGGAATATTGTAAACACAATTTTTTGATTTTTGTGTCTCATTCATTGGTTTCGTTCTGGTTAGAATGGATCTCAAATCATTTTGTGTTTTGAAAACAGTTCTCATGTTGAATTTGGAACCGATTCTTCTTATTTTTTCTGAAAGGCCAGGAAGATAAGGAACTCATTCAACAAATTTGGTTGTTCTTGACGGTTTTCTGTAAGTACCTGATCATCATTAGAATTTTGATTAGATATTTTTCGTTCTAAATTTGAAATTGTTCTTTCTATAAAATTTGGTGGGTATTGATTATCTAGTAGAAACACTTTAATGAAGGCAATTTCTTCATTTCTAATTTCAGGTGTAGATGAACATAAGAACAACATCAAAAATAGAGACATTACAGGATTACAAACCGCTGATCGTGTATGTTCAAATAGCGGAGATCGTATGATGAACTGGAACAATACAAAGATCCTAATGACGGAACCTGATAGTTAAAAAAGGAAAATTAAGGAATCCACATGTATTTTGTTAGATTAAGTAGATAATTTGGCTAATTGTCCTGGAGGTTGGAATAGATCGTATTTGGATTGATTTATTGAAGAAATGACATCAGGAAATTTCAAAATAAAATAAACCAACATCTCTATGTGTTGACAACTCACAATGTCAATTAGACTGCAAACGAAATAATACACAATTCCAAAGATGTTACAAGTTTGTCTGGAGAAGGAGTCTGGTATAGACACCGAAACGTTACATTATCTTTTTCATTTATTTTCTTTTTTAGTTTTACTGTTAAGCAACAATTTTTTCAGAACCAATTTGCTCCTGCCAAATTAGTGCAAGGATTTACGCAGGAGCATTTCATGTAAATTATTTTTTTTATTATTTCTGTTTCAGAGACAGAGAGTGAAAACCTTTTTAGAAATGCAAAATCCTCCCAGATTATATTTCCATCGATATCTGTTGCGATATACCTATGTACAGAGATGTGCTCTTGATCTTCATAGAAAGCAGTTTTCCTGAGATGTTCAAATCAGATACAACTTATGTTTATAGAGAGAATTTACCGTGGTCAATAGATCTTTTGGTCATCTTTCAAAATGCTTGCTATGGATTAGTTGAGAACTTCGACGAATCTCAAAAGGCTACATGATCAATTGTGATGATCATGATGATCATCTTAGGACACCCTTTGTAAATAACCTTGATGCTCAAGCATCTGACAGGAAAATTGCTTTTAACCCCGATAGTGAATGATTCAATATTCAATGAATAGACCACTAATTTCAAAAATATTTACGGATTACAAAATAAGGAAAGCGAACAATGTAGGTCACGACATTTACGAATGAACCAGGGTAACAATGACAGTTTTCCTAGTACCTAAGGAGTGTGTATACCTCTCAATGGCTATTATAATATTTTTTTTATCACGAATTAATTACCGTAGGTGTATTAATTAAGACTGATTGGAAATCGGGAATAGGGTAGAAGCTCTACAATCTGGGGTACTGGGGTCTACTATGGTTTTAGCTAATATCGATACTCATAACCCCTCTTTAATCGATACCACGTGTACATGCCATTCCAATCAGAATTCAATTAATGGTAAACCCAGATAGTAAATTAACTCTCTTAGTAGTTTTCTCTTCTGTGAAATAATAGAAATTTCTGAACAGATTGCCTCAATAAACTATGAGTTAGACTTGAAACATCAGGACTTTTCTATTTGAAGCTGCATGGAAAATAGCAGATACGCATTCTATTCGACAGTGTTGTGATTTTGAACTTCCAAACTGATGTTGCTTTTCGACAAAATCTGTTTAATTTTCATAATCATTTCAGTACATCAAAACAATAACATAATCTTGTATTTAAGTAGAAGTTTAAAATTTAATTCTTACATTACAAAGTGGGAAATATCATCCTCGGTCAGCATTGGTAGTAATGAATAATTCATATTATTTTCTGAATTTCATTCGGAACTATTATCGATATTCTGATTTGGTACCCTGATTTCAAACCTCATCGTTTTGTGGATTATCATCCGAAGAAGTAACGTTCTATTTGTCAAATTTACTACTCTTCCGATTGAAGTGAATCAAATTACTCAGGTAAAAAGAAAGCTAGTATTTCGAGCTGCACAGGAGAAATAATAAATATCGGAAAAAACCCTGACATGAATTCTGAAGCGCTTGTTGATTTTGAAGAATCGATAATGCGAATTTGAATATCCTGAGAACTGTTCGTCACCTACTCATTGATGAATTACTTTTTCTTATTCAAATCCTAAGCCCACCTAAAAATTTTAAATCGATTTCTTTGGATGTTATCGTGTTTACGGTCGGTCGTTAACTTCCGGATTAGATTGGACGTCGAAATTATTTATTAGGCTACTCAAAAACGATACCAAGAAATTTGTGCGAAAATAAAAAAAAATTTCTTTAAAAATTTCCATAATCGAATAGGTACTGTTCTACTCACTGAAATTTTGACTGTACATTTAAAGCATCAAAATAAGCAGACATACAATCCTCCAGCTTGTTCGCAAGAACAAATATTACAGCCAGACACATCGGATTATTTGTTTTGGAAATATTCGTCAAATTGCAAGATAAATAACCCGAAAGCTATTGGACCGATTCAGTACTTTTTCTACCAATATAATTACTTCTACTTCGAAATTTTTATTAGTGAATTTAACCAATAATCTAATTTCTTGTGTGATACAAAATGGCGAATACGCCGGTCCTCCTGAATAAACACTTTAATATTGAACGGAAATTCAGGCATAGAATATGTGATTATACCGCTAAAAAATACTGAAAATATTAAGAGAAAACATAATATGACTATTATTCTACTGAATAGATATGTGAGACACTTTTGTATTGAAAAAATTAAATCACTCACCACTTGATGTGTACCTGAAAGTGTGGCTGAAAGCTATCCAGCATGTATTATTGAAATGAATATATCTCTATTAATTGAAATTGAATCATTTCTGACTGTTTTTTCGATGAAATTCATTTAAAATAAAATCGAGGTAATAATTACAATATCAGTTAACCTATCAGAAAGTGGCGGAATATGCCCTGATTGTTTACTTTATTATTAATACGGGGTCTTTATGAATGATTGTAACATCGTAGGTTGCTTTGGACATTTTTCATCCTATCTTTTTTCATGCAAATTCTAGAAATTTATAATTCCAGACGCATTATTCAATTTCTTTCTGAATGACCTGCCTAAGCTCATAGTATCGTTTTGTTTGAATTAAAGTTTACATCAGAATATGAATATTAATAATAGTCTAACGCCAACTGCGCTGTTATAATCATTAATAGAGACTGTATTCTACAGGGTTAATATTTATATTCTGATGTTAACTTTAGTTTAAACAAAACAATACTATGAGCTTAGGCTAGTCATTCTGAAAGAAAGAAGAAGACCTCACTTAGAATAAGTGAGGTCTTTCGAATTTTCAGGTAATATTTGGGTATCGAATGAAGCGAGTGTAAAATATACAGTCTGTTGTAGTTTTTTTCCGGACAAGTTTAATATCCCAATAGCAAAATTTAATTCAATACTAAAAAGAAACTACGAGCTCCCAAGATAATAAAATTATTATTATCGTTTTTTCAAAAAAAATCTTCTGACTTTCTGTCAGCACATTCTTGTATTTTCTTCAGAAAATTGTCTGTTTGAAAACCAATACTTATTTTCCGTCACTGGTATACTAATATTGACCCGCAAGAAAACATGTACATACGTAGGCCATTGAATCTTTGAAGTTTCCCGAAACTGCATTATCGAATTACTATTTGTCCCCAGTTCCAACACAGACAATACCTTGAAATACATTCATGAGGACCATAGACATGTAACAATAACAAGAACAACAATAATCTGTAGTTCTATGGTATATACTGAATGACTTGCACAATATTCGCATTAGGTTCAATCAAATTAAAAGTTACAGCCACAAAGACCAACTTGTTCCTTTGAGGTACATCTGAATTGATATGGATTGTTTCCTGAATATTAATTTCTCTTACTGAAGGAGTTTCTACTCTCTGTTCATCATTTGATCTTCCGTAAATAAAAAATGTATGTATTTCTTTATCTTACTCATTGAACACATGGTTTTCCTATACTGCGATGGATGTACGTCATGATTGTGAGACCTTTAATCACATATGGGGCAGTAGCCTGGTTTGCCAAGGCAAGTCAGGTGAGTACAAGGAAAATGCTCGATAAAGTACAGAGGCTTGCCTGTGTGTGCATCACTGGAGCTATGAGAACGTGCCCAACTAGGGCACTTGAGGTCATTACGGATCTCACACCTCTACATCTAGTGGTTGATAGGGTAGCCCATGAGGCTATTCTCAGAATATCTAAGGAAAGTACAGGTAATGAGAGAATAAAGAATCAGAGAGTCTGGTCCTCTCTGAATAACTACATCTCATCTGCGAACCCCCTAGTGATGTAATGATCAAGAAAGTAATCACTGAGAAAAACTTCATGACATTGCTAAGTAAAAGAGATGATTGGAAACGGGAATACACCGACTATAATCTCAAAGAAAATAATGTAAAATGGAATACAGATGGTTCC
This sequence comes from Propylea japonica, assembly GCA_013421045.1. Lineage (NCBI taxonomy): Eukaryota > Metazoa > Arthropoda > Insecta > Coleoptera > Coccinellidae > Propylea > Propylea japonica. The sequence continues at coordinate 1,990,369 of CM024239.1, forward strand.
AAAACCTCTACAGGAACAGGCGCTGGGATATACGGGCCAAGCACCAAGTGTGCACCTTCGCTAGGCTCCTGTATGAGCGTCTTTCAAGCGGAAATCTTAGCTATTGAAAGATGTCTAGATATAAATCTAGAAAGAAACTTTCAGAAGTGTGATATAGCCATACACTCAGATAGTCAAGCTGCTATTAAAGCACTGAGCTCCTAAATGGAGTGCCGGAACAAACTCAACGAGGTAGGCAAGAAAAATAAGGTCTTTTTAATCTGGATTCCCGGCCACTCGGGAATCAAAGGAAACGAAGAGGCCCATACACTTGCCAAAGAGGGCGCACGAATGTCACTCATTGGCCCAGAACCCTTCTATGGTATATGTAAATGTACCTATAAGAAGGAGTTTCTGTAGAAGGAGAAAGCCTAGAGGGAAAAACTCTGGCGGAATCTCCCAGGGATGAACATTCCACTGAGTTCCTTCGGAACTTCGAGACAGCGGGATCCAGAATATATCTGGATCTTGGTAAGAAGCAATTACACCTCCTCACTGGCTTTCTTACAGGACATTGTCGCCTCAGGAAGCACCTGTTGAGGATGGGATTATCAGACACTGACGAGTGTAGGTTTTGTGGGGAGGAGGAAGAAACCCCCATTCACCTAGTCACGGAATGCCTTGGCATTGCGAGCCTGAGGAAAGAATGCCTTGGACGAGAAACTTTTAAGAGTGAGTAACTAGCCTCGTTGAAGCCTTCACAGTTATTAGATAGAAATAAAGAAGAATTTTTATTATGTACATTATTACTTCAGTCCATAAAAAATAAAATAAATGTTTCCTACATTTAGGTTTGGAAATTCACATCGGAAACGATTTTTCCATCCAGTTATTTACGTGATGAATAACTCACTGAATAAACGACCGATTTCAATAATGTAGTGTTGTCTCCCACTTATCGTTAGGAGTGGCTTATTTCAAGCAGTATGATAGGCAACCGAAAGTACTTGAATCGAGTATTTCGGGTGGCCTGACACGCTAAATATTTCGTTGATATAGGTATGCGTGGATACTTTTTTGGGCGAATGCCTGTTTGTATTCCAATGTGAAATAAATAAATAAATGCGAGTACTGCAGGTTCCCTACCATATTGCTTGAATAATTCAGCCACACTCAACTATAAGACAGATACAACACTACATTATTGCAATCCGTCATTTATTCAATGAGTTATTTAGCACGCATCAAGTCTCTCAGATATTCCACTGTTCAACTGGATGGCAAAATTCTCTGTCTGATGCATTGAATATCGTATGTTTCCGATGTGAATTTCCAAACCTGTATATGAATAAAACTTCGTGTCTGAACTACACTGCTTTTCTAATGAGAGTAAATGGAAAAAAATATTATTATAATATTATTTGACATGAAATTAATCTTACTTGAGTATTCTCAGAACGAATCGCGTGAACTCATTAATTAAATAGATGGAAGAAAAGCATAAAATTGTGAAATTTTGCGAACTGAAATGAATTGTTTTGAATTCTACATTGCTGTCTAATTCCATAAAATATGTTTCTATCTTTATGATCTCTGTTTGACACGAGACCAGAAAAGTACCTAACTGTTTGAGACTATGCAAATTACATGGGTTCTAGTCCGCTTAATTTCATTACTTTAGAGGCTGTTCATTCATTTTTTGGATAAAGTGAATAATAAATGATGTTAATGTCAAGTTGTAGCTTCTACATATTCCCTATTCTCACCACTACAAATATTTGTGCAAATTAGATGTTAATACTATAAGTTTTGTCATATTTAATTTTTCACTTACAATGTCAAGTAATTAATTTTTCTGTATCATATGGAAAATGTGATTTCTATACTTCAAACGTCGCGATATGATGACGTACGAGCAAGCATAATTGATAGGAATGATTTCTTCTATAAATCACTAGAAATGCCCATAGAATATACGATCATCTACAGTCACCGTAAATCATATTAGGTATAGTATTTCTTCTAAATAATAAAGGGTTTTCCAATAAGAGGTGTTATTTTGAATAGCACGCTTATTTCGGTAGATCAGGTTTGACAAGTAAAAACTACGCCATTAATAAAAATGGAACGATACACGCTTCAAGAACGCAATGAAATTATTAAAATTCACTATAAAAATGGTGAAAATTTGGCAGGGACGGTTTGTACAACTTGAACATTTTCGGGTCGTTGTGAAGCACCTTGTCTAACCGCAATAAAGAAATTGGTGGAAAAATTAGAGGTGTTGGGACAAGTAAGTGATGTAAAGAATAAAACCCGTGCACGATGCTCAAGAACAGCCGGGAATATTGCTGCTGTAGTCGAAAGTGTTGAAAAAAACCCAGTTTTGTCCATTCCTCGTCGTTTTTTTTCTTTTTTTCAATGTTTTTTTATAGCCGAAATTGGATAGTATTGATCTGTACAACGTTTACTTTCCACAAGACAACGAAACCATTGATCTTTCGCGGGAAAAGTTTCCGGACCGTGTTATCTCTCGAAGAGGTGATAAAAGTTGGCTACCGAAATCTTGTGATTTAACACCTTGCGACTTTTTCCTTTGGGGCCACGTGAAAGAGAAAGTCTACGCCAAAAGCCCAGCGTCGATTCAAGACCTCAAAGATGGAATTCGTTAGGCTATCAAGGATATAGGGCAGCCACTTTGCGATTTGGTTATGGAAAATTACATTAGAAGGATATGGTCCTGTGAGCGTGGTCTTGGTGGTCATTTGCCTGATGTTATCTTCCACTATTAACGGCATAGCTTCGTCTTTATAATGAAATAAACATCCGATCACTTAAATTGAAAAATGGTATTTTACTTTGAATATCAAAATAACACCTTTTATTGGAAAACTCTTTAGATAACTTCTTTCATAAGACCAGTACCAATTGGTGGAAAGAATACCTTTAAAATAATTCTCGAGAAAGGAGGAATCAGAAAGGATTGTACCGAAGCAGAGTCTTTCGGGTCAGGAGAACTCCAAAAAATTCCTAGGGAATTTTGACGTTGAGAAATCAAGAATTCTGCTCAGCTAGGTAGAGCAGACTGTACATTTTCGCGGTGTTCCTCAGGGGACATTGCCTTGTGAGCCTAGAGTTTTTAAACACCGAAAAGAGGAATATCTGGATATGTTAAAACGGAGATCCCAGTAACTGTAGGCATGGAAAGCCATTGGAAATTATCCCAATTAATTAAAGAAAAAGAAACTCAAAATATCTGAATTCGAATAACCGTTTCACCAATATGAAGAAACACATAAGGCTTTTCTATTTTTTGAATCTCCCGCATTCATCTCATCCAGTTCTACTCTCGCGCTAACAACTTACATTGTGGAACGCACCTCTTCCACCTGACCCATCGCGCATACCCAGACCAAACAGATCGATACTCCCCCAGCTCCCCTCCCACCGTAAGCAATGTGGCCAATTCTAGTGTGCACGTGACATCGGAGAGTGCCGGAGGTGTGCCCCCATTTGCCGCCAAAACATGGGGGCGACTACGCGCAATGTTACCCTCGGTTGACGGTGGGTCCCGCAAGGTGCGTCGCCAGCACGGCTTCCAGCTACCCTTGCATCCCCTGCAGGTGTCAGGCTGGCTGGCCTTATCTGGACTATCTGCAGGAGCTTTCCTTGTTTTGGTACCTGCATTGCCGTTACATCTGCAGCCAGCTGCGTTGATTTCGTTGACAATTGTGCTCTTAGCTCACATAGCTACCCATTTGGCCACAGCTCTGCTAGATCCTGCCGAACCTGCTCTCAGGCAACTGGTACCTAAACCTGTGCCTTCTCTTGATCGTACTAAACATTCACATGTGATCGAGCACGGGTTTTGTAATTTGTGTGGGCTTGAAACCACGAGTTCCAGAACTAAGCATTGTTCCACTTGTAACAAGTGTGTGGCAGGCTTCGACCATCATTGCAAGTGGTTGAATCACTGTGTGGGGAGTAGGAATTATATTCCTTTCCTTATGTGTGTATCTACAGCTATAGCGGCAGCTATTTTTGTAGCTGTACTTGCGTTTGCTGAGCTTGCTATCCATAAATTCGACTTGGTACCTTCAACAGACATATCCACAAATTCGACTTACATCAGAGCTTCGTCTCTTCCAACCAGTGACGCTACCTTTATTGCTATTGTGGGGATTTTAGGAATTCTTGCTACTGTTACTGCTGGGTTGCTTCTTCATCTGTGTTTTTTCCACATTTATATCTCCTTTTTAGGATTGACTACCTACGAGTACATCCGTCAGCAACGTCAGCAAACCGCGCCAGAACCTGTCACAGTAACTCAGGAAAGCAGATTTCATTGCCCTCCTAATTTAAGACATAGACCAGTTGATCTTCAGTGTGAAACTCGTTCTACCAGAACCACCTTCTTCACCTGCACAGTTCTGGAGAAAACCTTCACTTCTTGTGCTGAACCCACACCAACACCTCCTAGTACACCGCAGGAATGTCAGATATGCGTCATATCCAATAATAGTGTTGCCCCGAAAGAGGTAAAACCGTCTCCGAAGAAATTTAGGACGAAATGGAATTGTTGCGCTGGAGTACCAGATAGTCCAGACGATTCCACGAGTCCAACAGAACCAAGATGCCTCATATCTTTGTGCAGACACAAAGTTAAATGTAAGCTTCCGCCGATTGACGGCCGTCCGCACAGAAACCATGGCCATTGGTCAAGTGCCAAGCTCAGGATGTTGTTTAGGGTAATAGGTGAGTCCTTTAGCTAGATATCAGATTTTTCCTCGAGCTACATATAATTTTTATACTCTGCTATTTATTTGAAATGATACAAAGATACATCTCATGGCCAGCTTAGGGACCAGAATCAATCCTTGGGGATTTTATTTGGTGCAACTCTTATAATAGGTATAATAGTTTTATGTACACGAAATGAAATCGTAATTTCTTTTCCTGGAATTCAGTGTTTCTAGCCCAATTCAATCAATAAATTCTCCATTTGGTCAAATATTTTCAGGGATGAAGTTTCTACGAAATGAAGAAAAATATGACAAATTTTTCTAATCTAGGAAAAAACATATGTGTTCTGATGTATTGTTCTACATTGCTATCATTACATGTAACACTTTTGGCGCCGTTTACCAGGGAAACATCAGGGTAATAACTTCATATCATGTGGGAAGGTCAGTGACTTTTATTTAGTCCAAATATTGAAGCATCGACTTCCTGAACTGCGTGCCATCTGATAATTAAACATTTTTGTTTCGATTTTACCGTAGGATTCCATTTAGATATAAATAATACCTGGTGAAAGAAGCACTGTACTTAAGGTAAAAGCTATAGTAATTGACACTTTAAGTGCATGGATACATTCAGTAGGCGAATTCGGTTCCTTATTTTACTGCAACACTATGGTTATTACTACCGAACTATAGTTGAATGTTGATATTTTGGTCAAATCTTTAATACATATCAAGTGAATATTCGAGGAGACACCTATTTCCTTACATTATTTTACACATATTACCCTGTATAATTCATCATATGCTTACCGAGGCGACATATTGTCCTGTTAGAAAGCCATTGAGAAGGCGTAACAAATTTTTGCTGCGATCCAAATACTTTTTGGACCTTGGAATGATCCATTTCCGAAGATTCTTCCAGAAGGCTTCTGGAGGAATCTTCCTTTCCCAAGAACTCTTTGTTATAGATGCATTTGGATAAATAAAAGTAGGGTTCTAGACTAGCGAGTGGCGTTTGTGCTCTCTTTCCTCAGACTTAGTTGTTCTTCCTTACTTCATTGAGTGAATGACGAGTTCAGTGTATTAATAGCAGCATCTCTATCAGAAAGGATCACTGTGTTACACCCTTGATAGTTCCTTTTCAGGTTTCTGTCTGTTCTGAGATGTTAATTCGAGATGTCTGACATGTGTTTCGACCTACATCATATCTGTTGCTTGGATGTCAGTATAATTCCAAGTAGATATTAATTATTGGTAACTTCCACTTCAAACTAGCCTTGATAGGGATCAGCACTTTCATTTTATTTCAAATATCTACAGTTTGAGCCAGAATGGTCAGACCATTAGCTTTTTTGCCAGGAATTCAACCTCTTTCGCTCGGCAAGAAAAGCAATAAGAGATATTTATTACATCTGCTTGAAACCTACCATTCAAAGCATCTTCTGACCAAAAAATTTTTCAATTGAAAGAATCAAATACATTTCTCAAGTACGTTTCTACACGCAGGTACTATAGTCCGTTCACCAAAGTTGAAGCTGTCGGTTGGCCATGGAAATTTGGCATTCTCTGTGTATATTAAAATTTTAGGTTATGTTGTTCATTTTCTTGTAAGATTGATACGCAACGTTGTCAATATTGCATAGAGTTCTCTGATAACTCGCAAGCTCGTCGGACGAGGCCGGGTACATTCGGCAAAGTTGACTTCATTTTAAGTTATGACAGCAAATACTGCCAACTTCAAGTAATAAACAAACGCCTAATATGCTTTCAAACTTTCGTGAACGGACTATAGGTACTAGTGAAAGAGAATATGTGATAATGAATAGAAAAAAATCTGATGGAAACTTCCGACTATGATATTTGGAAGATGTATAAATAGGTTCATTGCATTCTTTCAATTATTTCTGAAAATTGAATTAACTTGCTTACTGAAGATTACCCATTCAGGGAGAAAAATTGATAATAAATCTTCCGCAAAATTGCTTTGTTTAACTTTCAGGAGCCGAGAACGTTTTGAATATTGTTTGATCAATATATCTATCCCTATCTATACTTCAATTCGATAGATATCATTAGATTTGGAGAATATATATCAGTTTTCCCATCAGAATAGCAATTTTGAGCATGATATACGAGAGTCAAATCATCGATGGAAATACCCCAGTCTAACTTTCTAATACATATAGGTATATTAGCATTTTATCGTTTCCTTCGCTGGAAATAAATCTGATTTTCGCAGAGATAATCAGTGATAGTATAGCCTAGTTTTCGTTTTCTATATGCACAGATCAACAAGTGGAGTGGATGTTTCTCTAGAGACTCTAATTGAGAAAAGCCTAGTAAGCTACTTTTAAGGGGCCCACTCACTAGGAAGGAAGAATGCGCAGTTAAGGATCTGCACGTTAGCTGTAAAGTAAACGTGTGCATTCATATTTCCCACACACATACACTTTTGCTTGTTGAGTTAGGATGTGCGACAAGCGTGAGATGACGTCGAAAAAAGATCTGATGTTAATGGCAGTGGCGTGTGTTGTTATTAAGGAAAAAATTTCCAATGTATAAATAGCGAACCCGACACTGTATTGCTAAAAATATGAAACGTGCACAGACTTGTTGCCCATACACGGTCGTTCTTAGTCATTCTTCCACGTACGATGAGAAATGTACACGCTAAAAATCAAAACTATCTTGATTCCGACGGAGATAATTGCGCATTCCAAATTTCGAATGGCGGAACGCCATACACTGTTTTCACTGTACCCCGTACCACGCGCATTCAAACCTTCGCGCTTCCTTCTTAGTGAGTGGGTCCTTTTACGCGTTTTTTTACGCTAGAACTTGAGCCTTTTCTTTTAAATATAGTCAGTCCCTTTGCTTGTCTTTGACCTGGTGTTGACCCAGCTTTAGGGCACCTGTCCGGACAAGGGAGTGTTTGCTTTTTTATATAACTTTCTCTTGGTTTTTTGTCTTGTGGAAAATTTTTTAATGAGTTAGAAGGATGAGTCATTTTCTGGATATGCTTTGCTGTTGTTTTCTCACATGACATAATTGTTGAATCAACAATGGATTGTGGACTATGGCAGCTAAAAACTTCTTCATTCTTCACGGATTACTAATTGTTTTCAAATAGTTTTCGATACCAATAATCAGTTTTCATACCTATAAAAATCCGATTCACTCCCCAATTGATAAACGGCTGAAGTTCTTAACCTAGAAACTTCTCTAACAAAAGCAGAACAAGAGAAATGGCGAATGGCAACTGAGTTGAAACAGCAATTACAAATACCATCGTAACTTCTATGTCTTATCCTGTTGGAAGAACCAGTATCAAGTTTCAGAAGTTCTCAACTTTCATGAAACAATTTACTTCCTTGCGGCAGCATTAACAAGTCACGTAATTTCACTTAAATGTTATTTCTGGTGCAGACGAATAATTTAGAAAGAATAGGTAGAGCCAGCTGAAGGTTAATTAGGTATAAAATAGGAACTACTTTCTTTATATCGAACGTTTTCCTCGAATACAATGGTCTAAAATGATGCGATGAATATATTCCGCCTTTTCCCATCTATAAATAGATATGTAACGATATATTTCTTTTCGCACGCTCTTATATCAGCAAAAACAACTTAGTCGACGTCTTTTCCAAATTGTTTACAACCGGAATAAGTTGCAGCCTTAGTCTAAGGTTGCAGCTTTATCGATTAAGTATTATGAAAGATATGACGATAAAATCTAGTTGAAAATTGGGCTCATGCCTTCTCGAATTTACACATATCAACAGAAGTTTACACCAAGTATGCTGTTAACGCATTGTACACTGTACAGTGCACCAAATTGGTGGTCATAGAGCATCTAATTGATAGGAAATGAATGGGAAGCTCTAATTTTGAGAAGCGCTATGAATGTATAGTCCGTTCACGAAAGTTTGAACCGTCGGTTGTGCCATGACAATTTGGCATATTCCATTATGTATATTAAAATTTTAGGTTATGTTGTTTATTTTCTTGTCAGATTGATACGCAATGTTGTCAATATTGCATAGAGTTCTTTGATAACTCGCAAGCGAGTCCAGGTACATTCGACAACGTTAAAATTATTTTACGTTATGACAATTTAACCTTTTGGACGAAGTTACAAACTTAACCGATATATTCTGACTTCTGCATTAGTTAGAAAAACAGGCATTACACCTCGGAATCCTCGGATTACACTCAATAGAGGTTCCAATCGAGATGTTTCTGACCACAAACCTATGGCACAATGTTTCTTTGAGGAACAAGCTCATAGCGATCTCGTGCACATAATGCCATGGACAGGAAATTTATGGAAGAAACGAGGATCTACTGGAGTCCATTGGGGATCTGGAATTGAAGGAGACGCTGTAGTGCAATTGTGAAAACAGCTCTGATGGAAAACACAATGGAATGTAACCCCCTCAACATAGTCCATGAGGCTATCCTCAGAATATCTAAGGAAGTACATCAGGTAATGAGAGAATAAAGAATCAGAGAGTCTGGTCTTCTCTAAATAACTACATCTCATCAGCGACCTCCCTAGTGATGTAATGATCAAGAAAGTAAACACTGAGAAAACTTCAGGACATTGCTAAGTAAAAAAAATACACCGACTATAACCTCCAAGAAAATACCGTAAAATGGTATACAGATGGTTCCAATACCTCTACAGGAGCAGGCGCTGGGATATACGGACCAAGTACCAAGTGCGCACTGTCGCTAGGCTCCTGTATGAGCGTCTTTAAAGCGGAAATCACTCAGATAGGCAAGCTGCTATTAAAGCACTGAGCTCCTACATCATCGACTCTAAAATGATCTGAGAGTGCCGGAACAAACTCAAGTAGGCAAGAAAAATAACGTCTTTTTGATCTGGATTCCCGGCCCCTCGGGAAACGAGGCGGCCAATACACTTGCCAAAGAGGGCGCACGAATGTCACTCATTGATCAAGAACCCATCTGTGGTATATGTAAATGAAGGAGAAGGAGTTTCTGGAGAAGTAGAAAGCCGAGAGGGAAAAAACTCTGGCGGAATCTCCCAGGAATGGATCATTCCACTGAGTTCCTTTGGAACTTAAGATATCTGGATCTGGTAAGAAAAATTACACCTCCTCACTGGCTTTCTTACAGGACACTGTCGCCTCAGGAAGCACCTGTTGAGGATGGGATTATCGGACACTGACGAGTGGGGGTTCTGTGGGGAGAAGGAAGAAACCCCTATTCACCTAGTCACGGAATGCTTTGCTATTGCGAGCCTAAGAAGAGAATGTCTTGGGCGAGAAACTAGTAAGAGTGAGGAACTAGCCTTGTTGAAGCCTTCACATATACTAGATTTCATTAGATCTCTAAAACTGGAAGACGAGCTGTGAAGATTTTGGCCAGAACGGCTCTGTAAGGAGTCACAATAGACCTTAAGGTCGCAGTGAACTGTAACCCTTTTTTACTTAACTAAACTAACCTCCTCAACAATGGACCAAACATACGCAATCTAAACTCTTCGCACATTGATTGATTGAGTGAAGGTCGTCAATGGGCAAATCGACCCCAATCTTATCCAAACCCTTAGACGAAGGAAGTCCAAACCCGTTTCACAGTAATTTTCTTGAATTATTTTCTCTCCGGTTTATATTTATAGATTCATACACTTTACAAAGTTTTTCATTTCAGGTAACCTAGGAAATAACCGTAGAAGAAACCAGGTGCAACCACCTTCGAACAAACTGAACCAAGTGGTGCCAGCACCCGTCGAAGACGAAATGACGGAAGTTCAAACAATCAACAACTTGGTTCCAGTTCCACTGTACCCAGAAGTATCCCGCAGGGCAAACATACTACCCGCACTACCTCCACTACCCAGGCGTCGAATAATAAGCGAGTCTGAACTTGCCAACGCTTTGAACGTGTTGCAACAACAGCAGCTGCGCGCAGTGCAACGTCGTCCTAGCAACCAGTACAGGCGGCGCAGGCGCAGTGTCGTTCACAGGACTAAAACGCCAACTTTGTCGCCGATTCACGAAAGTGGCCTATCCAATCCTGCGTCTCCGTCCCATCAAAGTTGCGCTGTTAACTCCATAAGTGGTGCTTGTACTCGTCCATTCTAAATTTTGTGATGTTTTAATGTTGAGAGATTTTTATTATTGATATTTGTATATTGCCTCAAATTTTTGTCGGAAATTGTAAACTTTAAATTGGGTAAACCATCGATTTAGGCATGTAAGATGGTGGCTATCAGCCCTGTTAACAACAAGTGACAGCAACGTTGCCAGGTATGATGATTATTCTTGTATTTGAAGAATCGTTTGAATTCCCTTTCGATCTGTTATATCCACAATTCGAATTAATTTTTACTAGGTAAGTCAACTCAAGTGAAATAGCTTGGTTTAACTCTTTGTCGAACATAAATGTGATTATATATGCAAGTCTCGGAATCAGAGACTTAGCAAATTGATGGTTAGGTGATAATCAGACAAAGATTGATGCAGTGAATAACTGTAATAAACAACCATTATTCTAAGAAGAGAGAAGGAAGTTCCGAACTCTCTAAAAATTGTAAAATTCTGATTAATAGAGTAATTTATTGATTTTAGGATACAACTGGTAGTGTTTATATCATTTTTAAACCTTCACAGCACTCCAGTAATAATTCCGCAAATCATCTGAAGAGACAATATTTGTTACCTAAAACCAATTTATAATACACTAGCTGATCCGGCAACCGTTTCTTGCCTTATAAATTATAAATAACCTAGATACCGACTGCAGCGCCACCTGTCGGGCTGATTTGTGAATCTAAACCATTCTCGAATCTCCACGAACACACACAAAAAATTTCATCAAAATTGGTCCAGTCGTTTAGGAGGAGTTCAGTCACATACACACGCACACAAGAAATACAGTGGAACTTCCCTAACTCGAATCGCCAAGGGCCAGTACTTTCACTTCGAGTTACGGAAAATTCGAAATACGGAAAACCTTTCAAAATTTCACAATATTTCATAGAACGCGTGTGCAATGTGACCACAAAGAAAAATCTGAAAACAAACAAGTTTGGACATATCGGAGGCTCTCCGCTAGGTAATTCCCCGAGTTGCAGTGTGTGGCCCAAAAAATTCGAGTTATGCTTGGTTGCCGCCACGGTTACTGCTGAATTTCAGTTCGAGTTTTAGAAATACTCGTTATGGAGTTTTGAAATTCGAGTTATACAGAAAAAATACATAGGTGATATTGTATAATCGTTTTTGTTTCTAAAGAAAATTCGACTTGGGGAATTTTTCGAGATAGGGAAGTTCAAGTTAGGGAAGTTCCACTGTATATATATTAAGATTTTCAGAAGAAATTTGTGAATCCTAGTTCAAGTAAACATTCGATTCCAAAGATATGGCTTTTGCACAACCTGGCAAACAAAAGGAAGTATGGCACTTACTTCACATGAGTCATTCCGTTGTCAACGAATCACCGTCATCTTACATGCCTAAACCGATGGCTCACCTAAACGGATTCCGTAATGTTCTAAATGTATATAATGAATGGTTATTAAAATATTCAGAAGAAAACTTACCGAACTATTTTACACTAGAAAATAAAATCCGTGGTGAGTGGAGAAAAAAACCTAATGAGTTTTATGAATTAGGGGGTCCAAAATAAACCGTGAAAATACATGTTACATCAATGGAAATGAGAAATGCATGCGTTAAATACTACATATATAGAAAAATATATATCTTGAATGTCACTAAAATTATATTGAAATCGATTATACTTATATAGCAAATCATCGATATTTTACATATTATGTAGTTTTTTTGCTCCAATCAGGGGTTTCATCACGGCCTTCTAAACCTGTCTTTAGAAGTCCGTTGTTTCAATAAAGCTCTCGTCTTTAGTCAGGACATATAGGATCCTGTTACAAAAGCAGTTAATTTCATCAAGAGAACCATATTATGTTATATATTTTCTGTCCTGTGTCATGTTGGATGATAACTGGCAACACTGCATTCGGCTATATACAGAATAATAAGAAGGGTTTTAACGCGTAACATCGCCATGAATACGCTGTAAGTTCCAAGAAATACCTTGTAGCATTCAGGGCTATCCAGTGCTGATGAGTCCTTATAAGGACGAAATGGCCATCCACCATAGGTGCTCTGTTTGATAACACTTCCTTGCATTTTGTCTTGAACGAGGACGAAATTAGCTCCGAAGTATGAGTTTAATATTGGTTTATTTCAATCGATTAATATTATTCTCCGCTTTCACTATTTTGATATTCATGGCGATGTTACGCATTAAAACTCTTCTCATTATTTACTACGGTGTCAACTGACGATACCCTGAGCGCACCGCGTCGTGGACTTCGTTCAAGGTTCATGCAATGAAAGAAGGTTTTCGTATGGAACATGAGATGGTGTCTTCGGTATATTTATACCTAAAAGAAGATGCCATTTCTCTGTAAGTTCCCAGTAATACCTTGTATCATTCAGAGCTATCCTGCGCTGATGAGTCTTAATAAGGACGAAATGCCTTTCCATCATATGTGCACTGTTTGATACCACTTCTTCGCATTTTGTCTTGAACGAGGTCGAGATTAGCTCCGAAGTATGAGTTCAATATTGGTTGATATCAATCGATTATTATTATTCTCTGCTTTCACTATTTTTATATACAGAATGTTAATGCGGACTCCTAGACTTATATATGTGGCTATCTCAAAATATAAGAGGTAGACCATCTATAGTCTACTTTCATCTGACGAGGCACAAATTTAGTACGAAAGATCCTTCGAGAGTTCGAGGGCCTATCATGCTTCTGGCATTGTTTCTCCTTAAAAAATGCTCCTGGTTACCATTTTGCATATTTCCATTTTTTATTGTTGGTATATGAAGAAATAAGTTCCAGTTGATTATTTTTGGGTGTTTGCATACACTGATATCATCAGGTGAAAAATCATACTGAATCTTTTTCTTGAGAAATTTGTATATACAGAATATGAAACAAAATACAAATAATATGAATTTAACCAAGAATGTTTATATTTTTCTAATGATTTGAAGGTATATTGTCAACAAATTCTTAACACAAAATAAATTTGAGGCAAATATGTCGCATTAAATTGTTAACATAACTTTGTGAAGAAAAATCAATTTATAATATCATCTTTATTAACCAAATGTTGATTAAACTTATGTTAATTCATTATCTGTTTTTTTTATTTCAGCTTTCACAATATCCCATAAACCAATGATATGATAGAGATCATTGATTACAGCTATATGCGATGTAGTTTAAGAAATCATTTGATTCCTCTTCGGGATCATCATCTGAAGAACTTATCTTTGTAGGGGTAATGAGGGTCTTGTCTACGAGTTTGGATGAACAATTGATTAATTGCAATACTTCTTTAACGTAGAAAAGTCCGGTAATCCCAAGGACAGTAGCTATCGGGTATAAATATTTCATAGGGGTCTTCATGTTGCGATTGAGCATAATTGATACAATGCCGCCCACTGTTATACCAGCTATTTTCGATAAATTGTCGTCCTCTGTAGTTTTCCTAGATCCCATTTAGTTAGTTAATAGACTTTCTCCTATTGTAAATTCATTCTTAGGTAGTCAATTGATTAGGCAAACATTTTAAATACAAAACTGTCAGATTTTGATGATAACAAAATTCAAATATTTGAATTTCGTTCGTTATGTGATTGCCTGAGGCTAAATCTTAAAGAAACTCGAGCTGCAACATATTATTCTGTGCGTCCAAGTGTCATAACATAACCTCAAAATGAAATGTTAACCTAAAATAATTGAATTTTCGAAAACTGAAAAATAATCAAACTGAGCTGTAATCAGAGACTGTCTCTGGTTGTAATATTTGTTATAAATACAATAAATTCAATTCAATTCATATGAGAGTGTTCTATTTTCAATATATTTTATTTATGATTTTAGTCATATAATTAGCCTGTACTTTAATCATTTTCAAAAACTGCATCACCATGAATTTATGGAAGGATATATTAAACAGTCCTACTAAAATAGTGGCACCTATGGTAGATGCTAGTGAATTACCTTGGAGACTTTTGAGTCGAAGGTACGGAGCAGAACTGTGCTACACTCCAATGTTGCACAGCAATATATTTATTAAAGATCCGAAATACAGAAAAGAAGCTTTGGCTACATGCAATGAGGATAAACCCTTAATAGTTCAGGTGAACATTGGGAATATAAGATTTATATTAGTTATGAAATTTGAATCTTCATCATCAATTGAGTCGATATGTTTTAGTTTTGTGGTAACGATCCAGAAATACTTCTACAAGCAGCAAAATTGTGTGAAAATTTCTGTTCAGCAGTTGATATAAATTTAGGATGCCCACAAGCTATTGCTAAAAGAGGCATTATGGTGCATATCTTCAGGATGAATGGCCATTAATCGAAAACATTGGTGAGTAACTTAGTCGATTGATGCAATTTGATGATAATAAAACAGATCAGTTCATGTATGACAATATCCATTCGAAGTTTAAATGTTCCCAATATTTTCCAGTGCAGACCTTGAGTAAAAATTTGAAAATACCCGTCACTTGCAAAATAAGGAGATTTGAGACCATAGAAAAAACTGTAAAGTACGCTCAGATGCTAGAAAAAGCTGGTTGCTCTATGTTGACCGTACATGGGCGCACAAGGGAGATGAAGGGACCCCTTACAGGCATCGCTGACTGGAGTTACGTTACAGCAGTAAGGTAAGAATATCCGCATATCGTTAATTTACATTTTGGACCTGCTTTAGGATGCTTTGATTATAGGTGATTTTTCTTATTGTGTAGGAAAGCTGTGAACATACCTGTGATATCTAATGGAAATATTCAGTGCATTCAAGATGTCTACAGATGTTTAGAAGAAACAGGTGCTGTAGGAGTTATGACAGCTGAAGGGAATCTGTATAATCCAGCACTTTTTTCTGGAATAAGTCCACCTGCCTGGGAGCTTGCTAAAGAATATTTGGAGTTGGTAGAACAATACCCTTGTCCTTTATCCTATGTTCGTGGTCATCTTTTCAAGCTCTTTCAACATTTGTAAGTTTAATTTATAAACCTAATGGCTAAAAGAGTGAACAAAGCATAGATTTTTCGGTAATCCATTGGTTTAGGCATGTGACAGCAACGTTGCTTTGTTCTGAGTAATAGCGTAATTTATTAATTTTTGGATACAATTGGTTTGGTTTATTTATTATTTCCTTCTTGAATATTACTATCAGTAATAATTGCGCAGATCATCTGAATAGACAATATTTGTTGAAACTAATTTTATAATTTCTTCTCAAAAAAATTTGTAAATCCTAGTTACAAGTCAACTTTCTATTCCAAAGATATGGCTTTTGCACAATCTG
The DNA here is from genome assembly GCA_013421045.1 of Propylea japonica. Classification (NCBI taxonomy): domain Eukaryota; kingdom Metazoa; phylum Arthropoda; class Insecta; order Coleoptera; family Coccinellidae; genus Propylea; species Propylea japonica. Next base: position 2,006,491 of record CM024239.1, read on the forward strand.
GCAACCAAAAGGACGTTTGGCACTCTCTGCGCATGCGTCATTCCGATGTCAACAAATCGCCGCCATCTTACATGCCTAAACCGATGGTTTACCGTTTTTTCATTACAATTACCTTCGATTTATGGGTTTTTATACACTGTAACCTGTAGATCTGCACTACCCGAGTAACAGATATGGATATCTTAAATTCTGAATGTTTTTTACAGATTATCTATACAGGACAATAACAAAATTAGAATAAGGTTAGGAGAAGCTAATTCACTTCAATTGTTCAATCAAATTGTTGAAGAGTTGAGAGCTAAGTACTTACCATTCCATGAAGGGGTTGAAGTTTGGCAATCTACAACTGAGGAAGGAACTCAGAATTTGATTTTACCACCTTGGTTATGCCAGCCTTATGTTCGAATGAATGTTGAAGATCACAAAAAGCAAGTTGCGGAAAATACTCAAACGGAGGATGTGTGTGTGAGTAAAATTGTGTTGATAATTGAAACTAATGGCATTAAATTCTTATAAAAAAATTTTGTAGTTGTCCAGAAAGAGGAAATGAATGATTTTACTTTTTTTTATGTGCATGTGTTTCAATAATCCGCATCATTTTTAGGAAATCAAGAAACGAGATTATCAAGATGCTGATGGTAATCCTATAAGTCGTAAAAAGATGAAGAAATTGAGACGAATAGGTAGACGACCAGAAAAACAGCCAGAGGTGAAAAATCACTATTCAAATGTAGCAATTGTGTTAATCCTATGGTGAGTTCTTCTTCTCTATATTCTTGAAAAAATAACATGAATTTGGAAGATATCTAAAAAATTATGAGGCACTAAGGCTTAACCTAGGCTCAAACAATAGACCTTAATGTCGCAGTGAACTGTAACCTCTCTTTGAACAGTCTTTTTAAAAGGCTTAACCTAGTTTTTAAAAGAGATGATGTTGAAAGGAAATGGCCATAATATCATTATCCGAAAGAGATGAAAGATATAGCCTTACTTTTTTCAGTATAAAATAATCAGAATCAAAAAAGAATGGAACAAAATTACATACATCCCTTCATATGGATGCCGCGGTGTATAGCACTGAGGAGTATCTGAGAATTTAATTCTGATTTTTGACGATATGTAAAATTATTGTATTCATAACACGAATAAATTATTATTATAAATTATTATTATTATATGTGAGATGTTGACAAGAATTGCTCTCAACTTTATTCTTTAATTTACCAATTTAAGGGTATTTAACAATATACAAATTTTTTTTCAGGGCTCAAAGTGCAATTATCAGCTCTGCAAAAAGTGCTGTAAGGATAAGTGTTATTCAGAGAACTTGGATTGCACAGGACATAGAATTTTGGTAAAAACACGTAGAGAAATGGCTAAATATTATGCATCAAATAAACTTGAAATAAAACTATAAAACATAGATATATATCGAACATTTTATCCATATTTGTTGTTTTCCAGAACATATTAGTGAAGTGACAGTTCAAAGTTCAAAATGAAATCGTTTATAAATCGTTACACCTGGTTAATTTAGCAATGATAATAATAACACAATTCTGTGATAATAATATAATATGATTTCTTCAATTTACAATTAAATACAGTGTGGCAACTGGCAACAAAGCTGTTAAAGTAACCTCAAAATTTCAGTTCTCAAAAGTCGTTTACTCCACTTGTAAATTCAGTAGGATGCCGAGGTAAGTTAATTTTCTCTCAGTATTTTCTCGATCATTGCTACATTTTGAAGAATTAAAATCATTGCAAAATGGATAATAATGGTGAAGCATCAATACCTTCTATATTGTAAAATCCGTCCATTGTACGTTTTTGTGCTCGGCCTTAATAATACGCATTAATCACAAGGGAATAATGAGATTATAATTTACTGCTGTCAGATGCTTCTTAGGTTTAGCTTTGATATAATATTATATAAATTGGTATTTCTTCAGTATTCTAAAGCACTCCAACTAACAAATATGGGTATACCTTGTCAATCGAGGGCCAAATCTACTTTCATTATATCAATTAAAGGTTTTTTATTACAAAATATATAATGTTCTCCAAAAATTTCTCATGTGTCAACTTGACTTTTCCACGCTTGTCATAGAAGGGTCTTGTCGCGATCGCCAAATGTTAAAATCTTCAAGAAATATATTCAGTAGTAGTGGATAAAGTATATTATGCTACTTGAGTATAATGGCTATTATTCACTCGGTGATTTGGGCCACTCGCCTCAGCTCCTGGCCAAACTTCACCTCGTGAATAATAGTTATCATTATACACTCGATGCATAATATACTGTTTTTTTATGAATATCTTCAATACAATAATTGACAGATTTAAAATACTGAATGAATAGTTTGAGCTGAAGTTATTGGGTACAGATTTAATTTAAATCAAGTTTTCATACAATCACAGTCATTCTACGCTTACGAGCAAACTGTATCAAACTGTATTGTCCACAACTCATCCAGTGTTTATCAATTTTTTCAAATTCTCCACAATCTTCGGAGGTATATTACACACTACGCTACACTTCATCTCTCGTACTATCAGCATATTGCCTGGATGAAATTCTCCAAGGACTTCTGAAAATCTCTTGATTGGATCAAAGTTTACATCTTCTAATAACTTTCTATAATTCAAATCTCCTTTTATAATTATCAATTTTGTATCCTCCAACATTCTGTATAAAATTGGATCTATTTCTTTCATCCTGGAAAATCCAAATGGCAGGGTCCAATATTTTCTGACTATAATTTTCCATCTGCCTGTTTTGAAGTGTTCTTTCCAATTTGAAGCAAACTCTTGAATATTTTTATCACTTTTACTCAGTTGTTGCAGCATCCAATAAATGTCATTTTCCGTTGTTTGCGTCATGAACCATGGTATGTGTTTAACATAAAAATGTATATTTCTTGCATAGTAATTGGTGTAGAGATAATCGGCAATGCAGAGTTCCATGAATAGTTCGAAGCCTACATTGTCGCAAATGATAGCTGGAAAAAGTGGAATCAATTTATTTGGAATTATTCTATCTGAAGTGCTAAATGATCTTTAGTGTTTATTACAGGAGAAAGCATATCTCTCAAACTAAAGGGTTTTCCAATAAGAGGTGTTATTTTGAATAGCCAGCTAATTCGGTAGATGTCACGTTTGAAGCTTTCATTTTTTGACATTTGACAAGTAGAAACTACGACATTAATAAAAATGGAACGATACACGCTTCAAGAACGCATTGAAATCGTTAAAATTCATTATAAAATGGTGAAAAGTTGGCAGAGACTGCAATGAAGAAATTGGTGGAAAAATTCGAGCTGTTGGGACAAGTTAGTGATGTGAAGAATAAAACCGGTGCACGTCGCTTAAAAACAGCTGATAATATTGCTGCTGTAGCCGAAAGTGTTGGAGAAAACCCAGGTTTGTCCGTTCCTCGTCGTTCTTTGGAATTAGGCATTCAACAAACGTCATTACACCGTATTTTTCATAAAGATTTGGGCCTTAAAGGTTGACGCTCACTTGGACGAGACGAGACGAAGCGAAGAGTTGTTTTCCGCAGGCACGATTTGCACTGAATCAAACGATTCTGATCTTCGCTTCGCGCCTCCCAAGTGAGCGTCTACCCATTTGATTCAGTGCAAATCGTGCCTGCGGAAAACAACTCTTCGCTTTGTCTCGTCCAAGTGAGCGTCAACCTTAAGGCTTATAAAGTTCAGTTAACACAAGAACTCAAGTCGGCCGATCATCAACAACGGTTGTCTTTGCAGTCTTTGCTGACCGTGTTATCTCTCAAAGATGTGATCACAATTGGCCACCGAGATCTTGTGATTTAACACCTTGCGACTTCTTCCTTTGGGACCACGTGAAAGAGAAGGTTTATGCCAATAGCCCAGCGTCGATTCAAGACCTCAAAGATGGAATTCTTGAGGCTACCGAGGACATAGGGCAGCCACTCCACGATTTGGTTATGGAAAATTTCATTAAAAGGAAATGGTCCTGTAAGCGTAGTCTTGGTGGTCATTTGCCTGATGTTATTTTCCACTATTAACAGCATAGCGTCTTCTTTATAATGAAATAAACATCCGATTATTTATATTGAAAAATGGCATTTTTCTTTGAATATAAAAATAACACCTCTTATTGGAGAACCCTCTATTTAAGTACTCATCAGTTTCCACAATGGTTTTAGGAATGAGAAATAGAGACATTAGTAAATGGAAACAAATATGTTTTATGTTAGATCCCCTAAAAGCATTAAAGCAAAGAGATTTCACAACTAATACTCTTATCTGATAAACAACTTTCATCAGAAATGTATTATTTACCCATAACACTGGATGGGTGATTTTTGTCAGATATAATTTTCCATGCAGCAGCCAGTTGATTGCAGACAATAAATGGTTCTTTCTTCTTGGTGCTCAATATCTGAGAATAGCTCTTAGAAATGTAATTCTTTGACATGGTGTAATCGGCAAAATTGGACCAAAGAGAAGTTTTATCAGTTTCTCAAAGTCGTCCATATCGTCTTGACTCGGATATTTGTAGATGTTTTTCAAATATTGTCCAATTTTAGTGATTAGTGGAAGGATATTGAAGTAAACAGATTGTTTCATAGATTCGTATGGATCGAAATTAACCAAATTATTCCTTGAATAGAAAAAGATAAGTTAAGTAGTCAAGCTTCTGAAATCCGATGATTAGGTACCTATATAAAATGAATTGGTATTTTTAGGCAATTTTCAGACTCAACTCAGAGAAAAATTCAGCTCAAGTTCAATTTTACTCTGAATTACAGCCTGTTGAAAATCATCTAAAAGTTCACAAATTAAATTTGCGCTTCTCATATAAAGGGTTTTCCAATAAGAGGTGTTATTTTGAATATCCCGCTATTTCGGTAGATGTCACGTTTGAAGCTGTCATTTTTTGACATTTGACAAATAGAAACTACGCCATTAATAAAAATGGAATGATACACGCTTCAAGAACGCATTGAAATGATTAAAATTCACTATAAAAATGGAGAAAATTTGGCAGAGACTCGAACTCGAACATTTTTTGGCCGTGTGTGAAGCACCTTGTCGAACCGCGATAAAGAAATTGGTGGAAAAATTCGAGCTGTTCGGACAAGTTAGTGAGGTAAAACCCGAGAATATTGCTGCTGTAGCCAAGTGTTGAAGTAAACCCAGGTTGTTTATTCCTCGTCGTTCTTTGGAATTAGGCATACCACAAACAAACGTAATTACACCGTATTTTGCATAAAGATGTGGGTTTCAAGGCTCAAAAAGTTCAGTTAACACACAAAACTCAAGCCGGCCGATCAGCAACAACGTCGTGTCTTTGCTGATTGAGTCGTGAAATGCATGAAAATGATCCGGAATTCCATCGAAAAATCATCTTGAGTGATTAGGCCCATTCCACCTCGGTGGCTCCGTCAACAAGCAAACTTGTCGCATCTGGGGCTCGGAAAACCCAAGAGTTATTGTTGAAAAGCCTCTCTATCCTCAAAGTGTGACTGTTTGGTACGGTTTATGGTCCGGCGGAGACATTGGACCTTACTTTTTCTAAAATGAGGCTGGAGCAACAGTTACGGTGAATGTATCGCGCTATGGAGAGTATTAATGATTTTTTATGGCCGAAATTGGATAGTATTGATCTGGATAACGTTTACTTTCAACAAGACAGTGCTACGTACTAAACAAGCAACGAAACCATTGATCTTTTGCAGGAAAAATTCCGGACCGTCTTATCTCTCGAAGAGGTGGTCACAATTGGTCACCGAGATCTTTTGATTTGACACCTTGCGACTTCTTCCTTTGGGGCCACGTGAAGAGAAGGTCTACGCCAATGGCCCAGCGTCGATTCAAGACCTCAAAGATGGAATTCGTGAGGCTATCGTTGACATAGGTCAGCCACTTTGCGATTAGGTAATGGAAAATTTCATTAAAAGGTTCTGTAAGCGTGGTTGTGGTGGTCATTGGCCTGATGTTATTTTCCACTATTATCGACATAGCTTCTTCTTTATAATAAAATAAACATCCGATCATTTATATTGAAAAATGGAATTTTCTTTGAATATCAAAATAAAACTCCTATTGGAAAACCCTTTAATGAGAATATTTTGTATTAAGGTTTCAGATACATATGAATAGGATGACCAAAGATCATACCCTCTTTCTGATTGCTGAATGAGAAATTCATACTTGTCTTTTCATTATTTATTCATCTGAAAAAGAATATTCAGTGTTACATATTTAATCAGTTCTTAGTCTAATAAACATCCAGGTTCTGGAGGTTTTTCTGCGAACTGTATCATTCCCACACTGCCTTTTGATATAGGTCGACTCATGATTTCACACCTTTTTGCTGCTGCCTCATTTAATCCACATACCAAATCGGATGTAATCATTCTCACAAACAGTATATTCGAAGGGTGAAATTTTTCTAGAGCCTTACTCAAACTTATCTCTGGATTCCAGTTGTAGTCGCCAACTGATTTCTGATAGTTGACATCACCCTTCATAATCAGCAGTGTCGACTCTTTAAGAGTACTATAAAGCCAGGAATCTAGATGTTCCATCTCGCTGAAATCATTGGGAAGACACCAGAATTTTCTTACTACAATCTGCCACTTTTCTTCCTTGATATTTGATCCATTTCGACAACAGAGTTTGGATGTATATCTTGGAGATTTGTCCCATTCGATTCAGTAGATTGTCGATATCCCTTTCTGTAGCACTCCAGACGAACCAGGGAATGGTTTTTGCGTGAAATCTGATTTTCGATATCGGAGTATTCATTGTGAAGAAATCGGCCAAGCAGAAGTCTTGGAAAAGTTCATATCCTGACCCATCCAGGATGAAGTCTGGAAAAATGCTCCAATGAAACTTCATTATTTTCTGTTAGTGTATAAGTTATATTCCAATGCAAATTCTTCTTTCTGATCTTTACAAATTATAGAAAGAGAAATCTATTTTGATGTCAACTACCGAAAAGACTATACACCAAATAGAAATTTGTATTATATTGTATTTGTATTACTTGTAATAAGTTAGTTTGCCTAATCGCTAGTTTGCTTTATTATGGTTTAAACCATTTTTATTAATAATATCAGAACTGCGACCTTGTAGATCTTTTGTTGCCTACCATACTAATGCATGGAAAACCAAGGAGTTCGTCAATGGCATTGCTGATGAAACCGAAACCTTCTTGGGTATACAGGACTGGAGACTCGTTTTCAGTTGTTTCTGCTTCTGATCCACAGAGCCTGCAAATCTCATCTGTTGACTTTTCCATATGGAACAAATGATATTTAAACCGGTAGTGCTTCGTAAGCAGTACCGCCATCATTCGAAGCTCAGCTCCTGCCAGCTTTAAATCATTAGTACTATTTGGTTACTGCTAGGATTTCGAACCAGAAGAGCCTCTTTCATAAGATTGGTAGACCACATACAGATTTTTTTACTGGTAAAATATAGATTTTTCCCTTGCATATTTTACATTTTGAAGAGATTCGTTTATGTTACCCACATGCCAAAGAGGGCGCACGAATGTCACTTATTGACCCAGAACCCTTGTGCGGTATAGGTAAATGTACCTATAAGAATGAGTTTCTGGAGAAGGAGAAAGCCGAGAGGGAAAAACTCTGGCGGAATCTACCAGGGATGGATCATTCCACTAAGTTCCTTCGGAACTTTGAAACAGCAAGATCCAAAAGATACCGGATCTTGGTAAGAAACAATTACACTCCTCACTGGGTTTGTTACACTGTCGCCTCAGGAAACACCTGTTGAGGATAGGATTATCGGACATTGACGCGTGTAGGTTCTGTGGGAAGAAGGAAGAAACCCTCATTCACCTAGTCACGGAATACTTTGCCACTGCGAGCCTAAAGAGAGAATGTCATGGGCGAGAAACTTGTAAGAGTGAGGAACTAGCCTCGTTGAAGCCTTCACAGATATTGGACTTCATCAGATCTCTGAAACTGGAAGGCTAGCTGTGAAGGGTGTGGTCAGAACAGCTCTGTAAGGGGGCACAATAGACCTTGAGGTCGCAGTGAACTGTAGAACCTTTTTAAACTATAACTACCCAAGGGGTGTCAGGCCATGAACGAGGTATTCTGAACTATTAGGTTCAGTCCTAGTGTACTTCAAGCGTAAAGACGCGCTTTGGGAAATGCGACATTGCAAGAAAGACGGACAGTCAGAGACCACTAAAGTTTGACGCACACTTGGACGAGACGAAACGTAAGTTCGCCGAGGACCGCGCATTTGGACGAAGCGATGCGTCGAGCAGGCATCGGAAGAAATACTTCTTATCTCTAGGCCACAATAAATTTTTATTACCTTGTAGCATGCCGCCTACCCGCATGATAATTAACGCGTCAAACGACTCGCCTCTTTGCTGCTCTTCGCTCGCGGCCTCTTAGGTGAGCGTCTACCCATTTATTTCAATGCTAAAGACCCCAGCGGAAAACGACGCGTTCCTTCCGAGCGCCTCGCTTCGTCCAAGTGCGCGTCTAATATGCCTCGCGTCTAACGATTCGGCTCTTCGCTTCGCTCCTCCTAGGTGAGCGTCTACCCATTTGATTCAGTGCAAACCGTTCCGGCGGAAAGCAACTCTTCGTCTCGTCCCGTCCAAGTGAGCGTCAACCTTAAGGCGTTGTCTTCCAGCTCTCTGTTATATGATGGTTTATCCGTAGCTGTCCAACGAACTATTTCGCGACATTTGGTGATCAGGGGAATCTAGAAGGCTGACAATCTTTTCAGGAAGGGATCTTCAACACCTCTCATAGGACCAGAACCCAGCATAGAGAAGAATAATCATGAAAAAGAATTACCCAGGAAGGAAGGCCAAACAAATGAACTCTGTTAGAATTTCATAGTCTAGAGCACTCCAAAGTATTTAATGCGAATAAATCAAGGATCCTGCCTCGAAGAGCCTACAACTTGGCTTGGGATAGTCAGTTGAAAGGAAAGAAGATACAATAGACCTGAAGGTGACTTGACGAGCTTTAGTCATTCAGATCTTAATCCTGAATGTTCCTATTCGAGGAAACTATACCTATTATCAGATTGGAATCCATTGCAGAAACATTCACCTTGAACAAATCCCATGCTGCTCTGCTGTGATTGCACAGTATACTCGAATTATCCTGATCGATATCTCTCATGTTTTTCAGTCGCTCCTGACATATTCTTGTTTGAGTAGTTTATCTCTTTTATTGCTCCACAAATTGAGTCTGATTAATTTGTCGAAATCGATGTACCTATCTTCAGAAGGATTTCTTGTAGTGCGATAAAAATTTCGCCATTTTCTTCAAGAGCACCACGGAATCTGCTAAAACTTCAGTCTTCAAAGAACTGTAGGGATCGAACTGACTTAGGTGTTCCTGAAATACTGAACAGGGTTAGTTATAATCTGGAGAAAGTCAGATACTTACGTTAAAACAACCTTCGATTGTTAAAAAATTAAGAGTGAAATCTTCACAATTTGCTATTCCCAACATCTGCTTACGATACTTTCACACACTAACTACCAAGGGAGTTTGAACTGAAATTTTCGTCATGAGCTGGTAGTTTTTGTTCTCTAGTCAGACATACTGGGCATATCTTTGTATAGCCATGATTTTAGTTGGAGCGTTGTTATTGGGTTTCCACTTTCCAGAGGTACTGATTCCTTTATTTGGGTTCATATTAAGAGTGACTCTTTGAAAGATTTTATTATTTATAATACACTGCTCAACATTGATAGGGATCACTTGTTCTAAATTTAATTCTGAAATATTCGCTCCAAGAGTATAAATTTAGTCAGATTCAGAGTATTTTCAGTTGATAATATGGTTCACTTGAGAAAAGAATGAAAAATGGAAAGTTGGAGAGAAAAAAAGACTTTATTAGGAACACTCAAAATTCTGTGTTTGAATAACATGAAAATGTTGTGATGAAACCACAAGAAAGCTGAAGTTTCGGTTAAGCTAGTACCCACGAGCTCATTTAAAGCATTCTACCCTACGAGGCATACTTTCGACGATCGACGATTTATAAAATTTTGGGGCAAATTCGTCCAAATATCCCGTAAAGCGTTAGAAAGGTCCTCCAGGTTATTGATCGGTTGTTCTAAGGTTGACAATTGTCTAGACATCTCAGATCAGACATGTTCGATGCAATTCATGTCTGGAGAGCGAGCTGGCCAGTCCATCCTATCAATAGCATGAGTTTCTAGCGCTTCATTATTCAGACGACTACGGTGTGGACGGGCATTATCGTCAATTAAAATGAAATTCTAGCCCACTGCATATCTTCGACCTCTTTCCCTCCAATTAAGAATACGTCCATGGGAGTTGACCAAACGAAATCTAGACTCATCCGTAAATAAACATCGGCTCCAATCTTCAAGTATCCAATTGCGGTGCTCCACAGCCCATTGCCGTCGATGAACCCGGTGTTCCCTATTCAAACGGGGATGTTGTACCATCCTACGTGCTCTCAAACCACGAACATGTAGTCGTGTCGTCTTACAGTCTGCTTCGAAATTAGAACTCGTGTTGCAACTCTTAGTGATCTATTGAGCCGCGACGCCGGGTAAGTGGGATTTCTCCTAGCATTGAGGATCAAAAGACGATCTTGGGCAGCTGTTGTACTGCGCTGCCGACCTCCCCCATGAACATAAGCTACTGAGTCGTTTTGGATGAACCTATTCCAAGCCCGACTCACGACACTTCGCGAAACATTCAACCGCCGGGACACTTCTCGCTGGGACAAACCTTCCTTTATCCACCGTATCAAAATCATCTTACTTTTTCCTTAGAGAACATATAATGTACAGATATTCACGAGATAACTTGAAAAAAATACAAATGAAGAGAAGTTCATAAGTGATCCCTAGCAATTGTTGATCAGTGTAATTTTTAGACTGAATAACAGTTGCTTAGAAATTTTTCACTCAACAGGTTTTGCAAAACGCAATGAAGTAAGACCGAACTAATCCAGAATCAAACTCACATTTCACTAGTAGTGGGTACCTTCAAAAGCTGATATTATGAAGATGAAATACCTACGTCATCTCGAAACATTCCCATACTCTTCTATATACGTAACATTCTGCGTATACTCTGATCGTCTGTAACATGGTTGGACGGCAATCATTGCTGGTCATCTTTTCCAAATAATCATTGTAAATTTTCGCATCAGGAGCATTTGACAGTAACTTTCTGAATGGAGCGTCTTGTAGTACCTCGTCTTTTAGAGCGTTTATTTTCGTTATGACGTTTCTTAGTTCTTCAGAGACTTCCTGTAAGAATTCTCTGAAGCATCAGTTTAATCGAGATTAAATCTTCTTTTGAGGCATTTGTATAACAAATGCCTATTCTGCTTTTAACTGGAAACTGAGGCGTTGTTTTTTCCAAGACACAAGGTGTTGAAGTTTCAATTAAAAACCGACTAAAAAGGTGATACGCCGCTGAGATATTTTAAACTGACAATTATTTCCGAATTCTCTGTTGAATATTATGTGAAAAAAAATTTCATCTGCCTTTTTTCATGTAGGGCGCCGTTTTAATTTAAGGAAATGAAACATCTTAACGCGTATTTGTACATAGTAGGACGTTACGTTAATATATTCTTTTTTTCACTTGAAAACGGCCCCCACACAAAAAATGGCAGAAGAGATTTTTGAAAATTGAACTAAGAATTAAAAAATGATCGCTAGTTTGAAATATCTCAGTGTTGTACCACTTTTTTAGTCATTTTTAAATGAAACTTCAACACTCTTTATCTTGAAAACAATCCATTTCCGAAACAATATTTTTGGGAACCTTTTTCATAAAATGATCTGTGGTTCATTTTTTCGGTGTTATTCCCTGGATACCCTGTATAATGCAGCAAATGGGAATGCTGTTAAAGACTACGTTTCATAGTTTTCCAGCTTTCCAGGGTCTTTTTCCAAGTAAGAACCGAACGCTTCAAAAATCAATAGGAATAGTGCAATTATGCTTTCGACTCAATTTGTAAAGACTTAAAAGAATATTCATTTACAACAGAACTCACCACTCCATATTGCATTCGAACATCGTTTATTTTATAAGTCAAATCGCTTGCTATAGCTGTTAAACAGTTTGGGATTTTTTCCTGCGCATTAACAACAGCGTTGCTCCTGTAACATTGTAACATACTAATGAAAGTGTCTGAATTCTAATTCATCAGTCATTGAAGAACCTCCGAAAGAATCCTGAAAGCTGCACATTCCTGGGAGTGATTATGTCCATAATTTAAAGTAAATCGAAGTTTTCTATTGGATGCCCCACTCGAAATTTGGTTTTTCCGAAATCTTATTGAATCATTTGAAGGTCTTCCAAATTAATGCCTTATAATGTTAATATGCTAAAGCTATTGAGGGACTTCGAATTTTTCATTTTGTCGAAATGACTCGTTCATAGCTGACACTGTAAAATTGTTTTTGACATTGTTCGCTACTGTCATATACAGAGCGTTTGAATATTGCTGATTTCCAGTCAGGTTCGTTGAACCTTAAGCTCGCAATGGCGAAGCAGTCAGAGACTAGGTGAATGGGGGTTTCTTCCTCCTCCCCACAGAACCTATACTCATCAGTGTCTGATAATCCCATCCTCAACAGGTGCTTCCTGAAGCGGCACTGTCCTGTAAGAAAGCCAGTGAGGAGGTGTAGTTATTTCTTACCAAGATCCAGATATCTTTTGGATCTTGTTGTTTCAAAGTTCCGAAGGAACTTAGTAGAATGATTTATCTCTGGGAGATTCCGCCAGAGTTTTTCTCTTTCGGCTTTCTGTTTCTCCAGAAACTCCTTCTTATAGGTACTTACCTATACAACAGAAGGGTTCTGGGCCAATGACATTCGTGCGCCCTCTTTGGCAAGTGTTTGGCCTCTTCGTTTCCTCTGATTCACGAATGCCCGGGAACCCAGATTAAAAAGACCACATTTTTCTTGCCTACCTTATTGAGTTTGTTCCGGAGGTGTAATTGTTTCTTTGAAATACCAAGATCCAAAAGATATCTGGATCTTGGTATTTCAAAGTTCCGAAAGAACTTAGTAGAATGATCCATTCCTGGGAGATTCCGTCAGAGTCTTTCCCTCTCGGCATTTTCCTCCTCGAGAAACTCTTTCATATACTTTTCCTATACCACAGAAGGGTTTTAGGCCAATGAGTGGCATTCGTGCGCCTTCTTTGGCATGTGTATTGGCCTCTTCGTTTCTTTTTGTCCCGAATGGTCTGGAACCCAGTTTTATGTTACTTAATATAATAACATAGTTGACGTGTAGTACAAATTTTGTCATCCTCTTCAGGAATAATAGGAATAGGATTATTGAAATTGTTCCCACCAGATTAAATGAATAACATTTCGTTTTAACAAGGACTCTATTAATCATAGACAACAATGTTTTAAAATCTTATCAACGTATAATATTAGTACAAAAAGAAGAGATCTCAAATAAATAAGCACAGGAAATGCATCTTCAAATAGGGGGAACTTAAAAGCTGTACACTCTAAAATAATAATCACACTGAAGCATGTCTTTCGCACACGTTTAACTTCTTACAACATTCATTATCGGTAGTTTTTTGATCGGATAATCACTGTGGCACTTTGTGGAACATTCATTTACACTGGTTTGCTTTTAAAAATTTACATCTGCATGATTCACTTCAATCAGCTTTCAGTATACTCAATGGGTTTTCTTTGCCTGACCTCGAGGATGTGATATTACGTGGACTCGTGTAGGCTGGTGATGAGGCAGTCGCTGCAGAGAAAAAGAAATTTTTAAAATATATCATAATATCATTCATTCTCCTGTTAAAATATCTAGTTTACCGCCCAGTTACCGAGTTTCAAAATATTTGGCATATTGTTTCGTTATGATTTTTTGATGCCACAGTTTCAATTTGAGCACCGGCATATCAATAATTTCATGAATCGTTCACAATTGAGGTGCCATTTGTCTCAATATGAGCCAGACCTTTGTTTTCTCGTGGAAAATAAGTGTTTTTGGGTGATTTCCACTCTTATAAGTACTTGGCACTGGGTTAGCTAAGATAGGAACAGTGCCAAGTATTTACACTGCTCAAAAAATTAACGCACATTCTGAAAAACTCAATTTTAATGAAAGTTAACTCTACATTGACTTCATAACTTATTTTTTATATTCTCTCGGGAAGGTTTTGAACGAAAGAAGAGAAGACACATTAAATGGAATAAAAATTGAGGATTTCACCGAATCTTATGTGAAAGGAGAGAAATAAACAATTTTCAAAGTACTGGAATGCTGATAAGTGATTTAATACTTTGTATTTTCACCCCTTGCGTTTATTACAGCTCGTCAACAACGGTTCATACTCAAAATGAGTGATCTTAAAATGTTCTGATGTAATCTTTCCCAGATTTCTCTAAGTTGGATTCCTAAGTCATTAAGGGTAGCTGGATGATTTTCTGAACTTCTCAGCCTTCTATTGAGGTTGTCCCAAACCTGCTCAATCGGATTGAGATCTGGACTTCTTGCTGGTTGTTCCATTCGAGAGACTTGAACCTCTTCAAGGTACTCCTGAACGATGCGAGCACGATGGGGTCTGGCATTATCGTCCATACAAATGAAATTTTCACCAATCTATGGGGCAAATGGCACTACATGCTCTCCAAGAATGTTCCTTATATACCTATCAGCATTCATAGCTCCATTATAAACGACTACTAGGTCTGTGCGAGTAGTCAAATATATTCTACCCCATACCATAATCGATCCTCCCCCGAAACCAGTAGTATTCAGGAAATTGCACTGAGCATATTTTTCATGTGAACATCTGTATACAAGGGAACGTCGATCACAATGGTAGAGGCAGAATCTAGACTAATCTATGAAGCCTCTTCCCAAAGGATATGCTCTCTCGCAAAATCTAACCGCGCCCTTCGATGGGCTGGGGTGAGAGCTGGGACTCTTGCTGCGACAAGATGACTTAAATCATATTCTCTGAGGCGATTTCTTATTGTCTGAGTGCTAATTTGCACCCATGAGTTTGCTCCAGCTGATTTTGAAGGAGGCGAGCGGCTGAAAACCGTTGTCTCAACGAAGAAGCTCTCAAGTAACGTTCTTGAATGTCCGTTGTTACCCGGGGTCTACCCTGTCCTGGTCTTCGGACCTGTCTTCCTGAATCGCTGCAACATTCTGGACACATTTGTATGGGAAACTCCAAACCTTTCTGCAGTTCTTGTGTATGTCCACCCTTCTTCTCGCAAAACTACCGCTTGGGCACATTCCTCTTGGGTCAAATGGCGTGTTTCACGTTGCA
Source organism: Propylea japonica (assembly GCA_013421045.1). Classification (NCBI taxonomy): domain Eukaryota; kingdom Metazoa; phylum Arthropoda; class Insecta; order Coleoptera; family Coccinellidae; genus Propylea; species Propylea japonica. Next base: position 2,021,807 of record CM024239.1, read on the forward strand.
TAGTGATCGAGTGTAGAAAATCAAACGAAAGAAAAACTATTGATCACTTGAATTGATCGAGAACAACTGATTTCAGAATGGAGCCAATACATTCAAAATCTGATAATCTCATCTTTTTTATCCCTGCTGGGAAAAAACACCTATATTGAAGAAAAACGTTGAAAGTGGATAACATATGCATGCATAATTCTGATAAAAATAATTATCATTGAGAACATCTTCAGTTGTAGAATAAATTTGAGATTTCCATAATGTGCGTTAATTTTTTTGAGCAGTGTATAAGAGTAAGAATCATCCAAAACACTTATTTTTCCCTAAAAACATTTGGCTCTAATTAAGAGAAGTGGCACTTGAATAATAAAGGATTTATAGATAGTCTTTTTCAATTTTCTCGGGAAATATTGATTTGCCGGTGCTCAAATTGGAACTGTGGCATCACAACATCGTAATGAAACAATATGCCAAATATTTTGAAAATCGGTAACTGGCAGTAAACTAGATCTTCACCATTTTACCTTTATTTTTCAAATGGTCTCACCTTGTTGAACATTGAGACAGAGCAACCACTCAGTCATGCTTATCTGCCTATCCCTGTTGATATCACAGTACCTCGGCAATTTTTTGCCACATTTTTTGAACGTCCTCATCTCCAGAACCATGTCCTTGAACGACTTCCATTCGTGCTTATCCAGCATTTTATTCTTGTTCTTATCCAACATCACGAAACTCAACTTGGCGGTTTGTTCTTCCCTGGACACTTTCCACATCAAGTCGGTAAAAGCAGAGGTTGTGTTCATTTTGGTCTGCAGGAATTGCATCAAATCTTTCAAGAATGCTGCCTTTTTTTCTTCTGGGCAACCTTTCATGGGCCTGGTGGTGGCTAACAGATCGTCGCATTTGGGGATTGCGTTTTTAACTGATGTACCAGGAATGTTTTTTCCTGTGTCTTCGTTGACGCACCAGCAATATCCTGCTGATTTGTAGCACTGGACCTGAAGGAAAGGTAGTTTAGATATCATCCTTGTTTATGTAACTCTAGTTGTCCAACGAAGTGTAGTTCGGGGAGTTAGCTCACAGAGGGAGCTTTGGTTTAGATATGCCCATTCATAAATTCAATTTGAATTTTACTGCGAGTAAGTTGCGAGCGAATTAAGAAAGTCAAATGTTGCCAAATAGTGTAGAAGAAGATGGGGATATATAAAAAAAAGAAGCAAATAGTGAAGTTGACCAAAACTCCCTCTGTGAGCTAACTCCCCGAACTACACTTCATTGGACAACTAGAGTTACATAAACAAGGATATCATCATGAGGTTATAATAAATTATGATTATTATAATCTACTGAAACTTCAGTGTATTTCATTCACAAATATGAAATAATGGAAGAGTTCGCATTACAGAATATTGAATGAATGGGAGGTTAAAGTCATTTTTCTTTCAGAAAATCTGTCAACGTTGTTCGTTCTACATCTCTTTTTAGACATCTTTTTCTTATAAGTTCCCACTTAGTAATTAGTTATGGCCCATGATTCAAATAATGTAGAGTCTTGAAGAACTGTTACTGTTTCGATTGTTAATTTACTAATTATTCATTTAATTACTAAAAAAAATTTTGACTTTTTGTGAGATACAATTTTGTGAATTTCAGGGACTGAAATGGCACTTTTAATCCCTGGGGATCAAAATGCACTTTTAACTCATCCAGGACTATTGTGAAATCCGTCCATTGTACGTCTCTGTGCTGGGCCATAATAATATCCATTAATCTCAAGGGAATAATGAGATATTAATCCGTGCTGTCAGATGATTCATCGATTAAGCTTTTATATAATATTCTTCAAATTGGTATTTCTTCAGTATTCTAAAGTACTCCCAATAACAAATATGGGCATACCTTGTTAATCGAGGGTCAAATCTACTTTTATTATATCAATTAAAGCATTTTTCATTTCAAAATATACAATGACTAAGGGCCTATTGCACCAAATACTTTGCAACTTTTCACTTTTCAAATGAATTATTTCGCACTAAACGCATTCCTAATTGAATAATACAATGTGAAAAGTGAAGTGCAAGGTGAAAAGCACTTCGCAGAACTCAAATGTTGGGAGAAATGTTGTGCAACATGATTAATTTTCACTTTTTAAATTTTTCAGAATGCAGAGTGAAAAGTATTTTGGTGCAAAAGGCCTCAGTTCATAGACAAACTCCGTTTAGTTAGTCTATGCCTCAGTTCTCCAGAAATTTCTCATATGTCAACTTGACTTTTTCTACGCTTATAGAAGAGTCTTCTCACGGTCGCCAAATGTTAAAATCTTCAATAAATATATTCAGTAATCGTGGATAAAGTATAGTACTCTACTTACGTATAATGACTGTTATTCACTCGGTGAATTATAGCTATCATTATACGCTCGTTGCATAATATACTTTTTCTGCCGACATCGAAATTAAAGGGGATTTTAATGTGTACGAAATTGATCATTAATGACCCATTTTAATGCTCAATTTTTTTTGACTATTTTAATGTGCAATCCTCATGGCAACCGTTCACAAAGTATTCAGAAGCACTACGAGAAATGTCAAAACTCTACTGGAACATAGATACATAGAAATTTCATTATGACAAATGTATGTCTTGTGCAGAATGAAAATGTATTTCAATCAAGAATTCATACCCAATTCATATTGAGATCGTCGGAAAAATCTTGTAATCAACTCGGTTATTAATCGAGCGATTAATGGTCTCGAACTATTAAAGCGTGAGCGGAGCGATCTTGATCATTAGTCGCTGTCTTTAATAACCTAGTTGATTAAATAACTATTATTCGCGGACGATTAAAATCACACTTTGAAATCTACTCTTTAATATCTGTGGATCAAAATGACACTTTTTAATATATGAGAATCAAAACCTCGAGGAATGAAAATGGCACCTTCGCAGCTTTTTTATGTTCATTTTTGAGACTTCTTATTTGACATAATTTCGTAATATTGAGTTTAATTCTTTTGATTTATAACCATTATCCTCCATAGATGTAGTAAGTTCGTAGTACCGGCTACTTTCAATATCTGCTCTTTCTATCATAATGGCGTGGAATATTAACTCCACAAAGATGAAGACTCGAGTGTTTCCGGCTCCTCAAAAAAAATAGCCAACACGCAGTTTCTTTAATGTTCTATTTTAATCGTTTGGAAGGTGGTTATAGAGATGTTCAAATAAACAATATCTGAATATGCATTCTGGGGAAAGTGTAATCTATTATTCTACTGAAAATAGAAAACAAATAGATGTTGTGACGCGATTGTAAGTTGTTTCTCGCACGAGTTCAAGGAATCAAGTTGTTCATTTCAGGTTGAAGTCGAGTGTGAAGTAATGGCTTTGCGTTATTTTCTGGATTGATATAGTCAAAATATAATAAAACTCTTCACCGAATGCGTTTCAGTTAATCTGAATTTTGTTCAATTGAATGTTATCATTAATGTATTATTTCTGGAAATTTCCTATCATTTTTGTTCGGAAGGTTCTGAAATTCAATCATGGAAAGATAAAGGGTTTTCCAATAAGAGGTGTTATTTTGAATACCCAGCTATTTCGGTAGATGTCACGTTTGAAGCTGTAATTTTTGGCATTTCACAAGTAGAAACTACGCCATTAATAAAATGGAACGATACACGCTTCAAGAACGCATTGAAATTATTAAAATTCACTATAAAAATGGTGAAAATTTGTCAGAGACGGTTCGTAAAACTCCAACATTTTTGGGTCGTCGTGAAGCACCTTGTCTAACCGCAATAAAGAAATTGGTGGAAAAATTCGAGCTGTTGGGACAAGTTAGTGATGTGAAGAATAAAACCCGTGCACGTGGCTCAAGAACAGCTGAGAATATTGCTGCTGTAGCCGAAAGTGTTGAAGAAAAACCAGGTTTGTCCATTCCTCGTCTTTGGAATAAGACCGTGTTATCTCTCGAAGAGATTTTGTGATTTAACACCTTGCGACTTCTTCCTTTGGGACCACGTGAAAGAGAAGGTCTACACCAATAGCCCATCGTCGATTCAAGACCTCAAAGATGGAATTCGTGAGGCTATCAAGGACATAGGGTAGCCTCTTTGCGATTTGGTTATGGAAAATGTCATTAAAAGCATATGGTCCTGTAAGCGTGGTCGTGCTGGTCATTTTCCTGATGTTATTATTCACTATTAACGGCATAGCTTCTTATTTATAATGAAATAAACAGCCGATCATTTATATTGAAAAATGGCATTTTTTCGAATATCAAAATAACACTTCTTATTGGAAAACCCTTCATTTTTGGAAATTTCCTGTCATGCGTTCGGAAAGTTCTGAAATTTATTCATGGAAGGATAGGTACACCCTTCAGCAACGTTCAACGATTGTTAATGTAATGGCATAATGTAACCTCTCAAATGAAAAAAAAAAGTTGTTTTCTTGAATAATTCATTTTTTTTTCAATTTTTAAATTGAAATTGACTTGTTCTGACGAATAAAAACATATTTTTCCTTACCTTCTGATATCGACCATCAGAAGTGCATTCTGGTACGTAAAGTTGATGAGATCCTTCAGAAAATGCTGCCTGCCTATCTGACAAACAATTAGCAGGTTCTTCTTCATGAATTTCTGACGAATCATCTTCGTGACTTGGATAAACTGGGTTACCATCTGAGTTGAGAACTGAATTGGAGTAACTTGGGTTAATGATTATTATAAATAAATGCATTCCATCTTTAATTAAAACGTGTAATTCGGAAAATGGAAACTTTCAATATGAAAAAATAATAAATTACGGACAGGCAAGTATTTGATTCAGCGTGTCATAAATCACAGTTGTAATGAAGAAATTTTCAGATATACAGGATCGTACATAATAGTATGTCACAACTTAAGGGTATGAATCTACGTATAATTTCAAGAAAAATGTCCATATGAACATGAGTCCGCAGAAGCTTCGTTACGGAGCTACAGGGTGTTAAAAATTCAAAAAAAATTGTTTTTTTCTTCTTAACTCCTGCAGTTTTTGAGATAATCAGTCCAAATTTGGATTGCGAGCTATTTTCAACAATCTCCATCATTGTACGTTTTGAATCTCAACTAGAATCTACAGGGTGTTTCCTTTTCCGGAGCCATGTCTCTTTTTTCCCTCTCTACCTTTTTTTGGTACTCCACTGGTCAGCGTAAAATCAATTTTTGATATCTTCGTTCAATTCAAAAACTTTTTGACTTCTGTAATTTTTTCGTATCTCTAACCGTTTTCGAGTAAAAAATTATTGAACGATTGTATGTTATTCGCCAAATAAAAAAATAATAGAAATACTCGATAGGTATGCCCAAAATTTGCTTTTATTTTGATAGCTCATCATCTGAGACTCAACTTAAGCTTATTCAATATCAACATACAATCGTTCAATAATTTTTTACTCGAAAACTATTAGAGATACGATAAAATTACAGGAGTCAAAAAAGTTTTTAAATTGAACGAAGATATCGAAAATTGATTTTACGCCGATCAGTGGCGTACCGCAAAAAAGTTTGAGAGGGAAAAAGGAGACATGGCTCCGGAAAAGAGAACACCCTGTAGATACTAGTTAAGATTCAGGACGTGCAATGATGAAGGCTGTCGAAAATAGCTCGCATTCTAAATTTATATGTAATTAAGGATATACGTCGAATAGTATCGGAATTATCGAATTTTGCAAAAAAAAACATGCTTATGAAATTTTCCATTTCGTTGTATCGCAAAAATTCTAATAAATTGATAGAAAAAATTCAATTTATAGGCATCACAGTCAATTTTTACACCGTTTTTCAAACGAATCAAAACCTCTTTATTTGTTTTAGACTTGTGAACTGTTTCGTAAATTCTCATTGGAGATTATAGTAGCTGAATCTGTTGACGTAATCCCAATAGGGGTTTTCGGAAACTTACCCGAGATAAATATTGACAGCACTGTCCAAATTCAAACCGGGTTAGTGATCAAGTAAGTTTCTGAAAACCCCAAATGATTTCGTACACCTTCATACATAAAATCAAGACGAATATTCAAATGAGGTTTGATGAGAACCAGTGACGGCTCGTGCCCTCCAGATGTGGGTCGGCCATCACAGCCGCGTCGTCATTGGTTTGTCCTAATAATTTAGTCAATATATTAAAATGATTGAAATTGTCTAAGTTACCTAGCGAAAATATCATTCGCGGATCAAATTTTACTAACATCGAAAAATCCTCAAAAATCAATTAAAACACTCTGTATGGTTCATTACAAACCAAAAAATACTGAGGACGCCGAAGAATGAAATCTTCGTCTGAAGTCGAGGCGATTTAACGAGCTCTTTGAAATTCTCATAAATGTCTCTTGTGTCAATAGAAAAAGGATCATATTCAATAGATATTTCATAATTTTTCAATTTTCCCTAACCTATCGTTGAAACTTTTTATTAAGTTTGGGATGAGCACTCGAGCACTGTCCGAAGAAATCAAAATATTTTGTTTTCCGACTCACCAAGTCGCTGCTACTTGACACAATAACCTCCCTTACATGTGCTCGATATTTCAAATTTAACAATCAAATAAATTCGTAATGAACTTACGGAAATAGCCAAAGAATTCGAATTAAACGTGGGCACTTTGTCTCCACACTGTCAACTTACCCCTTAGGAATACTAACTAATGAATAACCCTATTCACTTCCTTATACATATGCGAAGATCGCGAAATGCGCTGCTAGATGAATTCCCTCTTCTCTGGTACGGCCTGCCGACCTAGCCGCGTATTCTAGACCTTTTGAAATCGCGATGTTCCTAAAGTTAATAATATATTGATGATATTTTCATGATCAAAAAATCAATAACTACTATCGAACGGTAAGAAACCGATCTTTCCTGAAATAGTTATAATTAATCAGCGAATAATTGGAAAGAACTGTGAAAATTAGCAACTTCTGCTTCGCAGGGTAGGCCTGCCGACCGTGACTATTGGGAAGCGACCTACTATCGATGCGTTGTACCGTTTTACTGAGTGGCCGACGTGGCCGTATTCTGGACGTATGTCGTAGTATCGCCCCATTTACGTACTGATAGTACGGCCGAGGGCTGTGGGCCGACCTTGGTGTCACAATTGTAACACTTGTGTTACATTTCAGATCCACTGTTACGGTGTAACGTACAATTCTAAAATTATCAGTTTTCGGTGATGTTACGAAATGTTACCATTTATAATTTTGCTTAGTTACAATTTATTGAAGGGCAAGAACAACGCTGGATGCTTTGGAAATATAATATTAGGTGACTGTCAGGTGAGCCGGAAAGAAAATGTTGGGCATAATAAGTTATAATTTCCTGTTCTGAGTGGAAATATTAAATATCCAGGCAATTTGAATATCGAAATCGATCATTCAGAATAAGTTTGAATGAATCTAGAATTATTTTCTATATCCCGATAATTTTTGGGTCGGCCCGGCCGACCCTGCCGACCCTGACGAGCCGTCACTGATGAGAACTTATAATACATTTGAACAGTTTCAATTTGAAAAAAAAATATGCATTACTCTCGTGAATGGTAGTAAGCATTAGTAATTCAGTAACTGGAGCTCTATTTTTCTTCCGATCTACTAGTTGACCAAACATCTACCTACCATCAAATCACTCAACATTTGCAGACAATCAAGATAATATCAAAATGATCAATTAGACTGCAAATGAAAAAACGCACAATTCTGAAGATTTTACAAGTTGTCTGATATAGACACCGAAACGTTACATTGTCCTTTTCATTTTTTTCTTTTTCAGTTTTACTGCTAGGCAACATTTTTTTCAAGACCAAATAAGTGCAAAGATTCTCGCAGGAGCACTTCATCTCAATTAAAATTTTTTTAATTATTTCTGTTTCAGAGGCTGGGAGTGAAAACTATAAAGTTTTTAGAAATTGATCTGTCTCTTATCAATTTATGAATACTTGTCTATTTTCTGAAAAAAATGAGAGCAAGCAGTGTTATTTATTTCATTAATTTGATGGTAGCTGGACCCTTGATAAATGCTAATGAAAAAATGAAATAAAAATGATTCACCATAAGAAAACGCTTCTAAGCGCAATATCCTACCTCCATGAGGCGGCGACCTGTTTGGCGGTGACTCCACTTCCTCCTCCCCCTCATCGCTGTCGACAGTACCGTTCCCTCCTCTCCCCTCTGGATTCAGCGACAAGAACACACGCAAAGAAACTATTTAAGTTCAAAACAAAGTACGCGAATGCAATTCCTAACTATAATCAACAATTAGGAAACGCATTTTATTCAAGAAGGAAGACCTACTTAGCCATTTAGCTGGCTAGAATTAACACCTACCGTCCATTCCGTTTCTTGCCAGACAATCTGCCCACTCTTCCCTTTCGATGATTTGGTCTGTGTTGAGGTCGCAGGTTCGGAAGAAGGTCTTCCCACACCTCTTGGGTTTGACTGCTCTCTTGACCATTCGCTTCAAGTCTTTGTACTCTGTCTTGTCCAAGACGCCGTCGCTGTTCGCATCCAGGTCTGAGAATTTCCATTGGATCACCACAGTGTCGTTGGCAGACATGGAGGTGTCTTTTTCTCTCTGCCACTCCATAAGGAACATTCCTATAAGGTTGCCGTTGAAGTTTGATTTGTCTGAAAGCTTGCAAGGTCTTGGATGGTTTTTTTTAATTGGTGACCTCTTCTTGGACTTCTTATTGTTCCTCCTGCCACACCTGTGTTTGATTCCATCTCTACTTTGGACAGAAGTGAAGGGTAAAGGAACTCCCATGGGGGTGACACACCAGCAATAGCCGGTATCAGGGTGACACTGAGATGCTGAGTAGCTTCCGTCTGATCTGCACTGGGGTTTGAAGCTGTATCCAGGGTGTTGCTGAGCATATTCGACTGCTTCAAAGCATGGTCGATGTTGTTTGCAAGGTCCTTTTCGGACCAAGGTTATGTTACCGTTCTGGCATCTTGCTTTTTCGAAGTGGCATCTGTTTGGGTATGTTAGACCGTCTGAGCCACAGACGGGTTTTTCGGTTTCTGATTTTCTCTCGCAGGCTTTCGGTTTACAAGTGTCCTGGAAAAGAAACATTACTTAGTTTATTTGAAATTCTTTCCGGGGATTCATTGGCATGTGTTAATTTCAGAATTTTCTTTTTGATATAAATTGTGTATATTTAATGGACGCTCCTTGTGTACAGTCATTATATTCGGTGATTTCAGTTGAACTTCAGACTTTTACAAACATTTTCGAGCAGTCGTTCTTCTTGAGTATATTTTGGAGTATAGTATTCTTGAACTGGTGTTATATCGTTTTGCCTGAATGACTATAATTTTCGATTTTGAACCGAAAATGGTTTCAAACGACAAGGTTCGACTTACTGATGACGAATCCGTGGTCAACTTCAGTTCTGTCCGTGGGGCCGCCCGTCCGTTAACAGGATAACTCTCTAAAGGATTGTTTTAGAGAGTTTAGTTCGTAAACTAGCAAAATTGCCGTAAAATATGGCCATTCAAAATTTCTGTTCCTCAATATCCCAGACAGAAATAACCTATCGATATGAAATTTTGGCGGACATATGCAAGTGCGAATATCGAAAAGAAAAGTCCTTATATTTTCACAACAAAATATCCGATTCGAGTGAAATTTAATTTGAAGATTAAAATTTTTATACTGAATATGTTCACGCAACATTTTGGGAGGAACGCATATTCAGAACCATAGAATTCAATTTTCTTCTGAAATATCCATTTTTTATCCAGTATTCAGAGTTTGTCTATTCGCTCTAGCTAAAATTTCGCATTAAAAAGTTCAATAGCAATTCAAAGCTATAAGCAAAAATTTGTGTGAGAGTTCGTTTAGTACAACCATAGAAATGTCTAATTAATAATATCGAAAAAAAAATATTATACTAACATGAACACGATTGTCTGTATAACGAATTTCTCTGTATAACGAATTTCGTGCAAGACATTGTACCTTGAATCCAAATTCCATGTTAAAAACACCCTCTAAAACGAAGTAAATTCTCTCTATAACGAAATATTTAAAGAAAATCACTCATTGAATGGTTATTGGTAAAAAGGTGTAAGGGTGGGTTTTTTCAGAAATTTTTTCGGATGTAGGAACGTGATAAATCCCGACCTTAAATTAAATCATCACGGCGGGCAGGGAGATACTTCTGAAACAGTTTTAAATACACCCCTGGCTGTTTGGTTTCAATCTAACCATTACGCTAGTGTGAAAAGTTGTGCGAAAATGTCTGAAAGGAAGTGCTTAAGTCTGAATGATAAACTTAAATTAATCAGTGAAGTCGACCGCGACATTGCCGACTAAAGAAACAAATTTTCTGTATAACGAAATTTCTTTATAACGATTTTTGTTGAGGATTTAGCGCTCTCATTATAGGGAAGTTCCACTGTATTAAGTAGGTATTAATCTAAAATCCTATACAAAATAATGAGGTAGCCTTATTCCTAAACCAATGAACAAGGGTTCCTCGTAATTATTTCTTTAATTTTCTGTTCTGAAGATCTTTAGCAATATCGCACATGTCATTGAACCGTTTTAGTGTAGCTAAATTTGAGATATCTTCGAGAGTGAGTTCTGCTATCCGGACATTTTTGTCGTTGGAGACTACTCCGGCTCAAAATACGAAACTTACATGTGAGTAAAACTATGGCACACTGTTCCCAAGAGACAAGCGTTGAAAAAGTTTCATCATTCATCTATTTCCTTGTGAGTTGTTAAAAAAATCTTCTATACCTACGTCAAATACTGCCCTATTTCTTTATTTCTATTCCGTTATCCTTCGAATATCAACATTGGTTTCATAAGTTTGAAATACGTTTTTATCTTACAATTATCTTACAGTAATTAGTGTCGTCCACAGTAGCAACATTCTATAAGAGGAAGTAGGACATGATTATTTATCGACGAGTAGCTCGAATTTAAATTGAATGCGTCTATTTTGCAGTTGCAGAACTTACTACATAGGTACTAGATTTATCGACAGGAAAAAATTGATCGTTTCAATCAGATGTGATATATTTCTTCAATTGCTATTTTCCGATAACTTTTCAACAAAAATCGGTGGAATGAATGACTTGACCTTTCTTGTTGAATGACTTCTTGTTGTGCATTACTCTTTATATGGTTGGTTAGTGACAGAATTTATAGTGTCCATTACTGAAGTCATTGAAGAGCTCAGTCCACCTACACTGAACCAGTAGTTTTCTTCTTTTATATTCTTTTTTCTTCATTCTTCGATTAATTGTCTCGTGTGCAATGTTGTTTACTTCGGAAGTGATTTATTAAGCTTAACATAATTATTGTTACTTCACTGGCTGTTTCAAAATAACGTAATCATCATTTTAATATTTCAAAATTGACTATTTCTATTGAATTAAAATTTGGTATACACTAAAACCAATCCAAATGCTCTATAAATTTAGAACATATTGAGAAGATTAAGTCAGGGTCGCAGAATTTGGGGATGTCTATTGTTATTCACTCCTTTTTTTGTACATTAAATTGCACATATAGTCCGTTCACGAAAGGTTGAGCCGTCGGTTGGCCCCTGGAAATTTGGCATATTCCACTGTGTATATTAAAATTTTAGGTTATGTTGTTTATTTTCTTGTCAGATTGATACACCATGTTGTCAATATTCCATAGAGTTCTCTGATAACTCGCAAGCTCGTCGGACTAGGCCGTGTAGTCGGCAACGTTGACTTTATTTTATGTTATGACAGCAAATACTGCCAACTTCAGATTAATAAACAAACGCCTACTATGCGCTCAAACTTTCGTGAACGGACTATATATGATGAACCTTGTAAGTTTCCAGAATTAATCAACCGATTTTGCCTTTTCATGGCCGAAACACGTTCCGTTCGGGAGTTATAGCGGCCAGAGATTCATCGGTTTACCACGCACTGACAAAATATATTTTTATAAAATTTTTAATGGCACAATGCTCACGAAATTCAGCAGAAGTTTGAGCGTCATTATTATCCTCGAAAGTACCGAATTTCGAAATGATCGGATGTGTAGTTTTTGAAATATCGGGAAATAATAAAATTTTCAAATGTCATTAACTCCGAAACATTTGGGCAAAATAATACCACGGTGTTTCCTAGAGACAAGCGCGCAAAAAATACAAATTCATTGGTGTTCACGACAGGTGAATAAGCAAAATATTAGATTTATTAGTTTTCCCATTTCAATATGCGCGAATTTGTCAGTTGTATTGTGTTGTCTCTCTTTCTTTCCTTTTCATAAGGAAAGCATATGTTTTTACTCTGATAAAAACAGTATTCTTCTAGATTCCGTCGTGAAGACGTATTGTTTTATTACGCTCTAAATAAAGCAATAAATTCATTTTTCGATTATTTATATCTGTTTCCAAAAGTGTTGAAAATACGTGAATTCATTTTGAGAAACTCAGTGCGTTCGTTTAGTTACGAATAAAGAACTGCTACCATTGGTGTGGTTTATAAAATCACAAGGATAAGAGTGTGGTCCATTTAACCCGTAGCATTCATGGTAAGTGGAGACAACATCAGATCCAGTTTGATTCATTCTGATGAGATAGAACTGTTTTTTGATCATATTTATCCTTTCATTTGTGTTGGGATATTTTTCATTAATTATACAGTCCGCTTTTTCATAAAGTTTTGCCGATGATTAGAACTCTACCCAACAATGATTCAAATTGGAAACAAGGTAATTCTGGATTATATGGTACGATTTCAGGATTTTAAGATAAAGAAAAATTGACAAACAAAAAAATTCTTTGCCTTTAAGGAGGCTAACCTAACAAATTTTTGAAACATATGGGACACTGATGAGGCCGAAACCGGTCTGTCTCTTCCCTCATTGACAACATCTTGGATAATCATCCCAGTCCGCCTGAAGAAGGTTCTGTGAGCTTATAAATTGAAGATTGTATTCATTTCGATGATTACTATTTTCAATTTATCTATGTTTCAACGATTTTAGGAGCATGAAGTGCAATTGAAAATGTTTCAATTTTTTTATTTATATCATCATATATCTCACAATTTCTCTTAAATATTTATCAACGACCTGGAAGAGTTTTCTTTCCTACAGTTCCTCTTTTTCCTGCCTTCTTAGGAGCTTCGGGATCGTTTTCTTCTTCTGTCAACCAAAGTTCAATATGGCAAGGACTGGACATATAAGGGTTTATACGACCATGCGCTCTATAAGTCCTCCTTCTCAAATATGGAGCCCCATTCACCTGAATATGATCTACAACCAGCCTATCCACATCTAGTCCACTATAGTCGGCATTACTCTCAGCATTCTTCAAAAGTTGCAGTATAAACTCAGCAGATTTTTTTGGCCAACGTCCTTTTGTGGTTCCAAATTGCTTAGCCTGAGCACATCTTCCTACACCTCCATTGAACTTTCTGAATGGAACGCATTCTTTGTGATCCATCACATTTTTCAAATAGGCAACAGCTCGCTTCAGAGGCATCTTTCTGATAGCATTTGCGGTTTCACAGGTGTTCTTGAAATGAACCCTGAGATTAGATCCACGTGCCTTGCAAGATTTGGTGGTATTATCAGGCTCTCTAGCGTACCGAACCATTGTTGATTCAATCCTATTAGGGCAACCAAACTTCCAAACTCACCTCCAAGAGTGTTCTTTCAGTTCGAATTTCTCGATATAACAGTAACACTCGCTATACAGTTGTGCTAAAGTTTCAAATTAATCCGTTTGCTTAGAAATAAACGGAATTTGTTGAATTTGACAGCTACCGAATCATTCGAGTGTCCTCTGTGATGAATCTGTGATTGGAAAAGTTCTATGTAATGCGGAGTTCCCACAAGGCGTTATTCACGACAGTGAACCACGCTTTCGTGAAATACACTTCTGTGTGAACGCATTCCTCACGAAAGCAAGTTTAAAAACTATGCGTTCACACAGAAGTGTATTTCACGAAAGCGTGGTTCACTGTCGTGAATAACGCCTCGTGGGAACGCCGCATAACCTTCGACGTAATTAAGTACGTGTTCTATGACGGACTCGTTTATCTTTTATCATTATTTTGTGATCCAATTCGATTCCCAAGAACATAGATCTCTAGCGTACCGAACCATTGTTGATTGAATCCTATTAGGGCAACCAAACTTCAAATCTCACCTCCAAGAGTGTTCTTTCAGTTCAAATTTCTCGATATAACACTAACATTCACTATACAGTTGTGCTGAAGTTTCAAATTAATCCGTTTGCTTAGAAATAAACCGAATTTGTTAAATTTGACAGCTACCGAAACATTAGAGTATCCTCTGTGATGAATCTGTGATTGGAAAAGTTCTATGTAACCTTCGAAGTAATTCAGTATGTGTTCTATGACAGATCATTATTTTGTGATCCAATTCGATTCCCAAGAACATAGATTCGAATATTTATTTGCGTACTGGTATCAATTTACGATTTGATAAATCACGTACGTCAGTCATTCAACAGGAACAAGATGCATCGTATAATTATTTTTTGAATACGTCGAAATGGAGTTGACTCAACCTATCGAAAAAACTTGGTAAAGTAAACGTTTCGTTGACGAAAGATTGAGCTAAACATTTCCAAAACATTTGGGTTTATGTTGTCGTTGTCTGTTTATTATCCGTTATGGGAATCGGGGTTTCAGCGTGGAAAAGTTTAATCGTTTTCATTTCATAGAATTCACTCGTGCCATAAATATGAAGAAACGCAAGTCAAAGACTGTTGTTCATCGAAATTCATTATAATGTTTTGATAAACAATATTCTTCGGCTGTGCTTTGTCACAATTGTTGATTGAATTCTACGAAGAGAGAGATCCTGTTTCAGATATTTTCTTTTTTTACACACTTGTTCCTAGGGGGAAAAACGTACTATCGTTCATTCAAAGGATTGTCCTAGAGACTTGAAATTTTCAGTGCTGGGTAGGTTCCTAAATGCCACGGTTACGTTTGTTAACCGGCAAAATCGTACAGGGTCTTCCATAAAATATGTCCATTCATAATTTTTGTTCCGCAATATCTCAGACAGAACCGATTGAAATGAAATGTTGCGGTCACATGCTCGTAAGAAGACTTATGTGGCCATAGTGTTAAGAGAATCATAGAAAATTAATTCGGAATATTGAAAAGGAAAGTCTTTATATTACCACCACAAAAGATCCCATTCGAGTGAAATTCATTTTGATCGCATGATCAAAACCTGAGAAAAAATTTTTTTCATAAATTAATCACTTTTTCTGATAGTTCGGAGTTTGTCAATTCCATCGAGCTTAAATTTTGCATTAAGCAGTACGCAAAAATTTGTAGGAGTTGCGTTAATAGAGCATAGAAGAGTCTATCGTAAAATCGAGAAAAAAATTCTAATATTCCCATGGAAAAACTTTCGATTGAAATGAAATCGAGTTTAAGGATGTAAATTAGCGAAGTGTATGATCATGCAAATTTTCAAAAGGAATGAGAAATCAGAACCTAAGAATCTTGAAATTTTTAGTTATCGATTTTTCAAATACTCATTTTCCAATGAACGAGCGCGCAAAAGCTTCTGTCAGGGTTTTCCTAAATTCTTAATTAATTCAAATTGTATCATTTGAGTGCTATATAGTTCACGTTGGTACTTTTCTAGATTTTCTCTCATTTTAATCACATGGTGATCATAGATAGAACAGAATTTCTCGACAATGTTATTCAACCACAAAATATTTTAGTCCATGCCTGTTCTTTATAATGATTATTAACAATCTGAATATTTGTGAGTAGCTTCATTTTGACGAGACACCCAACTTTTTCCTCTTCGAAAACTCTCGATAGTGAGGGCTAATACAGTATGAAGGCGTCAAAAGTGTTGAATGGGTGAATGTTTAAATTTTATACTACAACAGCTACTTCATTGATGAAATCTTGAAACAATTTTATTACAAATTGAAAACATTAATCGTCCTACAAAAATGATGATTTTATCACAGTGTCCCCCACTCCCAACATGTATTAACAACTAGGTCTAAAAAATATTACTAACCGGCTGATTTTTTCAATGTTGCTTAGCAAATATTTCCTTTATAAACTGGTCACATTATCCTACAAATTGAGTGGTACGTTTTCACAGTCCTACTCAGAAATTGTACCACAGAACGCACAATTAAAATGATTACTAACGTACTAAACGTACCACTCAATTTGTAGGACAATGTGACCAGTTCATAAAGGAAATATTTACTGAGCAATAGTGAAAAAATCAGCCGTTAGTCATAATTTTTTTAGACCTAGTTGTTGATATATGTTGGGAGCGGGGACACTTTTATAGAATCATCATTTTTGTTGGACAATTATTGTTTACAATTTGTAATGAAATTGTTTGAAGATTTAATCTATAAAGTAGCTGTTAGTAAAAAAATTTGAACATTCACCCATTTAACACTTTTGACGCCTTCATACTGTATTAGCCCCAATATCGAGAGTTTTTGTAGAGGAAAAAGTTGGGCGTCTCGTCAAAATGAAGCTATTCATAAATATTCAGATTGTTAGTAATCATTATGACAAACAGGCGCTGGCCCATGGACTATTTCCCTTAGACTATATACAGGGTGTTCTGATTTGTTTCCGACAAACTGAAATGGGTGATAAATCACATCATTTTAAGCCAAAAAGTTCCTATGAACATGGGTCCGGAAATGCTTCGTTTCCGAGATACAGGGTGTTAAAGTTGAAAAAATAATTCGCGTTTTCTTTAAATATGTTTCGAAGATGTCATTTGTGCATTCAACAGAACGGTGGACATTTCGGACACCTTTTTTAAAAATTATTATGTTATTTTGTTTTGTTCTGAACGTTACTTCTAAAAAATATTTAATTTAAAATTATTACAAAGGACCCTGCACATTTGTATGAGAATTGGCTTCCGGTGGATTTGGCTGAAAATTTGATATTATGTTCTACTAATCCTTCTGATCAAATGTCTATACTGTCACGAAGCTGAAAAATGCATACTTCTAGGAGTTTTTAGCGATTTTTTGTATCCATTATGGCTTACGTATTACCGTTCACACAGAAATGTTTGAGAATATTTCGTGATTATTGAAAGCAGATGCTGTCATTCGAAATATTTTCAAACATTTCTGTGTGAACGGTATAATACGTAAGCCATAATGGATGAAAAATCGCTAAAAACTCCTAGAAGTATGCATTTTTCAGCTTCGTGACTGTAGAGACATTTGATCAGAAGATTAGTAGAACATCATATCAATTTTCAGCCAAATCCACCGGGACCAATTCCCATAATACGTAAGCCATAATGGATACAAAAAATCGCTAAAAACTCCTAGGAGTATGCATTTTTCAGCTTCGTGACTGTAGAGACATTTGATCAGAAGGATTAGTAGAACATCATATCAAATTTTCAGCCAAATTCACCGGGAGCCAATTCCCGTACAAAATGTGCGGGGACCTTTGTTTCTACATGTTTTTAGTTTACAATTATATGGATTTGGCTTTAAATGCGTTCTTCTCTCTCTGAAACGGTTGCTCCTAGCAACTTAAATAAAGTATACCTTTTTTAACAAGAAAAGAGGAATCGATTTTTCTAGTCCAAAATGACGACAGGGTAGCACAAAAAAATTTCAACGGTTAAAGGGGACGAAATGATTACCAGTGGCGGTAAAATACAACCAAAACGACCACAAATTTGATTTTCTCATCTCAAAAAAACCCTATGTATCAACTTTCATGCAATTATTTTGCAACCAGTCGAAAGATATTAAAGAAAACGCGAATTATTTTTCCAACTTTAAAACCCTGTATCTCGTAAACGAAGCATTTCCGGACCCATGTTTATAGGAACTTTTTGGCTTAAAATGATGTGATCTATCACCCATTTCAGTTTGTCGGAATCAAATCAGAACACCCTGTATGTATACTTAGTCTAAGCTATTTCCATATATCACATAACCAAGACATAATAATAATACTCAACACCACTCATCTCTGAAACTACAACATCCTGTTTCGAAGCAAATGATCGCTACCACGAAACAACGAAGATTGTTTCCAGTAAGTCTAGCGACGAACTCTCGGTCCGCTCCTGTTAAAAGGTCTTTTCTGATCTCGATGACCCGACAGTAGTGGTGTGTTCCAATCGGCCGGCCAGCCTGCAGGTCGCCAGGCGAGGCGAAAACAAAAGAACACGATTTACCTAGCCTGTCATTCGAGAATAAATGGCAGACCGATATGGGCTGCCCCGTTCTCACTGTTGAAATTTTTTAATATACCGATCGTGTGACTTTCGGAATGACCGGCGTTGAAACAAAGAACCATTCCGGATTGGACAGGACCTAGCCTGTTGTTGCTTGGTGGTGAAGAAATCGAAACTTCTGCTTCGATATGTGTAGGTTGTTTTGTTGTTAGGTATGGTCGATTTCGAGAAGTTGCTCTGTTCAATCTGTCATATTTTGTAGAGATAAATCATGAGGTTACAGGTCTGTTCAAAAGAAAAAGTGTCGTTATGTTGGTATACAGATGTTCATTTTATGTTGGCAGGCGTTGTTGATAACTGAAAGAGTTATAATTCTTCTATTTTTGACTTTGGAAAGAAGGATCTAAGAAAAAGAATCATTGAATTTTTGAATAAAAGAGAAATAAAGTGCTTCAGGGCACTTCAAATGTTGACTCTGGCATTCGGCGAGTCGACTTTATCCCAAAAAGTGTTTATAAGTGGTACAAGCGCTTTAAAAAAGGCTGAGAAGATTCTTATGACGATGAGCATCCTGGAGTTGCAACCATGACAATAAGCGAAGAAAAATTTAAAAAAATTAAAAAACTTGTTTTAGAAATTGCCGAATCACTACTTATAGTCCGTTCACGAAAGTTTGAGCTCATAGTAGGCTTTTTTTATTTATCTGAAGTTGGCAGTATTTGCTGTCATAACGTTAAATAACGTTGCCGGATGTACCCGGCCTCGTCCGACGAGCTTGCGGGTTATCAGAGAACTCTGTGCAATATTGACAATATTGCGTATCAATCTGACACGAAAATAAACAACATAACCTAAAATTTTAAAATACACAGTGGAATATGCCAAGTTTCCATGGCCAACCGACGGCTCAAACTTTCGTGAACGGACTAGGTATATATTCATCATATGTTGGCACTATCAGCCAGTTTGAATTAGTAGTATGTTGTTGATAACTGAAAGGGTTTGAGTTAAAAGAGAAATGAAGTTCTTTAAGGCACTGGAAATGTTGACTGTGGCTGTGGCATTAGCCGACTCCACCTTGTCTCAAATAAGTGTTTACTAGTTATACAAGCGCGTAACAGAAGGCAGAGAAGATGATGATGACGATGAGCGCTTTGGAGTTACAACCACGTCAACAAGCGAAGAAAACAGTGAACAAATTGTTTGGAAAAATCGTCGGATTCATATTATAGAAGTTGAAGAGGATGTTGGGATATCATTTGGCACATGCAATGTGATTTCCTCGAACGTTGTGGCACCGAAAATCACGATAATGCTCCAGCTCGCACAACAATGCTTGTTCATGATTTTTTTGCCAAAAACTACAACTCAATCATCTCTCAACCACCGTATTCACCAGATTGGGCTCTCTGCGGCCTTTTTCTATTCTCAAAACTAAAGAGACCAATGAAACGAAAGCGTTTTGCCAAGATTCATGAGATAATCGTAGAACGACCTGATGGCCATACGGAAAAGCACATTTGTCGAGGATTGGAAGAAGCGCTGTCATAAGCGCAATAACTCACATAGTATATGAGGAGAAAGAGGCATATCTCTGTGTTTTCTAATCATACGTTTAAATGTATGGTGCCCCAATCAATTTTTCTCTTCTCTTAGGAATCTACTGATTCTTTATAATGAACAGAAAGGAATACCAAATATAAACGATCTTCTTTCGAAACAATTCGTTAGTGTATTCATATAATTTTGTGAATTAGTTTTATATTTTTCATATTTGTAATTAATTATTGCACAACATTATTTTCTTTTTTTTTAATCTGGCGAAACAATTAGTTTCACTTATGGGTCGATTACATCGAGATACTTTACATGCTGCTACTGAGAGAATTTAGAAGCGAGTGAATTAGCTTGTGAGATGTAATGATTACACACAAAACTGTCTACTCGCTGAGCAGCCAACAATCCAGCGATCCACGTGAGGTTTATGTTTGTATCGTTGTCAAAAATCTAAGATAAATTTCAAATACATTTTCGAATTTTAGAAACAGGAGCCACCGAGTAGATGAGAACACACAGATTGTTTAGAAGCAACTGTGATTACACACGGCTTGTTTACATGTCAACGAGCCAAAACTCCAGCAATTCAGCGCGTAAAGAAACCCAGTTTTCAACTTTAGTCGCAGCTTTTTTACAATCAGATTGTTGGCTTGTGGACACGATTACATTGAGCGAATTTACAATCAGCTACTAATTCGCTCAGTAGCAGCTTGTAAAGTATCTCAATGTAATCGACCCATAACAAACGTTGTCTGTTTTTTTTTTCCGATATTAGAAAAAACGTATTGTTACAGTTATTATGAAAATTCTTATTGTTATTCATAATTCTCTATAATTGTATTTCCCACCAAATTCGGAAACAGCCTGAAATATCTATAACAAGGACACAATGGAGAGATAATAATCCAGAAAAGTAACAGTCAGTTAATTGGGGGTGTGAAACGGTACATCTCTTCTGCCGAAGGCAACCAGGTGTTCGAGGACCATCGTAGAGTTCTCAAGTCAAGTCTACATTCTTGCAGCTATACTGAACAGGTGTGCTGTGTACGCAGTTCAGGGCGGTAATGAAACTTTCTAATAAATCAGATTAACTACTCGAAGTAGTACACTTCAACATAGGTCTTTGGTCGTTAATCTGTTTAGCGAGTTGATGTATTCCTGAGCTGAAATACATCTCCCTCACTACTCCAAGCTCTGCAGGACTGCAGCTAGTCTGACAATGGGTTTCATTTTATAGCTATATATACACTGCGCAGAAAAATTATCGCACATTCTGAAAATCTCAATGAAAGTTAACTCTACATTGACTTTATAACTTATTTTTATGTTCTGTCGGGAAGGTTTTAAATGAAACAAGACACATAAAATGGAAGAAAAATTCAGGATTTCACCGAATCTTATGTGAATGAAGAGAAATAAACCATTTTCAAAATACTGAAATGCTGATAAGTGATTTAACACTTGGTATTTCCACCCCTGCGTTAATTACAGCTCGGCAACGAGGGTTCACACTCAAAATGAGTGATCTTAAAATGTTCTGATCTAATCCTTACCAGATTTCTCTGAGTTGGATTCCTAAGTCATTAAGAGTAGCTGGATGATTTCTGAACTTCTCAGCCTTCTATTGAGGTTGTCCCCTACCTGATCAATCGGATTGAGATCTAGACTTCTTTCTGACCATTCCATTCAAGAGATTTCAACCTCTTCAAGGTACTCCTGAACGATGCGCGCACGATGGGGTCTGGCATTATCGTCCATAAAAATGAAATTTTCACCAATGTATGTGGCAAATGGCACTACATGCTCTTCAAGAATGTTCCTTATATACGTATCAGCATTCATAGCTCCATTATCAACGACCACTAGGTCTGTGCGAGCAGTCAAAGATATTCCACCCCATACCATAATCGTTCCTCCCCGAAACCAGTAGTATTCAGGAAAATGAAACTGAGCATATCTTTCATGTGGACGTCAGTATACAAGGGAACGTCGATCACAATGGTAGAGGCAGAATCTAGACTGATCTGTGAAGAGAACTCTTTCCCAATCAGCCTCTTCCAAATGGATATGCTCTCTCGCAAAATCCAAACGCGCCCTTAGATGGGCTGGGGTAAGAGCTGAGCCTCTTGCCGCAACACGAGGCCTGAAATTATATTCTCTGAGGCGATTTCTTATTGTCTGAGTGCTAATTTGCACCCCATGAGTTTGCTCAAGCTGATTTAGAGGGAGGCGAGTGGTTGCAAACCGTTGTCTCAACAAAGAATCTCTCAAGTAACGTTCTTGAATTGCAGTTGTTATCCGTGGTCTACCCTGTCCTGGTCTTCGGACATTCATACATGTCTCCCTGAATCGCTGCGACATTATGGACTATAGGTTCTCGAAACTCCGTGATTTTGATTGATGAAATGACATTATTTTTATGCAAATTTCCGTTTATCTTCGACGTAAACCATCGATTTAAATCGAAATTATTAATAATTTGGGCATATTGTTGAAGACTGAAGTTATAGCCTATCAGATCTTGCAATTTTTCACTTTTAAGTGAACTCACCATAACTTTTGGACTTCTCACGTCGTCTAGTCGTCTACATAATAGTGATGTAGCAAAGAGACAAATGAGTTGAGAAAATTTGAAACTTGATTTGACTTCACTGAAGCTAGGTTTCCCAAATCTACAGTAATTTTGATTGATGAAATGTCTTCGACGTAAACCATCGACTTAAATCGAAATCAACGATTGATTGATTGCCAAATCAGGCTTTATGAAACCCCAGATAATCCATAGAAGATGATGTGTCCTTATGCCTACCCTGTAGCCCTTGGGGCTCGCAATGCGGTGCTATACGTTGCAGGCCATTGCGACCCACACCTGTATCATGACACATCTCCTCATCTACCTGTTTAACTATAAACATCTCGTGGTAGATTCCCACGTGAGCTCATCTCACGGCTCTTCTTCTTCTTCTTGGCTGGTGCAACGCTGTCTGCCTCAACTGGTTTTTTCAGATTTCTTTTTTCAGACAGGCCGGCTACACCGAGCCAGTTCCTGGAAATCGTACCTGTTTAAAAGTAAGCGAAGGTCAGAAAGGGACTACTTGTCGATTTATGAATTATTGGATTGGGTTTTTGAGAGGATTTAGCGAGGGAGAAATTATGGGGGGTGGTATTGATTTGATTAATAGTTTTCGGTTATCGTTAAATTATGATGTGGTAATTGAAGAAGTGAGAGGTTGTAGCATAATTTACTTTCGTTATTTCACTTGATCACTTATCGATTTTAGATAAGAAATGAAGGGTTTTCCAATAAGAGGTGGTATTTTGAATAGCCCGCTATTTCGGTAGATGTCCCGTTGGTGCTTTCATTTTTTGACATTTGGCATGTTGAAACTACGCCGTTAAAGAAAGTGGAACGATACACGCTTCAAGAACGCATTGAAATTATTAAAATTCACTATAAAAATGGTGAAAATTTGGCAGAGACTGTTCGTAAAACTCGAACATTTTTGAGTCGTCGTGAAGCACCTTGTCGGACCGCAATAAAGAAATTGGTGGAAAAATTCGAGTTGTTGGGACAAGTTAGTGATGTGAAGAATAAAACCCGTGCACGTCACTCAAGAACAGCCGGGAATATTGCTGCTGTAGCCGAAAGTGTTGAAGAAAACCCAGGTTTGTCCATTCCTCGTCGTTCTTTGGAATTAGTCATTCCACAAACGTCATTACACCGTATTTTGCATAAAGATTTGGGTCTTAAGGCTTATAAAGTTCAGTTAATACAAGATCTCAAGCTGGCCGATCATAAACAGCGTCGTGTCTTTGCTGAGTGGGTCGTTTAAATGAATGAAAATGATCAGGAATTCCATAGAAAAATCATCTTGAGTGATGAGGCCCATTTCCACTTCGGTGGCTTCATCAACAAGCAAAATTGTCGCATCTGGAGCTCGGAAACCCAAGAGTTATTGTTGAAAAGCCTCTCTATCATCAACGTATGACTGTTTGGTGCGGTTTATGGTCCGGCGGAGTCTTTGGACCTTACTTTTTCGAAAATGAGGACAATCCGATTCAAACAAAATGTTGTCGGAATAACAAAAATGCAAGTTTCATAGATAGGTTCAAGACGAACAGACTATTGATCAAGGAACCAAATCTCCTGGCTTCACGTCACTCAATTTCAATTTTATTTCTACATACTCTATACGGGATAGGAATGCAGACCAGCTATGCCCATGTACATAATGAAATTCTAACAGCAACTAGGAACTTTTTCAATGAATAACTGCATGAAGAAAGTCTTTGAGTTCAAAAATTCTACCGAAGACTACCAAAGGATAATTATTAAGTTCTTCCAATTAAAATTACGCATTAATTGGTCACTAATTAGAGTTTTCTGTGAATAGTTGAAAACGTTTTTCACTATTGATCGATTGCCTTAAATCGACAGTATTAATTGTAGATTCGGGAAATGTCACATTCTAGGGAATTACTTTTTTAGCGCTCATTCCAAGAAGCGACTTATTTGTAAATTGCACTAACCATGTTAACGACCGGTAGAAAGAATTGCCATTTATGGTCGGAATTCAAAAGTCTGTTCAGGCGTTTTTGATACACGCTTCAAGAAAGCATTGAAATCATTAAAATTCACTATAAAAATGGTGAAAATTTGGCAGAGACGGTTCGTAAAACTCGAACATTTTTGGGTCGTCGTGAAGCACCTTGTCGGACCTCAATAAAGAAATTGGTGGAAAAATTCGAGCTGTTGGGACAAGTTAGTGATGTGAAGAATAAAACCCTTGCACGTCGCTCGAGAACAGTCGAGAATATTGCAGCTGTAGCCGTGATGTGAAGAATAAAACCCGTTCACGTCGCTCAATAACAGCCAAGAATATTGCTCCTGTAGCCGAAAGTGTTAAAGAAAACCCCGGTTTGCTCTATCGAGAGATGATTAATGATTTTATTATGGCAGACATTGAATAATATTGATCTGGACAACGTTTACTTCCAACAAGACGGCGCTACAAGCCACAGAAGCAACGAAACCATTGATCTTTTGCGAGAAAAATTTCTGGACCGTGTTATCTAGAAGAGGTGATCACAATTGGCTACCGAGATCTTGTGATTTAACACCTGGCGACTTCTTCCTTTGCGGCCACGTGAAAGAGAAGGTCTACGCCAATAGCCCAGCGTCGATTCGAGACCTCAAAGATGGAATTCGTGAGGCTATCGAGGACATAGGGCAGCCATTTTGCGATTTGGTTATGGAAAATTTCATTAAAAGGATATGGTCCTGTAAGCGTGGTCGTGGTGGTCATTTGCCTGATGTTATTTTCCACTATTAACGACATAGCTTCTTCTTTTTAATGAAATAAACATCCGATCATTTATTTTGAAAAATGGCATTTTTCTCTGAATATCAAAATAACACCTCTTATTAGTAAACCCTTTACATGCTCATTTTAAATTGCGAAACCTTTATGGATGTTTTATGTGATTGTGTTTCAGTATTCAATCCTTCCAAGATAGGAAACATTTTTATCTTTCAAACAATCAATGAAACCGGTCCGGCAGTTTTCGATAAAATCGCGTACATATACGTAACAACTACAGAACCTCCTTTTTGTAAGTCGGCCACCTATTCAACGCATTCTTCAGGTGAACATAACATTACATAAATCTTTAAAATACAATTTTATGACTTTTCAATAGAGTGTCAACCTTTAGGCCACTAAAGGTAACCGTAAAATGCCACCTCGTTGAATTTATGTATGAAAAATATCTTTTCTTATATTCAATATTTTTACTGTAATAACCTTGAATAATTTTTACCGGGGAATATAATAAAGCGAGCACATGGTACATATTGTTATTCTGTGAATAATAGGGTATTGAGGTGACTCTCAAGTGGACTGAATGAACTTGTAGGTAGGTACTTAAAGGACTATGAAGAGCCTTTGACAATAGCGAGGATTAGTTCCACTCTATTCTTGAAAAGATCTGAAGATCTCGAAAGAACGGGCTTGACAGCCATTATTCATAAACATAAATAAATATATATGTAAATGCTACTAGCTCAAAATACGGTATAGGATTCGAGATTGATTGTAAATATATGAATGCAAAATCTCAGCACGATCGAAATTATATTCTGGAAATTATTCAAAAAATGAAATATGTGAAAAATCTATATTAATCCAGTCGAATTGTGCTTTTAACAGGAATGTTTCGGGTTAGTTTTTATTTCTTTCATTTTTTATGTTTTTTGGGGTGCTGAATCCGAATTTGAGATTTGCTAACAAAATTTCGTGACGGAACATAAAAAAAATCAAAAAAAGGATTAAAATCTCATTCTTTGTCAGGTTTTTGCTTATTTCTCGGAAACTATCAACTTTTCGTGAAAAACCTTTCCCTACAAAATGAAAGTACATACAATTTCCCACAAATTGTACTACCACAGCTCATTCTGCGACAATCCGTTCTGTCTCAAATTAAAGTTGGAAATGAGGTATTTTCTATGACTCAATAAATGAAAAATCATTAAATTCTATGGTTTCGATGATGCGATCCTCTTGAAATTGAAATTTTGCATGAACATTCAGTATAAACTATCAGTCCCGATTCACAAAAAAAAATTCACTCGAATCGGATATCTTGTTATGGAAATATAAAGATTCTCCTTTTCAATATTCCAATTGAATTTTCTATGATTCTGTGTACAGTAATTTTTTTTGTGAATCGAGACTGATATACTGAATGTTCATGCAAAATTTCAAGAGGATCGCATAGAATTTAATTTTTTTTCCTTTATGGAGTCATAGCAATACCTCATTTTCACTTTAATTTGAGCCAGAACGAGTTGTCGCAAAACAAGCTGTGTAGTATAATTTGTATGAAATTTTTGTACTTTCATTTTGTATGAAAAGGTTTTTCACGAAAATTTGGTAGTTTCCGAGAAATAAGCAAAAAACTGACCAAGAATGAGATTTTTATTTTTTTTGTTTTTTTTTTCGTTTTTGTTCCGTCACGAAATTTTGTTAGCAAACTCAGATTCGGTTTGAGCACCCCAAAAAACATAAAAAATGACGATATCAAAACTACCCCAAAACTTTCCCGATAGGGGTTTTTTAAGCACAAATATACTCTATAATATCTGAAAATATAAAAATTTCATAGTTCCAATTTCACAATCTTTTTGAAAATTTGTATTAACCATTCACTTTCCAATTTACATCCTCAAACTAATCAAACTCGATTTCATATCAATCGAAAGTTTTTTCATGGGAATATTATTTTTTTGGTATTACGATAGACTTTTTTGAGGTATTACCGCACATTTTGCATACTGCTTTGAATTGGTATTGAACATTTTACTGCGAAATTTCAGCTCGATCGAATCTTATCTACACTTTCATTTTTCGAGATAGGGAGTGCTCGAATGAAGAACAAAATATAAAAATACATTTCTGTTAGTTGAATGGAATGGCAAACATAAATTTTCTACGGTAATATTAATTACCTTCTAACCGAAAACAAAAAGTTGAAACCTGACTTGTTAGAAAACAAACCACTATTGTTATGACTGGACATACAGTTTGAGCAATATTTTATTGCCATCTGCTTGCACTGTTTGCTTTAGTTTTTGCCACCCACCATACGCCACCTGTCTGACATACTACGTGGTGAATACCTTACGTATAAATTGTTCATATTTTTAGCAGAAAAATCATTTATAAGGAGTCAAACTTTTCATACTCAAGGCATCATTATAGCATGTTATAATGAAAAAGTTTTCCTTTTTCCTTAGTTTTCCACTGAAATTAACCGGTATACAAAACGAATACGCAATTTAGTGGAGATTATGAGTCCATTTTTTTAGGTAGTTGTCTTTACTAGACTGTGAAAAACCTCGATACAAGGGGTGTTTCAGAGTTGAAAATGAATTCGAACGCCTAGTAGTTTCGTTATAAATAAAATGCCTGACTTTATTATTATTTTCTTGAAAATTTTGCGGTCTTGAGTTGGTTATCACGCTCTTTTGCGCTTGTCCATGTGCGGAAAACTAAAATCTTTATTTTAACATAGGTACTGGAAATGCCTATCTTTCTACTTCTGATTTTTTATCGACGCTCAATAAAAAGGATTTTCTAATAAGAGGTGTTATTTTGATATTCAAAGAAAAATGCCATTTTTCAATATAAATGATCGGATGTTTATTTCATTATAAAGATGAAGCTGTGCCGTTAATAGTAGAAAATAACATCAGGCAAATGACCACCACGACCACGCTTACAGGACCATATCCTTTAATGAAATTTTCCATTACCAAATCGCAAAGTGGCTGCTCTATGTCCTCGATAGTCTCACGAATTCCAATTTTGAGGTCTTGAATCGACACTGGGCTATTAGCGTAGATCTTCTCTTTCACGTGGCCCCAAAGGAAGAAGTCGCAAGGTGTAAATCACAAGATCTCGGTGGCCAATTGTGATCACCTCTTCGAGAGATAACACGGTCCAAAAACTTTTCCCGCAAAAGATCAAAACAGTCACACGTAGAGGATAGAGAGGCTTTTCAACAACTCTTGGGTTTTTCCGAGCCGCAGATGCGACAATTTTGCTTGTTGACGAAACCACCTAGGTGCAAATGGGCCTTATCACTAAAGATGATTTTTCGATGGAATTCCGGATCATTTTCGTGCATTTCATCGACCTAATCAGCAAAGACACGACGTTGTGATGATCGACCGGCTTGAGTTCTTGTGAATTTTTAAGCTCCTTATGCAAAATACGATGTAATGACGTTTGTGGAATGCCTAATGCCAAAGAACGACGAGGAATGGACAACCATAGTGTTTTTCAACACTTTCGGCTACAGCAGCAATATTCTAGGATGTTTTTGAGCAACGTGCTCGGGTTTTATTCTTCACATCACTAACTTCTCCCAATAGCTCAAATTTTTCCACCATTTCTTTATTGTGGTCCGACAAGGTGCTTCACGACTACCCACAAATGTTCGAGTTTTAGGAAACGTCTCTGCCAAATTTTCACCAATTTTTATAGTGAATTTTAATAATCTCAATGCGTTCTTGAAGCGTGCATAGTTTTTTTATATTAATGGCGTAGTTTCTACTTGTCGAATGTTAAAAAATGACAGCTTCAAACGTGACATCTACCGAAATAGCGGGCTATTCAAAATAACACCTCTTAATATTGAAAAAACCTTTTACATACTGTCCATATTTTTGGGACAAATTTGGAACAGCTAGTTTCTTTTGTTTGTTTTTCTACATCAAGGATTTTCACGAAATTTGGCACAAGCCTGTGTGTTTAAGTATGACACGTTGATCCCTTAGGAACAATCGAGCAAAAATTGGGGTTTTCCAGAAATCTAAAACTCCAAATGCCATTTGATTCAGTTGGAAACCTTTCTCACACTAATTATTTAAGCGAAAAATTACCGATAGATCGCAGCAATATAATTATAAATAATAAACGACCTTGCCGTTAATTTCCTATTGGCGCCATCTCATTTATCAGCTGTTTTCAATTAAAACAAGATAAATTAATTCATTTCGAATTCCGATGCTACTGTCGCGCAAATGACGCTCCACGTTCTTATTTATCTCAATATCTCCAAATTTATGCAAATTTATTGATGAAGCGTCCCGTCACAATGCTCATTATTCAAATTACATCATTTGAAGATGAGGAATTCGCCGATGTTTTATTTGAACTGGCACGTCCAAATCCGGATTTATTTTTCATTTTATTATTAGGCATCTCAATTATTCTGGTTTGGCGGAGGTAAGCGATGGGTCCTGATACTGGTTTTGCAAAGTCGCCATGTTGCATATCTAATGAGCTGCAGCATTCCGATTGTTACTTTGTGAATATTGGTCAGTCCTTTATTCTTCTTTCTATTTGATTTCACGCCGATTTTTACTTTCTTGATTACTCTTCTTTTACGTGACTATTCTTTTATGATAATTGTTGAAGTGGATTTGTATTTCATTGTTTAAAACTTCAGGTCTCTTCAGGCCTTTTTTTGAGCGTTCGTTCTACTTAAACAAGTGCTCTATCGTTTTGCCCAAATGCCTGTAATTTTAGAATTTTGAGCCGATAATGGTTTCAAACGAAAGGGTTATAATCCCTGATGACGAATTCGTGGTCAGATTCAATTCTGTCCGTTACTTTGTGAATATTGGTCCGTCCTTTATTCTTCTTTCTATTTGATTTCACGCCGATTTTTACTTTCTTGATTGCTCTTCTTTTAGGTGACTATTCTTTTATAATAATTGTTGAAGTGGATTTGTATTTTATTGTTTAAAACTTTAACGAATATAGTGTACTGGAACTCGCATTTTCAGGCCTTTTTTGAGCGCTCGTTCTACTTAAACAAGTGCTATATCGTTTTGCCCAAATGTCTGTAATTCTCGAATTCTGAGCCGTAAATGGTTTCAAACGAAAGGGCTAGACTCCCTGATGGCGAATTCGTGGTCAAATTCAATTCTGTCCGTGGGGCCGTCCGTCCGACCGTTATCACTATAACTTTCGAAAGGATTGTCCTAGAAATTTTCAAGGTGAGTTCGGTTCCCAAATTGCTCGGTTGAGTTCGTTAAGCAGCCAAATCGTAAAAGGTGTTCCATAAAATATGACCATTCAAAATTTTTGTTCCTCAATATCTCAGAAAATACGAAACCAGTCGGAATGAAATGTTACGACTAAATGTAAGAAGCTGATAACAAGTCTCATGCAAAATTTTGTGACCATAGCGTGAACAGAACCATAGAAAATTCAATTGGATATTGAAAAAAAGAAACTTCATATTTATCGATTAATCAATGAATCTCTCAATCCAGTGGAATTGTGCTTTTAGCAGGCAAGTTTTCGGGTAGTTTTGATTTCTTTCATTTTTTATGTTTTTTGACGTGCTGAATCTTAATTTTAGGTTTGCTAACAAAATTTTGTGATGGAACATAAAAAATCCAAAAAAAGATGAAAAATCTCATTCTTGGTCAGTTTTTTGCTTATTACTCGGAAACTATCAACTCTGTGAAAAACCTTTCCATACAAAATGAAAGTACATAAAATTTCCTACAAATTGTAGTACTACCACAGCTTATTCTCCGACAACCCGTTCTGGCTCAAATTATAGTGGCAAATGAGGTGTTTTCTATGACTCAATAAATGAAAAAAAAACTAAATTCTATGTTCCGATGATACGATCCTCTCGAAATTCTGCATGAACATTCAGTATATCAGTCTCGATTCCACTCGAGTCGGATATCTTGTTATGGAAATATAAAGATCCTTCTTTTAAATATTCCACTTGAATTTTCTATGGTTCTGTTCACACTAAGGTCACACAATTTTGCACAAGGCTTATAATGAGCATATTGCAAGATGGTCATAATAAGCTTCAAGATATCCGATTGAAATGAAATTTTTTTATGAATCGAGACTGATATACTGAATGTTCATGTAAAATTTCAAGAGGATGGCATTATCGGAACCATTGAATTAATTTTTTTTTCATTTATTGAGCCATTCAACTATAATTCGAGCCAGATCGGGTTGTCGCAGAACAAACTATGGTAGTACAATTTGTAGGAAATTTTATGTACTTTCATTTTGTATGAAAAATTTTTTCACGAAAACGTGATAGTTAACGAGTAATAAGCAAAAAAAATCACCAAGCATGAGATTTTTCATTTTTTTTTATTTATTTTTTGTTCCGTCCATAAGTCTATGGTTCCGTCACGAAATTTTGTTAGCAACCTCAGATTCGGATTCAGCACATAAAAAAATGGAAGATATCAAAACTACCCAAAACTTTCCCGCTAGGGGTTCTTTTAAGCACAAATAAACTGTATTATCTGAAGGTTCATTTTTACTGAGAATATTTTTTTCTGGAAATCGCTGGAAATGCATATTGTTCATTGAATATTAAACGACATAGGTATTTAAGAATGTCATTATTTCTTGTTCTATATTCTGAACGTCTATGACTGTTGACAATTGAACTAATCTATTTATACTGTCAAACACAATCATGTGAATTTCCGAGTACCAATCTTTTTAGCCAACGTGATGCATTATTACTCATGGGCCGAAATTTATTCTTATCGATTTAACTCGAAGTGTGTTTAGTCAGTCGGTGAGAACGACTTCTAAGAAGAAATGAATTGGCGGTTTTATACCTAGACCTCTTAATTCGAAATATCTGTTTCAATTAAAGACCACCAATCGATTTTTGTGTGGAATGTTGGCGGACAGGTATATATTTGGGGCAGATTTAAAGATACACTGCGGAATATTTCCAGAAGGTAAGGAATGTTCTCGAAAATTTTTTTGGACTTTTTTTCTTGGTATCTTTCCTGTCATAACATATTTATGGATATGGGGAAATATAAAACAGACTTGTATCTGAATGACGTTGGTCTCATACTTGCAAGATTCCTACCTTCGAATGTACCAGGTGAGCAACAAAAGTGTTGCTATGACAAGAACTGTTATGCGTTTGTTAATATTGTAAAAATAATGAGTTAAGTTGTTCATCACATTTTTAAGTGAATGAAATATAGTTGGTATTATGACATTCAAGAAGTGTGATAACATTAACAAAAATTTAAGAAAAGTCCTGGGCAGGAGCTTTTGAGCGCTCGTTCTTTGGTTGAGCAATAAGACAAGACTATCACCTCAAAATTTGAAATGGGATTTGAGATTGATACAAAATATATAAACGCAGAGTCTCAGCACAATCGGAATTATATTGTGAGAATTATTCAAAAATGAAATATGTAAAAAATAATGATTACAAGAATGAAATTATATGGTTCTGACGATGCGATCCCCTTGAAATTTTGCATGAACATTCGGTATAAAAGTTTTCATTCTCAAAATGAATTTTACTCGAATCGGATATTCTGTTATGGAAATAATGAAGATTCTTCTTTCTATATTCAAATTGAATTTTTTACGGTTCTGTTAACACTATGGCTACAAAATTTTGCATTAAGATTCAGTATATCAATCTTTATTCAAAGAAAAAATTCCATTCGAATCGGATATCCTGTTATGGAAATATGAATATTTTTCTTTTCAATACTCCAATTGAATTTTTTATGGTTCTGTGGAAACTATGGCCACGAAATTTTTGGATGAACATTCAGAATTTCGATCTCCATTCACAAAAAAATTCACTCGAATCGTATATCTGAGATATTATTTTTCGCACATAAATGTCATAATTGATACTTCAAATACCAATTAGAATTTTTTTAAATGTTTGCTTTATTGATTCTTGAAAAACGCGCAATTTAAAATACCCTTTATAGGAATGAAAGTATTGATTGCTTACGTAGAGTCGTTTTCGATTAAATTTTCAGCTTCATTGATAGAGGCTTTTGTAACGATGTTTTCAAATCATTATTTTTACTTATTTACTGATTATGGTAGATTTACAGGCCATATTTTCATCAAATAACTAACCATGCGTGCTTGTACGCTTGAAAAATCAAATTTCACCGAAATTATCAACGTCAGTTTCATGTTTTATTTTTGTTATCTTAAAATGAATCGGTTGAGCTTTTTTAAAACCTCTCCTAGTTATAGGTAGTAAATAACGAGCCTCCGAAACCCTTTGTGACAAATTCTTTACGAATCCATTTCATTCATAGTTTTGTTGTCACTTCTTTCCGGTAAGAGTAACTTAAGTGCAATAAAATAATCAAAAGGTTCTCTACCTCGAGTATATCCCCTTGATGTTCAACCCGAAAGATCAGAAAGTGAATAGGAAGCCAGAGCTCATAAAACCCTTGGGGCCACTTCGAAAATATCCTCATTACTCTTGTCCCATTTAGCACTTTGCCACTTTGGTTAAAGATATCATCGTGAATCATAAGAGCTTTAGAACTTTGAATAATGATACAAGACAGAAATACTGTTGGAATAGATGTTAGCCGGGCTTGTTCTTAGAGAAACGGCGTACTATATTTTTATTTATTTATTCACTCATTTGCGGACAAGCCATTTTTAAAATTTATATAGGTATAAAAACAAACACCAAAAAAATCACTAATGAAAAAACAAAACTCAGCAAAAATTTTCAAGTACCTATTCTAAAATAATTCTTCAGTTGGAACAATGCTCTATCGAGAGGATTGCTCATCGCTTAATTGGTTCTGCTAATTTTATATTAAATTTTTCTCAAGTTCTGAAATTCCTTTGAGGGACATTCAAACTTATTCTTTGAAGAAGAAAAGGACAGCCGATGTAATTATGCGAAATTCTATATACTTACAAGCATTATGTCAAAATTATATCTTCTCGCTTCAAGAGATGTGAGGGACAATTTTTCTAGGATATTCCCGTATCGGATAGCATCAGAGGTTTTTGCTCAAATGTCTGTACCTAAGTTTTTTTGAGTCAAAAGAATCGGTTGGGCTCATTATATCGTTGGCATTATCCGAATCAACCTGTAATGTGAACAACATCATACAATTCAAAGCTTTTGCACGCTTGCTTATATTGAAAAAAAAATTGAAAATCCTGATAATGCCTCTAGTTTCATGTCAGCTTTTTCTTCAATTTTTGAGTTCTCGTTCTAGGATACGAACGCGTATCGTTTTGACCAAATGTTTGTAATTTTCTAATTTGTAGCCGAAAATGGGCACAAACGATAATGTTCAACTGGCTGATGATGAATTCGTGGTCAAATTCAATGCTGCCGTCCGTGTAAACACGATACCTAACTCTCGATTAGGATTATTCTAGATATTTGAAATTTTCAGGGTAGGTTCGGTTCCTTAATGCCGCGGTTAAGTTCGTTAACCAGCAAAATCGTACACAGGGTTTTCAAATAAAATTTTTGTTTCACAATATCTCAGACAGAACAAAATCCATCAAAATGAAATTTTGCGGTAACGTGTAAAATACTCATAAAAAATTTTGTGGCCATAGTATAAACAGAACCATAGGAACTTCAATCGCAATAGAAAAAAATCACAACAAAATATCCGATTCGAGTGAATATTCTTATACTGAATGTTCATGCAAAATTTCACTAGGATCGCATGATCAGAACCATAGAATCCATTTTTTCTTAACTATCCACATTTACTGTAATTCAGAATTTGTCTATTCTTTAGAGCTGAAATTTTTGCAGATAAATGTTTAATACCATTTCAAAGCAGTAGGCAAAATTTTGTAGAAGTGGCGTAGAAAAATCTATGGTGATATCGAAAAAAATTCTGATATTTCCATGAAAAAACTTGATTGATTGAAATGAAATCGAGTTTGCGAATGTAAATTGGCGAAACGAATGATGCAAACTTTCAAAAGTATTAGGAATTAAATCAGAACCATAGAATTTCGATATTATTAGTTATCAATCTTCACATACATATTTCATTTTTTGAATAATTTCCTGAATATAATTCCAATCGTGTGTAGATTCGGCATTTATATGTATTATATACAGTGGAACTTCCCTATAACGAACGTCTGTATAACGACTTTCTCTGTATCACGAATTTCGTACAAGATATTGCACCTTGAATCCATATTCCATGTTAAAAACACCCTCTAAAACGAAGTAAATTCTCTCTATAACGAAATATTCAAAGAACATCACTCTTTGAATGGGTATTGGCAAGAAGGTTAAGGGTGGGTTTTTCCGAAATTTTTCCGGACGTACGTAATAAACCCCGACCACTAAATCATTACGGCGGGCAGAGAGATCCTTCTGAAACAGTTTTAAATACACCTCTGGCTGTTTGGTTTCAATCTAACCATTACGCTAGAGTGAAAAGTTGTGCGAAAATGTCTAAAAGCGAGTGCTTAAGTTTGAATGATAAACTTAAATTTATCAGTGAAGTCGACCGCGACATTGCCGACTATAGAAACAAATTTTCTGTATAACGAAATTTCTTTATAACGAATTTTTTTGCGGATTTAGCGTTTTCGTTATAGGGAAGTTCCACTGTATTCAGTATCAATTCCAAAACCTGAACAAAATTTTGAGATAATAGCTTCATCAATGAAGGAGCGTTCAGAAGCACCTGATCAGGGCTTTTCTCGACTTTTTTGAATATCCTTCATCGAAACTAATACTGAGTTTTTGTAAAATAATCAACATTTCTACTTTCACTCATTCAGAAATGAAACAGAAATGCACATAGAGCCAAAGTAAATCTCATCAATCTCATTGTCGAGCATAGACTCGTACATAATTCACGATGTGTTATCATTCAATGTTTCATCTAGGCTATTTTTAACAGCCATCATTTAAATTGAGATTCATAACTCTTTCGGACAAGTAGCACACTTTCCCAATCTTCGACCATACAGTTCGTTCCGAAATCCTACGAGCCAGAAATGATGTTATAATTCTTAGTTATCTTGACCGGAAGATGTCATCCTCCGTAATAAAAATCTTATTTGTTCATTACACTCGCGGCTAGAATCATATATGGAGTGATAAATGTGAATGAACACCGTTACATACAACGTAATTCGGATTTTTCCATTGCGTCCTGCTTCTTTTCTATTTGGGATTGTTCTGAGGTCAACATGCGAAACAATACTCAGTATCTACAAAGTAGAGGGTGACCAGAATTAGTAATCCCTGATGAACTGCAACTTTTTAACCCTATGAGATAGAGAAAACTTAATGGCACTTACGGTCATCTTTTTTTATAAAAGTCATAATGCCGTCTACCTCATTGCTCTATATTCTTTTGTTTTAGAGTTTTTTGGTCATTGTTTCTGTTTGTGCGTTTCAGGGTTGAAAAGTTGTAGTTCAGGGATCACCAATTCTGGGCACCCTGTACCGGGTGTCCTAAATTCGTTGTCTAATGAGGGGATCTCAGAAACCCGATGAGCTAGAACAAAATGAGTGGCACATTTTCGGGCTCGATTTTTGAGAGAATTCATTTGGTGAAAACCGCAACCTAACCGTTTTTGAGCTATTGAAGAAAATTGGAAAATATCGTCAAATAAAGATTTCTCATAATTTCTTTATTACTGAAGTTATAAACATAAAACTAAATCATTATACAGGCACTTTTTTCGGCAGAATTCATTGAAGTAATCAATCTTTCTTCGTTACATTTTGTTTTAGCTCATCGGGAGATCCCCTCACTAGACAACGAATTTAAGACACCCGGTACAATGGCGAAATTCAATTTTATCAATAGTTAAGCCGATACGTGATCATTTCTATTCACAACTATTATAATTTTCCCATTATACGTCTGCTGCCTCAGCCATAATAATACCCATTGAGCACAAGTGAATAATGAGTTATTATTCACTGCTGTCAGATGCTTCATAGATTTAGCTAAAATAAAATTCTTTGAATTGATATTTCTTCAGTATTCTTAAATACTCCAACTAACAAATATGGATATACCTTGTCAATCGAGAACCAAATCTACTTTTGTTACATAAATTGAACCAATTTTTATCACAAAATATACAATGACGAGTTCTCCAAAAATTTCTCATGTGTCAACTTGACTTTTCCGAAACAAGTAGGTAATAAAAGGATCTTGTCACGGTTGCCAAATGTTAAAATCTTCAAGAAATATATTCAGTAGTCGTGAATAAAGTATAGTGTGCTACTCGCGTATAGTGGCTGTTATTCGCTCGGTGATTTAGGCCACTAGCCTATGGCTCGTAGCCTAAAATTCACCTGGTGAATAATAGCTATTATCATACGCTCGTTGCATAATATACTATTTCCCACGACTGTCTCAAAATACTTTCATGATGATTCCTGAATGTAGTAGGTACATTGAAATACTCCTTTTTATCATACACTAGTTGCTGGGTAACTAGTACATAATGTCTGAAAAAAGCACGGGAAATTTTTCGCAATCTTCGTCACAACGCGACGTTGCCGTAGCCATACAGACAATTAATAGAATCAGAAACATAAGTAGCAATTCAATATATTTTTGACAGTACGGATTCTATTCCCGCAAAATTTGTCTTCTCTGGAAGAAATCGAAAGAGAAGCTATTTCCAAAATTTTGCTTTCTTTTTATCAACGTTTTGGCCAGTCGCGTCGTCAGGAAAAACACTTTAGTCTTGCAATTACCAGATAATAAAGTTTTTTGGAAACGTTCTCAAAAAGTTACTGCTGGACATTTAATAGAAGATGCTATTAATGATGGAAATAGCCCCAATAATATTTCAATAAATACGAATAATAATTTATCATCTATTTTCGATTATAACGATGTTGCAATTTGCGTTCCAAATCTTGTCAGGATTTTATCATTGGAATATCATTATTGTTTTGATTTAAAGTGTCATATTATTATAGTATTCGATATTAGATTGTTATTTTGCGTGCAATAGTGATATCGCTGGATCTACTAATTATTAATTAGCATTATCTTTGAAAGGGTCCAGCATATTTCACTTGATTCGATAATAATTTTGAATTTAACTACTAGCTGATAAGTCTAAATAGGTATTTATTTTATATATAACTCGAAATAACATGTGCATGTGGTTGATGACCTCTAGCATTTCAGGTCGATTATTCGGAAACAAATATCATCACGTAATATTTTATTGAACTTTCCTTTTTTTTGCTCCACTTATAATTCTTGTGTATTCTATACAGTGGAACTTCCCTATTACGAACGTCTGTATAACGAATTTCGTACAAGACATTGCACCCTGGATCCACATTCTATGACAACTACACCCTCTAAAACGAAGTAAATTCTCTCTATAACGAAATATTCAAAGAACATCATTCTTTGAATGAGTATTGGTAAGAAGGTATAAGCGAGGGTTTTTTCTGAAATTTTTCCGAACGTACGTAATAAATCCCGAACTTAAACTAAATCATTACGGCGGGCAGAGAGGTTCTTCTAAAACAGTTTTAAATACACCTCTGGCTGTTTGGTTTCAATCTTACCATTACGCTAGTGTGAAAAGTTGTGTTTTAAAAGCAAGTGCTTAAGTTTGAATGATATAAATTTATCAGTGAAGTCAACCGCGACATTGCCGACTATAGAAATAAATTTTCTGTACAACGAAATTTCTTTGTAACGAATTTTTTTGCAGATTTAACGCTTTCGTTATAGGGAAATTCCACTGTATTTTGTTATTGTCCAATGAGAATATAATTTAGGCTCGAAGAGTCATTTAGGTATTCGGTCGAAGTAAATGAATATATGTAGTTTAGTAGTTTGAAGTAATCGAATACCTAGCCATACAGAACCGTAGAATAACATAAAGAATGAATATTCATATCTGTATGGACTTTTTCTTGTGAGAGAATTATGCCTTCGAGAATCCTTATAGGTAAATATACCATTGATTCAAATTTTTTGTTCTCACTCAAGATTTATTGCTGAGGGTGTCCCTAACATTGCGATCCTTTTGCATATAAGAATTAGTGAATCACTCAACTCCGCGAAGTTCAGTTGACCAAGTTTCATTTGCTGTACAATGTTTTGAAAAGAGTCAA
Organism: Propylea japonica; assembly: GCA_013421045.1. Lineage (NCBI taxonomy): Eukaryota > Metazoa > Arthropoda > Insecta > Coleoptera > Coccinellidae > Propylea > Propylea japonica. The sequence continues at coordinate 2,061,072 of CM024239.1, forward strand.
TATTGAGAATACATCAACATTCAACATTAACCTGAGGTATATGGGGAAATATAATTTTGAAGAACCTGGTACTCTGCGCTGAATTAGGTTTTTCTGTAAATAATATTTTCCTGCAAGAAATCGTACTCGACATAACTTGAAAATAAACCTATGTATTACTTTATTTCTTCACTTCCATTTCTTCAGCATTACTTTTATTGCAACAATCAAAGTGCTTTTAAGGTCTTTAGGCGGCCATCAATTGAATAATAATTGTATTAATTTTTCCCCTGCTTTCCTAACAGGAGTGCCACAAAAAACATACTTTGGAAGCATAAAGTGAATAAAACACAACAATAAAATTTATTTGCGCGAAACGATTCTGCTAAGTACCATAACATAAATAACAGTGGCGATCTAACAAGAACTGTACTTACAGAAGAATAAGTAAGAACCAGCAGCCCCAATGAGAAAAATGTGTGCAGCCACATCGCCAGAAGTGCCCAATTCAACGCATCACTGTATTAAAATCATACACAGCCACCAGTACAGTTAACGACTTGGGACTTGGCAAACGGTAAGTCACAACAACAACCGAAGACTTCGTTACGCTGTGTCTGCGGCGAAACGACTTAACCGACTTAAGTTAACACACATAGAACACGCACCTAGCACCGGTCAACTCCTGATTGTAAGTGTTACTGAGTGGCACTGGGCGCAGAGCAGAGTGAACTGTTGAATTTGAGGCAGAGGAAGAGAAGTGGTCAGATTCGTAGGTTGTTTGATGTTCCCCCAATCTCTTAACAATGATAATCAGTGCCGCAGCGAGAATTTTGCACCTAGGGCGTAATGCGTCTATTACCAGCTGGTAGGATCGGTTCTTAAACTGGTAATTGACCACCTCTCTCTCGGACGATTGAGCCATTTCGCGTGTACCGGTTAAAACAAGGTTTCGCTTGGTGCTCGACGGCAAGTTGAAACTGGTTGTTTAATGTTTTATACATGGCGCTGAAAATAATAGTTTCAATTTTTTGGGATCTCATTATAGATTTTAAAATAAGTAACTAATTTCATATAAACATGAGTCCGTAAACTGCGTTTTGAAGATTTTCTGATTTTAAATCAACTTTAATCCCAACCAAACACAAAATTCAATTTATTTTCTTCTTTCGTGTGTTTTGTCCACGAAACTTAGGTACAATTGAAAAGTTTTTCAGACGATTCATTGAAGAATTCACTGCAAAGTAACATCAAACGTGGTCGTAGAGACACCGATGATGCAGAACGCAGTGGACGTCCAAATGAGGCGGTAACACCAGAAAACATAAAAAAATCCACAAAATCGTTTTGAATGATCGAAAAGTGAAGTTGCGTGAGTTAGCTGACATCGTAAAGATATCAAAAGAACGTGTTGGCTTTATATTGCATGAGCATTTGAATATGAGAAAGCTCTGTTCAAAGTGGGTGCCGCGTTTGCTCACTGTTGACCAAAAACAAGAACGTGTTGATGCTTCTGAGCAGTGTTTGGCCATGTTTAAACGTAACAAACCGGAATTTTTGCGTCGATATGTGACAATGGATGAAACATGGATCCATCACTTCACTCCGGAATCAAAACGATCGTCATCTGAGTGGACAGCAACTGGTGAACCTCGTCCAAAGCGCCCGAAAGCACAACAATCGGCTGGAAAGGTTATGGCCTCGGTATTTTGGGATGTGCGTGGTGTAATATTCATCGACTATCTTGAGAAAGGAAATACTAAGAACAGTGAATATCATATAGCGTTAGTGGAGCGTTTGAAGGTCGAAATTGCAAAGAAACGACCGCATATGGCAAAAAAAATTTGTTTCATCGAGACAATGCACTGTGTCACAAATCAATCAAAACAATGGCAAAAAAACGTAAATTGAACTTCGAATTTCTTCTACATCCACCGTATTCGCCAGATTTGACTTCCAGCGACTACTGGCTGTTCACAGACCTGAAAAAAAAGCTCGCCGGTAATGCGGCGTTCCCACAAGGCGTTATTCACGACAGTGAACCACGCTTTCGTGAAATACACTTCTGTGTGAACGCATTCCTCACGAAAGCAAGTTTAACGACTATGCGTTCACACAGAAGTGTATTTCACGAAAGCGTGGTTCACTGTCGTGAATAACGCCTTGTGGGAACGCCGCATTAGAAATTTCGCACGAGTGAAGAGGTTATCGCTGAAACTGAGGCCTATTTTGAAGCAGAAGATAAATCGTTCTACAAAAATGGTACCTACTGAAATGATACTGGAATGATTGCGTTGCCCATGATGGAGATTACGTTGATGAAGAGAGCTAATTTTGAACCAAAAAAAACGTATTTTCTTTGTCAGGCCCGGGACTTCTCAGCCCATGTGTTAAGTAACGAATTTCATATAAACATGAGCTCGTTGACCGCGAATAAGCCGTTTTGAAGATATAAGCGATTTTCTGTTTTTGAATCAACTTCAAGACCAATCAAACTCAATATTCAATTTATTCTCTTCTTTCGGGTTTCTTGTTTACTTAACTTAGGTACAATTGAAGAGTTTTTCAGACGATTCATTGAAGAATTCACTGCAAAGTAACATCAGATTGAACTATCTTCCTGATAGTAAATGTAACTGAGTGGCACTGGGCGCAGAGCAGAGTGAACTGTTGAATTCGAGGCAGAGCCGGCAGAGGATGAGAAGTGGTCAGATTCGTAGGTTGTTTGATGTTCTCCCAATCTCTTAACAATGATAATCAGTGCCGCAGCGAGAATTTTGCACCTTGGGCGTAATGCGTCTATTACCAGCTGGTAGGATCGGTTCCTAAACTGGTAATTGACCACCTCTCTCTCGGACGATTGAGCCATTTCGCGTGTACCGGTTAAAACTTGGTGCTCGGTGGCAAGTTGAAACTGGTTGATTATGGTGTTTATACGGGGGGATAAAAATAGTTTCAATATTTTGGGATCTGATTGTAGCACTCAAAATAAGTAACGAATTTCATATAAACATGACTCCGAAGACCGCGAATGAGCCGTTTTGGAGATATGAGCGATTTTCTGTTTTTAAATCAACTTCAAACCCAACCAAACACAATATTCAATCTATTTTCTTCTTTCGGGTGTCTTGTTCACTGAACTTAGGTTCAATTGAAAAAATTTTCAGACGATTCATTGAAGAATTCACTGAAAAGTAACATCAGATTGAACTATCCTCCTGATTGTAAATGTTATTGAGTGGCACTGGGCGCAGAGCAGAGTGAACTGTTGAATTTGAGGCAGAGGAAGAGAAGTGGTCAGATTCGTAGGTTGTTTGATGTTCCCCCAATCTCTTAACAATGATAATCAGTGCCGCAGCGAGAATTTTGCACCTAGGGCGTAATGCGTCTATTACCAGCTGGTAGGATTGGTTCTTAAACTGGTAATTGACCACCTCTCTCTCGGACGATTGAGCCATTTCGCGTGTACCGGTTAAAACAAGGTTTCGCTTGGTGCTCGACGGCAAGTTGAAACTGGTTGATTATGGTATTTATACGGGGGGATAAAAATAGTTTCAATATTTTGGGATCTGATTGTAGCACTCAAAATAAGTAACGAATTTCATATAAACATGACTCCGAAGACCGCGAATGAGCCGTTTTGAAGATATGAGCGATTTTCTGTTTTCAAATCAACTTCAAACCCAACCAAACACAATATTCAATCTATTTTCTTCTTTCGGGTGTCTTGTTCACTGAAATTAGGTACAATTGAAAAGTTTAGAAGACTATTCATTGAAGAAATCACTGAAAAGTAACATTAGAATGAACTATCCTCCTGATTGTAAATGTTATTGAGTGGTACTGGACGCAGAGCAGAGTGAACTGTTGAATTTGAGGCAGAGGAAGAGAAGTGGTCAGATTCGTAGGTTGTTTGATGTTCCCCCAATCTCTTAACAATGATAATCAGTGTTGAATTTGAGGCAGAGGAAGAAGTGGTCAGATTCGTAGGTTGTTTGATGTTCCCCCAATCTCTTAACAATGATAATCAGTGCCGCAGCGAGAATTTTGCACCTAGGGCGTAATGCGTCTATTACCAGCTGGTAGGATAGGTTCTTAAACTGGTAATTGACCACCTCTCTCGGACGATTGAGCCATTTCGCGTGTACCGGTTAAAACAAGGTTTCGCTTGGTGCTCGACGGCAAGTTGAAACTGGTTGTTTATGGTATTTATACGGGGTGCTGAAAAATAGTTTCAATACTTTGGGATCTGATTATAGACTTCAAAATAATTAATGAATTTCATATAAACATGAGTTCGTAGACCGCGAATGAGCCGTTTTGAAGATATAAGCGATTTTCTGTTTTTAAATCAACTTCAAGCCCAACCAAACACAATATTCAATTTATTTTCTTCTTTCGGGTGTCTTGTTCACTGAACTTAGGTTCAATTGAAAAAATTTTCAGACGATTCATTGAAGAATTCACTGAAAAGTAACATCAGATTGAACTATCCTCCTGATTGTAAATGTTATTGAGTGGTACTGGGCGCAGAGCAGAGTGAACTGTTGAATTTGAGGCAGAGGAAGAGAAGTGGTCAGATTCGTAGGTTGTTTGATGTTCCCCCAATCTCTTAACAATGATAATCAGTGCCGCAGCGAGAATTTTGCACCTAGGGCGTAATGCGTCTATTACCAGCTGGTAGGATCGGTTCTTAAACTGGTAATTGACCACCTCTCTCGGACGATTGAGCCATTTCGCGTGTACCGGTTAAAACAAGGTTTCGCTTGGTGCTCGACGGCAAGTTGAAACTGGTTGATTATGGTATTTATACGGGGTCCTGAAAAATAGTTTCAATACTTTGGTATCTGATTATAGTCTTCATATTAAGCAATGAATTTAATACAAACATGAGTTCGTTTACCGCCAATGGGCCGTTTTGAAGATATAAGCGATTTTCTGTTTTAAAATCCACTTCAAACCCAACCAAACACAATATCAATCTATTTTCTTCTTTGGGGTGTCTTGTTCACTGAGCTTAGGTTCAATTGAAAAAATTTTCAGACGATTCATTGAAGAATTCACTGAAAAGTAACATCAGATTGAACTATCCTCCTGATTGTAAATGTTATTGAGTGGTACTGGGCGCATAGCAGAGTGAACTGTCGAATTTGAGGCAGAGGAAGAGAAGTGGTCAGATTCGTAGGTTGTTTGGTGTTCCCCAATCTCTTAACAATGATAATCAGTGCGGCAGCCTGAATTTTGCACCTAGGGCGTAATGCGTCTATTACACCTCTCTCTCGGACGATTGAGCCATTTCGCGTGTACCGGTTAGAACAAGGTGCTGAAAAATAGTTCAAATACTTTGGGATCAGATTACAGACTTCAAAATAAGTAACGAATTTCATATAAATGAGTTCGTAGACCGCGTTTTGAAGATATAAGCGATTTTCTGTTTTAAAATCAAATTCAAGCCCAACCAACACAATATTCAATTTATTTTCTTCTTTGGGGTGTCTTGTTCACTCAGGTACAATTGGAAAGTTCTTCAGACGATTCATTGAATGATTCACTGCAGAGTAACATCAGATTGAACTATCTTCCTGATTGTAAATGTAACTGAGTGGCACTGGGCGCAGAGCAGAATGAACTGTTGAATTTGAGGCAGAGGAAGAGAAGTGGTCAGATTCGTAGGTTGTTTGATGTTCCCCCAATCTCTTAGGCTAGGCGCAAAATGACTCGCAGTTTCGTGAGGTGACGCAGCGTGAGTCGCGGCGATATATTGAGAAGGTTAGCTGCGAACTCGAGAAGCGCGCAAATGCGATCGCAGTAATAGCAGTGTGTCTTTTTAATGATTACTTCATTCGCTTATCCTAAATATTCCATAATATGGTTAATCTAACTTTCACATAATTTCTTTAAACTCTCAACTCGAAAGTTTCCTTTACAAGACCCATTACTATGACTGCATGAGTATGCATTATACCGCTGTGGAAAATCATATTGGAAACATACGATATTCAACGCATCAGATAGAACACACCGTCAAGTTGATATTCGAAAGATTTGGCCACCCACGGGCCACGGTTACGACAAAATGAATAATGTTGCTGTATCTGAAACATAAATAATTAAAAAATGTTTGATTAAGGTGAAGTGCTCCTGCGAAAATCTTTGCACTTATTTGTCAGGAGCAAATTGGTCTTGAAAAAAATTGTTGCCTAACAGTAAAACTGAAAAATGAAACAAATTAAAAGGATATTGTAACGTTTCGGTGGCTATATCAGACACCTTCTTCAGACATTTTTTAATTATTTATGTTTCAGAGACTGGGAGTGAAAACCTATAAAGTTTCTAAGAAATGTTGCTGTATTTCTAGTATCTTTGAGAATAACTTAATTTAAAAGCAGTTCGCAGGCAACTCAAAGTACTCAAATCGTGTATTACGGCAGCAGTATGGTAGGCAACCATAAGTGGTCAAATCGTGTATTACGGGTAACCTACATTGAAAATCCGATACGAGTTTTTTGGGTTGCCTACCATACTGACAGAGAATTCCTATATTGGCTACTCCCATCCCAACGATTATGGCATAGATAAGTTTATTTTTCCATGGACATGGACAACATTACTAATATTCTTTTTTTCCCACTTCAACTGTGATTCACTGAGACACTGCTGACAATTCAGCTCAAAATTCGAATTATCACATTAGTTCCTCAGCTTTTCTAAGTTGAAATGGATAAAAAGAATACCAGAATTATTGGTTGTTTATTCATTTTCTCATTTTTGTCACAATCATAAAGCGCCAAATCTTTCGAATATTCCACTGTACGGCAGAGTTTTCGCTCTGATGCATTGAACATAGAATGTTTTCGATGTTATTTTCCATACTGTTATGTAATATGTCTGGAAGTTCTTGAAATTTTTTTTTGGATTTCATTGATTAGGTGTATTGGGAATAAAATTTCAAAAAAATTTGACCTTGCAGTAAAAGCTATGGGAAGAGCTACTGAGAGCTAATACTAAATTCATGGTGACAACATTTGAGAGAATGATTTAATATTTTCTTAATACAGGTATCGAAGACTACTATGCTGAATTATACCTATTCAAAAACTTATGCATTTATTACGCTGCTGTAGTCATGCCTTCTTATATCCAGAAATAATTCGATTCAACGAATAATCATTGTACTCAATTTTATACCAAAATACAATAATCTTCTCCCGAAAATAGTTGGTATGATCGCGCAGATTAAGGATTCAGATGGAATAAATAAAAGTTCTCTAAAGTTCATTTTTTGTATTGAATATTCTATTCTAAAACGATGTTACGAACAGATGCTACTTACAAAGACATTAACATCTAATTAGTCGCTAAATTTATTTATATATTTATATTCATTTAGTCCAGAATGGTACAATTGAATTTGAGCATATGCAATGCTTCTTCATTAAAGCTGAAGGGAAAAATTACAGGAAGACAGAATGCTTGCCTTTAACAAAAAATAAATCATAAACAAATAACTTCTACAAACAACACGCATTCATTCTTACAAAAATGGTGTACCAAGTCCAGATCAACTATAAAACATTTACATTGCACTTATCCAAAAACTTAATTACTTGTGTAACCTAAGCAGTCGTTAAGTGTGCAAGTTTTCAGATTTATCGAAACACATATGATTTTTTATGGCACATCTAATCTCTTTACACTCATTATGTGTTTCTCAAAAAATTTTCATTGCACAAGAATAATATATGACACACAGATTATTGAAAATTTAAAATATCCAAACACAGCACAAAAACATTAAAAATCTGGTATAAGAAATAGAAAAATGAGTACTTTCAATCAAATTCACATGTATGATGTGCTATGTTTTAAATATCTGGAAAAAAGTCATTTGAGTAAGATAATGGCAAACACTAAATGAAGTAAAAAACTTAAACGAATAAAAAAAGTTCTGAGGCTATGGGGATGCAAATTAAAAAGTTATTATTAAATAGTATAAAATATCACATGTCTCATTTCATAGTGAAATTAATAATTGAACACCATTATGCAAAACATCCCCTGTTAAATTCCTGATATAAGAAAAATTCGAAATTTTATATACATGACTTTGATATCAACACTATCAAATTTTGATACTGAAATTATTTCATCATCAATTAAAATATTTGAAAACAAAACGATAATTATTGTAAGAAAATTGCTCTCCAGATGTAACATATTCAAATAAAAGTCAGAAGTGCATCTATTAACATTTTCTCATTATCTATTTACAAAGTAGGTAATTACAATATTTATAGCAATATACAACTTATATCTTTTTTAAGTATGGTAAATTGAACATAACTGCTCTGATGCTAACCAATTATTGTTGATATTTTTAGCCGAACAGTTTCCTAAACTTAGTGATGTCTCAAACTAACATACCAATTCTTATCTGAAGTTATAGAATTGTCTCAAGTTTATTTCAGCAAAAAAAACTTTTCAACTTTATTTATTTCAATAAAGTTCATTTCTTTTTGCTACACAAAATTTCAATTTGTATATGAGCATTATGAATTCAACTTCTTTTTTCTGCATTATTGAGAAATATGAAACTTTTAATAAATAAAAAAATATATGAATATCATCCAATATATCTTTTATTCAATTTTCAAGTTGTAAGTTTGTTTTAATTGTAATCTATTATTGTTGTCTGTTTTGGCGGAAATATAATTCGTTGAATAAAATTCATTGATATTAAAAAAATATTGCAAAAACATTTATAAAAGATAAATTGGTTATAAAAAATCCAAAAATAAAAACAATAAAAGTTGCATTATCGTTTTTGCTCTGGCACAAGGAACATAAATTTATCTACTGGTATTTAATTGCTGAGGTGTGTATATATATGTATAACAGATATATCCAATATAATTTTACAATTATTTCATTCATTCTACATGATACAATTTTTATGGAAAGGTTTACAAACCTTTGAAATTTTATTTGTCAGTTATAGTTTTTTTCAATGGTATAAAACTATTCTTAGCAAATTATTTTTATTTATATTAAATATATAGAAACATTTCATCAAATTCACAGTAAAGTCGTGTTTTATGGAAAGCGAAAATATTTGTTTACTTGATTTGAAGATGAATGATCTTGTTTGTCAATACCATTCATGTTTTCATTAAGTAATGAAAATTTTGAAAGTTCACAAGTAATAATATATCAATTCATTGAACTACTATGGAGTATTTTTGTAAGAATAAACGTGGTATCATTTGCAGGGCTATGGTTATTAAATTTTTTTCATTAGATTCGATAAAATAGTGTATTTATAAAAAATTGGTTCTTTAAAGACGTTTTACTTTTATATTTGTGGAATCAGACAATCTCTTCTTTCATACTTGTTTCTCTCTTCTTTTCTTTGAACGAAGAATATTGATTTGAACATAAAATATCAGAAAAAAAAATTAAATTCAGCCTGAGAAGCACAACATGCAATCAGAGAATAAATCGGTCCAACCTTCCTGTTCTTTCTATACTTATATATCACTTAAAAATTGCTCCGATTAAAATATTTCATCATATCACAAAAGTATATTAATATTGCTTTCAAAAAAAAAGGAAAGTTTCGAAATAAAAACGTCAAAGAGTAAAACACTCTTAAGTACAATTTCATAGTGCATCCTCAACAAATAAATACCACTTAATATAAATAACTACAAAATATAGGATATCTATATACTTTATATCTTCATATATAGAGGTGATTTTGGCAAATGACATTTATGTTACATAGTAAAAAATTGAAGTTTACGCTGTACCAGTCAACTGAGATCAACGCACAGCACTAGCCACAGTTTCAACCCGTGTCCGTCTGACTGCAATCCATTTTTTCTTTAGTTGAGGATGACCTCGTTCGTGACCTTTAAGCCCTAACATCCCCAGATCCGGCCATTCGTAGGGCTACGTAACACTGATAATCGAACGTGTAGTCTCCTTACTATTGGAATCTGTCGAATCATTCCGAACACACTGTCCCGTCAACTGATTAACACTAAGGGGATTGTTTATATCATGTGGATTAGTCCCCACAGGGTTACGAGGAGGTTGCTGCAGTATCAGAGGTGGAGGCAACTTGACGTCCATGTGTTCGTGGGGAGTTAGAGGACTCTGGAGCATGTAGGGACTGGCCAGACTGACTGATGGACTCGCAACACTTGTCGATGGACTTGGAAGAATCATGCCACCAGGACTGGTTAGGCTGCTGAGGGCAGATAGGCCGCCAGGGCTGGACATGGATCTGTTCAAGCTTTCAGCGTCGTCGTCAGGTGGCGTATGGGCGTCGCCCATGCTACCACAGCTGCCTAAATTGTCGTCTGATTGGTTTCCATCGTGGCCGTCGCCTGACTCCATGTAACGAATGCATTTCTTTTTGCGTCTGTAAAGTAAATGAGGAATTAGTTGGGCTCCGGATTATTTTGACAACATCAACTTTGAAAACGTCAAACCATGCTGATTGTTCCTAAAGTAAAATTGGTTTTTTTCATTCCAGAGCTGTAATGTGTCAAGGGTGCTTTCCTTTTGCTACATGTCTGAATGAGCCGACAATGACCCAAAAGGTAAGGTAATTTAATTAGAGCACAGAGTGCTAAATATTATAATATTTGAAGTTCTAATAATATTTTGGAAATACTCGTATTTGGTAAATGTTCAACATTAAGATGTGAAATGATTACACAAAGTTTTCGGCTGAATTTTGTATGGATAATAGGGAATTTAAAAAAAATGTTTGTCAAGAAGTTTATGGTACGATAAGTATCCGGATTGTTCAACTTTGCAATATGTTTTCGCCTTTCATCTATTGTTAATAACATTTCTTAGAAAGAAAGGAAATCTGTAAAGACTAATCACAGCTCTGTTAACATCACAATTATATTATTCAGCAGAATATACACGGTGTGCACTGTAGACTGCGAATAATACTCAAAATATTTAAGTTTAAAATATGTCATGCACTCATATATTCTGCTATAACAGTTACATGCGTATCTCCAGTTTGGACATGGGTTTTGCTTCATAAAAATTAAGTAAATAAAGACTGAAAACATAATGGTTCATGCTAAGTGTTAATTAATATAAAATGAATTCTTGTTGGAAATACTTGCATTTTCTGCTCTTGTTTAATTTTTTTGAATCTACATAAATATGGAAACTCAATACTCAGTTATATTTTTCACAACCATTGTGTTGAAGTGCACAACTCAATAATTTATTGCATTTCAATTGTTTTACGTTAACAAGTTAACAACACTTGTATAGTTAATTGATTAACTATAACAAAACTGCAACATAAATTCATGAATCATGATGTTTACTGTTAAGAATCAGGTGAAATATGTTGGTTGGCTACCCTTATTCGAAACGTCAAATCATTCTAGCGGTTGCCGGTGAAGAACTGAAATAATGAACGGTACTGCCAACTTATGTATACCTTAGATTTTAGGTTGTGCATTGTAGAAGAACTAGAGTACCTTTCATTAGGAATCGTGAAAATAATGATTGCGTTAGAAAATGAAGTCTATACTGGCCCAATGAAGAACCTTAACATGGCGAATGAATCTTCAGATCGTTCAACAATATAGATTTTTGAAAAAATCTAAATAATAATAATTTTCTAGTAAGCGTTTTTCAATTATTCTAAGTTTGAAGGTTTTTAAGAATGACGTTGCATAAGCTAAAATCGTCTCATAAAAAGATACAGTTGCTTCGAGCTTCAAAAGAAACGAATCCATCATGAACACAAAAAGGAGATTCAGATGAGGTGCCAGTATTTCCGAACCATTTCATTGAAAAAACATAAATTCATAAAACCAACAAAAACGACATTCAAATAAACAACATCCAAGGTCATCCATAGCTAACATAACACCAACACTGCTGCTAACTAACCAACATATGGCTATAGGTTCACGTAGGTCGGCTCCTGAGGCGACTGAGTTGTAGCCGCTCCACCAGGAGCATGGAGAAGACTACCATGAACTGCCGAGCTTCCCCCACCATGGGTAGCAGTGTCCGGGCTAAACAATCGTTAAATGTACAAAGGGGGACGTTATATCAACATGAAAATTAAACAGAAACACATACGAGCACACACATAATACACAAATGAGTAAAATAATACAGACATTTAAAATATTGTAAAAATATTCGAATGAAACAAGTGTGTTGAAAGTATGGAAAATCAGAAAATGTGTCTATCAACTTTGATATGCCCCTTTGCACTCAACAATTGTTTCAGCTTTCTTTTAGTGACAGCAGTGTCTAGTGCACATTAACTAATGGCTCCTTCTCTTTGTGGGAAGACACATTTTCTGATTTTTATGGCATATTTGGTTGAGCGTGTCTTCCGTGATTACAATAATAAAAAACAACAGTCTTTCCACATAGATAAGAACACCAAGGAAAAATAAAAAAGGGTAAAATAAAAGATTAACTTATGAAATATCGTGCATTTTATAAATCATGTTTGTTGCTATACTGTGTCAACATGCAGGACGTTATTTCAGATTATGATATGGGGAAATCCAGAACATGTAGTCTGAAATTCGGGTTCATTTATATAAAAATGTTCCAACAGGAGCAGAAATTTCTTACTACATGGTAGTTCATTCGTAAGAAACCATGAAAAGTTATCTCATCGGCATTTTGGCCAATTTAGAGAATGCTTGAAGACTTTACATTTACATGAAACATCTATCCAAAGGGTGAAACCAAGATCTTCTAATTTCAGGTAGGATTCAACAAATTCTAGACCTCCTTCGCAATTCATTCATCTGTAGTCTTCCAAGATAATAGTCCTGTGCCACAAGGTTGAAGAACAACTTATACAGTAACAGTATGAATTTTCTGCTCATATTGGAACAAACGCACATTAGTATCCGAATAAAAATAAAATGCGTGAATCATGCAAAACATAATCATTGATAATAATATATTTAAAAAAAAATTGTGAATGGTACATACCTGCATGGTTTACACCATTGACTCTGGTGATCTAATCCATATCTTGCTCTACATTTTTTCATACTGTTACCTAGAGAAAACAGATTCGATTAGAAGTTGATTCGAAAAAAAACAAGACATGCTCTAATTAAGACAACAACTGTATGTATTCAAAACTACAAGAAATTAAAGAAAATTCTACAATAAGAATAAAATAAAAAAATATATTTCTGAATATCAGAGAACAATAGCATGCATAATTTAAAATATCTAGGTCTAGAAGGTAATATGAATGCATATTTAAAATTGAAGATAACTGACGAATCAAATACCAACAACCTAAAGTGCACCAATTGCAAAGAATAAACTACAACTAAAATATCTAAAAATCAAAGTGAATATTTAAAGAGCTACCTACATACTTGAATAACTTGGATGAAGAAAATGAATTGACTATCATCCATGTTATTTTTGTCAGTGAGGGTAGGATTCGTGTGGGATTCATCAACACTCAGTAAGTTGGTAGATCATCCACATACCCTCAAGCTATGGTGCTAAACGTCTTGCAAGTTTGTGCATGTACAATAAGAGAGATGTTGCTCTAGATGTACATGTGCAAACTTGCTAGATAGTCTGTGCATATGGCTTGAGAGTGTGTACTGCTTCAAGTGATCGATCTGTACACCAACGGTGCAAATGAGGTTTGAAGGAAGATAGAAGGATTAAGGAATGATAAGGAAGAAGGTCATGCAGGAAATGACAACCGTGCATACGTGATTCCGTCCGGGGGGCTTAAGACTACTAGATCTTCGAGGTACCGTAACTACAACCTACTGAACTAAATTGAACTTCTTATCTGATTCGACCAGAAAGATCTAGGAGTCTAGGGGTGGGCGCGTAAAAGCGAAGCCTTCTAGATTCTAGTTCCATTGATCAACGCCTGGATGCCCCCTGGCGGCAGAACAGGTCGCGGTGGCCGGCTAAATAAACCTCGGTAGTACCCCAAACATGCAATAGAAATATAGAAAAGGTACGACTCGTAAATTACTGCTACAGCATATCATACACATTGAACCCATACGGATCATCTAGGGAAACCATAGTGATTCCTTAATGACATACTGAAGGTATAATTGCATTTTTAGATCTGGTTGAAGGTTTGTGCTGTAGTATTTACATAGAGATAGGTAGGTTCTTTAGATTTAAAGTTATAATAGCTGTTGCTGTGTGGGATCGCAATGGGTTTAATGTGTATGGACGAGCAGTAAGTCGCGAGGATTGCTACCTCCGTCTTGGGGGTCTTGCTTGCGCTTCCTCTTCTTGCCACGAGTGGCGTTGGCGCGGGACGACCAGTCCGGGTAGAGCTGCATGTGCAGCTGTCGTTCGCGCCTAGCCAGCTCATAGTACTTGGCCTGTTCCTCACGGCCCAGTGCGTGCCACTAAACAAAACAGAGTCAGCTACGTCAAGCTCCGGCTGGCACCAAGAAGCCAAGCGCAAGATGCTTGGCCATTCCCCGTATTCCACAGTCCAAAAACTTTTTTTTTGTCGTACGATTAAGTGAATACAGTGAGTGATCCCGTGTTTTTGGACTTATGGATGCTTGAAACCATGCGTACACAAGACGAAAAGGTGTCGTGGAGCGTATTCGGCATTGATGAGTGTGAACTTGGTGGCTGATTTGAGTGGAGCGTATGAAAATACTATTGTTATTGGCATGTTTAGTTAAACTGGTATTATTTTATGAACAAGCGAGTTGTCGAAGTTTTATATTTGGTTACTAAAATGAATGTTTTTTGCTATGTCAGGTATGCTATGAGAAGAAGTTAAGCCCAGAAATATATGAGATGTCTCATGATTGAAGTAGATGAAGGAATGGAATGTTGAAAACTGAAAAGCATACACCACAGCAATTAAAAAACACATGTCAATAACTGACATGGATTAATTTGATTGCTTTTATGACTTTTTCATTGTATTATTTTCATTTATGCCAGAAGGACGAGTTAAAAACATAATGAACTTGTAAGAGTAAAATACCAAGGCCCCAAAAGTCACGTATTTTCTGACGAACGGACGATTAGGTAGTGTAAGCATGTACTAAGAACGCATGTCTACCTGCTAGTTTGGTTAGACGCCCAATGTTCAGGTATCAGGAAATCAAGGTACAGAAAAACATTTCTTATCTCGCGTTAATTCTCCAAGCTAGGTTTCACTTATATTTTGGGCAATATCATCAAAAAATAAAACTCCAAAACTCCCAGACACTTTCCATCAGCCGTAATGCTTCGCAGACGCTTTGAAGCTCGCAAAATAATGACTCAGCTGTACGGTAGTTCTGATGCAGCATCAGAATTCACGTGAAGTGAGTAATCAGTTTGGGAGCTTCAAAGCGTCTGCAAAGCAATACGGCCGACGAAAAGTGTCTGGCAGTACTGGCCTTTCATTTTTGAGGGTATTTCCTAAAATATAAGAGGAAATCAGCTCGTACAATTTACGTGAGATGAGAAATGTTTGCGTGTACCTTGATCCGAACTAACTAACTTAATCGTACACATTCCGTTAGTCAAAAAGTACGTGACGTCTGGTGGTCCTGATATCTTGTACCATGTTATGTATAGTATAATTTTGACAAAAGCTAAAACTTTGACGTACGGTACAGCCGACAAATCAGCCGCCATGTTCACACCAAAAAGTCGTCGGTGTGGCGTTCGGTGGTATCTCAAGCGTCCAAGTACCAGAGCGGGGATTGACCAAGCAGGAAAAAAAACGATGCCGAACCCGCGACCTGCCAGCACGACGACCCATTCTGCCCACGGAGCGCGTATGCACATGGGGCGGAGTCGGGGAATACCCTGGCTGACGACACGCACGCACACTCTCTCCCAACACAATAATTATTAATAATAATATTATCATCACGCTTTCTGTGCAAAAATCAGTACCTCCCGATTCGATCGGCGTTCGTTCTTTCTTTCGCTTCTTCTTCTTGGTGCCGTAACCGTAATTGTCCCGAGCGCTCCAGCCTGGATACAGCTGCATGTGCAGTTGACGTTCCTGTCGGGCCTTCTCGTAATACTTGGCCTGCTCCTCGCGGCTCAGAGAGTGCCACTGCGTATGCATACAGTTATAACCTCGGCTTAGCGCCCGCTTCCCTTAAATAATCTCTCTCATCTCTTTTTCTCGCCCTCTTTCATTCACAAGTTTGGCAGGGCTGATATCGAGAAAATGCATAGACAATCTATTCTTGAAAATTTATTTAGAGGCAGGTACTCACTGAGACATCGCAGTGTGTCCCCGAATAAAGACGTTATACCCTCAGAGTAAGAAATAAACATAAAAATCAATTTCAAGCGGCTAACCGGTCATCATTTCGGTTAACCAATTGCATTCAATTTGAATGGAATTGGTTAACCGAAACAATAACCGGTTAGCCGCTTGAAATTGATTATAGATGCCCCTACGTGTGAATAGTACCGCATTGCAATCAACCAAGCATTTAAGTGAGATGTAAAGCATTTCACTGCCACACTGGGGTGAAGTAAAGAATTGGTTAGATTTGCATTTCCCCAATTCCTGAATATAATACAACATTTTCATAATTTCGCTTTAGCTTCAGCCGTTCATATCAGTGTAGGGGAGTGGTAAACCAATTATCTCAATACGGAATAAACATACGCCACGTTTTCGCAACGCCAGAAGTTTGTTCGCGCGCATAAACAGCTTCTACTTGGCTGCATAACAAATGCGTGAAGGCAACTCTAGGTTTACTTTTTACTCTGAGGTTGTACCTAATTCAATGTTGCGCACTATAGTCAACCCAAAATCATCTGTGTATGTTAATTGAGACATGCTTCTCTCTGTATTTGCTTTGAGTAGATGTACAATGAGAGAACTGGACCAGAAAAGGCCAGATAGCTCGCCCGTATGAAATTATCAAATTTTTAACACCAGTGCCGAATTCGAATTTAGTCATTGCCTTAATCCCAACGCATCGAAACTGAAAACTCTTTTAAGTGTGGTAAATTGTAGTAATTTTATTGTTCTTGTTTTAACCATCTACAAGATCAATAAATATGCGCACCGAGGAGAATATTGCTGCTTTAGCGCGAAAAGTTTCAGAAGACGCTTATACCGACAATCCAGCAAGTATAAAAGCATATTGTTAGAAGCCAATATGCAACCCTCCATTGGCATTTGCTAGTAACCGATAATCTTGCTAATGAGAAACCAAAAAATAAGAATATGATTTCTCCGAATGTAAAATAAACCGAATAACAAAACAGATATAAATCTGAGAAAGTAGAAACTAAAATTCATTCATTCGAATAATTTTTTGATGAATTTGAAGAATATTGTCTATGCATTCATTTCGAAATTTGAAATAATATAAGAAACAATTTTTCATGTCAGGATATCTCTCCTGCCAAACCCTTCAATAATAACACTGAGGCATAAATTCTTATTGTGACAAGAACCATTATAAATTTGGTATTTCAAATAGACGTGAATTACGTGATTTGCTAGATTCTGACTTGATAAAGACTGCTTTCAAGGACAGACGCAATTTTTATAATTGAAAAAACAAAAAAAATATTTAGTCAACAAGTTATTGCTCAAACTCATTGAATAAATCTGGAGTACTAGAGTAGAAAACATTTTATTTATTCATAGACGTGATAGGAAGAAAAACAGCTCGAAATTGAGAATTTCCACTGAAGTTCCCAGACTATCTAAAAAATGGTGATCTACGGATCTCAAGATAAGTTATATGTATCATCGATATTGTTAAATTTCTTTTTAATGTCACTTTTATAGTTGAAATTTCGTATTCATTTGTCTGAAATAATTACAACACTACTACAATTATTGTAGTAGGAATTCAAATATAAATTCCAAGTGAGTTTATTCTTTTCTAGTTCACAACAATAACTTATCAAGTTGTCATGTTTCATTACGTTTTAACTTTTTTCATTTTATATTTTTACTTTATTACTTTTCTATATGGTTCTTGTATAAAAGACAGAAGTAAGTTTATGGAAGTTGGTTGTTTTATGCCTCAATGTTATTATTCACTCATTCGCACATCTTCGTACGTAATACGTAAAACTTCTTACCCTTCTACCAAGGATCTGGTTGATCGCGGCACTCTCTTTGAGAGTGCATTCCGCCACAACTTTCGCTCTCATCTCTTTCATGTACAACATGAACGCATTCAGGGGTTTTTTGATATGTGGTTTCTTCTTTTCACCATTCGTTTCCGGATTGTTCTTATCCATATTGTTCTTCTGATGGTCCATTTGCCTGAAAACAATATCGAAGAATAAGACATAGAACTAGCTGGGAATAATAGTCATGGTATATTTTCTAGCGAACAAGTTGTCACTGGTTGTAGGCTATGGAAACTATTTAGACCTCAGATACATTAGGAAAATAGACTTTGTCAGATGTAAACAGAGCTAAAAATGAGGAAAAGGTCTATATTTTTATTCCCCCTTCCTGGCTGTTTATAAACATAAACCTAACTTTGGGTATTCTTATAAAGGGTTTTCCAATATAAGAGGTGTTATTTTGAATAGCCCGCTATTTCGGTAGATGTCATATTTGAAGCTGTCATTTTTTGACATTTGACAAGTAGAAACTACGCCATTAATAAAAATGAAACGATACACGCTTCAAGAACGCATTGAATTTACTGAAATTCACTATAAAAATGGTGAAAATTTGGCAGAGACAGTTCGTAAAACTCGAAAATTTTTGGGTCGTCGTGAAGCACCTTGTCGGGCCGCAATAAAGAAATTGGTGGAAAAATTCGAGCTGTTGTGACAAGTTTGTGATGTGAAGAATAAAACCCGTGCACAACCGAGAATATTGCTGCTGTAGCCGAAAGTGTTGGAGCAACAGTTACGATGATAAGATTGCGCTATCGAGAGATGATTAATGGTTTTTTATGGCCAAAATTGGATAGTATTAATCTGGACAACGTTTACTTTCAACAGGACGGCGCTACTTGCACACAAGCAACGAAACCATTGATCTTTTGCTGGAAAAGTTTCCGGACCGTGTTTTCTCTCGAAGAGATGATCACAATTGGCCACTGAGATCTTGTGATTTAACACCTTGCGAATTCTTCCTTTGGGGCCACGTGAAAGAGAAGGTCTACGCCAATAGCCCAGCGTCAAAACCTCAAAGATGGAATTTCGTGAGGCTATGGAGGACATAGGGCAGCCACTTAGCGATTTGGTTATGAAAAATTTCATAAAAAGGATATGGTCCTGTAAGCGTGGTCGTGGTGTCATGTGATGTTATTTTCCACTATTAACGGCATAGCTTCTTCTTCATAATGAAATAAACATCCGATCATTTATATCGAAAATGACATTTTTCGTTGAATATCAAAATAACACCTCTTAGTGGAAAACCCTATACATTGGGTAGTATAAGCACTATTTTGACTGATGTATTGAAATTCTGGAAGCTGTGTGGTGTCGCATGTGCCAACACTATAGAACATAAACATATTCGAATGCGACTTTTAGAGCGTTTGCGAAAAGAAAGAGTGGATTTTGTAGGTCCAAAAAAATTGTGAGAAAGAGCCAGTTTGCAGAGGAAAAAAAGTGTTTTCATCCAGATGATGCACCTTGTTGAGAGAGCTTTTTGACAAAACCTTAGATCCATGATTGATTATAGATTATAATCTTGTGGAAATAAGTGTATTGATGTCAAAGTGTATTCGAAACCATAAAATTGTGTTTTTTTAATGAACCGCGAAGCTTATTGACCAATCAAGTAATAAGCAACACTATGTGCTGGAGAATGAGTTTCATTGAGTTCTAAGTGTTTTTGACACACTCCAGATGGACTCACCTCTCCGAAAAATCTCTTTGTTCTTCCTTATCAAACTTCCCGTTCATTTCGTTCTTGATCAACGCGTCGAAAGTCACCGGGAACTCGTAGCTCGGATTCGACTTTTTCTCGAGTAAATTGTTTAAAATCCTGTTGTTTTCCGGCTTGTTGCTCTTGCCCACCTCGTAAGATGGCGGCGTCTGCATCGACAGAGTCTGTTGTTGCAGAAAATTGAGGTACGAATTGCGCTGACTCTCCATGATGGAGTTCATGTACCAAGCGGCGAGAAACTTGTGCTCGTAAAAACGATCGGCGTAATCTCTGTACTCCGAGGTGGCCGCGAGGTTCTTCGGACCGAAGTCGCTCAGCTTGTTCACGTCGTTCAGGATCAGGTCCTGCTCCGGAAGGTGTTTTTGTTGAAACGGTTGCGACCTTCTTCGCGATTCAGGTAGTGCTTGAGCTGTTGAGCAGCGTCCAGGTTGTTTGGGTTGAAGTTTCCCGTTTCGTTCTTGTAGCAATTCGCGAAATAGTCTTTTTCGCACTTTTTTTTCAGCGAGAGGTCTTCGGGGGTGTCCTCGTTTTTGTTCGGATTGGAGGTTATTTCCGGCGTTGGTTTTACATTTTTTTTAGTGTCGATGACTGTGAATGGCGCTACGATGGCTATAGGCATCTTTTTAACCGTTAAGTTCAAGGGTTCTTCCATTGTGTTATCCATGGTTTAACCCAGAAATTCACTTTAGTTGAAGTATTATTTTAGGAATGTTTTTTGTGACTGTTTCATATTATTTGGAGAGAGGCCTAGCGAAATTGGATTTCTCATTGAAATTTCCATATCCTGATAATTTTTTGAGATACAGTGGAACTTTTGCGAAAGCGCAAAAAAGTTCGTTATAAAGAAATTTCGTCATACAGAATTTTTTTTCTATAGTCGGCAAAGTCGCGGTCGACTTCACTGATAAATTTAAGTTATCATTCAAACTTGAGCACTGCCTTATAAACATTTTCACACTAGCGTAATGGTTAGATCAAGACCAAACAGCCAGGGGTGTTTCTAAAACTGTTTCAGGATTTCTCTGACCGCCATAATGATTTAGTTTAAGGTCGTTATTTATTACGTACGTCCGGAAAAATTTCGGAAAAAACCCACCCTTATATCTTCTTACCAATTCCCATTCAAAGAATGATGTTCTTTGAATATTTCGTTATAGAGAGAATGTGCCCCGTTTTAGAGGGTGTTTTTATTATGGAATTTGGATACAAGGTGTAATGTCTTATACGAAATTCGTTATACAGACGTTCGTTATAAGGAAGTTCCAGTGTATACTTTTTATTTCATATATTTCGGGAGAAGTCTATCTCAAGGAATACTTTGAGAGATTTGACCAAATGCATTAAGTACTTATATTTCTTCAGTAAATTATATAATTAGTGTTTTAGTGCATTGAGATATGTTGGTTCGCAGGTTTGTTTACTGTGTCATATCTGATGATTTCCAGAAAAATATTTTTTTAGAAAAAGTGGATCCTCAGAAAATCATATCGATTATCCGTTTTTTTATTATTAAAATCATCAATGAGTTGGAGAATTCAAACGATCAGAATTGGCGGTAAAGAGAAGAAAGAAAGTTATGAGAAGAAATGAAGAGTTCCAAGTGATAATGATTCTTGAGTGAAGTTGATAACGTTGGAATCAAGTTCATTCAAAAGCGTATTTCAAAAACTATTCAAGATATTAACATGATTTCGAAAAAGATCATTATTGTTGTTTAAAATAACGGTTTGAGTTGAAAAAAGGATGTCAATCAAACATCTTCTATATGAATCCAGATCTACTGACAGTATGCGTATTGACGAAAAGGTAATATAAGTATTCGCTTCATTTTAGTCTGTTTTGTACATTAGATATTCCACAGCTGAAGGAAAATGAACCATTGTTTTCCCGTCTTAACGAAAATTATCGTTATAAATTAACTCGAATCAGGATGTAGAAATTGAACAAGAGAAAAACAACACAAGAAACAAGAATTTTTCGAAATTCGATTCGAAAATTACATGAACACTTTCCACGATCAAGAGTATCAATCGGGACATAAACCACTTCAAGGAACTACCTCACATCCACCGACACAACCGTTTAAATTAACCCTAAAGATTCACAGCTCAAACCCGAAAATTCCCCACACCGATTACCGAAAAAAAAACCGAAAATTCATCGGAAAACCGGTCGTTTGCGGACGTTCATCGTTCGACGATTTAGGTCAAACGGCACCGTCATCACTCACTCAGGACGAAAAAGCCCGTTTTAAACGGTCTGGAAGAGAACCAAGCGGGGTAGCAACGTGCGGATAGAGGAACCGGGCAATAAACAGCCGTAATACCGGGAGAGATACGTCCCGAACAGAGAGAGAGATTCAACAAGTTTTTTATTCGTCGTTTATCACGGGAAAATCAATATGAATGGCTGTGCCGAGCGCTCGCTACCCTTTGTTTGGGTTCAATCGGGAACAGACCAAACAGACGTCCGGGGTGCACGTGTGCGATCCGGGATCTTTCGGTGGATTTTTCGCGGAAGATGTCGGAGGTCATCTGGAGCCTAGATGAGCGATTCTTGAGGAGACCCGGATATTAGGGACGTAGTGCTCTGGCTCGACACGAGGAGGACGTTGTCCCGCGAACGACGACGCAAGACTTGATGGATGACATAATATTTCGCTTCATCATATTCATTCGCTATCGTCTCTCCTTCTCCGCACGCGCCCCCGTTTATGGATGTACCGGGTGTACTCCATGTTACTTTGTATGCACACAATATCCAGATGCAACACTAAGCCTCATAATCCAAGATACAATGACCAGGTATTATTTGACGAACGAAATGTGGACGATTAAGTTATTTGTTACTATGTACCTACTAAGAACACCCAACCTTCTAGCTTGGTTAGACGGGAAATTTTCAGGTTCATTAAAACATTACCTCGCGAAAATCCTCCAAAGTAATTTTCACGTATATTTCAGGCGATATCCTGAAAAATAAGTCATCAATACTCTCAGACACTTTCCTTCAGGCAGCTTGCCTTGCAGACGTTTTAAAGTCAGGTAGACATGTAGCATCATTAACACTACTTTATCCGTCCACATTTCGTTCGTCAGAACGTGGTGGATCTAAGATCTAACTCTATCATGAAGTAAGGGACAACGTGATATGGAATGGGTCAATTATCTTGATGGCTTGACGTTCAGTCAATGAGAGAGAAGTTCGATTCTCCTCGTCAGTTTTACTACGCTCTCGTTGTGCTTTCCTGTCCGTTTTAGAATGTAGTAGTGAAATAGGAATTTGCAAGATATGCTTCTCGCCTATCTTTGTTTGGGTTCGATCAGGAACAGACCAAACAGACGTCCGGGGTGCGCGTGTGCGATCCGGGATCTTTCGGTGGATTTTTCGTGGAAGATGTCGGAGGTCATCTAGAGCCTAGATGAGCGATTCTTGAGCAGGCCCGGATATTAGGGACGTAGTGCTCTGGCTCGACACGAGGAGGACGTTGTCCCGCGAACGACGACGCAAGACTTGATGTCTGACATAATATTTCGCTTCATCATATTCATTCGCTATCGTCTCTCCTTCTCCGCACGCGCCCCGTTTATGGATGTACCGGGTGTACTCCATGTTACTTTGTATGCACACAAGATCCAGATGCAAAACTAAGGTTTCATAGTCCAAGATACCATGACCAGGTATTATCTGACGAACGAAATGTGGAATATGTTACTATGTACTAAGAACGACTACCTTCTTGCATTGTTAGACGAAAAATTTTCAGGTACATAAAAACATTACCTCGCGAAAATCCTTCAAGCTAATTTTCACGTATATTTTAGGCGATAAATAAATTATTAATACTCCCAGACACTTTCCTTCGAGCAGATTGCCTTGCAGACGTTTTAAAGTCAGGTAGACAAGTAGCATCAAAATTTAGGTGACGTTAAGTCATTATTTTGGGAGCTTGAAAGTCTCTGCAATCACGATAAGTGTCATTCGCCTCATTTCTGAGGATATTGCCTAAAATATACGTGGAAATCAGCTTGTAGGATTGACGTGAGAAAATGTTTTCATTTATATTGATAACCTGATACCTGAAAATCCGTTTAACCAAGCCAGAAAGTAGGCATGCTTCTTTAGTAGATACCAACACTATTTAACCGTCCACATTTCGTTCTTCTGGTGGATGTAGGATCTAACTCTATCATCCTCATTACACTCAGCTCACTTCTACGGCAGGGAGCAGGGAAGTGGGCACATTGCCATTCGTGTAGCTATACGCTCTCTGAATTGGCGGTTTTTCGTTTGGAAAACAAACGACCGGCAGGGTGAACAGCTGTAAGTGATTATACTTGAGTAGGTTCCTGTGGAATTTCTTTGTCTGTCGTTGCTGAGGGAAATGTTGAGACAGAGTGTAAATGCTCACTGCCTTGGATACTGCTGCAGAAGTATTTCGGGAATTATTGCCGACAACGCGAGCAGCAATTGCAAGGGCTGAGTGTAATTGAGGCTTATCTGAAGTAAGGGACAACGTAATATAGAATGGGTCAATTATCTTGACGCTCGACGTTTAGTCAATGAGAGGGATGTTCGGTTCTCCTCGTCAGTTTTACTACGCTCTCGTTTGTGCTTTTCTGCTAGTTTAGTATGTAGTAGTAAAATTGGAATTCTCCATGGTGTGCTGCTCGCCTGCCTTTGTTTGGGTTCAATCGGGAACAGACCAAACAGACGTCCGGGGTGAGCACGTGTGCGATCCGGCAAATGCCCGGAATTTTCAGCGGATTTTTCGCGGAAGGTGTCGGAGGTCATCTCTAAAATTTAATCTAGATCCTAGATGGGCCCGGATATTAGGATCGTAGTGCTCTGGCTCGACACGAGGGGGACGTTTTCCCGCGAACGACGACGCAAGACTTGATGGATGACATAATATTTCGCTTCATCATATTCATTCGCTATCGTCTCTTGCTTCCTCTCTTTCTCCGCACGCTCCCCGTTTATGGATGTACCGGGTGTTTTTCACGTTAGTTTCTATGCAAAGTTTTTGCACAGAAGCGTTAAGAATAATCAAACAATCAACAGAAATATCTTTTTCTGAAATATAAAAGGGGGCAAGCTCCACCAAATACATTTTAGAGACGCCAAAACCACAGATCAAATCATGTGATCAAATTCTGAGATGTGATTGGCACCTCGAATTCACCCCTCATGAACACCTTGCTTGAGCTTTCGAACATGCCAACATAAAAACTCATAATTAAGAAGATGAAAATCTTTTTATTTCATTAGCAAGAAGAAATCTGACAGAAAGAAATAGATACACGAGTATTCAACATTGAAATTACCTGAATACGCGAATATATGTACCTAATTTACTTACCGCATTAATTCAAATAGTTTTGAATCGATCTAGAGGAAGTAATGTTCAAAATGCTGGGAATGAAAGGGTTCTTATTTCGCCCTCGGAAAAGATTGAGTTCGCTCAATTTTTTAGTGAGAAAATTCACAGAATATTTTCATCCTCAACATAATTTCGAATTTCTTCTCACGACATCTAGTATGAAAAACGAAACGCAGTTAGTATCACAACTTTATTATATTTGTTCCATGAGTCGTTCTTTCAATAACATTATTTTATGACTTTATGCGATATAAAAGCCTCTACCCAATGAAACACAATTGAACACTCTCAGCTATCAGGAATTTGTAAACTGGCGAATGCGCAGGTCTCATTCGAGGGCCGCGATTAATTGATGGCGCATTCGCCATTTTGTAACACGAGCGTATAAATTCCAAATTTTTTGCAGAACAAGTTCACCTTTGTCAACGTGTTTATTGTCTTCTGCCTGATAATATTATTATAACAATATGATAAAGGAGCCGTTAGCGCACGCGCAATATGCTTCAGACAGGATGTGCAGCGGAACGCAATTTACAGAAAATGGTATGAGATAGTTTTGTTAACAAGAAAAATTCTATAAAATGTTAATATCTAACGTTATCAAACCCTTTGTGGATTGGACTTGGTAATTATTATTTTCCTACTGCTTCCATTACGAAGATTTAAAAAATTTGAGAACCTCATTCGTCAATTTGTACCATGGAATAAAGTTGATTTATTTCGAATATTTGTAGTTTATACACAATAAATTTCCAAAATTGCCACAAATACATGAAAGTATATCTATCTGAACCGTTCGAGCTCCAACAAACTAAAATCGAATATTATTCTCTTACAGAAAATGATCCTAGAAAATAGAAATTGAGTCTTATAGTCTGAAGGCTTCGAATTGTTTCTGGGAATAAGAATATTACCTTTTATTTTGTCTAAAATTTAGCAAATTTCAAATTTTGGGTGGAAATAATCTCAAACCACCATAAAGAACACGTAGACCTATAAATTGAATTTTGTCCGTCAGTCCGCCAACATCATAACGAAATATAAAATGAATAGATGTTCAAAGTAATTCGAAGTTTACCGTAACATTTCACCGAATGGTTCTGAAGACTACATAATCTAAAAAAAACAAGTAACATTTGATCAGTACCTAAATATTTGATAACCAAATATTTTGATAGAATTCAAAATATATACATATGAAAAAATAGATTCATGGCCAAAAACTCAAACACATTAAGCACTCAACGTAGTTTATACTTTCTTAGCCGTAATAGAAATGTGGAAATATTCAGGATCTTCTTGGGGTTCAAATTCAGATTGGTGAATTGAAAATAAAAAAAATTTATGGATATCAGTGATAACTCCTGAAGAACTAAAAAACGTTGTGAAATTGTATCAAAGAAGCCGAACTTCATACAAGCGCGAAAAACACGTGAAAATAGGGGTTGGGTTAGCACACATGTCGACGCGCGAACGTAATATTTATAACCTGAATGCGATAAGCGGCATCTTTGAACATGCCGACAGGAATATTTATGATAAGACTAGATTACGGCACGCTTGAACATAGTCATATTTATTTTAGGCTTGGTACGGAAATTCTACGGAAGGCTAGCAATATTTTAAATGCTTCTTGATTCCTCGGTATAAATCGTTGGGAGGCGCCGTATACATGAAAAAGGTACGAACTATTTCTAGTCGTGCTTCAAGTTTTGTTCTTTCGGTATTTTTTGGCGCCCCTGCAAATCTTGCACCCGTGACAAGTGCCACCTTTGCCACGCCCTAGATACGGCCCTGCTTAAACGTCCGTTTCGTAGTGTGAATACAAAGCAAAAGTTACGTCCTAATCTTCCAACAAGCCTTCCTAACGACACAAAATATGCGCAAACGGTCATTTCGATGCATTGCGCATAAAAAATACGTTAACTCTAGACTGAAATATTTACGAATAAACACGGAGTAGGTAGCATTTCGCAAAGAAGGTATGAAAGCTATTCCGCTCGAAGCGACGACAATAGATCATAAATAAATACAGAGAATGCCGAAGTCGGTAAAAATGCAGTTATACGAGCGTCGGCATTCATCTGAAGGCTACGGGTCTGGCGGCACCGACTGTCGGCAACATCAAAGGTAGCAGCGGCACAGATGAGTCAACATTGCGTAGTATCGATCATTAACGTTCTATCTTTAGCTCAACTGAATATATAAAACTGCGTCGACAATATGGCGGACTTTGGAGATATCTCATTTGTTTAGCGGCTTCCTTTCATCTTATTCAACTTACTACGCAGATTGAACAAAACCGTTATCTTCTAACCAGGTAATGCCGAAATCTGGGAGCAGGTCAATTCCAAGAATTCCTTGATAAATCCTAAATATATAGCTTTAAAGAGAAGAAAAGAAATACACCTACCCATAATAAACGAAAGGCTCGTTGAAAGGTTTAACATCCTCTTCTTCATCGTAATATTCTTCTTCTGAAAAATTCTCCTCGAAAGGCTCGAAAAAATCTATATTTTCCTTCGTATCCAATTCTACGTCCTCAGTTTTTATCTGTTCCAACCCTTTAGTGCTCGCTTCTACCCTTCTGCAATATTCCAATATTCTATCGATTCTCAGATTCTTTATTTTCATCAAGCGATTTCTAATTTCTTCATTTCTTATCCCGAAAACTAGTTGATCTCGCAACATTCTTCCAGTGAAATCCTCCTGTTCGCTGCAAAAAAAATCGCAGAGGTTCGCCTGTTTTTCAATTCTACTAAGGAAGTCGTCTATAGATTCGTTCTCTTCCTGTACCATAGCTCGGAACTTGGATGTTTCTTCTAGGGTGTTTTTTTCTCTGGAGAAATAGGTGTCGAATGCGTTTAGTGCGTTCTCAAAACTCTTTTGCTGCCAGCTGTTGAAGAATTGGAATATATCGAAGCCTTCCTCGCCAAGACAATCCATCAAAATCGAAAATTTCACATCGTTGTCTTCCATGGGTTTGTCCCCAAGAAGTTTTTCAAAATCCTCCCTCCACTTCAACCAATCGCTGTACTTGAAATCGTATCTTAACGGCATTTTGATGGTATTGTTGATGGATTTAAATTCAATACAGCTGTTCGTTTGAGGTTAGCATTTTTATTGACAGTTATTTTCAAATGATTTTTATTACTTATCTCTTTAATCGGTATATTCCCTTGAGTTCGGTTAATTTCTCCTCAAATCTTTCTGTCTTCTGTCTGTCAGTCATCCAAATCATCTTCATTAGGGCTGGAAGGATCATGTTACCCAACACAAAATATAAACTTCACGATAATCACAGAAACAAGTCAACTTTTCCAAATTGATACAAATGGACTATCGACCACAGCGAAGAACGCGATCAATGTTTTCTCTCGTAGAGCAGACGCGCAGTTGGTACGACTGCAACGCTCAAACTATTTTACTCTGCAAGGGATCTGTATTTTCGAGCAGTCTCCTCCTACCTTCACTTGCGCAAGTGCACGAAACAAGGCGTTTCCGCATCTCAGAAGCAGATTTCTACCATATTCTGGGTAAGCTTCTCGATAAAAAGTGCAGATGGAGCTACTACGATATACATGTATATATGAGAATTTGACATTTGTAAAACTTGATCTGTGTTCTTGATGAGATTCTACTTGTTACTAATCTATGATGTCGATGGAAGTGGAAGCCATTCGGCAATGTTTGATAGGTGATGTAGATGAGCTAGTGTCAATTAAAACAAATTGAACATGATCATATTGAAGAACAATTCAATATCTGGAACAGTTGTTGCATCCGAATATTGCGAAACTAAGTGTGAGTGCCAATAAGAAGTCTAGTTCTTTATTCATTATGTCAACACTTTTGCTATTACTTGTCTTCATGTCTTCCTGTCCTGACTATGTAATTACATTGTAAACATAATTATCAAGAAAAGAGATGCTGGTGAATTTGACGCTAAAATTTGGCTCGAGGTCGCTTTGTTCTAACCTAATATCAATAATGTTTTTGTTTATATTTGTTGAATTCGTTGTCTGATATATTTTTTTTAGAATAGGTAACGACTATTTGTGTAAGATTTAATATATTTTCTGCTGGCCTTATGATGACTTTATAGCCGATAGTATAAAACAATAATAAATTTAGTGTGTTTCATTTCACAAACAGGTTTGAAAATTCACATCGGTCTACGCCAATTAATAGCCCAGCGTCGATTCAAGACCTCAAAGATGGAATTCGTGAGGCTATCGAGGACATAGGGCAGCCACTTTGCGATTTGGTTATGGAAAATTTCATTGAAGGATATGGTCCTGTAAGCGTGGTCGTGGTGGTCATTTGCCTGATGTTATTTTCCACTATTAACGGCATAGCTTTTTCTCTATAATGAAATAAACATCCGATCATTTATATGAAAAATGGCATTTTTCTTTGAATATCAAAATAACACCTCTTATCCTGGAAAACCCTTACTTTTAGCGTGATACCCACATGAAGAATTCAAATATTGTAATAGTAGGTTTGTTCCAACTCAAGAATTGACCGTACAATGATCGTCAGGATTCTGCGCAATAGATAAAAATGTGTTCCAACTGAAAATGTATCGTTTGAGAACGGTTTCGTTTTTGTTCCATCCTGCTTCGGGACCGTGAGTGGGACGGTTTTGTGATCGTCATTTCGATCCCTGGTCTGGAGCAAGTACTGTTTGGACGGTTCTTGTACGGTCAAAGTTTAGACGTGCGCATAAGATCGATTACTAACAGTTTCGTGACCGTCAAATTACCGTACAAAAGTCAGCTGTTGGAACAAACCTAGTATCTGACGAAATTATTGGAATAAGTTAGAATTGAGTTCAACTGCTGCCGTTCAATAGGATGAATCTGCATTCTCCAAATCTCCTGAAGATGTCGCGTCAGAACGACAAATAATAAATATGCCAATTATCCAAACATTCCGTTAGCATCGATGTTTGTTTTTAATTCCAGCGCTATTTGTCCGATACGTCACTGCGTAATTCCCTTTAAAAGGACCCCCAATTATCCCCGGGGATAATTCTTTAAGGTGCACCCGGCCGAAAGGAGACGGTCAAAAGAGTATTTTTCTAATTTATTCCCGTTTAATTTTTTTCGCCGATCACTTTGATCCTAAGCTCTTCCAATTAATTTGTCGAGAGATACAGTTTGCTCATTCGTATCCGCATCTTCAAAGGGAAGGAAACCTGGAGACTGATACCCAATTAGGTATCTCATAATTCATGATTCCCGAGGCAGGAAGGTGTCTTTCAATGGACGATCATGCGTGTGATTGATTTTTTGGTCTTTTATTTGCAGTTTTTACTTCCCGATGCTTTGATCGGGAGATCCTAATTGATACAATTCTACCAGGAAAATCCTCCTGTTCGCTGCAATGAAAATCGCAAATATTCTGCAGTTATCCACTATTTTATCTATTTATTTTATTTTCATCGAGCGATTTCTAATTTCTTCATTACGTATCCCGAAAACCAGTTGATCCAGCAACATTCTACCAGTGAAATTCTTCTTTTCGCTGCAATGGAAATCGCAAATATTCGCCTGTTTTTCAATTGTACCAAGGAAGTCGTCTTTAGATTCGTCTTCTTGTACCATAGCTCGAAGCTTGAATGTTTCTTCTAGGGTGTTTTTTTCTCTGGAGAAATAGGTGTCGAATGCGTTTAGTGCGTTTTCGAAACTCTTTTGCTGCCAGCTGTTGAAGAACTGGAATATATCGAAGCCTTCCTCGCCAGTCGACAATCCATCAAAATCGAAATTTTCACATCGTTATCTTTCATGGGTTTGTCCTCAAAAAGTTTTTAAAAATCCTCCCTTCACTTCAACCAATCGCTGTACTTGAAATCGTATCTTAACGGCATTTTGATGGTATTGTTGATGGATTTAAATTCAATACAGCTGTTCGTTTGAGGTTAGCATTTTTATTGACAGTTATTTTCCAATGATTTTTATAACTTATCTCTTTAATCGGTAAAATCTTTCCGTCTTCTGCCCTTCAGTCATCCAAATCATCTTCATTATGATTTATGACTGGTAGGATCATTTTACCCAACACAAAATATAAACTTCACGATAATCACAGAAACAAGTCAACTTTTCCAAATTGATACAAATGGACTATCGACCACACCGAAGAACGCGATAGGATCAATGTTTTCTTCTTCTGGGCCTCTTCAGTACTGAACCCTATGACGACCTCAAGGAGTCCTATATTTCCATTCTGTATAGTCTTTCAGTTGGTGGATTAAAGGAGCACTCACTCACTCATTACATTCAGAGCTATCTATCTGCACTGAAGAAACCCAAAAGATCGAAACAGCCTCTGGATGTTCTGAGTGTCAGTTGCAGGAACGTCCATTAAAATTTAAAGGTCCATTAAACCCTTAATCCTCCATTATTACAAGGAACTAATGGAGGATTAAGGGTTTAATGGACCTTTATATTTTAATGGACGTTCCTGCAACTGAGCATTTATGATTTAATCTCTCTGCAGGTTCCTAAAACGTTCGGTGCGACGTTTATCTTTCAAACCTACACGAAAACTTCACACATAACCTCCCATTTGCCCCCTCTAACGCACACGTGGACAAATCGATGACTCATTAGTGAGCGGACATTAATTGAAGCCTGGAAAGATCAAAGGGCCTCGGAACGAGAAGAAATAACATAAGAATAATTATAAAAATGGCCCCCTCATATGGGAAAAGCGGACGCTGTCGTTGAAAATTACACCTTCCAACATTAGAACGGATTCGTATTGCTAATAGGATCCGTTTTCCTCCGTTTTCAAGAGGGTTGAAACGTCGCGTGAAAAGCGGATGAACACACAGCGTTCAAATGAAAACTAAACAAGAGTTTTCCCCGCTTCGCATCGGGAAAATGCGGAAATGCGAATGTTTTGACGCAGGGCCGGATCATGTCGAAGATATGTTTCGTTCGACGATTTGGGATAAAAAATGAACTGAATTGGATATCTTGTTACGGAAATATAAAGATTCTTCTTTTCAATATTCCAATTGAAAATTGTATGGTTCTTATAATGCAATCCTTTCGTGCATTAATATTCAGTATATCAATCTTCGTTCACAAAATGAATTTTTCACTTGAATTGGATATCTTGTTATGGAAATGTAAAGATTTTCTTTTCAATATTCCAATTGAATTTTCTATGGTTCTGTTAACACTATAGCCGCAATATTTTTTTTCGATTGGTTTTGTTTTGTCTGAAATATTGACGAACAAAGATTTTGAATTGCTATATTTTATGGAACATCTGAACGATTTGGCTGGTTAACGAACTTAACCGCCGCATTTGGGAACGGACCTCACCCTGAAATTCGCAAGTCTCTAGGACAATTCCTTCGAAAGCTATCGTGCTTACGACCGGCCGTACGATATAGCACTCGTTTCAGTAGAACGAGCGCTCACAAAAGAAGAAGTATAGTGAATGATGATCATTTATAAAATCACAAACATAGGAGTTATTAACGGACAACCTTCAAAAAACCCACAAAGACGTAACATCTTCCAGAGTACTCGCTGTTTCGGCCTTCTGGGTATCTTCAGCTCTGAATCGTATTACGACCTCCAGGACTTTAATATTTTATCGTATTAAAATCGGGTATCTTTTCAGTGCTTAATGTTAAATTTGTCGACATTGATATCTTACACTTTTTCACCTATAAGTGATTTCAACATAACTTTTGAATATTTTATTTCAGACAATATGAAGATGAAAGTTCGAATCGGCTTAACTTCATCTTCCTAGCATTACGGCGACTTTGAAATAATATTTTCATCGAATAAAATACAATATATCTCTCTTCACACAATGTTAAACGAAAAAAATTATAACAGTCTAATTGTTTTCGGTTAAAAACCGAAAAAGAAGTCTTATCGAAACTAGATTCATTATCGGCAAAATAACGAACGAAAAATACGCCGAATAATGGCGATCGGAAAGGCACCCGAAGCACAGCGGCCTTCGACGTCGCGACGCGAATTCCACCCCCTCTATTCGCAGACCGACGGCGGCGGAAGGCAACCCTTCGGCTCCTGAGAGAGATCCGGTTGCCGGGCAACGGCAACCGGCCAATGGCCGCGCCCTGCGGATCTTGGACTCTGCT
Source organism: Propylea japonica (assembly GCA_013421045.1). Classification (NCBI taxonomy): domain Eukaryota; kingdom Metazoa; phylum Arthropoda; class Insecta; order Coleoptera; family Coccinellidae; genus Propylea; species Propylea japonica. The sequence goes on from CM024239.1 coordinate 2,094,459, forward strand.
TTTTACATGGCCGCCAGCCGCCGTCATCAGATGGATATTGCAAGTGGCGGACAAGCGAGCGGAAACCAATTTAAATTCTGCCCCCGGGGCGCCCCCAAGGACGGACGCTGGATCGGACGCCGATGTCCCCTTCAAACGACATTCAAATTCGCTGAAAAAACGGAGAAATTCCGTAATGAGGGAGGATCGACGTCCCCCGGGGGCGGCGGGACCGGATCTAAGGTCTTTTCGGCTTTTTGGACGTTTCCTGAAGACGGATGGTTGCCGAAACGTCGATATCGAAAAAATGGCAACATTGCGAATAGTTCCTATTATTGTGAAGGGTGTAGGTTGCTAGTTATCTGAGTAATCAAAATAATAATATGCCGCAAGTAATTTGAGTCAATTCCAGACCGCGAGTGGCCAAAATCACCGAGCGAATAAAAGCCATTATACGGGAGTAGCATACTTTACTCTATCCACGACTACTGAAAATTTTTCTTGAAGATTTAAATATTTAGCGACCGTGACAAAACCTTTCTATTACAAGCAAGAGATAGGATAGTATAGAGTTGCCATCATTGAAATAAACGTGGTATCAGATGCGCCATATTACTACCACCTAACGTCAAATTTGACAACCGTTGAATTTTCTGGAGGAATTGTGATTCTTGCGCCTGTTTCTAGTTAAATTGTGATTCTTTCTGCTTAATAGTATATAATATAATGGTATCGTGCACCTTAAGGCTTTCTTCATGCAGAGAAGAGACAGATAAGAAGAAAATTAGAGGAAAAACATATACCAGGTAGGGATGAGACTGAACAGATCCGCATTCGAAATTTTTGCTAGTCTTTCTTGGTAATCTGATATTTTTTATGTGTTTATATTATCGCCTGAAGAAAAATTGTTTATTTGATATTCAATTATCTGGGTGAAATTTGTAAACAGAAAAAAATGGCAACTTGATTCAACCCTGAACGAATTTTCTGCCATATTGGTCTCCGACTTATCCCCGCCCAGTGGTACTATTTTTCCTTAATTATTATTATTATTATTATTATTGTTCCAATAAGAGTAGAGGTACTACAAATACCTATAAACTCAAACTTAAAAAAAATAACATTCGGAAACTAAAAACACAAATTATGGTTTACAATAAGAAAAAAAAAATTTAGGACGTATTATTGTCGAGGTTGGGTAATCCATCGGTCATATCCATTCTTGAAGGCGTTGGTGGAGGTTGCATCTACAAGATCACTCGGTAGACTGTTCCATAAGTGGAACACCCTATTTGTGAGGAACTGCTGTCTCTGAGGCGTGCGGAACTGTTCTCTTCTAAGCTTAAGTGAATGGCCCCTAAGGTGATTGTGGTTTCTGGAAAACAAGCGACGGATATCGTCGCTGAAATGATTGCGAAGGGCTTTGAAGGTAAAAATGATATCGCCTCTTGTTCTCCTGTCTTCAAAGCTTGGCAAACTGAAGAGTTGCAGTCTTTCTTCATAAGAAGGTCTAATGGGTCCATAAGGAAATCGAGTTACCCACCGTTGAACCGACTCCAGAAGAGCTGCGTCCGCTCGAGATGAAGGCCACCACGCTGGTCCTGCATATTCCAGAATAGGTCGCACATAATATTTGATTAATTTACTGAGCGTAGCATTGTTACAGCCGTTAAAAGATTTTGTAAGAATGAAAGCAGTCTGCTTTGCCTTGCTAGTAATATGCGCAATATGTTTGGACCACGAAAGGTCGGTCGTGACAGTGACGCCAAGGTCACACTGATGCGAAACAGAAGATAGGGTTTTACCATCAAGATGGTAGTCGAAAGATGGGTTTGTTTTGCCAATGTGTAGAACTGAGCACTTATCAATATTCAAAGGCAACAACCAATCAGAACACCACTGAACCAACCGGTCTAAATCCTCCTGAAGAGTCCTGTACGAAGAAAGAGGGTTGTTGTACAACTTCGTGTCATCCGCGAAGAGAAGGCAAGGGGATTTCAAAATACGTGGCAGATCGGATGTGTACAGGAGAAAGAGAATGGGTCCAAGAACCGATCCCTGCGGCACGCCTGACCCAACTGTTCTGTTGGATGAAGATAAAGCATCACCCACTTTTACACGAAATGTTCTGTTGGATAAAAAGGCTGAAATCCAGTTCAGAAGATTGCCACGAACGCCGAGATGCTCCAACTTTGAAATGAGACGCCTGTGCGGGACCCGGTCAAAGGCTTTAGAAAAGTCAAGATACAAAACGTCCACTGGAATGCCGCGGTCGTACGACTCAGTCCAAGCAGAGAGACCGGTTAGGAGATTAGTAAGAGTGGAGCGACCGGGAATAAAGCCGTGTTGCTCCCGCGGTATTATAGAGTGTTCCATAGCGAATTTGATAAGTTGGTCACAGATTATGCGTTCTAGAACTTTGGCGACTGATGAAACTAAACTTATTGGACGATAGTTCAATGGTGAGAGCTTATCACCCTTCTTGAAAATTGGCGTAACAGTAGCGGACAGCCAGTCACATGGAAGACAAGAGTCCCGGAGTGATTTGGAAAATATGATGGATAAAGGCACCGCCATAGCCTTAGCACAATATTTAAGTAAACGTGAGGTAATACCATCACGTCCAGGTGAGGTGTCAACTTTTAGCTCCAAGAGGTATTTCTCAACGGTTTCCTCATCAATCGAAACATGTGTCATCTCAGGAATAGTCCGTTCTGTTTGACAAGTTGGAATAGGTCCAGGTGGCTCTGAGGTGAAAGCTGAAGAGAAGACATCAGCGAGTACGTCCGCCGACTCCACAGGACTCCCACACATGTTACCATCCAGCCTCCTAACAATCGGTGCCCCAACTTTAGAATTAAGGAAGGATCTTACGTATTTAAACATCCGTTTAGGGTTTCTGGACGAGACCAAATTGTTCTCAAATGCTGCCTTGGATGACCTGATTTCCTTACTGACAAAGTTGGAAAGGTTACGATGATTTGTGTAGTCTGAATCAGCTCTTGTTCTCAAGAATCTCTGCCAGAGAGATTTCTTTCTTCTCACTAACGCCAAAATACGATCATCAATCCAGGGTCTCACAGGATTAAATTTGACTTGTTTTGTATACGTATTGGATGCAATAGCATTCTTAACCGTTGAGAGAAAGGTAGACCACACAACATTCATCTGATCGTCTGCAAGGATTAAGTTCCAGTTCTTTGATGATAGTTCAGCAGCAATACCTTCATAGTTCACCTTCCTTATGGTTTTGAGTTGCCTATTTTGGGGAGTGGGGACGTGTAACTGGATTTCAGTGGCCAGAGTTAAATGATCAGATTTTCCGAATGGTGCTAAATAACTAATCTCTGATACAGTGTCTGGGTCCGATGTAAAAAATAAATCTAATGTGGATGGATTCTGTCCGAGGCGATATCTGGTGGGATTCTCCACCAACTGATGAAGTGCTGAGTTGGAAACTATTTCTGCATAAGGAAAGGACGGGGAATTCACTGAAGGCAACTGAACTAAGGGCCAGGTAATATCAGGGCAGTTGAAGTCTCCTGTAATCAACAAGTTGTTGTATTCTAAGGATGACTGCCTCATGAAGTGAGCACAGCTTGAATCAGCAGAGCTGGGGCGAGGTCGGTAAATACAACCTACTAGCAAGGAAAAGCCAGGTTTTGTTATTTTTAGAAAAAGGTTGTCTATACCCGTCCAATCATGATGAATAATATCAACTCCAAAGGAAGCGGATATGTGTGAACTTACATAGATGCAAACACCCCGATAACCCAGACAGTCTAAGTTATCGTCGCGAAAGAGCCTATAGCCAGGGATGTCAAATATTGAATTTGGGATGGAAGGTTGTAGCCAGGTTTCAGAAATAAATATCAAGACTGGTTTATGAAGTTGGACATAAGAAAGTAGTTCTGGAAATTTTGAAGAAAGTGATTGTATATTAGTGTATACAATGGGCCAGCAATTAAGGGGTGCTAGTTTTTTGAATCTTTATTCTTATCTTCAGGTGGTAGTGATACAATAGTTGGGACTCCCTTGATATATTTGATAGTAATATCAGTATCCCCCAAATCCTGTCTTCTCTTGAGCTCCTCCCGGACCGCATTCAGCGTAGAAATCTGTGCTCTAGTTTTATCATCCTGTATTCTTATGTTGTGATATTTCTGGTTGCCTTGTAGGGAAGATTTATTTCTCAGTATAGTTGAAGCTATTTCAGGGTTGGAAAAAGTAAGTTTGGTCCAGCGTGGTTTTGTTTTGTCTTTTGACGGAATTCTCATGGTGTTTGCTAAATATCGACTTGAGTTGGGAGAAATCAAGTCGACAATTTCACCAACAACAAGCTGATCATCATTATCCTCTCTTTCGGGTAGATTGGTAATGATAAGATTGAAAGATTTCTTCACCCTATCCAAGATCTCAGGAAAATCGTCAGCCGGAACATCTTTTCGATCATGAGATAATGTTGACTCCACATTTTCTATCCTTTCAGCAATTGATGATATGTTGTTAGAGAGGGACGTTTGAGCGTCCTGGAGACACGATATGTCCGACTTACATGCCTGAATAGAGGATTCGTGGGCCGCCAGAGTACTAGAATGTTCGTTCAATGTCGCCGTACAGATATCCAGCTTAGTGAAAAGATCATCCACTCGCTTTCCGACTCTTTCCAGACCAGCGGTCATAGCTCGCATCTGCTCCATGAGAGCATTGAAATGAACGATCGTAATAGGATCGTTTGTAGTAGAAACCGAAGGAGAAGATGGGGATGTTGATCGTACATCAGTGGAAGTGGAACCGCTACGAAGCAAACGACCGGAGGTGGTGCAAGAGGGACACACCCATTTGGCATTGGTCTCGCTCAAATACTCCTGATCTTTCTTCGCCACGTTCACACAAACAGGGTGAAAATTTCCCCTGCACTTATAACAGCTGATGGGCGAAGAACCGGCTGGAATTGGTTTAGTACATTTGGAGCAGCTATTCGGCATTGTTTTTAATGTGTTAATATGTAGGTACAAAGGATAACAAAAATAACAAGCTTCACTTCCTTGGGCCCGTAAGGAAGACTGACACAGATCGGGAAGGCCACGGATGGGTTAAATAATTAGGTCAGAAGGAGCCTTACTTTCACAGAACCAAGAAAAAAGAACAAGAATACTCATTTGAACAATCACCGAGAGCCTGAGTCGGTGCTGCTGACGCCGCCACTGGAGGTGACTAGCGATCGCTAAGCCAGTTTAGGGATTTTGCTTCTGGACAGCGGTATGGGTCAAGGTCACGCACGCAGTCGAAGTAGTGTAAACAAAACAAACTACTCGATGGAAATCAGCCGAAAATCGAACTAATTTTCAAAACTCAAGATAGGGTGAAACTTATTAATGAAATATAAACAGACTACTCACTCTGTACAATATTTTCAATCTAAAAATGTTGGTTTTTTAGGCAACAATAATACGATATATTCGGAGCACCACAAAAACGTCTGTATTCCACGAATGTTATTACTACATTATAGTGTATGTCATAGCGTCTCTTCTCTATTATATCTCGATGATTAGTGTGAAAAAGTCAAGTTGACACATGAGAAATTTCTTGTTGAAATTGTCTTGTAATATTTGTGATTGTATTATTTTGTAATAAAAATTGCTTTAATTGATATAATAACATTTAAGCGAATTTACAATCAGCTACTAAATTCGCTCAGTAGTAGCTGGTGAAGTATCTCAATGTAATCGACCCATCTTCTAAGTTGAAGAGATAGTTTGGGCAGTCAAATCCATTAATCATATGTGATTTTCCATACCGGTACACCCTCTAAGCAATGACGAAAAAATAGAAGAGTCATCAACTTACCTGTGGTTCATATCTGGCAACTCCTGCTTCGGACCTGCAGTCACGATGGCGGGATGAGAAGCAAGATGATGTGGAGGATGAGGAGAAAGGCCTGCGTGAGGTGGTATCAGTCCAGTCGGCGAAAACCTGTAGAAATCGCTGCTGAGACCCGAACTCGGAATGGGTAGACTCGTCGGGTACGGACTGCGAAAACCTGATCCCGGCGATAAGGGGTACATGCTCGGTGTATGCCTGCAGAAAAAAACACCCTTAGAATTTCACATTCAAGATATAGTTATAGTTTGAAAGGGAGTTATAGTTCACTGTGACTCCAAGGTCTATTGAGCTGTTCTGACCACACCCTTTACAGATCGCCTTTCAGTTCCAGAGATCTGATGAAATCCAATTTCTGTGGAGGCTTCAATGAGGCTGGTTCCTCACTCTCACAAGTTTCTCGTCCAAGGCATTCTCTCCTTATGCTCCTTAGGTGAATGGGGGTTTCTTCCTCCTCCCCACAGAACCTACACTCTTCAGTGTCCGATAATCCTATCCCTAACAGGTGCTTCCTGAGGCGATAGTGTCCCATAAGAAAGCCAGTGAGGAGGTGTAATAGTTTCTTACCAAGATCCAGATATCTTTTGGATCTTGCTGTTTCAAAGTTCCAAAGGAACTTAGTGAAATGATCCAGAAGCTCCTTCTTAAAGGTACATTTACCTATACCACAGAGGGGTTCTGGCCAATGAGTGACTTTCCTGCGCCCTCTTTGCATGTGTATTGTCCTCTTCGTTTCCTTTGTTTCCCGAATGGGCGGGAACCCAGATTAAAAAGACCTTATTTTTCTTGCCTACCTCATTGAGTTTGTTCCGGCACTCAAAGATCATCTTCGAGTCGATGACGTAGGAGCTCAGTGCTTTAATAGCAGCTCTACTATCTGAGTGTATGGCTTTATCGCACTTCTGATAGTTTCATTCTAGATTTACATCTAGAAATCTTTCAATAGCTGAGATTTCCGCTTGAAGGACGCTCATACGGGAGCCTAGCGACAGTGCACACTTAGTACTTGGCCCGTATATCCCAGCGCCAACTTCTGTAGAGGTTTTGGAACCATCTGTATACCATTTCACTGTATTTTCTTCGAGATTATAGTCGGTGTATTCCCGTTTCCATTCCTCTTTTTTACTTAGCAATAACAATTCAAGAGATACCTTGATAGAGTTAAATATTGGTACTTCAATCGCAGTTATCTCAGTCCTTGTCTGGTGAGTACAACGTAAGGAAATAGAGCACAGAGGTCTTATTTGTTGAATTAGAAGTGAGGTACTTAGACATAATATTGATAAAACTTCATTAGAGCATAATACCCAAATTTCTGCCTTCACTCTCATTGATATTATTTTTCATAGCTCATCTATCAGAAGTCCATTTCACAACCTCGAATAAAATATTGATCACAAATGGAAGCGATGGAAGAGAAATCCATTTCTAAAGACCTATCGAACAGTTTAAATCAGATTTTGATAAGGATGAAGTCAGGCCAAAACTTCATCAATCTGTCGAAATCGAATGCAGAGCCAGCTAGGCGAAAGTAATGCAATCGTAATCAAAGGGCCGAGGACAACGATTAATCCTGTTAAAGCTGTAATTGCTCCATCGAAGTGATGACTAACTTACCATGAGGCCGCCACCTGCGACATTTCGGGGCTGAGCATGGGGTATGGATACTGTCCGGTGGAGAAGGGGTACATGGGGGGTCGGCTGAGACCTGCAAGAAAAAAGGTTATTAGTTACATCCATCTCAAATACACTCACAGGCAAAATGAAAGATCCACTCAAAAAATCGATTCGATTGAATTTTTGTCAATTGTAGGTATGATAATTTTTTTTATCAATCTCCAGTTTTTAATTTCAAGATATTTCGGCGTACATCTTTTTATACAGGGTGAAACAAAATATGTTTTTTCGCCTCAACTTTACAAACACCCTGGTGTGTTATAGTTGTTCCACCGTGTGATTTCTTATTTCATAAGCAAGACACATCTTCTCTTTACAATTTAATTCTTTATTCATAAAAATAGTTGAATTTTTGTTAAAGCTACAGGGTGTTCAGAGCAACATTAATCTCCAGAATTTCGCTATGGTTATGAAAGTACTTTCACAAATTTAACCTTAAATCCGAACGTTATGAAAATAAACTGAAAACAGAGTGAACACATAAAACAAGAGAAGTTTCAGCTTTAACGCGATATGTTGTTCGGTATGCACCGTTTATTGGAGATTTCGTGCTAATGCTTCATAATTTAATTTTAAATGACAAAATTGATGGTCCCTCAATTCTGGCAATGCTAAACTTTACAGTGAGGAGACCAGGCTCGCGATCTCAGGAACTTTTTTATTTACGTACACCTAGAACCAATCTGTTGTTGCAGTCTCCAGTGGAATTTATGTGCCGTACCTTCAATCCTTTATCTACTGTTTGTGATGTGAACTTTGATCCGTTGTCGTGTATTGTGGACCTACTCTCATCGCACTGTGGCGTATGAAGTGCATATGAATCGAACATTTTTTTTCTGCACTATGTTTTTACTTTTTAAAATCAAGTGATTAATTTCTGTTTGTTTCGGGCTTTTGTTTGTAGTTTTGATTCATACTAAATAATTTCCTGTAATTGGGATTTTTCCTGTAGGAAATAAATGGCTTATTATTATTATTATTATATTATTATATAATGACCGACCGCATCAACGCATGTGGCTAGGATTGCCAGGCAGTTTTTAGCAGAGGTTGATATCCAAGCATTCAACTGGCCTGCTCCAAAACCACATTTGAACCCAATTGGGTATGTTTGGATGCTCTTGGGAGGAAAATTCGATCTCGCGTACCAACTCCTGAAAATTTACAGCAGCTAAGTGATGCTCTAATTGATTCAAAACATGCCGAGACGAATTGCACCTGTTATCTGTGTCTGGGCGGAAAACACGTTATGTTATTGATTTTGTTTTCAGTTTGTTTTCATTAGGTTAGAATTTTAAGTTGAATTTGTTGAAGTACTGTTGAAGCCTTAGCGAAATTTAATGTTTTACAGAAAACCTGTATCTTTAACGAAAATTGAGCTATTGTGATGAATGAAGAAATAAATTGTCAAGAGAAGATGTGTCTTGATGATGAAAAAAGAAATCACACAGTGAAATAAGTAGAACACACCAGGATGGTTCTAAAGTTAGGTTAAAAAACAGATTTTGTTTTACCCTGCATAAATGGTCTTCTTGAATTTCAAATCGAATCGGACTTGAAATAACATATTTGTGAATTAACAAACTTCATCGAGGTGACTTCACCTCGTGAATAATAGCTATCATTATACGCTCGTTGCATAATATACAATTATCATCTGCACCAAAGGTCTTCTTTGTAATTATAACACAAAAACTCATCTTCGCATCAATATTCTCACGTACCAACTCCTTCGGAGCCCAATTATTTCATTTCCTCGAAATCGAATCGATTCTCCCTTATCGATACCTAATTCGGTTACTGCCTATCCACTTCCAATTTCCCGTTGGAAATATCGGAGAAATAATAGCCAACAAGTGTTTTTCGGGCACGGTACAAAAACACAAGTACATAAATTAGGACACCGAAAGCAAGTGGGCCGGCGAGTATCGGAGTGGCTGCCGTTATCCTAATTATCCTGGTCGTTTGCATATCGTGCGCTCCTCAAAGGACTCGAGGTGTTTTCATAATTTCGCCTTTGAACTCGAATCTAATTTCGCCCCGCTTTCGATGCTGCAGCTACGCTCGCGTTTCCAGTTCCTATCGCCTATTTTAACGTGCTGTTGATTCCTCTTCTTCTTATTTACCGAAAATTACATGTTTCTTCACGTTTTTTTTCACCGAGGGAATATTCCCTTTCTGTTCTGCAGATTTTTTCTCGAGGTTTCGAACGAATAGGGATCTGTGGTTTATTTGACATAGATTCAAAGATTCAAGTGTTGTAATCGTCTGAATGTGTCGATCTGTGAATTTCATATGACTTGTCTATTTCTTCTATGGACTAATTTGAACACCGTTGTTTCAAACCAGAAACATATAGTCCTTTCACGAAAGGTTGAAGGTGTATATTAAGATTTTAGGTTATGATGTTTATTTTCTTGTCAGATTGATACGCAATGTTGTCAGTATTGCATAGAATTCTCTGATAACTCTCGTCGGACGAGGCCGGGTACATTCGGCAACGTTGACTTTATTTAACGTTATGACAGCAAATACTGCCAACTTCAGAAAAATAAACAAACGCCTACTATGCGCTCAAACTTTCGTGAAAGGACCATAGAAAGGAGAGCTTATTCGTGAGTTTCCAATTGCAGTATTGTATTCGATAAAAATCAATAAAAAACATAGATAGGCAAACATGAGGAAAAGATCTCTATGTTTATCTCCTCTTAACCTGCTTTAGGGTATTCTTCGGATTTTCAAGATAATAATAATAATTATTTATTCACAATAAAAAAATTTTCAACAACAATCTGAAACAGAGCAATATATTTGCGCTATTTTCGTGATTTGCAATGATATTGAAGATCATTTTCTTCATAAACATGCCAAAATACTGTATTATTAGCAAGACATGTAAAAAACATTCCAAAGTTGAGTATAGTAGCATTGGTTGATTATGGGTAGTAGCCAAATTCCATAACAAAAACAAACATTTTCATTTCCATTGGGTTTTGGGCCTATCTATGTTCTTTATTGATGTGAGATTGATGGAATCATGAATGGTGTTAAGTCAAAAAATGGACTTAACAAAAACCCCAATTTATTAAAGGAACATTTCGTCATAATCATAATATAAACTATTATGCGGATCATCACGTATGGATCCGTAAAAGTTGCAAAATATCATAATATTAGAAGGTTAGTTTAATCAGACTATTTTCATTGTGACACCGTCTGGCCATGCAACAAATAAACCAAATAAAGAATGTGCAGGTAAGCAAGGTAGGTAAAGTGAATCATTATCAGTAGTAGTATAGAACGACTTTATTGTTTACTAATTGTATTTATTGTTATATATAAACTACAACACCTGCAGATCAAACAAGACCGCAGTTGGCTAGTTAGATAAACGGTTGACAGTGAAATCTCCACCTTTTTCCCCCATCCCCATACAAACTACCCTAGAATCAGCACCTGATTCTAAAACTATATTTTATCCACGATAACTGAATATTTGTTGAAAAACTTGGAAACCTTTAGAAAAGAAACCAACATCTCTACGCGGCTTCAACCATAAAAAAACAAAATTTTCAAGACATAATGACTACAACCATAACTACTGCCAGCAGGATTGATGTGTTCCAAGATAAGAAACGATACGGAGCTACTTGCAGAAGCATCACATCTTCCTTACTCGAACCGTATCTTTCTTCATTTTAATACTCCACAAATCTCGTGGCAAACGCATAACTCGATGTGGAAAAATTATATTCCACGCCACAAACTCGTTATTTCAAGAAGTCTGAGAGATCCACAGAGATGTGCGTGACTTGAAACCGCATAGCTCATAGCATCAACCGCTAATATTTATTTTCACGACTGTTTTTGTTGTGCTATCCAGTTAATTCTTTATCGTATCTCGTTCGTTCGGATAATTTGACGAGGTTTCTGTTGGTTCGTTATCTTTTATGCGTTGGCATTCGGGATCGCTCGGACTTTGGGATGTAATAATTGCTTTATTGAGGTGTAGGCTCTGTTCGGGTATAAATTGCGGTTGAATTGAATAAAGGAATTCTTCCACAAAGTAGTATTCTGATAACGTATTCTATCATTACATAAAATTCGGTATTTGGGGGAAATACCCCTGTTTAAAACTATGGGAGTTCATACTAAGGAGTGATACGTCAAAGAGCCAAAGAACTAAAAGTTCTCGATAAAATCTTTGACTTAGTTTTCGATAGAACTGGAGGCTAACCTATACTATATTCAATGTATGAAGTGAGTAAAATTTTAGCCCCACCGTCTCCATAGAACATTCGTTCTATTTCGCACGCGACCGGAATGTGTCGGAGGTTTGTTGGACAAGTAAAGAGATAGAAACCTACTCTGCATCGTTCACGATAGAGAGGTCCTAGCGACAGGAGGTCCTAGGGTTTCCTTCACTTCATACTCTGCAGAAATAAACTATACTCAGAACGACCCTAGTTCTAATAATAATAATAATTCTCGAGAATATCAGGGAATCGAATAGAATGTAGCACCGATATTAGTAGTATTATAAGAAGGATAATTTTGAGTTGGAATCCTCAAACTGAAATCATAGAGAAATCTTTCTCTTGTGATCGATATCAAACCATAATTAAACGATGCTCATATCCCAGGTTCTCTGGAGCACACATCCTGCATGCAGACGAGCTAAGAAACAGGAAATTATTCCCTCCACACCACGGTGCGGGATCGGTGACACAGAGACAGACGTAGTCGCATCTGCATTCGAATTCCACGGCGTCAATTTCTGTTGGGGGCCCGCGGGAGGCATGTGGAGGAGGTATCGATTGCCGGCAGAAACAGGACAAAGGAGCCTCTAACCCTCTCCCTGGAATTACACGCGGCTTAGGCCCGCCGTTTTATTGTAATGACAGCGAGAACCCCAACTTTTATTACATTTGTCATTTGATAGTCTTCCCGGTGAAGCGTTCTTTTATCGGGTTATTGTGCGCCAGATGATCCTCTCCTTTTCCTACTCCTGTTTTTTCAGGTTTCGCTCGACGTCGAACGAGGGGGAGGGTTCTTTCGATGGAAATTTGACGGGTCTTTCGAGTTGGCCTCGGTTTAAGAAATTTTCCTCTCAAAGTCCTTAATGAAATTTTTATCTTTCAAATCAGTGACTCGAAAAAAAACGCTGAAAACGTGAATTGATTTTGAATGAAATGCATTTTAGCGATAAAATGAAATATTTTTTCAGCTCCTAAGCTGCAATTCACCTAATTTTTTTAGCAAATGTTATTTGTTTCTATTACCATCCTATTTTCTAGATATTGATATTAGCCGGACTGTTTTGATAATCTTGGTTTTTGAGACATCCCCAGAGAAAGTAATCTAGTAGCGTTAAGTGGGGGTGATCTTGGTGGTGGGTGAAATGTCTTGCCGCATTTTTGACGCAGCCAAGTATTATCTGTTCAAGAAACCGATAACATTCGGCGTTGCGAACTTGTGCCGTATCTTTATTATGAACTATGGTACTAAAAGCTGGAGTCTGCTATAGACAATTCTGTCAGTTTGGCAACAGCGTTCTGCTACTATTTGTTATGCGATACGTCGTGTTTAAATTTTCGTTTCGTTTCTTAAGACTATTCCGGTAATTATAGCTATGGTAAAATTACAGAAATGTTATATTCAGAAATTGTAAAAATGAAAATCTAACCTATTGTTTACTTTACCCACGTTCGACAGTAAAATGCTTTCAATCTCACTCTAGAGTTTAGTTGATAACAATGCAGTACTATTCTCGTGTAGGGGCATCTTTATGTTTACTTCTTACTCTGAGGTCGCCATATACTTATAAACTTCTATACCTCTAACATGAATCCACTTCTCTATTACAAATTGAAGCAGCGATCAGGTGGGCAATGGGGGTAATTACCCCCCCCCCATGAATATCGAAAACCTAAAGAAAAGTTACGCAACGTGGTGAACATATTTTCATTTGTTTGTTTTTTTTACTAATATTACTTTACTACTATATTTTCTTATTATATTATTCCTCCTAAATTTTGATCACATTTTTTTCAAGATTTGAACCTGATTTATCGATCTTGAATCATTACTACACCCCCCCCCATGAAAAAAAGCTATATCCGCCCTTGGGAAATGGAAACTAGATTGCTTCACCTTTTCTTTCAGCAGTTAGAGTTTTATAGGTATATGGAGTTGGCGTATAGCTATATTACAACTAGGGAAATATGAATACTATATTTCCCGAGGTTGTCCTAGTTACATCCCGAGGGCGAAGCCCGAGGGATGTATGAGGCAACCGTGGGAAATGTATTCATATTTCCCGTGTTGTAATCAATAGTTTTTTCTGATCGATACAATATCGTTCTTGAAATGGAAAAATTAATATTATATTGTAAATTATTGATTCAATTGGATTTTTAACGTTGCTATGGGCTGTGTTTGTGAGAATCATGGTTGACTGGTTTTATTTTGACGTCTTGTCAGAAATAAAATCATTGAAATAATGTCGAACTACGTCGAAACTCAAGCGGCGAAAGCCCGTGAATTTTTGATTCCGGCCAAATCTAAAGCTGCTCATAGTAAAGAGTATGAAGGCTTTCGAGAGTGGAAAAGAAAAAGTTTGTTGGACGGTGTCAGCGAAAATATTTTGCTAGCATATTTTGAAGATTTGGTATGTTGCTCTGATTCTTTTTCTTTTCAATGTATGATTAATACATTCGATCTCCTGTTGCAGGAATATTCACCAAACACGTTATGGCCAAAATTATCTATGTTTGCTGCATTTGAAGGAAGAAACGAATGTCAAATTATTCGAAGAAGTGGAAGTATTTGTTAAGAACAAAAATAAGGATCCGTTCCCAAAAAATCAGCAGTGTTGTCCCGGGAGCAGATCAAGAATTTTTGATAGAAGCACAAATGACTTTTTTCTGATGTATAAGGTTGCATAATATACTATTTTGAGTAAAATATGACTTGACGTTTCATATTTCCCTTGGGACAATAAGACTTGACGTTTCATATTTCCCTTGGGATATATGAGTGTGTTATGATATATGGTAACTAAGGCGATATTGCTCATTATTGATTCGATCAGAAAAAAAGTATTTATTGTTGCAGACACCAGAAAACGATTGTAATTTCAGATACAAAGTCGTTGAATTGGCATCACCGTAAATATATCACCCATGACCATCAGTGCGTGGCAAAGACACCCTCGACCACGTCAACAACGCTGAACAGACGATTTTGAATTTCGCAATCATCTCCCAGGTACTCTCGACGAAAGCTTCCTATAATTAATTAGTCGTTGATGACTCTTTCCGGCGACGTCCCAATTAAAATCGAGCCTCGACTTTGAGCGGGTCGCATAGGGGTGGGTTCCTCAATCGCTAATTGCCGTCGTAACACGTGAATGCCGCGCGTTGGCGGGTCGCCACCATAGAAATAAATATCATTGTGACAACACCGGGGGCACCGATACGCTACAAAAACTTCACCAATTAACGCTCGGTAATCGTCGCTCGCCGCAACGCCGCACACGTGGCATTCATCATTACACGGCTCCGATTCCTATTTATAAATCATTGTACATGTACATGAGAACCCTTTCACGTAGGAAAACGCTACCAACTACGCCCATTTTTCTTGTTTCAAGCGCGCAGTCATCGACTGGTTCGCGTCAATGAAAATCTATGACTTCGGGGTAGGTTACTGAGCTCGTTAAAACGTCGATGTTCGGTTCGCAGGACGAGATTCTTTGATGTCTTGGTAGGGTCGAATAAGTATAAACTTCACCTCGCGAATAATAGCTATCATCATTATACCCTCGTTGCATAATACAGGGTGTCCCATTACTCGACGTCAACCCGGAACCGGGTGAAAAGGCAAGTAATGCTGGTTCTCAGAAAAATATAAAAAAAATCTGAGTTGCATGATTTCAAAATAATGGGCATTTAAAAAAACACGCAAAATTCCACACCCTGTGACAGTCTTTTCGCTCCTGTTGCCACAAATGTCAATATTTTCCAATTTTTTTTTGCTGTGTAACCTTGAATAATGCTTGTCTAAACTGTAATCAAAATTTGGATACCAGCTGCTCTAGGTTTCATAAAAATAGAGCTTGCTTCTCAGAAAAAAAAAATTCAAAACAATCAATTGCCTAGTTTCAACTGACTGTATTGAAAAAAAAATGTACTACGCAAGTTTGGCATGTTTTGTCAAAAGTTGGCGCATTTAGTAAGGATTCCAAAATGGTATAATACTTGTTAAACTGTAGCTGCTCTAGTTCAAATTTATTTTCGATTGCCTTTGAATACACTTTTTCTTAAACTGCTTCCCAGTAAAAAAGTCCAATGGATTGAAGTCCGGTGAACGGGACGGCCACGAGTTTGGACCAGAACGTCCGATCCATCTTCCGGAAAAAAATGTTACCAGAAAAAAAAATTCCAGAGAAATTTCTCCGGAAAAATTTTTTCTGGAAAAATTATTTTCTCTGGAAATTTTTTTTTTCTGGTAACATTCTTTCCCGGAAGATGGATCGGATTTTCTGGTCCAATCTGGTGGCCGGCCCGTTCACCGGACTTGAATCCATTGAATTTTTTTACTGGGAAGCAGTTTAAGGAAAAGTGTATTCAAAGGCAATGGAAAATAAATTTGAACTACGGCAGCTACAGTTTAACAAGTATTATACCATTTTGGAATCCTTACTAAATGCGCCAACTTTTGGCAAAATATGCCAAACTTGCGTAGTTCATTTTTTTTTCAATACAGTCAGTTGAAACTAGGCATTGTTTATTTTGAATTTTTTTCTGAGAAGCAAGCCCTATTTTTATGAAACCTAGAGCAGCTGGTATCCAAATTTTGATTACATTTTAAACAAGCATTATTCAAGGTTACACAGCAAAAAAAAAAGTTGGAAAAAGTTGATATTTGTGGCAACAGGAGATAAAAGACTGTTACAGGGTGTGGAATTTTGCGTGTTTTTTTAAATGCCCATTATTTTAAAATCATTCAACTTAGATTTTTTTTTATATTTTTCTGACAACCAGCATTACTTGCCTTTTCACCCGGTTCCGGGTTGACGTCGAGTAATGGGACACCCTGTATACTATTATCCGCAACTAATAATGCAGTGACATATTACTGCCGTTATTGAATGTCAAAAACTTCGAGAAAATTATTCAATAGTCGTGGATAAAGTATAGTATTTTACTCGCATATAATGGCTTTTATTCACTCGGCGATTTAGGCCACTCGCCTGCGGCTTCTAGCATAAACCTCACCTTGTGAATAATAACAATCATTTTACGCTCATAGCATAATATACTATATCAATAATAATGGAAATCGAGAGTAACTATAATAATAAAAAGTTTGTGTTATTTTTGGGGTTTTTGCAATACCTTCAGTGTTTTCCAGAAAGTACTCCAATGTGCACCTCTCATCATCGTTAATACGTCGAAAAATTACTCTGAAGAAAAGTTCTGGTTTGAAAATGAAAGTGAATCTTACATAGACTTACATAGACATTATTGGACAAAAATAATGACCTTTTAAAAATGCTGAGGAATAAGTCGATGTACAAATTTTAGTAATTCAAAAATTACCCTACACTATCTATCGAAGCCAGAAGTTTTCGAGAACTTAGTCGATGATGATGTCGAAATATTCTAGTTATTCGACATGAATTGAACCTAAATAATATCTATGATTATTTAAGTTCAAGAAAATTCTTGCACGAAGAAGTAAAAGCATAGAAAATGGTATTTTCGTTCGATATCTGTTGCACAAAGAAAATTCGATTCGTAATCGATTATCCACACACAATGGAACGATCTTCATATATTATGGTTGGACAAAGGGCAGCAGTAGAAAAATCGACAACAAAATCTAAAATTTAAGATATAGGTTTAATAGAATTACAAGATATTCAAATTCGAATCATCTTTGTTCCAATATGAGCAAATGCGCAGAAGCTTCAGACATTTTTTCATTATTTAGCTAAATTGTTTTTGCTCTATTATCCACAAAATATCAAAATAGTACCAATTACTCAAATAAACAGGCTGCTGGGCCGTGAAATTCCAAATAATGAACAGGCACTATTCATTCATTCCCAAGGTGCTTTCGAACAGATGATTTTTCTTGTCCCTAGCACTATAATTATGGAGCTCATTACCATTACCTTCAAATTGCGTGTGTTTTCCAGGGGATAACAAGGGTCCCTTCTATGAGATCAAGATACACACTTGTCTCGCGCCCAACTCGTGCGTCTGCATCTCGAGAGATGATAATTAGGAATGCAAATGTGACAGGTGAGGAGGCTGGGAGAGAAATCTACGCACTCGAACGTTTTTTCTTTTATTTCCCGGGAAATTTTAGAGAAGGCTGCTGTAACGAAATAGAAAGGGACAATGGAATGTCCTCCACTGATACCTAACATAAAGCCTCACATTATAGTTTTATAATTTCAAAATATAAAGACCTTAGAAAAATAAGTTGAAATTGTCATGACTGAGTTGAGTTTTTGCGATTATTCAGTTATTTGTGTGGCACGTAGCGCCGTCTTTCATCCATTACTTCCAGCCCAAAAATCGAGACACAACGAGCATCAAATGTGAAAATTCTTTTGGTCTGAGAGTTGGAAATGAGTGATTTTTGTGCAAACTTTTCATGATAAAGCCGCTCAAATAAAAACCATAACGCCAAATTAGATAGTCATGCCCAATATTTCCAAAAATTATTCCTATCGTTACGAACATCTAAAATTTAATAAAATGAATGTCGAATTTTCTCGAAACGAATCATGTGTAATTAAAATCTATCATCACCTCCTAGTAACTTCTGAGTAGAAATAAAAAATAGTTATCTAACCTAATTTCTGAGTTGAAAATAAACGATTATCGCACAATTATTTCATAGTAAAACCGTCTGAATAAAAAAAATAACTCTAAATTTGATCGCCACGTTCAATATTCCCGGAAATTAGTTCCATCATCACGAACATCTAAAATTTAATAAAATGAACATCGACGTCGAATTTTCCTGGAACTAATCCTCCATAATTGAATTCTGTCATCACCTGAAGTTTCTACAACGATCGATAACCAGAAGAGGTTGCCATTAACAAATTGCTATATAAAATATTGTAAAAGCATCAATATCCGCTGTTCACATCAACAAGTTCGCTCTTATCCCAGTCACTGACGCAGCTAGGGGGGGCTTTGGTGCTGCAGACCCTCCCCCCAAATTATTACAGTTTCATTTTTTTGCAACTTTCGTATTTGTTGTATCATCAAGAATTGTTCAGTTCAGCACTCCCCATAACAAAATCCTGGCTGCGCCACTGCAAACAGTGATACGATAAGGATGAAAAAGCTTTTCAACAATCATTCCTGGAATTTCTGAGCCCCAAATGCGACAATTCCTTGTAACTTCTGAGTTGAAATAAAAAATAGCAACCTAACCTAAGGAGTTGAAAATAAGCGATTGTTGCACAAATGTTTCATTGCGAACCCGCTCCAAATTAGATCATCATGTCCAATATTCCTGTAAATTAATTCCGTCTTAACGAACATCGAAAATTTAATAAAATGAACATCGACGTCGAATTTTCTCGAAACTAATCCTCTATAATTAAATTCTGTCATCACCTGAAGTTTCTGCAACGATCGATAACCAGAAGAGGTTGCCATTAACAAATTGCCATATAAAATATTTCCGAGAGGGGCCGTCATTGTGAAAGCATCAATATCCGCTGTTCAGATCAACAAGTTCGCATTGGGGGGCAACGCACCGTGCGCCCCCCATCCATTACGTGGCACCCTTGCGATCAGCATTTGTATACAACCCCGCAAAGCTGATATCAATCTCTGCTAGTTCGAGGTCTCTTTTGTCCGGGACCATTCACTCACATGTCCGGCGAACGGTCCTCGAAACCTCGAATTTTTTGAATACGCGGCAACTTGCCTCCCTCGCTCACCCCCGCTTTTTCATTAATCTCCGAAATTATCTAAGCGTGGCCTGATAGGGCACTTACCCAGATCGGGGTCTTCTCCCTTGCTTTTTAAGGGTGCCCTTCTTCTTCTTCTGGTTTCGTCGATTCAGGAATTAGGCGAAAGGGATATATTTTTTATAAAGGGTTTTCCAATAAGAGGTGTTATTTTGATATCAAAGAAAAATGCCATTTTTCAATATAAATGATCTGATGTTTATTTCATTATAAAGAAGAAGCTATGCCGTTAATAGTGGAAAATATCATCAGGCAAATGACCACCACGACCACGCTTACAGTACCATATCCTCTTAATAAAATTTTCCATAACCAAATCGCAAAGTGGCTGCCCTATGTCCTCGATAGCCTCACGAATTCCATCTTTGAGGTCTTGAATCGACGCTGGGCTATTGGCGTAGCCTTCTCTTCCACGTGGCCTCAAAGGAAGAAGTCGCAAGGTGTTAAATCGCAAGATCTCGGTGAACAATTGTGATCATCTTTTCGAGATATAACACGGTCCTCCATTTACATGCATTTCAACGACACAATCAGTAAAGACGCGACGTTGTTGATGATCGGCCGGCTTCAGTTATTATGTTAACTGAACTTTATAAGCCTTAAGACCCAATTATTTATGCAAAATACGGTGTAATGACGTTTGTGGAATGTTTAATTCCAAAGAACGACGAGGAATGGAAAACCTGGGTTTTCTTCAACACTTTCGGCTACAGCAGCAATATTCTTGGCTGTTCTTAAGCGACGTGCACTGGTTTTATTCTTCACATCACTAACTTGTCCCAACAGCTCGAATTTTTCCACCAATTTTACGAACCTTCTCTGCCAAAATTTCACCATTTTTATAGTGAATTTTAATCATTTCAGTGCGCTTTTGAAGCGTGTATCGTTCCATTTTTATTAATGGCGTAGTTTCTACTTGTCAAATGTCAAAAAATGACAGCTTCAAACATGAGATCTACCGAAATATCGGACTTTTCAAAATAAAACCCTTTATTAATAACGAATTGTTAATTTGATTATGTTGACAAAATGTATCTTTGTCGTTGTGTTAGTGGAGTGTAAAGATAGCTAACTGTTTTCAGAGGACTGTTTGACGTATCAAGGTCCTGAAAATTATCCAAAACAAAACAACAACGGATAAAAAATGCCCCTTGGCCCATCTGGGTTGTCAAAAATAATCACTTGGACGGCCAGATCTGGTTTGAGGAACCCAAGTATCGAGTTCACCAATAGAGACTTGAGTAATTACTGATAACTTTTTGTCCGAATTGGAAGAATATGGACTTGGAAGTCATGAGGTTACAACAGAATGGTTCAACAAGCCACAAGGAATAGTCGATTGGCCGTCTCTTTCGTGCGATTTAAAGCCTTTAGATTATTTTCCTTGGACTAAGTTTAGTCATTGGTTTATGCCAACAATAGAAGACTTTGCAAGACCTTAGAGCAAACAGTGGACGTAAAATAGGTCATAGCGGCCGTTTCTGCCAAATGTGTAGGCAATAATGAAGTTTTTGAAAGGTTTGCGTTTTATTTAAAGAAAAAACTGTCAAGTTCTTCTAGGAAAACCCTTAACAAGAGATTAAAGACTGTAGTTTGTGGTGCAGCGGTGATTTTCATATTACATATCACCTTCTTCTAAGTTTTTTGTCTTTGTTGCAATAAACATATTTCAGCTTATTCCTCAAACAAATTCGATGATCTGATCAAATCTTATTTCGTATTTTCATTATTTATTTTCCATAGAAACCCACACTTTTTACAGCATCCGCTCCAATCCCCTAATCTCAGGGCGAAAACAATCAGGACGAAACGCATGCGCGTAACACATTATTAATAAAGAGATTTCGGGCGGTCTTCATAAGTTCATATTTTAATCAGTTTCGGATTAGGGCGGTAGCGAGCTTATTGGAAAACTGCTGATGCCGCTGTTCACTTCGAAATTCATTGTTCCCTTCGCTCAGCTCATTGCGTTTTAAATTGATATCTGTTTACATTATGGTAATAATCGTCTGAAGCACGATGCGAGTAAGCAAGACCGGCAATTGATTCTGAATGCTACTCAATAGTTGTTGATCAAAATGCGAGATGGTACTTCAGATCCAGCCGCAAAGTCCTCGAGTCTGCAAGAATGAAATTCCGCAACTCGGCAATAAATTGGGATCTTCACCTACGGGATATGCAAGCAGATTACGTGGAATAATGGACAGATTAGGCTCGATCTGGAAAGAGGATGACAAATTGAGACTTATTGGTTGTGATTATCATCAACGACATTTTAGAATCGAAATAGGTTTTGACAAGAAATGAAACGAACGTTTTCGAAAAATTTTCGTAGGTTCCACTAATTACGCGAATAAAATCTACAATACCGTATATTTGTACGAATAGTGAATTAATTGATTGTTATAAGAAGTTTAGTGTACCGTGAATGTGAGGTCAATAATGTGAGAGAAAACCCGTGGAAATTGCTTGTGAATCTAATGAATGAACCAGAAATAATAAATTATGCATGTTCGACATTTATTTCTCTCTTCGTTTAAACTGATATCTGTTTACATTAGGTGTAGTAATAATCGTCTGAATCACGATGCGATCTCGAGAGACAATGACAAATTGGGACTTATTGGTTCTGATTGTCATCAAAGACAAGGAATAGAACGAATGATTTCGGAAAATCCCAGTAAAAGAATGAAAACATCTTCACAGAATTTGACAACAACTTAAGAGTTCTTTCAGATCGCGCTAATTCAGGCGTTTTCTTAACTTAATCGGTCCAGAAACACAAATAGAATTTGTAAACTCAAAGCTACTATGGGAGTGCCGAAGGAAATACAATCGAATAGACAAGAACAACAAGGTTTTTTCAGTCTGAGTTCCTGGTCACTTAGAAATTAAAGAAGAAGAGGCTGACACACTTGCCAGAAAGGGAGCACAAACGCCACTTACTGGTCAAAAACCTTACTGTTGTATAGGCAAATGCAACTAAGTACCAAAAAGAGTTTTAAGGAAAGAAAGAAACTGAAAGAAAAGCACTTTGGAAGAATCTTTCGGGAATGAATCATTCCAAAAATTTCCACCGAAACTTTGAAACTGCATGGTCCAAAACCAACAGTATTTGGATTTCAGTAAGAATAAATTTCTTCTCAAAAGTGAGCCTGTACAAAGAATGTTTCAGACAGAAGAAGTATGGGAGAAAGATTGAGGCAGTAATTCACGAAATGACTCAAAACTAACTATCCATTTGTATGCACTCAGAAAGAAAAAAATAAACACTTGACATTGAAGAAAAATGAATTTTGAATCAGCTAGAACATTCATAGAAATGAAAGGACAGTTAATGCTACAAGCACATGAACAAATTTTTTAATCATGTTCGATACGTCAATATTATCCACAAAGTCGAATCTTGCGGTAAACACCCAAAGTAGACTATGCAGCAGCCCACTTTGGTCACTGGAACCACATTCATGAAGAAAACATGTCGAGGAGTGCCTTCATCATTCCATATATTCCATGTACCTTTTCAAAAGAAAATTCAAACTCTCTCGCAGTGAAACTTGAAAGTTCCAATAGGTGGCGCTGCGTCTACGCCACAGCAAACTCCCCGAATTTGATAAGACAAACGGGCAAGGTCAGGTCTTCCTCGTCGTGCTGCTCATATCTATTAACCATTAATTGGGTGTGTGTGTGTGTGTGTTGGAGGTTGAAGAAGACCCCCTCCTCCTCCATACCCCCACGCCAGGTCTTATGCTTCGCAGGAAACGGTAATTGGGTAGTTGTGTATTTGTAATTTAATTGTTCATTATTCCGTAGCAGGAGGCGCATATATTTATTAAACGAACGCACAGAGCAAGAAAGTCGGTTTTGTTTAACGGCAATCGGTACTTAAAAGAATTCCCGTCGCGTTTTTTGCACAGCGACTTTTACGGCAATCTGAAATATCCAATCAGCGATCGCAATTAGACGAGAGGAAATGAAATGTCCCATGATGTGATGTGCTCAATTCACACAGATAACATCAAAAGGGAGGCTATGGATGTTTGACAGGTTGCTGTCTGCCGAAAAAATGCTAGGTTAGGTTTATTTGAGTTTTATAACTGTTTCTACCCAGAAGAATTTAACTAACAGAGTAAATTTCGAAGAACCAAGTGCACAGGAGTTTCTTCCTTTCCCCCAGAGAACCCTCACTCGTCGCTGTCTTTTGAGCAAATTCTCACCATATGCAGGGAACAATGTCTTGTAAGAAAGTTAGTGAGGAGGCGGAATAATAATAATAATAATAATTTACCAATCCTGTAGGACATAACAAAGTATGTAGGACAAGTCACAAATACAAAGATAATTCAGACGTTATCAACTTATCATTAAAATACTCATTCACATTATAAAAGCACTTTTGAAAAAGTAAAGACTTAACAACTTTCTTGAAGTTCAATATACAGGCTGTAACTAAATAAGTGTAAAATAGGTACAGCCACTCAAAGGGAGTACATAAAATTTGTATAACAATTTTTTTCACAAGCACCAAAAAAGTTACAATATTGAAATTAACCTGACGGTTCCTACAAGCAAAAAGACACTTATCCAGTTATTTATTTGGTTTACCCCATGGTTGTAAGGGTGGAAAACGCAACCCCTAAAGTTTATTTCCAATGTAACTTTTCGTCTTATTATTTGTTTACCATTTAAAAATTTATTTCCGATAGCCTGTTTCATTCTAAACAAAAAATGTCTTTTGAGTTTTTTGCCCGAAATAAACCAGTTCGCAGCAAAAAATTATTTTACGAACAACTATAGAGATAGATCGTCATAAATGCGAAACTAATCTATCTAGTAGGACACTTTTAGCGATAGTGACAATTAAATTGGTATAACGCTGTCAGTTTATGACGATCTATCTCTGTAGTTGTTCGTAAAATAATTTTTTACTGCGAACTGGTTTATTTTGGGCAAAAAACTCAAGAGAAATTTTTGGTTTAGAATGAAACAGGCTATCGGAAATAAATTTTTAAATGGTAAACAAATAATAAGACAAAAAGTTACATTGAAGATGAACTTTAGGGGTTGCGTTTCCCACCCTTACAACCATGGGGTAAACCAAATAAATAACTGTATAAGTGTCTTTTTGCTAGTAGGAAACGTCAGATTAATTTCAATATTGTTTCGGTGCTTGTGAAAAAAATTGTTATACAAATTTTATGTACTCCCTTTGAGGGGCTGTATCTTAACAAGGGATGCTCCAATGAAGTTTCTTTATATGAAAGCTCCTATTTTTTTTCGATGAGGAATCACCTTAAATATTTTACTTTTATTTAGTTACACCCTGTATTGAGCGACTTAATAGAACTAGAAGGATGGTTGAATATCTTAATACATTGGTACTTAGGTGACATTTGAAATTTTGATGTTCTTTTTATGAGAACTGATAACATATCCTTATTCCTAGTGTCATGGGAATGAAAGGTAGATATTAGTATAAAGCTGTGCTCATTTTCTCTAGCAAGCACTGAACATTTTAAAATAAAATCGAAGCCAATGTCAAAATCCCATTTTCCAAAAAACTGGACTACTAGAGGATCTTGGAGTCACGTAGAATTCTTTTTTGGATGATGAATACTCTACCAATGTCCGACGAATTACTCCTTAACAAGATATTATATGAAAGATGACTGAATACCAAACTATAATATATATTCACAAGTGAGCATAAGGGAAGCAAATATCTGATTCGACTAAAAGCGTAATAAGAGCTGTAGAGCCTTTTATTTTACAAACCTCATCTACGTGTGAATCCCACCAATGCCTATCGATGTAAATACCCAAAAACTTCGTGCAGTCCCTTGATGTGATGACAGAATCAGAATGTCGGACTACAAGTTTAGTGTCATTTTTCAGAATTGAGAAGATAATGCATTCGGTCTTGTTTACATTCATCATAATAGCATTTTCATGCCACCATTCAACAAAGCAACGAACTAACAAATCGCATAAACTCTGCAGTTCTCCCAAAGTTTCCACAGCAACGGCTAGTGAAAAATCATCGGCAAACAAGATTGCTCTTATTATTTTAAATAGTTCTTTGCGAATTTTTGACTTATTGACAATGACTTGTGATGTATCTGAAGGAACTACAGTGTTGTCGAAACAACTGTTACAAATGTAGAAACTTTACGTAACATTCTTCGACCACCAGCACTATACACATTGTTTAAGCATATTTCCATACTCAAACCAATAAGTGCATAGTTTCTGACCTTGACTTGTCCTAATAACCCCTGTTAAGGCTCATAACGGCGCTTGTTCGTTTCGAGCAACACACAGCGAGCTGAAAGGCGATGATTAATCTGAATCTTGAGCGTGCATACCTTTCTATTATTAGGAGGGCATTGAAATAAACAGGGATGTTAAGCGAGCTTTATGTAGGTACTCAAGAATAACGACGTGCGGAAACATGAAAATTATTTTTAATTGGGAGGAACTAACGGTATAAATATGTGGTACAGTGCCTCTCGACGATATATGCACGGTAGAAAACAACCCCAACACCTTTACCACCACCACTTATTCGTCCTTGCGATCTGTTGAGAGCGAGAAAAACTGGGAATTGTGTCCTGGGAGTTTTCGTAAGTCCTTGAGCCGTGCTCAAATTCAGAAACCCCTCGTAAAGTGCTTATCGCAAATACAAGAATGCATTACATTTCACAGAGTATGTTTTTCTGCGAGGAAAATGTGTAGTGTTTTCATCAATCATTAGCTCTATTGACTTATTGAGTCAAACTTAAAAAATAATAATTCATTTAAAACCAGTGGGTACGAGTAGCATATGAGCATCACTACGCATTTCCCAAAATTGCCATATGTGGTCAAATTGACAACCATAAATGGAAACTAGAAGAAATCATTCAAATATCATTTTGGCTCTTTTCATCGCTATTGCTTCTTCGGTTCAACGTTTTGTCAGGAAAAACAGTTTAGACTCTCGACCTTCAGAAAAGCAACTTTCGTCACTCTTTAAAAATGCTTGTCATTTGTGAAAATTCTCAGAAAATTATTACCGATGATTTTGATCTATTTTTGATTTATGCAGTTCATTTTTGATCTTTTTGATGATGGTTTTGAGATTAACAGACAGTTGACTGTTGGGGTTTTCGGTTATAGAAGTAAAAGCTGTTTCATTTAATTTTCCACGTTTCAGTTTCCTTCTTTCGATATTATGGAAGCTCAATCCCATAGAATCTTATGGTCTTAATTAAAAGCATGTCGGAAGAGCTGTGATATATTGCAGAAACTAAACGATCTTTGAATGCTCGAATTGAAAAACATAAAAACTAGCTTAACAGGAAAATACTGATGTGTCAAAGCTTGCCAACATTCTTTGAATGAAGACCATTACTATAAGACTAGAAATGCTACACAAACACACTCAAATTTTGAGGTTGTTCCCTTCAGAAAATATCTTTATAAGGTCGTCTGCAGAAAAAGTGATTGCAATGACAGAAAGGTTGCTTACTCATCTAACAGGAAACTTTCCCTAACCACACAAATTTTTTTTGA
This sequence comes from Propylea japonica, assembly GCA_013421045.1. Lineage (NCBI taxonomy): Eukaryota > Metazoa > Arthropoda > Insecta > Coleoptera > Coccinellidae > Propylea > Propylea japonica. The sequence goes on from CM024239.1 coordinate 2,121,565, forward strand.
ACCAGGAGCAATAGGTCAAAGTTTCATGGTATAGTGAGTGATTTTATTTTAAGAATGATTTGGAAACGTTCGACAATATCGAACATGAAACGGAGAAACTATGAACTGAGAAGTAATTTTACTCCAACAAGATATTAGATTATTCAAACTTCATGAAAAAATATATGGCTCGAAGGACCAATGCGAAGTGAACTATGTAATTATGAAAATATACTTCCCTATAACGAAAGAGCTGAATCCGCAAAGATTCGTTATAAAGAAATTTCGTTTTATAGAAAATTTGTTTCTATAGTCCGCAATGTCGCGGTCGAGTTCACTGATGAATTTAAGTTTATCATTAAACTGAAGCACTTCCTTTTAGACATTTTCGCACAACTTTCATACTAGTGTAATGTTTAGATTGAAATCAAACAGCCAGGGGTGTATGTAAGACTGTTTCAAAAGGATCTCTGCCCGTCGTCATGATTTAGTTTGAGGGGATTCATTACATACGTCCGGAAAAATTTCGGAAAACCCCCTTATACCTTCTTAACAATACCCATTCAAAGAGTGATGTTCTTTGAATATTTAGTTATTGAGAGAATTTACTTCGTTTTAGAGGGTGTTTGTAACAGGGAATTTTCATTCAAGGTACAATGTACGAAATTCGTTATACAGACTTTGGTTATAGGGAAGTTCCACTGTATTTTCTGTTCGAATATAAAAAATTTCCTTCCCAATTTTCCTCGCCAACCCGCAAGGACGAGTCACACACAAATTTCGTACAGCGTCCGAAACCAGTGCAGTACGAAGGGGTCGTTCTTTTTTTTTGTAAAAAATACCTGTGGCGGCGAGCAACGGTCCGAGGCGTCTCCATTCGGCGGGGCTAAGGGGCTGCGGTTGCTGAGGCGGGGGGCTGCCGTACTCACCCATCGAACCCGTGGCCTTCGAGTCCAACTGGTACGGTGGGATGCCCATGTGCGCCGGCGGCGGCTGGGACAGGGGGTCGCCGTTCGGGCAGAAGAAGGGCAGCCCGGCTCCTGGGTGTCCGGCGGGACCGAGTCCCATCTTACTGGCCTGAAAAAATTAAATGTTTATTAAAGAAAATATAAATCAAATACATGGTAGATCTTTCAGATATCAATCGAAATATTATCTGGCAGGGTTCTGCATTTCTAGAAAACTTTTAAGGTTTTCACTCCCAGTCTCAGAAATAAGAATAATCAAAAAATATTTAATTGGGAGGAAATGCTTTTGCGTAAATCTTTGCACTTATTTGTCATGATCAAATTTTTTGGGCACTGGAACAGCTCAGGAGCACCAAACTCTTCAAACGAATACTAAAAGAGATATTGATTCATTTAATTATGAAATTTCCTGATGGTATTTCCTTCTTCGATAAATCAATACAAATACGATTTATTCTAACAGGACAATTGGCCAAATTATCTACTTCATCTAACAAAATACATGTGGATTCCTTAATTTTCCTTTTATAGTTATCAGGTTCCGTCATTAGGATCTTTGTGTTGTTCCAGTTCATCATATGATCTCCGCTATTTGAACACACATGATTAGCGATTTGCGATCTTGTAATGTACCTATTTTTAATGTTGTTCTTATGTTCGCGTTTTCTTATCTCTAAAGGTCTTGATGTCTCTCCTGTATAAGATTTTCCACATATACAAGGAGTATGGTAAACATAATTTTTTTATTTTTGTGTCTCATTCATTGCTTTCGTTCTGATTAGAATGGATCTCAAATCATTTTCTGTTTTGAAAACATTTCTTATGTTGAATTTGAAACCAATTCTTCTTATTTTTTCAGGAAGGTCGGGAATATAAGAAATGGCGTTCAACAAATTTGGTTGTTTTTGACGATTTTCTGTTTGTACCTGATCATTAGAATTTTTGTTGGGTATTTTTCGTTCTAATTCAACTAAATGGCTCAACACTAATTTTAACCATAGTAAATTTTGGCCAAATAATAGCGTGTATGAACTGCGCATCAAAATTATGAAACAAATTAATTTACTCAGAAGAAAAATATTTGGCAAAGAAATCCTGAAACAGGTAAATTTTTGTTTCACTTTTACCAAATTTTTATGCATTTTTAAAGGATTTTCGTTGCACTCTATGCTATCCCCATCAACTCTATAAATTTTTTGAATATGTCATGTGGTTCTTTTTTGCAAAGTCTTCGTGTCTTTTTTTTAAGCGTACAGAAAATTTCAAGCCAATTTTTTTTTAAATTATTTAATTCAAAGAGGTTTTCAGTATGTGTAGTTTGTCATGGCCTTTTTACTTTGAGACGATGGAACCTGATGAAATGTGTCACCGAATGAAAGTCGACCTTTAAAGTTTAGTTCACGCACAACTTTCAACCCCTATAACCCTTTCATGATGAAAAAAAATAAAGTTACATTGAAAACTTCTCTCGGCATAGAAGTACTATCCAGAGAATCATTGTCCATAACAAGATAAGTTAAATGTTTTAAATGATCATCATCGTGGTCAATGCCGAAATAAAATTCAAATGTCACTCAATTTTTTTCTTCATTAAAGGGTTCATCGTAGGGGTTGAAAGTGTAATGGTCCACTTCAGTTGGTTCGAAAAGTGATTGAATGGGTTTTGAAAAATCAATTCAAAAAATATCAATAGGTTTTAATGTTTCAATACTCGAAAATTTCTGTATCAGTGTCTACATACATTCAAATAAACTCGTTCCACATAAATTCGCGATTTCCTGTTCAGATATTAAATTTTTCAATTCATTTTTCTCCTCATTCATTCGTAAGGTCCTCAAGGTCGTCTTTCAATCTGGTGAATATTAACCCCTGCTAATATTCACGAGTGATACGCGATCCTATGTACTAGAATTCTTTATCTTTCCACTCCTTTCTCGGCGACTTCCTGTTTTTGCTTTTGTTTATTCATGCCATAGGAGCACGATGCCATCTACTCGCTATTACCTCCTGTCACTCATTAAAACATGTTCGCATCTTCGCATGTACGCATATTTGTGGACAATGCGAATTCTTCAGTGGTATTGTACACATCAAGGACGAAATATGCTTTTCTTTTGGGACTCTTCATGAATTGATGTGGTTGAAAAAAAGATTCTGTAATGCGCCTATTGAAGAATCTTTTCGACAGGAATGCTATTTCGAGCAACAAACTTTAATGTCACAATTGAAAACTTTTCCGGAATAATTTCTGATAAAAAATCGAACATAACCGTAACGAACGTTAGGTTCTTTCACAGGCCTAATAGGTCAAAACGTATCTCAGTTTTGATCATCGGCTTGAAATTTTATATTTGGGCGTTCAATAATGACATATACTGGCTTGTGAAAAATTTCAAGAAAATCCCTTGGAAACAAATTTGAGAAAGCCCTGAGCAGGTGCTTTTGAGCGCTCGTTCATCGGTAGAGCAATAATGCTATTACCTCAAAATTTCGTATAGGATTTGAGATGGATACTAAATATATCAAACATAATCCCAGCAGGATCGGAATAATATTCTGGAGATTATTCGAAAACTGAAATATACAAAAACTTGACAATTAAGAGAATTAAATTCAATTCGAATCGGATATCTTTTTATGGAAATTCTTGTTTTCAATACTCCAATTGAATTTTCCTTATGGTTCAGATAATGCGATCTTCTTGAAATTTTGCATGAATATGCAAAATAGCAATATTCATTCACAAAATAAATTTCACTCGAATAGGATGTCTTGTTATGGAAATATGAAGTTTCTTCTTTTCAATATTCCAATTGAATTAAACATGGTTCTGTTAACATTATGACCACAAAATTTTGCACAAGACTTAATATAGGCATATTGCATGTGACTGAATAATTTCATTTTGATTGGTTATGTTTTGTTAGAGATATTGAGAATCAAGAATTTTGAATGGCTGGTTAACGAACTTAACTGAGACATTTGGGAACCGATGTCACACAGAAAATTTCAAATCTCTAGGACAATACCTTCGAATGTTGAAGATATGCTCTAGAATATCGGATATAATTATTACAATTTTCAAGAATCTACGCTCAAAATATCACGAACGTATACGTTCGTCGAACGAGTGATCCCGATAATTGACACCCCTATCGTTGGAGACCATTTTCGGCTCAAAATTCGAAAATTACAGACATATATGTCGAATTTTGAGCCGAAAATGGTCCCCATATATGGGGAAAACCTTTTAGCACTAGTTTAAGTAGAACGAGTGCTCAAGAAGTATGACAGAATGACATTGAAACTTACAATTTTCAGCGCTACGTTAGTTAACGTGACAACGTGAACGAATATTTTCATTAACAAATAAAAAAACCCGTAGTTCTCAAGATATTCGAATATAATTACACAATAATTTTTACCTCGAATCAGACTATTCCGCTTGAAAAATGTTGATGAGAAAAATATAACAATCTCCCCTGCTTATTTATGGTCAAATTAAAAACGGAACGAGGTGATGTGTAAACAAAAATAAAATTCCTCATAACAAACCTAACCTATTTGATGAAAGGTTGTTAGTTCTCCAACAAAATTATTTATGGTGGCGTGAATTAAAAATGAAATTAATTGAGTGACCTGCTGTCTTTCGAATGAAATTCAGCATTTTTTATGGCAGCGTAACAGCAGGCGTTACATTCGTCGATTCTGACCGAAGATTTCGAAGTGTTACACCAAAGCAGGTAATTAGAGAAGATGAAGTAGTCATTATTCTCGAGTAATTACACTGTCTAATTAATTACTTCAGTTGCGGTCACTGTACTTGAATTTTCAATGGTATAATCAGATTATTATTTATCCGGTCATGCAAGGCGTTCAGAACATCATTGGCGTGGTGGCAACTCTTGTACTAAGTTCATTGGGAAACTTCAACAACTTTTTACAAAATCGGAAATATTTCAATGCGAATAACTAAGGCATGTTTCGAATTGCGTGGATTTTCAAGAATAAATAGAACAAACAATTTGCATTCATTTTCAAAAACTTTTTTATTGGTAATTGAAGTATCGTTATGACATTTATGTGAGAAAAATACTATCCAGCAAATGGCCGCCTCTTGCAGCTCTGTAGATGTCCACTCTTTTGTTGAAAATTTCCATGGCATTTTGGAATATTAATTGAGACTCTATCTCACTAAAGACACCATTAACAACCATTGTTTATTTGCAGTATCGGACATACAGGTTTGGAAATTCACATCTTAAACATACGATATACTATGCATCAGAAAGAGAATTCTTCCGTCCAGTTGCACAGATGAATAGTCGAGACAATCACGTGCTGTAACACACTGAATTCCGTTGTCTTATTGCAATATTCTAGTCTTGTCTCTCTATTATCGTTGGGAGGAGCATAATTCATTTAGTATGGTGGGCAACAGTAAATACTTGAATCGAGTATTTCGGGCAGCCTGACAAATTAAATCATTCTATACGTGTACTGCAGGTTCCCTACCATACTGCGATAAGACAGACAAGACTTGGTTATTGCAATAAGTCAACGGAATTCATTCAGCTACAGCTCGTGATTATCTCGACTATTCATCTGTGCAACTAGACGGAAGAATTCTCTGTCTGATACATTGTATATCGTATGTTTCAGATGTGAATTTCCAAATCTGTATATTCATGAGATCTTTTTTCATATTTTATGGCCCTATCGCGTGGCACTATGCAAGGTACTTTTTTCCTTGACACCCAATATATTTTATTTATTCTCAAACCATAATTCACGTAATTTTCTGAAGACACTTTTCACAGAACACTGATTTTCATAAAATATTCAATAATTTGGAAGCGTTGTTGTATCGTGTATGAAGCCAGTTTTCTAGATGTCAAAAGAATTTTATTTATTCTCAAAAAATTTGAAACACCCTTTATTTCAGGTGAGGCTAAGGAAAAAACAGGGACTAATTCGGCTATTTATATTGTACTTTTAACCCCCGACACTTGAGAGTAGAAATTTAATGCAAAATATATGAAAAAACTCATCTATTCAGCTGACTTTTTTGGCTTGGAATTTATTGCAGAAATTCAAAGGGAAATTTTGCCAGAAACTCCATATTATACAATTATTCGTTACTCTTTTATGAGTTATTTTCCAGAAACGATGTCGACAAGAAAGCTGTATCCAACAGAGTTCTACGCCTATGACCCTTTTGAAGCACCTAACCTAGATGAAACGGCTGAATATAATTTTATGGTATCATTGCAAAATTTACGATCTGTTAATTAATTTTATCATTTCGATCATTAATTTAATTTTTCCTTTTTCGTTCGCGTTTTGTTTACACGCAGATAGTTGGGAATTATTCCAAATATGCAAATAAGCCAGAGTCTGATATTAACGCCGTATTTGAATTCACCACTCAGGATAAAAATAATTGGATGAGGGGAATTAGCATAACATTCATGAAGTTAATGCAATATATCAAGAATTACCGGGAAAATGCATTAGGAATTTATATTCAAGTCCAGTAAAGGATGCTTTTATTTGTAGTCCATTCATCGCGGTGAAATACTACATTTGCCTGGTAGCTATTTATTTGTTTTTTTTTCAAATGGTCGTACTGCGTTTGAATGCCCAATGAGATGGAGATATAACTCTTAATCAGTGACGTTATAAGGTGTCTTGTTGCCTACGGTCGACCGTGAACACATTAACTTCCGGAAGGAACGAGAACTTTCAGGGTAGGTTCAATAAATGAGATGAAAGTTGAATTCATTCATTCATGAACTAATATAATGAAACCAGTTACTCTCAGGATATTCAAATACCATTTTTTATTGTTTTTTTATTATGTTTAAGAGCACAAATACTTCTGACTTCACCTTAGGGCTTTCTTCAATTTTTTATGTCTCATAATAGTTCTCAAGATCTAAAAAACGCTCGCACATTACTTCATTGATAAACTGGTGTGTAACAGGTTATGCCACGAAGTTTTTAAATGTTTTCTGCAGGTTTACTGCTTGAGAATTTCGAAAAAAGTTTGTCTCACTGAATCATAAACATTGGATTATTTAGATTCATCTGTTCAAGACATTCCAATCTTGAGGTATCAAACAATAATGACCCATTTCATTACCAAATGTCTAGTATTTTAATGTGCAATTGTGATGGGCACATGAAGTATTCAGAACCAATACGAATAATGTTACAACCCTACTGAAATATAAATTTATTATGTTAAATGTAGCTCTTATGCAAAATAAAAAGTAAAAAAGTTATAATCAATAATTCAATCAATCAATAATTTATACTCAATTCATACTGATGCGGTCGATGAAAGAATCTTGTGATCAACTTCATTCATCTAGCGATTAACAAACTTGTTGATGAGATAATAATTAGTGTATTAGGTTAGTACAATAAAAAAGGGGATTTTAATGTGTATGAAATTCTTCATTAATGACCCATATTTATGCTTAATTGATGCTATTTTGATGTGCAATCCTCATGGCAATCGTACACAAAGTATTCAGAGGCATTACGAGAAATGTCAAAACTCTACTGGAACATAGATAGATACATAGAAATTTTATTACATCAAATGTAAGACTTCTACAAAATGGGAATGTATTTCAATAAAGAATTCATACACAATTCGTATTGAGATCGTCGAAAAAATCTTGTAATCAACTAGGTTATTAATCGAGCGACTAATGGTCTCGAACTATTAACGCGTTCGCTCCGCTCGCGCATTAAAATATCTTGACCATTAGTCTCTGTCTTTAATAATAATGTTGATTAAATAACTATTAATGCAAAACTAAGTTCGTTCAGGAAGCTTTCAAAGTTATTCGAACAAATTTCGAATACTTGAAAAGGAAAGGTGTCTAGATGAAAAACAACCTTAATATAAAACCGAAAATAATACAAATGTTATTATAACCATTATTTTGGTTATAATTGTAGTTCAGGCAATAAAAAATGAACATTACGTGGAGCAGAAGTTGAAGAATTGAAATTGACTTTCAAGTGCCGCTTCTCATACCTAGTTGGAAAAATGTCAGTTTCAGAACAGAGGGAATTGTTCGAATATTGGAAAATCCTTCCGAGCGAAATCGAAGAAAGTTCAAACGGTTATGAAGGTGTTTTCGTCCCGCAATCATCTGAAAACTGCAAAGCATTGTAATAGCTTCAATATGGGAAAAACCGGAAGTAACTGTGAAATATCTTTCGATTTTCTTTATGCAGATGAAGGAAGAGTTCTTGAATTGAAATTTTTCCTGACAGTTTCATGTACCAGATTCCTGAAGATCTGGAGTCTATCTATAGCATCGTTTATATTCTTATGTTCGTACTATTCATGAGGTCTCTTAATATTCCAATTACATTACCTTACATACTTTATTATCGAGGAAAGGCTTTATTTGATAACATCAAAACTTGACGGAAAAGTAACAAGGAATCTATATCTTAAATGAAGCGAGTGGAATAGATTTGAAAGGAATTTTACAATTTTACAGACTCCTATCACTGGGTAATCATCATCATCAATAGAGTAGCATGATCAGCCTGAATACCGGAAATAAAAGCCCTGAGCAAGACTTTTTGAGCGCTCGTTCTTTGGTGGAGCAATGAACTATTACCTCAAAATATTATATGGGATTTGAGTTTTATGTTCCATAAAACATGACCATTCAAAAGTTTTGTTCCTCAATATCTCAGAAAAAAATCAATCGAAATAAAATGTTACGGTCAAATGCAAGATGCTCATAATAAGCCTTATGCAAAATAGAGTAAACCATGATAAATTCAATTGGAATATTGCCAAGAAAAATCTTTATATCTCCATAACAAGATATCCGATTCGGGTGAATTTTTTTTGTGAATCGAGACTGATGTAGATACTGAATGTTAATGCAAAATTTCAAGAGGATCGCCTTATTTAATACCTTATTTTTCAACTATAATTTGAGCCAGAACAGGATGTCGCAGAACAAGCTGTGGTAGTAGTATGAAATGGTTTTGACGAAAAGTTGATAGTTTCCGAGTAATAAGCAAAAATCTGACCAAGAATAAGATTTTCATTCTTTTATGTATTATGTTCCGTCAGGAAATTTTGTTAGCAAACCTCAAATTCGAATTCAGCACCCCAAAAAACATAAAAAATGAAAGAAATCAAAACTACCCCAAAACTTTCCTGCTAAAAGCTCAATTCGACTGGATTATAAATAGGATCAGACAAGTTAACTTATTTCTCCAACTATAAACCATGAATACCATCAACGAGCACAGAACAACAACTCGGAACATCGAGGATGATCACGAGCAGAGAGATCCAGCCTGATATATTTCAGATTTCTGCGTGAGTGCCTGTTTTCCGATGCCCCAGGAATTGTTGAACAAGAGGAACGCGAGGAGCCTGTTGCTAAGCGACGGACACACGTCGATCTCGGTGCTGCCATCGATCAACTAAATGCCATTTTCTCAGGCCGAACATGCAAACCGACTGTTGACAGGAATTATACAGGATACGCTCGTGTGGATGGAGAGAAAATCTCGTACGTGGATGCCGAAGTTGCACCAGAGATCTACGGCTTGTCCACAGAAACGTCATACCTGTGGCGTCTATGGCCGAGGAGATTATAGAAGTGAAAAAAGTGATTAATTATAACAATATCTATGTTCTTCATATTGTGTGTTGTCAGTTTTATTTTGCGTGTTTTCTCACCAAAATCATAATAGTTATTTAATCAACAAGGTTATTAAAGACAGCGACTAATGGTCAAGGTATTCTATCGTTAATAACCGAGTTGATTACAAGGTTTTTCCGACGACCTCAATATGAATTGTGTATGAAAACTTGTTTGAAATACATTCTCATGTATAGTAGTGTAGTAGAGTGCAACTCTAAGCGTATCATTTTATAGATGAGTGTTCAAAATTGATCGAAATTATTATGTTGGATGAAAACTACAAATTGTCGAACTCGAATGTATTCTCTGTTAGTACTTTTTCCAACACAACCACAATAGGGATGTTGACTATTTTTTTAAATTTATTTTATTTTAAAGATAAACCCTTTACAAACACGAAAAACTACTTTTTTCTTAAAAATATAGTAATTGCCAAAAAAATACGTAAATGAAAAGAGAACTCAAAATTCCCGACAAAATGCTCAATTTTGTCACGTTATGATGATTACGTCAATATCCGATAAACAAACGTCGACTTCTGTCAAAGCGAACTGATTTTGCTTGATTCCTTGTGAAAAAGTTCTAGGCCTTCAAAATATATACGTCGGTCTATAAATGCTGTATGAGGTGTTTCTTTCATTTGAAATAATGAATATGAGTTAAAAGTTTGAAACTTACACAGACATTTTCACGTTTCTAAGCTCCGCTCCACAAAAATTCCTTGTTTTCAGCAAATAAACTAGCGACCATCAGGGAATCAATCTTCCGTAAGTTACTATTATTACTCTTGATGAATCCTGTTTCCATTTTAAAGAAAATTGTAGATTATCGTTTTGGCAACGAATAATCGAACTATTCTCTTTCAGCTTTCGAATCAAAGAGAAGATATACTAAATATTTACTATGGTTCGAATCACAGAACCTCAGATCAACGAAACACTATGAATGTACCTATTTTGTTGATTTGAGCACACAACATTCGAATTTGCAATGACAATATCGGATAGTGACGTCAACTACCTCTGATTGGTGTTTGCAGTCACGTGATAGTTGATAATAAATAACATAATTTAAATCAACTTTATTTAATTTAACAAAAATAATAAGATCACTAAAATGGTTTTTTTAGAATTGCAAAAACGTTCTTCTATGAGGAAAACCTCAATCTATATGAATTCGTAACATGAGTCAACATCACTATTCCTCAGATCAAAAATCAGTTTATTAGCTATTACCAACTCAATTTGGATTTTGAACAGCCTCCTGGGATATCAATCATTATTGGATGGACTGTATGTAAGACGTCTAACTAGTTTGACTTATTTGTCACTTCCGTTCCATGACGTATTTGTCACTTCCCTTCGATACAACTATAAGCCGATTCCACTGTATAAAAAAAAAACGTTAGCGCCCTCACGACCACATCCACCCTCTTATCCAGAATCAATCCTTATCCCTCTATCCGACGATTGTTTTTCTTAAACCCTCCGTGAGTGGTTGCGTCGCGGCGGCGTCCACGGGAGAAAGACGCTGCCGTCTGAGGCACGCATGTGCGCGCAGTCAGACCAATGACTCCGGTCGATGAGCTCCGGAACCCCCGGAGCAGCTCGGATCCGCCCATGTGTAGATGAAGTTATCACGTTCGGGCCCTTTGATCTGCGCTCGCGAAAACCGATGCCTATTTTCCCGAAATAACATAAGCTGTTCGGGCGTTTAACGCGTCCACCGAGGGGGGTCTTTACTTCCCCTTTGCCCCCCTTCTTCCTACGTTCGCTAATCCATGTTTTTAGGATTGAGTCAGGGATCCCACCCCATTTCGATGGGAAAAGGCGAAAGTCATGAATGACAGCGATGACTTTATTTATGTTGTGAAAAGTTGTGAAGTTACAAAATTATGAAAAAAATACTCTAATATATGAGTTTTTGTTTCATTATATTATTATCATGAGAACTGCAGTCGTTATGGCTCAGGTTTTTTTTTTTGATCCCATAATTCTATTATTAGGGATTGAAAATAACAACCCTTTATGATACACCCTTCACCGGACCCGTACCCTCCTGTTGGGTATCACCTACACTGATCTGATTAGGGCAGAGGTAGGCGTTTGGGAAAAAAGGGAGAAACACTCTTACTGGATAAACACATCCGGTCAAAGACAAGCAAAGAGACTAATCGAACCTTCCAAACTCCAAAGAGAAGGCTCAACAAGCTCTATCGTTGTCAAAAAATGAGTTAAGGCTGCTAATCGGCCTTCTCACAGGGCACTGTCCCGTGAGATATCACCTACACAAGATCGGTAAAGAAAACTCCGACATTTGTAGGTTATGTGAATCGGCCACTGAAACCACCGAACACATACTATGCCAATGCACTGCGCTGGCGCAAACCAGACTTACTCTACTAGGTGGCGCGTTATTAACGCCAGCCGACATAAAAGCGAAGTCTCCTAAGGAAGTAACCAGCATTGCTAAGGAGGTTAGATTCCTGGGAAAAACGTAGTTTTAGCATGGTTACGCACAAAAGACCTTATTGGTCGCAGTGCAGAAGGGTAATCAACGTGCCGATCGACCACTACCTAATCTAATCTAATCTAATCTAAACCCTTTATGATTTTCCTTCGAAATTGTTTTCGTGGGATTGATTTTCGAAAAATTAGAATTTTTTATGGTTTCCAATTCAATTCTGAAGAAAACAAAGTCCCCTGGAAAATTTCGATACAGTCGATACTTTTCTCGAAAAAATTAAAACTTACAAGCAGTTATGATCACTGTTCATTTAATTTCATCGTATGTTCCATGGAATGAATATTCCAAGATATTGTTTATGCTCAAAATTGGTTTTGACAGGAGAAAAAAAATTTTCCATGATTCTTTCTAAAATTTTCAGTTTCAGAAGAGTTCAATTTTTTTAATTGATTTTATCTCCTGTCATAGACATGCAACATCCTAGAATATTCATTCTATGGAACACTTATATTATATTATACGATGAAATGGAATGAACAGTGATCATAACTGCTTGTAAGTTTTTATTTTTTCCGAGAAAAGTATCGACTGTATCGAAATTTGCAGGAGACTCTATTTCTCCAGAAATGAATGGAAAACTATAAGATAAGTTTATTTTGCGAAAATCTATCCCACGAACATTTTTGAACGAAACTCACAGGGGGTTGTTATTTTCAACCCCACTCAGTGTTTTTGAGAAGCCTTAAAAAAATTAAAATCTGTCAACTCGTTATCGCCTTCCGAAGGCTGTATCTTGAAAGGGGGGTCGATTTCGAAAAAAAAATTTATATGAACAACCCCGCTCATTTTCATCGAAGAATCATCTCCTAAAGTCCCTCGCATTTGTTTACAGACACCCTGTATAAATATAAATCTTTCAAATAGCCCACCGATTTTATTAATCTGCTCAGTAATTCAAACGAATGGAGAATGAATCTGCCACAGAATCATCAGAATTTCTGCCAATAAAACTTGAAAAGATGCACTACGGCGTACAGAACTAAGCCAAAAACAATATTGAATTAATCGTGTTAACTGCACAAAATCTACTCCTGCCCAAAATATTTTCGCTTCACATCGTCGTCGAATAGGCAGGCAGTTCTGCGAATTGTACGTCATTATACGGGAGTGCCATTTAAGTGAAACCTTTTACCGCGAACACGGGTTTCGAGTATTTCATTGTTCCAGCATATTCGCGGGATTAATGCTTTCTAGTAATTTACTGCAGCTGTTCGAATAAAATAGGATTCGACAGAACCGTATTTGCGATTCGTTACCAGTATTCGTTCTGCATGATGTTGCCATGCATGAACTTCCGACAGCTGCGCAGTATAAGCAAAATGATTCTTTGAATATAAATAAATATATAACCTAACTACTTACATTTATTTTAATTCCTAGAAAATAAGAAATTTGAGTGGGATACTGGCAACACTGTCGAAAAAAATTTTAGGGAGTTGTGAAAATTCATATTTCCACAGAAAAAAATTCAACATTTCATAGCAAAATGTCTATGATTTTGGCGTTTGGCTATATTATTCGAATCCTCATTTATTCAGCGAGTAACGTAGCACGTGAATCTCTCGAAAATACAACTGTTCCACTGGACGGCAAAATTCTCTGTCTGATTCATTGAATATCAATTTTCCGAAGTGAAATCATTCAGTAGAGTTTTAACAGTACTCCTCCTGTTCACGAAACTAAACTTTTATTTTGGGGTCGACAAATAGTTATTTATTACACAAGGGAAAAAAGTATTAGATTTCAGCTCGAGGTTATGTTGTCTCCCGACGCGAAGCGGATTTTTTTCCCGCCACAGAAAAAAAATACTTTTTTCTTTGAAGTTCGGTTACATCTCGGAAATTTGAAGACTTTCTCGAATTAAAGAAAAACAGAAATTTTAAATTCATTCAAGTTTTTCGCCAACAGTTACCGAATATTCGTCTTGAGGTCTTAACATAAAGAGTTAAGCCTAACTGTGTGAATTTGAGCTATTATAGCTATACAAGTATGTCATAATAGAGATGTTGACTATTTTTTGGAATATATTTTATTTTAAAAATACCCTATACAAACACGAAAAAATAATTTTTTTCTTTGAAATATAGTAATTTCCAATAAAAAATACGTAAATGAAAGGAGAATTCAAAATTCCCGCGGAAATGCTCAATTTTGTCACGTTATGATGATTACGTCAATATCCGATAAACAAACTTCGACTTCTTTCAAAGCGAACTGATTTTACCTGATTCCTTGTGAAAAAGTTCAATCAAGGCTTCAAAAGGAATACGTCGGTCTATAAATGCTGTATGAGATGTTTTTTTTTATTTGTAATAATGAATATGAGTTAAAAGTTTGATACTTACAGAGACATTTTCATGTTTCTAAGCTCCGCTGCACAAAAATCCTTGTTTTCAGCAAAAAAACCTCCGACCATCAGGAAATCAATCTTCCGTAAGTTACTACTATTACCCTTGATGAATCCTTTCTCCATTATAAAAAAAAATTGTACATTATCGTTCTTGTAACGAATAATCGAACTATTCTGTTCTCTTTCAGCTTTCAACTTCGTAAGTTCGAATCATAGATAAGATATACTATACATTTACTATGGTTCGAATCACAGAACCTCAGATCAACAAAACACTATGAATGTACTTTGTTGATCTAAGCACAGAACATTCGAATTTGCAATGACAATATCGGATAGTGACGTCAACTACCTTTGATTGGCGTTCGCAGTCACGTGATAGTTGATAATAAATAACATAATTTAAATAAGCTCTATTTAATTTAACAAGAATAATAAGATCACTGAAATGGTTTTTTAGGATTGCGAAAACTTCATTCTATGAGGAAACCTAAATTTATATGAATTCGTAACATGAGTCAACATCCCTATTAATCAACGAACTCACCACAGAATGATATGGAAGTAGAGCAACATAAGGCCATAGACAACAAACACATGACAGATTATGCAAATTGCTCGAACTACAAGAATTCAAGTTTACCCAATACCAAAGGATTATTACTCCAAAATGAATGAAGTGGGTTCACATCAGATATCGATCATGGCCTATCGTTTCGCGATTGCAACGAGATAAGGGCCTCTCACAAATAGTATTATGGAGTGGACAAAAGGCCCAATATCGAGAATCCTCGATGCATAATGCCCGGCCTTATGTCAACAGGCCTATGTATATCAAAGTAGAGTGAAGTACACCGCTTATTGTGTTCGACAATGTCATGGGACATCCCCCGTGATTATCGAGCTTTTAAGGGGTGAATGTTTCCTTTCATATGCAGGACAGGGGAAACATGCAGATTCTAATCTGTATATGATGCATCTAGTTAATGGAAAATAGTATTTTTTCACTATGGGGATGTTGAGAGAAGTTAGTAGTAGTAGTATTTTTGAACTTCCATATTGATTTGAAAAAGGTATCACAAGGATAAATAATGTTATTTAATATCAACTATCCCGTGACTGCGAACGCCAATCAGAGGAAGTTGACGCCCCTATCCAATATTATCTTTGCAATTCGAATGTTCTGTACTCAGATCAACAAAATACATTCATAAGGCTTATACAGCATTTATAGACCGACTTATTCATTTTGAGGGCTTAGATTGAACTTTTTCACAAGGAATCAGGCAAAATCAGTTCGCTTTGACAGAAGTCAAAGCTTGTTTATTGGATATTGACGTAATCATCATACGTGACAAAATTGAGCATTTCTGCGGGAATTTCGAATTGTCTTTTCATTTACGTATTTTTTATTGGCAATTATTTTATTTTCAAGAAGAAAGTAATTTTTTCATGTTTGTATAGGGTTTATCTTTAAAATAAAATAAATTCCAAAAAGTAGTCAACATCCCAATTAGTAACTTTCGAATCCGAAAATTTGGAATGGCGAGACTGATTCAAAATGTCAAATCTGAATAGTGAATAATGACGCAGAACAGTTATGATAAACGATTTCAATCGTTCAGTGTGAATTCTAGGCCTGAATATTCGAGTTAACAATTCGATCGATGATATCACAATCATCGTAGGTATGAAAATGTCATGAAATTGTTACCCATATGTGGAAAACATCACATGAATTATCTTTAAGGGAAAATTGATTTAATATAGTTTGTTCAGATTTCTACAAAATGTATATTAGTGATTCTATTCACCTGAATTAAAAAAAAGTGCTTAGAAATAAAAACATTCACATTATGGCAGAGAATTAATTCTGCTTTCATCAGAATCATAAAAGAATTCAAAATGTGAATTGGAGCAACATATGAAATAAGTTAACCACTCTAGAAAACTGATCAACGAATAGAAGCTCAAGTAAAGAATCTGTAAGTTTTTGTTTTTCAAATCCATGATGAAATAGAAATACTTTTTCTTTTGATGAGGTCAATTTTATGTACACGTTTCTGTCCCTTTTTTCAACAACGAATTGATTATGAAGAAAATGTTTATATACTCCAATTTAGTATCTACGTAGATACATAATATCTTTCTGTTTCTGTTATACATATCTTCTATTTATCATGAAGAAAACGACGAAAATAAACCTTAGTTTACAGACGCATCATTAACACATAAGCCCGCAGCATGAACCTCGTTTTATTCGGTTAATAACACTTTTCACCTGAGAAGTTTCTTCATTGTCAAAACATCCACCTTGTTGCGATTTTGTTCGATAACACTCATACATAAAATATTCATTTCAAGTCCTTCTTCTGATATTCAATACATACGACGGACTTTTTTGCGCAAATTAATTCTGAGCCAGCTGCTCATTAGGAAAACGCGTTACGGACCTGAAGCATTAATGACGCCTGAAGAAGGACGGGAACCGAACGAAACCGTCTCTTTCCCTGGAACACAACACCTACGTAATTATGAAAATAATTACTGGAAGGAGAAAAACAGTGGCAGGTAATCAGAGAGGGCTGACGGGAAAACGCAGAGCTCTCAAACAATACCACTAAAAGTGTTATATTTCAAACGACACCCCGGACAACCCTTTTAGTCGACGAAAACTGCAGAAGTCACCCTCTACTCAGACACGGATTCATTTCGCTTTTGGCGTTTCGCACAGAGGTAACTTTTCTGTACTAAGAATGTTTCCTCGAGTCTGAAGGAAACTTATTGTTTAATTTTTTGACGAGTTTCATAAAAAAAAAGTTTCATACAATAAATCAGGAACGAAACCCCTCAGCAAACTGGATAACTATCAAAAAAGTGTCTCTATAATGTTTTTGTTTCAAGTTTATAGCAAAAACAGGAACGGAGATAATGACCAAAATTGATATTCCTCAAATGTCAATTTTGGCTTATAATTCGAAAACAAAAGACGATAGAGTGATGCGGTTAGAGGCTTAATGAGTTTCTCTAAAAAATATGACTGCAATATACAATTCATTTTAACCTACAGGGTGTTCTGATTTGTTTCCGATAAACTAAAATGAGTGATAGACCACATCATTTCAAGCAGAAAAGTTCCTATGAACATGGGTCCGGAAATGCTTCGTTTCCGAGATACAGGGTGTTAAAGTTAAGTCAATGCAATTTTGGACATTTTGAACACTTTCTTTAAAAATTATTATGTCATTTTGTTTTGTTCTAAATTGTTACATCTAAAAAATATTTAATTTAAAATTATTTCCACTTTGTTTCTACATGTTTTAAAGATTACAATAATATGGATTTGGTTTTTCTCTGAAACGGTTGCTCCGAGTAACTTAAATGAGGCATACCTTTTTCAACTATAAAAGTCAGGGGAATCGATTTTTCTTGTCCAAAATGACGTACAGAGTAGCACAAAAAAGTTGCAACGGTTTAAAAGGGACGAAATTATTGCCAGTGGCGCCCTCTAGAAGATACAACCAAATCGGCCACAATTTGAATTTCTCAACTCAGAAAAACCCTATGTACCAACTTTCATGCAATTATTTGGAATCAGTCGAAAGATATTAAAGAAAACGCGAATTATTTTTTCAACTTTAACACCCTGTATCTTGAACGAAGCATTTCCGGACCCATGTTCATAGGAACTTTTTTGCTTAAAATGATGTGATCTATCACCCATATCAGTCTGTCGGAAACAATCAGAACACCCTGTATATCAAGGGTTGAAAAGTTGTTGCTCAGGATCACTGATTCTGGCCACACTGTACAATGATACGAAATGTCGAATCTGATGATGGACAACACTCAGAAGAGAAGAGAGACGAAATCGGCAACACATAAGGTGAAAAAAATTGTGAAAAGCTCTGAAAATTCTTTTAAACTATTACGAAAACGAAACTATTTAGGTACAAAACGTTTGCGTCAATGTATAAAAGACTATTAAAAATACGATATACAGTGAAATCTCCCAAGAGCGGACACCCTTGGTTCCAGATTATTTGTCCGCACGTGGGAGGTGTACGCTTGTGGGAAGGTTCGAAATAAATACAAAGGGAAAAGAAAACAAAATTTGTACTGAAATATATGTAAAAACTCGTTAAAGAAAACTAATCCGCAAAATATGAAGCTAATACTGTTAACAATATAAAATGTACATATTTAGAAAAAATCAGTTATTTTGGGTTGTATCATTTTTTTTTCTCTTTCGGTCAGTAGACTTTTCTGCAACATTTATCAACTTCATCTTCTCTTTTAATGTCAGAAATCTTTTTGTAGGCGCCATGATTCTATCAACAATCGGCATACGTTTCACTGCTAGCGGCAGTGTGTATTGAAAGCAACGAACGTATTTATCACGATTACGTCGTTCACAAACCAAATGAAGGGGATTCCCCGGATTTGGTCTTTAAGCGGTTCTGCGCGAACAATTGCGCGTCCGTTTCTGGGAGGTTTTTAGGCATTTCTATGTATATTGTGGTGTCCGCGTCCGTCCGATAGAGGTGTCCGCTAATGAGAATTCGTTTCTCAATTCCATTTTTCGAAGAACAATCTAGAAAAGTTATCAGAAGTAATTATAGAAATAGAGAAAAAAAGCACAAGAAAAAATCATGAAAAAAAGACATATATGCTTTGAAACGAATAAAATTGAAAAAACTTTGAGACCCCTTTTCCGAATTATTAGATTTCATTGATAACATTCAACAAAATCTATCAACACGATCCTACTTAACATTTTATCGTTCAAAATATTTGTATTTAATATATGGTATTCACCACCCCTCTGGTCCATTAGGGGCACAAAAGAAGGCAAAGCACACCAATCTGGTGACATGTAATTTGGCCAATTGATCTAAGGGGAGTTAGCGCTTCTAATGCTTGTCTATTTATCCTGCCATATTAATCATATAGGGAGCAGACAAATTTATTCCCCCGTGTAGCCTGTAATCATATGGGGAGGCAGGATAGCTCTCTTCTATATATACTGAAGTACCACGGAAAATCACTTTCGAAGAGGGTGATGATAATTCGTGTACCTAGTATTTATAGGCGTGTACAATGAGTGCAAGGGGCAAAACTGTGATTTTGGGGATGAAAGTTTGATGGATGATATGAATGTAATGATGACTACTTTTTGTGAAAAAATTTGAAGAAAAAATCTGCATTTCCTGTATCCAGCGTGAAAATATGTTTATCCACGACTATTGTAAAATCCGTCCATTGTACGTCTCTATGCTCGGCCTTAATAATATCCATTAATCACAAGAAAATAATGATATTATAATTCACTGCTGCTTTGATATGATATTCTTTAAATTGGTATTTCTTCAGTATTCTAAAGTACTCCCACTAACAAATATGGGCATACCTTGTCAATCCAGGGCCGAATCTACTTTCATTATATCAATTGAAGTTTTTTTTATTAGAAAATATACAATGACCAGTTGTCCAAAAATTTATTATTTGTCAACTTGACTTTTTCCACGCTTATCATAGAAGGGTCTTGTCGCGGTCGATAAATGTTAAAATCTTCAAGAAATATATTATTTAGTAGTCGTGGATAAAGTATATATACTACTCGCGTATAATAGCTGATGCAAAATCAGTTGATGCGTGTTCTATTAGACAATGTGATTTTGAACTGATGCGCATCACTTCCAACTGAAATTTCTTTCTGGCATAATCAGTTTAATTTTCACAATCACTTCAGTTCATCATAACATAACCTAACATTTTGGTGAAAGTTTACATTTTACTTCTAAAAATAACAGAAAGTGTATTACTATCCTCGGTTTTCATTGCTAGTAATGAATAATTCATAATACTTTTAGAATTTCCTTACGAACAATCGTCGATATTCCTATTTGGTACTTTGATTTCAAACCTTATCGTTTTATTGATGGTCATCCAAAAATTGCATTTTGTATTTGTCAAACTCACATCACTTTCAACTGAAGTGATTTCGGACATTATTCAGTCAAATCATTGAGTATTCATCTATATTTTCAAACTCAATAGTCAAATAGAAAACTAGGATTTAATCTTTTCAGGATAATACACTTGAGTTGACATTTTGTTATCGAAATTAGAGCTCAAAATTCCAGCAAAAAAATGAAATATTGCCGAAATAAAGGTGTATACACCAATTTACCGAATATATCGAATTTGAACATCCCTATACCAAATCCACATAGTACGGTCATATCAATTTTCGACCGAACGAAAAAAAAAAGAAAAATAAACAAGCCACCGGCGTATCCTGCGTACCCGGGAGTTATTAGCTGGGATCACGGACGAGATTAATTAAATTCCGCCAATATTTGCGTCGAAAGGCCATGGGGGGCACTTGGGGGCCGAGCCCCCCAAACTAAACAGCATTTAGTATTCCATTTAAAACGGGTCGGAATTTCTTCTGCCGTCTGATATTATTTTTCCGTCCGATCCGGGATCTTTTGTCTATTAAAACCCGAAATCTTCCAGGCAGCGGCGGCGTCATTACTAAGCGGCCATTTGCATTCGGCCGGAGCGCCGGGTAGTGAAAAGAAGCGCGACCGGGATGGAAATGCAAATTTGCCGGCTTGATGAGGACCGAAAGGCGTCCAGATGAACTGCGAAATTAGTTATTCGCGCCAGAAATTACTTTCATCTCCCTGATATTTCCCTGGTTCTTTGAGGAGGGCCCTCGAGAGAAAACGATTCGTTTCCTGAGTTTTTTCCTATTTCGAACTCTGGAGCACCGGAAATGCGAATTGTGTCGCGATTTGACCCAAGTGGGCACTAAAACCAGGGAAATTTCACCGATTTTTTCGACCTAAGCATGTAGGGTTGGTATAATTTCATTAGGGGTGGAATTCATAGATCTTTCTTACGGTTTTTGAGACGCCCAATTGAACCGCCAATAATTTTTACACAAAAAAGGTACTCTTTGTCATACGCTTTGAAGTAGATAGTTTCCGAGAAAAATCACGTTGAAAATTTTTTTTACTTTTCACTTCACACTAACAAGTTTCAGTGAGTTTATGATGGTACTTTCCACTGTTGGGTAGCCATGTATTTCAAACTTACTCGTTCATGTTGAGAAAGAGGGGTGGAACATACCTGAAATAAGAAAAAATAAATTAAAACAAGAAAGTATAGAATTATAAATATAATTCTACAAATAGTGTTAGTATAAGAAAACAGAGGACACTTCGTTTATAACTCGGGATCAATAAATATTTCAGAATATCAGTGAATGAGTCAGATCGAGCACCTGCAGCAATTCAACACTTGAACAGTTTAGAAATATTTGCGATAAAGACATCCATCCCCATCATTTAGCAGTTATCGAAGTGTTTTGCACTATTCTACAACTAGTGATGTACGAGAGAAAGAAAGGAACTTGAAGATTAAGAAATTCAATTAAATAGAAACACGATGTGAATGTATGCCGCTCGTGAAGTTCCTGGGGTTTTCAGCACTCGAGCAAACTAGTTTGACTCATCCCCCTGCGATTTTTTGTGTGGGGATATCTCAAATTACATGTTTATTATGATCGCTTCAGGACGCCAACTTGAAGAACAATATTCATTTGGCCATAGCCAACATACTCAAAGAAACGCTGGACAGAGTTGTCCGATATTTCCAAAATCGGAAAATGGAAATAAAAGTTTCTTATTTTCAATATTCCAATTGAATTTTCTCTGTTTCTGTGGACACTATGGTCACAAAATTTTTGCATGAGGCCTATTATAAAATCTTGTATGTGGCTGCAACATTTCATTTCGATTGATTTCGTTTTGTCTGAGATATTGAGGAACAAAAATTTTTAATGGCCATATTTCATGGAACACCCTGCACCTCTTGGCTGGTAAACGAAGAGAGAGGCATTTGGGAGCCGAACTCCCAATGGAAAGCATTTGCCAGACATAATCTTTAAATCAGTCTAAAAATAAACTTCAAATGTTGAACTTGATTATGAAAAAATAATCGAATCGATGTTTGCATAGGTTTTTTTTCAATTGAATTTTAAAATCTGCAGGTTCCCCTGTCTAACCCTGAACAAGAAATAGCTGGAAAAGTGTTGCATTATTTCCCAAAACAAATCATTCAATTAGGTTCGTGTAAACATTCCCCAATAGTGTATCAGCCCATTTGAAAATATACAAATTCTTTTAAATTTTCACCTGAGTCGCATGTGAGAAAATGAAAAATAAGAAATTGGCAAATTAATGAGACAATACTTATGGTAAATATTAGTGAAGAAACCCGTATAGGTGGAACTCACAAAACCATTTAGGAAACTGACAATATGAAAATCATCTGAAAAAATATTTCCGTTCATTAAACATACAAAGTGCAAATCTTATAAGGGCGCAGATTCCCCGGAAAGAATGAGGAAATAGCGGAAGATCCGGGACGGCGATTGGCGAAAGTAAACAGTCCTGTTGACCACAGGATCCGGGCCGGGGGCCACAATGCGGGGTAAGTGTCCGGCCCATTATCCTGATTGCTCGTCCTTACGCTGCTGCCCCAACGCTCTAATCCATTTACCTCGGACGGTTTCTCCCATCTTCCTTTCTTTTCCTTGCGCGAATGAGGGTGGAAACTGATTTTTCGCGATTTTATTTTGTCTATATGAAGGAGTTTCGGTTGGTTTTTGATGATTGATACTCGTATTATTTGAAAGCATGCCTCGAATATTTATTTTCATTTTTATAATAAGATGAATTCATCAGGTTCATCTTAATCTTAAGAGAATATTGGGAAATTGAGGAGAGCTCTGACGTAAAGCCAGAAACTTGATTATTATTCATATCAGAAAAACGATAATTCAAATCTGAGTATTCTAACAAACTTTTGGATTCATTCAAATTTCCCATTCAAATTTGCACCACGTCGGACCAGTATTTCGGTGGGTATGTTGGCAATAGCCAAACCAGTGTTGTTCTTCAAGCGATCCCCATAAAAAAATAATATGGGGCGAGATCGGCGACTGTGCTGGAGTGCTGAAAAGCCCAAAGAACGATCGTGTCACTATTTGTTTTTCACTATTGCGAGTGAGCATAATTGTCCCATTTTTTTTTCAAAAATCACATGTTTACAACGTTCGTCCCAGGACCCAGGACTGAGTTGTCCGACATTTCCGAAATCGATTCACACAGTGTATTGACAATAATGGAAACCATTCGTCAGATATCATCTTCAAAACTGTCGCACATGATCGTTGAATGTTACATTTGATTAAGGATAAAAAAATAACATCAATTTTGTTTAATTGAATTTCGGAATCCGCGTGTAGTGATTCCAATTTAGTGCGCTATAAATATGCATATTTTATTGACCGATATTGCAAAAATGTTTCCAAATCTAAACACCATAGAGGTGCGTCAAGTTGGTGACACACCCCTCGAATTTTGGTATCAAATTGTTTTGAGAATTTTGTGCCTATTTTGTGCCAATTTGTGCCGTATGTTATGAATTTTGTGCCCGTTCCGTTCTCGAGATATTTCAAGTTTTTCAAGTGTGTCACCAACTTGACGCTGTGACACACTTTGGAAATATGAAAATTTTTTTCTTTCGATAACTTGTGCCCATTCTGTGCCAATTTGTGCCGTATATTATGAATTTTGTGCCCGTTCCGTTTTCGAGATATTACAGGTTTTTCAAGTGTGTCACCAACTTGACGCTGTGACACACTTGTGGATATTCGAAAATTTTCTTCTTTCGATAAATTGTGCCCACTTTGTGCCAATTTGTGCCGTATTTTACGAATTTTGTGCTCGTTCAGTTCTCGAGATATTTTGAGTTTTGCTTGTGGGGAGCGTCAAAATGGTGACACACCCCTCGAATTTTGGTATCAAATTGTTTGGGGAATTTTGTGCCCATTTTGTTCTAATTTGTGCCGTATATTATGAATTTCGTGCCAGTTCCGTTTTAGAGACATTTTGAGTTTGTCATGTGAGTCACCAAGTTCACGTTGTGTTAGTCCTGTGAGATGAATATATGTAGCAGAATTCAAAGACGACCATTAATTATATGTCATAATATTATGTAAACATTTTAAAGTATGAGTTGTTGAACTGGCAGACATTCGGTGAAAACAACCAAATTTCAATGATTCGACGACCTTTTCACTTAGAATTATCAACTCAATATAATAATTGAGTTGATGAATTAATATATAAGTACAGGCTTATCGAATATGTTGACACATCCTCAGTTATAATTTTATATTAGTAATATTCTACTTCCATCCATAATGAGCTATATAACGATTCAATAAAACAGAAAATACTCATTTTTTGGTCTGATTTAACCGGACTATCTACCCTTGATACACGATCGTTTCGTTTCGTTTCATCGGCAAACTGCATATTCGGGTTAATAATACCTACATATTTCGATAGGGTTTAGTGAAAAATGGTTGAAGTGACTTGAAAAACTTATCTCAGGGCAATTACCAAACAATAAAATGCTAGAATCATTGCGTTGAAGCATTAATACCGAATGATTTTTTAAGTAAAGTTAAAATTAAAATTGTCAGTATAATAGCCATAATAAGATGAATATTTGTATTGGATTCAAAAATCAAAATTATCAGTAATGATTATTTCATGATGATAAGTATGCAGCTGACAAAGTAGAGTTTATAAGATTAATGTTTTCCTTGCAATAATAATTTTTTTTTCTGATGTGCCTCATCATTTTATTTTGTCACAAGCCGCCACTGCAAAACATATACTGTACTAATTCCTTACTCGATTCTCGTTCATCGCGGTTGATTTGCTTGTCTTTTCTCTAATCCGTGCATTTTTCTGCTCCATGGTGCAAAAATCAGGGAGCGAATAATTCATAATTCAGGACGATAGAACTTACGTACTGCTGAAATGAAGGGAATAAAACAACATATTAACATTTTTGTTTACGAAATAAACAAACGGTGTACCGATATAGAATATCAATAAACTAAACAACTCATTCTTAACATAATCATTCTTCAGTACCTCTTTGGTCCCCTCGAAATTTTGTAAAATTTCAGGAGAGTTCTTCAATAATTTTGATGACAGTTGCGGTAAGCGTTCATCCAAAATACCAATTGTTGATGGTAAAGAATTTTCTAATTCTATGAAACGTTCAATCATATGGAAGGTCGAATTCCATCTTGTTGAGATATCTTTGATCAACTTCTGTGGAATTTCCACATCAGAATGTGTTTGAAATTTCATCAATTTTGAATTGGACAGACTGTTACGACTGAAGTGGGAAAAGATTGTTTTTATTTTGTTGTTGATGGGTTCAACCAAATCCAGAGCGTCTTGAAGTAAGTTTCAGGGAATGGGCGAAGCAACCGAAAAATTTACAACAACACTCGTCACTGATAGCCTTTTCTATATTAGCGGCATTATTCTCAAGTTGGTGACACTCATGAAAAAAAATGAAATATCTAAAAAATTTCCAAAACAATTTGATACCTAAATTCGACAGGTGTGCCACCAACTTGACGCTCCTCACAAATAAAACACTAAATATCTCGAAAAATGAACGGGCACAAAATTCGTAACATACGGCACAATTTATCCAAGGAAGAATATTTCCAGCTTTCCTCATATGAGTCGCATAATGCGACTCACAGGAAAAACTCGAAATATCTCGAAAATGGAACGGGCACAAAATTCATAGTATACTGCACAAATTGGGCGCAAAATTCCCAAAACAATTTGATACCAAAATTCGAGGGGTGTGTCACCAACTTAATGACCCCACAAACAAAACTCAAAATATCTCGAGAACTGAACGAGCACAAAATTCGTTATATACGGCACAAATTGGCACGAAATGGGCACGATTTATCGAGAGAAGAAAATTTTCGAATTTCCACAAGTGTGTCACAGCGTCAAGTTGGTGACACACTTGAAGAACTTGTTATATCTCGAAAACGGAACGGGCACAAAATTCATAACATACGGCACAAATTGGCACAAAATGGGCACAAAATTCTCAAAACAATTTGATACCAAAATTCGAGGGGTGTGTCACCAACTTGACGCACCTACACCATAGGCAGTAATGCTCCTCCTTTCAAATATTTCTTACGTTGAAACTGTTGAATACCGCTCAGAATCTTGCAACCGGTCCCCAGAAAAATCCACAGATACCTATATATATGATATTTGGAATATAAAAAAAATGAAACGAAGCAGCAGACGGTGTACCGAAGACAAGAAGCTGTGGTACCTCATCAACATACAATGGGACCGTCTGAGAAAGAAGCAGTCTATCTTACCGGATTTATTGCATTCTGTGTATCTTTATATGCATGTGAGTAACTTGCGATATTGTCGTTTAGTTCTGTTTACTCTTTACCCAGAATCCATCTTACTTACAGAGAAAAAGTTGCATTACAATAATAAAAGTGTAAGACCGAATTTCGATGTATATTTGTTGAGTTGGGAAAATTTAGATCTTTCATAAAATTCATAGGAGATCAATTGGAAAAGAGTCTCATGTTCATGGCAAGAATGAAGAAACATTACTCTCACTTGCAATGAAATATATCGGGTGTCCCAAGGTGAGTGGCCTATCAGATTTTGTAACTTGGCAAATGATGATTTTTTTTGTCCATCCTGTATAACTAACAACTATAATTAAAAAGCAGTGACATAGATAAGATCAATATCTAATGACTTGCTAAATTTCTGACTTAAATCTCAAATATTGAGCGAACTAAAGTCATTTTCGTAACACGCCAATTTGATCTAATAGGCCACTCACCTTGGGATACCTGATATAAGTTGATGCTTTAAACACAAAAATCAATATAATATTTTACATCAATGAAATCATAAAAAAAATGAGATATAAAGTGATAAAACTGAATGGAAAGTATAAATACAAACAAATATTGGTTATACCAATATCTTTTCACTTTCTAATCCGACTCGAATCTTCCATGCGAAATATCCACAAACAATTAATAAGATATTCTCATCTATCGAATTTCGAATCCCGAAATCTCTTAAACACGAACAGGAACGACTGGGCAGTATCCAATAACAACATTCCAACTTTGAAGCTTTTTAATCAGATGGGATAATTACGATACACTTGAATGGTTGGGAAGTGGACTTCCGAAATTAGAGTGCAAACTGACGGTCCCAAGACTATTGTGGATTCTTACAGGATAGGCCTCACGAGATGTGATTTTAACAGGACGGTGCCCCAAATCAAAAAGCACACGAAAGAGTTGTTCTTCATTCAAGCATTTCAAAATAACATGATATGTCGTAGGGCGTTCGATGAATAGTGAGCCTCACAAAGAAAATAAACGATTTTTGACAAAATTACTATTTATTTTTCAACTTAGTCCCCTTTTAGCTGGATACACCATGTCCAACGATTTTCCAACAGTGCGATGTCTTTTGAATAATAACATTTGTCAATGTTCAGAAAATTTGCTTCAGTTTCCCATTTGACATCTTCATTCACTTCAAATTTCTGTTCCTCGAACCATCTCTCCAAGTTTGGAAACATAATCGCCTGGGGCTAAATCTGGAGAATATGGGGGATGAGGAAGCAATTCGATGCGTATAGTCCCTTCACGAAAGTTTGAGGGCATAGTAGGCGTTTGTTTATTTATCTGAAGTTGGCAGTATTTGCTGTCATAACGTAAAATAAAGTCCTACGAGCTTGCGAGTTATCGTAGAACTCTATGCAATATTGACAACATTGCGTATCAATCTGACAAATATACACAGTGGAATAGGCCAAATTGTCATGGCCAACCGATGGCTCAAACTTTCGTAAACGGACTATAGTTCATGGATTTTTCCCATCGGTTTCATAGAGTTGTGAGTTGGTGCATTGTGTTGCAAAAAGAAGGAATTTCAACTTTTATTCCTTCTAATAATGCACAGTAATAGTCGCTATTATTTGTTCTTTCTTTTTCCAAATAATCGATGAACAATATACCACTAGAATCCAAATAACAAGACGCTATAACCTTCCCGGCCGATGGTTGAATCTTTGGACGATTTGGAGCGATTCCATCCAGTCCTATCCATCATTTTGCTGATTCTCTGATTTTGGTGTGTACTGGAATATCCATATTTCATTTATATTACAATTCGAAGCAAAAGATCAGTCCGATCACCGTTCAAAATGTCCAAACAATGCTGGGAAGTACGAGGATGTTCACGTTTTTAATCGATTTTTAACAAACGTTTTCTAATACCCGAATCATTTTGCAAAATTGAAACCACGGACCCATTTGATATGCCTACGGTCTCAGCTATCTCACGTTCTTTTTTTCGGATCGACCAATACAATATCGTGGATTTTTTCGATCATTTCCTCGGTAGTCACCTCTTTCGGCCGAATGGTCGGCCTCATCAAAAATGCTTGTACGACCAGGCCCCGTATTCTCGACAAGTGATCTTTCAATGCGAATACATCATTGTGCGGTGTGCATTTTTTCAGGTAAAAGAGAGACTCGCGCAATGAAGTTCGTATACGCTTTGAAAGATCACTTGTCCAGAATACGGGGCCAGGGGCCTATTGCATCAAAATACTTTGCAACTTTTCACTTCGCATTTTGCATTCTGACTAATTTCAAAAGTGAAAATTAGTTATGTTGCACGACATTTCTCCCAACATTTAATTTCTGCGGAGCAGTTTTCACTATGCACTTGACTTTTCACATTGTATTTTTCAATTATGGATGCTTTTAGCTCAACTTAATTCATTTGAAAAGTGAAAAGTGCAAAGTGAAAAGTTGCAAAGTATTTGGTGCAATAGGCCCCAGGTCTTAATTCAGTTGTCCACCTCGTGAAGTTTTTCGCACTTATTCAATATACCGATATGGAAATTCACATCGAAAACATACGATATACAAGGCATCAGACAGAGAATTCTTCCCTCCAGTTGCACAGATGAATAGGCGAGATAATCAAGTGCGATAACTGAATGAATTCAACTGTCTCGCTGCAATCATCTAGTCTTGTCTCTCTCTTATCGCAGTATGGTAGGGAACCCGCACTGCACGTATAGAATTTCCAAACCTGTAGAGCTCGCCTTTATTTCAAAGTTGGTTCCAACGGGCCGAGCCACCTCTGACCCATCCCCGAAGGGTCGCAGACCCGCTGTTGGCGTTGCCTTTCCGGTCGCAGGACCTGATGAAATTCCGTCCGATATCTCGCCCCCGCTCTTCCCTCTCTCCTAGTGGGTCCAGATAGTTACGACTTTCAGGAATTCAAATACGATGCCCGATATTACACATTGCGCAAATTGTTCGCCTTCCCGATCGCCGATATTCGCAGATGCCGCTGAGGCATCTCAAAAGGAACCGGCCAAAAGGACCCTTGATGGGATTTTCATCGGTTTTAGGACTGGGAAAGAACGCCGGTAGATATTTGGGCATTCTTTTTTGGTTTTCTGATCGTTGAGAGAGCCTGAAAGATTCTGAAGTTGAAGCGTAAAGATTCAGTTGATTGAGATAGAAATTATCAGTTAACTCTTTTCTAATGAGTGTTATCGGCTCTTCGAGATGAAATAAGAAATCACAGGATTTTTTGGGAAAATCTTTCGATGTTATGAGATGAAATTGACAATATTTAAGGCAATCTTGTACTCGAGTCTGACGCTAAAGTTATTAGATATTCAATGCGTCAGGTTGTCCGTAATACTCTCGATTCAAGTACTTTAGGTTGCTTACTATACTGATTGAAATAAGCCACTACGAACGATAAGAAAAAGACGACAGCAATATTCGCAGTTGATCCCATTCATTTCGCAGAAACGTAGCAGGTCAATTTTTCGAATCTACCACTGTTCAACTGGACGGCAAATTTCTCTCTCTCTCTCTGAAGCATTGGATATGTTTCCGATTTGACTTTCCATACCGATATATATATTGAGTTATTGTTCCATGAGATATATCGAATATGTACATGTGTGTTTTACAGTATTTGGCCGATATAACGCATTGCGTTTTAGGACTGGGAAAGAACGCCGAAAGATATTTGGGCATATTTTTGTTTCTGATCGTCGAAAAAGCTGGAGTGAGATCGTGAAGATTGAGTCGATTGATCGAGATAGAGATGATCATACAGAATTACTAGAAAGTAACGTAAGAATTATTTTGAAAAATCCTCACACCCATCCATTTTCAACTTCAAAAGCAATTCAACCTATGATTTTTGAATCTGATATTTCTCATCCCCTAAGCAGCACACAACTCTACTTTATTTTTTCGAAGGCGGTAAAAATCGATTATAGTTTGAGAATATGTTGCTTTACAATTTCGTGAATGACATTTATATCAAAAGCCGTGTGGCTTGATAAGTTTGACCCACTGATGAAAATTTTAGAACAAAATACAGTGGAATTTCGTGCTAGACATTGTACGAATCGAATAAAAATTCCCTTTTAAAATCACCCTCTAAAACGAAGTAAATTCTCTCTATAACGAAATATTCAAAGAACATAACTCTTTGAATGGCTATTGGTAAGAAGGTATAAGGGTGGGTTTTTTCCGAAAATTTTCCGGACGTAATAAATCCTGATCTTAAACTAAATCATTACGGCGGGCAGAGAGACCCTTCTGAAACAGTTTCAAATACACCCCTGGCTGTTTGGTTTCACTCTAACCATTACGCTAGTATGAAAATTGTGCGAAAATGTCTAAAAGGAAGTGCTTAAGTTTGAATGATATACTTAAATTTATCAGTGAAGTCGACCGCGACATTACCGACTATAGAAACAAATTTTCTGTAAGTATAACGAAATTCCTTTATAACAAATTTTTTTTATTTAACGCTTGTGTTATAAGGAAGTTCCACTGTATATAACATCAGTAAAAACTCAGAGAATGGAACATAAAGTATTGAATTATTTTTCTCTATTCTAAAAACCGTCGAATGGTTCAAGTTTCTTTGTGCATATTTTAATGAAACTAAATTGCTTATGCAAAGAGATAGGTAACATTCAACATTGTTCAGATGAATAAATCATACGAATCGAATTGAATCAGAAAACACTGCGAAATACTTAAAGATAAATAAAAACAACAATAATGAAAAAAATTCAAATAATTCGAAAACTCTGAAAACAATATTCGTCGAGAAATTTGATCCATTTTTGAGAGTAATCGCAAACATTCAAATTGGACTGATGAATAATGCTGAAATTTCTCAATCCCTTCTGGAAAGGCGTAGACGAGAGAATGCCGTGAAGATCAGCGCAAATTGATTGAACGCGTTCGGTTCCCATGGGTACCCTGAGACTTATTTCTCACTTTCCAGAAGACGTGAAGGTGTGTGTGGTCTAATTAACTCGCTCACCCTTTTCTGCTTGCACCTACGAGAGCCATTATTCCTTTTAAGAAACCAGTGACAAGAAAACTGAATGGTATCGGCTGCAATCTGTGACAATTTTCTCTCTCAGTCTCGTCAACCTCCCATTAAACTACTGCCAACAGTTGTGGTTTCATTTTAAGGGTGAAATTTGTTTCAGGAAGAGTTGAAGAGAACTGAAGGGTTCTTACACTTCGATGAGTTCTTGTTACTTTATCACTTATTTGAAGCAAATAGTTCTTATTTGAATGAGTTTTCTGAAGAAGTAAAATTGCAATTTCGTGTACATATGATGAAGATTAGGACAATGAACACTGAAGCCATCGAGCAAATTATAATACAGTGAAACTTTCCTAAAACGAACGTCTATACATACAGGCTGTCCCAAAAATGTCACGCGAAAGTGACACTGGAGATAGATTGGCATTAGGTCTATCAGATAGCATCAACATGACCTCAGTAAAAGTCCTGGTTTTCGAGATATCACCACTTTTGCAAACGAAAAATGAAAGAGAAGTGAGAAAAAAGAGAAAGAAGAGCAAAAATAATGGTTGTTTGAAACGGTAGCGAGGAAAGAATATCAAGCAACATGTAATTTGGTAACAGGTGATACTTGTGCATTTTTCCTAATTTTTAATTATTTCGGCTTGAACACATCTCTCGCGACAAAATTATAATTTCTAAGGTTTTGACTTAAAAAAATTGGTAGTGTTGTATCATTTTGAAAAGTGCAGGAAATGGACCAGTTTTTACGATTATTTGTCAATTCAGTCTGATATAATTTTATTCACATCAGTCAGGCAAACTTAAGTTAACGTTTTAACTTGGTCATAAAATACAACAAGTTAGACATTTTTTGAAGGATTTTGTTCTAGTTCTCGGTGAAGTTATTACTTCATTGTTTGAAGCAACTATTCAGGATAGCCTAGGTAAAAAAAAACATGAGTTTGAAGATCGAAAATTGGAGATTTTAAAAAATACACAAAAGTGGTGATATCTCGAAAACCAGCGGACTTTTACTGAGGTCATGTTGATGCTATCTGAAAGACCTAATGCCAATCTATCTCCAATGTCACTTTCGCGTGGTATTTTTGGGACACCTGTATATATGAATTTCTCAGAATAACGAATTTTGTACAAGACATTGCAACATGAATCTAAATTCCATTTTAAAAACACCCTCTAAGACGAAGTAAATTCTCTCTATAACGAAATATTCAAAGAACATTATTCTTTGAATGGGTATTGGTAAGAAGGTATAAGGGTGGGTTTTTTTCCGGACGTACGTTATGAATCCTGACCTTAAACTAAATCATTACGGCGGGCAAAGAGATCCTTTTGAAACAGTTTTAAATACACCCCTGGCTGGTTGGTTTCAATCTAACCATTACGCTAGTGTGATAGTTGTGAGAAAATGTCTAAAATGAAGTGCTTAAGTTTGAATGATAAACTTGAATTTATCAGTGAAGTCAACCGCGACTATAGAAACAAATTTTCTGTATAACGAAATTTCTTTATAACAAATTTTCTTGCGGATTTAGCGCTTTCGTTATAGGGAAGTTCCACTGTAATACAGGTGAACAAGGGTGAACACTGAGAACTCTCAGAACCTTTCGAGAACCCTTCCAGCCCTAGCTGCCTGATCAATCTCCAAACCAGCGAGATGCTCATAACGATTCAGTTAAGTCATTAGTACCCGAGCTTAAATTCAACACACTCCAAGCTAGAGAGTTATACAACGTTCTTTTAAAATATAACTGAACACGCAGTCTCTCGACAACGTGGCGCTAATTAGAAGAGTGGGGCCCTCCTTTGTTTCGTCCCGATTCACGTTTCAGTATTTTTTTTGTTCCACGGCGGAGAAATTAGTCGGTAAAAATGAGCCATCGGTTATTGTCGGGATGGATGCGATGCTGAATGCGTCTTTTTAATTAGGGAACAACATCTGGGTTCTGTTATTACAGGAAACAACAGACGTTATTTCGGAAGTACGTATTCGGGACGCTCATTTGGACATTAGAAAAAAAATTGGGACGGCGAGGAGAATGAGAGCTGGCAGCTCTTCAAATTCCTCGAATAATGCCACTATGGAAGATGAAAGAGATATGGATAATGTGGCGTCAAATAGTTGTGGGTTTTACTTGTATAGTCACTTGATAAGCTAGGAAATAAAAACAAATCTTCTGGGCGTTCTCGAATTTGTCAGGAAATTGTGAATTCAATCTGTTTTCTCCTTTTGAGCCGTCTTGGAACCTAGGTAACGGTCATTTGAGCTCCTTGATTGGTAAAATATTGTTTATCTGACTTGCAATAAGTGTATTCAGTCCAGAAGTGTTTCCACTTAATTGAATAGGGAGGTTGACTCATGTTACGAATTCATATAAATTGAGGTTTTCCTCATAGAAGGAAGTTTTTGCAATCCTAAAAAACCATTTTAGTGATCTTATTATTCTCGTTAAATTAAATGAAGCTGATTTAAATTATGTTATTTATTATCAATTATCACGTGACTGCGAACGCCAATCAGAGGTAGTTGACGTCACTATCCAATATTTTCGTTGCAAGTCGAATGTTCTGTGCTCAGATCAACAAAATACATTCATATGGCCGCGTTTCACAAAACTCCAATCACCTTGATTATTGAAATTCCATCATTTCTGTGCAATATTCAGTTCATTTTTGGCATAAACCATCGACTTAATTCAAAATCAAATTTGATTCGAACTTATGAAGTTGAAAGCTAAAAGAGAACAGAAAAGTTCAATTACATATTAGTTACAAGAACGATAATCTACAATTTCCTTTATAATGGAGGATTCATCAAGGGTAAAAGTAGTAACTTACTATTATTGATTCCCTGATGATCGCAAGCTTCTTTGCTGAAAACTAGGCCTTTTGTGCAGCGGAGCTTAGAAACGTGAAATCGTCTTTGTAAGTATGAAACTTTTAACTCATATTCATTATTACAAATAGAAGAAACACCTTATACAGCATTTATAGACCGACGTATTAATTTGAGGGCTTAGATCGAACTTTTTCCCAAGGAATCAGGCAAAATCAGTTCGCTTTGACAGAAGTCAGAGTTTGTTTATTGGCTATTGACGTAATCATCATAACGTGACAAAATTGAGCATTTCTGCGGGAATTTTGAATTGTCTTTTCATTTACGTATTTTTTATTGGCAATTATTATATTTTCAAGAAAAAAGTAATTTTTTCGTGTTTGTATAGGGTTTATCTTTAAAATAAAATAAATTTCAAAAAGTAGTCAACAACCCTATTCGTTGTTTATTAAATTTAACAATGAATGCGTACCATTTTTGCGTACGCCTATGGAAGCAGCAAAATATCAAAGGATTATCTGCCGTCAAATTTGTATACTTTCGTAAAGTGAATTGAATAGAGTATACCTAAAAGCTTCATGAAATTTCTAGTATATCAAAAAATATCTATAGTATGTGTATGTCACAGTATTAGAGAAGAAAATACATTTCTACGGATGAAACGAGAGCACAACAGAAAAAAACCTTATTGAAAACTTCTGTCTTTCCGTATAAGTGTAGAGTGCTTGTAAAATTTGTATTTGTTGGAAAAATAAGCTGAAATATTCATATCGAAAGCTTCTTTTCTTTGAAACTAATTTTGTTTTCTCATTTCATTTGATTTATCATCTTGAAATTGCATCTGGAAAAAACGAAACAACATGGTAATATAATTATAAACGTTGTGCTATAAATTGCAGTAACATTCAAAGTTTTCCTTGAATTTCCTTGGATACCTATTCAGAAAAAAAGCTGCTCTGAAGCCAGAAGGATTCACCAAAACAGGTCTGATTCACCAAGTGATAATCTTTCCAAACAAATTCATTCCCCAGATACAAAATGCTCCTATTGTTGGAGAAAAGAATTTTTACAAGACAAAATTAAACTGCAGTACGCATGCGGTGACTCTACGACCCTGCTCTTGTGTAAGGTTACGATAAATCAACCTGGGTCAGTGATCCAGTTAATAACACCGTACTTTCCGAACACGGGTTGGATGTTCGGATTACGTAAACGAACGCGTAGGTTGGGGATCGAGTTAACCCGAGTAAGTTTCCGAAAGGCCTATTACGAACATTACGAGAAGAAATTAATGAATTTGCCCCGCAAAACTGCTGTTTTGTTGCTCACAAACGACATATAATTCCATATATTTTTCACATTTTCAACAACCACATAAAATAACCACATATGCGTGTAAGAAATGCATTCCTCCGCTTGCTCGAAAGGTTTAATGCACCGCGCAAACCATCAATTTCTGCATTTTCTGTTCGGCCCTTGATGAAATGAACAATTTCGGTTTTTCTGAGAACCGGCGTGTAATACCAGCCTAAAGTATCTCAAATGTTATTGCGTGAACTCGTAGGGCGGGCTGGTCTAATGCGCTAATTACC
Organism: Propylea japonica; assembly: GCA_013421045.1. NCBI lineage: Eukaryota > Metazoa > Arthropoda > Insecta > Coleoptera > Coccinellidae > Propylea > Propylea japonica. Next base: position 2,157,896 of record CM024239.1, read on the forward strand.
TTGACCACACCTCGCACCTCACGCGATGTTACTATTAAATAATGATTGCCTCCGTGTGCAAACAGGTATTTTCGATTCTCGGCAAGCTGAAGCTAGCGGAAAATTGTCTCGGTTCAGCGGTAATTTTTTTCGGAATAAATGGGAGAATATTAGAGCAACTGGAAATTCAGATTAACATAACTAGATTTTAAAAAAACTTCTAATTAAATCTATGATCAAGTTTATCTGTGCATACGCACGTCGTGGATTTGATGTTCATAGGTTTATAGTCCATGGGCCAACGCCTGTTTTTCATAATGATTACTAACAATCTGAATATTTGTGAGTAGCTTCATTTTGACGAGACGCCAAACTTTTTTCTCTACGAAAATTCTCGATAGAGAGGGCTAATACAGTATGAAAGCGTCAAAAGTGTTGAATGGGTGAATGTTCAAATTTTATTACTAACAGCTACTTTATGAATCGATTCTTGAAACAATTTTATTACAAATTGAAAACAATAATTATCCTACAAAAATGATGTTTCTATCAAAGTGTCCCCCACTCCCAACATATAACAACAACTAGATCTAAAAAAATTATTACTAACCGACTGATTTCTTTCACTGTTGCTTAGCAAATATTTTATGAACTGGTCACATTGTCCTACAAATGAGTGGTACGTTTTTCCAATCCTACGCTCGGAAATTGTCAATTGTTAGTAACCATTTCTAATTGTGGGTTCTGTTGTACAATTTCTGAGGTAGGACTGGAAAAACGAACCACTCAATTTGTAGGACAATGTGACCAATTCATAAAGGAAATATTTGCTAAGCAACAGTGAAAAAATCAGCCAATTAGTAATAATTTTTTAGACCTAGTTGTTGATATATGTTGGGAGTGGGGGACACTTTGATAGAATAATCGTTTTTGTAGAAAAATTATTGTTTTTAATTTGTGATAAAATTGTTCCAAGATTTAATTTATAAAGTAGCTGTTAGTAATAAAATTTGAACATTCACTCATTTAACTCTTTTGACGCCTCCATACTGTATTAACTCTCACTATCGAGAATTTTCGTAGAGGAAAAAGTTGGGCGCCTCGTCAAATTGAAGCTACTCACAAATATTCAGATTGTTTGTAATCATTATGAAAAATAGGCGTTGGCCCATGGACCACTAGTTTTCTAAAAAACTTGAATTGTACTGATTTTTTCACAGATTGTTCTGACAGGTTGGATATCCTTAATGACTTTCAGGGTGAAAAAACCTGGTATTACTTTTGTATTGTAATTGTTTTAATAATCGTTTTTGGGGTTTCTAGATCTAGAGTTTCTTCTGAGATACGGCTTTGAAAAGGGTGGGCCATTTGAAAGTTTAAAATGCAATAAAACGAAAACGATTTGAATTTTTGCCAAATTCATTTCTTGTTCTGCTCAGAAATTGAATACATATTAATCTATTCATATGGCTGCCGCAGCTGGCCTCAACGTACCCTTTGCGAACAACCCAACTATCAATTATTTCTGGTTTTTAGGTAGAAAACTTGTCCTTATCGGCGCCCTACATAAAATAGTACAACTTTATCGAATCCCAGATTCTTGGCAGCCATTCAACATCACCATTCCGGTCATCAAACTTAGCATGAGATTTGTGGCTAGTTACACCATCCACTTGAAACCAAACATCAATAACATTAGGAGGAAATACCAAAAAAATCGATTATCATGGGTGATAGGTGTGACCATTGATCGTTATCATTTTCAGAGAAATATTGGTCAACGCTCCATAAAGGAAATCTATTCATATGGAAAGCATATCAATCGATCTCCTTCCTTGTTTGCTCAAGGATTTCCCGATGAGAAATCTAAACCGAAAATTTTAACCACAGAATGAAAATCACCAGTTTCCTCATAATCCAAAACCACAGAAACGTGCCGTGAAATCTCGATGAATGGAATATCCCAGATATTGTTCAGTTGTTTCCACTCGAGACGACAAACTTGCAGAAGTCGCAAACTTCGTAACAGTGTCTGCAACTACCTGCCTCAGCCGGAAGGAAGAAGAAGGGAACGGAGAGGAGGGGGATGGGCGTCTCGACGCCCTGTCCTGTCGGCGACGATCAAGGCTTTATAAATAACATAACACAATCTGCCTTCGTCGTCGCATCTGCGGAAATTTTATTAGTTGAGGGAGTTGCCGCATTAAGGCTGTTCCATCTCGCCGTTCGACGGAAAACATCACAATATGACGGGAAGCCCGATTGAGCCCGTCAAATTACCCGAAAAATGAAAAATTTCGAGATCACAACCGTTTTGTACGGTTCGGTTGACGGTTCGCGTCGCGAACAAAACTTAATCGTCCAGAACTCATCGATAATTTTCCACCTTGTATTTTTACGACGTTAGATCTAATGAACTGTTGGCTTCATTTCGAATTATTTGTCATTTTTCGAAGAAAACTCTATGTTTACACATGAAAGGCGTTTTGAATCATATAATAATAAAAGTTCACGTGCTTTTTGAACCTTATAATATGCTTTCAGAGCTGAATCCCTATCTACCCTACTTGTGTACCTACTTGTTGTGAACGTTGTCTAATCGACATTTCTAGGTCTTCAGCAATACTTTCACAATCCAAATCAATATTTTCTAGTGAACGACCGTTATAACTGTATTTTTCACTTTTTGGATCTTTCACCGAACTGATCGCTTGAAATTTTTCATTGATTGATTGATTCGACCAATAGTGCTTTCAGATGGATGATTATTTAAAACATATCATAATTCACGATATTTAGAACATAGAAACATTTCCGGAACAAAATTATATCCGTAATATTTTAATTTCACAAATAGAACTTTCTTTCGATTAATAATATAATTGACAAAACCAATTTTGAGCATAAACAATATCTTAGAATATTCATTGTATGGAACATACAATGAAATGGAATGAACAGTGATCATAACCGCTTGTAAGTTTTCATTTTTTCGAGAAAAGTATCGACTATATCGAAAATTTGCAAGACACTTTTTTTCTACAGAATTGAATGGAAAAGCATAAGAGAACTTTATTTTTCGAAAATGTATCCACCGAAAACAATTTTTAGGCGAAAATCATAAGGGGTTGTTATTTTCAACCCCTAAAAATAAAGTTATGAATTAAAAAAAATTGTGTGTGTAACATCTACTTAATGAATCATATTATGTATAGTTTTATGACTCGGTGTTTTCAAGAAGCCGTAAAAAAATTAAAACTGTCAACTCGTCATCGCCTCCCAAAGGCTGGGAGGTCGGCTTCGAAAAACATTTATATAAACTACCTCTGCTTATTTTCAACGAGGAATCATCTCCCTAAGTCCCCCGCATTTGTTCACAAACACCCTGAATATTTTAATAATTCTTAAAAAAACGAGCAAACCCACATTACTTAACAACTTACGTCAAACTGATGAATGCTATTACACGAAGAGTCTCAAAATCTGATGTAAGCAAAAATTCCACAGACTGACAGATCTTCTAAAAAGCGCCAAATAAAGAAATAGAAAAGGATGCACATCTAACAAATTCCAAGCTCCTCAGCAAGGAATCATCGCGTTAACACATCCTCAAACAGAACCACCCGACATGACTACACCTCCCTGCCCACCCCGCGCAATTTGCCTAAATTGATGACTCACCGTCGAAATTGAGAAGATGCACCGTCGTTCGACGTCGCGGCGGCGGAAGCGCGGCAAGGGGTTCGAGGGCGGCGAGATCAAAGGAAACCACCCCCCAAATCAGATCGGCCGGGGGGTGGGCGCCATTACAACATCTCAGTGCTCATTTAGACATTCCAGCCCCGTTATAATCGCGGCCCTGTATAGACGTCTCTTTTCGACGCGCGGCGTCCCCGGGCGTCGGCACTGTCCGCCTCTAGTCAGCGTCGCGACGTTATTATTTCTGCAGAACTGAATACGTTAATATTGATGCTCCTATACGGACCGGTCTTTGTGATGCGGAACATTTTTTATCGGGACTGGATATATGAATTACGTTGTGACAACTTCATTATGACTTTAGGGGGAGTTTATAAAAAGGGAACGAAGGGGATGTTATTGCATCTGATGATCTTTTAAGGGTCACCCTTGTGAAAGCAGGAATTAGTAGTTTTCCGGGGCCATTTTGTTTGCACATTTCAACTTTTTTCTTTTACATCATGATTCTTAATGGAAATAATTTAAGCCACTTATTCACTCGAAATTCGAAGTCGTAAATTCAAACGTCGGGCTATGATGACATACGAGCAAGCATTATTAGTGAGGATGATAATTAACAATAATTCTCTTATGGGTTCTCCTTTAATTCTGGAGAATACTTTTCTCGGAAAAAATAAAAACTTACAAGCAGTTATGATCACTGTTCATTCCATTTCATCGTATAAGTGTTCCATAGAATGACTATTCTAAGATAATGTATAATGTATAATGTATGTCTATGACAGGAGATAAAGATGTTTTATAAATCTTTCTGAAGGTTTAATTACTAATTTCTGGAAGAAAATTATATCCGTAATATTTTGATTTCACAAATACAACTTTCTTTCGATTATTAGCATAATTGACAAAACCAATTTTGAGCATAAACAATATCTTAGAATATTCATTCTATGGAACATACGATGGAATTGAATGAACAATGATCATATCTGCTTTAAAGTTTTTATTTTTTCCGAGAAAAGTATCAACTGTAACTAAATTTTGCAGGAAACTTTTTTTCTCCACAATATCATGGGAAACCTTAAGAGAATTTTATTGTTCGAAAATCTATCCCACGAACACATTTTTGAACGAAAATCATAGGGGTGTGGTTATTTTCAACCCCTAATATACAAATTATGAGATCTAAAAAATTCGTGTAACATCTACTTAGTGCTTCATATTATGTATAGTTTTATGACTCAGTGTTTTTTAGGACAAAATTTCATCCATTTCGAGTGAAATTTTTTCATCGCTGTAGACATGTAAAAAAAAGTTTGTGTTCGATTTTTGAAAAAAAATTTTCACAGAACTTCTTAGAAAATTGTGTTCATCCAGAAAATAAAAGTCAATTCGACAACCGCGAGAAAAATTAGGAACATTGCAGGTCTTCCGCCATTTTGTGAAAACTTTTTCGGAGTTCGTTAACTTTTCTGAATAGAGAACCAAAAATACTGAGATTTGACCAAAAACCGTTACTCTTACAAGTGTTATACATCACTGACCACACTCATAAGACGTTTGACACCCTGTATCTCGCTTATGCTCCGAAAACGAGATATATTGGATAAGGCAAAAATAATTCTCCCGATGTCCTGTACACGAAAATATATGTTTGTCCAGTTTATGAAACACTCTGTAGCTTGATATTTTGAGATATTGATAATTATATTAAAGAAAAATAATTTGGAAAAATTGTAAAAACATTCGGCGAATTATATCCAATATCTTATGAAAACAGGAAAAAACTGGTAATCCTGAAAACAGGAGAACACTTGTCCAAATATTTTGATAGGTGCAGCAACATACACTGAAACACTGTGTAATTCAATTTCGCCTGAAGACAAAACCGGACCATCAAAAATAAAGAAGAAAATATGTATTTCTATTTCATTTATAACGTCAAAATACCATCATTTGCACGAAATACTGGCTTCGTTCATCGAGCACGCAAAAAAGCATAAAGACATAACAAGACAAACGAGGTAAACATTCTCTCATCTGCCATAACGTGAAGATTTTTATTGCCGTGTAAAATTAACAATAGCCTCTAATGAGGGTGTTGCGATTCATCCTAAACAAGCCAGCGACTACCTGAGCCATCAACTTGAGCCAGACTGCACTTGACACGTTATTCCTTCCTAATTCCAAACGACCATGTAATTATCTCGTTGGCGGGGATTTCAATGATAGACGGCATATATCAAAGCTCATATTATTAGACCACACAGATAAGCAGGATGGAGTAAGTTGGCGGATTGTGTGTTTGCTGAGCCACCTGGCCAAGAAATATGATTCAATCAAGCGATTTGCCGAGTCCGACCGTGTAATTATTTTGATGTTTGATGTTTTGAGGAGATTGGGTATGATGGATTTCCTTGAAATTGGGATTCGTCCATCTAGGTGGGATTGGTTCGTTCCAAGAAGGATGCTCTGGCTCGATTCATTTCCATGGAAAAATATGAGAAACAGAAACATTTCGATATATTTCATAGATGGGTTATAGGTATACCCACACCTTGTCTACTTATATTTTTGTCTCTTCTTCTCTGACAAATATGTGAATTCTTCAAATATTGTAGATCAAAATCGTGCGAGACTGTCTCAGTTTCACAAGGATTTCATTTCAGAATATCTGAATATTTTATCTGTCAATTCAGTGATTGCGTGTTCTGCCAACCAACTTTGTTCAATGCAAAATTTGCGAGGGAATTGTCGATTATTTTCAATCAAATACCAGGAATATAAGGAAATAATGCATAAAACTCATATAGAAAGTTCATTCTTCCATTTGTTCATTCAAAAACCTGCTCTTTGCAGTTCGTTTTGAATTTGAAAGTCGTAGGTTCGAAGGTTTTTCCGAGATGAAAGTAGGATAGACTAGCAGTAATTCTAGAGATATTATCAAGCTTCTAGATAGGGTGTGCTCGATTGACACGGTGACTCCCTTCCGCACTGACAACCAATTCCTGGGCGTTATCACACTTAGAGCTACATTTTGCCCAGGAAGATAAAATCCTTGATTACTTTCCTAGTCGCACACCCAGTAGAGAAAGTCTGCTCTGCGACAACTCATTGCATTAGCATAATATGTCATCAGAGTTTTCTGTAGCCGACCCTTATCACCTGGACATATCAGAGTTTTCCTTACCAATCTTGTGCAGGTGATATCTTACAAAACAATGAACTGTGAGAAGCCCATAAAGCAGCCTCAGCTGATTTCTTGACAACAATAGAGCTTTTCAGTCTTCTCTTCTGAATTTGCTCTGAATGTTTGCTCCTCTTTTTGCGATTGAGTCTTTCTTATTTCCTCCAACGTTCTGGTGGTAGATACTCAAACTAAAACTAGCTTGTTTGTTGTGAGGGATTTTTTACAGCTCCCAATGGTCCTTGATTTACAATCCACGGCCATCAGTTGCCTTAGTGTCATCTGGCCATAAAAAAAGTGCAAATTCTGGCTCCCTTGTACTGTTCGGCAGACAAACCACAAAACGTTATTGAAGGGTTTACCGATAGTTATAGTTTAAAAAGGGGTTACAGTTCACTGCGACCTCAAGGTCTATTGTGCCCCTTACAAAGCTGTTCTGACCACACCCTTTACAGTTCGCCTTTCAGTTCCAGAGATCTTATGAAATCCAATATCTGTGAATGCTTCAACGAGGCTAGTTCTTCACTCTTAAGTTTCTCGCCCAAGGCATTCTCTCCTTAGGCTCGCAATGCCAAAGCATTCCGTGACTGGGTGAATGGGGATTTCTTCCTCCTCCCCTCAGAACCTACACTCGTAATTGTCCGATAACCCCATCCTCAACAGGTGCTTCCTGATGCGACAGTGTCCTGTAAGCAAGCCAATGAGGAGATGTAATGTTCCTTACCAAGATTCAGATATCTTTCGGATCTTGCTGTTTCAAAGTTCCGAGAAGCTCAGTGAAATGATCCATTCCAGGGAGATTCCGCCAGAGCTTTTCCCTCTCGGCTTTCTACTTCTCAAGAAACTCCTTCTTATAGGTACATTTACCTATACCACAGAAGGGTTCTGGGCCAATGAGCGACATTCGTGCGTCCTCTTTGGCAAATTAATTGGCTTCTTCGTTTCCTTTGATTCCCGAATGGCCGGGAACCTAGATTAAAAAGACCATATTTTTCTTGCCGACCTCATTGAGTTTGTTCCGGCACTCCCAGATCATCTTTGATTCGATGACGTAGGAGCTCAGTGCTTTAATAGCAGCTTGACTATCTGAGTGTATGGCCATATCGCACTTCTGATAGTTTCTTTCCAGATTTATATCTAGACATCTTTCAATAGCTAAGATTTCCGCTTGAAAGAAGCTCACACATGAGCCTAGAGGCAGTACACATTTGGTACTTGGCCCGTATACCCCAGCGCCAGCTACTGTAGAGGTTTTGGAACCATCTGTATACCATTTTGCGGTAATTTCTTTGAGGTTATAGTCGGTGTATTCCCGTTACCATTCCTCTCTTTTACTCAGCAATGTCCTGTTTTTCACAGTGCTTACTTTCTTGATCATTACATCTAGGGAGGTTCGCAGATGAGATGTAGCTGTTCATAGAGGAACAGACTCTCAGAATCTTCATTCTCTCATTACCTGTACCTTCCTCAGATATTCTGAGGATAGCCTCAGGGTTTATTGATGAAAAATTAGGAAATACAAGCAGCAGGCATTCTAGAGAGTTCATCAAATTTCAATATGAAGAAAGAATTGTTGACACATTATGAACCAAAATTGTGAATTAAAGAATCGAACTTAGAAGCATATAATACCTCCCATTACAGTCTTTTGAGGACACTATTCGACATAATTACACAGTTTAAGAAGTACGAATCCTCCGGTACAGAAGGACCAAACTGAGAAATACGGTATTTCACCAGCAGCCGGCAGCAAAGCAAAACAGATACGCAATACGCGGTAATTGGACTAGTTTGCCAGCCGGATGCGACGACATGCAAATCAAAGGCGTGCGTGACTAAACATATCGCCTTACTTGGGGGGTTTTTTGCCTGGGGGCAGACCTATTCCCGGTTCCGAGGGATATTAATTATCGCATCTATTGAAGTCCAACTACTCGCTAATCATCCAGAGATTTCCTTTCGCAGGCTCGACTAACGCGCTCTGCTATAGGTTATTGGCTGTAGGATAAACAGGAGGAATATAGGGAGCTGGACAGATCAGTATTTGGGAAAGGTTCGCATATGAAGACCTGGATAAGTTGAGAGAGTGTACGTACGATGAATCCTGGAAAATCATAAAATCCCCATACGTTGAATAGTCTAATTCAATTCAGAAATATTATATTGTTTACCAGGGAGCAAAAACCTAACATTCTTGAGCATTCATTCAGACAAATTATGAACAGTAAATGTTAAGGAGAAATAAATGGGAACAGTTTATATATTATTTTGTGACGACACAGAGCTTTCGTCCTGAGCCGCTTTCCGGAGTTGCTGTAATCTTCAAAATTCGCATATTATTTGCCCTAGTAATGGCACCTGTATTGAATAAATGAGGTCGAACATTGCTTCCTGGTAATTTTTCATAGGATTTGAATTTTTGATTTTTAGATTTGATTTCTTCTAGGTATTCCATAATGGTCCATGGGCCATTGTTGTTTGTTGTTTTATTGAAATGAATTATTGAGGTCTATGTCAGAGAGCATCGATAAGATTAATACCTTTCAATGTATCAAATGCTATCATCATTTTCTGAGGAGAAATGAAACCATACATAGCTTTTATTGTATTAATCTCATTTGCTCGTTTTCCATTTCTATAATTTCCTTACGAACAACATCCCTATTGTTAAGAGCAATTTTCTAATTAATTCATAACTTGCATGCGTTAACGCTTGCAGTGATCGAATGATGTATTCCTGAATGTTAACATTTTAGCTACGTTGAATGAAATTCAAATGATGTTTATATTGGATAAATTCAAAGCAGATGTAGATTGTTACTATACTTTTGAAAGTGGCTATTTGTAAATTATCGAATTCGTTTTCGTCCATCTACATAAGTAACATTCTGCGTTCGGTACTGTCAATCATGAATATATGTGCTATGTTGCCATTGATCTAATTTCCATTCCGAAGATGTGGAAAGTTAACTTCCACTATCCACAACTTCCCATCTTTTCCCTGAAATATACTCATATACTCCAGGATAATTCATTTAGTCCATGGGCCAGCGCCTGTTTTTTCATAATGATTACTAACAATCTGAATATTTGTGAGTAGCTTCATTTTGACGCGACGCCCAACTTTTTCCTATACGAAATTCTCGATAGTGAGGGCTAATACAGTATGGAGGAGTCAAAAGTGTTAATGGGCGAATCTACAAATTTTATTACTAACAGCTACTTTATAAATTAATCTTGAAAAATTTTATAACACATTGAAAACAATAATTGTCCTACAAAAGGATGATTTTATCAAAGTGTCCCCCACTCCCAAAATATATCAACAACTAGGTCTAAAAAATTATTACTAACCGTCTGATTTTTTCACTGTTGCTAGCAAATATTTGCTTCATGAACTGGTCACATTGTCCTACAAATTGAGTGGTACGTTTTTCCAGTCCTACGTCGGAAATTGTCATTGTTAGTAATCATTTTTAATTGTGGGTTCTGTGGTACAATTTCTGAGGTAGGACTGGAAAACGTACCACTCAATTTGTAGGACAATATGACCAGTTCATAAAAAATATTTGCTAAGCAACAGTGAGAAAATCAGCCGGTTAGTAATAATTTTTTTAGACCTAGTTGTTGATATATTTGTGTGGGGGACACTTTGATAGAATCATGATTTTTGTACGAAAATTATTGTTTTCAATTTTTAATAAAATTGTTTCAAGATTTAATTTATGAAGTAGCTGTTAGTAATAAAATTTGAACATTCGCCCATTTAGCACTTTTGACGCCTCCATAATGTATTAGTCCTTACTTTGGAGAATTTTCGTAGAGGAAAAAGTCTCGTCAAAATGAAGCTACTCACAAATATTCAGATTGTTAGTATCATTATGAAAACAGACGCTGGCCCATGATTATAATGTTTAATTCAGATTAAGAAATCAATACATCTTTTACAAAGCCCTGTACATTCTTCCCCATCAAAAACGAATTATCAACCAGAATGAAGCCTCTCCTTTTCTAACCGAGTAGAACCGTAACCATAAACAGAGCAATTGTTGCCAACTTACAGACTCAACTAGAATCATCAACGGTTATATTCGCATTAGTTAGGCGATATTAATTATCGCAGTCATAATGCTAGGATGTTATTCGAAAAAAGACAACTACACGCCTTGGGCTCTTGGGGTTTATGCCCTATCATGACGGGCCTTTGTTAGGATGTTCTCTTTTCCAAAGCTTTGCGGATTCTATTGATCAATTAGCGAGGCAAAAAGACATCCACAATTATATCGGTTCTGACTGATATATGCCATATGGAGGTGGATTGAATTTGTGTTACACGATTTTTCGTCAAATATGGAATAGATGGAAGCATTTGTGTCACTTGCACAGTTTACTGTGTCAATAGTCTTCGAGTGTCAATTATCATTGAAAGTTTTCAGATTAATATCATATAAAATGGAAAAAATATCATAGATCACAAAAATAGCTGATGGACATTCAATACGAGAAGTCGTTTTTTTAGCTCAAAAACTAAATGAAATAGGAAAGAACAATACGGTTTGTTTTAGTCTGGGTTCCTGGTCACTAAAAATGAAGAGGATAACACACTAGTCAGAAAAGGGGGATAAATGCCACTTAGTAGCCCAGGAACCCTCTGTGGAAGAGGCAGATGCACCTATAAGAAAGAATTTTTGGAGAAAGAAGAAACTGAAGGAGGAATCTTCCGAAGATGGATCATTTTGAAAATTTCCTTCGGAACTTGAAAACAGCACGGTCCAAAAAGTATTTGGATCTCAGTAATGGGTCGATTACATAGAGATACTTTACAACATGCTACTGAGCGAATTCAGAAGCGAGTGATTAGCTTGTGGGATTGTGATGATACACACAAAACTGTCTACTCGCTGAGTAGCCACAATCTAGCGATCCACGTGAGTTTTATGTTAGTATCGTTGTCCAGAATCTCAAATTTAAGAACCAGGAACCACCGGATAGATGAGAACTCACAGATTGTTTAGTAGCAACAGTGATTACACACGGCTTGTTTACATGTCAACAAGCCAAAACGCCAGCGATTTAGCGTGTGAAGTAGCCCAGCTTTCAACTTTAGTCGTAGCTTTATACAATCAGATTGTTGGCTTGTGGACACTATTACACTGAGCGAATTTACAATCAGGTACTAAATTCGCTCAGTAGCAGCTTGTAAAGTATCTCAATGTAATCGACCCATAAGAATGAGTTACTCTTCCTGTAACTGGAAGGGTTTGGCCAGAACAGCTCTGTAAGGGGGCACAATAGACCTTAAGGTCGCAGTGAACTGTTACCCCTCTTCAAACTAAACTAAACTACCTACACCTCCTCACTGGCTTTCTAACTGGACATGGTCGCATTAGAAAACATATGATTAGGATTGGCTTAACTGAAACTGAATAGTGTAGATTCAATTGGAAAGAGAAGGAAACTGCTGTCCATGCCTCGCCATTGCGAGCCTGCGCAAAGAATGTCTTGGACAGAAGAATTATAGGATAAACGCGGATTCAGCCTCCCTGAAGGCCTCTCAGATATTGGAGTGCATTGGGGCAGCGGAACTGTAGAGTAAGCTGTAGGGCAGTTGTAAAAACAGCCGAGATGGGGCACAATAGACCTTAAGGTCGCACTGGAATGCAATCCTCTCAACAATATACAATCTTCCTTAGAGAATGCTTTGAGGCGTTTCACTCCTCATTCAAGTTCTTCAGCATCTACTAATAGAGAATCACGATTTATGATTAAACTGAACAGATAAGGATTCAATTCATCTGTATCTGTAAGAAATTGCGAGAATCGAGAAAAGTTCTCGAGAAATTTCACGAATCGAGTGATTACTCGAGAACCAAGTTAATAGGTCCTTTTTGGTGTATCCCAATGAGTACTGCGACGGATATCGAAACTCGTCTTAGCCGCCAAACAAACCAAATCGACAGACACGCCCATATTTTCAGACATATATCTACTAATCACCCACGCTAAAAAAAAAGTGTTGACGGTCCTATCACCCATTTCAATAAGACGTGAATTCAAACAATACCTCCAAACCAATAATCAAGGCCAGAAAAGGCTTCCCGGCCTAACACACCTATTTCGGTTGCGAATCCGTGTGGGTTTTGATAATTATAGGTCCGGGCGGAAGCCGAATACCGCTCCGGGCCGAAGCGTTTCCCTGAACTAACGAGCTTTCTTTGAGCCAGCCTGTACATGGCCATGCAGTGCGGTTCGTCCGAATTGTGCGGCGATAAATTGCTCCGTTTTCGATGTTCTAATGAGCCGTGAAACCGCACGGTTATCCTTCATCTGCCCGATGAAAGAAACGTTTATAATTATTTGGACGGATGCTGCGTTATTTACGATGGCGGACTCACGGAAAATTACGGATTTAGGTTACGCTTCGCTGTGTCAAGCGTGGGAGTATGGTCATTGGCGGTTCGGAGCGTTAAATCGCTTCGAGATAAGTCAAATTGTAGTCGGGGGTAGACTTCTATCTATTCGAGATGTATGACTATGATAAACCAGTGAGCTTCTGTCGGATATTTCGGGTTTATTCAATAGGGACTTGAATTTGATTTTTGACACCGCATAGTTTAATTCATCATCAAACTATCACTGTCAATTTGTTCAATAATATCAACATTTTCATCCCACTAAAGTACACAAAGTAGCAACGTCTACAAATTATAAAAATTTGCTACCAAAAGTTGGAGCCGTTGACCGCAACTTCAAGAGCGTTAACTCCAATTTTTTAACCTATTGCACCAAATACTTTGCAACTTTTCACTTTGCATTTTTCACTTTTCAAATGAATAATGTTGCACGAAAAGCATTCATAATTGAAAATTGCAATGTGGAAATTCAAGTGTAAAGTGAAAGACACTTCGCGGACATTAGATCTTGAGAGAAATGTTGTGCAACATAATTAATTTTCACTTTTGAAATTTGCCAGAATGCAAAGTGAAAAGTTGCAAAGTATTTTGGTGCAATAGGCCCCTGATTATCACCTTATAATCCAGCCGAATTGTGCTTTTAGTATTAGTAGGAAAGTTTTGGGGTAGTTTTGATTTCTTTAATTTCTTATGTTTTTGGGGTGCTGAATACGAATTCGAGGTTTGCTAAAAAAATTTCGTGACGGAACATAGACAAAAAATACAAAAAAAGAATAAAATCTCATTTTTGGTCAGTTTTTGCTTATTACTCGGAATCTATCAATTTTTCGTGAAAAACCTTTCCATACAGAATGAAAGTACATAAAATTTCCTACAAATTTTACTACCACAGCTTGTTCTGCGACAACCCGTTCTGTCTCAAATCAAAGTTGAAAATGAGGTGTATTCTACGACTAAATAATGAAAAATATTGAATTCAATGGTTCCGATGATGCGATCATCTCGAAATTATGCATGAACATTCAGTATATCAATCTCGATTTACACAAAAAATTTCACTCGAATTGGATATCTTGTTATGGAATATAAGGATTCCTCTTTTCAATATTCCAATTGAATTTTCTGTGGTTCTGTTCACACTATGGTCGCACAATTTTGCATAAGGCTCATTATGAGCATCTTGCATTTGGCCGCAATATTTCATTTCGATTGGTTTCGTTTTGTCTGAGATACTGAGGAACACAAATTTTGAATGACCATGTTTTATGAAACATAGTCAATGGTAGTCAAGGTATCTTACAATGTTATGGAAATATTTTTTGGTGCTGTTTCTTTTTGATTACATGCTCCATAGTATTGAATGGATGAAACATGAAAAAATCTCTGACTTTCACACAGTGTTTCAAACGTCGACCTTATACCGTCTTTTATCGTACATAAATCCGCCTAACAATTAACCGATAACGACGCAATCGTAAATCGGTGATCCAATTTGTAAAAATGTAGTTAATCCACCGATAATTGCAAAGATATTCTTTTTTAGGACGAAATCAATGAAGCTGTATCAACCACAGTCCGCATTAGGCGATTGTTTAGTATTGTTTCCACTACTTTCGTAACGAACATTCGAAAAAAATGTGTACAAGTCTAATATGGAGCCAATAACTCCAATCATGGCGGTCTTACACGTAGATCTCCCTGTTGAAAATATGTCAGACAGAATCAACAGCGAAACTGCTCATCGCATCTCAGATCGAAGGCTGTCCAGTTCGGCCTATGGGAACCAGCTGAGACCCCGTAAGAATCCCATAAGTCATGTTCGTTGAGATTTAATCGATCAAAGAAAAACTGAACAATGACCAGCACGATACATAAAGTAAACCGTGGTATTTACGGTGGCCAGTTTTTGCGAGGAAGCGTCCACGTTTATCGGTATTTATAGGTATTTATTAATAAATTGCCGTCCGACTGGTTCCTCGAAGATCATTATTTCTTGACGAATTATAAAATACCGGGGACATTTTCCCTTTCCAACGGTGCGAAATTGAATATGAATTAGAGTCATATGTTGGGACAAGAAATATGATGCGAGAAAGTTTCGAAATCCTGACTGAACGCAATATTTTAGTAATAAATCATGTGGGATTCTCGAGTGGCGTTCGGATTTGAAACAATTCCAAAGAGAATAAACTTTTTTTTGAAGGAGATTGATTTTAAAATCGATAGCTACAAAGCGAATATGAATCCGGAGTACCTATTAGTATCTGTAATAATTGCCCGAATCCATCGAAATTACTCATCATTTTGCATGTCAGCATGATGTCAAAAAACTGCATGAATTCATGTTTATTTTTTCCAAAAAAGATGATGACCGAGGTTATTTTGATGGTCAAGTGTAAATCGGAAAAAATATTTTCCAAATAACCTGTTCAAGTGTCTACAATGCAATCGTAGCTAAACCCTTTCGCTTTCTACAATGAATCATCGTATATTTTTCCGAAAAAAAATAAGTAATACAGTGGAATTTCCCTACAACGAAAGCGTCTAACCCGCAAAAAAACCATTATAAAGAAATTTCATTATACAGAACATTTTTTTCTATAGTCGGCAATGTCGCGGTCGACTTCTCGGATAAATTTATGATTATCATTCAAACTTAAGCACTTCCTTTTCGACATTTTCGCAGAACTTTCATATTAGCGTAATGGTTAGATTGAAATGAAACAGCCAGGGGTGTATTTAAAACTGTTTCAGAAGGATCTCCCTGTTCGCCGTGATGATTTAGTTTAAGATCGGGATTTATTACGCACGTCCGGAAAAATTTCGGAAAAAACCCACCCTTATACCTTCTTACCAATACCCATTCAAAGAGTGATGATTTGCTTTGTTTTAGAGGGTGTTTTTAACATGGAATTTGGATTCAAGGTGCAATGTCTTGTACGAAATTCGTTATACAGACGTTCGTTATAGGAAAGTTTCACTGTATTTCAACAAGAAAAATATTACTTTGCATCGTGTTTTCTCGAATTTCCTTCACAGGAAAAGTTAGATGCCTGAGTGGTATTTCACAAGACTATTTCATGAGTAACAGATTATTCAGCATGCATTATGTAAAAGTATCAATTTGACAACAACTGTTAAGTTTTGCCGCACTCGAAACAACTGCCGACATGCTGATATACAGTTCTTCCCTTCAGAAACCATTTGTAATTCAATATTGCGCATTTCTGATTGGTGAAAATTCAGAATTAGTGCTACGAATTTAGTCGGCAATATTCTACTTACGTTCCCAATACAAGATAAATAGGTTCACATACCTGAAACAAAAAAATACATTATTGATAGAGAACAACACTATAAAATACATAAATTAAATTCAACAAGAAATTCATACTGTGAGAAAGTGATAACCTATATCCTTGGGATTTTCGAAAATATTCGAGACAAACGAAGATCTTATCAATGTTTTAATGTCCTCAATTTCATTTTCTCGATTTGAATGATATCGAAAGAAAATTCTCAGGGTCAAAGCATCTACCTATCATTCATTCACGAAAGCCAACGACCTAATGAAGAATGTCCAATAGTAGTACTGCTCTCTCATGATGATTTATTAGCACAGAAAAGGATCAAGTGGCTCTCGGAGCTTAAAAAACTCAACCTGTGGCTGCGGAAGACATCTTCGGAAATGAAAACGGCTAATTATAGTGTAAGAAAGTAAAAACCCTATGTTCTTTCAAATTTTCGAGAATATTCGAGACAAACGAAAATGTTAGTGATGTTCTGAATTTCTTCAATTTCATCTTCTGATTTGAATGATATCGTAGTGTCCTTCAAATAAAACTTTATGCTATTCCTAATTAGGTGTTTGTTCGAAGGCATTACCAATTAATTCTCCCCAACAACATTTCTCAGGGTTGAAGCATCTTCCTATCATTCCACGAAAGCCAAACGACCTAATAAAGAATGTCCAACATCGGTACCACTCTCTCATAATGATTCATTAGCCCAGAAAAGGATCTAGAGACCTCGGGGACTTAAAAAGCCCAACCTGGCGCTGCTGAGGACATCCTCGGAAATGAAATCTAGAAAACGGCCAATCAATCGATATAAAAGTCGTTATTAATTGGAAATGTTCGCGACGAGCAACGAAGAAACGGAAATGAGAGAGTGGTGCACTGATTGAAATGTTGATGGGAATATACGAACGGCTGTTATTGCATTCCAAACAAGGATTTGGATTTCGATCTGAGTTGTACGGAGTCCCTCAATTAAATTCATGTTTAAAGACGGATTACCCAACTGCTATCTTCGTTTGATAGCTATTGTAAGAGGTTTTATTCAGGGAATCCATTTTGAGAATTTGAATGTTTATTTTAGGAAAGTTTTCGAATGTGTTTTAGTTTAATACCAAGCTATAGTTGAGGTTCATAAAACTTCAAAACGTTGAGTAGATTGTAGATTGTTAAAATTCCTTTGTGACATTATTATTATTTGAACAGTCGTTATGTTTAGGTTAGCCTTTCGTGAAGTGTGACCATGTAGGCCACTGCCCTACTCTTTCATGAAAACCTAATTAGGTCATCAATGCCCTATGTCCACGATAACCACAAGAATTCTATCTTTGAGGTCTTGAATCGACGCTGGGCTATTGGCGTAGACCTTCTCTTTCACGTGGCCCCAAAGGAAGAAGTCGCAAGGTGTTAAATCACAAGATCTCGCTGGCCAATTGTGATCACCTCTTCTAGAGATAACAAGGTCCGGAAACTTCTCCAATGAAAGATCAATGGTTTCGTTACTTGTGTGGAACGTAGCACCGTCTTGTTGAAACTAAACGTTGTCCAGATCAATACTATCCAATTTCGGCCATAAAAAATCAATAATCATCTCCCGATAGCGCAATCCATTCACCGTAACTGTTGCTCCAGCCTCATTTTCGAAAAAGTAAGGTCCATGACTCTGCCGGACCATAAACCGCATCAAACAGTCACACGTTGAGGATAGAAAGGCTTTTCGACAATGACTCTTGGTTTTCCGAGGCCCAGATGCGAAAATTTTGCTTGTTGACGAAGCCGCCGAGGTGGAAGTGGGCCTCATCACTCAGGATGATTTTTCGATGGATTCCGGATGATGATCGGTCGGCTTGAGTTCTTGTGTTAACTGAACTTTATAAGCCTCAAGACCCAAATCGTTATGCAAAATACGGTGTAATGACGTTTGTGGAATACCAATTCCAAAGAACGACGAGGAATGGACAAACCTGGGTTTTCTTCAACACTTTCGGCTACAGCAGCAATATTCTCGACTGTTCTTGAGCGTGCACGGGTTTTTATTCTTCACATTACTATTGTCCCAACAGCTCGAATTTTTCCACCACTTTCTTCATTGCGGTTCGACAAGGTGCTTCATGAAGACCCAAAAATGTTCGAGTTTTACGTACCGTCTCTACAAAATTTTCACCATTTTTTTAGTGAATTTGAATAATTTCAATGCGTTCTTGAAGCGTGTAGGTATAGTTCCATTTTTATTATTCGCGTAGATTCTACTTGTCAAATGTCAAAAAATTACAGCTTTAAACGTGACATCTACCGAAATAGCCTCCAAGTGGTGCACCCTGGGTAACGCTAAATGAACTAACACAAGAGGCGCCAGACAATCTTCAGTTCATCTTTAGATCTCCTGGCAAAAGTATCACAGGCACAACAACTGATGCTACAATCATTAAATGGTTTTTCTAAGGACCAATGACAAGGAAACTCGGACCTAGTGCACACACGAGTCTGCCACCGCAAGATAGATGGCATAAGCAATTTATTATTCTTGTTAAGTATTTACATGTGATGTTGCCATACGATAAATAAATAATTAAATTCAAATTAACACCTCTTATTGGAAAATCCTTCAAAGGCCCACTCACTAAGAGGGAAGCGCGAAGACTTGAATGCGCGTTGTACGGGGTACAGTTAAAACAGTGTGTGTATGGCGTAATTTGGAATGCGCAATCATCTCCGTCGTGTGGCGTGTGCATTCTTCACCGTACGAGGAAGAATGACCAAAAACGACTGTGTATGGGCAACAAGTCTCTGCACGTTTCATATGTTTAGCAACACAGTGTCGGGTTCGATATTTATACCTTGGACATTTTTTCCTTAATAACAACACACGCCACTGCCATTAACATCAGATCTTTTTTCGACGTCATCTCACGCTTGTCGCACATCCAAACCAACACGCAAAAGTGTATGTGTGTGGGAAATATGAATGCACACTTTTGCGTTACAGCAAACGTGCAGATACTTAACTGCGCATTCTTCCTTCTTAGTGATTGGGCCCCTTTACAAACTCATGGTTGACAACGATCAGAACTGGTACAAGTTATTGATCAGAGCTCATCAAGCAACTTCGACCCCTGAAGAGTCCCAACGTTGCTCGTTTTAGAAGCTCATCGACCATGCAAAAAAAAATCGTCCCTATGTGACATCCCATATGGCAACGGCCATTCAGCACAGGATTATCCATAATTACGCTCTCTAAATACTAGAGGAGCATGCCCATTGTCGCAATTGTGGGAACAGAAGGGGTGCTGTGCCATTATCGCAGACAGATAAGATAAACACGGGTCCCCATGCCTTACAATAGAACGATATGCCGTAGCAAGTCGACGATACAAGATTAAATTCTATGAAATGACATACGTCGAACAGGACAGAGTGCTGTATAATCGTTACATACGGGAGATGCTATCTGCACGATGTAAAATTGAAATTAGTCATAACATGTGTATGTGACGACAATGCAGGGATTCATTTCGATATCGCTTTTAGGAAGCCGATTTATGAATGGATACGAATTTTAGATGTAGACTCTCAGGGATAACTCCCTTAATTTGAGGAGTAATGCATCTGATGTTATGGAACAATTTTACTTTATCGCTACTGAATGATATTTCCGTCGTCTTTATTCCCACCAATCAGGTGTAATTTTGAATTACAAATGGCTTCTAGATGGAAAATTTGTATGGCAGCAGCTGCGGCTAAACTTCACAGTTTTTGTCAAATTAATACCCATACTCCGTTCACATATTATTGAGTCCATAATAGGCCATAGAAATTTGGAATATTCCACTGTGTATATTAAAATTTTAGGTTATGTAGTTTATTTTCTTGTCAGATTGATACGCAATGTTGTCAATATTGCATAGAGTTCTCTGATAACTCGGAAGCTCGTTGGGTACATTCGGTAACGTTACTTCATCTCACGTTATGACAGTATATACTGCCAACTTCAGATCAATGAACACTAGTTCGTGTTCAATGATATGTGTACGGAGTATATACATAATGCATGCTCAATGATCTCAAACTTTTGAAATAGTTTTGTCAAATATCAATCGGGCATTTAATTTTTCCTGTGAACAAACACGAAAAAAAACAATGCAAAGTAATATTTTTTTAACAAAAACATTTTGTTGCCACCAGCACTCATGCTTCCTGTTAAAATATTACTTAGCAACGCGTTTTTTCGAAAAATTAGGTGCCCTTATGATATCATTTTCTGTGTGTTTTCGAAAAAATGTTAAACGGAAATCATCATCATCATTATCATTCAGCTCTCTGCGTCCACTGCTGGACATAAGCCTCCCCCATTTCTGCCCATTCCTTCCTGTCTTGGGATTAAACGGAAATAATAAGAGGTAAATATATCTTGAACTGCGTATGAAAACCATCGATTTTCTGGCTCAATTTTCCGTTCATTCAAACCGACCAAAACCCAACCATACAATTAATAATATTCATATTTTCTCTTAGCCCTAAGCGTAGAAACAAACAAGCAACTTTACCGCTTCATTGCCGAAATGAATAGGCATTGTACAAGCCCAATAATCCGCAACATACGGAAATAATGATAACAAGTACAACAACGTTCCACCACAATAAATTATTCCGTGCATTAATCCGGGCATTAAACATATAATAAAACCACTTGTGCATCTGACTTTGGCTAACCGAACCTCTTCGATAGAGGCACAAATCCGCTGTTAGCCCAACGGAAGAATCGATATAGGCTAGCAGTTAACAAGCCGAACGTACGCTTGGTCTACAGGGAAACAGTTATGATATAATAATTCATAAGTACACACTTGCCTGGTCCATGTTACATGTGACCGAACCGACCCCAACTATTAGGGCGCCCCTAGTTCTACACAAAGGGGGTAGAGCGCCGTTCGCCCAGAATCAATTTGTGCAATTGGCAAGGGTTGTTGGATAGTTGTCGTCGGTGAACTGGGGCATGATGCGGAGGGTGAGCCAAATTAAAAACTCGTACGTTGTTCGGCTGGTGGCTGAACCCCGTGATTCGAGAGGCTGATAGGGGATGGGGATGTACGTGGAAATTTATGTTTTATGCGGTTACGTCGAGTGGCCGCTTCGTTATTGGTCTCGGGATCAATTAGCGATGGATTTTAGGTTTGCAAGGTTGGTAGTTTTGCGTAGTTCTAACTAGAGTTAGAATGAATGGCTATGTAAAGGGATGGCCATATATCGCTTCAAATTTGAACCACGGGTTATTTCAAATCCGACAAATGTATACAATCTTTTTTTTGCCTTAACGAGCAGAATAAACTAGGAGAGTCTTTTTGGTATGGATTCCAGGATGATAGGGAATCGGAGCAAACGAAGAGTTAACGGCTAAAGCAGAGGTCTTCAACTCCTTTTATAGGACTGCAAAATCTTTTTGTGGCATCAGAAACAACTTCTAGAAAATTGAACTTATACGAAAAGAGGGGTGAAAGACATAATAGCACTCAGGCGCATCTTTTCTGGCCTAGAACAATCAAAGAAAATTTTCGGAAAGTTCAATATGAAAAGATTCATCTACTCTCAGATATTCTCACAGGACACTGCCGTTTCAGGAAAAACCTGATGAGATTAGGCGTAACCATAAATAATTTCAGATTTTACGCAAAACAATTATCAAGAATCAAGATATTTTCTCTCTGAAACTTTCTTGTTGAAATTGTAGACAGGAAAAAATATGGGACTCACAAGAGATAATAATAGGTTTGTTCCAACTCAAGAATTGACCGTACAATGATCGTCAGGATTGTGCGCAATAGATAAAAATGTGTTCCAACTGAAAATGTATCGTTTGAGAACGGTTTCGTTTTTGTTCCATCCTGCTTCGGGACCGTGAGTGGAACGGTTTTGTGATCGTCATTTCGATCCCTGGTCTGGAGCAAGTACTGTTTGGACGGTTCTTGTACGGTCAAAGTTTAGACGTGCGCATAAGATCGATTACTAACAGTTTCGTGACCGTCAAATTACCGTACAAAAGGCAGCTGTTGGAACAAACCTAATGTTTCAATAGGTACCCAAACACCTTGACTTACTCAACTAATACTATGGTAATACTGGATTCTTGTTCACATCTAATTGTGAGTCTGATATTGGAAAACAATGGGCGCCAAAAATCTCCTAGGCGAGAGGGAACGAATTTGCTGAAAAATATCATCTGAATCGTTGCCAATAGCAGATCAGCTTAAAGACATAGTCGAACCAAGTTATAGAGCACAAAAGCAACGTGGGCGACAAATAAAAATGCCCCACTAATCGAATTTCTTTGACAAATCCAATTAGCATGAAAACAAGTAAACTATAACAAAACCGATCGCAATAATAACCCTGTCACTGGCTATAAATAATACAAATAGTAGAGATGCAGAAAGGGATCCAAATTAACCATATCAGGTAGTCAGACATGCTCACCAGCAATGCAGCAGAGCAACGGTGTAGGCACAATCGTGACGTAGCCCGCAGTTTACATGAAGCGTCAGGTACAGATCCCTTTGAAGTCCACGAGCCGTAGGCGCCTGTAGCGTTCTCCAAACCCTAAGGATGCCACCCCCACCGCCCGATATTCAGATACCGCCCTCTATGGAACATCCAATTTTCTATTAAATCGTACTGACATTTCAGAAATGCTGCTGGAATGTTGTCAGCTGCCTGGATGTCTACGGCGAGAATGGAAATATATTCTGAATCGTATTGAAGGAAAATCATTTTCGTTGAATTGATCATTCGGAATTTACCTATGTTCGAGTATAATTTAACCAAAATCACTAGTGCGAGCATGAAAAATATCGAATATACAGGGTGATTCCTAAACATGCGGCAAAAATTCAGGGGATTGTTCCTTACACTATTCTAAGAATATTTTGTCCTTTGATGATTTTTGAAAAACCTCTTTGTTTCGAAGATACAGGGGAAACAAAATTTAAGATAATAACATTTTATTATGAAAAATTACATGAAAATTTAACTTAACCTATAAAAACTGTTGAAAATGACCACCTCTAGCCAAAAAAACGAATTCAAATGAAAACCGTGGTTAATCTGTAATCCTTTACCATCTGAACTTATCTATTTTAAGTCAAAAAACTGGCCGTTTTTAGTAATTGGAATGTTGTTAAACAAATTCAAAAATAAATTGTACCTACTTAGTAAACACAGTGCGGTACGCATTTTTATTTGAACTATTATTAATTTTAAAAATATGAAAAATGTTGTTCGCCCTGTATCTTCGAAACAAAGAGGTTTTTCAAAAATCATCAAAGGACAAAACATGCTTAAAATAGTCCAAGGAACAACCCCCTGAATTTTTGCCGCATGTTTAGGAAACACCCTGTAAAGGGTGAAGCAATAATTGAAAATTTTGTGTTTGGATGTGTCTTCTGAACGAGTATCAGTTAGTTCGAAGAGCATTTTTATGAATCACAGAATTGACAGACAGTATGAAAATCCGTGACATTATGACCATCTTATCGCGATTTTACTGCACTATGAATAGCAGGATGGATGTTTTGCATTGAATCAGTATAGAAAATTCATATTGCTGAAATATAAGTGCCGTGACACCATAAAGCAACTGAGTAGAGGCTCTAATTCCTTGGGTGCGAGAGCATTGTGGTGTTTAAGGAAATAAAAAATGCGATGAACTAGCAAAAAGTGCCCCTTTTTGTGGGTTTGGGAGAGGCCATTATAAGGCAGCAGTCCAGTAGTTGGGGTCGAGAACAGAATAATTGGTGGGACTGCTGACGGGGCACTTTTGGCATAAATATCATTTCTGCCGTATGGTTAAGTCAGCAGATGAAATTTGCACACTCCGTAAAGAAGAAGAATAACAGCTGAAGACATGGTATGCATGTGTCCAGAGCTGACTGGCCTAAAAACAATTCATATTGGGAAACCAGTCCTGAACACTCAAGAGGTAACGGCCCAGGCTCCTAAGGTTGTCATTGACGACCTCTTTGTGTTTCCATAAATGTGTAGGGTAAAAAACGAAAGACCTACATGGTCTCAGTTCTCGGAATGCTAACCTAGCCCCAACGTACCTTGTTCTAATAATAATAATAACTGGCAGGTGTCTTAAGGGTGATATCTTCCACACTAATTCGGGCCCTTTCAATCCGAGAAAATCTAATGGACTGAACCTTGCTTGCCTTATCTACTTTCACCATACTCTTGAATCTTTTAACTTTCGCGCAATGTTTTCACCAATATTCTCGCATCCAAATGTACTATATCAACATTTTTGACATGTTTTCAACCGCCGATAGTAGCGATTAATATTTCCATCTCGGCCTATCGCTATTTGTATTCGCGTTTAAAGAAACACAGACTGCTGAGTCAACGACCAATTGTGTGTGAGGTTATAGTACATTCGGATTTATTACCACCGGAAATACCCACGTTATGTCGGGAAGAAACGAGGGCCACATATCTGCTGTTACATGTTGTGTGCTGATTATTCTAGCCGTTATATATTTGGCGTTTCCACGGTTACTATTTATGCGTTTACATTCTTCGAAGGAACGACACGTCTGAACTGATATTTTCATATGGTAATATCGGTGCCGTATTGATAAATTCTTGTTCTTTGACTGTAATTCATATCTGGGGATTATCGCATCGTGGGATGACGTTAATGTACCTGAAGGAAATTCAGAGAAGCTCAGACGAGTTATTTCTTATCATTATGTGAATATTCTTTATCGTTTTTCAGCTGCAACTTGAGGTTGGATTTTAAAACATTCACTTTTGATTGAAGTTGAAGTTTACATAAAATTTGAACTCATTAATGCCATGAGTTTTCAGTTGATTTATATGTTATCATATGTAATAAATAATTCATTGTTTGTTTGAGGTGGATTGCAAACTCACATCGTTAATTATTTTTTTAAACACTGCGTAAAAAATTAACGCACATTCTGAAAATCTCAATTTTAACTCTACATTGACTTTATAACTTATTTTTATGTTCTCTCGGGAAGGTTTTGAACGAAACAAGACACATTAAATGATCGGCAACGACGGTTCATACTCAAATGAGTGATCTTAAAATGTTCTGATCTAATCCTTCCCAGATTCTCTGAGTTGGATTCCTAAGTCATTAAGAGTAGCTGGACGATTTCCTGAACTTCTCAGCCTTTTATTGAGGTTGTCCCAAACCTGCTCAATCGGATTGAGATCTGGACTTCTTGCTGCCCATTCCATTCGAGAGACTTCAATCTTTTCAAGATACTCCTGAACGATGCGCGCACGATGGGGTGGCATTATCGTCCATAAAAATGAAATTTTCACCAATGCATGGGGCAAATGGCACTGCATGCTCTTCAAGAATGTTCCTTATATACCTTTCTGCATTCATAGCTCCATTATCAACGACCACTAGGTCTGTGCGAGCACTCAAAGTTATTCCACCTCATACCATAATCGATCCTCCTCCGAAACCAGTAGTATTCAGGAAATTGCACTGAGCATATGTTTCATGTGGACGTCTGTATACAAAGGAACGTCGATCACAATAGTAGAGGCAGAATCTAGAGTCATCTGTGAAGAGAACTCTTTCCCAATCAGCCTCTTCCCAATAGATATGCTCTCTCGCAAAATCCAAACGCGCCCTTCGATGGGCTGAGGTAAGAGCTGGGCAAATGCCGCGACATGAGGCCTTAAATCATATTCTCTGAGGCAATTTCTTATTGTCTGAGTGCTAATTTGCACCCCACGAGTTTGCTCAAGCTACTCAAAAGTACTTGGTAGTACATGTGTTGCCATGGATAGCCTTCTTGCTGGCGTTTGCAGAGAAAGAGAGGAGAGATGTTGGGAGCTCCTAACAGCTTGACGAGTAGTAGGACTAAGTACCAGAGTCAGTTTAAGAAAAAGAAAGACAAGATAAATCAGATAAGATCCCTGTGCACAAGTACCTTGTCTAGCACATCTACAATGATATAATATCTTTCCAAAGACAACTACTCAATATCGAACGCAGTCCAACTCTGTCGAATGTTGAGAAACAAAGAATGTTTGCAGAAGATACATATTATGAATAACTTCCAGCTTCACCCTACGCATCACCAGAGTCTCGAGTTTATTTATGCGGGCAGAGAGAGCTGCTAGCTCGCTTCGCCGTCAAAAATTCGGATTCGGGCGAGCAAACGTTATTTCAACAATTTCAGGTCGACTGGCCACGGCATCGAGAGCTCGTTTAGACGGGCAGTTTTGCCCAGAAACGAGCGCTGGCCGATGGAGGCACAATAAGGCGAACGACGAGAAGGAGGAAAAAGAGCAAAACACCATAACGAGAATAATTCCTTTTGGGTGTGTCTCGTCATTTTCATATCCGGGAAAATGATGATGGGATAGGTTATTTCCACGTCTTCGATCGATCGATAAAAAATGGTGTTTATTAGGTTTGTTTTTGGGGTATTCGCTGGAGTATTCTTGCACCATACAAAGTGGGCAGCGTTCGTTGCTGTTGTATAGGAAAGAGAAATAAGCGAAGGCCACATTTCTAGTGTCTTATTCATATCGAAAGTAGAGCAGGAAGAGTGACGAATCAACTGTTTAGAATCGTTAAAAAAGAGAATATTTCATCATAGGTGATAAAGTATTCTATCCAATTCCTCAGATCAATGAAAAGATATCAATAGAATGAATTTGTGGATCAGATATACAGAGCAAATGTTTGTTTCTGTTATGGAATTTGACAGTTCAATTTTAACAAAAGACAGAGTCGTGTTTTTTTCAGTGCTACTGAAACGAAATAAGTATAACTTTTTTAAACTGAGACAAATAGGACCTTTTTCAAGAAATAAATGGCATCCACCTTATGGTTATTAGTGACGGTACATTATCTAACTGATTATAGGTTCACATAAAAAGAAGAACATAATTAAATTAATAGCAACAACCCATAATCAACCCACGCAACTGAACACAAATCTGGGTAGTTTCAGTTTGTCTTAAAAGTAATCTAGTGTTTTGGCATTTCGGTATAACCCCTATAGATTTCAGCAGATTATTAACGAACAGTCTGTATATGGTGAAAATGGAATAAAGGGTTTTCCAATAAGAGGTGTTATTTTGAATAGCCCGCTATTTCGGTAGATGTCATATTTGAAGCTGTAATTTTTAGACATTTGACAAGTAGAAACTACGCCATTAATAAAAATGGAACGATAACGCTTCAAGAACTCTTTGAAATTGTTGAAATTCACTATAGAAATTGTGAAAATTTGGCAGAGACGGTTCGTAAAATTCGAACATTTTTGGGTCGTCGTGAAACACCTTGTCGGACCGCAATTAAGAAATTGGTGGAAAAATTCGAGCTGTTGTGACAAGTTAGTGATGTGGAGAATAAAACCCGTGCACGTCGCTCAAGAACAGCCCAGAATATTGCTGCTGTAACCGAAAGTGATGGAAAAAACCCAGGTTTGTCCATTCCTCGTCGTTCTTTGGTATTAGGCATTCCACACGCGTCATCACATCATATTTTGCATAAAGATTTGGATCTTAAGGCTTATAAAGTTCAGTTTACACAAGAACTCAAGCCGGCCGCTACGCTACGTGCCACACAGGCAACGAAACCATTGATTTTTTGCGGGAAAAGTTCATTCTGATTCAGCAATGGTTATGAAGAATAACTCTCACGAGTACAAGGGCAGAGTGTAAAATTGCAGAGAGGCATGAATAGTGTAAACTCTTTTATTTTGCACTGAAATGTTTTCGAATTGAATACAAATTGAACTTCGCATTGAGGACAGGAAAATTCGGGAGATTTTCTCGATTCATATTTGGAATAATGAACCGAAACCGTAAATCGCCTGCAGCTCAGCATTTATCGCAATTAGTCCATCCAAAATTCAAGACGTACTCGACGAAAGACTCGAGTATATAACGAGAGAAAAAAGACACCTCTCATTATGTTAATTGACGAGCTTCTCGTTAAAGACACGTTTCCCCTTGTTATACCGAATCAAATATGCGCATATTTTTGAATTTTTTACTGCTCTCCCCCACCACTCACGATACAGGAGTGTACTATGAGTATATACGAGACATTTTTTAACACCACCGTTCATTAATATTCAATATTCGATAATGACTTTCGACACCATCGAAAATTTCATACATGATTAATTTTGGTTTACCGTGTTAGACGATTAGAAATCATGGAATTTTGATCTCGAATTTTATGGTTTGTCAAAAGCGTCCCCGAAAGCGGTTCTGGTTTTTTGAATATTAACTGATTTTTATGATTTAGAGGCATGAGATTGATGATTTAATTGAAACAGAAGCGATTGTAATCTATCAATAAACTAGTTGTGAACAAAAAATGTTGAAAACTGAAGCTAGTTTTCACAATCCCAATTAGCATTTCCAGAATGTTGAAATATAGGGCATTTTTCATAAGACAGGATAACAGTAGTGTGAAATTCATACCTGTCTAATTATTCAGGTATTTAACAGAAGAGAATGATTTGTAATTTCTTCATTTTTGACGCAATTTTGAGAAAGACATCGTAAATGAAAAATTTTCAATATGTCGATATAACATAGCAGTAATAAATATTTTTTCAAATAAAATAGTTATTTAATCAAATAGGTTACTGAAGCCAGCCACTTATGGTCAAGATATTTGAACGCGGTCCCTCCGCTCACGCGTTAATAGTTCGAGACCATTAGTCGCTAGATTAATAACCGAGTTGATCACAAGATTTTTCCGGCGATCTCAACATGAATGGTGTATAAATTCTTGAATGAAATACATTCTCATTTTACACAAGACATACATTTAACATAATGGAATTTCTATGTTTCTATGTTCTAGTAGAGTTTTGACATTTCTGGTTGTGTTTCTGAATACCTTGTGTACAGTTTCCATGAGAATTGCACATTAAAATAGCCTATATTTAGCATTAAATTGGGCCATTAATGTTCAATTTCGTATCCATTAAAATCACTCTTCATTTTGGGGTCGGCAGAAAATAGTATATTATGCAACGAACGTATAATGATAGCCGTTGGTGAGTGGCCCAAATCACCCAGCGAATAAGAGCCATTATACGCGAGTAGCATACCATACTTCATTCAGGACTACTGAATATATTTCTTGAAGATTTTAACATTTTGCGACCGCGACAACCCCCTTCTATGACAAGCGTGGAAGAAGTCAAGTTGACACATGAGAAATATTTGGAGAACTGGTCATTGTATATTTGGTAATAAAAAAGCTTTAATTGATATAATGAAAGTAGATTTGGCCCTCGAATGACAAGGTTTGCCCATATTTGTTAGTTGGAGTACTTTAAAACTACTGAAGAAATACCAATTTAAAGAATATTATATCAAAGCTAAATCTATGAAGCATCAGACAGCAGTGAATTAAAATCTCATTACTCACTTGTGATTAATGGGTATTATTAAGGCGAACACAGAGACGAACAATGGACGGATTTTACAATAGTCGTCGATAAAATTATTTATTGTAGAAAAAGTGACAGAATACACCGCAGAAATTGCTGAACGAAATTTCATAGTGCCGATTCGGACCTGCTTCGTTTTTCGAGATCAGTGATCTGGCGAACGTATGGACAAGTCTGGCAAGTCAAGATGGCGTTTTCTCTATTTGGATATGTTAAAAGGGAGTAAGTTCCCCCTCTGTGTCAACACATTTTCCTCATACGGCGAATTTATGTTTTGTCTTTTGCATGTGACATGTTTCGCCTTTGATACTCGGAGCCGATAGTTGTGTTCTGGGTTCGCCACCGCGTTCGAAACGAAAAGTTGATATTGGAGAAATATCTATGAACAGGTAGGAAAATGAACGAAGTGTGTTTTTCCTTTGAAGTTTTTCTGTGTCTTTGTTTCTGTTCATGCTGATGAGATGAACACTTCCTACGTAATCTGTTGATCATACAGATTAAATTATGAATGATACGTTATTGAATATAAAAAGTTATTTGATCAACTAAGTTATTAAAGACAGCGACTGATGGTCAAGATATTTTGATGCGTGAGCGGAGCGAACGCGTTAATAGTTCGAGACCATTATTCGCTCGATTAATAACCGAGTTGATTACAAGATTTTTCCGACGATCTCAATATGTATTGTGTATGAATTCTTGATCGAAATTTTGCACGAGACTTACATTTGACATAATCAAATTTCTATGTATCTATGTTCCAGTCGAGTTTTGACATTTCTCGTAGTGCTTCTGAATACTTTATGAACGGTTGCCATGAGGATTGCACATTAAAATAGCAGAAATTGAGCATTAAAATAGGTCATTAATGATCAATTTCGTACACATTGAAATCACCTTTTATTTCCTTTTTATTATACATTTTGGCAATTGATTTTATAGGTGCCGGAATTGTGAGGGTCGCTTTCTGTAGCAAGTATTAAATAAAAAATAACTCTGAAACATTTAGGGGGCGGGGGTTTGAACCCCCAACCCCTTCCCCCCCTGCCTACGCCCTTGGCTGACAGTTTTCAATTTTTTTACGGCTTCTTAAAAACACTGAGTCATAAAACTACCTATACATAATATGAAGCACTAAGTAAATGTTACTCACACATTTTTTTTAGATCTCATAACTTTATTATTAGGGGTTGAAAATAACAACCATCTATGATTTTCCTTCAAAATTAATTTCGTGGGACAGATTTTCGAAAAATAATATTCTCTTATGGTTTCCCATTCAATTCTGGAGAACAAGTCTGTTGCAAAATTTCGATACAGTATACAGTCGATACTTTTCTCGGAAAAAATAAAACTTACAAGAAGAACAATAAGTTTTTTCCGTAGAAGTATCGACTGTATACTGTATCGAAATTTTGCAACAGACTTTTTTCTCCAGAACTGAATGGGAAACCATAAGAGAATTTTATTTTCGGAAATCTGTCCCACGAAAACAATTTTTGAAGGAGTCATAGGATCATAGGATGTTGTTATTTTAATTATATTTATATAATTTATAATTTTTATATATTTTTCATATTATTGTGCAGTGGTCTTATGACTCGGTGTTTTTAAGACTTCGATACTTTTCACGGAAAAAATAAAACTTACCAAGAAGAACAGTAAGTTTTTTCCGTGAAAGTATCGACTGTATCAAAGTTTTAACTGTTTTGAAAGGAAAATTATGTGTTTCGTTTATTCTTGAAAAAACTGCACCGTTTAAAACACCCTCTAGTTGATTGAATATACATAACTCGATGAAAGATATTTGTTATTAAAATATAAGCATCTGAAGCTAAAATTCTCAAAACACGAAGAGCTGATGGTCGGTGTTTTGGGTAGAACGTAACATTCCTCATATTTCGAAAACTGACAGACCCTCTCCAGCGATTTTCTTAAGGTCGATCTCATGAATTTATTATGCGCATATAATGAAGCAATAAAATACGCTGTGTCTAGAATCCCGGTACCGGTAACCAATTTTTTCCCGGTAGATTTGATGACGTCACCCATATAATGCAGCGAGTACCGGGATACGAGTGAATCCCGGTAAAAAATGTCGTTGGCGATCTCAAAGTGAAACATATAATTTAACTCTAATGTTTTTGACTTTAGTTGTTATATTGATGCGTGAAAGCATTGTTTGAAGAGAAGTCTTCTCCTCAAACAATGTTGAAAGTGTTAAGTGATGCAAAATAATATTTTGGCGCTCAATTTGTTGATTTTTTTTTGATACACAAAAAAATTAAAAATTATAATCTGAATGAAATACTTTAAAGATAAATTAGTAATAAAATGAACTAAAATAAATGTTGAACTATTTTATGAGAAAAAACCCTTCCTAATTATATATCATGTTGAAAATAAAAACCAAATAAAGGACAAAAATTAACAATTATAACACATTTCAAATTAAACATTTTCATAAACATAACAATATTCCAATAATGAATAACGAGAGGAACTAAGATGTTAAAGACTGTGACATATAGCGACGAAAATAAAAAAAAAATTATAAAATTTTTTTTGATAAGAACACGTTACGAAATGAGATGAAATGTGCCAGTTTGAGTAAAATAGGCCAATTGTGATACTGTTCCGAATGCAAACTTATAGATAAAAATGAAACATACTACCTACTCATGGTAGTTTGTGTAAAATACCCAATATTTCAAAAAACTGATAAAAGGATGCTCTGCAGTATACTGTATAGCTATACCTACTTATTGACTTGAAATGGGTAAATTGATAAATTGGATCCAAATTAACTGCCATAGAAATTGACATAATTTTAAATTTTTAAAATAACTTTCGAATACAAAATCTAAGCACGGACTTAAGTATAACTGGAAGTGAATTAATTATTTCGAACGGAATTATTGTAACTGGCACATAAATTTACATAATTTCAAAATTCTCAGAATAACCAAAAAATACAGAATCCAAACACTTAGTTACGCATCGCTCAAAATTAACTGCAATAAAAATTGACTTCATTTTAAATTTTTAACATGATTATAAAATACAAAATGAAAATACCGGGATTTACTTAAATACCTGTACAAAACACAAAGATTTTCTTAAATTCCGGTAGAAATACCGGATTTACTTAAATCCCGGTACCCGCTGCGTCATTTTTTACCGGGATTCACTCGTATCCCGGTGCTCGCTGCATTATATGGGTGACGTCATCAAAACTACCGGGAAAAATTTGGTTACCGGTACCGGGACTCTAGACACAGCGATAAAAATAACTAGCTAGAGCGAAGAATGCTGCAGCTCAAAGGACCAAGAGAGGATGTCCATATTTCAATCATATTAGATTTTGCTTTTATTGGATGGACCAATGAAAGAGGATAGGCGCCCCGTAGAATCCCCAAGGAATTTGCATGTAATAACTGACTGGCTCGGGTCCTGGGATAATGAAATACCATGCGATATCGGCCAATCGGTGCCTGGCCTTTTTTCCCGCGGGATGAAGAGAAAATGAAAGATGTTTTCTCTGCAGTTTCGGGAGTTCGATCGTGCTTTGATCTGTTTCAGCAAGTTTCGAGCAGGACCTTGGCATAGCTGAATGTATTTTGTATGGTTATAGCCATCAATCATAATAAAGATTTGAATTTTCAATTCACCATCGTGACACACATTTCTTGCGTTTCCTCGAAGCCAAGACTTCAAAGTTTCAAGAATTATTACAGAAATTTTTGAATGGATATTGTATGTCTACGACAGGACAGGACAGGATGAAGATGTTGTATAAATCTTTCTCTAGGCTTAATTACTAATTTCCGGAAGAAAATTATATCCGTAATATTTCAATTTCTTTCGATTAATAAGCGTAATTGACAGAACTGATTTTGACCACAAACAATATCTTAGTTAGAATAGTAATTCTATGGAACATATGATGAAATGGAATGAACAGTTACCATAACTGCTTGTAAGTTTATTTATTTTTTCCGAGAAAAGTATCGACTGTATCGACATTTTGCAAGGGACTTTTTTTCTCCTTAATTGAATGGGAAACCATAAGGGAATTTTATTTTTCGAAAATCTATCCCACGAAAACAATTTCTGAAGGAAAATCATAAGGGGTTGTTATTTTCAACCTATAACAATGAAATTATGGGATAAAAAAATGTGTGAGTAACATTTCCTTAATGAATCATATTATGTTATAGTTTTAGGACTCCTAAAAAATTGAAAACTGTCAACTCGTCATCGCTTTCTAAAGGCTGTAGCTTGGAAGGAAGGTCGATTTCGAAAAAAGAATTATATGAAATACCCCTGCTTAATTTCATCGGGGAATCATCTCCCTAAGTCCCTTGCATTTGTTCACAGACTAGGTATTCTAGGATTTCTGCAAAGTTGCATACGTAGATTATCTTTCAAGAATATGTTTCTAACTTCACCCATTATCATTTTGCATATATGGAGGTAATATGTGTCAAAATCTCATATTCAAACAGCTGATTTCAGGAGTAAGAATAAATTTTGCACGAATGATCGCTGCAAAAATGGTAAGCCACTGAGATATTTTGAACAAACAATTATTTTCTAATTGTTCGTTCAATTTGTGATAAAAAATCTTATCTGCTTTTTTGCCTTCTTTTTCAAGAAAATCAAACAAGTATTTGTCGTTACCTCAATACATTATGTGATAGAGATACTATACGTCAAGATGTTTTATTTTTTTTACATAAAAACGGAGATTTTTCATCAGAAATTGACTTTTTCAGTCAGTTTTTAAGTAAAACTTCAACACCCTGTATCTCGGTAACAATGCATTTCCGGGACTACCTAGATTTATGGAAACTTTTTTCATAACGTATCCTGAGGAATCATCCCTTTAAATTGTTTGCATCAATTCATCAATTCCCTGTGTTGAACAAGAAATGTTATACAATTATAAATGTAGAGACCAGTGAGAGATTATTCCATTATCTAACAGAAGGTGAAAAAAATGCTTACTTACAAGTGAATAGCCTGCAGATTGCTTCAGAAATGTGATAAGCTCCATAGGAATAGACTTCTTATAACTTAAGTTAGCGTTAGATGTTTAATTTTCTTAAATAAAAACGGCACCCCACACGAAAAGAAAGCAGAAGAGATTGTTTTATCACAAATTGAACGAAGAATTTAAAAATAATTGCTAGCTTTAAATATCTCAGTGGCGTAGCACTTTTTTGGTCAGTTTTTAAATAAAACTTCAACACCCTGTAACTTGTAAACAATGCATTTCCGGAACTACATTTATGGGAACTTTCTCTCATAAAATATTCTGAGGAATCATCCCCTTAAATCTTTCGCATCAATTCAGAAACACCCTGTATATCCGTCCGGCCAAATCCAATCCGTACAATCAGCGTGACAAACGTAACAAAATTCACGCCACCGTCTAAATTGGTACGCAACCCAAAAAAAACAACGAGCGACGTGGGCGAGGCGTCCATTATTTAATCAATTTCAGCCGGACCTGTCCGTTTTTCGATGTCCACCTGGTCCGGACGGCTCGACGGCCTCTCTGGACCGCTGCAACTTCATCAACTTGGAGTCTCGGGTGGCGCGAAACGCGGAAATACCCCATTTTGACGGCGGCGCCATTAGGCGAACATAATTAAAAAACTGGACATGCGAAATTGGGTACCTTTTAATTGAAATTGTTGGGAAAAAACGGGCTGGACGTACGCGGCCGATATATTGGGACTAAGTCGGGATGGAATTACGCTATTAATGCATTGGGGACATTGGGGTAATTTCATCGACTGCTGAAAATTCGTGGATGGAACGCTATTTATTGGATAGGAATATTCGTTTGTGTATTGTATCGAATATTCTTTGATAGAGATAGTACAGTGTCAAAGTATGTCTGGTTTTAATGCAGTTGACTTTATATTGACATTCACCCTGTGTTTCTGAATTGATGCATCAGTTTTATGAAGAAGATTCCCATAAACGTCAGCCCAGAAATGCTTTCTTTTTAAATACAAGGTGTTCAAGTTTCACTTGAAAGCTGACTAAAACGAGTGGAACTACGCTGAGACATTTTGAACTAACAATGATTTTTGAATTTGTGACAAAAATCTTTTCTGTCTTTTTTTCGTGTGAGGCACCGTTTTTATGTAAGAAAACGAAACATCGTAACACGTATTTCTAGTCGAACGTAACGTTAAATGTCTTATTTTTTTACTTAAAATCGGTGCTCCACGCGAAAAAAAGGGAGAAGAGATTTTCTGTCACAAATTGAACGAAGAATTTAAAAATAATTGCTAGCTTAAATATCTCAGTGGCGTAGCACTTTTTTGGTCAGTTTTTAAATAAAACTTCAACCCTGTATCTTGGAAACAATGCATTTCGGGATCTATATTTATGGGAACTTTTTTATGAAATCTATAGAATCGCCCCTAAAATATTTTGCATAAACTCAAAAATGTTTTCGATAAAAAATAAAACGAATACGTGTCATTCAGAAATTTAATCATTTTTATGATTATAATGACATGATTGAAACAATTATTTCCTATTGTTGAGGCCTTGGCTTATTTAATTTAAAATAAGTTTAATCCAAGATATCTTTGCGATAAATAATTCGACTGAATAAAGGACCCCGCACATTTTGTATGGGAATTGGCTCCCGGTGGATTTGGCTGAAAATTTGATATGATGTTCTACTAATCCTTCTGATCAAATGTCTCCACAGTCACGAAGCTGAAAAATACATACTTCTAGGAGTTTTTAGCGATTTTTTGTATCCATTATGGCTTACGTATTACCGTCCACACAGAAATGTTTGAAAATATTTCGAATTGACAGAATCTGCTTTCGATAATCACGAAATATTCTCAAACATTTCTGTGTGAACGGTAATACGTAAGCCATAATGGATACGAAAAATCGCTAAAAACTCCTAGCAGTATGCATTTTTCAGCTTCGTGACTGTAGAGACATTTGATCAGAAGGATTAGTGGAACATCATATCGAATTTTCAGCCAAATCCACCGGGAGCCAATTCTCATACAAAATGTGCGGGGTCCTTAAGCAGACTGTAGTAGGAGAAAAAGAAAAGAAAAAAATATATATTTAAAAACATATTCAATGTCTAAATTATACACTTACTTTTGACTTCTGGTATAGTATTCCTGGTGGTTTTTCTGGTACTCTTACAAACTTTCTACGTGAAATATTGGGAAGGCTTGAAAGAAAAGGCAAGTATTGGAAGATAACAAGATTATACCCACTGTTACCAGAAACTGGAGAAGATGTTGTCTCATAAACCTTCTTCAAAAGTTTTATGTGAGCGTTGTTACACCACACTAATTCTGATTTCACAAAAACAAATAAACTATAATACTGAATAGTTTTAGCGGCGGAAAAATCGATACGAATTATAATAATCATACATACAGATGCTTGTTGTTCAAAATGAGGTCAAGAGAAAAATCAACTCGTTTATTTATCTAGCGATTGAAGGTCTCCAACTGTAGGTAACTGAATCATTAAATAATAAACAACTATAATTCGACAAAACCTGCATATTCAGACATCTGAACCGTACTTTATTCAACTCACAGAGGAGAAACAAACCCATGATTCAAACCAAAACAGGCATTTTCAACCACCCCATAACTCACCCCTCAAGGCCAACTCCAATCAAACTTACTCATTCCCAGGGCGAGGATCCGCCATCCCGCATGTTCATTCCCGCCGTAGAATTCCCGATATTTCGCAATATTCTCCGGCAGCCAATTTCGAAAATCCCATCCTGGCCGCCCCCCGCCGCCGCTCCCGGTCTCTCCCTAGTCCCCTCGACTCCAGATTCACGCTTGGCCGGGACCAATTCAGAGCCGGAATTTATCCCATCAATTTCTGCCCGTTGAACCGGCAAAGAGAGACCCCGCCGCCCCCTCGCCTCATTAAAGCGCCGTCGCCACCGTCTGCGCCGCCATCTTGCCCCCGCCGCCCCCTACAACTTGATTTTACATACTTGCACTTGATGAAGGGTTCCGCGTTTCGTTCAGTGTGTACGCCGTTCACGCTTCGGATCATCTGATGATAAGAGAAGAATCGGCGGTTTTTGATTAATTTCCGTATGATTTTTAATGTTGGCAAACGTGAACATCCTTATTGAAGAACTAAAGGGTAAAATTTACTTCTTACTCTAAGGGTGGTTCTAAGTTGAACGCGTTATTGTAACGTGTACGAAGCCATTTTTGTGAATGTCATTTATCTTAAATGTCAAAATACCCAGACAAATTCAGTGCGCCATCTATATTTTATTTATTGAAAAAACGCGCAATTTCAAACACCCTTCATATTTGCGGTTATATTGTTCCCTTTTTTCGCTCAGTTTTGAGATTTGGCTCATTTCAACATTCAATGTATCTGGTAGCTCTAGCACGCAATATTCTGAAAACCGAAAATCGCTAACATTTCCAAAACGGTTTTCACCTTCATATAATAGCTATTTATGATATGAGTGTTAAAAGTGACGTTTTATTTTATGAGTGAAAAAGTTTGTGGAAGGAGCGGAGCGAATTCAACAATTTCACTAACAAAATAAAATCATTTTTAACACAAATACCCTACAATGTTTTTTGTACAACTGCCCTATTCTGATAATGAAATGAGCGAATTTGCAATGACAATAAACTTCAAAATGATATGAAGGTTAAAAGTGACGTTAATTAACGTGGAAGCGTGATAAAAATATTTTTTTCTCCAACCATCAAAAAATGTTGACATTTTTGTACTATTTTCAGGTGCAAAAGTCATAAATTCCCTTACCGTACAAAATTTGCTCGTTGCTTAGCAACACTTTTAATCCTAGGATTAAAACGCTACTTTTAATCCTTGGATTAAAACTAATTGCATTTGACGTCGACTTGACAATCAAAATTCACCAACAATACCAGATATCACTGACTACCGACTTGCTATCGCCAAATTTATTTTAATTTTGGCTTGGTTGGAGAAAAATAGTATATATTATACGGACTAAAAGTGCCTATTTTTACTCGCAATTTTGCATTCGCTCGGCTTCGCCTCGCATCTGCAAATATTGCTCGTAAAAAAATATGCACTTTTAATCCTTATAATATAATATACTATTAACACGCTTCCACGTCAATTTTAACATTGTTTGCTGTCATTAAAAGTGTCACTTTCAATGGCAGTTGTACAAAAAACTTTTTACTTATTTTGAGTTCTAATATTAGCTCCCAAAACATTGAAACGTTTTTACATCTTTTATCTGTTTTTTACTTTTGTATCCAAGTTCTCGAAAAATTGAATATTCAGTAAATTTATAATTAATTTTGTAGACTTCTAAAAATCCCCATATTTATGGAATTAGACTATTCATGACTGAAAGTTTTCATAATCAAACATGTGATCAAACCAACAATTTCGTTCCATTTCCGTTTCAAAACCCTCGTTCGGTCCATCCAAACACATCATCTCAAGATCAGCAAACCGAGCATCCCTTATTGGGAATATCGCAGCAGAAAATAATCTGGACGGTCCATTCGAGGTCACGTATCCGGTGCCTAATGAGGCAAAAGGATTTGTACACTATCGAATCAATCACACACCCTTGGCTGCCTTTTTCCGATCCCCAGTGTGCGTTTGGGGTTATTGTTGGATTTCAGGAACCCCCGATGTTGACATTTAGGCCACCATTGTCCACTTGGATGGCTATCGTGCTATTCTGACCGCATGCACAAATATTTGATGATGATCGAGGAGTTTATCGGAAGAAAAGAGTGTGCAATCTTGATTTTTGTTTGACGGTTTTGGTTTTTTTCACGAATTTCGTTTTCGTGTATGATTTTAGAGTTAATTGAGTCTCTTTCTCTTATTATGTTTGTTATACCTAGTCATAGCTTATGTTTTCTCAGCAAACACTAAATTTGACGAAATTTTAAACCACATGAATTTCTAGTGGTCGTCGTGATATCCTGTACAGGGTCTTTATAAATGATTGTAACAGCGCAGTTGTCTTTAGATCATTCTTTGCCGCTACAGAATACCAAAGTAGATTTGCTCTAACCAATCAGAACATAGCCTGATCATAGAATTCTGTGGTTTGCATAGGAAACGGCAAGATGAGAATAATCCAAAACCAACTGCGCTGTTACAATTTTAAAGACCCTGTATTTCCAGGATATTCTGATTGACTTTCAAGCTATCGAATGAAAGTTGATTTATTGCATAAAAAGGAAAGTGATTTTCGGTGTTTTTCGAACAG
Organism: Propylea japonica; assembly: GCA_013421045.1. Classification (NCBI taxonomy): domain Eukaryota; kingdom Metazoa; phylum Arthropoda; class Insecta; order Coleoptera; family Coccinellidae; genus Propylea; species Propylea japonica. Next base: position 2,198,221 of record CM024239.1, read on the forward strand.
TCTATGGTACTTCATCATTAGATATATGTCTATGTCTAGGTGAAATATAATAGAGCAATTTGATATGGAATTTTCTCACCGAATACCGCAAGAAGCCAAATAAAATTCGGGAAATGTAATTTGACATTTTAGTGGTGTTCATGTGAGAATTTCGAAGTTATACTTTTTCTTAGTTATCGTGCTTCGAGTCGTCAGGCAGGGGTTCTTTTCATTCTAATAAATCATCTTCTCTAGAATGTGCCACACATCATCCGGTTTTATAGAAGCTTCAATTATATACCTCAAAATCTAGTCATATTGATTGATTCGGAGAATGGCTCCTATTCAAGTTAATAAAACTAGTCAAAATATTTTGAATACATTCTGAGGGAACGAAATGAACGAAGTGGTGAGTAGGGTATGTCATAGATTTATAATACTAACTAGATGACGAACCTGTCAAAAATTTTGAGGTTAACGGCGGTCATTTGCAGTTTGGGGTGAATTTGAGGTGTCACTTTTTCTATGAATTGAAATATTAGAATTACCAATATTCCTTTATTTATTTTATTTCAACGAATTAAAATGATAGGATTACCAATATTGTTTAATAACTAATCACAAGAATCGAAAATATTTATGATTTTAATAGACCGAAATATCAGAGATCACAGAACACTAATATATAGAGTTCGTTTTTCATCACTTCTTTCAAAGGAACGTCTATGTCTCAATCAAAATTCGAGCACAGATGGCATAAAACATCAAAATATTTGTGGTGCAAATGGCGGCCATTTGCCTCACTTTTTTCTACGTGACAGTAAGGAAGTTCGACGTCCAGTTAATATTATAGGGTATGTGTCCAGAAGCACAGACGTCCGCGTCATCCACTAGTGAATGAATCATCGAAGTTAACTATCGTTAAAAAGCGGTGTTGCCACATCGAAAATTAACGCGAACGCACAAAAGATCCTGAAGTATATAACAACAAATCGTAGTAAAACAAATCCGAAAGGATAGCAACGATTTCATTAGACCTTACTCGAATCGATCCATCATCTCGGAACAACATTCGCAATAACCCATAAATAATGGACCGGAGGAGCTCGGACAATGCCAGTTGGATTATACACAGCGTTTAGACGGTGGGCGTCATTGTTGCAACCGGTCGCCAACACAGGAGGGCGGCGTGGTGTGAGGAACGATCCGAAAGACACCAACGGGGGCACAAAAATTAACGCCATCTCGCGGTCAGTTTTATCGCGTACCGAGCGACGGATTTACGGCGATAAAATTGAGATATACGAGCGGCTTTTCGAGTTTATCGCCGCCCGCGAGCGGTTTTAAAGGCCGGGTTCTTAGAACTACGTTCGATCCGGATAGGTTATGGGCCGACGCTTGCGTCACTATTAGCGGGGTGAAATATGACAGACTATCATTCTTGGAGAAAGTATGGTGTATTTGGGAGTACTGACGTGGTTTTAAGTACGGTTTGATTATTGATGATTCTCTAATATTTTTCTAACTCTTTCGACCAGAAAGTCTCAAGTAACGTTTTTGAATGGCAGTTGTTACCCTTGGTCTTCCCTGTCCTGGTCTTCGGACATTCATACCTGTCTTCCTGAATCGCTGCAACATTCTGGACACACTTGTACGGGAAACTCCAAACCTTTCTGCAATTCTTGTGTATGTCCACACTTCTTCTCGCAAAACTACCGCTTGGGCACATTCCTCTTGGGTCAAATTTCGTGTTTCGCGGTGCATAGCGATCGAGTGTAGAAAATCAAACGATCGAGAACAACTGATTTCTGAATGGAGCCAATACATTCAAAATCTGATTATCTCATCTTTTTTATTACTTCTGGGAAAAAACATCTGTATTGAAGAAAAACGTATAAAGTGGATAACATATGCATGCATAATTCTGATAAAAATAATTATCATAGAGAACATCTTCAGTTGTAGATTAAATTTGAGATTTCCACAATGTGCGTTATTTTTTTTTGCGCAGTGTATTTATGAACAGGTGCTTTTGAGCGCCAAAAATTTAAATGGGATTGAAATTGCTACTTAATATATGAATGCAATTATATTCTGGAAATTATTTAAAAAATTAAATTCGTAAAAATCGATAACTGAAAATATCAAAATTCTATAATTCTGGATCCAGAATCCTGAAAACTACATAATCATTCTTCGCAAATTTACATCCTTGAACTTAATCAAACGGGAATGAATTTTTTGTCGATATTACGATATAGCTCACTACGCTACGGTTGTATTAACGTAATTCCCCCGAATTTTTGCGTATTGCAAAATTGAGAAACTCTGAATCAGTCAGAAAAATTATTATTCTGATTTCTGATTATGCGATCCTCTTCAACCTTAAAATAATTTTCACTCTAATCGGATATTTTATAGTAGAAATATTTTTCATTTCAATATTCCGATTGATTTTTTTTAAATTCTGTTAACACTATGGCTACAAAATTCAAAACTCGAAAACGGATGTATTTTACTTACGAATAATATATCACACTTGCAACTCTAGGATGATTATTCACAGTAACTCGAAGTTTAGATACATACCTGAAAGTAAAAAAAGTAGAATTAATCAAAAATTGTATATTGCTCTGATATTTAATTGAATATATTCATAACAAAATGTTTGTACAGGTTATTTTTGAGTTATAAGCTATGACATTGATATTTGGGCAATTTCAACTTTGGACATCTTCTTTTCTATTCGCGATACGAAAGAAAATATTGTGTAAACACTTTTTGATAGAGCTGTATATTTTTTATTATTGAATCAATATTCAGGAAGATCATGTTAAAAAGACGAAAATTGCAAAATACATTCAAAAAACACTCAAAGAATTATAGCTCGAGAACTCCAAAAAATCGCCTAATATACATGGGGTATTTCTGGATAGCCACCGGTCTGAGAAGTCTAAAAAAAAATCTCCTGGACATCCTGTAAAAATCAAGGAGACAAAGCGCTGAGGCTGCAATTTCTTCGTCCGTCATTGCCGTTTGGTGGTCGCGAGAGCAATGCTGCGGCAGAGTGTGAATGCTCACTGCCTTAGATACTGCACCATCAGAAATGTTTCGTAGCAGGGGCTGAGTGTAATTGATGCTTATGGTTTGACTTCGGAGAAATGGAATTCGATTGAATTATTGGTGAAAATAACGAGAAAAATGTGTTGAAATGAAGAAACAAGCATTTTCCAGAACCAAGGAAATCGTTCACAACAATTAGTATCGGTAAGCGCAAAGCATCTTAAAGCGGAGATTTGCAACATCTCCATTCTTCTGCACGAAAAACGTCAAAATCCCGCGCGATATGTCCCATCGCTTGTTTCCCTACGAATTTTTCGAGCTTCCCTCCTAATCCTAAGTACGAGGAGGAGGAGGAGGACCGAGTCAATCCTTCCGTGAGAAATCGGTTTATCTGGATAATTTTTCGCCGAGATTGCATGTCGGGCAAGCCCTTAGGGGGTGTCTACACCCTCACCGCACAGGCATCGAATGTTTAATACTCGAAAGTCGAGTAGAAGATTTCGCGGAAAAAGTCGAAGAAGAGTCCCCTTGGAAAGAACGCGTAAGGCTTCGAACCCGGAAAGTGTAATCCGACTTCGACCGCAGATTTACCTTTTAGCACCGCCACAAAGAAAACATCAAATACTCTTTCGACGATCCGTCTTTTTGCCGAGCTGAGCGTCGGTGGTTTTTCTTGTTTATCGGTTTACGGTTTTCCCGGGCGACGATTATATACCTACGCCAGCCCTTTTCCGTTCAGGAAAGTTCCTATGACCTGGGGGTTTCTGAAGATTCACAAATAAAGGGTGTTTCAATTTTTAAGAATATATAAACGCATAATTTGCATTCATTTTCAAAAACTTTTTCCGTAGATCCCAAAATGCAAGGTGATTTAAATGTGTGCGAAATTGATCATTAATGACCCATTTTAATGCTCAATTTCTGCTATTTTAATGTGAAATTCTCATGGCAACCATTCACAAAGTCCATATTCAGAAGCATTACGAGAAATGTCAAAACTCAACAGAAACATAGATAAATAGAATTTTTTTAGGTCAAATGTAAGTCTTGTGCAAAATGAGAATGTACAGTGAAACTTCCCTATACTTAACGGAGTTCTCTGTATAACGAATTTCGTACAAAACATTGCCCCTTGAATCCAAATTCCATATTAAAAACACCCTCTAATACGAAGTGAATTCTCTCTATAACGAAATATTCAAGGAACAACTCTTTGAATGGGTATTGGTGAGAAGATATAAGGGTGGGTTTTTCCGAAATTTTTCCGGACGTACCAAATAAATTCCGACCTTAAACTCAATCATTACGTCGGCCAGAAAGATCCTTCTGAAACAGATTTAAATACACCCCTGGCTGTTTCGTTTCAATCTAACCATTACGGTAGTATGAAAGTTGTGCGAAAATGCCTGAACGGAAGTGCTGAATGATACACTTAAATTTATCAGTGAAGTCAACCGCGACATTGCCGACTATAGAAACGAATTTTCTGTATAACGAAATTTCTTTATAACGCATTTTTACGCGGATTTAGCGGATTTAGGACCTATCGTGTACGAAACCATTTTTATAATAAATGTCATATTATAGCACTTCGTCTATACTGTAGCTATTCTTTACAAAATCGCGCAATTTAAAAACGTTTATACATATTACTGTTTTCAATATCTTATACTTTACGAGATGTAGTACTGAAGCATCGAAATCTGGCGAGCTTGTAGAACAACACCTTCGTTCCAAATTTTTTTTTTGGAGAAATTTCAACACATGTGATTATCCAATACACGAAAACCGATCAATCATGATGATATCACTTCAATTTCAGACTCCTCATCCTTGACTTCATCATTTTCTCCTCAAGACCGGCGTATTCATGATTGTACTCAATTTTCTAATCATTCAGTCAGGTGCATTTGACAAGGTCGTAAATGCTTGAAATATACTAAACCCACGGCCAGTACTTAATTAGCCTTTTTTGCAGAGGCCCACTTTTCTCGGAAACGCAGTTTCGAGCCACAGAACAACAAGTTTTTCGTAACGCTCGTTAATGAGTTTTTTATTGCCGATCCGTGGTATCTGTGTGTGGTTTTTCAAATAGTTTGACAGGCATGAATTATGGGCTAAACAACCTTTGGCTGGCTTTGTACTTCTAGAACGACGTTCGAGTAGAACAATGGGGTTTTAGAACGTGAACGGTCTATCACATAATTTTCTGTTTATCTTGTAGACTATACGCATAACAACTTTTTCGAAGAACATAAAAAATTCCACTCGCAAGAAAATGTTTATTACGTTTACGTTTTACTCTGAGACCCAGATTATACCGAAACCAATTTGTAGTTATAGAATGATGTCTCTGTGCAAAAACTTTTTCACTAGACTTGAAGCACAGAACACCGATAATGCCCTTGTATATTGATTCCTATCTATGATTTAGCTAAGCTGTAGGAGGCATGTGGGTTGCATTAATACAATTAACCAACATATGTCGAAGACAATTACCTTTCAATATGTTAGTGCTTTAATTGATCTTCAACGCTCATAATCAGTAATTATTCCTTATTAGTTTGTATGTCTAATAATATGTACGGTAATATTGTAATTAGAGACTTGGGATATGTAATCGTTGTAGTATTAATTCATATGATTGTGCGCGAAAATTGAGGAATTTTCAATTTATTATGGACAAAAATCAATGAATTCATTTTCAACGGTTAATATAAATGTTATAGTAATAAGTTATTGTATTGATAACCTATTATTTACTCAATCAGTTTCTTATTTAATCATTATCTCCTAATTTTTTAATCCTATTATTCATGAAAAGCACTTTTCAAAACTATAAATACATATCTGCGAATTGTTCAAATTTGTATTTTCGAAATTATGAGCCTGCTTAGTTATAGTCCGTTCACGAAAGTTTGAGCCGTCGGTTGGCCATGAAAATTTTGCATATTCCTGTGTATATTAAAATTTAAGGTTATGTTGTTTATTTTATAGTCAGACTGATACGCAATGTTATTAATATTGCATCGAGTTATTTAATAACTCGCAAGCCCTTCGGATGAAGCTGGGTACATTCGGCAACGTTGACTTCATTTTACGTTATCACAATTGACAGTTAATACTGACAACTTCAGATAAATAAACAAACGCCTACTATGCGCTCAAACTTTCGTGAAGGGACTATACACAATTCTATGATTTTGATTGTTTCAATCTCACATTTTAACTGAATAATTTTTTTATTTACGCGAGTTTTATTTATTCCGATTTAAATAGGTAAATAATTTTTCAGCTAAGAATAATTAAATAAATTTGAACAGATAAATTCGTTTTCTCATGAAGTGCGGAGAATTTTGTCTATATCTACTTACAGACATCATATTGTTTATGCAGCACCTTACATCTTTACGTATGAGCACAGAGAAATAATAAGACTGAAGTTCTTCATAGAATATGATTATTATCAGAAAGTTTTTTATCATTGAGACAAATCAACTCTTTTCGTCGTGGGTTATTCTCCAATTAATAACGATAATTTCGTTTGTTCATTTGTCCAATCGCCTTTTGAGGACATCATCCTGCCTAATCCAGCAGAATGAACCATTTTGTGGCATGTTGTGCCAATTTTTTTCAATTGTCTATTTATTTTGTCGCATCCTGCATTCATTCTCGATCTTTTTCGTCGAAAACAACTGTTATTCCCAATCGAGCCACGCGTCCCTGTTCAAAACGGTACCAAAAAGCTAAATTATACCCCTAGTTCGAAATCTGAGCTCCACTACCTCACCTGGACTTTTCGGTTTCGGCGCCGCAGCCAAATAACACTGTTTGTATTAAACAAAATTATATCTCTTTAAGTTCTTATTCAATGAGTTTCCCTCGACCGTCGCAACTTCAGCTTGGCCCAAGCTTGCCCTAGCCCCGAAATTATCAGCAATTATGCAAATAGGCACTTTGGAATTTTCTTATCTGCCTTTAATATCCGTCTTATCTGATCTAATACCGGGGTCGCCCTTGCTATGAAATATAATTGCACGCGAAGCACCTTTTCTCTACAGATGTGTTAACAGTTTCGAAAGGGAAAACTATTTGGGTAATGGGGAGCTTTTTTGGGCGTTTAGCGTGATGAGGGGCATTTTTGGAAGTGATATCAATCGGTCTTTGTTGGGATTTGAATGATCGTCGGTTATGAAACACCTGTTATTGACCTCGAAATTGAATTTTTCGTATTGAGCTTCCGAATGGATATGAATAATATTCGATTGTTCAACGAACCAACGAAAAAAAGCAATTCAACATCTCAAACATGGAAGTTGACGAAAAACAAGGTGTGAAAATGTCAATTTGGTTGCAAATATTGAAATTGGAAATGTTTTCTACTCTGCATTATCACTGCCAATCTGAATAATTAAAAAATTTGAAAAGTCCGTTTAGGTGCAACATCAAAAGGGTGCAAAATACAGTCGTAGCCGTCATTCACAAAAAAAATATTGATTTAGTTCGTTGAAAGTGTTGCTGAAGATCCTAAAATGTCCATTAAACGACGTCACAACATGGCGTATTTTACACAAGGATTCAGCTCAGGAAGCAAATAAGGTTCAAATAATACAGGAACTCAAGCCATTTGAATAATCTCCAGAAACGGTGATGTCAATTGGCCACCAAGATCATGTGATTTGACACCGTTGGACTTATTATTAGTGTTAACGTGAAGAACCAGGTCTAAAAGGTTAAGATAAATGTTCCAAGTAAACCACATTCGATTGAGCTTCAAGTGGTATCTATCCGTAAATAACTCCGCCAAAAAACTTTCGTTCAAATTTCTCAAGAGAATGGCAAAACCACCAAGGAAATAATACAGTCATCTTTCACAGAAAGCCACATTGTCACTGATCATAAATTCAAGACGGAATGAAAGTCAAGATGGCATTGTGTTAGGTTAGATTAGGTGAAGCAATTTGAAACACCCTTAATATTGAATTATTATCGGAATTATCGGAAAATTCGATGTGTAACTCTAAACTGAAGTTAGAAATCAATATTAGTAATATTGAACAGTTCTTCTGGTTCTCATATTCTGTATAAGTGAATAAATATTCCAAGTAAACCACATTCGATTGAGCTTCAAGTGGTATCTATTCGTAAACAACCCCGCCAAAAAACTTTTGTTTAAATTTCTCAAGAGAATGGCAAAACCACCAAGGAAATAATACAGTCATCTTTCACAGAAAGCCACATTGTCACTGATCATAAATTCAAGACGGAATGAAAGTCGAGATGGCATTGTGTAAGGTTCGAAATCTTGCTGGGTGGGCGCAACCAGACCTGTCACTTGTCATCTTCAGCCATTCTCCCGGGTCTAACCCCCATTGACCGTCGCAAGTCCCATAAATTCTGATATCTGGTTGTCTTATCGGTCGGAGGGCCTGTGTTTTGACTAAGTGCAGCCTGAGACGCCTAAAAAGACGTTTAACGCGGAGTAGACAAGAGATCAACAAATTGCGACTTAAGGCAGCTGACGCCGAAATTGTCAAGATGGAGATAATCGTCTGGGGCAATCATGTTTCAGACATAATTTGCCACTGTGGCATGTTGGAAGTATTTCATGTTCGCTCATTTGGGATCGGATTAAGACCACACGGCTTCTGGCGTACGAATCGCTCATTTGGACAGGCTGACGTCAGCGATTATTTACAATTTGTGGACAAGTTGGGAATCGTGTTCATCTTCCTTGTTTCGAAATATCTTCATAATCTGTACAGCACTTAGTTATGATAGTTATGTCTCTAATTATGTGGTTCATTATGCTACATCTCGTAGAGAAAAGTGATGTGATGGTGTAATACTTTAGATTCGCGCAGTTTTCACGGTTCTATTTTCATCATTAAGTGTTGGTAACAAAATGCCCCAATTCAGCGTTCTACATTTATGTTCAGAAGTCAAGTCATGAACAATGAAATAACAATACCTATTCTATACCTAGTGTTTCCTTAATTCAAGCGACGAACTTAAGGAAATGATTCCTCAGATAATTTTATAACGATTTTTAAGAAAAGGCCTGAGAAAGAGCTTTTGAGCGCTCGTTCTTTGGGAACAATAAGACTATTACTTAAAATTTCATATGGGATTTGAGAATGATACCAAATATATAAATGCAGAATCTCGGCACGATCGGAATTATATTCTGGAAATTATTCAAAGAGTGTTTTCGAAATATGTGAAAAATGAACAATTTCAAATATTAAATTATATAGTTCTGATAATGCGATCCTCTCAAAATTTCGCATGAACATTAAGTATATCAGTTTTGATGCACAAAATAAATTTCACTTGAATCGGTTATTCTGTTAAGGAAATATAGCTGTTCTTCTTTTCAATAATCCAATTGAATTTTCCATAGTTCTGTTGACACTATGGCCACAAAATTTTGCATGAAAAATGAGTAAAACAGTGTTCATTCACAAGAAAAATTTCACTTGAATCAGATATGCTATTATGGAAAAATTAAGTATCTTCTTTTCAATAAGATTCCAATTGAATTTTCCATGGTTCTGCTACCACTATGGCCACAAAATTCTGCATGAACATTCAGTGTATCAATTTTTATCTAGAAAATAAATTTCCTCCGAATCAGATATTTTTATATAAAAATATAAAGTTTCTTCTTTTCAATATTCCAATTCAATTTTCTATGGTTTTGTTCACACGATGGCCACCAAATTTTGCGTGAAGATTATTATGGGCATCTCGCATGTGGCCGCAACATTTCATTTCGATGGCTTTCGTTTTGTTTGAGATATTGAGAAACAAAAATTTGGAATGGCCATATTATAGAACACACTGTACGATTTGGTTGGTTAACGAACTTAATCGAGCCATTAGGGACTCGAACTCATCCTGAAAATTTCAAGTCTCCATGACAATCCATTCGAAAGTTATTGTGCTAACAACTGGCCGCAGAAAATGGCAAAAAAGATTTTTCATCACATATTGAACGAAGAATTAAAAAATAATTGTTACTTTGAAATATCTCATTGGCGTACCCCCTTTTTCAGTCAGTTTTCACTTTACAACACCCTGTATCTTGGAAACATTGCATTTCGGACCTATATTTGTTTATGGGAAGTATTTTTCCTAAAATGATCTGAGGAATTACTCACTGAAGTTTGTAGCATGAATTTAGGAACATCTTGTATGTACTAGGAGTTTGATCACATATCAACTATCATCGCAAAATATGTCCTCGAATAATGATTTTGTGAAAAGAAAAGAATACTCTCTAAAGTGAGAAATCTGAAATAATTCATTGGAATATATATTCATTTCAATTAATGATAGACAGCTTTCAGCCATTTCACCATCAAGTAGTCGGTGTACTCACAGATTAAGGAATCATAGAGAAAACATTCCACAAGCATCCAATTATACTTTCAATCTCGAAATCTAATTTCGGCGAGCCGACATCTCGTTAAAACTTTTTTCCCTCAATTTTCATTAGCGGCCGTTCAAAAGCCCTTTTAAGGCATCGAAACCAAAATGCAATTACAAATAATCGCTTCGAATGTGTGCAACAATCGCATCATCGACGAATGACTCGGGATTGTTGCAATTGGAAATTGTCAATTAATTTAACTTAGCTTCGTTTACAGCCGCGTTACATATGCAATAACGACTAGATCGAAACGGCAGGCCGTTTCCCGACCATCGAATAACCATAGAACTCGACGGTTCTTCTTGGTAAACTGCTCTCAGCCGATCGTAATGGCGGCAAAAACTAACGATATCGGTTTTGGTTGGTGCGTAATGTCCGAAGAAATCGATCCATTTGATGTATGTCGGTATTTGCGCTTATAAATCCTAATCGGGTGGTGGAAAAAACGGAATTTGTAGAACATGCGGTATGTGTATAATCGCTTTCTCACGTTACTGATCGACTGTTATGTGGAAAAAGCTCCGTGCTGATCGGTTTAAGGATGTGTTTTATTAGGAGAATCTTAGCGGAAAATGATGTCGTTTGTATTGCTCTTTCATTCATAGATATGCAGTTGATGGAGAGGTAGTTTTCGTATTTTTGAGTTGTCTTGGACTATTTAACCTTTATTGGGTATTGATTCTTTGGGGTTTATCATCCTTATTGATACCCATTTAGGACAATTCTTTCTTTTCGAGAAAGCATCAATACCACGATTACAGGGTGTCCCGAAAACAATGGATAAGCCTGCAACTATAGATAGACCCTGTCGAGGTCTAAATTATTTCAAATTTTTACCTTAATGAAAATTCCACGGTTTCCGAGATATTCATGGTTTTCGTATTTTAGAAAATTTCCAAGTGCGATTAGTTTTTCTAGTGCCATTTATACAAATGAAGATGTATTTCGATATGGTTTTTTTAATTTCACATGAGATGGTTCAGCTATCGGAAACAAAGAATTAAATTCATTAAACTAGTGTAAAAAGTTAAAAAACTCGTGATTTACAAAAAAAAATTGAAAACTAAATGAAATTTCCTTCAAGTTTGATGAGCTACAGTGTAAAAAAAATGTAGGACGCCCCTAGTACACATCATCTTAAAAACTTGCTCAGTTATCGCAGATTCCAAAAAGGTATCATAAGCCTAGGCATTCTGTAGTTTTTCATTCTCGCAACTACTTGATTACCAAATAGTCGAAAATTTTCGAAAAACTGTTTTTGTTGTAATCGTTATTCTGAGCTCATGTGTTAAAGTCCGGAGGCCATTTTTGTTGGAATCTAGTGGAAAATTACGAAAATTATTTTTATTTTGAAAAAAGCAGTAGCGTATCGTTTCTCTCGGTTGAATAGAAATATGGAATTATTTGCATTCAACACCTGTATTTCGAAAACCTTACCGGACCTAATAGTATTTGACAAAATTTCTTCTTCTTACATTCTGTACAGTGTTAAAAGGAAAGTATCAATTAAAAAAATACCCTGTGTTGCTACGATAGAGGTAGGTATGTTTAATATTCATTACAAATAAAATAAAACGGATTATTACCAAATTACTACTACTCCATGAAAAATAAAACGAATTAGTACCAATTATTTAGTCATAAAGAATTCGAAATGAAACAATGAGTTCAGTCATCCATAGCGTAATTTATTCATAATAATAATAACACTTTTGTGGACACTCGTTCACAGTCGGTAACCTAGGTAATTTTAATTTTATTTAACTTCTAATGACAATAGTTTGAACTGACTGTGAACGAATTTTCATAAAAGTGTTGTTATTGTTCTAGTGTTCTACTGGTACTTTTTCAAAAATTTTTTACTGTTAAATTTGAATTGACTAGCTTTATGATTTGGATATTGTAATAATAAATTGTTTACAACTGTGAATGAGTGTCCACAAAAGTGTTATTATTGTTCTATGCAAGCAGGGTTTCATTTTTTATGAATAAATTTAAGCTATGAATGACTGAACTCATTGTTTGATTTCGAATTCTTCATTCATTTCCAATGAATAAGTAATTGGCACTAATTCGTTTTATTTTTCCATCGGATAGTATTTTGGTAATAATTCGTTTTATTTTATTTGTAATGAATATTCCACATACATCTATTGTAGCAATACAGGGTATTTTTTTAGTTGATATTATCCTTTTAACACTGTACAGAATGTAAGAAAATAAGAAATTATGTCAAATACAATTAGGTCCGGTAAGGTTTTGAGATACAGGGTGTTGAATGCAAATAATGCCATATTTCTATTCAACCAGAGAAACGATACGCTACTGCTTTTTTCAAAATAAAAATAATTTTCATGATTTTCCACTAGATTCCAACAAAAATGGCCTCCGGACTTTAACACATGAGCTCAGAATAACGATTACAACAAAAACAGTTTTTCGAAAATTTCGACTATTTGGTAATCAAGTAGTTACGAGAATGAAAAACTACAGAATGCCTAGGCTTATGATACCTTTTTGGAATCTACAATAACTGAGCAAGTTTTTAAGATGATGTGTACCAGGGGCGTCCTACATTTTTTTTACACTCTAGCTCATCAAACTTGAAGGAAATTTCATTTAGTTTTCAATTTTTCTTTGTAAATCACGAGTTTTTAACTTTTTACACTAGTTTGATGAATTTAATTCTTTCTTTCCGATAGCTGAACCATCTCATGTGAAATTAAAAAAAACCATATCGAAATACATCTTCATTTGTATAAATGGCACTAGAAAAATTAATCGCACCTGGAAATTTTCTAAAAATACGAAAACCATGAATATCTCGGAAACCGTGGAATTTCATTAAGGTAAAATTTGAAATAAGTTAGACCTCGACAGGGTCTATCTATAGTTGCAGGCTTATCCATTGTTTTCGGGACACCCTGTATATATTTCTTTTGAAATGAGAGTTAACAAAATACAACTATGAAACAAAAAGTCCCAGCTGAGGTTGGTGCAAACGGTACCGTACTAATCTGCGTATGATACTAGATTCTCAGGGAAAAACAGTAGACAAACCCTGTCAAGCCGTGTTTACAAATTTGAAACTAGAAACTATTCGAATAAATACCTTCAATATTTAGATACAAAATACTTAATACATGCTCTTGGACCAGGAGAGTGTTTTAAACCAGGTCTGGCATTCCAAGTGATGATTTTTCGAATCTCCTGTTCTTCTAAGACCGCTACAAGACCCTTTTGAAGGGTAATCATCTATAGTCCGTTCACGAAAGTTTGATCGCATAGTAGGCTGAAAATCTTTCCTTTCAATTCATCCCGAAAAAGGTGCATTTGAAAAGGAGAAGTTGATAGAAATTTCAGTCAATTTTGGACGAACTATAACATCCTGAAGTTTTCGCACCAATTCACTTACACTGTGTTATAACGTCGAATTTTTCATTTATACTGAAATAATAAAAACGAAATTCGAATGACTCTAGGAGGTGGTCAAATATTTAATAATTTCAAAATATGTAATTTCATTTAATTCCATTGGTATATTAATATCTTCCATTCTAGAATTTCGAGCTTAAAATACTCAAATTTCGACTTATACTAACAGAAGAGAAAGAAAAAGAATGATTTAAAGTTAATTTATCTTTTATTGAGATTACGCATATTATAATTCCTATAGGAAAAGAGAATAAAATTCAAATGATGGTCCTTGGCCAAATACCCAATCATTCAATTTAGATACATTTTTCTCGTGATTGCCAGAAAACAGACATAAAAAATCCTATGGAATCCATCTCGTCCTCCATCACTGCGTGAAACAACGTCGTAATTATGTCAAACAGATGATTGATAAATCCTCTGGACCATTGTACGAGGTAACCTTCGAGAGAGAACCTGATGGAAGAAAGGATGATTGACGCTTACCACTCCCTGTTCGCAAGAATTCTAAAAACCTCACTCAACGAGCCATTTCTCGGAAGGACCACTTGGTTCCGTACTTTATGGCCACCATGTGCCATCACGCAAAATTGGTTTGTCTTCGTGGCTGGGTCTGCTTTTGGTGAAAACAGGGAAGTCGTACCTAAGATGCTTTTATGCAGATAGAAGACTCGGATAACGCAGTTATGTTGGCATTTTTACGAATTAGTATCTATTGTGTGAATTATAAACAAAGCAATGTTTTGAAATGTGCTCCCCCTTTCTGATAACATTTTAAATTCGGATTTTTAAGGCAACTCCTTGGTTGGCCATGACAATTTGGCATATTCCACTGTGTATATTAAAATTTTAGGTTATGTTGTTTATTTTCTTGTCAGATTGTTTTCCAATGTTGTCATTATTGCATATAGTTCTCTGATAACTCGCAAGCTCGTCGGACGAGGCCGGTACATTCGGCAACGTTGACTTTCTTTTACCGATTTTACGTTATGACAGCGAATACTGCCAACTTCGCCTAATATGCGCGCTCAAACTTTCGTGAACGGGCTATAGATGGAAAAACTATACGACAGCAGCTCTCAGCAGTTTACTTTGTGCAGGGTTGGCAAAGTTTTTGTAGGTTAAGTGGGTGTTTTTCCTCCATCTTCTATGCTGATGAAGAAAAAAAGCGTTTTTGAGACGACCATCTGAATCGGGAAAGTTTTCTGCACAAAGAAATGTGAAAAATTTTCTTCAAAATGAAAGTTGATTTTTCTCCAGAACGATTGATTGACTTACTAGCGTTTGACCACGCTTTTAATGAAGAAAACATTGGCGGTTCAATAACCGGGGGGAAAACATCCACTAACATGCAAAACCTTCACCAATAAAAACTTGAGAAAAAAAATTTCACAAAAAACATAGCTATTTAGTTTTCTGTAGGACTAGAGTTATAAAATGAAATCCATAAGTTTGAAGCACTTATTCACTAATACCCTGTATATTCAACATATTCTTCCACCAGAATATCATGTGCAAGTCATTACTTTCAATTCCATTAAAGCCCAATATAAAAATGCATAAACCTACCAGCGCGTGGGAGTTCACTTGTAAATGTGTTGATCATAACCATAAACGTATGTTCCGTATGATTATTAACTACAATGGATATCACAATATGAAATGGGCCCATTAATTTATTCATGTTCACATGTAATGCATACATATGTGACAATTCATCCGTAACCTACGACTGAAAAATGGTGTAATATTTATCGGATTTGAATGTTCAACTTTCAGTCATAAATGAATTATGTTGTCAATAATATAGACGACTTTTAACTGTTAAATCTACAATGGAATTGCAAATTTCAGAAAGCTGCATATTTTGAATTTTTATCTCTGCGAAACCAATACGACTCAATTTGAATAATTCAAATTTTTCTATATGATGACAATTTCAAAGTTTCATTTGATTATTCACGAGAAAAAAATATCGAAGAGTGTAGCAAAACAGAAACATCAAAATTCTATGCCATTTCACAAAATTTCTTAGTTCGAGTATAACGTTTTTCGAGCCAATTATTTATTTTCCTTTCCTCTCGTATGGATGATAAGAAAACCAAAGTGATTGCCCTAATCGATTGAAGAGTTCTCCTAACTTCTCGATTGATTTACTCGATTCTATCCAATAATCTCATTTCCTACGAGATATGCTCGACTTCTTGCAGACAGACATAATTCAATTTCCAAACCCTAAACGTTGTTTCCAGATAGTTTACTCGGAGCTTATATTAAATGAATTTTCGGCGAAACAAAAACGTACAAAATTAGAACAGTTTTTTATCTAACAAGTGCAGAAATCACCGATATTCTTCCACGAGATCAAAACCATATTTTGAATGAACGAAAGGAAGAATGAGTATTGTGTACGATTATCGTACATTATTTTCACCAATGAACTACAATTTCACTGATATTAATCGTACTCTTCCATAAATATTGTTTATTGATTTCAGAATTAGATAAATTTTGGTTGTAGGTGAAGTGTATAGTCCGTTCACGAAAGTTTGAGCGCATAGTAGGCGTTTGTTTATTCATCTGAAGTTGGCATATTTGCTGTCTCAACGTAAAATAAAGTCAACGTTGCCGAATGTACCCGGCCTCGTCCGACGAACTTGCGAGTTATCAGAGAACTCTATGCAATATTGACAGCATTGCGTATCACTCTGACAAGAAAATAAATAACATAACCTAAAATTTTAATATACCAAATTTTCATGGCCAACCGACGGCTCAACCTTTCGTGAACGAACTATAGTTATTGTTATTTGTTATGTTATTGTTCATGACTTGACTTCTAATATGAAAAATAAAGCCTAAATGGCAGATAAGAGATCAGTGTGTGACAGAAGAGTTGTAAGTACCAACAAACAAAAATGTAATATAAGAATGGAAACTGTTCGGATCTGAGATATTATAGCAATATTTTGCATATGGCATAATGAACTTCATCATTACAGCGAATAAATATGAATTCAAATCATACTAAACTCCAAGCAAATTAGAAAGGTGATAACCCCAAAACCTTAGACCATCAATTTTATTCCGAATACGAATCAGACATTGTAGATAGTGATTTATTCAAGCGTTACCTCAAATCAATCATATCATTACATAGCCATTCGTGTGAACCGAAATAATTTCAATGTAATTTTGATTGGAGGCGAACAGTAATTCAATACAAAACGATCACATGTGAAACTCTTGACGCTCGATCATTTTCGGCTCGAATGCCCGTCCAGGTACCAACACAGCTATCAACTCCAAAAACCCATCAATGGATTTTGATTAATGACCTGGCTACGGTTGATTAGGTTCTATAAATCGTGTTGTCATTTTCTACAATTAAATAAAGTATCAGGTGGGAGTTTGAAAAGCAATAGTCTTGGTTATGACAGTTCTGTGTTTATGGATAACCGTATATTGTTCAGTCTGGACTAAAAGTGATCATTTTAGTTTGTAATTACATAATGTTGAGAAGGCCTAAAAATATCAAAGCTGAAATAGTGGTAAGTAACAAATATAACATAAACGATGAATGTAAGTAATAATGAGTACACTGCGCAAAAAACTTAACGCACATTCTGAAAATCTCAATTTTAATGAAAGTTAACTGTACATTGACTTTATAACTTATTTTTTATGTTCTCTCGGGAAGGTTTTGAACGAAACAAGACACATTAAATGGAAGAAAAATTCAGGATTTCACCGAATCTTATGTGAAAGAAGAGAAATAAACAATTTTCAAAATACTGGAATGCTAATAAGTGATTTAGTACTTGCTGTTTCCACCCCTTGCGTTAATCACAGCTCGGCAATGACGGTTCATACTCAAAATGAACGATCTTAAAATGTTCTGATCTAATCCTTCCCAGATTTCTCTGAGTTAGATTCCTAAGTCATTAAGAGTAGCTGGATGATTTTCTGAACTTCTCAGCCGTCTATTGAGGTTGTGCCAAACCTGCTCAATCGGATTGAGATCTGGACTTTTTGTGGCCATTCAATTCGAGAGACTTTTACCTCTTCGAGGTACTCCTGAACGATGCGCGCACGATGGGGTCTGTCATTATCATCCATAAAAATGAAATTTTCACCAATGTATGGGGCAAATGGCACTACATGCTCTTCAAAAAGGTTCCTTATATAACAATCAGCATTCATAGCTTCATTATCAACGACCACTAGGTCTGTGCGAGCAGTCAAAGATATTCCACCCCATACCATAATCGATCCTCCCCCGAAACCAGTAGTATTCAGGAAATTGCACTGATAGTATATTTTGCAACGAGCGTATTATTTACAAGGTGAAGTTTAGGCTACAAGCCGCAGGCGATTGGCCTACATCACCGAGTGAATAATAGCCATTATACGCGAGTAGAATACTATACTTTATCCACAACTACCCTGTCCCTTCCATTACTAATGGGGAAAAAGTTGAGTTGATGTAAGAGTAATTTTCTGATGAACTTGTCTTGTATATTCTGTAATAAATGTTGATTATATTCAAAGTAAATTTGGCCCTAGATTGAAAAGGTATTTCCACCCATATTGGTAAGTTAGGGAACTCTAAAGCGATGTAGAAATATCAGTTCAAATTAAATATCAAATGCTTATTTTGTTCCTTAGTATGGATCGAGCCAGCATATAAGTATAGTAATTCTCGTTTAAATACCAACATTTTTTAGCTGGTACAAAAAACACAACACCTATTATAGTTTACCCACCACTGTCTTCCCGAATGTTAACCAACTTCAATTATCATTTAAATGTATTTAGTGTCATCTTAATACGAATGAATGATTGGAAAAAATCAACGCTATAAAAAAGAACATCAGACACTAGAATACTCATTTAACCCATTATAATGGAACTTTCATTGAATCGTCGCTTGGGATAGAGCCCGATTTGAAAAGTCACGTTTTTAAATGACTTCTACATCCTTGAACACAATAGGATTGGTGTTGGAAACGGCGTAGAAGAAGGGAGGAGGAGGGTGTATAAAAAATAGAGGAACAATCACATTCCGAGATTTTATTCCGTTTATAATGCTGCTTCGTTTATATCCACTTTTGTGTGTCGAGTGTTGAATATTTTTCGTTGATAATTAATTATCAAGAATATATAGAATTAGAAAAGGAAACGGAAATTGTTTTTTCTATTTCAGTGTCGTAATGAGCTCCTTACAGTTCTTAAAACAGTGCTGTAATGAAATCTTTACTGCATTGCTTTCAGTTATTATTATTTTCATTTTGTGGATGTAACACTAACTTGCCATCCTACCAAAGTTCAACACAGTCATAACCTCCATAAAGCTGACAGCAGTGAATAATTGTTCACTAGTGATTAATGGGAATTATTATGGCCGAGAAAACAGACGTATAATGAGTAGATTATAATACAGGGTGTCCAAAAACTGGACGTAAACCCGGAACCGAGTGAAAAAGCAAGTAATGCTGGTTGTAAGAAAAATATTTAAAAAAATCTAAGTTGCACGATTTTGAAATAATAGGGATTTGAAAAAACACGCAAAATTCCACATCCTGTGACATTCTTTTCACTCCTGTGGCCACAAATATCAACTTTTTTCAACTTTTTTTTGGCTGTGTAATCCTGAATAATGCTTGTCTAAACTGCAATCAAAATTTTGATACCAGCTGCTCTCGGTTTCATGAAAATAGGGCCAACTGCTCAGAAAAAAATTCAAAATAAACAATTGCCTAGTTTCAACTGACTGTATTGAAAAAAATGTACTACGCAAGTTTGGCATGTTTTGTCTAAAGTTGGCGCACTTAGTAAGGATTCCAAAATGGTATAATACTTGGTAAATAGTAGCTGCCGTAGTTCAAATTCGCTTACGATTGTCTTTGAATACACTTTTTCTTCAACTGCTTCCCAGTAAAAAAAGGTACAATGGATTCAAGTCCCCGAGATTGGACCCGAACGTCCGATCCATCTTCCGGAAAAAAAATAATAATAATAAAAAAATGTTTAAAGAAAAATTTCCAGGGAAAAAATATTTTCTCTGGAAATTTTTTTTTAACATCTTTTTCCCGGAAGATGGATCAGATGTTTTGGTCCAATCTCGTGGCCGGCCTGTTCACCGGATTTGAGTCCATTGGACTTTTTTTATTGGGAAGCAGTTAAAGAAAAAGTGTATTCAAGGCAATCGAAAGTGAATTCGAACTACGGCAGCTACAATTTAACAAGTACATATTATACCATTTTGGAATCCTTACTAAATGCGCCAACTTTTGACAAAACATGTCAAACTTGCGTAGTACATTTTTTTTCAATACAGTCAGTTGAAACTAGGCAATTGTTTATTTTGAATTTTTTTCTGAGAAGTTAGCCTTATTTTTATGAAACCTAGAGCAGCTATTATTTTAAAATCGTGCAACTTAGATTTTTTAAAATATTTTCCTGATAACCAGCATTATTTGCCTTTTCACCCGGTTCCGGGTTGACGTCGAGTTTTGGGACACCCTGTATAGTGGTGGATAAAATACCAATGGATAGTGGAATATCCAATAGTATTACTTCTTTAGTTACTGAAGAATTTCCATTCATTATCGGAGTTCGATCGAATACAAATTCTTACCGAAGTTGGCAAGAAAAAGTAAGTAGTGAGAAGAATAACAAGGCCAAAAGAAGGTGAAATTTGAATATTCAGCAGTGTCAGTTTCCTGAACTTTTCTCCCTAACCCCTAAATATCAACCCTTTGCTTCGAGCCGCCTTCGTATAATACGTTTTTGATAATGGACATCCGCCAAAAATGTCAGGTACATTTCCAAGTCATTATGGCTGTACTAAGATCATTAGTAGCACTTGGAAACGACAGTAATTATAATGATTCATAGGTTACGTTAAGGGTTGAAATACAGGAGTTGATGGCGTTTGTGCGTTTACACCCTTATTCGAATGTCTAAATCATCATTCATCGCTTCTTTCACGTCAGGAAAACCAGGGCTAGTAGTATTTGCTATATTTCAATCTGGGTTTACTGCTTGATTATGGGCTTCCGCAGGGAAATATTGACAATCGATGATTTTTGTTTGTTGGTATATTTTAATCATTTGATCGCGCCATTTGTTGAAATGAAACATTCCGAGGAAGTTGTTCACAAAATTGTGACTTACGCTGTATTTGAAACACCTATTCTGTTGAAACCAAATATCATCAAATCAGTTGACAGTCATCGAGTTGTCGATAAGATTTGATTCCGAAAAACTATAAAGATAAGCCGAATATTCCTGTTTCAAAATTGCGTTGATGAGGATATTTGTCAACAGTAAAAACACAAGAGCTTTTTTTTTATCGGATAAATTTCTCTTTGCAACGAAACAGTTTTATTTGTTTCTCATTTGTAAACGTCAGATTCCAAAAACACAATATTAATCAAGGAAGTTTATTTTTTCAAGTCACTAACTTGTAAAATTGACAGTTAACTTGTAAAACTTTTACAAGTTAGTAGTATTATTTACATGGAAAGTTGTCAAGTACTTACTTCTAATTTAATTTATTCTTCTAATCTCAGAGTTCCTGGAACAAATGTATTTCTCAATAAACGTTCTCAAACTATTCAAAAACGATATTCGTACCTTGTTATATTAGTATCTATTCGCTTTCCTTTTCTCGTACTTGCTTCTAATTTCATTTATCCTTCTAATTTCATCGTTCCTGGAACGAATATTTTTAGTAATAAATGTTATAAAAGTATTAAAAAACGATATACATACCTTGTTTCATTTGGATCTGGCCTTTTTCGTCAGAAATCAGCAAATATTCTCGAAGGACTTCCCTCTCGTAAAGCCACTGACAGTTGTCATAATTTTCCGATGTCATAAATAATGCTACTTACGACATTTGCGACAAATTCTTGAGATTTTTTTGGAATTTATCTAACCTTTTTACAAATGAGAAACAAATAAAATATAAAACAATACACGCAAGGTAACGGGTTTTACTGGCTCAAGGAGGTAACTGACTCGCCTGCGGCTCGTCAATTATATCCTCCATTCGCCAGTAAAAACCCTCTTACCTTGCTAGTAATGTTATATACTATTGCTAATCACTAATTTTACGAGAAAAACTGACATGATAAAATCGCGACACAAAACCGAAGTGGAGCGATTTTATCTGATGTCAGTTTTTCGAGCAATTTAGTGATTGGCAAAACTTTGAGTTGAAGAGAAATTTATCTGATAAAAGAAAAGCTCGAGTGTTTTTTTGGCAAGATAAATTAACCACAGAATATAATAATAATTTCTCAGTCGAAACTTCACCAAAACGATTTATCTTTTGGGTTCTTATATCAACAAAGTTAAATAATTACCACACCGATTCAAAATGAAAGCACTATATTCAAAATCTGACAGACTAATTGGCATATTGAGGAAGAGAAGTTTTTATCCATAAAAAAAGATGCACCTTTTTTATCGATGTCAAAGTGACAATAATATTTCCAGGTCTATGATATTAAATATTGAAGTTAAATTATCATAGTATAACAAATACAGGGTATTAGTGAAGGAGTGCGAGGTGATTCTGTATGAAAAAATAATGACATTATACTATTATCTAACATTCATGCGCAAATGCTTCGATACAAGGTTTTAAAGTTTTACCTAAAAACTGAAGTATTTATTTATTGCTCTGAAACAGGTTGAGATATGCGGAATTTTGCATTTTTTGATGATTTAAAACTAACAATCATTTTTTCTTCGTTCAGTTTATGACAAAAATTTCTCCTGAAATTTTGTCGCATATGTTTCTTATGTTTCACGAAAAATACGCGTTAGTAAAAAACTATATATGAAATAAATCAGTGGCGTACCATTTTTATTCAGCATTAAGTGAAATTCTGAAACCCCATATCTAGGAAAACGAAGCATTTGAGGACAAAAGTTATGCATAGCATGTCATGACTTTTCCATGCAGAATCGCCTCCAGAAGTTAATAAATAAATGCAGAATCTCGTTACAATCGGAATTATATTCTGAAAATTATTCAGAAAATGAAATATGTGAAGAATATAAACCAAAAATTGAATTTTATGGTTCTGATGATGCGATCATCCTGAAATTTTGCATGAACATTAAGTATATTAGTTTTCATTATCAAAATAAATTTCACTCGAATCGGATATTCTGCTATGGAATCATAAACATTCGTCTTCCAATTGAATTTTCTATGGTTCTGTTAATACTATGGCCACGAAATTTTGAATGAACATTCACAAACAAAAAAATTTCACTCGAATCGGTTATCTATTCATGGAAATATGAATTTTCTTTTTTTTCAATATTCCAATTGAATATTGTATGGTCACAAAATATTGCATGTGGTTTGTTATGAGCATCTTACATTTGACTGCAACAATCTTGTCCCCGAAAAATCGATGATTTTTCAGAACCCCACATTTGTAGGGGAACTTTTCGCACAATTATAATCTCCCATAGATCAAAACTGAAATATTTCGTCTAAAAACAAACAAAATTCGGGAATAGAAAACACTGCGACAATTGAAATCATAACAAAACTATAACTAGATGATACAAAAGAGTTACCTATGTAGAATCAAAATGATTGAGCAATTGCTATAGCATACAGAGTTTTTCTGTAGGCTACATGAGTAAGATTAATTAAAAAAACTTTGCCAACAAGATTCAACCCATCAATTCTCTATCACCTTATCCCAAAAAAATAATGAACACCGTTAACGAAAGGGTTAACGAAACGACGATGTCCGCTTGTTTGAAGAATACCTAAAACCCGTTGAATTGTTAATCTACTCGCCTGTCCCATCACGCAACGAATTTTCGAGGCATTTAATTTAAATGACGGCAACCTCAATTTCCCAAGACATAATAAATTGTTAATTTGAGGCTTTTTAATCTTTTAAAAGGGTTAAACACAAAGTAAGTTCCGTATAGCGGCGCGGAGTTCAGCGGCGGCGTCGAAATGCGTTATTAATGAAAAAAAGGGTTGAACGGGCAATTAGTCAAACTGGCTGGATGAAAGATGGGACCGAGTCTGTCATTAACCGGACGAATATGTGTCATTAATTTAATCATCGGTTTGACATTGCATCACGACGTCGCAGTGCGGACAGTTGAATTGGCGTTTTTCCACCCCGAACGATTTATTCCGGATGATGGGAATAAATTATAATAGCGAGTTGGAGTCAGGAGCTGTTTGCACGGGTGTTGGGCAGTGCAAATATAATACAAAGCGACAATTTCACCTGTGCATTTCTCACGAAATTTTGGTTGTAGGTATAGATGAAATTTAATATTTTGTCCTTTCATCAATTTCTACTATGTTCTGAAAACATTCGAATTCATTATTTGAGAACCGAGAACACACAAGATCCGAATACTGAGGCTATGAAAAATATATTAATGATGAGAAGAATCGATTACCAGTTCTCTAGTCCAATCGAAACTATGGTACTAACATTGGGTCATTATTAATATTCGGTATGAGATTCGGTTAGTTTCAAATCTGGCATTTCGAGAACCGAGAACACCCAAGCTTCGAATACTGTAGTTTTTCATTGAATTCTATCGATGAGCAATGTTAATTTGTAAATTGGTCGATTTTGACAAAAATAACATGACTTTTCCAGAAGGCAATCAACAAAACTATAAGGTCGGAAACCAGAGTAACAATTAGGAATATACGATAGTTCGGAAAGAAATTCTAAAAGTAATATGAATTATTCATTACTTGCAATGAAAACCGAGAATTATAATTCACTTGTTGTTGTGTTTAGAAGTATATTGTAAAGTTTCACCAAAATATTAGGTTATGTTATTGTTATGACGAACTGAAATTATTGTGGAGAACTTATTTTCGTTTCGTTGAGTGTCATCCGAAAAAGACATGTTCTATTTGTCAAAATTTCTTCACTTCCAACTGAAGTGATTTCGGAAATTACTCAGGAAAATAGAAAGCTAGGATTGTCAAATAGAACGCGCATAAACTGATTTTGCATCATTTTGGAAGCGATGCAGCTTCAAAAAGAAAGGGCCTACTATTTTTCGCAGCACCAAATTCCACCAATGAAAATCATAAAATGTAAGACAATTCATCCGCTCGAATCTTCTTGGAAATTTTTATGACGCATACTCTCATCGCTAGACCTCAACGAACAGAGTGTAAACATATTTCATTGTGTAATGAATTAGTTCCGACGAAGCGGAGGTATAAATGTTTACAACGGGCTTCATATCTTGAAAATATATTAGTTTTTGAGCATATTTCACGCTTCCGTTCACACGCTGTATACTGTAGACTGCCAGATAATCTGTACTCATGTTTTCGGAATGAGGCATGTAAAACTCAATGTCGAACACAATTTGGTGAACTTGGATTTATTCAACTTGAAAATTGGAGAAAGGTTTCCAGCTCGTGCACGGTAGATTATGGCGCATGATGAATTGTAGAATTTATCAGAGGTAGGCTGAAAATAATGTGTTTTCATAGTGAATCGAATAGATAAAAATCATTCTTCTGCATTTTTGAGCGCTTTTCACTCTCTTCGCCCTTGTGTCATATGTAAGAATGTACTATAGTGCCTTGTCAACTTTTTCCTTTGCTTGTAGAAAGTTGATAGGAACGTTCTTATATTTGGGAAACCTATATATAACATCTTCTTTGGCGCACTTATCTACTAACACCCTGGGTGTATCGTTTAGGTGTGCCAAACCACTATAAATAATTTGATGTGAATAAGTCAGAAAGACAACCATAAACACAGGTGTATACAAAATTGTGTATTTGAATTTGAGTATATGATTTATGTCAAAAATATAATAAATAGTTAATGACTATTACCCTCGTCTTAATTTCCACCAATCATGAACGCGAAATTTTAAATTACATATGGTTTCTAGATGGAAAAACCGCATGGCAACAGCTGGTAGCAGTTTTTTCTGGTTAACCTGCGGCCAAACTTGACAGTTGTTGCCAAATTTTGCGTATAATGCATCACGTAGAATAATCTGTCACTCATGAAATAGTCTTGTCAAATACCATTCGGGCATCTAATTTTTCCTGTGAATAAACACAATGCAAAGTAATATTTTCTAACAAAAAACAATCGTGTAGTTGCAAAAATCTTCGTCTTCGACTCGGATTTTTGTTGCCACCAACACTCATGCTTCTTGTTTAAATATTACTCAGCAACGTGTTTTTTCGATTTTTTCGGAAAAATTAGATGCCATTATGATATTACTCACGAAAAATTATGATATTATGTAGTGAAATAAAAGGGGAAATGAAAAATTTCTGATGAAAACGGGTTCGTTACGAATCCACAATATAATAATAATATAATAATAATAATAATGACTTTATTTATTTATATCTAGAAATATTGCAAGCATTGGTATGCTCATTCAACACTGGCCGCAGTCCGTTCCGAATAAACAAACATCGCGTGGGAATCGGATCAAAACGCAATAAAATCGGTCGCCAAACCGATAATACGAATAACCCAGTAATTAACTCCAATCGACGTAGTAATTGGGAAAATATCTTGAATGGACGGGGGACCGTGCAGAAAATAGTATCGGTCGGCGAGATAAAAGGCAGCTCTTTCATGATAAGTCATCAATTAAGTCTGGGGCCGGGGACGGCGCAGTGTTGGGCAACACATGTAAAACCGAAAGCCAACAGATAATTATCTGATTAGCGCGAATCAAAAGCGCCGACAGTCGGATTAATCCGAACCGGTAAACGGTGGCATTGTTGCGCTTTTAAGAGTTCCGATTACACGGCTCACGTGGCTCAAGTCCGCCCTCAGGTTCATAAATTAATATGATGGACAAAGACACGCGACTTACAGACAGGTATTTCCCTGACTTAACGCGGATGCGTCTTTTCCATCTTCCAGCAGTCTGAACTAGCAATGTACGGAACTGGATTCGGTTACTTCCGAATCCATCATTCGAGAACCGAGAACCCACAAGATTCGAATATTAGTGATGAGAAGAATCGATTACTAGTTATCGAGTCCAATCAAAATTAAGGTGAAAGTCTTCAAGATGCGATCCCCGATCTGGAAGTACCATCATTCGAGAACCGAGAACACACGAGATTCGAATATTAGTGATGATAAGTCATCAATTAAGTCTGGGCCAGGGACGGCACAATGTTGGGCGAGATAATTATCTGATTAGAGCGAATCAAAAGCGCCGACAGTCGGATTAATCCGAAACGGTAAACGGTGGCATTGTTGCGCTTTTAAGAGTTCCGATTACACGGCTCACGTGGCTCAAGTCCGCCCTCAGGTTCATAAATAAATATGATGGACAAAGACACGCGACTTACAGACAGGACTTAACGCGGTTGCGTCTTTTTCATCTTTCAGCAGTCTGAACTAGCAATGTACGGAACTGGATTCGGTTACTTCCGAAGCCATCATTCGAGAACCGAGAACCTACAAGATTCGAGTATAAGTGATGAAAAAAATCGATTACAAGTTATCGAGTCCAATAAAAATTAAGGTGAAAGTCTTCAAGATGCGATTATCGATCAGGAAGAACCATTATTTGAGAACCGAGAACACACGAGATTCGATTATTAGTGATGATAAGTCATCAATTAAGTGGTCCTCTATCAGTAATCTGAAAACTAATAGGATATTTGGATTCTGCATCATACAAAACCCCCGCATATCACATTTTGTTCAATTCTTAACTCTATATCCAAAGTTATTAAAAAAACAAATAAAAAATAAACTTTAACACCCTGCATTTTTCAAAAGAAGCAATTTCGGACATATATTCATGGGACCTTTTTTTCATATTTTATGGCCTTCTATCGCGTCGCAATATGGATGGTACTTTTTTTCCTTGATACCCTGTATATTTAAGCAAAATATCAGACCCTCAGACAGCTAATCAATCACTTTTAACTCGTCTCGCACGAGCTGAAATCTAAATCAGTAAATAACGGATATTTTGAGTGACTTCATTCAGGTCAAGTTCGTTATTTCTAATCCACAACATTGGAGAAATCTGTTTCTGATAAAGCCTTGTCAATTTTCATTAACAAGTAGAGTATTGTTCGAAAGATAAAAAGACGTTTCAGCAAATCATTCGAGGAAATGCATAGATCACACGCTCAAAACATGTCATATTATGATGAATTAAATATATGTATTGAGGAAGTGTTATTTTTACACTGAAAAGTTGGTTGCAATGAAATACGAGTATATCGACATTGTTTAGGCCCCTTATAGTCCATGGGCCAACGCCCGTTTTCATAATGATCATTAACAATCTGAATATTTGTGAGTAGCTTCAATTTGACGAGACGCCCAACTTTTTACTCTACGAAAATTCTCGATAATGAGAGCTAATACAGTATGGAGGCATCAAAAGTGCTAAATGGGCGAATGTTCAAATTTATTTCTAACAGCTACTTTATAAATTGAATCTTGAAACAATTTTATTAAAATTGAAAACAATAACTGTCCTACAAAAATGATGATTCTATCAAAGTGTCCCTCACTCCCAACATATATCAACAACTAGGTCTAAAAAAATTATTACTAACCGGCTGATTTTTTCACTGTTGCTAAGCAAATATTTCCTTTATGAACTGGTCACATTGTCCTACAAATTGAGTGGAACGTTTTTCCAGTCCTACGCTCGGAAATTGTCAATTGTTAGTAATCATTTTTAATTGTGGGTTCTGTGGTACAATTTCTGAGGTAGGACTGGAAAAACGTACCACTCAATTTGTAGGACAATAAGACCAGTTTATAAAGGAAATATTTGCTAAGCAACAGTGAAAAAATCAGCCGGTTAGTAATAATTTTTTCAGACCTAGTTGTCGATATATGTTGGGAGAGTTGATAGAATCATCATATTTGTAGAACAATTATTGTTTTCAATAATAAAATTGTTTCGGGATTCAATGCATAAAGTAGCTGTTAGTAATAAAATTTGAACATTCACCCATTTAACACTTTTGACGCCTCCATACTGTATTAGCATTATCGAGAATTTTCGTAGAGGATAAAGTCTCGTCAAAATGAAGCTACTCACAAATATATATTCAGATTGTTAGTAGGCCCATGGACTATAACCTTTTGTTATGATACTGAACCAACCGAAATAATATTCCATGTTTGCTGAAATTGAAGCAAATCAGCCTCAGTCTAACACGAATATGATTCACAATGAATAAACTAATAAATAAAAAATTTCGAAAACACCATTCCATAAAATCAGCCAACAAGGCCACTCGTTCAAATTGACAAATTCCAATTCATCAATATAATATCCCTTCACAAATAAACCTCTCAACATCATCTATAAAACAAATATTTGCCCGAAATGGAACGGGCGACTTTCCCCAGAACTGACCGTAAAATAATGTAATTGCTCTGTAGAAATCCGGGAATCAATCACATCGAAACCAAACAAAAACTCCCCCAACATTTCGGTCACGTGTTCCGGAGTGTCCATAGAGTTTTGTGTGATTGCCGAAACATTAGGCTATCGTGATGGAGGGAATTACCCAACGATTTCACATGATGAATTGACGGTAAATTCAGCCGAAATTACATATTTATGACAGGCGACGGGTACGTGTAGGTTTTTAGGGTTCCTCGGAATCGTTGGAAAGATTATTGTGACGAGAAGTGGCTTGGAAAACGCGAGCAAGCTTGAGGGTGTAATGTTTTGTGGAAATGATACAACCATATCAAAACTAACGTGAATGGATATAATGTTGGCAACTTGTTTTGAGGGTTTGAAACATGTGTACAGGTGGTTTTTCAATAGCCCAAGGAAAACTTTGTAATGGTACTGAGTTCCTTTAACTGCCAGAATAAATTTCTCTGATCAGCAAATGCTTTTCAATCATAGAGATAGGATAATATAGAGTTGTAATCATTGAAATGAACGTGGTATCAGATGCGCCATATTACTACCACCTAACGTCAAATTTGACAATCGTTGAATTTTCTGGAGAAATTGTGATTCTTGCACCTGTTTCTAGTTAAATTGTGATTACATATATCTGCTTAATAATATACAATAAAATGGTATCGTGCACTGTAAGGCTTTCTTCAAGCAGCGAAGAGACAGATAAGAAGAAAATTAGAGGAAAAACATATCACAGGTAGGGATGAGTACTGAATAGATCCGCATTCGAAATTTTCGGTAGTTTGTCTTAGTATTCTGATATCTTTTTATATGTGTATATTATCGCCTGAAGAAAAATTGTTTATTTGACATTCAATTGACCATATTTGAACAGGATTCCTAAAGACCCAACACATCTTTTTTTTTTTCGGGTGAAATTTGTAAACAGAAAAAACTGGCAATTTAATTCAACCCTGAACTTTCTGTCATATTGGTCCCAGACTTAGCCCAGCCCAGTGGTACTATTTTTCTTTATTCAATTGTATGTCATAGCGTCTCTTCTCTATTATATCTCGATGATTTCAATGCTCAGTTCTTGATAGTTAAAATACTGTATTCCTATTTGTACTTTTTCGAATGTTCGGCGCCTTTGGGAAAACCATAACAACTCTGCAAACAGAAATGCTGGCCATTGAGAGATGCATCCAAGTCTGTCGAGACAGTACCTGGGAGGCAGAATTTGCATTTGCTCTGATAATAATAATCAGATAGCACTAAGGCAACTGATGGCCGTTGACAGCAAATCAAGGGCCATTAGGAGCTGTAAACAATACCTGACAACACTAAAGAAATTACAGGGTGATTCACTTATCGAGGTAACCTAATTTTTCTCGAAAAGGGATAAAAAAATTTTTATTCTGCAGACTGTCTTGTACCAAATGGTACAAGACAATGTTGACGCCAGGCGTCGCAGCGCTATCAAACTTTGTTTTCTCCAGGAACATACCTTTTTTATTGAATCATTCGAAAGATAATTTAATTCTGAATTCTTCTCATTTCCATTTTTTTCTATTTTTTACCGTCAGCGACCCGCAGCGTGTTTTAGGTTAATTCTATTCCATTCATTTTTTTCTGTTTTAAGACAGTATGCCTCGATTTACAGACATAGATATGGTTGTGTTTCTTAAAATCGAAGAGACTTTGTGACAAACTATTTCTCAATCATTATATTCATCAAATTTAAAAAGTTTTAACAATGACAAACGGAACATGTCAAATCATATGTTCTATACAGCGGCCATTATGAGCCATACATAGATTATATCTTTTCCTTATTTCATTATACCTAAGTTACTTTGGCCAAAATATTAGAATTAACTTGGACAACATGTATCGATCCTAATGGCTTCTATATATAGTCCGTTCACGAAAGGTTTAGCCGTCGGTTGGTCATGAAATTTTGGCATATTCCACTGTGTATATCAAAATTTTAGGTTATGTTGTTTATTTTCTTGTCAGATTGATACGCAATGTTGTCAATATTGCATAGAGTTCTCTGATAACTCGCAAGCTCGTCGGGTACATTCGGCAACGTTGACTTCATTTTACTTTACTATGTGCTCAAACGTTCGTGAACGGACTATAGAACATATGACTTGACATAATGCATTTATTATTAAAAATATTTATTGTTATGAAGTATAATATTTGATAAAAATAATGATGGAGTAATAGTTTGCTGATCAACTTTCCTGGGCCAAAAGTAGCCTTAGTACGGTAACGCACAAAAGACCTCATTGGTTGCAGTGCAGAAAGGTAGTCGCCGTGGCATAGCTATAAGAACGTTAGCGACAAAATAAGAATAGGATTCATAAATGTTCGACCAATAACAGTTGCCAAATGGGCAAACAATGCGATTTACTTTGTTCAAATAACTCCAAACAAAAAAATACACAAATTGCAAAGAGCGAAATTGAATATTCTATAAGCAAACTCTATAAATAGAAACAATTTTCGAAATCACATCCTCTAACAAACGTCTTATTTATTCACGGCCCGTAGTTCTCGCAGTATCATCAACTTTTCCAATCCGAGTTTATCAGAAACCGTGATCTCGGAAGAAATACGATATGCATAAAAGGCGCTGTTGTTTACATCGCACCTTATCTTGCAATTGATGCAATTTCCGCATTTCAGGGCCCGAAAAACCGTCGTGTTAGCCGAGACCAGGATCTCTGGCCGAGGTCGTCCGAGTAAAAATTATGTTTACTCTATTCGCATTTCGATAACGCCTTATCTCGTTACATACGAACCCGAAGCCACCCACGATCTGGGTCTCGACGATAATGCTCGTTCACACTGCGCAAAAAAAATTAAGGCGCATTCTGAAAATCACAATTTTAATGAAAGTTAACTCTACATTGACTTTATAACATACTTTTTATGTTATCTCGGGAAGGTTTTGAACGAAACAAGACACATTAAATGGAAGAAAAATCAGGATTTCACCGAATCTTATGTGAAAGAAGAGAAATAAACAATTTTCAAAATACTGGAATGCTGATAAGTGATTTAATACTTGGTATTTCCACCCCATGTGTTAATTACAGCTCGGCAACGACGGTTCGTACTCAAAATGAGTGATCTTAAAATGTTCTGATCTAATCCCCCTAGATTCTCTGAGTTGGATTCCTAAGTCATCAAGAGTAGCTGGATGATTTTCTGAACTTCTCAGCCTTCTAATGAGGTCGTCCCAA
Organism: Propylea japonica; assembly: GCA_013421045.1. Classification (NCBI taxonomy): domain Eukaryota; kingdom Metazoa; phylum Arthropoda; class Insecta; order Coleoptera; family Coccinellidae; genus Propylea; species Propylea japonica. Next base: position 2,230,816 of record CM024239.1, read on the forward strand.
ACCTGCTCAATCGGATTGAGATCTGACTTCTTGCTGGCCATTCCATTCGAGAGACTTCAACCTCTTCAAGGTACTCATGAACGATGCGCGCACTATGGGGTCTGGCATTATCGTCCATAAAAATGAAATTTTCACCAATGTATGGGACAAATGGCAATGTTCCTTATATACCTATCAGCTGTAACGTTTATTATTTTTGACTTTGTCATAAAATGTAGTTTTGCCTCTTTTTCTAGAATTATTGGTTAGTAAACTTGTTGGTATGGTTCATTTTCTAGATTTCCTCATTGTTGTAATTATTCACTTCGTTTACTTACCTTTTCGAATTGTTTTCCCTCAGAAAGCGGTTTGTTTATTATTTGAAAATTGTGAGGTTAGTGGTGTTTGTTATTTTTGGGTTAGTTCATTATTATTTGGCCTCAGTAAAGTACTTCGGAAATTGTGGAAGAATTATAGAAATGGATTTATAGAGACCCTCCTCTGGTATACCTGCGTAGATTGTCGGTACCGTATTAATTCCTATATATTTTGGTTTTTTGATGTGTTCTTTTTCTTCTTCTTCGCTATGACAACCATGACAACTGATAGGCTCTGTGAACTTTGAGTTTCTGGAAATTTCTGTGCGACTGTCAGAGCGGACATTTTGCGATACGAGGTTCCTTGTGTGGAAGGTTTAGGGTTTTCAAGGAGAATTATGAATCTAGATTCATCCTCGTGTGAGGGATTATATCTTCGAGCGTCATTGTTCCCTGAGAATATTTTGGAATATTTTGGGAATACAGGCTTTTCCGCATGGGGTCCGTACGGAATCTGTCTTGCACCTCTAGGTATGCATACATTTTCTACCTGAACCAGTTGTCTTACCATCTTTTTTATAGGTCGTTGTGTAGCGAATATTATTGGAATTATTTCGAACAAATTCTCGACTGAATTGGAGGTTGAACCTATCTCCCTCGAACAACAGAGGTAACTAAGATATCCTTTTATAACCTATGAACCGTTTCTTATAGTATTTTGTTAGGGTTCACGTATCTGGCTGTAGTTCACGTATCTGGGTGTATTCCACGTATTGGGTGTACCTGCGTTCCATGTGACAGGTGTTGAGTACAGTTTCCATGTACCTGGCGTTATTGGGGGTAACCTGTCAGTTATTCCACGTTCCTGGCATGTCTTCTTGGCTGATTATGTATGTACCTGTCAGTTAGAGGTACTCACGAACCTGCCAGTTAGAGGTATCGATTGGCATCCCCTTGCCAGTTATCTTGGAGCTATCTACGTTCTGGAGTATTTTGTGAAGGTAACCAGTGTGTAGCACTGGCTTTAATATGGTAAATTGTTGGCTTTTTATTGTGATAATTTTGTGATATTGTTTTGTAAGGTAATTATTTTAATGATTTGAGCAATTATAATGAGGTGCACTTCATAAGTTGCGTGGGTACCAACCAGGGTGCTCGTGTATCCCTTCAGGATTTTGTGATAAGATAATTGATTGGTGTTCCCTTCAGAACCATTGTTTATGTAAATTAGTTGTTGACTTAGGTCGGTTAGGATTTTGTGATAGGATGATTGATCGGTGTTCCCTTCAGGAACCATTGGTTAGGTAAGGTAGTATTGACTTAGGTCGGGGTTTATTGTGTTAACTTAGATTATTGGTTCTTATCTGATTTAGTGTGTATTTAGTGTTTTCCTTGTGACTACCCCCTTGGGGGGATATTCTTTATTCATATTGAATCAACCACTGCACATACATTTTTTGTTTTGTTAATAAATTGTTGTGACTTGAATTTTGAGGATTTTAATTAACTGTTACTCTGGTAGAGGAGTAAGTAGTTTATTCACCTTGAGTAGGCAGGCATTACTCTATACCTGGCGCCCATTACATTCTATCATATATAACTCACTCCCCTTCTCCACTGAGTGTGGCCGCGAGCTTACTATTGCATTGAAACCGGCTTTCCCCAAAGTCAACGTTTCACAGCATTCATAGCTACATTATCAACGACCTCTAGGTTTGTGCGAGCAGTCGAAGATATTCCACCCCATACCCTAATCGATCCTCCCCCGAAACCAGTAGTATTCAGGAAATTGGAAAAACGTTGAAAGTGGATAACATATGCATGCATAATTCTGATAAAATAATTATCATTGAGAACAACTTCAGTTGTAGAATAAATATGTGATTTCTATAATGTGCGTTAATTTTTTTGTGCAGTGTATAAGCTTGGAATAAACAAGAAACGGGCCTAATCTTTTTCTAGGCGACTCGACGTTTGTTTCTTGTATGAAGGGAACACGTATCAGAATCCGATAACCGCATGTTTGAATGTTTGATAACATGGAGGTACTAATTTTTCAGTACGGCAATGTCGACGCCGATTATTAGTTGGTTCGAATACTACTGCGGAGAAGCCGAATGTGCAGGATGTAAAGCCGGCCATAGACATCGTTAGTTTTCAATCCGTTTTCCTTGCTGCGATTCGGACGATTCGAATCCCCGAGTCGTATCGCCGAACTGTTTTGCCCTGCACACAGTTCGGTTAATTCTGCCAGTTATTTTGCTGTCGTTCGCGAATTAGCACGTCATGAAGATGAAACATCCCTCAGCAGTGGCGGCCGCAGTTTCAGTTCTGAGTAACAAAAAAAAAAAAACGAGACTTATACAACGCTAATGGGAAATAACCGTCGATTCTAGACGAAATCCCCACGCACAGTCGGTATGGCACGATAACCGATGGACCGTCGTTCCAAAAATCAAGCATCGGCAGATATTTGGACCGACGATACGTACCGACAGTTTATCGCCACACACATCAGTTTTCGGCGATTTTGTCGGGACGGTTTTTATCGCCGCGATACGAATGGATGAAAAATAACGATGTCTATGGTCGGCTAACACCGGTGAATAATAATTAAACTCGAGTATACGCAATAAGCCTACAATGTGCTTTTCTGTCAGACATGTAGATATTTCCTTCCTTAGGTAAAACTTATCCAGGTAATGTGACTCATCAACACTGTGGAACTGGACGGCGGGCTGAAGGCAAATGCTGTGGGCAGATCAAGTTATAGGGGGCGCAGAAGACCATCAACATTATGATGTGCTAATAGCACATAGCACTCGTTCTACTTAAACGAATGCACAATTTTGTGGCCGCAAAAAAATCGTTATAAAGAAATTTCGCTTTACAGAGAAATTTGTTTCAATAGTCGGCAATATCTCGGTCGACTTCATTGATAAATTTAAGTTTATCATTCAAACTTAAGCACCTCCTTCTAGACATTTTCGCACAACTTTCACACTAGCGTAATGGTTAGATTGAAACCAAATATCCAGGGGTGTAATTAAAACTGTTTCAGAAGGATCCCTCTGCCCGCCGTAATGATTTAGTTTAAGGCAGGGATTTATTACCTACTTCCGGAAAAAACCCACCCTTATACCTTCTCACCAATACCCATTCAAAGAGTGATGTTCTTTGAATATTTCGTTATAGGGAGATTTACTTTCGTTTTAGAGGGTGTTTTAAACATGGAATTTGAATTCAAGGTGCAATGTATTGTGCAAACTTCGTTATACAGAGGAATTCGTTCCACTCTATTTCCATTACAAGATATCCGATTCGTGTGAAATTTATTTTGTGAATGAAGATTGATATAGTGAATATTCATGCAGAATTTCATGAGGATCGCACTATCAGAACCATAGATTAAAATTTTTATCAATAATTGATTTTTCACCACATATTAAATTTTTTGAATAATCTCCAGAACACATATAATACCGATCGTGCTGAGATTTTTCATTCATATCAATCTCGAGTCCTATGAAAATTTTGAGGTAATAGCACTATTGCCTCACCAATGAACGAGCGCTCAAATGCACCTGCTCAGGGCTTTTCTTAAATTTATATTTGATCATTTTGATCTGACTCCTGACTCAGGAACTGACAATGAAACATCCTGCCATAAACAATAAATCCGCTTCCTTCAGAACGCTATACAGGATCCCATACCTTCATGACATAAACGTCAAGGAAAACACCATCATCTCCATATTATACCTACACATTCAACGAAATGTCTATCTAGTGCAATTTGATAAATTGAAAGGTTGAAATCGAAGTCATCCAATTGGCGAATTGAATTATTCAACAGTCGTTGGATTGTAACGAAGAAAACAACTATCTCCATAGTTCTCTCAGGTATGATTTTGATTCCGTTTAAATATTCTCTTTCGCTGACGAACGAAAGGGGTATTTTCGTAGGAGCAATTTGGATATCGAGTGCTTTTTCAGCTGTATGAGAAGTTTCGATGGTTTTTAGTGTTTCCACAGAATAATATGGTTTGACAGTTGAAAATGGGATATTTGAAAGTAATGTTCAGTACACTGTTACAGACATTTGACGACAAAATTCGAAATTCGGAAAACTTGCCGTTGGGTGCACTGTGCAAGAACATCTGACTGCAGAATTTCAATTTAATTCTTCTAGTGTCACACTCATACCTGAAAAACTGTAAGATCTGACTATCGACAAATTCAGCAATAAGTCAACTAAGATATTGTTCATTTGAAAAAAACTATGTGAGCGAGCGATATGTTAAATGCAGCGGCTATAAAGGGTTTTCCAATAAGGGGTGTTATTTTGTTATTCTATGAAAAATGCCATTTTTCAATATAAACGATCGGATGTTTATTTCATTATAAAGAAGAAGCTTTGCCGTTAATAATGGAAAAAAAAACCATCAGGCAAATGACACCAAGACCAAGCTTACAGGACCATATCCTTTTTATGAAATTTTCCATAACCAAATAGCAAAGTGGCCGCCCTTTGTCCTCGATAACCTCACGAATTCCATCTTTGAGGTCTTGAATCGACGCTGGGCTATTGGCGAAGACCTTCTTTTACACGTGGCCCCAAAGAAAGAAGTCGCAAGGTGTTAAATCACAAGATCTCGGTGGCCAATTGTGATCACCTCTTCGAGAGATAACACGGTCCGGAAACAATCAGCAAAGACAAGACGTTGTTGATGATCGGCCAGCTTGAGTTCTTGTGTTAACCGAACTTTATAAGCCTTAAGACCCAAAGCTTCATGCAAAATACGGTGTAATGACGTTTGTGGAATGTCCCACCCCAAAGAACGACGAGGAATGGAAAAATCTGGGGTTTCTCAACACTTTCAGCTACAGCAGCAATATTCTAGGCTATTCTTGAGCGATGTACAGGGTATCCCATTTTGGGCACTTTTACGGATATCTCCGTTATTTTTAACGTTAGCGGGATGCGGTTTTTCGCGACAGTGTGCATCTTTTTGTGAAACTAAAGATGGCTCAATCAGTTTTTGCATAGCTCTCTTAGTTTTTGCTCTACAGGGCGGAAATGAAAAGTATCACTTTTTAATCACCTCCCGTATCTCAGTTGTGCTTAAACTTGGAGAAATGGTTGAAACGCATTCCTATAGATTTTTTTCCGTAAAATCCAGTGGCGTAGTCAGTTTTTCAATAAACTTTCCGTTTTTGAGTTATTGAGCAAACATACGTTTTTTAAATTGGACACCCTGTATATTATTTTTTATTCTTATCAAGCACAATCTCAGCTTTTCAAAAACATATTATTTTATGCATTTATCTTCAAAACCAAGCTCAGAATTCAAGATTTTGTAATTAAATTGTCAATAACAAGTAGTGGGCTATGACTGTTTATTAAAAACAAAAAATAATGTCAAGATTTTGTCAGAAATCGAAAATAATGTTAACATAATATCTAGATTACAAACAAGCATGTCATATTTCTCGTAATTTTCGTAAGCAGCCGTAATGAGAAAAACTTAAAACTGAATCATTAATATGATATAATAAATAATAAAAACTGAGAGAACTGTAAACTTTTAAACCAACCGACAAAGCTTTGACTTTTTTTTTTGTTTTTAATAAACAGTCATAGAGCCTACTACTTAGTATCACAATTGAATTACACAAATCTTGAATTCTGAGCTTGGTTTTGAAAATAAATGCATAAAATAATATGTTTTTGAAAAGCTGAGATTGTGCTTAATAAGAATAAAAAATAATATACAGGGTGTCCAATTTAAAAACATATGTTTGCCTAATAACTCAAAAACCGAAAGTTAAATTGAAAAACTGACTACGCCACTGGATTCTACGAAAAAAATCTATAGGAATGCGTTTCAACCATTTCTCCAAGTTTAAGCACAACTGAGATACGGGAGGTGATTAAAAAGTGATACTTTTCATTTCCGCCCTGTATAGCAAAAACTAAGAGAGCTATGTAAAAACTGATTGCGCCATCTTTAGTTTCACAAAAAAGTAGCACACTGTCGCGAAAACCGCATTTCGCTAACGTTAAAAATAACGGAGATATCCCGTAAAAGTGCCCAAAATGGGATACCCTGTACACGGGTTTTATTCTTCACATCACTAACTTGTCCCAACAGCTCGAATTTTTCCACCAATTCCTTTATTGCGGTCCGACAAGGTGCTTCACACGACGACCCAAAAATATTCGAGTTTTACGAACCGCCTCTGCAAATTTTCAATTTTCACCATTTTTAGAGTGAATTTTAATGATTTCAATGCGTTCTTGAAGCGTGTATCGTTCCATTTTTTTATCAATGACGTAGTTTCTACTCGTAAAATGTCAAAAAATTACTGCTTCAAACGTGACATCTGAAGAAATAGCGGGCTATTCAAAATAACACCTATTTTGGGAAACCCTTTTTCAAATCGCATTTAAAATGGGCAATATCTCAGATGGGTTATTGCTGAATTTATCGCCAGTCAGATTTTACAGTTTTTCAGGTAAAAGTGACACTAGAAGAATTTTTGAAATTCTGCTGTCAGATATTTTTGCACGGTGCACCTTAACGGCAGGAAAATTAAGTTTTCCGAATCTCGTATTTTGTCGCCATTGTCTTTCAGTTTTTCAGGTATAAGTTTTTTCACCATTACAATATTGAAATATTGCTGTCACTGTTTATGACTTGTTGGCGTTTATTCTTTGACTACGTAGAAAATTTTTCGTTTTTTGAAACTGGCCAAGGACAAGAATATTTACCGAAGAATATTTATGTGATGAAGCTTATTTTTATATTAAGTTCTTCGTCAATAAGCAATGAGTTCTTCTGATACTTTGAAATGCACATGCCACATTGTTTGATATACGAGAAGTATTGTAAACCTCTATCACAAAAGAATAAACATGTGACTTTGCGCGAAAAAACTAGCCACAAACGGAGTACCTCGAGAGCATATTAAATTTTCATGTTTGTTTTTTCTTCTTCTTACTACCGAAACGACCGGCCAAACATTAATCCCTCATCAAACGACATTCGTTCGTGGAAATGTCCGATTTACGAAACATTATGATTTTGATCTTCGGCCACAGCCGGATATTAAAAATCTATTAAGCCGTTCCTCGAATTATACCTGGCTTCAAAGAGCAAATCGTAAAAAATGAGCCAGCTGATGAAACGCCAGGACGTCCCGGTTTTTCGGGCGTATATCGGTAAATATTTGATGAACGAGCTGGAACATTAGCAAGTATAGTAAGGAGGGCGAAAGAATGAAATATTTAGGTGCTGCCGAAGCCATGAATATTGCATGACGTGACAAAATAACTCAACTTTATGTCGAAATGTCGTATGTGTACTGCAAAACGCGGGATCGCTGAGTTTATGCGCGCTCTTATGCGGCCCATACACAAGCTACTTTCTCGGCGTTTTGGCAGCTAGCGTTTTGCGAGCGTCCTAGACGCTCGTGCAATTTTCACCACACACAAGCGTCTCAGTAGCTCATCGATCGCTGACGATAAAGGTTTAAAATGTCATCCGTACTTGCACCTGACTTTTCCGTAGCTCGTAACTTTTTGTATTCTTTACGGAATGAGTCTCGGATGCTTTTCATTCATTTTTTTCTTTACGAATCAATATCGCATTCAGCGTTTTATTGTTTACATAAAGCTAACAATTCTTCGTAGGCTTCATTCTTCAGTGTTTTGTTCGAATATTCTTTGCTCTTAATCACCCCCAATACTTATTCTTTTTTTCAAATAGTTCTATAAAATTGTAATCAATTCTTCTGAATGTGCAATTTTTGCATGATTCTCTGCCATTCTAGACGCTCTCACACACACACAAGCGTTTTTCATGCGTTTCGCCGGCTATCTTGACGCTAAAATCAAACACGTTTGATCTTGGCGTCCGGCGTTGCGTCCAGCTCGGCGACTCGCCAGCGTAGCAGCGGATAGACATACACAGGCGTTTTTCGGGCTACTTTTGGGCGTTTTGGTCGCTTGCGGCGACGCTAGCTGCCAGAACGCCGAGAAAGTAGCTTGTGTATGGGCCGCATTACGGTATAGGAAATCTGAAGTATTCTAATTTCGAAATACAGTGGAACTTCCTTATAACGAAAGCGCTAAATCCGCAAAAAAAGTCGTTATAAAGAAATTTCGTTATACGGAAAATTTGTTTCTATAGTCGGCAATGTCGCGATCGACTTCACTGATAAATTTTAGTTTATCATTCAAACTAAGCACTGGCTTTCAGACATTTTCGTACAACTTTTCACACTAGCGTAATGGTTACATTGAAACTAAACAACCAGGGGTGTATTTAAAACTGTTTCAGAAGGATCTCTCTGCCCGCCGTAATGATTTAGTTTAAGGTCGGGATTTATTACGTACGTCCGGAAAAATTTCGGAGAAAACCCACCCTAATACCTTCTTACCCATTCAAAGAATGATGTTCTTTGAATATTTCGTTATAGAGTGGATTTACTTCGTTTTAGATGGTGCTTTTCACATGGAATTTGGATTCAAGGTACAATGTCTTGTACGAAATTCATTATACAGAGAAATTCGTTATACAGACGTTCGTTATAGGGAAGTTCTACTGTAATAGGCATTACGATGATTTCTAGAAAAAATTATTTCAGAAATGATAGGCCCTTAGGTAATTACAGCGATTATCCGTTTTTGTGTTTTTCAGTCAGGTTTTCGAGAAAAAATCATTGAAATCACCGAAATAAACTAGCGAATTCAAACGATCAGAATTGGCGGTTGAGTTGACGTACTCATTAGCATTCATTTCTTTGTTCTTGACTTCTTCTTAAACTTGACTTTCCAAATTATCTTCAGTATGCTCTCAGATATTTGATTTTTTACAGGCATAAATAAGTGTTCATTTGAGCATACAAGATCTCGAAATCAAAGTTATGGAGATCTATCGAATCTTTCATGTACTCGAAATATTTGATGGATTAAATATCAGTATAACTTCAAATTCAAATAGCTGGACGTCCAATTCTGCAACACCATGGGATCCACCTACTACTTACTGTTGGAATAGGGATGCATATGATAACACTCACCTGAAACAAAAGAAAATCATTAGTAATATGTTACAGAAGTGAACAGCAAATATATACAGTTTAAAATCCAATCGTCCAAACGACATAGTTCGTCAATTTCATTTTTTATGTTTTATTCAACAATTTTAACTATCGAAATGAGGAAATAATAATGATTGAAATATCAGGTTGGAAAGTTCCGGTTCTGAACAGTTGTCGATCAATGAACTGAAAAGTTTTGATATCTGATATCGAGTTTTCCGATCGACTTTCCACAAATTTTCATGCAATATTTGATATACAGATTTTGAAATTCACATCTGAAACATACGATATACAATGCATCAGAGAGAGAATTCCTCCGTCTAGTTGCACAGATGAATAGTCGAGATAATCACGTGCTGTAACTGAATGAATTCCGTTGACTTCTTGCAATAACCTAGTCTTGTATCTCTCTTATCGCAGTATGGTAGGGAACCTGCAGTATAATACGTATAGGATGATTTAATTTGTCAGGCTGCCCGTAATACTCGATTAAAGAATTTACAGTTGCCTACCATACCAAATGAATTATGCTCCTCCTAACGATAAGAGAGAGACAAGACTAGAATATTGCAATAAGACAACGAAATTCAGTGTGTTACAGCACGTATTCATCTGTGCAACTGGACGGAAGAATTCTCTGTCTGATGCATTGTATATGGTATGTTTTCGATGTGAATTTCCAAATCTGTATACTGGTACAGCTAATGTCAACGGTAATCTAAATCTCACGATAGGACAGATGAAGATCTTGCAATATGTCACAACGTTCTGAGTACACATAGCCTAAAAAATGTCGACCTTTACAATAGAGCTGTAAGTTGTCAGATTGCAACCCTAGGGTTGTCCAATAGTTGAACATAAAAGGCATCAAGTCAGTCACCTCGCAGTTCAGTAAAGCTCGCGCATAAACGCTCTCAACCTTTATGCTCGGACACACACATCGCCTCGGCTAATCTTTAGGTATCAGGAGTATCCGAGATCAAAGGGATGTGTAACCTTCGCAGGATCTCGCCTCTGCGGAATATATATTTGTCATCTGCATCGAAAACGAAATTGAAGTCGGCTCAAGTTGAAGAATGAGGCGTGTCGAAGCTTCAAGGCACAAGGTGCACATACTTGGTGACGAGGAACACACCTGATTTGAAGTCCTCCCTTCCGTTTGACATACTGATACAGTACCGGGATGCTGTATGGAGGAGATGGTCGAGTTTCTCGGATGATATTGGGAAAAGGAAGAAGAGGAAATACTTTATACAGGAATGGGCATATGAAATGTTCTGGAGGAACTTCACCATACTGTGTCAGAGTATTTAAGGCTTTTATTTTCTAGAAAAATCTTTCTTAGTTCTGTCTAATCGATTCTTCCATCTTTCGTTGAAAATAAATCGGTCTCTGTTCATCGGATTAAATGATTGATACTTCATTTTATAGGTAAATTAATTCTTCACGAACGCTTTCTTGATCACTTCCTTCTATAACCCACCATTTTCAAAATTTTTCGAATAAACATGGTAGCAGATGGAAAAACTCAAAAAATTTATTCTTCCATATTTCGTTGAAAATAAATTGGTTTCTGTTCATCCGATTAAAATGATTGATACCTCATTTTATGGGTAAATTAATTTTCTACAAACGCCCGCTTGACCATTTCTTTCTATAACCTACCGTTTTGAAAATTTTTCGAATAAAATCGGTAGCAGATGGAAAAATTCGAAAAAAACCATTTTTCCATCTTTCGTTGAAAATAAATCGGTCTCTGTTCATCCGATTTAAATGATTGATAACTCATTTTAGAGGTGATTCAATACTCTACAAACCCTATTGACCACTTTTTTCTATAGCCTACCGTTTTCAAAATTTTTTAATAAACTCGGAAGCAGATGAAAAAAAATTGAAAAATTCATTTCCACCTTTCGTTGAAAATTAATTTCTTCTTCCAAATTAGGGTAAAAGTTATAGTTTCAATAAATATCGCTTGAATATTCGAGTAGACACCAATTTCGTAGAAATTACATATTTAATAGTCATTGACATACTTCAATAGTAATTGACACCCAGTATGGTATTCATTGACATAATTCCATCTCGCTTTTGCATCAATTGCTTTCTGTCACTCATACATTCTCATTATATGGTTCATTGAGTCATTCGTACTAAAAATAATAGAGAAATAAGAAGGTTTAGACAATTTACAGCCCTATAAACAAAGAAATAACATATTGTACCCATATTTCAGAATGCTTTATTTCTATTTGAGTACTCAGGTTATCATTCTGAAAACGGCATCATTAGATATTTGGCGTGAGATTTTGCAGTAGTGTCAATAAGTGTATATTCACTTGCACCTAATTGCGTATATTTTCTGATTTTGTTCTGTTTCATATTCGTTAGAAGTTTTCTATTGGTTGGAAGGTTCCAAGGAATATTTAATTGATGTAAGTAAACCCTTCAATGATTTATATTGAGGTTGGAGCCTATGCCAATCACCGATCAATCGATTGACATATGGCAATTCGGTAGAATATTTTTCCCATTAGTAAGCGCGAGGATAAAAATTTCATATTCAGCTGCTCAATGACGATAATAGAATGGATAAAAGTATTAAATTTGTTCATAATCATCTGAATCGATTGTTTTAATCGTTTGGATTCACGAAAACGCTATGCTACAAACTGTTTCTACACTTTTTCAATAACCATTATTTACAGCCAGCAACCGAAAAGTTTTCAGACCACAGAAATAAAATAAACCGAACACACAGACCGTCCATTAGTCATTCGCGTTTTTCGTTTGTCAACCGTGTCTGAAAGCAGGTGTAAATTTAAAATTTATTAATTTGCATTATGTCCCGCCACAAAACGGTATCTCATTAACGAAACAACTTTGAATAAATGTCAGGCCATTCTTCTGCGAGCACCTTAAGAGTGAAATATTCACACAGCAATCAGGACAGGCCATAAATTCGGGGAACCAGAAAAAAACCACCAAATCCACACCTACGACGATTTTTAGCAGCGGGGCAGTGGCGACTCGTGCTGTGGAACATGATTCTCATTTTTGCCAATTTGAACGAAATATTTTCTTATTTGCTTTTTCAATTTCACGGTACACCTAGGTCATGATTGAAAACCTAGGGGGACAAACCCCAAGGATTTCATTTACTTGACTGTCCCGTGGATAGGTTGCCTAAGGTTATTGTGATAGGGAGAGGATAAGAATGTTGATCAATTTGATAGTACAGTGGAACTTGCTTATAACGAAAGCGCTAAATCCTCAACAAATCGTTATAAAGAAATTTCGTTATACAGAAAATTTGTTTCTATAGTCGGCAATGTCGCGGTCGACTTCACTGATAAATTTAAGTTTATCATTCAAACTTAAGCACTTCCTTTCAGACATTTTCGCACAACTTTTACACTAACGTAATGGTTAGATTGAAACCAAACAGCCAGGGGTGTATTTAAAACTCTTCAGAAGTGTCTCTCTGCCCGCCGTAATGTTTCAGTTTAAGGTCGGGATTTATTATGGACGTCCGGAAAATTTCGGAAAAACCCACCCTCAAACCTTCTTACGAATACCCATTCAAAAATGATGTTCTTTGAATATTTCGTTATAGAGAGAATTTAATTAATTTTAGAGGGTGTTTCCAACATGGAATTTAGATTCAAGGTGCAATGTCATGGACTAAACCATTATACAGAGGTTCGTTATAGGGAAGTTCCACTGTATATCAATCTTTACAGAATGAATTTCACTCTAATCGGATATCTTGTTATGGAAATACAATTTTCCAATTTAATTGTTTTGGTTCTGTTGACAATATGGCCACAAAATAAGGCTTATTATGAGCATCTTGCACATGGCTGCAAAATTTGGGAAATTCTCGATTGATGGTTTCGCGTTGTCTGACATATCGAGGACCAAAAATTGTTAATGGCCATATTTTAAGGAACATTCTGTCAACGAATTTATTAACTGCGGCATTTGGGAACCGAACTCGCCTTGAAAATCTTTAAGTCTCTAGGGCAATCCCTTCGAAATCCCCTTCGACAAAAATGATTTGGAACCCGGATTCGTCATCAGGAAAAAATTAGAGATATTTGAGCAGAACGATAGAACTCGTTAAAGTAAAACGAGAGCTCAAAAATAAGTGCATTTAAAAGAAACGTATTTCTTGTTCAAAGTTTCGAGTTTATTTAACATGGTTTTTCGAGCAGGATCAAACTAAATCAGACATTTTACAAATATCGAAATGTAAATCATTGAAAAGAGTTATAACTCTGGACTAGGCTGCAAACAGAATGTAAGGTAAGGCATGCCCTTCGATCAGAATTTCGGGCCACTGTTATCGTAGTAAACCCAGGGTTTCTCAAAGCATTCCACCCGGATATAACCCAAGAAAAATTTCAATTTTCTTCGGCCAAGAGCCAAGAGGTCGATCGGGATCGTTTCACATGAAGGGTCTGCCCTAGGACCGATTCAAGACCTGGTTCGACCTTTTCAGCTTGGCGCTGCTCAGCATACGCAGAATAAATTCCGATGAAGAGTCATTAAATTATTCTGGATTATGGATTCCATGGAGAGCGGATGGGGAGAGCCAGACGGCCGTTCGTTAGCATTCTGCCCCCCCTTGTTAAAGAGTTTTCTTGTCGGAGGGCATGCAGATTTTTCCCTGGCAGCCCGGTTGAAAAGGGCGACTCCACGAAAATTCAACTGCTCAATTAGCGAGAAGGCAAAATGGTCGCGTTTGGAAAAACAGGGCGGTTTTTATTCTTTCGCGAAGCTGGAATTCGTGCTCTGCGATGCGGTATTAAATTTCAGATTAAGGGATGGTTGGGTCGAGGGAAGAAATCTGGAAGAAATGAAAATAGAAAACTCGTGAATATTTACTATGGATATATCAGGTGTCCCAAGGTGAGTGGCCTATTAGATGGAAACTATTGATGGTAAAGATTTAAAATTTTGTGGATCGATATTTGTCCATGTAAGGTACATTTTTGAAATAATTTCACTTTTTCAATATTCCAAGTTGCAAAATCATAAAAAACTCATTTTCAAATGAGACACCTAGAATATTTTTCAATTTTTGGAGTCAGTACAACACACTCTACAATTTTTCTTTTCACGTCCCTATACCTATCTCGTCTGAATTCCAAGTTATATGGGTTCATTAGATTTCAGATTGATTCAATAGCTTTAAGTTCTTTTCTATTGTTATTTTCTCTACGTCGAGGAATTGAGGGCCCAAAATAGGACCCTGTGGGACACTATGCTTCGAACAATACAGGCCTGAAGATCTATCATGAAGTGAATGCGATAACTTCCACAAAAATCCTTCAAACGAGAAAAGAACATTATTATTAATGGATGGATTGAATTTTGATGTATATATTTTCAAATTATCACTTCAGCAATAAAGCTTAAAACTAGAACTTATGATAGCTCTTATACGATCATTATAGGTTTTAAGTTTTGCATCCAACAGTTTTGAACGATTATGAATGTAAAAGGCTCCATAACAGAACCTTGTGGGATCTCAAGCCTTCAAAGGATACAGATCTGAATATTTACCAGGCAGTGAATGCAATAATTTATACAAGAAACTTTCGAATGTGAAGGTGGAATGAATGGATAGAGTCATAGCTATTGATACATTCACATATATATGTTTTCGAACAGCCATAACGCTCAAAACAAGAACTCCTGATAGCGCTTCTCAGCAGTTGCTTTTTTCTGCAATTCTAGCGAAAACTAATGCATAAATATAGAATTTTCAGCTCATTATGATAGCTTTCAAACTCCAGTAATTCATCAGGGGGCCAACCTGGTCATTTGAAACTATCTTAAACTATTCAAGACCCAAAATCCGGAAAGTAAAAACATCTAGTGTAAACGTTCCCTTGCCCATCATCTTCTGTTCACCTTAACCCGAGGTCAGGAACCCCCAGTGAATTCCACAAACCAACCCCTTCTTTGTCGATGCCTCCAAAGGAGGGGAGAACAAATGGCAAGATCTACAGAACCCCTTTCAATCCGTTAGCGTCAAATTCAAAGACAACTCCTTTCGCAACCAGTCCGACGATGGAAGGCTTGGCTCTCTCTGGAAGCGAGCTATTTGTTTCTGCTTAGGATTTGAATGCCAGCTCATTTCCCGGACTGATTGTGTGTTGCATATTATATGTCAGTCCGCATGACGTATTGCCTGGGACCTGCATTAGACAGCGAAATTGCTGTCGCTCCGTCCGTAAATGAGACTCGTTATTTTTTCCTGTTTTTCTGTAATCCAACCGGACTTTCCACTTGTTCCTGCGTCTCTTGATCCTCCGCATGATGACGCGTCTACCAGAGACGGACTGTTTGTATTCTCCAAGTTCATGATTTGGTTGGGCTAATATATTTGCCTTGTTGTCAGATATTTCATAACAAAAAGTCATTTACACGATCAGAAAAAACCTCTTAACGTGGAGGCGTTCTGGATTGAAATCTGCTCCCGAAATCTTCAGGATGAATCGAACAAAATGTTTTCATTGGCTTTTTTGATATAGGTTATAGAATAAAAAGTGAACCTAGAGATGCATTCACGCATTTGTTGACGCAGCCAAGTAGAATCTGTTTATACGCACGAAAAACAGTCCGGCGTTGCGAACTGAGGACTACTTGTACCTTTCAGAATTCTTGGCGGACCATTTAGATATTATTATAAATATTTCCCAATAATAGGTAAAATGAATGAACCTGTGTTCAGGCCCGTTTGGTTGTCTAATTCTGGTCAACACAATACTGCAAACATTTTAAGTTGCAGATATAGGCAGACAAATTAATTTACTTCTCAAGAGCATAGAACTAAATTGATTATTTTATGACTGCCCATTTCGCGGACCACATGAAAATCTTTCGCGGGCCACAGGCTGAGAATCACTGGTCTACGGCACCCCTACTATGAACAGCTGGATTCTACTGTAAACAATTCTGTCAGTTTGGCAACATTGTTTTGTGACTGTTTAGTTGTTAGGAGAGTCGTGTTCACATATTCGTGTCGATTTTATGTACATAAACTGAATCATTTGACTGATTTGGTGGCTTACTTACGTTAGAACTCACTGTAGAGCTTGATTGATTACAATGCAGTACTATTCACGCGTAGGGGTTTACTTCTCACTCTGAGGTACACTTTAAAAGAAAACATAAAAAAGAAAGCATTTGAAAACCACTGTTTCGGTAGTAACTGGTACTGGGTACTTATATCATACTTCATATCGAAGTAAAGTGCGATTGTAACAGTATGCCGGCGTCTTACTTCTGAGTCAGAAATATGATGAACTCGGTTCGATCCGGTATCGTTTTTACCACCCTAGTTTTTTCCTGGAATAGTTGAAAATCAGCGAATCTCTTTCACCAAGAAAGATAATTCGCGTTTCATCTTTTCATTTCTTCCGTAACCGACTTAAGCTCGTTAGTCGTCTTGCGGATGACGCAGCAACTCCTTGCCCTAACGAGCGCTTAAAACGCTCTCGACGGACCATAAAATATCGAATAAAATCGTTCAGTCGCCCGCGAACGGAACAATAAACCAATTCCCGCGAGAGCGCGAAAGAATAATGGTCGGCGAGCTGTTACGCGGATGCGCCTTGTCAATGGCGGCGTTGGCGGCGGCGGCAGATTCGGACAGGCCGAGAATAAACCGATTGCCGCAATTCACACGTAATTAAAAGTGATCGGGCGCGGTAATTATTCATATAAATTGTTTACGATCGCCTTTGAAGTTATAAATAGCGAGAAGGGGCCACACAGAGTACAACGCCGACCGGCTGCAGCTTCTGCTTCTTGCACACTCGCGCTCTGCTCCTGGCGCACACTTGTGGTGAGCTTTGTTCCTTCGAGAAGAAAGAGCGTGAACGGTAGACGGTGCTGCGAATTTATCACTAGGTTGTGCTGGACCCTGGAGCAGGGTCGGAGTCTGATGTAGGGTAAAATTCGCAGTTTTGGAGCACATTGCTGAATTTCATGACTTTTCGCTGTGGAACTTCATAAACTTGATCTCGAGCTGTATTAGTGCCTCCTTCAAAATCAGCTTGAGCAAATTCATGGGGTGCAAATGAGCACTCAGACAATGAGAAATCGCCTCAGAGAATATGATTTAAGGTCTCGTGTCGCAGCAAGAGGCCCAGCTCTTACCCCAGCCCATCGAAGGGCGCGTTTGGATTTTGCGAGAGAGCATCCATTGGGAAGACGCTGATCGGAAAAGAGTTCTCTTCACAGATGAGTCTAGATTCTGCCTCTACCATTGTGATCGACGTTCCCTTGCATACAGACGTCCACATGGAAGATATGCTCAGTGCAATTTCCTGAATAAAACTGCTCTCAGGAAAGGATGGATTATGGTATGGGGTGCAATATCTTTGACTGCTCGCACAGACCTAGTGGTCGTTGATAATGGAGCTATGAATGCTGATAGGTATATAAGGAACGTTCTTGAAGAGCATGTAGTGAGATTTGCCCCATACATTGGTGAAAATTTCATTTTTATGGACGATAATGCCAGACCCCATCGTGCGCGCATCGTTCAGCAGTACCTCGAAGAGGTTGAAGTCTCTCGAATGGAATGGCCAGCAAGAAGTCCAGATCTCAATCCGATCGAGCAGGTTGGGGACAACCACAATAGAAGGCTGAGAAGTTCAGAAAATCATCCAGCTACTCTTAATGACTTAGGAATCCAACTCAGATAAATCTGGGAAGTATTAGATCAGAACATTTTAGATCACTCATTTTGAGTATGAACCGTCGTTGCCGAGCTGTAATTAACGCAAGGGGTGGAAATACCAAGTATTAAATCACTTTTCAGCATTCCAGTATTTTGAAAATCGTTAATTTCTCTTCTTTCACATAAGATTCGGTGAAATCCTGAATTTTTCTTCCATTTAATGTGTCTAGTTTCGTTCAAAACCTTCCCTAGAGAACATAAAAAAAAGTTATAGAGTCAATGTAGAGTTAACTTTCATTAAAATTGAGGTTTTCAGAATGTGCGTTAATTTTTTTGCGCAGTGTATATCTGAAGTGGTTTGTTTTCTGATACTCTCAATTGTTTCACTTGTTCATCATTTCCTTCTCCAAATCCGAAACCAGTGCTCGAATGATGCATGTCGGGCGCCATTCACTATAAATTTCAGATAATTTCAATTTCTGTTAGACCATTACCTCTCTCTTGGTTATACATACTTCACCGCGTATTAACGACAATCATAACATAATCCGTAGTCTCGTACATGAGCAGATGATGCATGTCTCACGGTGTAATGTCACGCCTAGCCGATAATACGGCGCTGACCAGCCGTTGATAATGGATTAACGCCGATGCTCCATGCTCTGTCCTTACGCCATTCTGCTTATTAACCGACCCATTAACGTCGGACCATCGTAATGGTCGAACGAAAAAATCATCTTCGACCCATCCCAATGGCCATCAGATAGGTTCTCGTTTGGTTAAGGAGAATTTTAAGGACTGGTCTTGTTGTGATGTTTTTTTAGAGTTGAGGAGGTTCAATTTCGAGGACCCGGCATTGTTGAATTAAGTGCTCGAGATTTTCATGATTTCTACAGCCTTGACAGCTTTATAGCTGTGTTTCGGAGGGAATTGAACTTATTCTCAGTATCACATTGAACCTTCGAGTTGCTGATCAATTGTATTCATGGGTTGCCGAATGAAGAACTGGATGTGTATATACATACTACATATCTTCATCAAGATGTCGCTTAGAGTAAATATGGCACAGAAGAGTATCAAATCTTCTAGAAATTTTTCGTGAGATAGGTTTTGTGTTTGTTTTTTCTTCAATTCGTTCGGTAGGTAGTGTTTTCCAAGAATCTCTTTATGCTATGAACTCACCTCCAAAAGAAAGGTTTGAAATATTTGACCAGATTGTGGTCGATTGTTTCTGCGACCTATGAGGTCCTGGTACGCGAGATCAAATTCTCAGTTCTCAATTTATTTTCATAACGTTCGAATTTAAGCTAAAATCTGTGAAAGTACTTTCATAGCCATTGCGAAATTGTGAAGTTTAATATTGCTCTGAAAACCCTGCAACTTGTAAACAAAAATTGAGCTAATGTAATAAATGAAGATTGAATGTCAAAAGAAGATGTGTCTTGATGATAAATGATGATAAGAAATACGGTGGAACAACTGGAACACACCAGAGGTGGTTCCGAAGGGTAGAAAATCATATTTTGTTTCACCCTGTATAAAATTACGTTCGTCGGGTTTTCTTGAAATTCAAAACTGGTTATTGATCAAAGATGAACATACCTACAATTCAAAAAAAAATTCAATCGAATCAGACTAGAAATAACATATTGATGAATTAACAAACTTCATCGATTTTTTGAAAGGATCGATTATTTTGCCGGTGAGTGTAGTTGTATGTGTCATATCCCTATTATAGATATTAATATAATGAAATAAACCTACAAGTTAAACAAGTGATATTGAAACCTGTACATCTTAGTATGCGTCACAAGACCCACCAACGCATCACTGTCCAACCATTCTTTATGAATGAAGTAGTTATCCGAAGCCCAAGGAGGAATGTCTGAGGCTGCTGGTGAAGCACAGAATAGAAAGAGAGTTGTACTAAAATTAAATTCGACTCCTCCATTATGATAGACCAAGCAATAAACTCTTTCTTTATAGCCGGATATTTCAATTTTAACGGCTCACAATTTTGTCCATACTTATTTCTATGCGGTCGTTAAAATAGGTGGGTGTGCTGTGGATGAATAAAATTTTCTATTTCGGCCATTAATGGCTCGGCCTCAGAAATTGATTTTAGTACCTTGGTCGGGTCTGTTTGGCAGGTAGTATTTGGATGATATAAGGAAGTGGAGGATGATGAAGAAAATTCGAACAGAGTTATTGTTATGGTGATATACTGTATACTGTACTATATGTACTGTATACTGTTTTCTCTTCGTTAATGATTAGTTTGTTGTTGCATAACCATTTTTGGGAAACAAGCAGTGAATTGTCGATGATGTTTTCGAGTACGTTCAGATCTTCATAACAAAACACAACCACTATGTCATCAGCAAATGAAAATATATGCTCTCGGAATATAATAGGTAATAATGGTCCAAGCACAGGTCCTGGTGGTACCTACTCCAGTTTCGACTCTTCTCTTTTAACTATTCACTCCATTCATTGACATATTATAATGTAGCCTTTCTAAGGAAAAACTTTGTATGATTTAAGGACTGATGGTCCCAGTACTTCAAGTTGTTTTAATATTCTTAAGAATGTTCAAAATCCAAATTATTTTGGTCATCTATGTTTATCATAATTCGTTGATAACGATAAACTCCGTAAGTTCATTGAGCAAACAAAATTGAGGAATGACTTTCGCTTTTGAATACATGCATAGATTTATATGAATTTCCAATTTGTATTTGTTTCTCCACAGTTCATTATTAGTCATTCAATTAAATAGTTGTTAAATTTCAAGTGTCGATCTTGTCAACTTCGGCTAAAAATTCAGAATTTACCGACATTTAGGCAAAACTTTGTCCAGCTATTCTCCTTAAAAACGGGCGCACAACTAGAGTCTAATATCCAAAAAAAAATTTAAGTCATTTGACTTTCTATCCGTATCGAACCGTCCATTCTAACTTAGTAAGTGTAACGTTCCACCAGTTTTTTCGATGTGTCGTCAAGACCAAACGGGAGGCAAGATCCTCCACTTGCGACCATTGTCGTAATTAATTAGAGATCATGGACGATCTGCTGCTCGTCGGCTGGCTAATGGCAAAAGTGCGTGAGGCCGTTCGCGAAGATAAGACCGCCATAAACACATATCGGATCGCCGTTACTGATGCTTAGGCTCGCCGAATCGGACATAATTGCCTCCCTAACTCAGTAACATCGTTCTTACACCTTGGATCTTGGATTTTCTAGCATCTCGGGACTACCTAACACCTTGTAGAACCCCAGGGAATAAGGCAGGTTGAGCATTGCAAATTTATGCCTTCTTTCTGTCGAGATGCCTGTTGGTGGGTCTGATTAAGCGATGCTCCCTCTGGTGGCTGTATCTGGAGCTTTGAATTGTGGCAAAATGATGAATTCTTTTCGATAAAAGTTGCCAAACTGTGACTCAATGAAATCTTAGCTGCGAAAAATTTAAAATAGGATGTCTCAAAACCGGAATAAAACTTCCGAAAAAGTTCCATTTGCTGGATTATTTCTATACATTCCGACCAATATCAGACTTGCATAAAAAAGCAGATAAAAATATCAGAAACTCATTGTTCTTTAGAGAAATAACAGAAACAGATATCCTGAAAATCGCAAGAATCTAAAGCTAAAAAATTGCCGAGATAAATATTTATGATATGTCCCCAAATATGCTAAAGAAAATCATCCCGAGCATTGCAGAGCCCCTAGCATGGATTGTTACAAAGTGTTGCAACGAAGGATATTTTCCAGAGCCATTGAAGAAAGCGAAAATAACCCCAGTATTCAAAGGTGGAAACAAATATGAACCTTCGAACTATAGACCGATCTCAATTCTGCCAGAGGTTTCTCTAAGATATTTGTATAAAGGACAGAATGTTAGAGTTTTTTGAGAAATTTGGTATTGTGTGTAAAGAGCAGCATGGCTTCCAGCATAATAAGTCTACAACAACAGCAATATCATCTATGCTGATCGATGTAGCTGAAACAGAAGTTGAAGGAGATGAAAAAAATCTTACATGAAAATTGGAAGAATTCTGGTCTAGTCATTTTGAATAGTGTGTCCATATGATGTTTGTGTTATACTACTTATTTTCAATGTTAATTTATTAATTTTATGTGATATATGTAATATTTGTTATTTAAATACATTTACTTTTATTTCACTGATAAATTTGTAGGTCCATATATGTAATGTTTGTGATATACCTTAAATGTTTGTTAACCGACTTATTGACAGTTCTAATGCCTTTTAATATTGATTTGATGACTCCCCATGTAATATTTTTGATGGGTCAAAATTATTCACATATGTTTTTTTAATTGTATTTTGTGAATAAAGATTATTATCATTATAATAAAAAAAATGTCAGTTTGGTCGAAATGAATTGGTTCAATTGAAGTCTCAGATAGAATTTGATATCAGAATTAAACCAGTCGATAGACAGTCTTCGACGAGAAAAGGGAAAAAGAGAGGGGGAACTCGACGAGGTAGCCCTAAAAAATATTGTGGTAAACCACAAGGCTACCTCGTCGAGCCTCGAACAACTCTCTTCTTCTTCTCTTCTCAGATGATCAACAAGAACAGCAATTCATAGTAACTCCGCAGATCGTTAAATATTCCGAAGAATTAGGCGTCATCACTTCTTCCGCCACCTGACGTGCGACAGCTACTAAAAATTTCACGAACTTAAAGTCGAAAGATCTCCAAGATCGAGCCTCCCTCATTTCTAGCGCGGTGAAAATCGGAAAACAAGCATGTCACCACCGCACATTTACCGATCGACCGATAAGGCCATTAGGAAAGACTTCGGGTAAATATTTGAACACTACTTAAATCGCTGCATTTCTTTAATCTCGAAACTCTCTTGACGCTATTCAATATGCATGATGCTCTCAGCCACCACCGCTAGATAGAAATGTGTGTATGTGTGTGGGATTAAGGACGGAAAGCCATGTTGAAAGGTCCTTCGTCCTGGATGCTGCGAGGGAGGATTTCCTCGAGATTTTATTCAATTAATGCGACATTTATCCCGAGATTGTGGCGTTCGGGGTTCGTTGGGGATTCTGAAATATTGAAAGACTAGGAGTGAAGAAGAACGACTCTCTGGGACAGATGAATAATTCGACTGTTTTGTAGGTTAGATTGATGCAAAACAGCATGAACATTCCAAATTATTAGAATCAATAGTTAACATAATACACAAACAAACAAAAATTCTTGGGTTGAGGTTAGTGCAAAACAGTATATCATACTATTATACGTATGATACCAGAGCTCTGGGAAAACCCATATTTCGATCAGATTTTGGTGTCATTGTATACATTGATTGACCCCCAAAGTTCCAAAAAGGTTCCATCGTCATGTCACTTTTTTTACTATAAAAACACAAATTCACTGCTTCAATTCAGTCCATAAATCACTTTCGAACATTCAAATAACTATTCGATTAGTTTCGTTTCAAGTATATTCAATAATCAATGCAGAAACATCGAAATTATAAAGACACCACATATCTACAAATTCTAAGGAAAGCCCTCCGTTTTTAATGGTAGATTTGGCACTGCCGCTGATTCATTAGCGCAAATATGATACGATACCTTCCCGTAAATCCCTCCATCATTTAATATGTCACTCGCGGAAGGACGGGGTAGTAATGCCAAACTTACCATGCTCTCCTTAGAATTTGTGGATATGTGGAAGCTCTAGAATTTCGATGTTTCTGCATTAATTATTGAATATATCTGAAATGAACCTAATCGTTATTTGAGAGTTCGAAGGTGATTTATAGATTAAATTGGAGCAGTGAATTTGTGGTTTTATTTTGAAAATAGCGACATGAAGACGAAACATTTTTGGAAAATTGGGGGCTCAAATTTTCTAAACTAAGATAGACCGCCACCTGTTGGTTTCACCTAATGTTGTTCAGGAAGACTCAATGAATACAAAGACACCAAAATCTGGTCGATATCTGCTGGTCTTCGAAATTCGATATTTTCCTTATCTTCTTCACATATTTCTTATGCAATCAAAAATACTTTCCCTGCCTACGACAATACGGGTAAGATCGCCTAAAGCGCAAATCTAAACCTCCTTACCGAACGACTCGGAGATAAAGTATTGCACAGGATCGCCATTACAGCAGTAATGGTCAACATTCCTTCTCATTCACAGAACTCATGGCATTTTATAAGAACCTACCTCTACAAGTACTTGGATTGTAAAAAAGGCAATAATAAACGCTCTTTCTGCCTTCCACTGCCTTTCTTCGTATCGAAAGCTGGCCGCATCGGATTCGAGAGGTTTGGCTGCATTGAAATGACGCGAATAAAGTTCGTTATTTTCGAGAAAATATCGTGGAAAGGTCAACCTGTATGTGATTCTTCGAGTATAAATAAATAAATGAACTATACGTGGATCCGAAATTCGATATAAGTCAGGATTTTGTGATTCGGATGAATAATTCGATGTTAGTCCATGGTATTGAGCATAGTTTCAAGCCCCTACTATGCTTGGAAAAGAAGGGGAAAAGTGTAACGATGATAGATAAATGATAGGCACGTATATCAGTCAAGCGTAGCCTTTTTAAACATTTTAGATTTGGAAGCATAGTCAATGCTAGGTCTTAAGCATAGTCTCAAGCACTTACTATGCTTGGAAGAGGAGAAAAGTGTAGCGATTATATCGAAATGAAAAACAAATATATCAGTCAAGCATGGACTTTGAGGACATTTCAGATTTGCAAGCATAGTTCAATGCTAAACCATGGTCTTAATCATAGTCTCAAGCCCTCACAATGAAATGAAAAAAAGTATAATCCGTTACGAATTGAAATGTGACAAGCATATACTTGGGAGGAATTCAGGATTCCGGAGCATAGTTCAATTGTAGGCAATAGTCGTAACATAGTATCGAGCTAACTATGCTTGTAGAAAAATAGAAATAACATATCGATGAATGCACATTGGACACAATCTAACAGCAAGAACCAAGAATTCAAGACAAACTAAATTCGTGGCGAATTTAACAAGTGACAATCTTTGGAGGAAACTTCAGAATCAAAAGCATTTTTCAATGGTAGGCAATGATCGTGAGCATAGTATTACTCTTACTGAAAGACCATTATGCTTGAAATAGAAGCAATTCTATTAGCAAGAACCTTGAAGTTTAGTTCGTAGCGAATTTAAAATGTAACGAGTAAGGGTTTGAAGAAAATTTAATATTTAAGAGCATAGTTCATAATACCAGTGTTAAGTCGTACTACAAGACAAGTATGCTTGAAGGAAAAAAAATTTGTATGCAACAGAAAGAGAATGTGAAGAATAAAGAGTAATTTAAGCAAAAATTCTTCATTTCAATCAACGAAACAAAATTGCATTATAATAAAAACTGCTTTTATGATCGATAAAAAAATTTCGATGAATCATTCAACGTGGTGAGGCAGCGTATATCGATATTCTTCTTAGGATGATGAACTTGCTGCACTCAATTTAATGATGCTAATTTTCTGCTTTATTACTGTCTCGACAACCAGACTGTCGTTTATTATTTTCAGATTAACCATTGTCCAACAAGTACCATGGCTTCTTAGAACTTTTCTGCGGTTAAAAAAAGGACATAGCATGAATAATTCACGAAAATAGTTGTTTACTTGTTTTCAGTGTTTTTATCGAGTTCCCAAGATATTTTTAGGGTCATCTTGAAAGTTTTCCTCCTAAAAACAGATAAAATGAATGACAATGCGTCAACTGAATCTTTGAATTCTGAGATATTGCAATTTTATGTTATTGTCCAATAAACTTCATGTTCAATTAGTAAGTCTGTAGTTTTAAACAAGCAGTTTATGAGTGAATAATAACTGGTTGTAATTTCATACCGTACTCATTTGTTTCTGGCAAAATAACCGGAAAAAACAAATAATTCGAATCGGTCTCGAAACGATCGACAATAAAGGAAGTGCAAAAGCAATCAATTCAAACGTTTATTGTTTGTTTAACTGTTTAACACCGCAATAACACTAAACATAAACTGACGTCATTTTATTATTATATCAATCTGTATATGATCCCACATCATTTCGTGCGGTAAAATGATAAATAATTCATTGCTCAACGGTATTGTTTCGTTCAGTCGAGCTGACAAACTATGCTGATATCATGCTTGGAAGCGGTCAGAAATAAAATGTTTGAAAATACTCTGATTCGTTAAAATTGCATCTTGGGTTTTTAACAATTGCGCTTTTTGAGCGCTCGTTCTACAGGGTCTCTATAAGTGATTATAACAACGCAGTTGGCGTTGGAAAACGATGAGATTCGACTCACTTATGAAAACTACGTGTCCAAATTTAATTCTGTTCAAAATTGGTTTTGTCAATTATGCTTATTGATCGAAAGAAAGTTCTATTTGTGAAATTAAAATATTACGAATATAATTTTCTTCCGGAAATTAGTGATTAAACCTTCAGAACATCTCTAACTCCTGTCATAGACATACAATATCTTAGAATATTCATTCTGCTTAATCTGAATATTCTGCTCGGCGTGCACTTCTTGCGCTCAGCTGATCTTTTATTAAGCTCTCTTCGCTCACTTCACTCTGCATCGTGATCTTTTATTATCAGAGCGAGCAAGAAGATCAGATATATTCGCTCCCGCTCAAAAGCGAGAGCTCTTCCAAATGTCATTTTATTTATAACCTAAAAGTTAGTTTAGGACAGTTTAGGTTAGTTATTTATGTTCTGGATGATTTAACGAAAGATGAAACTAATTTTGTTGTTACAATATGTGGTATCGCGAAAGTAGAGACACCGTTTCAGAGCGAAAGACAGCAAATAATAATTTTGATGTTAAGAATTCTTTGACTTGACAAGCCTTTGCGCCTGAGCGTTCTTTTATTATTTTCACTCTACAACAAATGTCTTGACGTCACAGATAATCTTGCTCGCTCCACAGCTCATATTTTCAGACTAAGCAACAATATCTTAGAATATTCATTCTTTGAAACAAGCATACGATGAAATGGAATGAACAGTGATCATAACTGTTTGTAAGTTTTTATTTTTTCCAAGAAAAGTATCGACTGTTTCGAAATATGCAGGAGATTTTTTTTTCTCCAGAACTGAATGGGAAACCATAAGAGAATATTATTTTTCGAAAATCTATCCCACAAAAATAATTTGTGAACGAAAATCATAGGGGGTTGTTATTTTCAACCCCCAAAATAAAGTTATGAGATCTGAAGAAAATTGTGTAAGTAACATCTACTTAGTGCTTCATATTATGTATAGTTTTATGACTCAGTGTTTTCAAGAAGCAGTAAAAAAATTAAAATCTGTCAACTCGTCATCGCCTTCTTGGAAGGGGGGTCGATTTCGAAAAAAATATATGAACTACCCCTGCTTATTCATCGAGGAATCATACCCCAAAGTCCCTTGTATTTGTTTACAGACACCCTGTAAATTTCATACAGATTAATTATATTTAGAATGTTATTTTCTATTTTAACTATTCACTGAAATTTTTTTGCCAGACCTAGATGAATATTTAATAACGTAGGTACTCAAACAGCAAAATATTGAAAGTTATAATAAGAAAACTTCCGGAATGAGAATTAAACCAGTATAAGATACAAACCTTGTAAATATACCTCGAAATCTTCCTCAGGCAAAACGAGATATCGTTTAATGGCTCCAGATGTCAAAGTAGCCATCGAGCCCTTTTTCATTTAAGTGGCCTGAGTCGACCGATAAAATGAAAGCTATTAGAATGATATAACGACAACAAATTATTCATAGCTAGTAGATCTGCAGTAAAAAGTACGTAAAGGGAAAGAGGGGAGCAACATATTAGTTTCTGAAGTGATTTATAGCACGTGTATGTAAGTAGTTGAGATAGATACGACCACTTTTCTCTGTGGCTAGTAATGACATCAGTACTTGATATGAAGAAGATATAATAATGAACTATGAGATGCTCTGGATCAATTAGAAGATACGAGATGAGAAATGTACATTGAAAAGATATATTCATTACATAGTAATGTTTTGTAGCCAACAATGAAGCCACTGGAATTTTTTGTCCGAGAAATCCAAATGCTATGAAAGATTCAAAACTCTACACAAATATTTATAAAAATACCTAAAAAATTGAGAGCTTTATTGGCTGGACAACTATATTTGTTATTCGTGTAACTATTACCGCTCAATATTTGGAAGGAACAGAAAATGCTACGAACCAACTGAATACGAAATTTAAACATTGAAATCATCATTGACCCCTATCTCTGGGGATGTCTCATATGGTCCTATCATAGTGTTGACTATACTGGAACATTCAAGAAAATAATTTAAGAGCATCAAAGAAATTATATCGTGCTTCCAGATCCAGAAAAACACATACTGGCACTTGCTACATGTGGATCTACAGGGTGGGGCAGAAAAACCTATCCGATTTCAAAACGTTATAAAATTAAAACCACTCAGCTTGTCAAAATTTTTTTTTATTAACATATCGCAAATTTTATGCCATTTTTAAATTTAAGTTTTCAAAAGCACATCACTCAAATGTCGTCCTTGGGAGCGGATACACTTATTTAGGCGCTCGCGGTAGCTTTCCATGACTTTCACCGTCATTTCCACAGGAATTTCTTCAATTGCCCGAGCAATTTCTCTTCGTAAAGCAAGAAGGGTCCTTGGTCGATGCTGGTAAACCTTCGATTTGAGGTAACCCCAAAGGAAGAAGTCACATGGAGTGAGATCCGGTGAGCGCGGCGGCCAGCCAAGATCACCTCTCAGAGAAATGAGGCGACCGGGAAACAGTTCCCTGAGAATGTGTCGCGATGTGTGGGCGGTTGCACCATCCTGTTGAAACCACACATTTTCCACGCCATTTTCTTCCATTTTGGGTCTAAGAAAATTTTCCAGCATAAAACAATAGCGCTCGCTGTTGACCGTTACGGTTTGCCCATTTTCAGGTCCTGTTGCTGTCCTGGGACGTCCAGGCGACTTCTTTTAAATGCTGAACTCGTCTGTCTAAAATTTGACACCCACACTGTAATCGTAGCGTGATGTGGAACAGGATCATGACGCCCGAGTCCGAAATGAATTCGAAAAGCACGCCGCATTCGATAAACCGCTCAATAACAAAAGCACGATGACCACCAGACCAAGGCATGTTGACTACTGACAAATGGCATAAAACCAGCTTTCTAACGGTTTTTACCCCACTACTCTACCTGCTCTCTCTTCTGAGAAAAAGGGATTTGAAATCGGATAGGTTTTTCTGCCCCACCCTGTATTGTGCCTTACTTACTCCTTCAGCTGACTCAGTATATCATACTGATCTACATCTGGTTTCAAAGATTTGATATAACATATCCTTAAAGATTTTCTTCTTTCCACCGCAGAATATACATTCATAGAATCTTTCCTAAGAAATCCTGGAAGAAGTGTTATTCTCAATCTCATCACGATTTGTGAGTGGTTGTTAGAATCGAAGTTATACGAAATTTCTTTGAGTACTCTAGCTTAGAAAGACGCAGATATTCATTCTTCTACAATTTCATCTTTCCAATAAATTCCAAAAAAAGGATTCTGGTTAATCTATAGAACATAAAACCCTTCTCTTGTAAGATTTTTAGCATCCACGTTTGATGTAAACCACACCAAGTGGCCTCAATTTTTCGTACTTAGTTCAGGGTTTTTATAATGACCACGTGGCTGTCCAAATCTATATCTACAGGGTGTCCCGTAATTAGACCGACAAACTTCCAGTGGACATTATAGATCGTATTTTAGACAGATTCGACCCAATTCATATAATGCAAAATTGCTTCGTTAAAGAGCTAGTGCTCTTTGAAGATGA
Organism: Propylea japonica; assembly: GCA_013421045.1. NCBI lineage: Eukaryota > Metazoa > Arthropoda > Insecta > Coleoptera > Coccinellidae > Propylea > Propylea japonica. The sequence continues at coordinate 2,260,804 of CM024239.1, forward strand.
CGTCATGTCCACACATTTTGCCACATATTCGCAAAACGGAGTCACATAAAGTGCTGAAAGTTTACGCATTGGCTTATATCAAAAATACGCATCGATTAGATTGAGTGCATTTCTTTCATGTCAAGCACAATCGTATCATTGGGGGGGGGGGTGAGCTGCGACAGGTATTTTTAGTTGAAACTTTTTAACTTTCATTATTTCGCAAGATTCACATCATATTCATTAACTCTGATATTTCTTCTTGAAAAAAATGCTCTTGTATAATAACGCCCAGATGCACCATTTTACATTGAGTAATGAGTAGTGAAAAGAGAGAAAATTTCAAATCTATTTTTTCAGAAATGGTGCATCTGGGCGTTATTATACAAGAGCATCTTTTTTCAAGAAAAAACATCCCCTCCAAATGATACGATTGTGCTTGACATGAAAGAAATGCACTCAATCTAATCGATGCGTATTTTTTATCTTAGCCAATGTGTAAACTTTCAGCACTATTGTGACTCCGTTTTGCGAATATGTGGCAAAAAGTGTGGGCAGGACGTCATCTTCAAAGGGCACTAGCTCCTTAACGAAGCAATTTTGCATTATATGATTTGGGTCGAATCTGTCTAAAATATTATTTTTAATGTCCACTAGAAGTTTGTCGGTCTAATTACGGGACACCCTGTATATCACATTTGCGGTAGCCTCTTCCTAAGTTCAACTGAACGCATTTTTCCAATAACGATGATTTCTACGATCTGGTAAGAACCCATAATTGATATTGATGCCTCTTTACATTCCACATGTCCATCTCCACACTCTGAGGTAAAAAAGATGACAATACACATAGCAGTAACGGAAATTGGTCGTACCCAATACGTGTACGTTAGGATCTCACGCACCACATCATCCAAAACGTGATGAATTTCTCGAATCTCCTACCTGGCTATTAACCATTGCAGAGCACCACTTAAAAAATCCATCTTAACGGTTCGAAACTAGCACGTATTACCATTTAATCATAGATCTATCTCCCAGCCAGATACGAGGCGTTAAAAGACGCGTCGCATTCAAATTCAACAAAGCCATGTGTGGCGCCGATCACCCAGTAAACGATCCCGTGTATCTACGGGATGTAGATAAGATGCAAATCTGTCACACATGTCTCCCTACGGCGCTGATCTCAAAGTCAAATGATGACAGAGATCGGGCAAATAATCTTCGTGGTCTATTACGACACTGCAATCTTCGCATTTTTGAGGCTTACGCGTTTGTATTTATTAGAAAGTCTGGGGACTGTCGTGGAGGAATTATGAAAATTGGTGCTGGGTGGGTTTCGTAAGATATCACCTTCAGGTGAACGGTCTAGATCTGATTGCTGAGTTTCTAGTTTGTTGATACAGTTTCCTGATGTTTAATTTTGCTGGATAATCATTTTGAGCCCTGACATCCTCTTAGAAAGTAAACTGTTGAATATTCGATTGATTTGAAGATCATGCAAGGATGGAGGTAGAATGTCACCATTCTCTTAATGAAATCGCTAATTGGCTTTAAGATTATAGTCCAAAATGTATTAACGTCTTCATACAGCATTTCATAACACGGTATCCTGTAAGGAGGAGTTTCTGGAGAAGGAGAAAACCGAGAAGGAAATCTCCCAAAGATGGATCATTCCACTAAGTTCCTTCGGAACTTTGAAACAGCAAGATAAAAAAGATATCTGGATTTCTTGGTAAGAAACAATTACACTTCCTCACAGACTTTCTTACAGGACATTGTCGCCTCAGGAAGCACCTGTTGAGGATGGGATTATCGGACCCTGACGAGTGTAGGTTCTGTGGGGAGGAGGAAGAAACCCCCGGTTATCTAGTCACGAAACGTTTTGGCATTGCGAGGAATGTATCTCGAGAACCATAAGGGTTAGAGAAAAAATGTTCAACTTCCCTTTGAAAAACGCAAACTTGGATGGGAAACTTGTAAGAGTGGGGAGCTAGCCTCGTTGAAGCCTTCTCAGATATTGGATTTCATCAGATCTCTGGAATTGGAAGGCGAGCTGTGAAGGGTGTGGTCAGAACAGCTCTGTAAGGGGGCACAATAGACCTTGAGGTCGCAGAGAACTGAAACCACTTTTTAAACTAGTGGAGCAGTTTTTCTTAGTGTAACTACGATGGAAATCTTGCAAGGAAAGAGTCTTCAGGTCCTTTATAGGGCAAGGACTATTTGTAGCCTAAGGAAGAATATCTATAGACAAGTATACTAGAGGAAGGAGGAATCAGAAACAGGGTAATCCTAGACTGGAGCACTCCTAAATTCCTACGAAATTTTAATGCTGAGAAATCAGGAAGGCTGCACATTCTCCCAGGGTCTTGCCCAGGGGGTCTTGTGAGTCTAGGGCTTGCAGACACATTCTGTGGAGGACGAAACTACAGAAGACCTCTCCATAAGGGGAGATATTTCATCCATGAACCCGTGTAAGTTGCTGTGGAGAATAAAAACTACGGAACTTGGTGGCTAGCTGTAGGGAGTTACCCCAAATTAAATACATGAGAGCAATAGACCTAAAGGTTGCAGAGCACGATTTACTCGTTCGAATATGATCAAATCAGGAAACTTCAAGAAGACAGGTAAAGAAACCAGTTATTTATTTTTTAATTAAAAAGCTTATTTGGAGAATTAAGATCACGTCAACAGGTTCGGTCGGAGTTTCTTTTCTTCTGGTGTTTTCCAAAAGTATAAACGAAGATTCTATAGATTATAAGAATGCCTCAGCATCAGTGGGAATGCGACAATTGTTGAGCCATAATTATATTTGATTGGAAGAATGCCATCAATTATTTCTGATGAAATAAAGACGGCAAACGACACAATAAAACTCCCAAGTAGTTACTTGAACGAAATGAAAAGAAAAACATTCCGATTATGCCTCTAGAACGATCCAGCTTTTTTTGCACTTTTTATCTCTAGATTCGTTTTGGTTAATAGTCGAGGATTCAGGACAATTGGAAGATAATTAATCCGCATCTTGGTACTGCAAACAATTAAGACACTTGGAATACCCAGTAAACCGAACATATGTATTACCAGACATGAGCAAATTGCTATGATCTCATTTGCCGTCATTAGCAATTGCAGTAATCAAGTCGCTGGACCGTGGATGATGGATGACCGACAATGTAGAATTTTCATTGTCAATTTGATTCATTCAATTAGGCCTGCAATTATTGATTTATAGCCGCCTGGGGCCGCCTAAAATTGCAGATAAAATAGACTGCCGTTTCGAAAAAATACGGATCAATCAATCTACTACTGTCGGCAAGATTAGAATAGATATGAGGCTGACCCAGAATAATGTCATGGAGAAATAATTGTTATGAATCGGTTGACTGATTAAATAGTTACACATATACTTCAAGATTATTTTTCCGAAGTTTAGCACAATTTGTAGGTAATAATTGAATAGTCCTGTCTTAAGATGCACCCGTGCTGACAAAATGTGTAGGTTCTCCTATCACAAAAAAAACTAAGAAAAAAAGACCAGTAATGGGGGCGGCATAGTTGGGTATCTCCAGTCGATAAGCTGAACCTTATACAGGCTGTTTCTGATTTGATGAAGAAGATTTAAGGGTGTGTTTCTCCAGATCATTTTATGAGAAAAAAATCTACATAAATCAAGGTCCGAAAAAGCATTGTTTCCTAGATACAGGGTGTTGAAATTTTACTCAAAAACTGACTAAAAAAAGTGGAAAGCCACTGAGATATTTTAAACTAACAATTATTATTTTATATTATATTATAACAAGTATTTGTCGATGCTTTAACATATAATGTAATAGAGAAGCTACGTTAGAATGTTTGATTTTTTTACATAAAAGGGACGGCCCACACCGAAAAAGGCAGGCGTACTTTTTTGTCACAAATTTAACAAAGAATGCAAAAATAAGTGTTAATATGAAATATCTCAGTGGCGTACCACCTTTTTTAGTATGTTTTCAAGTAAAACTCAATCAACCTGGATCTTGGAAAAATGGATTTCCTAACCTATATTTATAGGAACCTTTTCCATGAAATGATCTCTAACGGTAGCTTTTCGATTTCGAATCTACTCCAGCCGCAAAGAATCTTTCCACCTTGAGAAACGAACGGAATATGAAACGAAAAGTAACATGGGTACTAGAATAGATAGTAGTAGAGAGTTTTCCAATAAGAGGTGTTATTTTGAATGGACCGCTATTTCGGTAGATGTCACGTTTGAAGCTGATTTTTTTTGACATTTGACAAGTAGAAACTACGCCATTAATGAAAATGGAACGATAAACGATTCAAGAACGAATTGAAATTAATAAAATTCACCATAAAATGTTGAAAATTTGGCAAAGACGGTTCGTAGAACTCGAACACTATCGGGTCATCGTGAAGCACCTTGTCGGACCGCAATAAAGAAATTGGTGGAAAAATTCGAGCTGTTGGAACATGCTAGTGTTGTGAAGAATAAAACCTGTGCACGTCGCTCAAAAACAGCCCAGAATATTGCTGCTGTAGCCGAAAGTGTTGAAGCGACAGTTACGGTGAATGGATTGCGCTATCTAGACATGATTAATGATTTGTTATGGCCGAAATTGGATAGTATTGATCTGGATAAAGTTTACTTTCAACAAGACGGCGCTACGTGCCACACAAGCAACGAAACCATTGAGGACCGTCTTATCTCTCGAAGGGGTGATCACAATTGGCCACCGAGATCTTATGATTTAAAACCTTGCTACTTCTTCCTTTGGGGCCACGTGAAATAGAAGGTCTACGCCAATAGCCCAGCGTCGATTCAAGACCTCAAAGATGGAATTCGTGAGGCTATCGAGGACATAGGGCAGCCACTTTTCGATTTGGTTATGGAAAATTTCATTAAAAGGATATGGTACTGTAAGCGTGGTCCTAGTAGTCATTTGCCTGATGTCATTTTCCACTATTAACGGCATAGCCTCTTCTTTATAATGAAATAAGCATCCGATCATTTCTATTGAAAAATGGCGTTTTTCTTCGAATATCAAAAAACACCTTTTATTGGAGAACTCTTTATATAAGGTATGAAGACATGCTTATGTTATTTCGTATGATTCATGACAGTCTTTCCCATTTCAAGGAAAACAAAAACAAATCAAAGCCAAATCCACCGGATGTCACCGAAAGTCTAAGATAAAAAACAATAGCTGAATCAATTCGAATCACCATCCAGATGGCAGCCGCGTAGAAATACATTTCAATTATACCTTTTCACCGATGGCGTTGTCACTTATATAAATGCATGAGATGACGTGCTGCTTACAAATGAAGGCATTTAGCCGGTGCGACGGCGGTTTCAGAGCCTTTTTAATTAGTGGAATGCACCAGCGTATAGGAGCGGCTATTTTGCAATGACTGATTGTCCCAGTTTTGGCTTAGCGTTAGATCTCTAATAATCATCTTTTAGCCGGAGCTTCGTTGCACAACGAATTATGAACAATTTTTAATGGACGAAGTGAGGCCAATCCCGGTGGTATTAGGAATATCCTCTCTAATATGGGGATGAGCGTGATATCCTAGGAGGATAGTTGAAATGGTTAATTAACTAGTTTTCGCGTTGTTTGGAACTTGGTTCTTGTCGAGACGAATGAAAAATGGGAATATAGTGGCTAATGAAAAAGTAAATTTCCCTATGGGCAAATCAAGCTAAGCGAGACGCCCTCTGGTGACAATCTAAGTAACCTTAAATATTGACATGATTCTTTTATTTTGCATTGTGTTGTCGTGATTGATGTTAATAATGTTTTAAATGTAATTCATTCAAATCGCTTTTGTTCAGTTCCTCAGTGTTTTTCCGGAGAAAAAAAAGAATTCCAAATCATATACATTTACATGCGTTTCCTCATGCTAGGGATAAATTTTGTGTTTGGGTAGAAGAGAAATCAAGGAGTAAAGTGACAAAGTGTTGATGGATCGACGAAAAGCCTGGCAACTGAAACTTAAAATCGGTAAACCAGTCACAGGAAATATGAAAGTTTGCTTCTTGCATTTTGTAGATGACGATTATTTTTATAGAGGTAAGTACGGATTACGCAAAACTTGTAGGTTAGATTAGATTCATGAGGGTAATCGTTTACAGATCCCAGTTCATTATAGAGGTATTTTTTGAAAAATACTGCTGTGCTTACCAGACATCTTTCTGGATTTACTACCAGAAGAGAGGAACAACCGGAATGTTCTAGTTATAGTAGTAGAACTGAGGTTGAGACAAGGAAGTCTAAACAAAGAAAAACCCACTGAAGAATGCTCTTGTGAAGAGAAAAAGTACTGTTTGAATATAATAAAATGAAGTTACTTCAACTGTTCAACAAACAAAACTGTTTTCCTTAATTTCCTCAACAGCCTTTTAACCTAATCCATCTTTCACTATGGCTGAAATAAATTGAAACAAATGATGACACCCAACGTCTTCACAAAAAATAAAAATATAATATACAAAGTAATACACTCGTTCACTATAGATTTCTGAAATTCTGATACATTGAAGAAAAATCCAAAATTTAATGAAGCAGATATACACATAAATAATACAACCAAATGCTTCCATGTCAATATTAACAGTCCTACGAATGCCCGCCTTGGCGCTGTATTCTTATTTCCAGATGCCTATTGTCTCTTGCAGGCAAAAATCTGACAAAGGCAACTTAAATCAAGCCTTTCACGAGGAAATGTACGATAAACATTGCTACAAAACACAAATATTGTTTGCTTTCTTATTTTACTATTTTATAACGTTTGCTTGTGAACATTTCATATCTGTCGCATTCCAAACACAAGTGGAGCCTCTGTAAATGAGACCATTATGATTTTAAACCTGTCAACCTCATTAAATGGTACGAAAACTGTGATCCCTAGAGATCCCAATCAACCAGTTTTCACTGTATATCCCTTGGACCTTGTTGGAAAATCGTTTCCAAACCAAACATCGACTGATTCCCGTCAATACAGCTCACCTCACAGAATGTTTAAACAGTTGTAACGACTCCCATGCATGTAGGTCATAAATTACTGTTTACCCTGGGGAGCATTCAACAGTAAATCATAAAATTACGCGAAACAACCATCGCTCGGCCACCTGCGACGAAACACATCGCAACGTTTTCTTACAGAAGCCGGTATCCACGAATACGACACAGGAAAAACTGCAAGAACGTGATGCAACGCAATAAAAGAACCGGCAACATGTCGTGAAGCCCGTGACACGTATCCAGAGTTGAAAAAATTGACAAGAAGTCTGCTCGCTTCATGCAAGAACGTATCTCCTGGATGGGGAACATAAAGACGACATGTGGGTCAGTAGCGACTCGTACGAGGAGGTCAAAGGAGCTATGCTCTGGCAAAGAGCACTCTATTTCAGTAAATGTCAAATTAAGAACTGTTAATGTTGACAAATGACTAAAATGTCAATGAGCGACCATGAAACTTAGCTTTGAAATGGTGGATATTCACAAAAGAGTTTGCGATATACGATGAGGTGGATTAAACCATATATTTTCAAGCTAATACCACTGGAAAAACTGCAAGAACGTGATGCAACGCAATAAAAGAACCGGCAACATGTCGTGAAGCCCGTGACACGTATCCAGAGTTGAAAAAATTGACAAGAAGTCTGCTCGCTTCATGCAAGAACGTATCTCCTGGATGGGGAACATAAAGACGACATGTGGGTCAGTAGCGACTCGTACGAGGAGGTCAATTAAGCTATGCTATGACAAAGAGCACTCTATTTCAGTAAATGTCAAATTAAGAACTGTAAGTGTTGTCAATGAGCAAACATTAAACTTAGCAATGCAACATGGTAAACATTTCGCTACTTCGAGATTCATGCTATGGAGAAAGGTTTTTCGTATGGAACTGGAGATCTCGTTTTCGGTACAAATAATACCTTAAACAAGATGCCATTTCGCTTTAGGTTCCAAGAAATACCTTGTATCATTCAGAGCTATCCTTGCTGATGAGTCCTAATGAGGACGAAATGGCCATCCATAGGAGCTCTGTTTGATACAACATCCTTGCATGGTTGATTTCAATCGATTAATATTATTCTCTGCTTTCACTTTATTAAACTCAGCATTGAAATTCACTACGAAAAATTATTGACATAACAATGCAAAAGCGTTTGCGATAGACGATGAGGTGGATTATACCAAATATTTTCCAGCTAATAACACTGTATTTTAAATTTCATTGAGATGTACAGAAATAACTGGCGGTTATCGATTCAAAGCCAATATGGAAGTATCGAAGAAAACTCAATGAAGCAGGCATGAACAAAAAGGTCTCTTCAATCTGGGCTCTGGTCACTCAAGAATCGAAGTAAATGAAGCGGCTAGCTAGAAAGGAAGCACAAACACTATTGTCTGGCCCAGAATCCTACTGTGGTTTAGGCAAATGCACCTATGAGAAAGAGTTTTTGGAGAATGAAGAAACTGAAAGAGAAGCACCCTGAAGAAATCCTTTGGGAATGAATCATTCCAAAAAGTTCCATCGGACTTTAAAAGTGTAAGGTTCAAAAAGTATTTGAATATCAGTAAGAATAAGTACCGCCTCCATAACTGTCTTTCTAACAGGACATACAATTAGAAGTGGCCCAACAGAAACTGACGAGTGTGGATTCTATGGAAAAGAAGAGGAAACTCCTACTCACTTAGTTACCTAAACATTGCTAGCTTGGGCAAAGAATATCCTGAACAGGAGAATTGTGGAAAAAACGTGGATCTAGCTCCTTGAAGCACTTTCAGATAATGATGGAGTTCGTTGGAGTTCGGGAACTGAAAGGGAAGCTGTAAATCAGTTTGAAAACAGTTTGGGACCTGTTCTGAACAAACCAAGGTTGATTTAAGAATCACACAAGTTACCACATTTTTTTCTAGCACACCAGTAGTTGATCACACCATGTTAGAATTTCTTAAGACTTCGGATTGTTCATCAGTGACTCTAACAGAGTTAGACCACTGTTGCAAAAGTGCTTCCCAAAAAACAAGCCTATCAGAATTGTCTCACTAAAAGATATTAATTTAGTTTGCTAAAGGGTTTTCCAAAAAGAGCTGTTATTTAGAATAGTCCGCTATTTCTGTAAATGTCACGTTTGAAGCTGTAATTTTTTGACATTTGACAAGTAGAAACTACGCCATTAATAAAATGGAACGATACACGCTTCAATAACGCATTGAAATTATTGAAATTCACTATGAAAATGGTGGAAATTTGGCAGAGACGGTTCGTAAAACATTTTTGGGTCGTCGTGAAGCATCTTGTCGGATCGCAATACAGAAATTGGTGGAAAAATTCGAACTGTTGGGACAAGTTAGTGATGTGAAGAATAAAACCCGTGCACATCGCTCAAGAACAGCCGAGAATAAGTATTGAATAAAACCCAGGTTTATCCATTCCTCGTCGTTCTTCGAAATTGGGCATTCCACAAACGTCATTAAAACCTATTTTGCATAAAGATTTGGGTCTTGAGGCTTAATTAACACAAGAACTCAAGCCGGACGATCTTTTGCGATTTCCAGACCGTGTTATCTCTCGGAAAAATCATCACAATTGGGCACCGAGATTTTGTAATTTAACATCTTGCGACTTCTTCCTGTGGGGCCACGTGAAAGAGAAGATCTACTACGCCAATAGCCCAGCGTCGATTCAAGACCTGAAAGATGAAATTCGTGAGGCAATCGAGGACATAGGCAGTCACTTTGCGATTTGGTTATGAAAAATTTCATTGAAAGGATATGGTCCTGTAAGCGTGGTCATGGTGATCATTTGCTTGATGTTATTTTCCACTATTAAAGGCATAGCTTCTTTTTTATAATGAAATAAACATCCCATCATTTATATTTAAAAATGGCATTTTTCATTTTTTTGAATATCGAAATAATACAACTTATTGGAAAACCCTTTACCATTCGGAATATATTGCAAAAAAGATCGCTTTCGGTCAACAACACTAGATACTTCAAGTTTTCTGCATCTTTCCAAAGACCACGAGTCGTCAATGCAAATACAGGGGATAATAAGTAACAAAATCAAGTCAGCGGCGACCACGGACGTTGATGCATCTACGTCACGTGTGACTCCGGGAGATCCGATCTATGGCGCTGTCAAGAGTCGGTAGGACTTGGCCGATTTGTCAGCGCCGAAAGGGCACCCCGGCTAGAGTGACAAATGGACCGGTCGCGCACTCTGAGCAGGCCGCGTTCATTTCGCGTTGGAACGCACTTAATAGTCTTCGTCGAGTTAATAGTCAATTAGATGTTGAGGACTTCCAGATAAGTGCTGAATTAATGACATTTGTGTATTTGCTGTCTCGTTGGAAGGTTGCGTGCTTCCAAAGTTTGACATTCGATAGACGGGCGCCGGAGTTGTCTCCATTTTGCTGATATATTCGAATGTACATAGGTTTTTTTGTGGGTGCTACTGACACAGCATTGTCTAAACTGTCCTCATACTGAACCTAGCAATCTCCACAGCTTCAAAGCGGTGTCAGACTAGGATTCTGTCGAAGCAAGCCAGAGGTCTTCATATCACTAGGTCCTGGCCACCATAAATCCGTATACCAGAAAGGTTAATTCGCTATTGAAAATCTAAATGTCCACGAAAAAAGATTTTGTGGCGGTAAAGCAGGCATGACTATACTCTGTTCAAATGTAAGAAGGAGCAATAACAACAAGTTTGGCGCATCTGTAGAAGGGCCTTCGGATAGGTACTTTCCGTCCAGAGTCGAATCGAGCAGATTTCATACAATCTTTCAGTTTTAACTGAATATTATTATACGAATGCAATTCTTACAGCACATCTAAGTGAAATATATCCATGCTCTGATTTATTCCTTATCGAATTTATTCCATTTGGAGGTTCAACACTGTATACACTTCTTCAAAAGATTTTCTCTATCCAGTACCATCCACAGTCCGTTCCGAGTATGATCCTGGCAGTCTTTTAGGGCGGTCGAAGGGAGCGTTTTTATGACAGTTTGACCAAAACGAGCTTTATTGTGTGCAAACCAGACGATTCTGTTTGTTTACAAAGCTCCTTCTCATATTTGGACGGACTATAGTTTCTGTTTCAAAAACACTTAATACTGTTTTGAACAAAGAAGGGTTGATCTAAGAATCACACTAGTCTTGTGCAGATTAGCATTACATTTCTTCTAGAGCACCAGTAGTAATTCTGCCCTCCTCCTCCCTACAGAATCTACACTCGTCAGTTTCTGTTAAGCCAATTGTCATCATATACTTCCTAAGGCGACAATGTCCTGTTAGAAAGCCACTGAGGAGGCGTAACTCATTCTTGTAGAGATCCAAATACTTTTTGGACCTTGTAGTTCCGAAAGAATTTTTTGGAATGATTCATTCCCGCAAGATTCCTCCAGAGTGCTTCTCTTTCAAATTCTCCCTTATCTGTCGATAGCGCAATCCATTCACCGTAATTGTTGCTCCAGCCTCATTTTTGAGAGAGTAAAGTCCAATGACTCCGCCGGACCATAAACCGCACCAAACAGTCACACGTTGAGGATAGAGAGGCTTTTCAACAATAACTTTCGGGTTTTCCGAGCCCCAGATGCGACAATTTTGCTTGTTGACGAAGCCACTGAGGTGAAACTAGGCTCCATCACTCATCATCATTTTCATGCATTCCAACGACCCAATCAGCAAAGACACGACGTTGTTGACGATCGGGCGGTTTGAGTTCTTGTGTTAACTGAACTTTATGAGCCTCAAGACCCCAATCTTTATGCAAAATACGGTGTAATGACGTTTGTGGAATGCCTTATTCCAAAGAATGACGAGGAGTGGACAAACCTGGGTTTGTTTTGGCTACAGCAGCGATATTCTCGGCTGTTCTTAAGCGACGTGCACGGGTTTTATTCTTCACATCACTAACTTCTCCCAACAGCTCGCATTTTTCCACCAATTTCTTTATTGCGGTCCGACAGGGTACTTCACGACGACCCAAAAATGTTCGAGTTTTACGAACCGTCTCTGCCAAATTTTTACCATTTTTACAGTGAATTTCAATAATTTCAATGCGTTCTTGAAGCGTGTATCGTTCCATTTTTATTAATGGCGTAGTTTCTACTTGTCAAATGTCAAAAAATGACAGCTTCAAACGTGATATCTACCGAAATAGCAAGTTATTCGAAATAACACGTCTTATTGGAAAACCCTTTAGCTTTGAGACATTGTGGTGACAGATGCCAAATCTAGATTCCTCAACGAACCTTTCTGAAATCGAATCTCGAGTCGTGCACTACAGCAGGTTCCCTATATTACCGACCGAGCGAAGACAAGGTCCCCGCCGGTATAGCAAATTTCTCACTGAATTCGTACCCGGCGGAAATAAGTACCGGCAATGAACCGTCGTCTGAGAACCCATAAATATCACGTTACATCCGCATCACTCTGTGTTACGAACCCGTGAATGGGTATCGTTATGGTTAGTCGCGAAAACGATTTTCGGTAATCCGAATCCCAAGGTTACTTGATAGACGAGACGTTAGCCGTACACCCCACCCAAAATGGCGTAGGAGTTTTATGAGTACGGTTCGACAACTCGAGAACTGCTCAACATGATTTCCTTCGCGAATAATTGCATAGAACTGTACAGGCTCGGCCTAATTGATGATCTCTGAACTACAACTTTTTAACCCTAAAGCCCGGTTCACGTTGGTAGTGTAAATGTAGAAGTAAATGGAAGAGTAATTACTATTACCCTACTAGCATAATGTAAACAGATTGTGGTTGTGACAAAGTGCTTCTTCCTGGTCTCCTGCTTTTGTGATTCGGCCAATTTTCAGTTCGATCTACTCTCTCAAATTACTAGCAATGTGAATACAGATTTTCTACTGAAATGACTTGAGTAGAGTATCCTAGTGAACTCTACTATTTACTTTACCAATGTAAACTGGGATCAAAACCCGATACACATTGATAGAGAAAATGGTAGAGTTAGATGGTACAGTACCTACTATTCCACCATTAGAGTGAATATCTAGTTTACCGCCCAGTTACCGATTTTCAAAATATTTGGCATATTGTTTCGTTATGATGTTGTGAAGTCACAGTTTCAATTTGAGCAGCGGCAAATTAATTGTTCCCGAGAAAATCGAAAAAGAAACAAGTTATTCGTCTTAATACGAGGCAGACCTTCGTTTTTTCAGTGAAAAATAAGTGTTTTGGGGTAATACTCCAATCTTATGAATACTTGGCCCTGTTCCTACCTCAGCTAACCTAACCTAACCTAAACTAATGAGTTGGCTTGAGTTAGGTTAGGTTAGCTAAGATAGGAGCAGCAACAACTCTAATAAATACTTGGCACTGTTTCTATCTTAGCTAACCTATCCTAGCCTAAGCTTATTAACTAAGGCTAGGTTAGCTAACCTATTGGTAAGGTTAGGTTAGGTTTACTAAGATAGGAACAGTGCCAAGTATTCATAAAAGTGGAAGTCACCCAAAAGCAATTATTTTTAAATATAAAGATCTGGCTCTAAATAAGAGAAGTGGCACTTGAATAATGAACGATTTATAGAAAGTCTTATTCGATTTTCTCGGGAAAAGAAGCCATTCGTCTTAATACGAGCCAGACCTTCGTTTTTTCAGTGAAAAATAAGTGTTTTTGGGTAATACTCCAATCTTATGAATACTTGGCCCTGTTCCTACCTTAGCTAACCTAACCTAACCTAAACTAATAGGTTGGCTTGAGTTAAGTTAGGTTAGCTAAGATAGGAGCAGCAACAACTCTAATAAATACTTGGCACTGTTTCTATCTTAGCTAACCTAACCTAGCCTAAGCTTATTAGCTAAGGCTAGGTAGCTAACTATTGGTTAAGTTAGGTTAGCTAAGATAGGAACAGTGCCATAAAAGTGGAAGACACCCAAAAAATACTTATTTTTAAATATAAAGATCTGGCTCAAAATAAGAGAAGTGGCACTTGAATATTGAACGATTCATAGAAAGTCTTTCGATTTTCACGGGAAAAGAAGCCATTCGTCTTAAAAGGAACCAGACCTTCGTTTTTTCAGTGAAAAATAAGTGTTTTTGGGTAATACTCATACCCATTACTTATAAATACTTGGCCCTGTTCCTACCTTAGCTAACCTAACCCAACCTAAACTAATAGGTTGGCTAGAGTTAGGTTAGGTTAGCTAGAATAGGAACAGTGCCAAGTATTCATAAAAGTGGAAGTCACCCAAAAACACTTATTTTTAAATATAAAGATCTGGCTCTAAATAAGAGAAGTGGCACTTGAATAATGAACGATTTATAGAAAGTCTTTTTCGATTTTCTCGGGAAATATTGATTTGCCGGTGCTCAAATTGAAACTGTGACATAACGAAAGAATATGCCGAATATTTTGAAAATCGGTAACTGGGCGGTAAACTAGATATTACGAGTAAGGCTTGAAGCTCGATTAACATTGGTTGAGTAAATGGATAGAGTTTTCATTTCAAATAAGCAGTAGGTGTTCTTCCAAATTAATGAACATTTACGATCTTCCAAAGAAGATCAACAGAAAACATTCAAATATCAACGAACACGACCAAAATTAATCATTATCTCCTCATGCACAGTAAAACTATTTAACATTTCCGTTGACTAGTTCAATATACGAACCGCTGTTCGTTCCTTATCTCCGATAAAGATATCATTTCCTCTAGTAATTAACATTTGCGTCTCAGCTTCCTACGATAGAGCTTTTATCGCGTTCTCCATATGCTCAAAGCGTTTACTTTTCATTACAAATTGTGCGTCTTAATTGAGAGATACGCTGACGGCGCCAAACTGAGAAAAGGAAATATTTAGCTGCGGGTCCTTACTCCACCAGTAATAACATTAATTACGAGGCGCCAGTATAGTTATAGCAGAGCAGTTTGAAAAACTATTCCATTCGATCAAAGAAGTCTGCTTTGAGACGCTGAAGGTGTGAAATGACGGAACTCGAATTAAGATAAACAAACAAAACAATAAGTATAGACGAGATACATAACCAAGATTGACTTGGTCCAAAATTGCTTTTCCAAAAAGAATGAATTATCCTGGAGTATATTTCAGGGAATAGCTTCGAATTTCCACATCTTCGGAATGAAAATTTGATGAATAGCAACAAAGCAAATATATTCATAATTGACAGTGTCAAACGCAAAATGTTACTTATGTAGATGGACGAAAACGAATTCGATATTTAAAGGGTTTTCCAATAAGAGGTGTTATTTTGAATAGCCCGCTATTTCGTTCACGTTCACGTTTGAAGCTGTCATTTTTCGACTTTTGACAAGTATAAACTACGCCATTAAAAAAAATGGAATGATACACGCTTCAGAAACGCATTAAATTCATAAAATGTTGGATTGTGTGAAATTTGACAGAGACGGTTCGTGAAACTCGAACATTTTTGGTTCGTCGTGAAGCACCTTGTCGGACCGCAATAAAAAATTTGGTGAAAAATTCGAGCTGTTGGGACAAGTTAGAAATGTGAAGAATAAAACCCGTGCACGTCGCTTAAGAACAGCCGAGAATATTGCTGCTCTAGCCGAAAATGTTGAAGAAAACCCAGGTTTGTCCATTCCTCGTCGTTCTTTGGCATTAGGCATTTCACAAACGTCATTACACCGTATATTGCATAAAGATTTTTGTCTTGAGGCTTATAAGTTAACACAAGTTAACACGCAACGAAACCATTGATCTTTTGCGGGAAAAGTTTCCGGACCGTGTTATCTCTCGAAGAGGTGATCACAATTGGCCACAGAGATCTTGTGATTTAACACCTTGCCACTTCTTCCTTTGGGGCCACGTGAAAGAGAAGGACTACGCCAATAGCCAAGCGTCGATTCAAGAACCTCAAAGATGGAATTCGTGAGGTTATCGAGGACATAGGGCAGAAACTTTGCGATTTGGTTATGGAAAATTCATTAAATGGTCCTGTAAGTGTGGTCGTGGTGGTCATTTGCCTGATGTTATTTTCCATTATTAACGGCATAGCTTCTTCTCTATAATGAAATAAACATTCGATCATTTATATTGAAAAATTGCATTTTTCTTTGAATATCAAAATAACACCTCTTATTGAAAAACCCCTTACAAAGTGCCACTGTCAAAAGAATAGTGACAATCTACAATCCGCTTCGAAATCATCCAGTATAAACATCATTTGAATTTCATTCACGTAGTTAAAATGTTAACATTCCTAGGAATACATCATTCGATCACTGCAAGCGTAACGCACGCATGTTATGAGATAATTAAAAAATTGCTCTTAACAATAGGGATGTTGTTCTTGAGGAAATTATAGAAATGGAAAACGAGCAAATGAGATTAATACAATTAAAAGTGATGCACTGGTTTCATTTCATTTCTCCTCAGAAAATGATGATAGCAATTTGATACATTGAAAGGTATTAATCTTGTCGATGCTCTCTGGCTTAGAACTCAATAATTCATTGTAATAAAACCTTGATGTTTTCTAAAGCAAATGCTTCAACATGATTCAACTTCTAAGGGAAAATATGACTGGTAGAGGTTGATTAACGAAATATGAAGTATCAGTATCCAAAAATGATCTAGTCCATTAACAATTTTAACGCGCGAGTGCATTTCTTGATTGGAAGACATTTTTACTTTGCATTGGAGATTCATTCGACATAATTTAAATTTCTATATAGAGTTACTCTTATTGCTACTGAATACTTTATGTTCGGTTGCCCATGACAATTATAAGTCAAAATAGGAGAAATCATGCTTTGAAAAGGGTAATTATTGATTAATTCCGTGTGCGTTAAAGTGAGCTTTCATTTTGAGGTCGACGGATCAATTTTTCACCCAAGTAAACATCAATATTGTAAGAAATGCAATAATTTGTTTTTTTATCAGGTCTAACGCTTACTTTCTTACATACATACTTCGTCCAAGTTTTGGGATGCAATTCATCTTCATAGAAAAACTCACCTGAAAAGAGAAAAAATAAATATTAATGAAATTGTTCGTTACAAAAGTATTAAGAAGTAGTGTCCACACATTATTTTTTCAAGTGAATAATTGGATAGGTATAGTCCGTTCACGAAAGTTTGAGAGCATAGTAGGCGTTTGTTCATTTATCTGAAGTTGGCAGTATTTGCTGTCATAACGTAAAATAAAGTCAACGTTGCCGAATGTACCCGGCCTCGTCCGACGAGCTTGCGAGTTATCAGAGAACTCTATGCAATCCTAGCTTTCTATTTACCTGAATAATTTCCGAAATCACTTCAGTTGGAAGTGAAGTGATTTTGACAAATAGAACATGCCTTTTTCGCATGACAATCAATAAAACGATAAGGTTTGAAATCGGAATACCATCGACGATAGTTCGGAAGGAAATTCTAAAAGTAATATGAATTATTCATTACTAGGAATGAAAAACGAAGATAATAATTCACTTTCTGTTATGTTTAAAAGTAAATAGTGAACTTTCACCAAAATGTTAGGTTATGTTATTGTTATGATGAACTGAAGTGATTGTGGAAATTGAACTGATTTTGTCAGAAAGCAACATCAGTTGGAAGTGATGCGCATCAGTTCAAAATCACAACATTGTCAAATAGAACGCGCATCAACTGATTTTACATCAGTTTGGAAGTGATGCGGCTTCAAATAGAAAGGGCCTAATATTGACAACATTGCGTATCAATCTGACAAAAAATAAACAACATAACCTAAAGTTTTGATATACACTGTGGAATATGCCAATTTTCATGGGCAACCGACGGCCCAAACTTTCGTGAACGGACTATATTTATCTAACACTTCCCTTAATGCTGTCACATGAAAAAATCCTATATTTAACATACTAGAGTTGACCATTCCGACTCAAATACCACATGTCAGCAAATTTTTCTTTCCAAATCCAAAAATTGAGCCCGGCAATATCCAATTTCTTATCAAAACACAAAACGAAACGAGAAAGACACGAAATCGAATTACAAAAGTCCATTCCATCTTCAATCCAGAAGAATGGACGTATATCATATTCGGGGGGCCCTGTAGAGTCGACCCACAGGCAACCGTCAGTATGTCAAAACTCCAAAACGGTAAAATGAGTTTGGGAACGAAATATAAATCGAAAAGCAAAGCAGGTAGAGAAAAGGAGAAGGTTGTCGGCCCAAGGTCATCGAACAATGGTACTCTCGCCAGTGGAAGTCGTCCCCACATTGCATATTCTGGTACTGCTGGTTGATTTACTCTTTTAGAAGGCCCGTTCGAGAAACGTAAGTTCATTAATGAGACGATTCTGGGAACACAGGAATTTTTGTTCAACTTCGCGAGAGACATTCTTCGAAAAGGTCGCTCGCAGATGTTAATGCTTGTGACTTCGATTCTGATTGTGTAGCCTTTGAATCTGAGGATAGATTATTCGATTGTTTGTTTTGGGTACTTTCATAGATAGGATAGAATTGAGTTGCCATCATTGAAATAAACGTGGTATCAGAGTCGCCATATTTCTACCACCTCACGTCAAATTTGAAAATCGTTGAATTTTCTGGAGGAATGGTGATTCTTGCGCCTTTTTCTAGTTAAATTGTGATTTTTTCTGCTTAATAATATACAATAAAATGGTATCGTATGCTGTAAGGCTTTCTTCAAGCAGAGAAGAGACAGATAAGAAGAAAATTAGAGGAAAACATATCACAGGTAGGGATGAGTACTGAACAGATCTGCATTCGAAATTTTTGCAAGTCTGTCTTGGTAATCTGATATCTTTTTATATGTGTATATTATCGCCTGAAGAAAAATTGTTTATTTGATATTCAATTGACCTTATTTGAACAGGTTGCCTAAAGACCCAACACGTCGTATTTTTTTGGGTGAAATTTGTGAACAGAAAAAAATGGCAACTTAATTCAACCCTGAACTTTCCGCCATATTGGTCCCCGACTTAGCCCCGCCCAGTGGTACTATTTTTCCTTACTCAATTGTATGTCATAGCGTTTCCTCTCTCGATGGGTACTTCACACTTTCGACTGTATATGGTCATTTTTTTCAATATTAAAATCTAGGGTTTAATATCGAATAATTGATTTCTAATCAAATTTTGAAAATATGCTTCATTCACTCATAATTTCAAAGGTCGAGCAAAGATGACGTACGAGCAAGCATAATTTGTGCAGATGGCGATTCACTACAGAGTGGCCAGTAAACTGTGATTGAATATTCAACCAATGAAATTGATGCTAACGCGTTCTTCATACTCAACCGCCAATATAGATGGTTTGAATTCGCTAGCTTATTTCGGTGGTTTCTATATTTTGTGCTCGAAAACCTGACCAATGGTGGTATTCTGCTTTTCATCACTAAGTTACGGCACTGTAGCGTACGATTGATTTGTAACTGGCCGACTTACAGATTCGTAAATAATGCAATTCTGGAATGGTTCCTGTAACATTCCTACTTACAGTGTCACTTTTGAACTACTCATCGAAAAACATAACCTTCAATCGCAAAATTTGATCATGGAGCTTTATGTATTATGACTGAATGGTTTTGATTTGAATTTGAAAATAAATTTATCTTAATGTAGTTTGCGTTTGTTTCTTTCATCTAATAAATTGAAAACAGGAAAGAAAAAAAATCTTGGTTAAAATTGCTGTGGAGCATTTATTAAGTTTAAGGTACACTGGTTCTTCAATCTGAACATGTTCACAAACTGGGCATTCGGCATTTCTTCAATCTGAACATCCGGCATTTCAAAGGGATCCATTTGAACGCAACTTTTTTCTTCCAATTCTCATAACTACTCTACTTTAAAAAAGAGTGATTTTCAGGTCATGTATATTATTGAACTATGTTTTACCTGTTATGATTTTCTTCCGATAACAATCCAATAAACAAAGCCATATTATTTTTATTCATCATGAATTTCTTATATTAAAACGTTGGTCCTAAAATAAACAAACCATTCAACGTAACCTCACAATATGTCATTCGATAATGCTTCCGATCACCCGTCGAATACTCGTAAATATTTAACGATTTCTGTAAGCTACAGATCCCTTAAAGAGGTCCAGAATGCAATTTTCCTGTAAGCTTATGAAAAGTTACAGATTGACTAACAGATGAAAGCAGAATACCACCATTAGTAACAGAAAACGGATAGTTGCTTATTTTCTGAAATATTTTTTCTGGCAATCTCTGGAAAGACCCAATGAGACTTCTAAAGGAGAAGTGTAAGGTATGAGACAAACTTTTATTCAACTTGAATCATTAATTCAAGACAGGCTCAGAACAAAACGTGATGATTAAACTCAGTTCGATGAAAGAAAAATGATTGACGCAATTTACAGTAGGCTGATACTCGATGATTTAACTGACAGCTATTACCTAGCAGTTGTCGCTTTTGAATTATCCGGAGAAAAGTCTTTGAATTTTCATCATCCACAACTTTGAGGAATGATATCAAGAATGAATAACGATGTACCCAAATTGCAATTAGAAAAAACTACGTCAGATATAAAACCCAAACTGAATGGAACCAGAAAAAGTGAGTGATAAATCTTGATGACTTTTTACAGTGAAACCGTTTAGACAATTTACTATGAGTATTATTCTGTTTTATAACTTTCTGTTCATTCAGCTAAACAAGAACTCATACCAGAAGGAATAGAAAAGAGAAGACGCAGTTCAAACTTCCATTTTCAAGAAATACAGGACTTACTGTCGTTGATTGATTCTGAAAAATCGATAATCGGTAAGATATCTAATGAAACTTCGGTGATATTCACATTGATCGGAAAAATCAAAGATTATATAGTATAAAGATCGGAAACGACACGACTATAGTTTATGAGCGCCATCTCTGGGTCAAATGTGAACTAATGTCACTATAGAAGGGTTAAAATTCTGGTTCTATGATTATAAGTTTCGAAATCAATATACATGGGAAATGTCATTGATATAAAAAAGTGCCAATCAATTCGTTTGCACAAATATTATTTCACTTCGAACGGCTTTTGCCGTTAGTGTCGTCTCGAAAAAATTAGAAAAAAGATTAGTTTGTACCCTTCAGTAATGCAGATTACGAACGAGATAGTGAAACTGGATGATCAACTGGTGTTTTATGAATGTATGCAGGTAAAGCTACATATATCTTGGCTTGATTAACGTCAAACATCTGTTGCTATTTCCACGATACAGGCAGAAATAGCGGCTGATGTGAAGCTGCACGGAAAATGAAATGGTTAAAGTGACTATTCAGGAAAAGTTTTCCGTCAATTCGAACAGTGATGATAGACAACGAAGCTGCAATTGAACTGAGCCAGAAACTGGAAATCCACAGACGCACTAAGTATATTCATATTCAATCCATGTATAAATCTTACAATAATACCCTAATATTTCTGTAATATCTTCTATGAATGCATAATAAAAATATTACACATGAAATACTGCATTTTACTGAAAATTATGGATTTAAAATATAAAAATGAAAAATCCTGAAGGGAATACGAATTTCGCATCAATTCTTATTACAGTTTTCTTTATATGATTTCTAATCCAAATTACAGATTTTATATAAAAATTGATCTTCAGTGCCATCTCTGGGTCAAATGTGAACTAAAAAATGTAGTCGTGTTTTAGCACTAGGAATGTAGGGCCGTTTCCTATCTTTCTATACTCTATAATCTATGGGAAAAATATTATGAACTGTTTGACATTGAATGTACATTTGTTGACATGAAACTCATTGGGATGAATTTTTTCTTAAGTTTTCATTGAACTATTAGACAAGCATTCAAACATCAAAATCTTTCTCAAAACTCAATTCCTAGTATCAGATAGATAATAAATTCTGAAAGTTATCGGATAATATAATATGATGAATGAAATGAACGTTTTGAACTTTGTAAATTTCACATGTAATACCTACAAAAAGTAACCATATTTGTGTTTTGCAGAATGTAAGAGAACAGATCAATTGACCAACAGATACAAGGATAAAACATGGAAAAAGATATCCCACATCTTCAATAGAAAAAACACCACGAAAAGATCCGACAAACAATTGAGAAGTAAATGGGAAACTCTGAAGAAAATAGCCAGAAAGGAATATTCATCAGGAAGTTTATCAGCAGTATCTCATAATGTCGTTAGAATTATGCTGTCATGCAACGGAATAGAAATGAAGTTTGATTCTGGTAAAAGAGTTCAACATAATTGTTGATTATGATTATACTAAGTATTCTGAGGCTCCATTGGTGCCTGAAAAATTTATTTACATAACAATTTACAATTAAATGTTCGCAGTTTTTCCAATCAAGATGAAAGAGGAACCAAGTTTTCATAACGATGACGAAAATATCATGAATGGTGGTTCTTGCAACGAAGAGACAAATAACCAAGAAGGTAAAAAAATTGATTGAGTAGAAGTTATTGTCATTGCAGTATTTATTTTGTCTGTTATCAGTTTTGCCGGAGATGGAAGACCAATCAAATCGACAAGAAAACGAGGTTTTCTCTAACCAGGAAAGAACAAATATGGTCAGTTGAAATATATAGCCTATTAATGAATATTATAATCTATTTTTTTATCGCAAAGTCGAACATCGTATCAACATTGGATGAGCCAGAAACTGAAATCCTGAACCAAAGGATTAACTGTCAGAAACAAGACTCATCTTGTCCTCAGCAATCTGAAGGTAGGTACTTCAATTGTTTGGATGATACCAATTCTGAATAAAATAATTTGTAGTAAGCTTTACATCGACTGCAACTCAATGCAATCTGCAAAGTTTTGAACATAACAAGAGAAAAGGTTATTGGTATACAGGTGGTAAAAATGGCGTTTCACGAAATTTCGAAAATATATTCTACTGCTCAGAAAATAGAAGAAGAAGAGAAAAACATTTGTTGGAAATGAGGATTTTGAAAGTTGAGTTGTCTATCAAGAGGAAACAATTGGAAAATCTAACCCAATGATGTGTGTACAACATATTTAAGTATTTTGTGTTTGAATTATGGATGTTGAATAGTCATTATAGTTAAAATTAATTTTAATTATTGTTTTCACTCATTTATCAAGAGAAAACAGTCAAGGCGATAAATTTGGATTCGAGTATTTGAAGCGAAATTAAATTTACTATATCGACTTTGCTAAAAGTTTTCTTGATAACTATAGTACGAGACATTTTTTTTTGCTGAGAAATTGGTGTGTAATGAACATTTTGTTCCCTAGTTTGTTCCCACCATATAGCAATTATTTAAATTATTCGTGATGCTTCATGAAAAACATTATCGTTTAATCTTCTCATTAACGAGTACTTTTATAATATTAATATTGATGATATAGATTAGATTAATGTTATACATTACATAATTAAACAAAATTAGATCCATCCTATCTTCCTTATGAATTATATTTTCGAATATCCCACGAATGCGAATACTGAAAATACAGGGTGTTTTTGAATTCATGCGAGAGATTTGAGGGGGTTATTTCGCAGATCGTTTCATGAGAAAAAGTTTCCATAATTGAAATCAGGAAATGCATTGCGTCAAAGATACAGGGTGTCAAAGTTTTACTTGAAAACTTTGTTAAAAAAATTAGTGCACAGGCGCCGATAAGAAATTTCAAACTTACAATTATATTTTCAATCTTCGTTTAATTTGTGACGAAGAATCTCTAAGGACTTTTTTATTCGTATGGGGAGCCGTTTTTATGTCTAAAAATAATACATCTTAACGCGTATTTGCCATTATTTCAACACATTATGTAGAACAGACGCTACGTTAATATGTTCCATTTTTTTACATAAAAATTGAAGAAGAGTCCTGAGCTAGTGCTTTTGAACGCTCGTTCATTGGTGAAGCAATAATGCTATTGCCTCAAAATTTCGAGAAGGACTTGAGATTCATGCTAAGTATATAAATGCAAAATCTCCACGATCGGAATTATATTCAGGAAATTATTCAAAAAATCAAATATATGAAAACAATAATAAAAAAAAATTAAATTTCATGATTCTGATGAGGCGATCCTCTTGAGATTTTGCATGAACATTCAGTAGATCAATCTTCATTCACAAAATAAATTTCACTAGAATGAGTTGTCTTGTTATGGAAATATGAAGATTCTTCTTTTCAATATTCCAATTGAATTTTCTATAGTTCTTGTATGTGGTCGCAAATTTTTTGGTCACAAATTGAACAAAGAATTCAAAAATAATAAAAGTTAGTTTAAAATATCTCAGTAGCGTACCACCTTGTATATCGTTTTAAAGGAATTTTCGAAGGTTTATTCCCATAAGGTCCACATCAGCCGCACACTCGTGCGCGACGGTAGCAAGCCCGAAGAATGGAATATTAAACATAATTTCCTATGTAAATTTGTGAAATGAACATAACGAATCTCCTAATCATTAAATCACATTATGTGTATGTTCCGGACGATACAGAAGCCACGGCTGGCGGAGTATGAATATTAAATCTCAAAACCAGTAGCCAGTCTTTGAAGATCCGTTAAGCGACTGGTTAGTCTTCGCTGGAATGCGAACTACAATGAGAGGAAGAAGGCTGTGATTATCTGCTCGATTATAAGGTGGAATTCTGGGAATGAAAGTATACACAGAATGTCCTAACTGCACCGGACCATTCAAGATTAGCCGAGAGATTAGACTTCTTTTATTGCTCCTCCAGCGAACTGTCAATTTAGAAGTTGAGATTTAATAGAGAATTGTCGGTGAAATTGCGTTTTCAATTTTCCCACTAGGACCAAAACCGTTTTTACAGTGAACATACATAGGAAAAACATCTCAACTAAATACAGTGGAATTTTCCTATAACGAAAGCGCTAAATCCGCAAAAAATTCGTTATACAGAAAATAAGTTTATCATTCAAACTTGAGCACTTTCTTTCACATATTTTCGTACAACATTCACACTAGCGTAATGGTCAGATTGAAACCAAACAGCCAGGGGTGTATTTACAACTGTTTCAGAAGGATCTCTCTGCCAGCCGTAATAATTTAGTTTAAGGTCGGTATTTATTACGCAAGTCCGTAAAAGTTTCGGAAATAACCCACATTATTATTGAGTATTTTTCATTACTTCAAGAGCGGATACTATTGCAACATATGGAGACAAAGCTGAGCGGTATATTTTTTGGAATATAAACTCATCATGTACCATGTCTCAAAAGCTAACATTACATATCTTCATATCATTTGAAATTAAACATTGAACTCATAGTCCATTAACGAAAGTTTGAGCGCATAGTAGGCGTTTGTTTATTTATCTGAAGTTGGCAGTATTTGCTGTCATAACGTAAAATAATGTCAACGTTACCGAATGTACCCGGCCTCGTCCTACGAGCTTGCGAGTTATCGGAGAATTCTATGCAATATTGACAACATTGAGTATCAATCTGACAAGAAAATATGATATGGTATGAAGAAGAGAATTCTTGAAAAATTCTTGAATATTCTGAATTCGATTATGCCAAACACTTTCCGTCATATTTCAAATGGAACTGACAAGATGAAGAAGTGCAAATATCCTTCAAACCTACATTAGAAAAATTGAGTTTTCCAAAAAATTCGCGTTACATTATCATCTGAATTCCTCACATTCCCTACGCTTTCGTTTCTTGGACTAAAGCGTTAAAAGCAAATTTAAATGTAAACGACCGCCATTAAACAAATTTTATTTCTCGCTAAAGTGATATACAACACTTTTATTATAGACGTTCGACCACGAAATCTAACTCTCCTACGAATTCCGAATAATGATTATGCTAATTGCGACTAGTTTTGGATATGTCCGAGCGTTACGAAAGGTTTTCACATTTTTTGATCACAAGTTATTTGCTATTTTCTAAGACAAACTGTTAGAATATTGTTTGTGAAGAAATTCTTCCGAAAACTTTTTTTTCTTTTTCTAATTTTTCTCATAATCGGTAATGATATTCATCACCTGGGCGACGAAATTAAGGATTATATTCATCAATTCTGGTACACAGTAACAAGAGAATTAGTATTCGTCATCGATGTAATAGTTAATTAAACCTAATAACTTCATTTAATGATCGTTAAGCTGTTAAATTAATAAAATATTGTCAAACGCGACAAATGCTCAATGATAGTTGTCTAACGGATATAATCTTTGCTTATTTATTATTCTTTACATATCTGTCAATGAAATAAAGGGTTAAGCTATTAATTATTCAGGGAATTTAGTGTGATATAACTTCTTTAAATATATATGTAATACTGAAAAGAGAGTACGAATAATGCACATAACTTTTAAAGAAATCACAATTAGTAGGTAGAGAGAAAAAATAGAAGAGTATTGAAACCACAAAAATACCAACCTGAAAAAGATTGTTCGAAACAAAAAACTAAAAAAATAATAAGTGAGTATATTATAACAAGGGTGTCAGTTCTCCTCAAGCATGTGGTAAACACCATTGGGTTTACATTGCAACAGCTTGAGCAAATAATAAAATGTTTCATTCATTTTTATTATAGATATGGTAAATATTATTTATGTGCATGATATAATAAGATATTTATACAGGTTTGGAAATTCACATCTGAAATATACGATATACAATGCATCAGACAGAGAATTTTCCCTCCAGTTGCACAGATGAATAATCTAGACAATCACTTGCTGTAACACACTGAATTCAGTTGTCTTGCTTCATTATTCTAGTCTCGTCTCTCTCTTATCGTTCAGAGGAGCGTAATGCTTTAGTATGGTAGGCAACAGTAAATACTGAATCGAGTATTACGGGCAGCCTGACAAATTAAAATTCTATACGTGCAGTGCGGGTTCCCTACCATACTGCGATAAGAGAGAGACAAGACTTGATTTTTGCAGTGAGACAGTTGAATTCATTCAGTTATCGCACTTGATTATCTCGCCTATTCATCTGTGCAACTGGAGGGAAAAATTCTCTGTCTGATGCATTGTATATCGTATGTGTTCGATGTGAATTCCAAATCGGTATATTATGGCTTTACTTGTATATTTAATCACTCGAAGGATGTTTTTCTGAAGTTCCTCTTGGGTTGTTTGTTATATTTATTTGGAATTCATTCATTTCAATGAAAACTGCATTCTCACCAAAACTGTCTATTTGAGAGAACCTATTCTGAGAAAATGAAATCACTTCATATATTTCTGAATTGAGAGCTTACGAAATACAATACAGTGGAACCCCGGTAGTACGGCCCCTGTCTAATCCGGCGCCCCCTGTAATCCGACATGGTCTATTTTATACCATACATAATGAAGTATAGTTAGTATTTCAAAGTACATATATGTACATATGTATGTATAAAGAATCTTATCATTGGATCTGTAATTTGTCGGATTACAAGGTACTCTTTTGTAAAAAAATCCGGACTATAGGGGGAGGGTCTTAGGCAGTACTCTATAATCCGACGAATTCGATAGTTCGACACTGCCCTGCAAAATGTTTGTCGGGCTACCGGGGTTCCACTGTACATGAAACAAAAAAGTCCCAAGGTGAGGTAAGTGCAAACGGGGGGTACCATACATTTTGCGTATGATACCAGAGGAAGGAAAAATCCTGTCTCGACATTTTTACACAATTGAAACTTCAAACTATTTGAATGAATACTTTCAATATTATTCACAAAATACATATAGTCCGTTCACGAAAGTTTGAGCGCATAGTAGGCGTTTGTTTATTTATCTGAAGTTGGCCAGTATTTGCTGTCAAAACGTAAAATGAAGTCAACGTTGCCGAATGTACCCGGCCTCGTCCGACGAGCTTTCGAGTTATCAGAGAACTCTATCCAACCTGACAAGAAAATAAACATCAAAACCTAAAATTTCAATAAACACAGTGGAATATGTTAAATTTCCATTGCCAACCGACGGCTCAAACTTTCGTGAACGGACTATACTTCTAATTCAAGTTCCATCACTTATTTTTCTAATCTCTGTTCTTCTAAGACCACTACATGGCCCTACTGAAGGTAATCATCCCCCATAGATTCAAACAGGGGCACTTCACCCTAAATATGCAAATCAACACCGAAATAATGATAAAAATCATTGAAAGGGCTCCTGTGTAGAACCCAGTTCAGATTTTTATCCCGAGAAATAGAATAAAGATTGCACCATTTCTATCGTATGGTGTTCAACCTTTGTCAAAACCAAATAGTCCCAATCACAACAAAGCACCCTTGATGACATGGTTGTCCCTACAACCTTTCGTCTTTCTCACGGCATTCCACCTACACACCTATGTTGTATTATTGATTTTCGCACAAAAGAATCCAAAACGTCTATTGTGAATTCATCCATCTATGGTAAGCGAGGTATAATCGCATCTACGAGCAGCTGAATTCGGGAATTTTGGAGTGGTTTCCAGTAGGTTTCGTACGAATGCAATCGACAAGTTCCACGAGTTTTAGAGGGAAACGATAATAGGTAGGGAAATAGGGGATTGGAAAAAAATTATCGAGAGAATTTGGTTTTGTTTGAATACCGGATATGGTGTACTAGCAGGTATTCTATACTGTGAGTCACATATTGAGTGAAATATCTTGTTTTGGCGTTAAATTATTCTATTTCGATAGAGAATGATTGGCAAAATGCCATTACCTTTTTTGTAGAAATTTATAATGCTGTCAACTGAATTGCAGTTATAGTCCGTTCACGAAAGTTTGAGCGCATAGTAGGCGTTTGTTTATTTATCTGAAGTTGGCAGTATTTGCTGTCATAACGTAAAATAAGGTCAACGTTGCCGAAAGTACCCGGCCTCGTCCGACGAGCTTGAAAGTTATCAGAGAACTCTATGCATCAATATTGACAACATTGCGTACCTATCAATTTTACAAGAAAATAAACAACAAAACCTAATATTTTAATATACACAGTGGAATATGCCAAATTTCCATGGCCAACCGACGGCTCAACCTTTCGTGAACGGACTATACATTGCATTGCATCTTTTGTTCTCGAGTTGAAAGGCAAAATTATGACATTCCAAAATCATCAAAGTTGAAATTGCCAAATGTCAGTTATCTCATTCTCCCATGCTTGAAAAGTTGTAGTTCAAGGATCACCAATTCTGGCCACTAGGATGAGCCCTGATCAATTAAATTACATAACAATTTTCAGCCGATAAACGGCAAACACTTAAGAATGGATGTTCGACGACCCACGTCATGAATATTCACCTCAACATCTTCCTTTTGGCACTCATAAATATCGAGAAAAGCCCAATGCACCGTTCAATTTGCGCTCTCGCAGCTGCCACGGATGCACAATCGACTTTTTAAGGAATTCCAATTTTGGAAAGCTACACTCGACCGGGATAATGGCTCCGGGTTCGAACCCGTCCGATGAATAATTCAAGAGTTTACACAGCTCCATACGCCACGTGAACACAAGTAATTCGCATTCGCCAATTAAATATAGCCGTTGTACATCCGTAAATATTTATATAAGTGCAGTTACGTTCGGGCCTTACATGAAAGGCATCAATGAGGAATGAAAACATATCGAGATAAATAAACGAGATAATGTGTTCGAAATTTAATCTGAAAGGCGACATCGCTGCGTGTAACGATGATGTTTTATACATATACAAACGAAAGAGATGGGTGCGTTGAACCAGAAACGGATCTAAATGATATTTGAAATATTCTTCCTAGAAAATCAGACTTATTCTAACTGAAGGATGTTTCAAGTTATACTTAGTGATGTAATGATGAGAAAAGTGAGTATCGAGATCGAGAAGAACTTAAACCCGATGCTATACGAAAAGGAATAATTCAACTTAGGTCATTATCTAATATCATAATATTGACTTTTAACTCGAAAACAAAAGAAGATATAGCAATGCTGTTGAAAGCATTGTAAATTTCCACAAAAGAGGTGTCTCGTTGCGCCATTCATTCTCATGTACCAAAAGGAAGATGTGAATATTCATGACGTGGGTGGTCGAACATCCATTAGTACTTAGCGTTTATCGACTCAAAATTGTTACGTAATTTAATTGATGGTGCTCTTCCTAGTATCCTAGTGGCCAGAATTGCTATCTTTGAACTACAACTTTTTAACCTTAAGAGAAAAAGAAAACTGACATTTAGGCAATTCAAACTTTGGTCATTATCAAATGTTATAATATTTACTTTTAACTCGAAATCAAAAAAGATATTGCAATCCAGTTGACAGCATTATAAATTAGAAATTATATGTTTTTTAAATTATTTTTGATTTGCCAAGCCTCCGTACTATCAAGAATGAGCTTAGCTTATACATATATTAATTATAGAGAACCACTGTGCTTCGTCGTGATTATTCTTTTTTAGTAAGAGTGTTCCAAAAATTGAATGGTGGTAGCGTTAGTACTAAGCTGTGCAAAATAGAATTATATCAAAGCAAAAACAAAATATTGCACAATTACACCCAATATGTCACTTAATTTAAATTCTTCAAAATGAATCTCGAGAGTGAAGTAAAGTGTGTAAGGTAAGCATTTCAAGCGATATGGCGCAATGCACAATTAATCCGATTACAAAATACTGCCGGGACCATAAACCGAAAATAATAGCGCGGAAAGCCGTATATCTTTATTCCAATTCCATAAATTCCTCGAGCGATGATTAGCGTTCCGAAAAAAACTGATTCTTGGCTATTAGTCAAGAATGGGTGCATGCATGTGTTCGATATACGTCAAATTTTGGACGCAGTTCAAGATATTCGTTCTGCCAAGGTATGTATCAAAAAAATTACTTTCATCGTTGCAACTTCCATAAATTCTGTTGTCTGGTACGGCTGCGAAGGTATAATTTGTCTGACCAATGTGTCTGATACGACAATGTTATGACTCAACGTTTTATTTTGAACATTTTTTGAATTGATACTGATGTTACATGGTGAAAACTTCTGAACATGTGATGTAGATGTTAATGTGTATGTTATACCGCGAAATCTTGTTTTATATCATATTTAATTCAGTTGTATGCAATAGATTAGATGGTGTCAAGATCTTTATGTGCTTGTATTTTCTGCGACGAAAATTTTTGTCTTAGCGGATCTGGATATTCACTTTTCATATTCGTGCCTGGTTGTAAGTATCAACATGATTTTTTGTAGCATAGTATTGAAATATTCATAGAACTGATCCAACACTGAATATAGAAGCATTCTAGTTGAAAATTTGCAGTTTTCTGTTGACGTTTGATCTTCATACAAACGAAGAGATAACTCGCTTCAATTAACCACTCATCAAAGATCCAATTGGTTAACAGAAGATGAACAAAACATGCCCATTCCTAATTTCGTTTCGATTTATTTCAATCAAGGGTTGCGTCGTCATGCAGATGCTCATAAATAATTATTATCAAGCATTGACTCTTGAACCATTGTTGAGTACGAAGCAGTCTTAAGTTGAGGGAACTGATACATCTCGCCTTGGGGAACTGAAAATCAGCGTGTATAAAACGTGCATTATCATCGTCGAAGCTATTCTTGGAATGCCAAGTCTTAACCGCGACGTGACTTGGCAATATTCTTCGGTTTACCAATGGTAGACTGAGATGCTTGATGGAAACTTATTGATGGACCTTCGGGTTCCATCTGCATGATCCGCAAATGTTGATATGAAACCGGAAGCAAGGGGTCTTTTATACTCCAGAATTAATGACAATTTATTCATGGCGATGTTCATTTTGGAATTGATTTGACATACACTGCGCAAAAAAATTGACGCACATTCTGAAAATTTCACTTTTAATGAAAGTTAACTCTACATTGACTTTATAACTTATTTTTTATGTTCTCTCGGAAAGGTTTTCAACGAAACAAGACACATTAAATGGAAGAAAAATTCAGGATTTCACCTAATCTTATATGAAAGAAGAGAAATAAACAATTTTCAAAATACTGGAATGCTGTTAAGTAATTTAATACTTGGTATTTCCACCCCTTGCGTTAATTACAGCTAGGCAACGACGGTTCATATTCAAAATGAGTGATCTTAAAATGTTCTGATCTAATCCTTCCCAGATTTCTCTGAGTTGGATTCTTAAGTCATTAAGAGTAGCTGGATGATTTTCTGAACTTCTCAGCCTTCTATTGAGGTTGTCCCAAACCTGCTCAATCGGATTGAGATCTGGACTTCTTGGTGGCCGGCCATTCCATTCGAGAGACTTCAAGCTCTTCAAGGTACTCCTGAACGATGCGTGCACGGTGGGGTCTGGCATTATCGTCCATAAAACTGAAATATTCACCAATGTATGGGGCAAATGGCACTACATGCTCTTCAAGAATGTTCTTTATATACCTATCAGCATTCACAGCTCCATTATCAACGACCACTAGGTCTGTGCGAGCAGTTAAAGATATTCCACCCCATACCATAATCGATCCTCCCCTGAAACCAGTAGTATTCAGGAAATTGCACTGAGCATATATTGCATGTGGACGTCTGTATCCAAGGGAACGTCGATCACAATGGTAGAGGAAGAATCTAGACTCATCTGTGAAGAGAACTCTTTCCCAATCAGTCTCTTCCAAATGGATATGCTTCGTTCAATTTGCGACAAAAATTCTCAGCTGCCTTTTCTTCGAATGGGGAGCCGTTTTTATGCAAAAAAAAACATCTTAAAATAAATTGAGATATTCAGATTCTGATAGGTTTACCCCAACACATGAAAACCTCAAATGAAACAAGAAAACGTATGGATTTGCGGAATACCTCGAAAAAAAAACACTTTCCTTTCAGTCTTGGCGTACATCGAATAATGATATGAGAACCAAGAGACAATGAATTAATCATGAAATGGAGATATCACAAGCTCGCAAAATGAGAATCTGTTCGAAAAACTTGTTGGCTCAAGATAACCATCTACCTACTCTTATTATTCCAATATGATTCACTGTATACAAATGTTACGTTATCTGACAGCGTTTCCTGTTATATAAATTCCTACAAGCTGATATGTGTTCGATTTTATCTGCTGCAATAACCTAACATTATAAAAATATTTGTGTGGCGATGTTTTTCAATTAAAATTTCGAACCCTAGATGCGACCATCTTCGCGAGATCGGTCAAAGCAAGTGATATCTTGGTCGAGACATTAAATAGATCGTAACGTTTTTATGGCGATCTTATAAAGCTTTTTCGTACGAACAAACACTTTAGCATCCATTTGTAACATTTTATAGCATTGTAAAAGCGAATTTAATCGTCCTACGATAAGATTAATGGAGATTATGTCCCAGCGTCATTTAGATTTTTATATTTCGACCTTTTTGAAATCTGGTTCAGGATATTCGACGATAAAAAACACGGCCAAAATGACCAAGATAATAAAAAATTGGTTTGAATTTTTATGGATACTGGACGCCAGAGATAACATAGGTTGATAGAGAGATTATTAAAGACACATTCCTGAATATCATCGGACTTGCCAGAATTCGCACTCAAAAGTCTTCTTCGAATTCAAATCGAATTTTTTTTGCGTGTCTATTCCTAGGGAGCTCATCACATTTCTGAAGCAATCTGCAGGCTAATCACTTGTAAGTAAGCATTTTTTCAGCTTCAGTTAGATAATGGAATAATCTTATCGTATTGGATTTGGAAAAAACGCTGAATTCCTAAAAAAAGCATAGCATATTAGCACCCAAAAGACCTCATTGGTTGCAGCTCAAGAATGAAGAGATTGCAACCACAATCTAATATAATCTAATTCAATCTAGATACTGGAATTCCAATAACTTTATATTGAAACTAATTAGTTTCAATATAGACATTTCAATGCTTGGTATTATGGAAATCATCACTCTATAAACCTGAGAAGTATCGTTGACATACTGAGACAAAAACCAATTAACCTCAACGTACCATTAACATAACATTTGTTTTATGTACTTAGAATATTCCGGTTGCAGCTCAGTTACTGGTAATTAGTTCAATACCACCAGACATCATTTCGTCATCAAAATCCTATTTGAATGAAACTATCGAGATATCACCAATTAGAAAGACCATGATACTTGCCAGAGTAAGTGAGCTATTGTCATTTACGAGTATGTCTTCCGTGGTCATTTGGTTTTATTACACTTGCTGTTTGGCATTTATTCTTGGTATGTACCGTTTATTTACACCAGATTTTGAAAAAGAATTAGTGAAAGCATTACCTGTAATATTTTGTGTGATTAATAAAGAAACCTTCAGAAAGTTATACATACTCTAATGCAATATATGATAATTATTTGGTAGTATGAGTTTCATAGAGATACAAAGAGCCCTTCACAAATAAGAATTTAAAAAAATTAAAAACAATATCAAAAAGAAGTAAACGACATCATGGAGTGAGATGGAATAGTAGATGAAAAAAGATGTTAAGGGAAACACTTGAAAGAACTTCTATGAAACAAAATATTTAGACTCATGAAAACCATATGCAATAGAAATTAAATAAAAATGTAAGCCCTGAGCTGGAGCTTTTGAAAGCTTGTTCATTGGTGGGACTTGAGATTGATACCATATACAGAGTGTTCCTAAATTGAACGTACAAACGAAAAGGGAGATTCCTTAAGTGAGTTTGAGAAAAAAAAGTCCAATAAACATGTGGTCGCAAACGTTTCGTTTTCGAGATACAGGGTGTTAAAGTTTTAATCAAAAACATGATTGTGTTGATTATACGAGTTTATCGAGTCTTTTTGAATCTCGCTACAGATCAAGAAAATTTCCATAAAAACTGACACTGAATTCATTCACCACAGCTTACAAAGTGGCCTTCCCATTATAATTTGGATGATTCATGAGGATTTCGAGAGAATCGTTCAAAATTTTTTTCTCGAAATCGTTTGTAGATACGACAGAACTACAAGAGACCGAAAAGTTTAGTATAAGAAAAAGCTTCTTTTTACATTTTTTCAAATTAACAGTTTGCTCACCAAAAAAAGTTCTGCAGAAGAACAGGTGGCAGTGTCCCAGAAAAAATATCCCCCTGTAGATCTTCTATCGAATTTGCCATGTCACTGGTGGAGAACTCTCAAATGTAATATCTATGCCAAATTTCAGTTGAATATCTTGTAAAGTGTAGATACTATGAGAAAAAAAACTTGAAAAAAATTCAAACTTCAACACTCTGTATCTCGAAAACGAAACGTTTGCGACCCCATGTTTATGGGACTTTTTTCTTAAACTCACTTAAGGAATCTCCCCTTTTCATTTGTACGTTCAATTTAGGAACACCCTGTATTAAATGCAGAATCTCAGCACAATCGGAATTATATTCTGGAAATTACTCTGAAATAAAAATAGGTATGTGAATACGATATAATAAAAAAATAAATTCCATGTTTCTGTTATTGCGATCCTTTTGATATTTTGCATGAACATTCAGTATATCAATCTTTACTCACAAAATGAGTTTCACTTGAATCGGATATCTTGTTATGGAAATATATGGATTCTTTTTTGCAACATTCCATTTTCGCCTCAAAATTCGAAAATTACAGACATTTGGACAAAACAATAAAGCACTAGTTTAAGTAGAAGGAGCGCTCAAAGAGAATGAAATGTTTAAAGATGATCTGAATAGGAGGGAAGAAGATTGCAAAATTATGGAGCCTTTTTGGTATTGACGATATTTACGTTAAAATTATTAATCTATCTGTAGACAAGAAACTGCGTCCAAAAATACACACATAGTGTACTTCAAAATAGAACGTTCTTTCGTACGCTTAAAGAGGTAATGTACGCATAATATCTATACCCGTGAATATTAACATATACCGGTCCATAAAATCCAACAAGCAAACCACATAAATGTGTAAAAACAACCATAATCACGAGCAGCTAACAACCTCTGGATAAATATACGACGACCAGAAACCGGTCTGAAGTTTATATCTTGAGACTTTGGCTGTCAAGTGTAAACCAAGTGGTCAATACGTTGGGATATCGACTGAATTTCTGCTCTCCATTCCCGAAATGAAGTGTAAAACTTCATCAATAAAGTCAAGCAGCACGTCCTGCTTGGTATAAAATGTGTGTTGGTGAAAATGATGCAGCTGAAATGTCCACATTTATTTGTGGGACTATAGGACAGTAGACTCGAAGGGGGATTAGCAAAAGAGGGATAGGAAAAATAAGTCATCTTGGCAATGAAGCTATAACTTACATGTCTATTGGGGGTGGTAGAGAAGAGGCCATAATTAACTTGTATTTTCAAAGAGATCTCAAACATTTGGCTCTGCTTGATGCAACTGATGTATTTGAGAAATTGTTTTGGTATAAATTCGACAGCTATATCTTCATCATTGATTATAAAACATTGTCAGCATCTATTTTATGAGAATAAGTCACATTTATAATTGAGCTCGTGAAAAATTCATCATTAAATATTACCTGTGGTTCGCCAATGATTTAACACCTTGCGACTTCTTCCCTTGAAGCCACGTGGAAGAGAAGGTCTACGCCAATAACCCAGCGTCGATTCAAGACCTCAAAGATGGAATTCGTGAGGCTATCGAGGACATAGGGCAGCCACTTTGCGAATTGGTTATGGAAAATTTCAATAAAAGGATATGGTCCTGTAAGGGTGGTAGTGGTGGTCATTTGCTTGATGTTATTTTCCACTATTAATGGCATAGCTTCTTCTTTATAATGAAATAATTATCAAATCATGTATATTGAAGAATGGCATTTTTCTTTGAATATCACAATAACACCTCTTATTGGAAAATTCTTTATTTCAGGATCTTCAGAAGTTACCTGTAGTTCATCAATGCTGAATATTACACGATATCAAGATATTAACAGATGATATTACTTTGCTAGGTCCATCTTACTACAACTCAAAGCAGAAAAACAATCTATACAAGAAAGTTAAAAACCCAAACTCTGGAAATTAACGTGGTGCTTGATGTTTTACCTTGAACTTCAAATATGCTCCGGTCTTGTGGTCATTTATAGAAACTTTCACAGAAAAGAAAAGGACCAATTCGCATTAAAAGGTGAAAACTCCTGCAACGAAACCTAGAATGAAGTTTAAAACAAAATCGATGAAATTCGTCAAAAGTTAATCGCCAATTGTCTTCCTGTATGCATAACCGTAAACGGAGTGCTTCAAGGCCACATTTTGGGTCCGTCCAAATCGGTATAAATAACGCGTAACGTGCCGTGGCCATTAATAATATCGCAATATGAGCGACACGATCTCGAAAATTGTGCTCCCTTCATTATCGCCTTAAGCGAGATTCGCTTCTTATTTTGGGAATGATTGACTATGAAGTGGAAAAAACTTGAGACAAAATTTTTCAATCGCTACATTTGATCTTATCATTTCACATGAGCTTATCAATGGATTTTTTCAGACAATTTTTATTCTTTTCAGTTCTTTCCAAAACCATGACGTTTAATTATAATTTCACCATATTTGTTCGAAGAGAAAAATTGCTGATATGGAAAATCAAGATATCTCACATGAAGAAAAACATATGACTAAATTGGCAGTCATAAAAATGTTTTTCTAGTTTGTTTAAAAAGAATACTAGAATCAAATCAACGTCTGAACAATGATCTACACAGAATGTCAAAGCCTGTTACATCAGCTGTGGTGGCTTTGGTCTTTGTCTTTAGGGTTTGCACAAGGCATGTTTCATGGTTAGAATAGTAAATCTGTCAAAAGTGAATACAAAGCATCCCTGTTTGACGACCATCGCTAAATAGATCCAAAAAATGTGCATATTTGGCACAATGACTTTTTATTACCAACCATGAAGAAAAAGGTTGAATCAGGAAGATACAGTAGGTTCAAATGTTTATTTCAGGACTTTCAAACAATGACAGTTGAGTACCAGAATAACGCCATAGTTTCTGGATACATTTCGTAATTTGATAGAGATCAGACATAGGAGATGCCCGTTTTTTCCGCTTTGACAGGTAGAAACAGGGGTGACAATGTCGAAAGATTTATCCAGAATTTGCATTGCCTCTGATAGTTAGATGGCATTGAAGCTCTTTCATACCGTTGACGAAGACAAGTTTAAATACCTGATCCCAAAGACATGGAAGCAAACGAGAAAGTTGATACTCTTGCAAAAATAAGGACACACATAGTTCAATGTATCGTGAACTATTAACTTCGAAATATCGGTAAAAAAACTACGATATCTGTAGGTTATGTGGATCGGTCACAGAAACTACCGAAGACATCTGGTGTCGATGCAATATGTTGGTGCAAACTAGACTTGGTATTGGTGGTACCATGAACCTAACACCAGTCGAAATGAGAGCGAAATCCTCTAAAAAAATAACCAATCTTTGCAAAGACGTTGTATTTCTAGTAGAAGCGTTAGATGATATGATTATAGAGCAAATGGTCAGCGACCAAAGGAATCCAAACCTCATTTAGGAATTTATTCGCTGGCGTTACAAAAACGCGATAGCAGAAAATCAGCTGAAAGAAGAGTTTGTTGACAAGTTCAATGAATTTTCCTCCACCCGAAGACAAACCAAATGAATCCAAATTTCTTCGTATATGTCCAATCAGCCTTTCCTCCTAAACAATCCATCCTGATTACGCCACAGTTTCTTGGACGCATTTCGTAATTTGAAAGAGACCAGACGACGTCTGCAGGTATACGACTTAACCGCGGATCTAAAACACGTTTTGGAGATTGGATCTGGCCGTCTGTCCCGCTGTGACAGGTAGAGAAGACTTTGAATGGACAGGGGGTGACAATGTCGGGAGATTTAGCTAAACGGATTGCGTTTAAATCGCGTAAAGTGAGGTAATAACTTCATTGCGTGCTGGATGGGCCAATCGATGGTGATGAATTGGACAATGGGCTGATGGGAGGATATCGATTAAGTCCATCTGATGTCGGAATTACTTAATGGTCGGGAGATTGATTCGCTGGGTATTGGGGAAATCTGGCGTTTGGGTTAAGAAAGCACTTCCGAACTCATGAGTCTTTTTGCCCATCAAAAAATATGAACAAAAGATTCCAGTATCTAATGCGTGGATATAAAAAAATCGTCCTTTGCGAATATCTCCAGAACATTTTTTTGTGGATTTTTTTCTTGAGTCTTATAAGGTGAAGGTTTTCAAGGTTAGTAAGTAGGTATTTTCTCCCAAACTTCTACAATTATGGAAGAAGTAGGCTTTCGCTAGGCCCATTTGAGCCTCTAATATCTTCTAGAAAAAAATGTACTCTTGGTCAAGCTCTCTTAAGTCGACTGTTTTCGAAAATTATCAAATATTATGTTGAAGAACATGGTAAATTTTGTTGAAAAATATTTTTTCAACTTTTTTAACAATAGAAAAATTAACGATATCTTTCAACATGAAAGTTGATATTTCTCGAAACCGGTCGACTTCAGAGCGTATGACAGTAACTTTTTTGTGTAAAAAGCATTGGTGGTTCAAATGGTCAATCACAAAAACCGTGCTTTTTTATTAATATGGAAGATGCAGGAAACTCACTAACCCTTAAAAATTTTCAGTATTTAAAACTTGAACGAACGAAATTCCGCAAAAAACATAGAGTTTTATGATAAGAAAATACCCACGAAAGCTATTTTCTGTACGATGAAAAGTTTCAGAGATATTCGCAAAAAAAATATTTTTTTTCAATTTCAACGATGAGTTATAGAGGAAAAGTTAATAGATTAAAAAGTTCATTTTTCCTGAGCATATAGGTATTATGAAACCTATATACAGTGGAACTTCTCTATAACGAACGTCTGTATAACGAATTTTTCTGCATAATGAATTTCGTACAAGACATTGCACCTTGAATAAAAATTCCATAGTAAAAAAACCCTCTAAAACGAATTTAATTCTCTTTATAAGTTTTGGTAAGAAGGTATAAGGGTGGGTTTTTTCCGAAATTTTTCCGGACGTACGTAATTAATTCCGGCCTTAAACTAAATCATTACGGCGGGCAGAGAGATCCTTTCTCAGTTTTGAATACACCCCTGGCTGTTTGATTTCAATCTAACCATTACGTATGAAAGTTGTGCGAAAATTTCTAAAAGGAAGTGCTTAAGTTTGAATAATAACCAATGTCGACCGCGACATTGCCGACTATAGAAACAAATTTTCTGTATAACGAAATTTCTTTACGATTTTTTTTGCAGATTTAGCGCTTTGCAAACTGAATTTGGTAGGAAAACGCTCGAAATTGCGTTTCGTGAACAAACTCCTAAGAAAAGCCTCGATGAAAAGATTATCCTCTCACAATGGTACCAATAAACATTATTAAAAAATATCCCTCGTTCAGAAGGGGATGTAGAACCAATTTGATATAACGACCAACTCATTCCTCGAAATATGACTCCAAAAAAAACCAACCCCTTCTATTTGCAGCCGATTCCTATCCGCTCAAGCCTTTAATTCGTCTGTTAACAGAACACGATACTACACGATGAACCGACAGGTGATCCGACACCCCTAGATGACTCCCGCGGTTATCATAACCATATCTCACCCTCGCCAATGGGACGCGCCCCTCTTGAATATCATAACTGTGTTATTGTTATTTAAGTACATATTTGGTTACGGATAATATGCCAAATTGACGGCTTAAACCGTCTTATTGTTGATGGCTGATGGGGTTTTTGGCTGGTGTGCGCTTGGGGGTTGTTCATGATGTTTTCATTGATGGGGCCAATTTGGCAGATAAATGGTTCGTAAGTAGAGAGTATGATTGAGTGGTTTGGTGTACGTTTACCCAGGTTGAATCTGGTACCTCTGCAGAACTTGAGTAGTTTTCGAGCTATTCGAACTGTTCGAAAAGTTCATGAATGATGAGCAAAATCACATGTGACAGTTTTCAGGAGAAAGAATAATGTGCCTTGCAGACTGCACAAAAAATAGAAACCATTTAACCGAATATCAACTTTCGTATTTTCCATGTATGCAATTCTTTTGACAATTGTTGCCATACTGGCATATTATCATGAAATAAACTTGCTTTGTGGAAATCATGAATACATAAATATTTCTTATGTTTTTCAACCTATCAACTCGATAACCTATATCAAAAAAGTGAAAAGTTGCTTCGCTGAAAATAACCTAGATAACACAAAGTTCTACGCATGCCATTCTCCTCTTTCCTATCTGCCATACGAAGAAAGGATACACACCATAAACACGCTACACGTGTACCACCCGAATTCCCCAAAATTCACAAGTGCAACAAATCAAATTTCTGTTTTCGAAAGAAGGCCAGGACTAATCAAAACATCCTTCACCCCCAAAGTTTTTCCAAGACCCTCATTTGTTACCATTTGTAGTTATCAAACATCTTGCCCTATTAAGCTATCGTCGAAGAAGCACACTGTTAAGCA
This sequence comes from Propylea japonica, assembly GCA_013421045.1. Taxonomy (NCBI): domain Eukaryota; kingdom Metazoa; phylum Arthropoda; class Insecta; order Coleoptera; family Coccinellidae; genus Propylea; species Propylea japonica. The sequence goes on from CM024239.1 coordinate 2,302,164, forward strand.
AACAGATCCCTGTACCGGAAACTGTTCTGTCAACAACACGGCTATACATAGCGCCGCCTGGAGCGTGCCACATTTATAGCAGTAAAAAAAGATCATTTCGTTATTTATCATTTCCTGCGTGAGTTGAAACCATCGAGAATCATGTATATCTTGGCTATGGGTTGCGTGACCATTTTTAATCGCTACCTTGCCACCTCGATGTTAGAGCAGTTTTAGTATTTCTGGAACCAACGCTTAACTCCTCATTGGCAGTTGCTAATAGTAGCTGTCAAATCAGATTGTCCCCAATTAATTCAAGAACAACTTCATCTGGTATAATAACGAAAATGCCTGGCGTACCTCATGGTTCAGTGCTTGGGCCATCCTTGTTCGTCATTTCAGAGACTCAAATGATGCTACCTCGTCATCTCGATGTTGAAGCAGTTTTCGCATTCCTGCAACCAACGCTTGAGACCTCATTGACAGTTGCTAATGGTAGCTGTCGAATCAGATGGTCCTCTATTAATTCTACAACTCTTCTCAAGAACAATTTTATATGGGATACAAGCCAAAATGCCTGTCGTACCCTATGGTTCAGTGCTTAGGCCTTCATTGTTCGTCATTTCAAAAAATGCCATGACAGAGATTCAGAATGATGGATCTGAAGGATAAATCAGATATCTTGGTTCTGAAATGAAGCATATGAACGTGAAAACCCTTGTCAATAATCTACAACTGATTCTAGACGGCTTTTCCTGCTTGAGGTGAAACCATCTAGAATCATGTATATTTTAACTATGGGTTGTGTGACCATTTTAAATGTTTCGTATTCTTGGGACCAAAAATCAAGTTATCAATCCATTGAAGAACTCCTCCCAAGCATAATTTTATCGTAGAGGCACCAAAATGCCTGGCGTTCCCCATGGTTCAGTGCTTGGGCGCTTGTTCGCATTTCAGAGAATGTCATTGCCAGTATCTGCGAGGACTTCAAGGAGGCTACATCCGATTTTCTCCTATAATCTCGCTGTCCAAGACATTCTACGCGCCTTACGAACCTTACATTTTTAAAGTGCCACAAGAACATTTTGGAATGATCCATTCTCGAAAGATTCGTCCAAATTCTCTTTTGGTTTTCCCCTTTTCTGAAAACTTCTTAAAGTACATTTGCCTATACCATTAAAGGTTGAAGGGTTCTGGGCCTGTAAGTAGCGTTTGTTCTCCCTTCTGGATAGTGCCATTGTATAATTCTTTATACAATGCTAGTGCCATGACAAAGACTTTAAATAATGGATCCTAGGGGGAAATGAAATAACTATTCAGGCTCAGTAATGAAGCATATAAACTCAAAAACCCCCGAAATTCCTATTTTGTACATCCAGAAAAAATTAGAAGACAAACGAAGCGGTATATCTATTACCAGTACGTTTTTTGATCTTCGATGATAGACGAATTACTTTCAATGTCATTATGAATAAAGTTGTGCGTTAAAGCTCATAAATGAGCTTTAAATCTGAGCTCTCAATCATTTGGAAACAATTACATTCTCGATTTTATTGGAAGACCACACAGTGTGAAGAAATGTTAGAAAGGCGGGGACATTGGTATTCTACTCTCATATTCATGTATATGTATAACCTAGGTGGGCATTGTTGAACACCTGCGACAGATTTTTCAGAGATTTACACACGGATCTGTAAAAACGTGAATGCGGTGAATATTGAATTTATATGTCGGTCACAAAATCATCAGATGAATGCATGACCTGGATCTCTAGTGTGATTTTATCTATGTCCATTTTCATACAACGAGGGATTGGAAAAGGAACCATTGGAAAGGCATATCCACATGATTATTCAAAAATTTTACTTACCCCTTTAGATTAGACTTTTTTTGAGAATATAGAAGTTCAGAATGAACTTACCTGAAACAAGAAAAAACAATTAATATAAATGTGCAAAAATAAACCTTACATAAAGGGCTATCATAATTTTTTCAATTTTTTAATCTTCCTTCACATTCTAGAAATTTTTTTTCGAATGTGGAAACTGATAATCATAAATACTACTGTGGAAAATTGTATAGACACCAAAATTATTTCATTAAGAAAATACAAAGATAACTGAATTTTTCTGATAATTCATGAGCATGTATTTTCTTCTCTGGGCTGTGTTATGTATGAGGAAAAAACAGTAAAAAAAATCTACAATTCAAATGAATGATATGTAGGTATACATTGTTTCCCACAGCTACAAAAAAGGTCTATGTTGACATTTGTTTACAAAAAGTTGCATTATTCCATATGATTTTCATTATTAAATAATGAGATGTAATCAATTTAAAATACCACATAAAAATGGAACGCCCCGTTTCTATCCAATCGGTCAAAATACTTCATGCTACATTTAAAGATAATTATTACTCCATATTTTCATAATTTACGGTGGTAGCCTCCAAACCAACCAGCGTGAAGCCAGCCACGAGTTCCAGCCACGAAACTGAGTAGGCCTTAAGTGCAGCCTGCCAGCGGAGTACGGACGTTGGTGCGAATACGTAGCTGAAACGCGTGGCTGGCATTATGAATACTGGCCCGGGTTGCCTCTTATGATCGTGAAAACCTCATTAGTCTCTCAAAATACAAGAAAATGCATTTTTGTTTTGACTAATCTATGCTGTTTGATGTCCTTTATAAGAATAATATGAAAAGCGATTTTGTCGGGCAAAAATTAACCCCTCACGAACCCTCTATGTTTTCAAGGAAAATGTCATAAATCTAAAAATTGGAAAAAATGAAATTTTTTTGTGGAAATCTATGCTGCTTGATGTTTTCTATAAGAATATATAACACTCGATTTTGTCGGGCAAAAATTAACCCCCGACGACCCCCACCATTGTTTTCAAAGAAAATGTCATAAAATCTGGAAAATTGGAAAAAATTAAATTTTTTTTTCGTGAATATATTCTACTCAACGGCCTCTATAAGAACAATATAACACTCGATTTTGTCGGGCAAAATTAACCCCCCACGACCCCCCACGACCCCCACCATGTTTTCGAAGAAAATGTCATAAAATCTGGAAAATTGAAAAAAATTTAATTTTTTTTTTTCGTGAATATATTCTACTCAACGGCCTCTATAAGAATAATACAACACTCGATTTTGTCGGGCAAAATTAACCCCCCACGACTCCCACCATTGTTTTCGAAGAAAATGTCATAAAATCTAGAAAATTGAAAAAATAAATTTTTTTTTCGTAAATATATTCTACTCAACGGCCTCTATAAGGATAATATAACACTCGATTTTGTCGGGCAGGAATTGACCCCCCACGAGCCCCACCATTGTTTTCAAAGAGAAGGTCATAAAATCTGGAAAATTGGAAAAAATGAGAATTTTTTTGTGTGAATCTATGCTTCTTAACGTCCTCTATAAGAATAATATAACATTCGATTTTGTCGGGCTAAAATTAACCCCCGACGACCCCCACCATTGTTTTCAAAGAAAATGTCATAAAATCTGGAAAATTGGAAAAAATTAATTTTTTTTTCGTGAATATATTCTACTCAACGGCCTCTATAAGAACGATATAACACTCGATTTTGTCGGGCAAAATTAACCCCCCACGACCCCCAACATTGTTTTCGAAGAAAATGTCATAAAATCTGGAAAATTGAAAAAATTAAATTTTTTTTTCGTGAATATATTTTACTACTCAACGGCCTCTATAAGAATAATATAACACTCGATTTTGTCGGGCAAAAATTAACCCCCCACGACTCCCACCATTGTTTTCGAAGAAAATGTCATAAAATCTAGAAAATGGAAAAATTAAATTTTTTTTTCGTAAATATATTCTACTCAACGGCCTCTATAAGAATAATATATACACTCGATTTTGTCGGGCAAGAATTGACCCCCCACGAGCCCCACCATTGTTTTCAAAGAGAAGGTCATAAAATCTGGAAAATTGGAAAAAATGAGAATTTTTTTGTGTGAATCTATGCTTCTTAACGTCCTCTATAAGAATAATATAACACTCGATTTTGTCGGGCAAAAATTAACCCCTGACGACCCCCACCATTGTTTTCAAAGAAAATGTCATAAAATCTGGAAAATTGGAAAAAATTAATTTTTTTTTCTTGAATATATTCTACTCAACGGCCTCTATAAGAATAATATAACACTCGATTTTGTCGGGCAAAAATTAACCCCCCCGACCCCACCCCATTGTTTTCAAAGAAAAGGCCATAAAATCTGGAAAATTGAGAAAAATGAAATTTTTTTTGTGTGAATCTATGCTACTTAACGTCCTTCATAAGAATAATATAACACTCGATTTTGTCGGGCAAGAATTGACCCCCCACGAGCCCCACCATTGTTTTAAAAAAAATGTCATAAAATCTGGAAAATTGGAAAAAATGAAATTTTTTTTGTGTGAATCTATGCTACTTAACGTCCTTCATAAGAATAATATAACACTCGATTTTGTCGGCCAAAAATTAACCCCCCACGACTCCCACCATTGTTTTCGAAGGAAATGTCATAAAATCTAGAAAATTGGAAAGAATTAAATTTTTTTTTCGTAAATATATTCTACTCAACGGCCTCTATAAGGATAATATACACTCGATTTTGTCGGGCAAGAATTGACCCCCCACGAGCCCCACCATTGTTTTCAAAGAGAAGGTCATAAAATCTGGAAAATTGGAATAAATGAAATTTGTTTGTGTGAATCTATGCTTCTTAACGTCTTCTATAAGAATAATATAACACTCGATTTTGTCGGGCAAGAATTGACCCCCCACGAGCCCCACCATTGTTTTCAAAGAGAAGTCATAAAATCTGGAAAATTGGAATAAATGAGAATTTTTGTTTGTGTGAATCTATGTTCCTTAACGTCCTCTATAAGAATAATATAACACTCGATTTTGTCGGGCAAAAATTAACCCCCGACGACCCCCACCATTGTTTTCAAAAAAAAATGTCATAAAATCTGGAAAATTGGAAAAAATTAAATTTTTTTTTCGTGAATATATTCTACTCCGGCCTCTATAAGAATATATAACACTCGATTTTGTCGGGCAAAAATTAACCCCCCACGCCCCCCCCATTGTTTTCGAAGAAAATGTCATAAAATCTGAAAAATTGGAAAAATTAATTTTTTTTTCGTAAATCTATTCTACTCAACGGCCTTTATAGAATAATAATATAACACACGATTTTGCCGGGCAAAAATTAACCCCCCACGACCCCCACCATTGTTTTCGAAAAAAATGTCATAAAATCTAGAAAATTGGAAAAATTAAATTTTTTTTTCGTAAATATATTCTACTCAACGGCCTCTATAAGATAATATAACACTCGATTTTGTCGGGCAAAAATTAACCCCCCACGACCCCCACCATTGTTTTCAAAGAAAAGGCCATAAAATCTGGAAAATTGAGAAAAATGAAATTTTTTTTGTGTGAATCTATGCTACTTAACGTCCTTCATAAGAATAATATAACACTCGATTTTGTCGGGCAAGAATTGACCCCTCACGAGCCCCACCATTGTTTAAAAAAAAATGTCATAAAATCTGGAAAATTGGAAAAAATGAAATTTTTTTTGTGTGAATCTATGCTACTTAACGTCCTTCATAAGAATAATATAACACTCGATTTTGTCGGCCAAAAATTACCCCCCACGACCGCACCATTGTTTTCGAAGGAAATGTCATAAAATCTAGAAAATTGGAAAAATTAATTTTTTTTTCGTAAATATATTCTACTCAACGGCCTCTATAAGGATAATATAACACTCGATTTTGTCGGGCAAGAATTGACCCCCCACGAGCCCCACCATTGTTTTCAAAGAGAAGGTCATAAAATCTGGAAAATTGGAATAAATGAGAATTTGTTTGTGTGAATCTATGCTTCTTAACGTCCTCTATAATAATATAACACTCGATTTTGTCGGGCAAGAATTGACCCCCCACGAGCCCCACCATTGTTTTCAAAGAGAAGGTCATAAAATCTGGAAAATTGGAATAAATGAGAATTTGTTTGTGTGAATCTATGCTTCTTAACGTCCTCTATAAGAATAATATAACACTCGATTTTGTCGGGCAAGAATTGACCCTTCACGAGCCCCACCATTGTTTTCAAAGAGAAGGTCATAAAATCTGGAAAATTGGAAAAAATGAGAATTTTTTTGTGTGAATCTATGCTACTTAACGTCCTCTATAAGAATAATATAACACTCGATTTTGTCGGGCAAAAATTAACCCCCCACGACCCCCACCATTGTTTTCAAAGAAAATGTCATAAAATCTGGAAAATTGGAAAAATTTGAATTTTTGTCTCGTGAATATATTCTACTCAACGGCCTCTATAAGAACAATATAACACTCGATTTTGTCGGGCAAAAATTAACCCCCCACCACGACCCCCACCATTGATTTCGAAGAAAATGTCATAAAATCTAGAAAATTGGAAAAAATTAATTTTTTTTTCGTGAATATATTCTACTCAACGGCCTCTATAAGAATAATATAACACTCGATTTTGTCGGGCAAAAATTAACCCCCGACGACGACCCCCACCATCGTTTTCAAAGAAAATGTCATAAAATCTAGAAAATTGGAAAAATTAAATTTTTTTTCGTAAATATATTCTACTACTCAACGGCCTCTATAAGAATAATATAACACTCGATTTTTTCATTTTTCTCAATTTTCCAGATTTTATGACCTTTTCTTTGAAAACAAGGTGGGGGTCGTGGGGGGTTAATTTTTGCCCGACAAAATCGAGTGTTATATTGTTCTTATAGAGGACGTTAAGTAGCATAGATTCACACAAAAAAATTCTCATTTTTTCCAATTTTCCAGATTTAATGACATTTTTTTTAAAACAATGGTGGGGCTCGTGGGGGGTCAATTCTTGCCCGACAAAATCGAGTGTTATATTATTCTTATGAAGGACGTTAAGTAGCATAGATTCACACAAAAAAATTTTCATTTTTTCCAATTTTCCAGATTTTATGACCTTCTCTTTGAAAACAATGGTGGGGCTCGTGGGGGGTCAATTCTTGCCCGACAAAATCGAGTGTTATATTATTCTTATGAAGGACGTTAAGTAGCATAGATTCACACAAAAAAAATTTCATTTTTCTCAATTTTCCAGATTTTATGACCTTTTCTTTGAAAACAATGGTGGGGGTCGTGGGGGGTTAATTTTTGCCCGACAAAATCGAGTGTTATATTATTCTTATAGAGGCCGTTGAGTAGAATATATTCACGAAAAAAAAATTTAGCTTTTTCCAATTTTCTAGATTTTATGATATTTTCTTCGAAAACAATGGTGGGGGTCGTGGGGGGTTAATTTTTGCCCGACAAAATCGAGTGTTATATTATTCTTATAAGGCCGTTGAGTAGAATGGATTTACGAAAAAAAATTAATTTTTTTCCAATTCTTCAGATTTTATGACATTTTCTTCGAAAACAATGGTGGGGGTCGTGGGGGGTTAATTTTTGCCCGACAAAATCGGGTGTTATATTATTCTTATAGAGGCCGTTGAGTAGCATAGATTCACACAAAAAAATCCCCATTTTTTCCAATTTTCCAGATTTTATGACATTTTTTTTAAAACAATGGTGGGGCTCGTGGGGGGTCAATTCTTGCCCGACAAAATCGAGTGTTATATTATTCTTATGAAGGACGTTGAGTAGCATAGATTCACACAAAAAAATTTTCATTTTTTCCAATTTTCCAGATTTTATGACCTTCTCTTTGAAAACAATGGTGGGGCTCGTGGGGGGTCAATTCTTGCCCGACAAAATCGAGTGTTATATTATTCTTATGAAGGACGTTAAGTAGCATAGATTCACACAAAAAAAATTTCATTTTTCTCAATTTTCCAGATTTTATGACCTTTTCTTGAAAACAATGGTGTGGGTCGTCGGGGGTTAATTTTTGCCCGACAAAATCGAGTGTTATATTATTCTTATAGAGGACGTTAAGTAGCATAGATTCACACAAAAAAATTCTCATTTTTTCCAATTTTCCAGATTTTATGACTTCTCTTTGAAAACAATGGTGGTGCTCGTGGGGGGTCAATTCTTGCCCGACAAAATCGAGTGTTATATTATTCTTATGAAGGACGTTAAGTAGCATAGATTAAAAAAAAAAAATTTCATTTTTCTCAATTTTCCGATTTTATGACCTTCTTTGAAAACAATGGTGGGGCTCGTGGGGGGTCAATTCTTGCCCGACAAAATCGAGTGTTATATTATTCTTATAGAGGCCGTTGAGTAGAATATATTTACGAAAAAAAAATTTAATTTTTTCCAATTTTCTAGATTTTATGACATTTTCTTCGAAAACAATGGTGGAAGTCGTGGGGGGTTAATTTTTGCCCGACAAAATCGAGTGTTATATTATTCTTATAGAGGCCGTTGAGTAGAATATATTCACGAAAAAAAAATTTAATTTTTTCCAATTTTCCAGATTTTATGACATTTTCTTTGAAAACAATGGTGGGGGTCGTCGGGGGTTAATTTTTGCCCGACAAAATCGAGTGTTATATTATTCTTATAGAAAACATCAAGCAGCATAGATTTCCACAAAAAAAATTTCATTTTTTCCAATTTTTTAGATTTTATGACATTTTCCTTGAAAACAATAGAGGGTTCGTGAGGGGTTAATTTTTGCCCGACAAAATCGCTTTTCATATTATTCTTATAAAGGACACCAAACAGCATAGATTAGTCAAAACAAAAATGCATTTTCTTGTATTTTGAGAGACTAATGAGGTTTTCACGATCATAAGAGGCAACCCGGGCCAGTATTCATAATGCCAGCCACGCGTTCAGCTACGTATTCGCACCAACGTCCGTACTCTGCTGGCAGGCCGCACTTAAGCTCTACTCAGTTTCGTGGCTGGAACTCGTGGCTGGCTTCACGCTGGTCCAAACCAACACGTATATCAAGATGTTCAACTTCTCAGCGAGCTGTCTTCGCATGATGATCCAACACCAATTAAGCCAATATTCCGAGGAATAATAAATAAGGAGTTAGAAATGCTACGAAAAAACAATACGAATGGCTTCGGATTTCCATAAAATAACCATTAATTCCAGTTAACTAGCAGATAAATTAAATGGTACTTTTTTCGCCTATCGGAAATATCTGGGTATAGCTGATTTATTAGGATCGAATTATACAAAAAAGATTAGTGTTTTCCGATAACAGGAAGGATAGTTTTTGCCGATTCGGCATTTAGCGAAACAAAAAGGCGGGAGAGATCAAAGTGCAGGCGGTGTGATCACAAAGGAATTCTTGATTAATGTGAGAAAGTTTAACAATGACCCAGATGGAATACTGAGAATCGCTACTGTATTTTAGCCACATGAATAACCTGATTTTGAGACAATAATTAGAAATTGAAATGATTTTCGAATCGAATATTACATTGATGTCAAAATAAATAAAATATAGGGGGCTTGGATATGAAGAAAATACAAAAATAGTGATGTCATAATCCAGTAGAGGTTTGAGAAACAATGGAAGATATTTCAAAGATGGAATGTAGTTCAAATTATCTCTTGAAGATGTTACATCATCAGTGAAGAGGCCATTCTGAGGGACATGGGATACTGTTGTAACATTTCAAAGAAATATTTTGGAATTTTTCCGAACTTACTGAGTATTAACATGAAAAAAGCTCATAGACTACTTTATTATTATGTATCTTAAGGACAGGTGCCTTTTCAGGTACTTCATCATCACTTTTTTGTGTGTTCCTTTTAAGTTTCAACTTTTCAGAGTATGTAACATTTAAAATAGAGAGTTAAATTCAAGAATGAATAGTATTTTTCAGTATGAATTTAACTGAATTCGAGCAGGGGTGGACGATCTGCGGATCTACTGATTCAAAAAGCTTTGCAGCATAACCAAAACATCAATTCAAATGCTATATAAATGTGACAAATATTCTGAAAAAAATCTTTCATCGGAATTCAAATGAGGTTATTCTTAAAATTGGTATACCACATGTCTATATCTTTGATGATATCATTCTTTTAATTCTAACCACAATAATCGCAGAAACATTGATTGAATACAAATTAGTCAAGTTAGGCTGTCAACAAGCACACAGTTTTAGGAACTTGAAAAAAAACCATACCAATCAATATTTCCATAACTGTTATAAATGAAATGTGATATGAATGAAAGGTCAACAAAGGCGATAGGTCTGCCATAGATTTCGTCAATAAATTATTCTTGCATATTTCACTTCTTTACTATTTTCTGCAATTGGAAATTCGAAAAATGTGCGAACAGCATTCAAGACTCAAAATACTCTCAGGGCTAATCTAACTTAAGTTAAACCTGATAATGAAAATCAACTAACCAAAAACTGCATATACAGGGTGTCTGTATACAAATGCGGGGGACTTAGGGAGATGATTCCTCGATGAAAATAAACAGGAGTAGTTCATATAAATTTTTTTTAGAAATAGACCCCCCCTTCCAAGATACAGTCATTTGAAGGCGATGGCGAGTTTACAGTTTTTAATTTTTTCACGGTTTCTTCACTGAGTCTAAAACTATACATATAATATGAAGCACTAAGTAGATGTTATACTAAAATTTTTTAATCTCATAACTTTATTATTAGGGGTTGAAAATAACAACCCCCTTTGATTTTCTTTCAAAAAATTGTTTCATGGGATAGATTTTCGAAAAATAAAATTCTCCTATGGTTTTCCATTCATGTCTGGAGAAAGTCTGCTGCAAAATTTCGATACAGTCGATACTTTTCTCGGAAAAAATAAAAACTTACAAGCAGTTATGATCACTGTTCATTCCATTTCATCGTAAAATGAATATTCTAAGATATTGTATGTCTATGACGACAAGAGATCAAGATGATCTTTCTGAAGGTTTAATTACTAATTTCCGGAAGAAAATTATATACGTAATATTCTAATTTCACAAATTGAACTTGCTTTCGATTAATAAGCAAAATTAACCAATTTTGAGCATAAAGAATATCTCAGAATATTCATTCTATGGAACATACGATGAAATGGAATGAATAGTGATCATAACTGCTTGTAAGTTTTTATTTTTTCCGAGAAAAGTATCGACTGTATCGAAATTTTGCAGCAGACTTTCTCCAGAAATGAATGGAAAACCATAAGAGAATTTCATTTTTCGAAAATCTATCCCACGAAACCAATTTTCGAAGGAAAATCATAAGGGGTTGTTATTTTCAACCCCTAATAATTAAGTTATGGGATCAAAAAAAAATTGTGTGTGTAACATGTACTTAATGAATCATATTATGTATAGTTTTATGACTCATTGTTTCTTAGGTCTGTCAACTCGTCATCGCCTTCCAAAGGATGTATCTTGGAAGGGAGGTCGATTTCGAAAAAAAATTATGTGAACTACCCCTGCTTATTTGCATCTGTCAATAACCTAAACCCCAATCAGTCAACGGTCTGTTGATATCAAAAACAGCACTTTTACTTTATTAATGGTTTGAGTTTGAAATCCTCATTTGGCCAATGAATGGCAATCAGAAGACAAACCACCACCAAGCAGAACTATCACTCTGGCCACCATACGTCCCTGACTCACACATCATGAAGAAAAATTGACAGTGCAATGAGGCCCGACCTCAGGATACACCTATGCAAGTGCTAAGTTGTAGCCGACTCCTCAGACGATAATATTCAATGGTGAGCAGGAGCGGAGCTACGATAATCACCAGTCTGTGTTGATTAGTCAGATTGACCGGCTGATGAGTTATGCCGATGTCGGCGAATGTTTTCGAGCTGCTTAGTATAACAGGACTGGACGGAGACGTGTTGCGCCTGCGACACGCCTTGTTGCCAGTTTTACGAATTGTCCTTCAAACCAGGAAGGTCCCCTTTCGTTATATCAGATTCATAACACTCAATATGTGTTACATTCTGAAGTGTTGAGTTATTCCTCTACCTCCTCAACTGAACTCTTCTCTGATCACTCCGCTGGATTCTCTGTGAAACCAGAAATCAGAGGAAACAAGAAAACTGACAATCTTGCAAGGAAAAATTCTTCATATCCTTTTAGGCCCGCAGACTTCAAACTTTCAATCGGCCGATAGTTTAATTAGGTTAGGCTGAAAGAGCCAACTTAACAAGTTGGCTCGGTGTGCGCACTCTCAGCCCAACCTAACTAAACTATCGGCCGATTAAAGGTTGACGCTCACTTGGACGGGACGAGACGAGACGAAGCGAAGAGTTTTTATCCGCAGGCACGATTTGCACTAAATCAAACGATTCTGATCTTCGCTTCGCGCCTCCCAAGTGAGCGTCTACCCATTTGATTCAGTGCAAATCGTGCCTGCGGAAAACAACTCTTCGCTTCGTCTCGTCCAAGTGAGCGTCAACCTTAAAAGTCTGCAGTCTGCGGAGTCCCTTATGGAGAAAGAACGTATCAGTGATGAAAGAACTATGGCAGGTCTATCTGAACGGGAGCACTCCAAAGATGATTGGCATCTTTCAAACGGAAATCTTAGCTATTGAAAGATGTCTAGATATAAATCTAGAAAGAAACTATCAGAAAAGAAATACAGCTATACATTCAGATAGTCAAGCTGCTATTAAAGCACTGAACTCCCACGTTATAGACTCAAAGATGATCTGGGAGTGCCGGAACAAACTCAATGAGGTAGGCAAGAAAAATAAGGTCTTTTCAAACTGGGTTCCCTGCCATTCGGGAATCAAAGGAAACGAATAAGCCAATACATTTGCCAAGGAGGGCGCACGAATGCCACTCATGGGCCCAGAACCCTTCTGTAGTATAGGAAAATGTATTTATAAGAACAAGTTTCTGGAGAAGGAGAAAGCCGAGAGGGAAAACTCCACTAAGTTCCTTCGGAACTTTGAAACAGCAGGATCCAAAAGATATTTGGATCTTGGTAAAAAATAATTACACCTCCTCACTGGCTTTCTTACAGGACACTGTCGCCTCAGGAAGCACCTGTTGAGAATGGGATCATCGGACACTGACGAGTGTAGGTTCTGTCGGGGGAGGAAGAAACACCCATTCACCTAGTCACGGAATGCTTTGCCGTTGCGAGCAATGCCTTGGGCTAGAAACTTGAAAGAGTGAGGAACTAGCTTCGTTGAAGCCTTCACATATATTGGATTCGCCTATACTACAGAAGGGTTCTGAGCCAGTAACTGGCGTTTGCGTTCGTGTTTCCTTTTTGGCTTGTGTGTTGATCTTTTCATTTCTTTTGATTCTATAATGGTCAAGAAGGAGAAAGGGGGTTTTCTTCGGCCCTCCCATATTAGGTTTGAGTCGATGACATAGGAGTCCATATCTTCAACAATTGATCACTATGTCACACCCTCGATAGTTTCTTGTCAGGTTTTCATCTATACATCTTTCGATTGCGAGTATTTTCTGCCTGAAACGAAAAACACACATTCTCCTGAAACTATAGATCCGACAACAATGCGTGAACTTGGCCAAGAGAGCCGGTATCCGAAACGAAGCGATGTGCCACCCGCACAACAGAAAGAGACGCAACCACGTGGTTGCCAGGTCCAATCAGCCAGTGAAATATTGCGCCCGAAGCGGAACTCCTGCACATCCGTTACTTGGGCGGTCCTCTGGGGAAATAATAAACAAGAGCCGTTTTAATCCGGAGAGAACAAAACACGGACCAAGTTAAAACAAAGAGGCTGACGCTGCTGCGCTCCAGAGAACTGGTTGTGTAAATTAATTTCGGACCAGAAATGGTCGAGGATGGATAGCGGGCTCGAGGAGTCTCCTCGGGCTGGAGACGCGTTCCGAGATAACCGGAGAAATGTGTGAAAATTTCGGTGGAATTCGATGCATTGCGTTAGCGCTACATTGCACGTTTTATGAACGAAAGCAGCATGCATTTTGCGCATGAGGAATTTCTTCTCCTGTCTAGTTTACGTTAGCAGAGTAATTGAGGAGTTTACTAACATCCTTATTCAAAAATTATAGTAATCATATTAAGTATCGTTTTATGAATCAGTGTTTTTTAGAACTCTTAAAAAAATTTAAATCTGTCTACTCTTCATCGCCTTTCAAAAGCTGTATCTTTCGAACAACATTTCGAAAAAAATTTATATGAACTACCCCTTCTTATTTTCATCGAGCAATCATTTTACTCAGTCTGTCGCATTCGTTCACAGACACCCTGTATAAGTGACATCATTAAAACTACCGGTAAATATCCATTACCGGCACCAGGATTCTAGACACAGCGTAATTTTCGACCTCTAGCACCTCATTTCTTCTTGTGCTTTTCATTGTAGCCTGACGGTCACTAACTACCTTTTGAGGACAATTACCCATAATATATTCTTCCATTCTTCACTATTGCTACCAGAAAAACTGGAAAATTAAACTTTTCCCAAAGCCCCCATAACGAAAATGGAGTAGTAATACAAGACCATATTTAATCCGTGTGAACTGGCTGTAACATTCTCGACAATCTCGTCCAAGAAGTCATCAGAGAGAAACATGAGAATGCGAGTTTTTGCGACAATTTGCAATTACTCTCTTAACTGCAAAGGTGCAGTTTGAAAACGTCAAGTATAAAATTGCGATCATTAGAACACCTAACCGTCATATTACCCCATCACGAGAGTCCAACATTACCTCAAAGAAAAGGGGAAATCATGAAAGGCGTCAATTTTCTTGGTATATTGAGCATGAATACGAAGAGCGGGGCTCAGTTAGTACGTAAAACATGCAAAAAGTATTGAATGAATTTGATATTCAGGGCGGACTAATGCTATTTAATGGTGATATACTGCTTTTCATCTGTAAGCTACGAGACTGTAGCGTACGATTGATCTGTAACTGGCCGACTTACAGATTCGTGAATAATGCAATTCTGGAATGGTTCCTGTAACTATCTTATTTACAGTGTCACTTTTGAACTACTCATCGAAAAACATAACCTTCAATCGTAAGATTCGATAGTGAAACTTTATGTATTATGAGTAAATGGATTTAATTTGATATTGAAAATATATTTATCTGAATGTAGTTTGCGTTTGTTTCTTTCATCTAGTAAATTGAAAACAGGAAAGAAAAAAATTTCCTGGTTCAAATTGCTGTAGAGCATTTATTAAGTTTATAGTACACTGGTTCTCCAATCTGAACATGTTCCCAAACTGGGCATTCGGTATTTCTTCAATCTGAACATTTTCTGAGCATCCGGCATTTCAAATGGATTTATTTGAACAGAAACCTTTTCCTTCCCAATTCTCATGAAGTTCCTACTTTAAAAAAAGAATGATTTTCAGGTCATGTATATCATTGAACAATGTTTTACCTGTTATGATTTTCTTCCGATAACAATCTAATAAACAAAGCCATATTATTTTTATTCGTCATGAATTTCTAATATTAAAACGTTGGTGTTCGTTCTAAAATCAACAAACCATTCAACGTAACCTCACAATAAGTCATTCGATAATGTTTCGATCACCCGTCGAGTACTCGTAAATATTTAACGATTTTTGTAAGCTACAGATCCCTTAAAGAGGTGCAAAATTGCAATTGTCCTGTAAACTTATGAAAAGTTACAGATTGGCAGAATACCACCATAAATCTAAAAGTTTCTCTGCCTCATCCTGCACAAGAGTCCAAAGGATTCAAATCGGTAGATCTAAAGGGTAGTGGTGCTCCTTGCAATATTATCTCCTAACGTGCCATTTGCGTACCCAAGCTTGTTTGAATTTTTATCCTCTTTTAAGATTATAATATACTGAGCCCCCAAATCAATCGAAACATCGTTTATAACACCCGGTATATAACCGAATTCTGGGAAACTTTCTGAGATCTTCTGGTGACAAAATCACCGTGCAACGTTTTTCCTCCAGCTCATTAGCGTACGGTACGGGGAATCTTGCAGGCTGTGCGACGACCTTCCCATTGTTTTCTCACGACAAGCGGAGAATAATGGCCAGGAGAGACCAGACGACGATGTTGTCGCTTCCTACCAAGACTACCGCTTCAGATCGACCAGAGAATCTCAGTCCCACGGTTGATAAAAGCGTACGCAAGATTTTCAAACCACCAACTTTCTATGATTCAATATATACATATCTATTATATCTTCATTTGAGATATGAATTCACAAAATTTCTTTTGAATCAAACAATATAGCAAGTGTATTTCATAGTAAAGGGTTTTCCAATAAGAGGTGTTATTTTGAATAGCCGGCTATTTCATAGATGTTACGTTTGAAGCTGTCATTTTTTGACCTTTGACAAGTAGAAACTACTACATTAATAAAAATGGAACGATACACGTTTCGAGAACGGATTGAAATTATTGAAATTCACTATAAAAATGATGATGAAACTTTGGCAGAGACGGTTCGTAAAACTCGAACATTTTTGGGTCGTCGTGAAGGAACTTGTCGGACCGCAATTGGTGAAAAATTTCGAGCTGTTGGGAAAAGTGAATGATGTGAAGAATGAAACCCGTGCACGTCGCTAAAGAACAGCCGAAAATATTGCTGCTATAGCCGAAAGTGTTGAAGAAAACCCAGGTTTGTCCATTCCTCGTCGTTCTTTGGATTTGGAGATGATTATAATGATATTTATGGCCGAAATTGGATAGTACTGATGTGGACAACGTTTACTTTCAACACCAACGAAACCATTGATCTTTTGCGGGAAACGTTTCCGTGTTATCTCTCGAAGAGGTGATCACAATTGGCCACCGAGATCTTGTGATTTAACTCCTTTCGACTTCTTCCTTTGGGGCCACGTGAAAGAGAAGGTCTACGCCAATAGCCCAGCGTCGATTCAAGACCTCAAAGATGAAATTCGTGAGGCTATCGAGGACATAGGGCAGCCACTTTGCGATTTGGTTATGGAAAATTTCATTAAAAAAATATGGTCCTGTAAGCGTGGTCGTGGTGGTCATTTGCCTGATGTTTTTTTCCACTATTAACGGCATAGCTTCTTCTTTATAATGAAATAAACATCCGATCATTAATGTTGAAAAATTGCATTTTTCTTTGAATATCAAAATAACACCTTTTATTGAAAAACCCTTTGTGAGCAGAGGAAAGTGTAAACCATACATTTCTACGTATTATACAAGGGCAACGAGAAAAACTTCAGTAAAAATCTGTCTCCCCGTATTACTCTAGTGATTGTTCAATGGAATTTCGAAATTTTCATGTTCCTTTGGCTTAGCCTGTGTTAGTCGTGACATGGATACTTTTCCTTGAAATTTTTTCGATATTCGAATGAAGCTGCTCTGAGCTCAGATGTTCAATGAACTGTCTACAGAACCATGATTTCGAAATACTCATTAACGTTTCTCTCTTATGGAACTGAACATACGACTGCGTAACTCTGGACAAATTTTTGATTAGTCTTTCCGTATGGTGCTCCTCATTGCGTAAAATTATTAAATACCAAATTTACGTCAGCAAGAGCAGCAGGCTCGGAATTTAATGTAGCACAACGCGTAAGCCGAATGTGAACCTACAATTAAGTAGTGATAAATTTTCCTTTAGACTTCCCGTCTTCCAAACTTTCTTCAACGATTCAAAAAGGTAACGAACCAAGACAGATATACGACCAAAAATTATAGCCCTATAAATAGGATAAGTGGTAGATTATCGTACCACCCAGATAGGCATCCATATTTTGATGCTTCTAATTAGAGCATATACATCTACTAATTGAATTAACGAATTAAATATTAGAGGCATCGTGGAAAACTTCATGAGAATGGTTATTATGTAGATCTAACTGCATAAATTTATTCGGAGCTCACCAAGTGATTCGTCTAATCGGTTTTCGGCTTATAATAAACGATAGGGTTTTTAACGTGAATTTCAAACGTATGCGAGGGACTTAGGGAGATGATTCCTCGATGAAAATAAACAGGGGTAGTTCATATTTTTTTTCGAAATCGACCTCCCTTCCAAGATACAACATGACGAAAGTTTTTGATTTTTTTCAGGAGTCCTAAAAAACCCCGAGTCATAAAACTATACATAATATAATTCACACATCAAGTAGATGTTACTCACACATTTTTTTGTTCCATAACTTTATTATTAGGGGTTGAAAATAACAAACCCCTTAGGATTTTCGTTCAAAAATTGTTTTTGTGGGATAGATCTTCGAAAAATAAAATTAGGTATCTTATGGTTTTCCATTCAATTCTAGAGAGAAAAAGTCTCTTGCAAAGTTTCTTGAAGTCGATACTTTTCCAAGAAAAAATAAGAACTTACAAGCAGTTATGATCACTGTTCATTCCATTTCATCGTATGTGTCATAGAATGAATATTCTAAGATATTGTTTATGCTCGAAATTGGTTTTCTCAATTATGCTTATTAATCGAAAGAAAGTTCTATTTGTGAAATTAAAATATTACGGAAATAATTTTCTTCCTGAAATTACTAATCAAACCTTCAGAAAGATTTAAAGAACATCTTTCTCTCCTGTCATAGACATACAATATCTTAGAATCTTCATTCTGTGGAACACTTATACGATAAAATGAAATAAACAGTGATCATAACTGATTTCAAGTTTTTATTTTTTCCGAGAAAAGTATCGACTGTATCGAAATTTTGCAGGAGACTTTTTTCTCCAGAATTGAATGGGAAACCATAAGAGAATTTTATTTTCGAAAATCTATCCTACGAAAACAATTTTTGAACGAAAATCATAGGGGTTGTTATTTTCAACCCCTAATAATAAAGTTATGAGATCTAAAAAATTTGTGTGAGTAACATCTACTTAGTGCTTCATATTATGTATAGTTTTATGACTAAAGCCGGGTTTCATAAAACTACGATCACCTTGATTATTGAAATGTCATTTCTGTGCAATGTTCAGTTCATTTTTGACTTAAACCATCAACTTAATTCAAAATCAAGGATTTGATTGCCCAAACAAGCTTTATGAGACCCACTGTTAGTGTTTTTAAGAACACCAGCATGTAGGTCGTTTTATTGCAAAGATTTTCCACATTATAATTATTTTCAAAAATTATTTTTCTTGAAAACTACTGGAAATCTCCATTTCCTTCGGTACGCCTCAACGATTTCTATATGTCATGAGTTTAATCATCTGGAACTTCGCTCACATTTCAAATGGCGCTACGATAAACAAACGTATTTATTTATATAAGAATCCGTTACACACCGACATATGCAACAGTGTTTGAACTCCTTTGAAAGCACCTCATGACACGCAAGTCGAATGCGCAGATTTCCCGCATAATATTTCACTCGAGGCGTCTAATTGCGCTTTGGCTATTACTGTTCCGGTAGAACTACCATGAGGAAAATAACTAACAATATTAATAAACACAGCCTCCACCCGCTGCTACAAATTACCAGGTAAATACCTGATCTGCCAGCGCAACTCAAGTACGGGGGCTGCACCGTAAGTTGACAGTAGTCAATGAACAAGTAGTTCGATTAGAAAAATACTTCAGGGGCCTGTTTCATAAAACAACAAGAGCCTGGTTTCTATCTGAATGGGTTTCCATTCTTCCCCCGTTTTTTTCCAGAAGACGTTGCAACTTATTGAAGACATTCGGAACCTCTCCTTGAATTCAAATAATGTAGGAAACTGGCAATTCGTTCTCTTTCGAAAAACTCGTATACGCCTTGCCCTCTTCGATTCCGAGCGTATTCTTCTTCACTCGACGAGGAATCCCAAATAACACGTTCACAAACTTCGACTAAATGAAATCAAGACCAATTTCAAAAATGTTACAGGTCAAAAATGAGTTGTTGAGATATTCCTGATTTTTAATAGTTATTTAATCGACTAGGTTATTGAAGACAGCGACTAATGGTCAAGATATTTTAATGAGTGAGCGGAGCGTACGCGTTAATAGTTCGAGACTATTAGTCGCTAGATTAATAACCGTGTTGATTACAAGATTTTTCCGACGATCTCAACATGAATAGTGTATAAATTCTTGATTGAAATACATTCTCATTTTGTCCAAGACATACATTTGACATCATTGAATTTATATGTCTCTATGTTCCAGTAGAGTTTTGACATTTCTCGTAGTGCTTCTGAATTTTTGTGTACGGTTGCCATGAGGATTGCACATTAAAATGGCTAAAAAATTGAGCATTTAAATGGGCCATTAAAGCTCATTTTCGTACACATTAACATCACCTTTTATTTCGAAGTCGGCGGAAAAGGTATATTTCTGAATTTGTCAAGAAAAAATGGCGAAACACTTGGATAATGTCAAATAGTTCCTCTAAAATTGATATTCACTAGTATCTACAAGTCTACAATAGTAGTTTTTTGACACGCAAAATTTTCAAAAACTTACAACTTGTAATTTTGTAACTTGTTTTTTTATGAAACAGGCCCCAGGTATACCAAAACTCCTAAACAGAGCTTGTACTAAAGGCTTCAACTTTTTTTGGGCAGTATTATTCTATTCATGTATCGGTTATGACCAGAGATCGGGTTAAATGCAACATATAAACGTTGTTATATGAATGCAAATATGCATAAAAAATGATTGAAATATGCACAAAAATAAGCAAAATATTCAGAATATTTTGGAAACCATAAAAAAAGGTATTTTCATTAAAAATCAACTCTCAATAATATGGTAGATATATGCAACATAAAAACGTTGTATATGCATGAAAAATGCTTGAAATATGCACGAAAATAGGCAAAATATGCACGAAAAAATGCAGAATATGCAATATTAAAAAATGAAATTGGGGAACTTGAAAAAAGAAAAGCAATTTTTATTTCAAAGTCAACATATCAATAACTCTCAACAATGTGGCATTAAAATTTAATTCAATGTTTTTGTAAACGTATACAATTAAATAGTGTTCCAAATGTTCAATTGTTAAATTTTGCCTTCGACCATTTCGAATATTTTTTGTTTGAAATTTTAAATGAAATTTTGACACAATAGAGGCTCTATCTCACTAATGACACTAATAATTTCATGCTTGATAGATTATTCTTCTTCACCTGGTTTTTCACATAACCCCGAAGAAAATAGTCCAACGATGTCAAACCACATAATCTTGATGGCCAATTGACAATTAATGTCGAAGTAACGAGACGAATTCGCAGCACCATATACTACTAGATAAATGAAAGTTTAGGACTGAAATCTCAACCTTTCGTTGAATGTGTTATCAAGAATTGGCAATATCTAAAATCTTGCATTTTGACTTTTGGGTATCTTGGATTTCCCAAAAACGGCTGAAATATTTCGAAGCTAAACGAATTAAGATATTTTGGTGATACTCAACAGCAGAAAACATGTCTACATCATATTAATTCTTTACAAATACTAGAAAAACCCATAAATAAATCCAATTGTTTCTGAAATTTCCAAAATGTCAGCAACTGCGTTTTTCACCTTAATTTGGTAGCTGGACACGTCTGCTTTTCAATCATGGCTGTCGCGGAGTCCATCCAGACGTTTCCTGTTTCTCTGGGTTCCATTAACACAATGGCATCTTCCGAAGACAGGACATTAATATGCTAATAAGGGTGCTAACTAGTTCCTATTCTAGACGAACGGTTCTCACAAGTCAGGATGTGATCCATTGAAACTAGTTATCATAATTGCGGATAGTTCTTTAAATTACACGCGTTCAAAGTGTATTTTGGCTTCCTGTGGCCGGTAAACTGGTTTTCGACGCTGAAATTTTATGATTTCGTGCGGCCAGGTCGAAAACAACATCGGTTTTTTTTTCTTAGGTGATCTGTGCATGTCTAAGCATAATGGATTGGGATTAATGTGGTGTCGATAGTCGGTGATAGAATGATGGATATTATTTGGGCATTCAGACCATGGTTGTTTGTTTTTTCACGAGAATAATCAGGTGGAAAGGTACATCAAGAAAGTTTCAATTCTGGTGCGAAAGTAGTAGTAGTAATATGTTGGTACTACATCCAGATATAATAGAGAAGAAACGCTATCACATACAATTGAGTAAAGAAAAATAGTACCACTGGGCGAGGCTAAGTCGGGGACCAATATGGCGGAAAGTTCAGGGTTGAATTAAGTTGCCAGTTTTTCCTGTTCACAAATACGACGTGTTGGATCTTTAGGAAACCTGATCAAATAAGATCAATTGAATATCAACTAAACAATTTTTAACGATAATATACACATATAAAAAGATATCAGATTACCAAGACAGATTGACAAAAATTTCGAATGCGGATCTGTTCAGTACTCATCCCTACCTGTGATATGTTTTTCCTCTAATTTTCTTTTCTCTGCTTGAAGAAAGCCTTACAGCACACGATACCATTTTATTGTATATTATTAAGCAGAAAAAAATCACAATTTAACTAGAAAAAGGCGCAAGAATCACAATTCCTCCAGAAAATTCAAAAATTGTCAAATTTTACGTTAAGGATCTGATACCACGTTGATTTCAATGATGGCAACTCTATACTATCCTATCTCTATGGTCAACTACGAGGACGTATTGATATCTAGTTAGCCTACACCAGCTCCATGCATTAACAAAATATTGCGTTACCATAGCAACGAACAATAACTTATAAATGTGTCAGTATAAATTTTCAAATGAGAAAAGTTTCTGCGAAATGGATCCTCAAATGTTTGAACGTTGACCAAATGCGTGCAAGGTTAGAATCATCGTGTTCGATCTGTGCTCAATTTGAGAACGATGTGAACTTCTTGAACCGAATTGTTACTATGGATAAGACTTGGGTACATTTCTAATATCCAGAAACAAAACAACAATCGATGGATTGGCGCCACTCTGATTCTCCAAGACCTAAGAAGTTTCGTGTTCGAAAATCTGCTGGAAAAGTTCTAGCTTCAGTTTTTTGAGTTTTCCATGGAGTAATCATGATTGATTTTTTGGATAATGGTAGAACAATAACTGGAGATTACTATTCGACATTACTGACTACACTACGGAAAAGAATTAAAACGGAAAGACGCGAAAAGCTATCCAAAGTTGTTTCGTTTTTGCAGGACAACGCTCCAGCACACAATTCTCATGTTGCCATGCAAAAATTTCGTGATTTAGTGTTAGAATCACAAGAACACCCCTCTTATTCTCCAGATTTGGCTCCTGACTATCATCTTTCCTCAACTGAAAAAAGTTTGAAAGGTCGTAATTTTCCTTACAACGAGGAGGAAATAGAAGCTGGGGATGTGTGGTTTATAGACCAAGAAGAAACAGGAAAAAAGGTCTGGAGACGTTGCAGGTTAGCTGTAATAAATTCATCTAATTGATAGAAGAATATGTTGAGTAATAAAATCTTTAGACATTGAAATTTTGTTTGGTTCTGAAGGGTTTTCCAATAAGAGGTGTTATTTTGGATAGCCCGCTATTTCGGTAGTTGTTTGAAGCTGTCATTTTTTAACATTTGACAAGTAGAAACTACGCCATTAATAAAAATGGAACGATACACGCTTCAAGAACGCATTGAAATTATTAAAATTCACTATAAAAATGGGGAAAATTTGGCAGAGACAGTTCGTAAAACTCGAACATTTTTGGGTCGTCGTGAAGCACCTTGTCGGACCGCAATAAAGAAATTGGTGGAAAAATTCGAGCTGTTGGGACAAGTTAATGATGTGAAGAATAAAACCCGTGCACGTCGCTCAAGAACAGCCGAGAATATTGCTGCTGTGTGTTGAAGAAAACCCAGGTTTGTCCATTCCTCGTCGTTCTTTGGAATTCCACAAACGTCATTACACCGTATTTTGCATAAAGGTTTGGGTCTTGAGGCATATAAAGTTCAAATAACACAAGAATTCAAGCCAACCGATCATCAACAACGTCGTGTCTTTGCTGATTTGGTCGTTGAAGTTTCCGGACCGTGTTATCTCTCGAAGAGGTTATCACAATTGGCCACCGAGATCTTGTGATTTAACACCTTGCGACTTCTTCCTTTGGGGCCACGTTGAAAGAGAAGGTCTACGCCAATAGCCCAGCGTCGATTCAAGACCTCGAAGATGGAATTCGTGAGGCTATCGAGGACATATGACAGCCACTTTGCGATTTGGTTATGGAAAATTTCATTAAGAGGATATGGTCCTGTAAGAGTGATCGTGGTGGTCATTTGCCTGATGTTATGTTCCACTAATAACGGCAAAGCTTCTTCTTTATAATGAAATAAACATCCGATCATTTATATTGAAAATGGCATTTTTCTTTGAATATCAAAATAACACGTCTTATTGGAAAACCCTTTAGGCTAAGAATTTTTCAATATATCCTCGTCTTGGGGACCTATCAGCTTCTGAGTTAGCACCCTTATTAGCATATTAATGTCCTGTCTTCGGAAGATGCCATTGTGTTAATGGAACCTAGAGAAACAGGAAACGTCTGGATGGATACCACGACGGCCATGATTGAATGGCAGACGTGTCCAGCTACCAAATTACCTTACATCTGCGTGACACTGTTTGCATCCAAATACGCACCCGTGTTCAAGGTACACATCCACTTAATGTTTATCTAATTTTCCACACTACCTCAAGCAGAGCGCGCAAATAAAAGCAGACATTCCGCTTTCTGCGATGCTGCCGCCGCTGCCGAGCAGAGTCGTGGTACTGATTGAATTTCAATTAGCTGTGTTTGAATGCAATTACTGTTTGTCTTTTGCATGTTGAGGATCTGCAGACCGAGGGAGATCCGCACGGAATTCACCATGAAGATGGGAGAAGGAGATCTTGGAATTTTTGCACGGTTTAAGAGAAAAAACCTGCATATAAACCATTATAGTCCATGGGCCAGCGCCTGTTTTTCATGATGATTACAAACAATCTGAATATTTGTGAGTAGCTTCATTTTGACGAGACGCCCAACTTTTTCCTCTACGAAAATTCTCGATAGTGAGGGCTACTACAGTATGGCGGCGTCAAAAGTGTTGAATGGGTGAATGTTAAATATTATACTAACAGCTACTTTATAAATGAAATCTTGAAACAATTTCATCACAAATTGAAAACAATAATTGTCCTACAAAAATGATGATTCTATCAAAGTGTCTCCCACTCCCAAAATATAAGAACAACTAGGCCCAAAAAGTGATTATTTCACTGTTGCTTAGCAAATATTTTCTTTATGAACTGGTCACTTAGTCCTACAAAATGAGTGATGCGTTTTTCCAGTCCTACGCTTGGAAAATGTCACTTGTTAGTAATCATTTTTAATTGTGGGTTCTGTGGTATAATTTCTGAGGTTGCACTGGAAAAACGTACCACTCAATTTGTAGGACAATGTAGGACATGTGACCAATCCATAAAGAAATATTTGCTAAGCAACAGTGAAAAAATCAGCCGGTTAGTAATTATTTTTTTAGATCTTTGTTGATATGTTGGGGTGGGGGACACTTTGATAGAATCATCATTTTTGTAGGACAATTATTGTTTTCAATTTGTAATAAAATTGTTTCAAGATTGATCCAAAAAGTAGCTGTTAGTAATAAATTTGAACATTCACCCATTTAACACTTTTGGCGCCTCCATACTGTATTAGCCCTCACTATCGAGAATTTTCTCAGAGCAAAAAGTTGGGCGTCTTGTCAAAATGAAACTACCCGTAAATATTCAGATTGTTAATAATCATCATGAAAAACAGGTGCTGGCCCATGGACTATTACTCACAAGTTTAATGGAGGTATTCTGCTTTCATCTGTAAGCCAATCTGTAACTTTTCATAAGCTTATAGGAAAATTGCAATTCTGGACCTCTTTAAGGGCTTTGTAACTTACAGAATTCGTTAAATATTTACGAGTATTCGATGGGTGATCGGAAGCATTATCGAATGACATATTGTGAGGTTACGTTGAATGGTTTGTTTATTTTAGGACGAACACCAACGTTTTTAAATAAGAAATTCATGATGAATAAAAATAATAATACTTTGTTTATGATGCCTAGAAAATTTTCAGATTGAAGAAATGCCGAATGCCCATTTGTGAATATGTTGAGATTGAAGAACCAGTGTAGTACAAACTTAAAAATGCTCTACAGCAATTTTAACCAAGAAATTTTGTTCTTTCCTGTTTTCAATTATTAGATGAAAGGAACAAACGCAAACTACATTCTGATAAATGTATTTTCAAATTAAAATCTAAACCATTTACTCATAAAACATAAAGTTTCATGATCAAATCTTACGATTGAAGGTTATGTTTTCGATGAGGAGTTCAAAAGTGACACACGTAAGAAAGTTACAGGAACCATTCCAGAATTGTATTATTTGCGAATCTGTAAGTCGGCCAGTTACAGATCAATCGTACGCTACAGTATCGTAACTTACAGATGAAAAGCAGAATACCACCATAATTTTTATTCTCTAGTGATTCAGGGCCAAATATGTCAGTTCGAATCTGTGGTGGATGATAACAAAATATTACAGGTCTGTGGGTAGTTATTTGCACATCTGAGTATTTGAAAAATAATCCTTTGAAAAAACGTACCTAGTTTGATACCCTGTTAGTTGAAGAGCAACTTGATTCGAATACCTAAGAGATTTTAAAGACAAGATTGTTTATTTGTCAATTTACACATTCCTTTCTCTCGGTTGGGTCGTCTTTGTTCTATTTCTTTCAGATGAGTTTCAAGATATTTATTCGAATCATTCAAAGGCTCATTGTTTGAATATATGAAACAAAAACACTTCACTTCCACTAAGATACAAAGTCTTTTCTGTGTTCTTGTGTCATTGAGTCTCCTTGGATTCCTGAGCATTCAAAAAACAAGAGAAACAGAGACACTATGGCCACAAAAATTTGCATGAGGCTTAACATTTCATTTCGATGGGTTTCGTTTTGTCTGAGATATTGAGGAACAAGAATTTTGAATGACCATATTTTATGGAACACCCTGTAAGATTTGGCTGGTTAACGACCTTAACCGAGCCATTTGGGAGCCGAACTCACCCTGAAAATTTCAAGTCTCTACGACAATCCCTTCGAAAGTTATTGTGCGAACGGTTGGCCAGAATTGAATATGACCATGAATTCGTCATCAGGGAGTGGAACCCTATCGTTTGAGACCATTACAGACATTTGGGCCAAAACGATATAGCACTCGTTCAAGGAAAACGAGCGCTCAAAAAGAATTCTTTCAGAATCTCAAAATTGCTTGTTTTTTTCTTTAAGAATCGACACATTCTTATGGAAAAATCCTTCATATACTTTTGAAAAATCTCTTGGAACATCAAATGATTGCGTTAAGTTTATAAAACTCGAAACTGACCAAGTAACATGCTCTGTTGTTTGATATTAAAAATGTGACGTTCCAAATCAAAAGAATAAATACAAAATTTTCAAGTGCCCTCCACTTTGTTCCCCACCTTTAGCGTGTCATCAACTACGGTCCCGTCATTAACAAAGAAGAAATTAATTAAGCAGGACGAAATTTTACGATGCCGTGAGAGGCCGGTAACCAATTTGACTGAAATAGGTGTTGCCTAAAGTAGTTTCACAAAGGCTGATAATTGCGAACACACCAAGACTGGAGCAAGTTGGCCTCGGGTTAGATTTTGATTTTACAAACTCATATAGGCGTGCTCTGTTAACGATCCTTTTAACTTTGAGGTAAACACCTTGACGTAACCGCCACGACCAAGTCGAAAAACTAATTAACGGAGTCTAATCAGGAGATTTTTGCGGCCGGAGAATCTGGAATTGACTGGGTCTTAAGCAAGCGTGAAATTTTAAAATTTCGGGCTCGTCGAGTTTCGTAATAACTTTTGGAGAAGTTGCTGCTATTGGGATGACCTGGATAAGGGAAGTTAGAGGCGAAATTCGGCACGTTTTTGCTGTTAGAACTCGTCTATTCGGGTCGCTCAAAACAAAGGAAGGAGGGTTTCAGTTGAAGCTGGCCAAAGATTCGATAAACGTATGTATTTTTGCAGTTTAAAACATCCTAGGACGTTGTCCGATGCCCAATTGCCAGTGTTTTCTATTGTCGCAGTCTTCATCATTCAGTACCTTTTCACTCGTGCACTTTCTTATTCCACTAATCCATGTCATTTTTGGTCTTCCTCTTTTCCTGTTTTCCAGTGGTATCCATCTCAAAACTTTCTTTGGTAACCTATTCTCTGTCTTTCTTCGCACATGTCCATACCATACCAGGTGCTTCCTTTCTATATATTCCGTGACTATCTCATTTATTACCCTCTCTCTTCTTGAAGTTCTTGATGCTCTTCTTATTGCATCCATTTCTGTGGCCTCACTCCTCCTCCTCAATTGTTCTTTCAACCGCCATGTTTCAGATCCGTAAACCAGGGTACTTTTGATCAATGTATCGATGAAATCTTATTTTTCTTTGTTTTCCTATCTGTGTGCTGTTTTCCTATCTTCGTGCTCCATATAGAACACCATTTAGCGAATTTATTATTTTTTGTCTTATTTATTCTTGATTTAATTTCAGCATCATCTGCTCCTTCTGTATTGAAGTTGATATCCAAGTATTTGTAACTTTCGCATTTCTTTATGATTTCGTTGTTTTCCAGCTTCAAATTAGTGGTCTCTTCACCAATACACAAGAATTGTGTTTTAAATACATTCATCTGAAGGCCCCATTTTCTCGCCATATTCTAGATATTCTTTATCATTCGCACATATTACTTGGTCATCGACAAATTGAAAAGTGTATATGCAAGTATATCCATCAATTTCTATACCCATACCCTGGCATTTTCTCTTCCACAGTACAATGCTTTCACTATATACAGTGTGTTTGGTCATGACTAAGCGATAATTTGAGGTCATCAAATATACCTAATATTATCGACAAAAACACCCAAACTTGGAAGTGTACCACCTTAGTTTTGGAGTAGCCCCCATTTGAAATTTACTTTTTTATTTTCGTTGACCCTTCCAAATAATATCGATTTCTTTGAACATAAAGGTCCTACAGATGTTGAAAAAATGTTTTTTGAAAGATGATACTACCACCATTCATTGAAGTATAACAAAATAAAAACATTCAACTTGAAAACGCCATAAAAAAATTCTCTAAAAAGGGTTTAGTAAAAATATGTACTGATTTTCTTAGTAAATCCACAATAGTACAAGAACCAGCACATTGAAGTATAATTTTTTAATGATTTAACACGCAAGGATATTAGCTACAAAACAACAAGTACATCATTTCTGTAAGTTACATCATTTGAGAGTTATTTTTGCTCGAACATGATCACTACGCGAGCCAAAGGCACAAAACAGGTCGTCGTCTAGGCCACTGCCTGTCTACAGAGCAGAGGCGGCCATTTTGAGCAATTTTAATGATTAATTTGTTTGTTTGATCATTTAAAATTATCGAAAGTACAGTAGTGAGTTTTTTTTATTTTATCAATTTTCATAAGGGTCATGTTCGAACAGCAATTACCTTATAGCTGGGTTTCACAAAAACCCCGATCACGTTGATTGATGAAGTGTCATTATTTCTGTGTAAGTTTCAGTTCATTTTTGACGGTAAACCATCGAACTTTTCTCAAAATCAACGATTTGATTGCCAATCAAGCTTTGTGAAACCCGCGGTCTAAATATCTAACTTACAGAAATTATGTTGGTATCGTTTTGTAGCTAATATCCTAAAAATTATACTTCAATGTGCTAGTTCTTCTACTATTGCGAATTTACTAAGAAAATCAGTACATTTTTTCCTAGAATTTCTTTAAAGAATTTTTTTATAACATTTTTAAGTTATATGTTGTCATACTGTTCCACTTCAATAAAAGGCGGTAGTATCATCTTTCAAAAAACATTTTTTTCACATCTGTAGGACCTTTATGTCCAAGATATCGATATTATGAGGAAGGGTTAAATAAAATAAAACAGTAAATTTAAAAAGGGAGCTTCCCCAAAACTGAGGGGGTAAACTCCCCAATATGGGTTTTTTGTCGATAAAATTAGGTATATTGATGCTCTTAAATTATCGCTTAGTCATGACCAAAGACACTGTGTATTTTACAAAGCGTAGGAGAAATGCAGCAACCCGAGAGATTTCCATCTGTACATAACTGCGTATCGCGAATATCCAGCCAAGATTAGCAACTTAACCCAGCATCATAGCCAAATTTAAATCGAATTCAATCATAACATAATTCGAATATCCAGAGCTATTGCATTGTCATAAAATCCTTGAATCACATATTACGATGAACACCTTCTTGTTCTCGAATGGTTCCTCGGTTTTCGACATGGTTTTTTTGCAATGTTTTCATATTTTCGGATTTTGCATAATAGATTTTGGTATCAGAATCCTAGCAGTTCTCGAAGATCAATCAATCGAGATTCAGTGCAGTCACTTTGCACCACTAACCGTGGGTTTTACAAAACTTGATTGGGCAATCAAATTGGTTCAAGTCGAGGGTTTATGTCAAAAATGAACTGAAAGTTGCACGGAAATGATAACATTTCAATAATCAAGGTGATTGGAGTTGTGTGAAAACCCGGCTTCAGTCTAAAAACCAGATAATACGAATCCTCTCTTCTGGTTCTCGAATAATCACTCCTTTCAATTGAATTCGTTTCGCCCATCACCAGGCCCAAATCGATAAAACCAATCACGACTACTCCCATCCACAAAAAAACCAATCCTAACAACTCGGATACGATGGAATAAGCCGAGAGAATTCCATCTGCACATAACTGCGTATCGCGAATATCCAGCCAAGATTAGCAAATTACCCCAGGCATCATAGCCTGCTATACCAACATACCGAAGCGTCATTAGTCATTATATTTCATAGCAGGTCGTAATGCCTTCAAGATACAACACCATCACGATCCGGCACAGAAAGCCAGGCATCTATTGTTAAGTGTCATTCGCAACCGTCAACTTCGACACATCTGGCCATGCTGAATGATTACGCCTGGTAAGTATGGTATCAGGCTTGCAGTGATGGGTCTGCGTTTACTGCGTTTCAAATTGACCATGGCTTCGATTGGGGCTTAGCTCTGTACGGGTATCTTGGAAGAAGAAGGTTTGAAGGAGGAAATTGACCGGTTTATAGTGCCTCGTCACAAAAATAAGATGCCAAAATACACCAAAATCATAGTTCGTTTCTTGGTTCTTGTTTTGGTAAGGTTCAGGATTATCAGTCTTGAGATGATGTGTTATGTCATTCGCAACCGTCAACTTCGACAAATCTGGCCATGCTGAATGATTACGCCTGGTAAGTATGGTATCAGGCTTGCAGTGATGGGTCTGCGTTTACTGCGTTTCAAATTGACCATGGGTTCGATTGGGGCTTAGCTGTACGGGTATCTTGGAAGGAGAAGGTTTGAAGGAGGAAACTGACCGGTTTTACAAAAATAAGATACCAAAATACTCCTAAATCATGTGCGTTTCTTGGTTCTTGTTTTGGTGACGTTCAAGATAATCAAAGATCTTTAGATGATGTGTTATGACAGCAAAAAGCTTGTGTTGATAGTCTTGTCACAAAAATAAAAAACCGTAACACTCGAATGTCATAGTTCATTTTCTGTTTCGTGTTCTGGTTACGTTTATTATTTTATTATTTCAATTTAGATCGTTATGGCTAGGTTAGACTTCAATCTACTCATTCGTGGAAAGCCAAGGAAGTGGTCAATGGCGTTGATAAAACCGACAACCTCCTTAGGAGCCTTGGGCGTTACCTATTGGGTGTCCAGGACCGGTTTCCCCATATGAATTGTTCCAGGCAGCTCTGGATACTTGCCTGTTCAACTGTTTCTGCTTCTAATCCACAAAGCCTGCAAATCTTTTCTGCTGACTTTCCCAGTCAGCAGTCCTAGCATCAACCGAAATTCAGCTCGTGACAGCTTCATGAGCTTTCTGGAAATCATCATAAATTTTTAGACTGAGTAAGTCCAGGGCCGTTTCTCCAGAAACTAATTCTGTTATTCGACTTCCATTGCTGGACTGCTGTCTTATATTGATCTTTTCCAAGTCCACAGAAAGGCTCAGGTCCAACAGGTGTTAACCTTGATGCATTTTTTGCAAGTTCATCGACTATTTCATTTTCTTCAACGCCACAGTGCCATGTGAGTTGAGTCCCTCTATGGTTACGGGGTATTGTGAAAGAACTCGATGACTTCAGTGGAGAGTATGGCAACACTGAAGACCCTCAAGCTCTATTAAACGAATCCAAGAGGTTCTGTGGGATGGCATAATATACCACAAGAAATCAATCTTTTTTGGTCACATCATGTGAACTGTAAAATACCCAGCAACCATGATTATCATTTGGTTTGTGGTATGACTTGATCAAACAGCTTGCTTCATTAGGTTCATGAGGATCACTAAATGTGTTAATAACAAAGGTTTTTTTCAAACCTAGAGATGATCTTCTTGCTCCTTGAACATTCAAGCTCGAGCTTCTGAAGAAGTTTTCAATGCCATTCAATCATCTCTGGAAATCCCAGATAATCTTAGATAGATACTGTTGAAATGATCTGATCTGGCAAATTCTTGTTGTGTGAAGCTTAGTCGTAATCAAATGGTGAGACCTCATTGGAGTTAAATCTATTACTCACAGCTAGGAAAGTATGCAATTTGGTGCAAGAGGTTGACAGCGTTTCCATCTGCTTACATGCCCAAATTTTAACCAACAGAAACAAGTAGGCTCAAACTTTTGAAGAATGAAAAACTCTTGGTACTATCATGGTACATCTTCTGATTCTCATCGCATTCAATTCTTTGATACAGCAACATTCTCAACCATCAAGGTGCTGTTGTACATCACTAAGCTTCATCATTAACAGAAAACCATAAAAAAAAAATGTATGTCTTGGTCATTATATTGCTTCCTCATCCTTTCTGTTGACCAGATGTGATGCCTTGTGACTTTTCCTCGTGTAAATAAGGCTTATGAAACCGTATTATTTTCTAGGTACCTCACTCTATCATATTCAACCCAAACAACACCCACTGGTTCGTACCTAAACGAAGTGAAACAAGGATAGCCGATATCTCTCAGGCGAGTTTTGGACTGTTTTTTTTCCAATTTCATCCAATGTCATCTACTACGAGAGAATTATATACCTTGCGGTTGCTTATTATACCGTGCCTGGCGATGTAAAATATCGTAATCAGATCAGCATTGCTGTGATTTCGGATAATGACTCATGATCATCGATGTGTCATTTTTCTGTGGTGCTAAGATGAAACGAGAATAATTGTGTTTGTGTTGTTCACGACACGATTTTTCATACCTTCTTTTTTTCAGACAGTGGAATGGGGGGTGTCAATTAGGAGCAGTTAGCATGATACCGTATGATAAGTTTTGTGATGGTGAAACAGCAATATTTGCAATGTTTGTATAGTTTTTGTGATTTCTATCGAAATGAAATTTTGCGGGAACATGAGAGATAGTCACAAGAAGCCTTATACAAAATTTGGTGGCAGGAGTGTAAACTGCACCATAGAGAATTCAATCGGAATAATGAAGAGAAAAATCTTTAAATTTTCACATTAAATTATCCGATTTTAGCGAAATTCATTTTGAAGGTCCCCTTCATTCTTATACTGAATGTTCATGTAGATTTTCAGGAGGATCGCACGATAAGAACCATAGAAAATATTCTAATATTACCATGAAAAACTTTTGATTTAAATGCAATCAAGTTTGAGGATTTAATTTGGCGAAGTGAATAATCATGCGATTTTTCTGAAGGATTGTGAAATCCGTAGAATTTTGATATTTTTAATAATCGAGTTTTTCTGTTGTTCAAACGTGAAACTCACAATGTCTGATTTTCAATTCGATTAAATTTAAATTCCAAAAAACCCCTGTAGAGAAGAGTGTTCATTAATCGCTTCTTTTTATTTTTAATGCAATTTTCGGATCGTAATTACAGTAATACTCAAGCCTTCCATTACGATGTCTGAATTATTCCTGCGTTACCAAGAGAAGCAGAGTTAGTACCTGACCATAATTCTTGAAAAATAGCCACTTTTCGAGCAGATAGCCATTTCGCGAGGTCATTTGCATGATACTTGAAAATGATTTGCCGTTATCGGAATTCTTTATACATTATATGGTTATTATTTTTTGGTACGTGGAGCGTAATCGGCAGACCTGTCAAAGATTCTGGAGAATCAGCTAAAAGATCTTGCATTACTAAGTACCTAGAAATCAATTAGAAACGGAAACTTGATTATCTACTTTTATCCACGACTATTTTATAATCTACCCATTATACTTCTGTTTGCACGGCCTCCATAATACCCATTAATCACTAATAAATAATGAGTCAGATACTTTATGGATTCAGCTATAATATTATATTGTTAAAACTGAAATTTCTTCAGTGTTTTAGAGTTCCCTAACTAACAAAATGTTCGAGTTTACCTTGTTAATCGAGAGCCAGATGTACTTTAAATATTATCAACTTTTATCACGAAATATGCAATGATTAATTCAGCAAAAATTAACATATGTCAACTTGACTTTATTCACACAAGTAATAGAAGAGACATAATATTCAGTAGAACATTACTGTGAATACAAAAAATAAGAAAAACTGAATCAAATATAAGTTATTTAATCAATTTTGATAAAATAGAATGTAAAAATATCCATTTTGCCTCAAATTCGAAAAAAATTAAAGTACTTTTTTACTTTAATCTCAGAGGGATTAAAAGTGCTACTTTAGGCTCTCAAAAAAAGATTTAAAGCATCCATCCATTCCCAAAAGTGCATAAAAATAAGAATAAGGGGCAATCGAGGGGGCAATGACACAAACTATGATAATAAATTGATTGCATGATCAATTCTACGCTGAAAACTAAAAGTTGATTTTTCATGCATACGATTTCGCCTAATTTATTGGAACCATTATCACCTTGAAAATCCAAATTGCCCAATATAAGATAATACGCATAATAGAGAGATAAATTTCGACATTGTTGTTTGTTTCCTCGACACTTTCTGCTATTAGGATGCCACCCATATAGTTTGTACTTCACATCGTTTTTTAATGTGTTTACATTGATATGACGCGCCGTCTAAAGCGTGAACAAATTGTAAATCGAAAGTTTATGGACTTATCTTGTCCGCCACACAAGTTAGGATTCTCTGGGTCATGACCTGATATGATATTTTGTTTTGATCTGAACTTTGTACGGCGTATATTTCGATGAAAAGTTCTATTTTCCCAATGTAGAAAGAGTTCAAAGGTTTGTAAGGAATTCGAATTGTAACGGAGTCATTTTCACTGAAGAACTTTTGGGTGATCAGTTATCGTTAAAATTCGCAAAAATAATATATAAATATAGTAGAAAAATAATATCATGTGCTTAAGAACTTAGGAGTCGGTTTAGTTCGTTCATGAAAAGAACCGCCTAATTGCGACCTTTTTGAGCGCTCGTCCTACTTAAACGAGTGCTGTATCATTTTGCCCAAATGTTCGACCCCAAACCATAATCGTCCTTCCCCCGAAACCAGTAGTATTCAGGACATTGCACTGTGCATATCTTTCATGTGGACGTCTGTATACAAGGGAACGTCGATGACAATAGTAGAGGCAGAATCTAGGCTCATCTGTCAAGAGAACTATTTCCCAATCAGCCTCTTCCCAATGGATGTGTCTCGCAAAATCCAAACGCACCCTTCGATGGGCTGGGGTAAGAGCTGTGCCTCTTGCCGCGACACGAGGCCTTAAATCATATTCTCTGAGGCGATTTCTCATTGCCTGAGTGCTAATTTGCACCCCATGAGTTTGCTCAAGCTGATTTTGAAGGAGGCGAGCGGTTGCAAACCGTTGTCTCAACGAAGAAACTCTCAAGTAACATTCTTGAATGGCAGTTGTTACCCGTAGTCTACCCTGTCGTGGTTTTCGGACATTCATACCTGCCTCCCTGAATCGCTGCAGCATTCTGGACACACTTGTATGGGAAATTCCAAACCTTTCTGCAATTCTTGTGTATGTCCACCCTTCTTCTCGCAAAACTACCGTTTGGACACATTCCTCTCGGGTCAAATTGCGTGTTTCGCATTGCATAACGATCGAGTGTAGAAAATAAAACGAAAGAAAAACTATTGATCACTAGAATTGATCGAGAACAACTGATTTCAGAATGGAGCCAATACATTAAAAATCTGATAATCTCATCTTTTTTATTCCTGCTGGCAAAAAACGTCTGTATTGAAGAAAAACGTTGAAAGTGGATAACATATACATGCATAATTCTGATAAAAATAATTATAATTGAGAACACCTTCAGTTGTAGAATACATTTGAGATTTCCATAATGTGCGTTAATTTTTTGCGCAGTGTATTAACCATAATTCCTCTCAATATTGAAGTGAATTTTCGTAAAACTTCAAACAAACTCGAGAATACTGGATGGCAGCCGTTCCTGTGCTATAATGGCCACTCCAACACCGAGCAATGTCACTTTTATCGTTTATCGATAATTTATTCAACATTTTTAATTCCTCCAAGAATGTTAATTCTTTTTATCAGAAACGATTTTTCTACTTCTTGCAGAAACTTAAGGACGGCCTTACATTAATTTATTACCTTGTTGACGATGGCGCAGCACTTCGATAACCTTTTGCCAATAGAATTGTTCCTATTCTGTATTTACATCATCTAATTTGTGGTTGTTGACTCAAGAAAATAATTTAGAATATCTCCAAGTGCTAATTAATTTTATCTAATCTCAATTTATTTGAGTTGTTAGATAATGTGGATTAATTAAGGTCTTCTCAGCTGAAAAATGTATTTTATGGTCCTACATTTTTGATCGAGTATGATACATTTGCGTAATTTAGAGAATGTGTGTAGTCAGTGGCGTGGCCATTTTTCTTGCTTGGGTAGGCTAGAATTCTGAGATTAATTATGATAGTAGGGATAAAACGAAGATTCGAAAATATTGATTCAGAAATTTAAAGGAATATTGCGTAATTTTCTTTGAACCACCGGTTATTTCAAATCTGGCAATACTTTTTACTTTCTATTCTGTCGCAAATTTCAGTATATTATCCCTGCTGAGCAGAATGTATCAAATTACTCTCGAGTCCTGTAATATCCTGTAAAAATTATTGAACGATTATATGTTGATATTGAATAAGCTTAAGTTGAGTCTCAGATGACAAGCTATCAAAATAAAAGCAAATTTTGAGCATACCTATCGAATATTTCTATTATTTTTTTTAATCTGGCGAATAACATAGGTACAATCGTTCAATAATTTTTTTACTCGAAAACGGTTAGAGATACGGAAAAATTACAAGAGTCAAAAAAGTTTCTAAATTGAACGAAGATATCAAAAATTTATTTTACGCTGATCAGTGGCGTACCGCAAGAAAGTTTGAGAGAGAAAAAGAGACATGGCTCCGGAAAAGAAAACACCCTGTAGGTCCTAGTTAAGATTCAGGATGTGCAATGATGGAGACTGTTGAAAATAGCTCGCATTATAGATTTGGACTAAATATCTCAAAAACTGCAGGATTATGAAGAAAAGAACAATGTTTTCGGGAATTTCAACACCCGTAGCTCCGTAACGAAGCTTTTACGGACCTATGTTTATATGGACTTTTTTCTTGAAATTATACGTAGATTCATCCCCTTAAGTTGTGACATACTATTATGTAACAGTCTGTGTAAATACACAGCTTTACTAAATAGTAAAGCTTTTTATTTCTTACAAATTCATAGCGATCTCAATTTATAAAGAAGTTACATTTGCTTCGATACACTGTTCTCTCTAAGAATGATATAATATTGATCAAATGATTGTACTAAACAACATAATAATAAATTTGGCAAAATTTAAACCTCTCTTGTTTAATTGCATTTCTTTAATTTAAACTTCTGAATGCTGACACATTATGACAAAGTGAGATGATAATCATTGATGCAGATCTCATTCTGATTACCAAGTGCACATTTCGCCATCATTTGAAACGTCATTAAAGTCATTCGGAGCCCTGCTCGGAGTGGGCCATATGCACCGAGCTGCACGCTAAGCCATGACAACAATTAATCGTGTAATACGCGTTCGTTAATATGATACACACATATTTATGAGAGCTGGAAGGTCGATGAACCACCGCTATCGTGATGCTGCCCAGGCTCCAACGACTCTCCCGCCATCCCGCTTTTTGTGGCGCAGACAGATTAAAAAAGCGCCGAGATCATTTTTGGCGATTTCTGATGCTTGTTTACATCGCCAGTGCATGAAATATTTCGCGGTTTCGAATCTGCGTTATTTCAGGCACATTTTTTCTGCTTTCGCGTTATTGAGTTTATGAAGAGAATGTTTTGGACTAATGTTGCCCCTAACCTCGATATTCTGTTGCTTCGGGCCACTTTTCATTTATACAGGGTGTTACATAATAGTATGTCACAACTTAAGGGGGTGAATCTACGTATAATTTCAAGAAAAAAGTCCATATAAACATGGGTCCGCAAAAACTTCGTTACTGAGCTACAGGATGTTGAAATTTCCAAAAAAAAAAATTGTTTTTTCTCCTGCAGTTTTTGAGATATTCAGTCAAAATTTGGAATGCGAGCTATTTTCAACAGTCTCCATCATTGTACGTCCTCAATCTTTACTAGAATCTACAAGGTGTTTTCTTTTCCGGAGCCATGTCTCCTTTTTCCTTCTCAAACTTTTTTGCGGTACGCCACTGGTCAGCGTAAAATCAATTTTTGATATCTTCGTTCAATTTAGAAACTTTTTTGACTCTTGTAATTTTTTCGTATCTCTAACCGTTTTCGAGTAAAAAATTATTGAACGATTGTAGTTTGATATTGAATAAGCTCAAGTTGAGTCTCAGATGACGAGCTATCAAAATAAAATCAAATTTTGGGCATACCTATCGAGTATTTCTATTATTTTTTTCATTTAGCGAATAACATACAATCGTTCAATAATTTTTTACTCGAAAACGGTTAGAGATACGAAAAAATTACAAGAATAAAAAAGTTTTTAATTGAACGAACATATCAAAAATTGAGTCTACGCTGATCAGTGGCGTACCACAAAACGTTTGAAAGGAAAAAGGAGACATGGCTCCGGTAAAGAAAACACCCTGTAGATTGTAGTTAAGAATCAGGATGTGCAATGATGGAGGCAGTTGAAAATAGCTCGCATTCCAAATTTGGACTAAATATCTCAAAAACTGCAGAAAAAACCAATTTTCTTTTAAATTTCAACACCCTGTAGCTCCGTAACGAAGCATTAACCGACCCATGTTTATATGAACTTTTCTTCTAAAATTACATGTAGATTCACCCGCCTCAAGTTGTGACATACCATTATGTAACACCCTGTATTATTCGGTTTTGTCCGAAGCTGTTGTTCGATTCGGCCGAAGCAACACGATAAAGTTCATTTATATGGTCCACTGCAGACAGTTCTTTCTGTTATTTCGAGATGAAAGTGTAAGGGAGAAGTTTTGGTGACGCAGAAAATTTAAAGAAACTCTGAGATAATTTCTGCTTTACATCGCCGGTGACGGTTCATGAAATATTTTCGCGGTTTGTTAGTTGAGGTACATTTCTGTTCTCGCATAGGTTTCTGATTTTGTAAAGAGAATACTTACGCCTTACTGCTCATTGGCCACTATGTTGAAAAGACAATCATGTTAATGTAGAAAGAAATTTGAAATGCGCGCCTGAATACGAAAATCAAAGTGTCGAAACACAGTGAATATCATTTTATGTTCCTGCTCTGTTTGTTGAGAAGCCCTTTTAGTTTACACGATTTTTACATCTATACCATCAACATGGAATAAAAAATGATAAATCATGTTTTGATAAGCTTCTCCCTGACCATAATGATGCGCTGTCTTCATTTACGAAGAAATGTGGACTGATGTATGAACATTTTCGAATTTACACACTGTACTGTACGAGAAAGTTCAAGTGTTGGCACATCAAGTTTCACGAACTTTAGCAATGGACTTATAGTCCGTTCACGAAAGTTTGAGCGCAGAGTAGGCGTTTGTTTATTCATCAGAAGTTGGCAGTATTTGCTGTCATAACGTAAAATAAAGTCAACGTTGCGGAATGTACCCAGCCTCGTTCGACGACCTTGCGAGTTATCAATGCAATATTGACAACATTGCGTATCAATCTGACAAGAAAATAAACAACATAACCTAAAATTTTAATATACACAGAGGAATATGTCAAATTGTCATGGCCAACCGACGGCTCAAACTTTCGTGAACAGACTATACGTTTTAGTGCAAAATCCGAGCAATTACTTTGGTTTTGGAAATGACTGTTATATTGGAAAAACCATTTTTTCTAAAATCCACATTTATAAGTGGTTCTGTTTTTGGATTTGTAGGTCTGGAAAAATCCCCAGAAAATATCATCTTCTCCACAGCAGATGATCAAAAACTGTTGAGAAATCAAATCGACAATATTCATAATAAAGTTGTGATAATCACCAGCCCCACTATAACCAAGCCTACACGATAGGAAACCCCTGGTTATTGGCGCAATTAATGAACGCTGTATGCTCACATTAATACAACAAACCATCCGTATGTCAGCAACATCAACTGTTGATCGTTAGTACATTAGTCCGGGCAGTCAATTCGTCTGGAAAGCGTTAATCAGCACCTTCATGTCCAAATTACTGGTTACGCGTCTATCTAAATCAATCTCTCGCCGTAGTACGTCTCTTTGTATTGTCCGCTGCTAGCTCCTTCGTCCGGCCGTATATAAAACGGTTTCGCCGCCAACTCGGCCGTATGCCGTGATACCCTAACGCATACGCTTTAGGAGCAATTAATCTTCGTGTTAGGATGAGAGGCTTCTGCTATCGCTTGGACGTTTATAATGCCATATTAAGGGTTTTCCAATAATAATTTCCAATACTTTGGAAAAGGACAACTGGAATGGAAAGGAAAGGAATGCTAGTAGATTTGAATTCGGCATTGAAGGGAGATATAGCTCTCTTCATATATGAAAAATGTTTGAGGGACGTAGTTCTCTTCTTCTCAGGGTGATTGCGAAGAGTTTGAGAGAAGAATACTTTCTTTAGAATAAGTTACTGATTCG
This sequence comes from Propylea japonica, assembly GCA_013421045.1. Classification (NCBI taxonomy): domain Eukaryota; kingdom Metazoa; phylum Arthropoda; class Insecta; order Coleoptera; family Coccinellidae; genus Propylea; species Propylea japonica. Next base: position 2,343,186 of record CM024239.1, read on the forward strand.
ATTTCATATATGATTCGCAAACTTCTTCTATCATTGTAAAAACAGGAAATTCTGTCTAAGTTTCTATTCTATATTCCGTGATATTCACGTTACTAAGGCTAGAATGTGTCATATTCATCACTACCCAGACAGTCAGTACCAACGGGGCTTGTTTGATCACCATTGCAGCAAATTTTTAGGTCCTAGGTCACCCTGGCCCCTTCCTAGCATGGCCACTGTTTTTCCCTGATATGAATTATAGGAAATGGATCAATCAATATGAAGGTTTTTCCAATAAGAGGTGTTATTTTGATATTTAAAGAAAAACGCCATTTTTCAATATAAATGATCGAATGTTTATTTCATTATAAAGAAGAAGTTATGCCGTTAATAGTGGAAAATAACATCAGGCAAATGACTACCACGACCACGCTTACAGGACCATATCCTTTTAATGAAATTTTCCATAACCAAATCGCGAAGTGGGTGCCTTATGTCCTCGATAACCTCACGAATTCCATCTTTGAGGTCTTGAATCGGCGCTGGGCTATTGGCGTAGATCTCCTCCTTCACGTGGGCAAAAAGGAAGAAGTCGCAAGGTATCACAAGATCTCGGTGGCCAATTGTGATCACCTCTTCGAGAGATAACACGATCCGGAAACTTTTCCCGCAAAAGATCAATGCTTTCGTTACTCGTGTGGCACGTAGCGCCGTCTTGTTGAATGTAAACGTTGTCTAGATCAATACTATCCAATTTCGGCCATAAAAAAACATTAATCATCTTTCGATAGCGCAATCCATTCACCGTAACTGTTGCTCCAGCCTCATCTTCGATATAAGTAAGGTCCAATGACTCCGCCGGACCATAAACCGCACCAAACAGTCACACGTTGAGGATAGAGAGGCTTTTCAACAATAACTCTTGGGTTTTCCGAGCCCCAGATGCGACAATTTTGCTTGTTGACGAAGCCACCGAGGTGGAAATGGGCCTCACCACTCAAGATGATTTTTCGATGGAATTCCGGATCATTTTCATGCATTTCAACGACCCAATCAGCAAAGACGTTGTTGATGATCGACCGGCTTGAGTTCTTGTGTTAACTGAACTTTATAAGCCTTAAGACCCAAATCTTCATGCAAAATACGGTGTAATGACGTTTGTGGAATGCCTAATTCCAAGAACGACGAGGAATGGACAAACCTGTGTTTTCTTCAGCACTTTCGGCTACAGCAGCAATATTCTCGGCTGTTCTTGAGCGACGTGCATGGGTTTTATTCTTAACATCACTGACTTGTCCCAACAGCTCGAATTTTTCCACCAATTTCTTTACTGCGGTCCGACAAGGTGCTTCACGACGACCCAAAAACGTTCGAGTTTCACGAACCGTCTCTGCCAAATTTTCACCATTTTTATAATGAGTTTTAATAATTTCAATGCGTTCTTGAAGCTTGTATTGTTTCATTTTTATTATTGGCGTAGTTTCTACTTGTCAAATGTTAAAAAATGACTGCTTCAAACGTGACATCTACCGAAATAGCGGGCTATTCAAAATAACACCTCTTATTGGAAACCCCTTTGCGTTTCCATTGTAACCCAAGTAATTTCTTTGCGAATTTCGAAACACCATTTATTTGTGAAGGAAATTATAAGCGATGTTTCCAAAATTAATCGATATCTGTCGAAAAATAGTATGTTAAGCTCGAAGGAAAACCCACATTCCTGGGTTTGCGCCTCGACAGTCGTCGGTAATGTTAGGCTTTTCCTACCAAGTAAACAATATATTTCGGCAAAATTACAAACCGTTTTTGTTCAATTGCATTTTCCGAATTCAATATTCTCAAAGGCCTAAGCCAGGGGCCTATCACACCAAAATACTTTGAAACTTTTCACTTTGGACTGAATTCTTACAAATTTCAAAAGTGAAAAGTGATTATGTTGCACGACATTTGTCCCAATATTTGATTTCTACGAAGTGTTTTTTACTTTGCACTTGCATTTCAACATTGCACTTTTCAATTATGAATGCGTTTCGTGCAACATTATTCATTTGAAAAGTGAAAAGTGCAAAGTGAAAAGTTGCAAAGTATTTGGTGCAATAGGCCCCAGATCAGCTCTCATCGCCACACGCAAAAACCAAAATTGATCACTTTTCAGACACCCCCCGACAAACGCATATCACTCTGCAACATCCGGCATTAGAGCTCCATCAAACCTCCTTTCGGAAACGCACGAAAAAAATCACAAAGGGCCCATATGAAGCATTACATCCACTGCCATTGTTTTCTAATGGCCTGCTCGATGATGCAGACTTAACGCCTATCCTTTTAGCGGATCAAAAGAAAACGAGAATGCATAAATTGCGGCAAGCACACACGTACACTGTCTATGTGCATTACGATAAATGCATAGCTGGCGTTTTTTTCTCTTCGAAAATGTGTTACGACACAAAGTCGCGGAGAAAGCTTCCTAATCGGTCAGCATCATCGATCAGGGGTGGATTTCCTTCGAAAACGCTCGAAAGATTGCGTCCAAACTAGAGGAGACGCGGACTGGACGTGATAAGAAGATATCGGCTTCTTTCATATGTGCCAGAAGATGAAAGGAAGCCGCTACTTTTTACTTTTTGCTGAGGAGCAGTCCACATCTTTGGGCGCTTAAAGCTGTTCCTTAAATCAATGGGGAATATAGATAGGCAAAAACAGATGTATAATATGATGTAAAATCAGAAAATATCTTTTTATTTCCCCCTTCTCTGCTGTGTATAAACATCAACCTAACTTTAGCTATTCTAAAGATTTTCAAGATATTTGCTCCAGTTTTCGTGATTCTATACATTTAATGTGCCTTGCATGATATTGAAGATCATTTGCTTCAAAAAAATGCGCCGAGGCGTGTGAAAAACATGATTGTTCAGCTACAGCTACATTTCAGAGTTGATTATAAGACGTATAGTCCGTTCACGAAAGTTTGAGCGCATAGTAGGCGTTTGTTTATTTATCTGAAGTTGGCAGTATTTGATGTCATAACGTAAAATAAAGTCAACGTTGCCGAATGTTCCCGGCCTCGTCCGAAGAGCTTGCGAGTTATCAGAGAACTCTATGCAATATTGAGAACTTTGCATATTGATCTGACAAGGACATAAACAACATAACCTAAAATTTTAATATACACAGTGGAATATGCCAAATTTCCATAGCCAACCGACTGCTGAAACTTACGCGAACGGACTATAGTAGGTATTAATTCACTTATGTTTCTGTTATTCTGTGAACTTATATTTAGTTATATTATGATATGCCGTATCTAATAACTATGAGTTGAATACGACTTATTTCATCAAAACTTCCAATTGCTTTCAGTTTATAAAGAATTTATTTATTTCAGTATCCCTGTAAAAGGAGGATTCTTCCATTTGTTTATAAAGAAATGTCAAATTTCATAACAAAAACAATTATTTGCTTTGTATTTCTGATCCTCAAAATTAATTCCAATCATATCGCTTGAGGCCTATCTATGTTGTTTGTCAATCTGAAAGCTGTTTTAATGAAACCTTGATTCCATAATATTGGTATCAGAATCAGAAAGATCATATTTTTCTAATCCTTAAGTATTGCATGTCATTTCGTCATAACAACTAACGAAATGGGCATTTCCTATGTTAAAATATGGGATTTTTTTCATGAGACAGTGTTCAGAGTTTTTAAATATATACCTGTTAGATTATTCGCGTAAGATTTCAAGTGATTCATTTGAAATCGAATTTTAAAAATCAAATTTCGTACTGGCAAGCATAATTAGAGGGTATGACGGTTCACAACAGGGTGGCCAGATGTTTTTGTGATCTGTATTCAACCAATGAAATGGATGCTGACCCGTATTCAGCCACAAATTCTGAACGTTTGAATTCGCTAGCGTATTTAGGTAATTTCAATAATTTTTTTCACGAAACCTGCCCACGAAACATAAAACAGATAATCGCTATGATTTTCTGATGGTCCATTATTTCTAAAATGATAAAATGCCTATTGGGTGCTCTGATAAAATTTCATTCGGTGCACTGCTGAAAATACCAATGGTGAAAAGAGGAGAATTATCCTAATGCAATGAAAACAAGAACCAGATTTCATAGAAATATCTGCAAAAGCAACATGGTGATCATCAAAAAAGCTTTTTCGAGAAACCTATAGCGCTTCGATCTCAGAAGTTCAAGCACTTTTACACAAAAGGTTTATATAAGGTTTTCATTGAAAAACTCAAACTTCTGAAAGATAAAATACAGTGGAACTTCCCTATAACGAACATCTGTAATACGAATTTCTCTGTATAATGAATTTCATACAAGACGTTGCACCTTGAATCCAAATTCCATGTTAAAAACGCCCTCTGAAACGAAGTAAATTCTTTCTATAACGAAATATTCAAAGAACATCGCTCTTTGAATGGGTATTGGTGGGAACGTATAAGGGTGGGTTTTCTCCGAAATTTTTCCGGGCGTACGTAATAAATCCCGACCTAAAACTAAATCATTACGGCCGGCAGAGAGATGCTTCTGAAACAGTTTTAAATACATCCTTGGCTGTTTGGTTTCAATCTAACCATTACGCTAGTGTCGAAAGTTGTGAGAAAATGTCTAAAAGCAAGTGCTTAGGTTTAAATGATAAACTTTAATTTATCTGTGAAGTCGACCGCAACATAACCGACTATAGAAACAGATTTTCTGTATAACGAAATTTTTTCATAATAATTTTTTTTGCGGATTTAGCGCTTTCGTTATGGGGAATTTCCACTGTACTTGCATATAAATCAAACTTCTTCTGCATGATTAAATATTAGCCAGATCTTTATTTCCATCAACAGAACCTCAAGTACAAAATTTTCCCAATTTTTTTCAACTTATCTAGCCGAATCCTCTCCGATCCGGCCCTGCCACCGGAGCATCGCATCTAAGCCACCCATTATCCGTATTATATCGTACATTTTCCGCAGATACTATGTGCATTATGGCCTGGTACAGGAAGAGAACGAAACGGGAAAACATCAAAGGACACGCTAAATGTGATGATAATATCCTCATCCTCGGTCGTATACGGCGCCGAATTCGCGCTTCGGCGGAACTCTTTCGGTTTAACGTGACGCGCGTCTCTTAGCCGAACTTCGTCAAAATAAAAAAACTACGTGAACAACAACACTCTCGAGATCTGGGTCAGACGGGAGTTTGGAATCTTTTCGAGTCTCAAAGGGTTCGTTCGTCATTTGAATTCAGTTTGCCTATGAAATGAGTACCTAGTTTTCCTAATTATGTGGCGAAATTGTTCAGTATTCCATTCCTTTTTGGTTATGGGGAAGAATACTGCTATTATATTTCAGAATCATTCAGTTTTCATGGTTATATTCCATTATTATGTATAAATGAATTATTAAATCTATGGGAGATGATTACGCAGTAGGGTCCTGTAGTGGTCTTAGAAGAACAGAAGATTCGAAAAATCATCACATAGAAGGCCAGACCTGGGGGTCGATTCTTGAATTATGTCGTGTTCGCGAATCGACAAATGTCGACCAACTTAGCAGGGAAGTTGTTCGACAATAAATTGTCGAATCGCGAACACGACATAATTCAAGAATCACCCCTCTGGTTTAAAACACCCTCCTGGCCCGAGAGCAAGAATTAAGTATTTTGTATCTGAATACTGAGACAGGGTTTTTTCTACTGAGGTTTTTCCCTGAGCTCTGGTATCATATGCAGACTAGTATGGTACCCCCGTTTTGCACTAACCTCAGCTAGTGACTTTTTTGCTTCATGTATTGTATTTTGTTAGCTCTCAATTCAAAAGAATATACAGTGTGTTTGGTCATGACTTAGCGATAATTTAAGGGCATCAAATATACGTGATTTTATCGACAAAAACATCCATATTGGGGATTTTACCCCCTCAGTTTTGGAGAAGCTCCCTTTTTAAATTTACCTTTTTATTTCAGTTGACCCTTCCTAATAATATCGATATCTTTGGACATAAAGGTCCCACAGAAAAAAAATTTTTTGGAAGGTGATACTACCGCCTTTTATTGAAGTGGAACAATATAACAACATATTTCTTAAAATATGTTATAAAAAAATCATTTAAAAAATTTTTTGTAAAAAAGTGTACTGATTTTCTTAGTAAATTCGCAATAGTACAAGAACTAGCACATTGAAGTATAATTTTTTCTCAATGAGCTAACACGCAAGGATATTAGCTACAAAACGATACCAACATAATTTCTGTAAGTTACATATTTAGAAAGTAATTGCTGTTCGAACAGGACCCTAATGAAAATTGATAAAATAAAAAAACCTCAGCCCTGTACTTTCGGTAATTTTTAATGACCAAACAAACAAATTAATCATAAAAATTGCTCAAAATGGCAGCCTCTGCTCTGTAGACAGGCAGTGGCCTTCATGACGACCTGTCTTGTGTCTTTTGCTCGCGTAGTGATCATGTTCGAGCAGCAATAACTCTCAAATTATGTAACTAACAGAAATGATGTAAGTGTTGTTTTGTAGCTAATATCCTTGCGTGTTAAATCATTGAGAAAAAATCAAACTTCAATGTGCTAGTTCTAGTACTATTGCGGATTTACTAAGAAAATCAGTACATATTGTAACTAAAACTTTTTTAAAGAATTTTTTATGGCGTTTTCAAGTTGAATGTTTTTATATTGCTATACTACAATAAAAGGTGGTAGTATCATCTTTTAAAAAACGTTCTTTTCACATCTATAGGACCTTTGTGTCCAAAGAAATCTTTTAATTAAATATTGAACACTCGTAAGTTCAAACATAGCGCCATGATGATGTACGAGCAAGCATAAATAGTTGGGATGACGATTCAAAACAGAGTAGTCAGTTTGGCATCGATGTAAACTGTGATTCAACGTTAAATTAATGTAATATAGTAAATGCTTGCGGGTACGTCACACTCAATTGTTACTTCTGATCGTTGAAATTCCCTAGCTTATTTCTGTGATTTCAATAATTTTTTCTCGAAAACCCGACTACGAAACAAAAAACGGATAATCGCAATTTTTTCTAAGCGTCCATTATTTCTAAAAGCAATATTACCATTGTGTCCTTTTCTTTCAAGTGTATTACGTAACCAATAAATAAGTACAACGTAGCTAAATACGCAAAAGCATTTATGCAGTTCAAATTTGTATTTAGCTAATGTCAGTTTTCGGACATTTGAATAAACACAACTTTATGTTTTATAATCACCAACGCTGAAAACGTTTATATAATTATTGTATAATACTTTTGCAATAAAACGCATAATGAAACCAATTCACAATTTGTTTTGACAAAGGATTTGGGGTTTGAGTTTCTTCCGACCAATCTTGTATTGTATTGTTAGTTATGATTCATACAGAAAAGCCAGGTATGCGAAAAACATTCTGAGAAGTTTGAAGGTTCTTTCACTAAAGTTAATGTGCTGTACCCTGAAGAATATTCCAAAACGCAGAACATGGTTAGAATGTAAATCCTCAGAAATATGACTAGAATGAAGTTCCTAACCACACAAATTGCCTCATAAATCATTTTGAGCTCTGTAGATTCCAATGAAAACGATAAAGAAATTCTGATAAGACATGAAAATATTATCATTAGTATAAAAACTAGCATCTATTCCAAATCAAATATTCGAAATAATTTTAGAAAAATCTCGTATAATTTATATCCGAGGATAATTGATATTTGACCCTTCAAAGTATTGGTTGATAGAAAAATGTAAGTATTCTCTTTCTAAAAATAATTTGATAGGGAGTCAATCGGAGAAATTCTAGTGTCTCCACGTAAAATGAAAAAAAAATATTCAGAACAAACTGCAAAGTTTTGACGTTTTTGAACAAACCATAAAATAATTCATAAGGAATAACACAAATGGTAAAGGGCAAGGCTTGCAATATATTTTCATGGTGTTACGGCCCAAGTCAGGCAAAATATTCCAATTGTATTGTACAAATTGTTATTGAAGAAAGTTGTAAATAGACACGTTCGATTTATGACCACTCTGTGGGTTTTTTTACAACAGGATTAGGTACCAAAGATAGGCCAAATACACCCAAAGAAGATACCATAGTGACAAAAGAAATATTTTCATTTTTACTGCGTCAAGGACCGAAGTCCGAAACCTTTGCAATTGACTTCCTGTCCGAGAAGTTAATGTTTATGACGTGTAAATACCTCCCTTATCCGGGGTAGACATCTTCACCAAATGTCTCTTTACTTTACCTCAATTATCATAATCTGTAACCAGAAACTTGGTTTACCTGACGACAGGTTTGGATAACGAATGAAAGAATTTCTTTGAATCATCACAGGTCATAAATTGAACATTGTGAAGTAGATACAAATGACCCTATATTCGGAAAATAAATTAATTTCATTGAAACTATGGATTTCATTGTATTGTTCGAATTGAAATTTCTAGTTACCCCATACCTGATGACGTCGAAATCGGAATTCTTTTTAATTCAATGAGATTTCTATTTCGTAATTATTCTGAATAGAAAACGCCCTTCAAAGATTTCATTCTTAAAGAAAAAGTTTGCGGCTTTCAGCTTTTTCCCAAACTAAGAAAATGTTTCGAAATTCTCATTCATTACTGACCAGATTTTAATAGCTCAAAAAAATGAAAATCGTGATTTCTTCATGGAAATTGCCTGTATATCGGCTTCAAGTAAGTAGGAGTATTAAATTCGATTCAGAAACGGATGATGATCAAAAATAAAATTTTTTCGTTAGATGTCTCAAACGAAAACAAAAATTCTTGTTTTGGATTGATAAATCCGAGAATAAATCTAACGGAAATATTGAATTTTTGATATACACTACTGGAAAAAATTAAAGGATCAAAAAAAATTCCAAATTTTTCGGCAATTTTCAACATGCCGCAACTTTGAGAGGAATGGTCGTACAAGGAATTTAAAGAAAGGAAATTGTAGCTCCAAGTGTCTAGTTTTTGGATTAGAACTTCAAAAGTTTTAAGTTTCAGTGGTTTTTGAGTAATGATAGAAAAATCAGCAACAAAAAATTCTCAAAATTTTACCACTTTTTTTTCTTGTCTACGAGCGTGGAAATTTTATTTTTGCATAATCGTTATAATGATGGGATACTTTGTTAATTCAGCTTTAATACGTCCACTTCTCGCCGAGATAGCGGTCTTCAAATGGAAAAGGATCCATTTGTTTTTGATTATCAATTTCTCAGCAACCAATGATCGCACAGAAAATTGAAGAAGGGATTCAAGACCTTAAATGAACTCTCATTAATGAACAAACATTGCTTATTCAAAGAAATTTTTTTTCTTCATGTCGCATCAATATAAAAATTTAACAAAAAAAGGGCTTTTGGTGGTTTCTTGGAAAATCTACCGCTGGATCGGAAATGTTGAGGAAACCAATAATGTTAAGTGTGACTTTCACAGTTCAATATGTTGATGAAAACCTTACGAAGAGCCAACTCAATTCAGCGAGCCGTTTTTTTGTTTGACTCGATTGATTTTTTGAAAAAAATAAGGATCACGTTTTTTGCCCTGAGAAGCTCATAATCTTTAAAAAAAGGCAAAAAAGAATTTTCTCGAGCTTATTCCACATTTTAATTGCAGATAGTACATAAATTTCAGAAAAAAAATAAAATAAACTAACAAATAAAAGTTTTATTAATTTAACAATGGGTATTGCCACCCCTGTTTTTCCATTTGAAGACCGATATCTCGGCGAGAAGTGGACGTATTGGGGTCAATAAAAAAATAAATTGAAGCTGAATTAACAAAATATCCCATCATTATAACGGTTATGCAAAAATAAAATTTCCACGCTCGTAGACAAGAAAAAAAAGTGGTAAAATTTTGAGATTTGCATATTCTGCCTATTTTCGTGCATATTTTAAGCATTTTAATGCATCTTCTCATGCATATAACAACATTCTTATGTTGCATCCAACTCGGTCTCCAATTATGAGTATTTTAAAATATTACTTTCTACTTGTCAAAAAGCTTTCTGTCCAAATATCTATTATCCAAACAGACGTCTCATCTTCAGGGGGGCAACTTTCTTCATTAACCATCAACAAATTCACCTATTTTGTCTGGGCAAAACGAGGCATGAAATTTCAAACTTACCATTGAGACAGGAATGGCGCCTGCTCCATTAGGGTAGCCGTAGGCTCCGACGAGGTATCCCATATTGAAGGTAGAGGTGTGCGCACCGGGCTCCACTTTACCTAAAACACAAAAACGTCAATTAGACAGGGGGCCGAATAGTAGGAAACGATTTGGAACGAAAAACGGGTTGGTATCTCTGATTATATTCATTACGAATTGGAATATTGAATTTACGATGTCAAATTGATATTTCGAGCGATCATTATGGTGTGGGCAATTGAATTTCATAAATACCAATTTGTTCGGAGATCCTGATTGTTATAGTTCTTTTGAATATGTGTAATCAGATTAAATATGACGATTTAAATTTTCTCAAGCAACAATGTTGCAAATTTCAATGAAGACAGTTTATTCGGCGTAATTAAACTCATTCAATTATTTCCGCGTGCTTTTCTCTCCTTAAACCTACAATTCACTGCAATTAGGTCATTTTTTTCGCTTTTTTCAAATCGGACCATATTTTTCGGACCGAATCGGATTTATAGGCCGAATCGCAAACCGAACTGCCGGCCGGATCGCAAGAAGAAACGAAGGCCGAATCGTAAGCCGGATCGTCACGCCTGTCGGGGGATAAATCTACATACTTATTGTGTTTCTTTTATAACGGTTTTTCAAACAGTGTGTTTGGTCATGACTATAATTTAAGGTCATCAAATATACCTAATATTATCGACAAAAACACCCAAACTTGGAAGTTTACCCCCTTAGTTTTGTAGTAGCCCCTATTTTTAATTTACTTTTTTATTTTCCTTGACCCTTCCAAATAATATCGATTTCTTCGGACATAAAGGTCCTTCAGATGTGAAAAAAATGTTTTTTGAAAGACGATACTACCACCTTCCATTGAAGTATAACAATATAAAAACATTTTACTTGAAAACGCCATAAAAAATTTTTTTTTGAAGTTTTAGTAACAATATGTACTGATTTTCTTAGTAAATCCGCAAGAGTACAAGAACTAGCACATTTAAGTATAATTTTTTAATTTTTTCAATGATTTAACACGCGAGGATATTAGCTACAAAACAACACTTAAGTACATAATTTCTGTAAGTTACATAATTTGAGAGTTATTGCTGTTCAAACATGATGAACTACGCGAGCAAAAGACACAAGACAGGTCGTCATGAAGGCCACTGCCTGTCTACAGAGCAGAGGCTTCCATTTGGAGCAATTTTTATGATTAATGTGAGTGTTGTTTTGTAGCTTGTGTCCTTGCGTGTTAAATCATTGAAAAAAATTATACTTCAATGTGCTAGTTCTTGTACTATTGCGGATTTACTGAGAAAATCAGTACATATTTGCACTATGAACTTTTTCAAAGAATTTTTTTATGGCGTTATCAATTTGAATGTTTTCATATTGTTATACTTCAATGAAAGGTGGTAGTATCATCTTTCGGAAAACATTTTTTTCACATCTGAAGGACCTTTATGTCCAAAGAAGTAGATGTTATTTGGAAGGGTCAACGAAAATAAAAAAGTAAATTTAAAATGGGGGCTACTCCAAAACTAAGGGGGTAAACTTCCAAGTTTGGGTGTTTTTGTCGATAATATTAGGTATATTTGATGATTCTAAATTATCGCTAACTCGTGACCAAACACACTGTATAAATTGTCTTCTGTTCCTCTTGAATTATTCACTCTAAAAATTCCGGCCAAAAGGCCGGATCGGCCGAAATCAGTATTTTGGTTCGGTTTCGGTTACAACCCTTTTTCTGAAGTTGACACAACATTGATAATCGTTTCTATTATTCTGCATGTCCAGTTTACGCGGTGAGAGACTATGTTACCGTAGGCCTCTCATATTTGATACCACCACTGTTCTATGCCACCCATATTGCCTCCGCTTTAGCTCTAAAGCAGGAAACAATTCTCGGAGTGATTCCTCAAGTCAACCTCTTACAGCCATAACAATTTCCTGGAATCCGCCGCAACAAAAACGATCGCAATCTTTCCGATTTATCCTGCAGAAAAATGATCAGGGTTAATTGCGGGTATCTTATCTGAGAACGGCAGAAATTCCCTTTTTTAACCCATCTGCCATGTCTGAAATGTCTTATTTATGCCTCCGTTTCAACCTCAAGGCGGGTGACCATTTTTGGTCGCCGTACGTAGAATTTTCACTCGGCAAGTTCTACATATTCTCAGATCTCATCAGCCAGGATGGAACAGAGTAATTGCCTGCCTTATTTACAAATAAGGGTCCCGATGTTGAAAGATTGAATTTATTGGAAGTTGCTTGCTTGTGTGCCTCGCCGACTCCAAGAACTTTCGCTATTTTTAACCTTGCTGGAGCGTGTGCTTTTTCAAGTCTTTTACATGTGTTACGTTGAAACGGAAGTTGTAATTAGTAAGAGTCTGATTGTTTATTGGTTTATTCGAAATAATTTGTTCGTGCGACTCCCCCTTCGAGCGTGGAAGGTGCTTTAGAAACAAACAGATTAGTGGTTTTTTATTTTATTTGTTCCATACGAAAACAAACTGGGCTATGTTTAGATTGGATTAGGGTCTCTCGTGAAAGTTTTTCTTGAAAATTCGGGATAGATTTGGGGCCTGAATATCTCATTCAAGTTCATTAGCGGGCCAAATTGGTTGATTAGTTTCGAAGTTATTGTCAATATTTCTCTTATGTTTCTGAATATTTCTGAAACTCATTCGGACGATTTGACGGTGAATATCTATCTAGTTGTCCGCCCTATTACCGATTTTCAAAATATTTGGCATATCGTTTCGTTATGGTGTTGTGATGCCACAGTTTCAATTTGAGCACCGGCAAATCAATATTTCCCGAGAAAATCGATACTATAGCGTACGATTGATCTGTAACTGGCCGACTTACAGATTCTTAAATAATGCAATTCTGGAATGGTTCCTGTAACTTTCTTATACAGTGTCACTTTTGGACTACTCATCGAAAAAAATAACCTTCTATAGCAAGATTTGATCATGGAACTTTTTTATTATGAGTAAATGGTTTTGATTTTAATTTGAAAATACATTTATCTGAATCTAGTTTGCGTTTGTTTCTTTCATCTAATAAATTGAAAACAGGAAAGAAAAAAATTTCTTGGTTAAAATTTCTGTAGAGCATTTATTAAGTTTATAGTACACAGGTTCTTCAATCTGAACATGTTCAAAAACTGGGCATTAGGCATTTCTTCAATCTGAACATTTTCTGGGCTGGTATTTAAAATGGATTCATTTGATCACGAAACCTTTTCCGTCCAATTATCATGAAGTTCCTACTTCAAAAAAAGAATGATTTTCAGTTCATGTATATTATTGAACAATGTTGTACCTTTTATGATTTTCTTCCGATAACAATCCAATGAACAAAGCCATACTATTTTTATTCATCTTGAATGTCTTATATCAAAACGTTGGTGTTCGTCCAAAAATAAACAAACCATTCAACGTAACCTCAAAATATATCATTCGCTAATGCTTCCGATCACCCATCGAGTACTCGTTAATATTTAACGATTTCTCTAAGCTACAGATCCCTCAAAGAGGTCCAGAATTACAATTTTTCTGCTTATGAAAAGTTACATATTGGCTTACACGTGAGAGCAGAATACGTCCACATTGCTGTTGCAAACGTAACATAATATGTATCTTCAACCTACGGAATCCGATCAAGTAAATAATAATAATTCACTTCAGAAGTAAAAAAGGAAATAATTCTACAGGTATTTATACCCAGACCAAGTCATCGCTCTGAGCCAGCAAATAAAAAATCATCATTAATTGCCTTTATGAATGATGATTGGTTAATGACATGGTTAATTAACGGAATAAGTTGAAATTCCAAGTATTCAACTGTCCGGGAAATGATGTGGGTTACCTCGGATGACTCGGCAACTGCGGTTCAACATTCCCATAAAAATATTGATTGTGCGATTCAGATATTAATCTCACCGAATAAACGGCAGAAGCTCATTATTACCGCGAAAACCAAGATCGGATCTTGAATCTTGAGTTTACAATTTGTATTTAGAAATGTTTTCAATAAATGCAGCGACTGCGATATAGGCTCATTAGTAATTTATTTATTTATGAAGTTAATTTTATTGAGTAATGAACAGTTTTTATTCGAATATAAACTTGCGTGTCTTTGGAATGCAGCTAATGCAGGAATTGAAAAAATGTTCATAGTTTTAGGCTGATTTGTAAAAGACCGAAAATGGGCATTTTTACAGATGCATTGTGTTTAGTGATAAATTTTTTATTTGAATGGCTTCGTCAATACGGAATATGTACAGTGAAACCTCTTTTGGCGGACACCCCTCATAAGCGGACGCTCGCTCCAAACGGACAATTGCTCTAATAGTTTCATTCTTATGGTGGTATTCTGCTTTCATCTGTAAGCAAATCTGTAACTTTTCATGAGCTTACAAGAAAATTGCAATCCTGGACCGCTTTAAGGGAGATTGTAGCTCACAGAAATATTTAAATATTTACGAGTACTAGACGGGTGATTGAAAGCATTATAGAATGACATATTATTAATGGTTTGTTCATTTTAGAACGAACACCAACGTTTTAATATGAGAAATTCATGATGAATAAAAATAATTTGGCCTTGTTTATTGGATTGTTATCGGAAGAAAATCATAGCAGGTTCAATAATATACGTACATGACCTGAAAATCATTCTTTTTTAAAGTAGGAGCTTTATGAGAATTGGAAGGAAAAGGTGAATCCATTTGAAATGCTGGATGCCCAGAAAATGTTCGTATTGAAGAAATGTCGAATGCCCGGTTTGTGAACATGTTCAGATTGAAGAACCAGTGTACTATAAACTTAATAAATGATCTACAGCAATTTTAACCAAGAAATTTTTTTCTTTTCTGTTTTCAATTTATTAGATGAAAGAAACAAACGCAAACTACATTCAGATAAATGTATTTTCAAATTCAAATCAAAACCATTCACTCATAATACATAAAGTTCCATAATCAAATCTTACGATTGAAGGTTATATTTTTCGATGAGTAGTTCAAAAGTGACACTGTAAATAAGAAAGTTACAGGAACCATTCCAGAATTGCATTATTTACGAATCTGTAAGTCGGCCAGTTACAGATCAATCGTACGCTACAGTATCGTAACTTACAGATGAAAAGCAGAATACCACCATTAATCTTGCCAATCTTCACGAAGCTTTCTGAGATTGTCCTAGATTGATAATGGAGTGCAAAAGTGGCCAGTAGATATAGCATGAAAAAATACGAATTTTTCGAAAAATTACCAGAAATTTTGATTTTATAAATCGATACGGGGACATAAAAAAATGTTAATGACAGTTTTTCCTAAGTGATCCCCCCGCTGGTTTTGAGAAAATCCAAAAACATTTTGAAATGCGTTTTTCTCGTAATCTATGGGAAAAGTTTATTCAACAAAAAATGTATACGAAATTGTTACCTACTTTTTATCTCATTGGAGCGAATTTGTCTGACTTGAAATACAAAATTAGGTGGCGCTAAAGTATCAAAACGTGTTTTTTTGGCATTTTGTTAAAATGAATAATTTTTTGCAGTAATGTAAATAGGAAAGTTGTTTGTCACAAAATTATCTACATTCTTTTTCGAAACAGTTTTTTTGTAAAATATACCGTTACCGAGCATAGTTAACGTTCTCGTAACGGTTCTTTTCACTTTCGCCGGGCCGTGTACAACTTTAACACTTTGACAAGCTCCTTCTCGATAACGGTGAGTTTTACAAAAAAAAATTGTTCATACAAAAATGTGAATAATTTTAAAACGAACAACTTTCACATTTACATTATAGCAAAAAAAAATTATTTTCAACTAAAATGGCAAAAAAAAGTTTTTGATATTCGAGCGCCACCTACTTCGTGTATTTCAAGTCGGACGACTTCGCTCCAATGAGATAAAATGTAGATAACAATGCCCTCTACATTTTTTGTTAAATAAATTTTTCTCCAAAAACCATGGAGTCCGAGAAAAACGCATTTCAAAATGTTTTTGGATTTTCCCAAAACCAGGGGGGGTCACTTCGGAAGTCTGGCATTAACATTTTTTTATGTCCCCCTATCGATTTATCAAGTCAAATTTCTGTAGGTCATTCTTTGAAAAATAATGCTATATTTATTGTACTAAATGGGAACCCTTCAGTTTAATACTCCCACCTTTCTATTTGCCTGAATAATGTCCGAAATCACTTCAGTTGGAAGTGAAGTGATTTTGACAAATAGAATACATGTCTTTTTCGGATGACAATCAACAAAACAAATAAGGTTTGAGATCAGAGTAACATCGACGATAGTCGGAAAGAAATTCTAAAAATAATATGAATTATTCATTACTAGGAATGAAAACCGAGGATAATAATTCACTTTCTGTTATGTTTAGAAGTAAATTGTAAAATTTCACCGAAATGTTAGGTTATGTTATTGTTATCGTGAACTGAAGTGATTGTGGAAATTAAACTGATTTTGTCAGAAAGCAAAATCAGTTGGAAGTGATGCGCATCAGGTCAACATCACAACATTGTCAAATAGAACGCGCATTAGCTGAGTTTACATCAGTTTGGAACGGTTTGGAAGTGATGCGGTTTCAAATAGAAAGGGCCTACTGTTAGAACTGATGTCGGCTCCCACCACTTAACTAATCCTTGCACACCAACAGTCAGATCACCCATAAACCAAAGCCGTACCTTACGAAAACAATAAATCCGTGATTTACCGCCTTCGGAGATTATCCTAGAGGATCAATCATCGAAAGCCTCTCCTGCTGTCCTGAACCTAATAGCGCGAGCAACATTAGATGCTGACGCGACTGCTCGAGGATATCGTTAGAAAGAAAAATGCCGGCGTTAATCGTCCATGAAATCAATCACACTTAGCGCGAGCGGTCCGAGGTTCGAATCCACTCGGAGCCAGTTAGTACAATTGTTAAATTACATGTTTTTATCCATAAACGCGATTTTAATGCTCGGTTGCTGCAACTTCGCCGTCGCTTATCGCATGTTGGTCGTTCTGCGGACGTACGGACGGCTGGAATATGACCGGATAGTTTGAGCCCTAGTCGTTATTTGCTGGGGAAAGTGAGTTTGGGAAATTTGGGGTTTCCCTTGACGCTATTTGCATAATTTTGATGATATCGGGGGGAGCCGTCTAAGGTAGTTTCTTTGAACCCTACGCTTCAGGTATACCTATTGTGTATTCAGGAATTTACCAACCTTAAAATTCGTAGATTTTCGTGCTGATGCTATTATTCCTTCACTTTCACGAATTCATTTGAAATGCAGGATGATGCAGAGGAACTTAACACTAGAGTGTTTCCCAATAAGAGTTGTTATTTTTATATTCAAAGAAAAATTCCATTTTCGATATAAATGATCGGATGTTTATTTCATGATACCTAAAGAAGAAGCTTTGCCGTTAATAGTTGAAAATAACATCAGGCAAATGTCCACCACGACCACGCATACAGGCCATATCCTTTCAATGAAATTTTCCAAAACCAAAGCGCAAAGTGGCTGCCCTATGTCCTCGATAGCCTCACGAATTCCATATTTAAGGTCTTGAATCGACGCTGGGCTATTGGCTTCGACCTTCTCCTTTGCGTGACCCCAGAGGAAGAAGTCGCAAGGTGTTAAATCAAAAGATCTCGGTGACCAATTGTGATCACCTCTTCATTTCCATGCATTTAAACGACCCAATCAACAAAGACACGACGTTGATGATCGGCCGGCTTGAGTTCTTGTGTTAACTGAACTTTATAAGCTTTTTGCTTTTATACTCTAGGAAAATCTCATGGTGCAGTAAATCTCGGATTTATTGTTTTCGTAAGGCTTGGCTTGTTTGAGCATATTTATCTTTTTACCAGAGACAAACTGCTGGCTTCACCTATATGAACACTCTTCCTTTATCCAGGCTTGGGAAAAAGCAGGGGCAGCTTCTGGGCTACTCAATCCAACAAGCAGCTAACCCTAGCTGCAAACTAGCTATAGACGATAAACTGATAGAGCAAGAAAGGCATTCAACATTCAAGGAGAAGCCAACTATCAGAAGACCAGCAATCAGATCTCCAAAGAGATGGGCCGATTCATGGACACCAGCATCCCAAGACCGAGACTGAAGAAAATGGAAAATACAGGGCAAGCCCTAAAATAAGTGACAGGAGAAGAAGAAGTAAGTCTCGGTTTTGGCTGAGAGGTTGTTCTGGATGTTGGTGTGCAAGGATTCAACCAGGCGGTGGGTGTCGACATCAATTTAATGGGCCCCACTCACTTCGTTCTTCTCCGCCGTTTTTACCCGACGATTTAAAAACGGTCGGGTAAAACTGCCGCAAAAACGAAGTGTATGGGCTAAACGAAGTGTATGGGCTAAAAGCGGCGCACTTACCCGACGTTGCAAATTTCAGACGAGGCCTGATTTTCGTCCGTTCTCTTGACGTTTTTAACCGTCGGGTAAAAACGGCGGAGAAGAACGAAGTGAGTGGGGCCCTTAACAGTGTTGAACTGAAGGGTTTTCTTTAAGAAGATCTAAACTTCAAAGCAACAAAGCCTCCTTATATTGCTTATTATCAAGAGTACAGTTCAATTTGAAAACAACCGTCTAATGGGTCGATTAAATTAAGATACTGTACAAGTTGCTTGTGAGCGAATTTAGAAGCGAGTGAATGGCCTGTGAGATTGTGTTGATTACACACAAAACTGTCTACTCGCTGAGTAGCCAACAATCTAGCGATCCACGTGAGGTTTATGTTTGTATCGTTGTCAAAGATCCAAGATGAATGTCAAATACGTTTTCAAATTTAAGAACCAGGAACCAAACAGTAAATGAGAACTCACAGATTGTTTAGTAGCAACTGTGATTACACCACGGCTGTTTACATGCTAACAAGCCAAAACGCTAGCAATTTAGCGTGTAAAGTAACCCAGCTTTCAACTTTAGTCGTAGCTTTTTTACAATCAGTTGTTGGCTTGTGAACATACGATTACACGCAGCAAATTTACAATCAGCTACTAAATTCGCTCAGTAGCAGCTTGTAAAGTAATCGGCCCATAAAGTATGAACCCTTGTACCAAAAAATCCCCTTAAACCAATACGAAAAGTTATGTTCAGGGAAAGCAGCGCTGCGCATTTTTTCTCACGAAAAACTACTCCATCTCGCTAAAAAACTCCGATCCACGATACAGAAACGACGTAGTAAATAACGAATACGTAAATTGTGAGAGCGCATCGAAAGAGGTCTTCTTGTTGACGAAATCGCCGTGTGTTTTGAATTTTAAACCGTTATCTCGTTATCGATCTCATGCCTTGCCAGGTAAAATATACGTAAAACCCGAGTCATGTGCGTGGTCATGCTGTATTTTACGTCGAATGCATCGTAACGCAGGTCTGATATGACCGTCATTAACATATTCCAGATAGGCTAATGGTTACATCTCACTTTTGATCGGGACCATTATGAATTCCGGGTTTTGGTGGGGACTTCTGGTGCCCTTTGGGCGCCGTGATAGTCAGATAAGATCGCTAAGAATTTTCCCACCGGAAAATTGGTGCACACATGACAAAATACAGGGTGTTTTATAGGGATGGAACCGGACCGGATCGGATTACTGAATCCGGCCGATCCGGCCAAATTGGCCGGAATTCCGGTCCGGCCGGATTTATATGATAAAAAGTTTTCATATGAGTTAGTGACTTCCATCTAGCATTGTCCAGGGTGTTTTCTATAATGTTGAGAGCTGAAGAGAAATCACCGTTTGTTTCTGCCAGTCCTCACTCGCTGAAAATTCTTAAATTCCGAGAGCTTGAGCGAAAGACTTGGCGATTTCATTTGAAGGAAAAGCCAAGTCTTTGGAGCGGAAGACTTGGCGGTTTCATTTTGAAGGAAAAGCCAAAATGAAGCCGCCAATAGAAACATTGTTTCCTCTACACTGCCAAATCCACTAAAGTAAGGACTAATCCGGGCGAAAAAAATAAGCTTGACGAAGCCTTTTTCTTCCTATATGGAGACACTTCCAGTGATTCGTCCCTTATTCTTCAAAACATGGACAATGTAGATGGTAAAATATCGAACTGTTCGCAACATCTTTTTTCAATGTCCCTTTTCCACCGCTTCAATAATACGTCAAAGATCCGGCCATGTTACTGGTCCGGTCCGGCCAAATCTTGAATTATACTGAAATCCGGTCCGGCCGAAAATTGCCGATCCGTTCCATCCCTAGTGTTTTATTATCAAAATTTGAAGAGAAATTTTACTGAAAATGGTATAAACACCGCGCGAAAAAATTAACGCACATTCTGAAAATCTCAATTTTAATGAAAGTTAACTCTGTATTGACTTAAAAGCTTATTTTTTTATGTTCTGTCGAGAAGGTTTTGAACGAAACAAGACACATTTAATGGAAAAAATTCAGGATTTCACCGAATCTTATGTGAAAGAAGATAAATAAACAATTTTCAAAATACTGGAATGCTGATAAGTGATTCAAAACTCGGCAACGACGCGACGGTTCATACTCAAAATGAGAGATCTTAAAATGTTCTGATCTAATCCTTCCCAGATTTCTTTGAGTTGGATTCCTAAGTCATTAAGAATAGCTGGATGATTTTCTGAACTTCTCAGCTTCTATTGAGGTTGTCCCAAACCTGCTCAATCGAATTGAGATCTGGACTTCTTGTTGGCCATTCCATTCGAGAGACTTCAACCTCTTCAAGGTACTCCTGAACGATGGGCACACGATGCATTATCACCCATAAAAATGAAATTTTCACCAATGTATGGAGCAAATGGCTCTTCATGCTCTTCAAGAATGTTCCTTATATACCTATCAGCATTCATAGCTCCATTTTCAACGACCACTAGGTCTGTGCGAGCAGTCAAAGATATTCCACCCCATACCATAATCGATCCTCCCCCGAAATCAGTAGTGTTCAGGAATTGCACTGAGCATATCTTTCATGTGGACGTCTGTATACAAGGGAACGTCGATCACAATGGTAGAGGCAGAATCTAGACTCATCTGTGAAGAGAACTCTTTCCCAATCAGCCTCTTCCCAACACCTTCAGTTGTAGAATAAATTTGAGATTTCCATAATGTGCGTTAATTTTTTACTTAGTGGAACTTCATTAACAGACCTATGTATGATCAGACACCACAAAATAACCCTCAACTAACATTCTGATTTGCCATTTTAAACCTGCCACAAGTGGCGCCAAGCTCCGGAAGAATCTAATTCACGCACCTCCGTATAACAATAGGTTATGGTCCCAAGAATCTCAGAATAGCCCAACATCACGCAGTCCATAAGACGTTAGAGACTATCCCGTCCGATCGTCTTCGATACCTCGGGCCGCGGGTAGTAATGAAAATCGAATTTCATCCGTTCGTTTGGTCCCGTCTCACGCCTAGAGGCGAATACGTTCGTCACGTTGTTTGACGCTCTTCGGATCGAAAAGAGAGAAGGAAGAAGAATAAGGTACATATTAAATTAGGCGATGAACGTCGTAATTACAGTCCAGCAGGCCTAATGATCGAAGGAGCTTGTGGAACGAGGCAGGTTTGGTCGACCATCTCGGTCCAGACAGCACGTGAGAGAACCACTATATGGGGTGGTTGGTTTTTCGATTCGTTGACCTTTATTCGATTCCGTATCGACTGAGGAGGATCTTATATCAATCGGAATGAAACCTGAAATTTGCCAATTACTAGCTTTTGGAATGGTTACTTTGATGATGATGTATTCAGGTTTTTCTCGAGACCAGTTTTTGAGACTGAGATTTTCACGATTTACGTGGTTGTTTCTTGAAACTGATCTTTCAATCATGATTCGATAAGTAATCGAATTCTCTTGATGATTCAATTTTGAAAATTCTGAAACATGCAAACGACCGTCTCCAGAATACTAGGTAAGGGGTATTTCACCCCGAAAATTTTGTACACTATAATTCCAAATGAGTCAAAAATTCCAGAAAACACCAAATAATTCCAAGAACTCCAAGTAATTCCGAATAATTCAAGATAATTCCAGAAAATTCAAAATAATTCCAGAAATGCCACTGAATTCCAGTTATTCAAAAACATTATGTTGTTCTTACATGCCAAAAATTCTACAACAAGCCGCCATTATCTAGGACCTCAATAATTTATATTTTTGCTCGCTTGTTCCTAGGGTAAATAACAGGGTGCTATCATTTTGCGAAAATATCTGTATTTTTCGAATTTTGAGCCGGGAGTGGTCACAAACTCATTGATGAAGAAACCGTGGTCAATGAAAATGAACACAATAACTCTGATAAGGATTAAGAATCGAGTTTGGTTTACTTATTCGTCTGCCAATATTTATTGAAACTATTAATCCAATCATATCTAAACTCTTATCACTGTTAATAATAATAATATCCTATAATAGTATATTATATTATAAGGATTAAAAGTGCACCTATTTTTTACGAGCAATATTTGCAGTTGCGAGGCGTAGCCGAGCGAATGCAAAATTGCGAGTTAAAATAGGCACTTTTAGTCCGAATAATATATACTATTTTTTCTCCAACCAAGTCAAAATTACAATAAAATTGGTTTTAGTGAAAAATCGTTCATAATTGGTTATGAATTTGAACACAGAATCATGACAGTGATTGCCAAGTAGACTTCAAATGCATTTACTTTTAATCCAAGGATTAAAAGTAGCGTTTTTAATCCTAGGATTAAAAGTGTTGCTAAGTAACGAGTGAATTTTTGTACGGTAAGGAAATTTATGACTTTTGCACCTGAAAATAGTACAAAAATGTCAACATTTTTTGATGGTTGGAGAAAAATATAATAATATAGCAGTATGTCAAGCATTATTCATTTTTGAACCGTTTGAAAAATGAATAGCATATTCGAAAATATGTAAATATGTAGTGTAGTATTATATCATACCTACCACTTGTGACTGACTTCTTAGAAAGCTTGAAATTGTTAGAATCATTCAGAATTTTTCGAAATATTTGGAATTATTCAGAAATATTGGAATTACAGCGAGGGGTCTATCACTGCGGAATTTTAGTGTACAAAATGCTGGAATTGGAAATGAATTACACGGAATTTGATGGAATTACATGGAATTTGACGGCATTATAACGGAATTGTTTGGAATTGAGAAGAATTGAATGGAATTTCAATGGAATTGAACGGTATTCTGTTAGCATTGAATGGAATTGAAAATGCGCAGAATTGAACAGAATTGTGAGGAATTGAACGGAATGTTAGAGAATTTAACGGAATTATGGGGAATTTAATGGAATTATGGGGAAATTTTACGGAATTGTGAGAACTGAATGGAATTATGCGGAATTGAAAAGAATTTTTGTGTATTTAGTGGAATTATTTATCAAATTGGAATTTTAGTGTACAAAAAACTGCCAGTGATAGACCCCTCGAATTACAGTGGAAATTCCCTATAACGAAAGAGCTAAATCCGCAAAAAAAAATTCATTATAAAAAAAATTCGTTACACAGAAATTCCTTTCTCTAGTCGGTTATGTCGCGGTCGACTTCACTGATAAATTGAAATTGATCACTCAAACTTAAGCACTTGCTTTTAAACATTTTCGCACAACTTTTCACACTAGCGTAAAGGTTAGATTGAAGCCAAACAGCTAGGGGTGTATTTAAAACTGTTTCAGAAGAATCTCTCTGCCCGCCGTAATGATTTAGTTTAAGGTCGGGATTTATTACGTACGTCCGGAAAAATTTTGGAAAACCCCACCCTTATAAGTTCTTACCAATTCTCATTCAAAGAGTGATGTTATTTGAATATTTCGTTATAGAGAGGATTTACTTCGTTTTAGAGGGTGTTTTTAACATGAAATTTGGATTCAAGATGCAATGTATTTGAAATTTATCAGAATTTTTAGAATTATTCGTAATTTTTGGAAATATTTGGAATCTCTGGAATTATCCGGAATTTTTGGAATTTTTCGAATTTATTTCAAATTCAATGGTACTTGTGCGATTGCGCCTCAGTCCTAATCTATCATTATTCAAGGCATCTCTAACTGGAGAAAAAAGAAGCGACAAGTAGTTATGAGTATTTCCTGCATAAAATATGCGGCGAAGACCACACCGCAAGATTTGCATCCGGCAGAAAGAAATGATCGCGACCCAAATCTGCTTTTTCTCATTTAACATTCCCTAAACTCTTACGGAATCTCGAAACAAGCGTGAAGGGGGGAGAGAGCGTTCCGTGCGTCCTCTCAAGACCACTCGAGGCATCTCTGAAACGTGAGAGATGGGAAGAAACTGAAAAGGTCGATGGCTACAGGAGGGAAAATGAACCGCGAACGGCCGGGTTTTGGTCTTGTGAATGAGATACGAGAAGAAGCTTGTTAAAAATCGTTATGGGTTTTTGGTGGTGTGGAAACCGTTCTGGAATTGATTAATTTTATGCTGGAGATATTTTGAGCGATGTTTATAATGTTTAAAAGTTGAGTTTTTTCTGTTTTATGAAAAACGCATGAAGGTTGGTTTGTACTCGTGAACCACAAGATGTTACGAGGGAAAACTATCTTGCAATGAGCATTTGCAGTATTTTAAATATACGACAGACAAAAATGAACCAATCGAAATATTATTTCTCGGCCACATGCAAAATAATCATAATAAGCCTCATGCAAAATTTTGTGTACATAGTATGAACAGAACGAGAACAGAACCATAGAAAATTTAATTGGAATATTGAAAAGAAGAATCCTTATATTTCCATAACAAGATATCCGATTCGAGTGAAATTCATTTTGTGAATGAAGATTGGTATACTGAATGTTCATGCAGAATTTCGAGGGAATTTCAACATCTTAACCATAAAATTTTATTTTTTTTAATAATTGATTTTCTACATATTTAATTTTTTTGATATTTTCCTGAATATAATTCCGATCATGCTGAGATTGTGCATTAATCAACTTAGCATGAATCTCAAGTCCCATACAAAATTTTGAGGTCATACCTAAAAAGCCTCTGCTCATCGAAATACAGGATCTCTATAAATGATTGTAACAGGGCAGTTGTCGATGAATTATTTATTTATATTACTCTGTTACGCAGGTTAGGGTGTTGAATTATGTGTCTGGAATTATCAATGTCAAAGATAGATAGAAATAAATATAGAGAAAAATTTGATGAATGTGTTTAGTTTGCATAAGAAGCAGCAAAATGAAAATTGTAATTAAAAGCCATCTGCGCTGTCACAATCATTTATAAAGACCCCGTATTTAGACTTGAAAATATCTAATGACTTTGCTCTTGAAAGATATTGGAAATTATGTTAAATGCGGTATCCAAATTATACTTAGCCAAATGACAAAATGAGATGCCTAAATCATTGATGTATACAGGGTGTCCCTTAATTAGACAGACAAACTTCTAGTGGACATTATAGATCGTATTTTAGACAGATTCTACTCAAATCATATAATGCAAAAATGCAAAATTACTTCGTTAAGGAGCTAGTGCCCTTTGAAGATGACGTCCTGTCCACACTTTTTGCCACATATTCGCAAAACGGAGTCGCATAAAGTGCTGAAAGTTTACACATTGGCTAATATCAAAAATACGCATCGATTCGATTGAGTGCATTTCTTTCATGTCAAGCACAATCGTATCATTTGGAGGGGGCGAAGGGTATTTTTAGTTGAAACTTTTTAACTTTTATTATTTCGCGAGATTTATACATCATATTCATAAACTCTGATGTTTTTTCTCGAAAAAAGATGCTCTTGTAGAATAACGCCCAGATGCACCATTTCTGAAAAAAATGTGGCAAAAAGTGTGGATAGGACGTCATCTTCAAAGGGCACTTGCTCCTTAACGTAGCAATTTTGCATTATATGATTTGGGTCGAATCTGTCTAAAATACGATCTATAATGTCCACTAGAAGTTTGTCGGTCTAATTACGGGACACCCTGTATGAGACGAATCGATTCCAAGAAATACTAACTTATATAAAATTTTTTAATTCCAGATTGCCCCTACACGAATAGGATGCAAAATTCCTTTATTTTTCCCGAGCGGCTATTTCGAGATGAAATCTAAATACCTGAAACCGCCCGAACCTGTCGTTTGTGGGACCCTTCGATAACTTATCTTTGTTTATCGTCACGGGATCATTTATCATGCTCGGTGAGCCACAACAACCCCAAACAGTGTTTACAACACTGCGTGCAGGTAGCGTTGGCACAACTGCATTCCACCATTTTTGGTGTTAAATTAAAATTCCGAATATTTAATTCATGGGACGTGGGGGAAAAATGAGCCATTTGTGACTTTTTGGATTCACTTACAGGTTCATATATGCATTTGGGTTATTTGCCTGATGTTATTTTTCGCTATAAAGGGCATAGCTTCTTTATAATGAAATAAACATCTGATCATTTGATTTGAAAACAAGAATGGAAGAGGAATGCAAAAATAAAACATGCACAATGACTTTTTTTCATACTCACCGAAGACTGGACTGTGGTCGGGTCTGGACACATGTTTATTGGCACTATAACTAACACCTGACTTTTCCTGGAATGAAAATTACTTCTTTTAGATGTATTAATAAGTATAATTTGTCATAGGAAAACATTTTTCTTTCGAAACTGTGTATGAATCAAATTTTGCACATTATCCTTATAGTCCGTTCACGAAACTTTGAGCTGTCGGTTGGCCATGGAAATTTGGCATATTCCACTATGTATATTAACATTATAGGTTATGTTGTTTATTTTCTTGTCAGATTGATACGCAATCACATATAGTTCTCTGATAACTCGGAAGCTCTTTGGACGAAGCTGGGTATATTCGGCAATGTTGGCTTTATTTTAGGTTATGACAGCAAATACTGCCAATCTCAGATAAATAAACAAACGCCTACTTTGCGCTCAATAATATGTGAACGGAGTATTTGTTCAATGAATTCTGATCGTTTATATTCCATATAAATTAATTAAACAAGAGAATTTCAATTTTTTCGATAGATGGAACAATGAGAAAAGTGTAGCAAATTTAAGTGCATTATAAGGTATCTATAGATATTGATTCATTTGAGAGATGCAAGTCGATTATTATTTTATCAACCAATCATTCTGTTAAACTTTTGTATACATTATAAGATATCAGTTCAATGAATATCTAATTTATTCACTATTACTATCATTCAATATTTTATGCATAATAGCGAGTATAATATTTAGTTCTTGAAGAAAGGAAATTGCTTATTGCATTAATTGATATTGCTCAAAATTCATAAATACATACTAAGTATATTAGATTGCATTACAATTGAATGATTTCATTGGACACAAATAGTTAATTTGTAACAGAAATTGATTGAATAGACTTCGAAGGTTATGAAACAATTGAATTAGAAGTGAACCTTGAATACTTGAGAATATTGAATATTTTCGCATGGAAATCAAAGCCACGAATCGATAGATACCTCAAACTTTAATTTATGTTATTTTTTCCATAATAACATCAAATAAACTCCTATGCTTCTATGGTTAAATTGTACGAAAATTTACCGTTCTGAACCAAAAGTGGCGAAGGCTCAAGTAACGGGGCCATACGGAAGTGTATTATGGGTGTAGTAATTACAATCAAATTATGTATTATGAATAAAACACTGAAAAATTATTTCGGAAAATTCATTGGGCCTTTATTACTGTCATTTTTGTCGATCATGAATGCCACGCAGGGTATTAGTGAAGAGAAAAATCAGTTTTATTCGTCAAAAACAGTGATCAAAAGCAACAAGACAACTTTTCATTTTCATACCTTCACATGAGTATTGGTATTATCTACGGGGTCTTTATAAATGACTGTAACATCGTAGGTTGCTTTGGAAATTTTGTATCTTATCTTTTCTCAAAAATTCTCTACAAATTTATAATTCCAGTCACATTATTCAATTTCTTTCGGAATTACCAGCCCAAACTCACAGTATCGTTTGTTTAAATTGAAGTTTAAATCAGAATATAATATTCATAATAGTCCAAAGCCAACTGCGCTGTTATAATCATTTATAGAGACCCTGTATAATCGAGTTAACAATTTATAAAGGCATAAGCCAATTATTGTAAATCATAGTTTTACACATTTACGATCGCAATTCATTTCGATATTTTATTTTAATATCGATAGAATCATAATAATATATGCATTCATGTCGTAATTGTTGTATTTATTCTTTGACAGTAGTTGTATTCCCTCTTTAGTAATTCATTACTTTTGTATTTGTGTTTTGCCATCAATTGTCTTTAATAGAACACATATGTTATTTGGAAATTTCACTAGATAAAAACATGGTAGAATAAAAAACAAAATTCCAAAGTGACTCGTACAACATGTATTCTTATCATGATCACTATCTCTAAAGGGTGTGCCTTATCAGTTTTTTTTCCATTCGATAATCAAGTTACCATACGAGCGTAGATAATGCCAGTAGAAAATTTGTAAGATGTCTTTGAAAATCCCGGAAACACATGTTAAGTATGTAACACATAACAGTGAGTGATATCAGAATGTAAATATTTATAAACGATTAAAAGTAGAGGTAAATGACCTTTAAAATGAGGGGACGGAGTAATAAAGTTCTGTATTAAAAATTTACTTTTAATAAACGAATTATAAGTCGGAAAATCAGATAAAAACGATAAGATCATTCCGTTTCGGGGAAACTGTCATAATGAAATCAAACATTGGTGTGTTTAAAGGGCACAGGTGCACTGCATTGACGAGGAATTATAATCAATACAAAAGTTGTAAACTTGAGGTTTCGTTTTATTATGATCCGGCAATATCTTTTATGACTGAGAATAAAAAGAAGGCATGACGAGATATTTGATTTCGTCAGTGATTTACAACAGTTCGACAAGGAAATCAGAAAATGTGAGCAGATGTGCACTTTCTATCGAAGTCATAAATCTTAACTTAGTTATCGTAAAGGAGGGAAAAAGAACATAAACTATTCTCTCAATTTGACAATATTAGATTGAATTCCATGATGATTGGCATCATTTCCGAAATTTAACTAGCAAAATTAATTCCTTAATCTTTGAATAAATGATAAAATCTGAAGTTTTTATTATGTAGTATTCAATTATTATAAATAACTGCCCACTTGAATAAAATACTCCTTCAAGATTAATCCGAATACCTATAAATCTCAGAAATATAGGATTAATCAAAGATTCTGAGTTCACAGAGCTTCGATGATATTGAATGTATTATTTCTATGTCGGATAACACTTCAATCTTGACATAATCCATAGATTCAAAACCAAAATCGATGGGTTGGTCGGTCGATTATACTTTGTGAAATCCACCATGAATCCAAATCCCAAATCATGTTTCATCATACAAATAAGACCCGATCGATCAAACTGAAGCCAAACTCGAAATCTTATCTCATATAATCATGTAGCAACAATATTTCAAACACAGTCCGTAAATTCCACAATCTGTCAAAGAGCTACGGCCAGCATTCACGCATAGAAAACAACCAAGTAACTCTTCCGTCGGATAGTGATATGTGATCGAGCGCATAGAACCAGCGCGAATGAAATTCTTCTCAAATCAGCATCGGAATTTCGTGTTAATTCAGAAAGACATTGTTAATCTAGCATTCATATATTAGTATTTTGAATAATAATAACAATTTAATGCTCAATCAAATAATATTAATCAACTAGATACGAAATATATCATTTCCGAAGATGGATCATACATAGAACTCGCATCTTTACCCACAGAAGAAAATTAATGCAAATTTTCATAGATTTTGACAGATATATCATTATTGGATTTGACGTTTCCTTCAATAAATTCATTTTTGAGTACAAAATTCAACCGTGGAATCTACCTGACGGTAGGTACATCCGAATTGAGAAGAAATTCTCCGGAAACCATTTGAGGATTAGTTGGAGCTAGTGAAAGAGTTTGTAATACTTCTGAGAATTTCTAATTGCAGGTAAAAGTCAAACCCCAAGTCAACTTAGAGGCAAGGATGGAAACAATTTTTATGGAAAAGATATTATGCCTCTCTTCTCTGAGTTTATGACATTCTTACCCATTCATAAAGAGAATAGTTGTTTGGAATACAGTTATTGAATTTGTATTACAATTTTTCACAGACCAAAACAGATGAATGAATTGTAGAGTCTGCAGAACTATGTATTTTGACAGGTAAACAAATAATATGATTTCATTCCTCTTAAGCATGGGAAACTTATGAGAACATTTGAAGTTCAATTACAACCTGAAGAAACGTTATTTTGAACTGAATTGAAAAAAGTTAACATCTCAATTGAGAAAATAGAAAATAACGACACAGAGATCTGGAGCATGGTGTTAAGATCGGTTCGTACGTGCCAATTTCGACTGACAGAATTGGAAAACGTTGTAAACAACGTTTTCGAGATGATTTTGTTGAGAGTGAGCTTATCAGGGACGTTATCATCGAAATTCGAAGCGCAAGCGTCTTTTTATCAACATTCACACACAAAACTTATCCACGAATAAAATAGGATATGTACCTCTGATTCAGTGAGATCAATGAGGCTACTCTTTTCCTCGGTGAGGTTCTCAGAGGACCTCTTTTCGTCCTCTCCGTCCCCCTCGTCCTTGAACACCTTAACCTCATCGGTGCTGCCGAGATCATCTCCGCCACTGGACGAGACGTGTGGCATGATTCACTTACACGACGGCATCACAGCCTCACTACATAGCACCACTAGCTAAAGCACATGTCACAGGAGCACACACGAAAGCCGCACATCAGTATGAAGTTAGGTGGCACGTGCTGTGTGTACAGTTTGAATAACGCGCGCGAATCTAGTCGTCTGCCTTTCTGATCACCGACTGGCTTTTGTCGGGCCGACGCTTTGCGCTGCTTCGCCGTCTTCTCGCAGCCACCAATCACGTTCCTTTCTGGACCGACAAGGCGGCTCGTTAATAATGGCAGCCGTACGACTGCGCACGAGACTTACCGATGCACTTGTTCACTCGGTTACGCTCGACGTTGTCGGATCGCGCTAAGGTTCCGAGAGTTTGTGATTGTTTACTTTTGGAAAGAGCTTATAAACCAATTAGATGCTTTTGTAATTTTCTATTGAGTTTGGATTTATGTTATAATGAGTTTTGAATGAAACGGTACATAATACTGTGAGAATATTCAGGTGGATTATCCAAAAATATTCTTTCTCAGGAATAACATATTAAGTGAATATGTATAAGTAATTGTAAATTAATTATTTGCTTTTTCTTCTTATCGGTTCTTAGCCTGCTTCTTTCGCCATTTTGATTCACAAATGATACATTTAGTTAAAAAACTGTATAAGAAATATTCTAATAGCCCTTTATCTATCAATAGTAGATGTAGGAAGAAAAATAATGAGTGTCAAGGAAAAATGTACCATGCATAGTGCCACGCGATAGAGGGACATAAAATATGAAGAAAAGTCCCATGAATATATGTTCCTTGAAGAAGTTTATTTTTTGATTTGGTTTTTTGTATTAACTTTGGAAAAAGAGGTAAGAATTGAACCAAATGTGATATGAGGGGTTTTGTATGATGCAGAATCCAAATACCCTATTAGTTTTAAGATTACTAATATGTTATTTTAAGTAGGTTACTTTGGCGCTTCTGGACAATTTGCGTGCACCATAACTTTTCGATGCGTTTTTACCAGAAACCGTTGGTCCTAGCGATTTCAACAAAGGATATTTAGATTGTGCATCATACAAAACCACCGCATATCACGTTTTGTTCAATTCTTACCGCTCTGTTCAAAGTTATTGAAGAAAACCCAATAAAAAATGAACCTTAAAACCCTGTATTTCTTATAGGAAGCAGTTTCGGACATATATTCATGGAACCTTTTTTTCATATTCTATGGCCCTCTATCGCGCGGCAGTTTTTTCCTTGATCTCTCTGTGAAAATATTCTATACCAAATCAGTTATTATTGTGAACAACATAATACGAATCAATGACCTTTGAACGCTTGTTAAGAAAACAATCATTCAAATTTGAATTTCCTGAAGGATATTGGTTGGTATTCAGCTTTTGTGCACTCGTTCAAAAGTTTTTCTGTCTTTTTTACAGGAATTTTTATTTCGACAAATTCTAACCTTCTAACGAAAAACAGAACAAGCTTAGTAAAGAGTCGTATAAAAAATGAGAGTATCAAGTACTCTCATAAACTGAGAAGAACTTAAATTGTTCACAGATATTATTCAAAGTGGTTAACATTCTCGAATCAACGAAAATGAGTAGTTATAAGTTGATCTACGTATATCATCACAAACAGGCGGTAAACTCTCTCAATTTATTAAGTCACTATACACCCAGCAAATATCATCAGATGGAATCTTGAGGAGATAAAGAGGATTAAATTTAACAAAAAAATCTAGCCTGAAAAAGGTCAAATAATTCTTCTGAATAAATCAGGAATAGATTAAAGTTGTCGATAATAGTTTTTTGAGAACTATCACAATTGTAGACATTTTTTCAAAGAGTGACGAAAGTTGCTTTCGTGAAAGTTGCAAGTTTTAAGTGTTTTTCTGATGACAGCAAGCGAATGCTGGCAGAAACGTTGGACAGAAGAAGTGAATATGGATGATGAATTATTGATTAATTCACCCAAATAATATTTCATTTTAAGTTCCATCATCAAGAATTTCACGTCGATAACTAATTTTTCCGCCGACATCGGAATAAGAGGTGATTTTAATGTGTACGAAATTGAGCATTAATGACCCATTTTAATGCTCAATTTCAGCCATTTTTAATGTGCAATCCTCATGGCAACCGTACACAAAGTTTTCAGAAGAACTACGAGAAATGTCAAAACTTTACTGGAACATAGAGACATAGAAATTCCATTATGTCAAAAGTATGTCTTGTGCAGAATGAGAATGTATTTCAATCAAGAATTCATACACTATTCATGTTGAGATCGGTGGAAAAATCTTGGAATCAACACGGTTATTAATCTAGCGACTAATGGTCTCGAACTACTAAGGCGCATTAACATATCTTGACCATTAGTCGCTGTCTTTAATAACCTAGCTAATTAAATAACTATTTATGCGTCATATTAAGAAATGCACGAATTCTGTCTGAAAATTAACCTTGCTTTCTAACTTCACACTCAATATTAGGTATTAGACTCATTCTGGTTTCGGTTTAAGGGCACATTCTGAATACTCCTTATTAATAATGTTCAATTCCGGTTGAAAAACAAGTCTCGTGAAAAATATTTCAGTTTTGAACGATAACTGAAATAAAAGTTAAGAAAGAATACGTATCAAAATAACCTTTCAACAAACAACACCGATTATAGAGAATTGAGAAACTGTGTGAGACACTGAACGAAGTACACAATTTGTACGATATGACATCACATTCGAAAGAGTAAAAATAAAAAAATTATGTACACTGAACCGAAAAAAGGATACTGAAATTTCATCATCTCAAAGACGTAAACATTCACAGATTTCGTAAATATCCCAACATACCCTTAGACCCGGCAACGCCGCCCGTCTTCTCCAAAAGACCGATCACGAGCGCAGCCGACCATCTCCGACGATCTCGCCGCTCACGATTCTCGTTATCTCGGCCGCCCGTTTGATGTATGCTCAAATTTTCAGGACTTGGGCGTCATAAATACAGTCGCCCAATTAATTTGATTTGTTAATTCATTGTTATTGTACGACCGGTTACTTCCCGACAGACGGCGTGGATGTTCGGACGAACTGTTTTGTTAGCAGGTTATATATTGAAATATTTATAAGATTATTGTTACTTGTCATAGAGCGGTACTTCTTCCTTCGAGTTGCCTTGACCCGTATTTACATCCTCGCTATTTACACGTACGGGCGTAAATGGTCATTAATATCTTCGAACCGAACGTGTAAATAGGCTTTAGCGAATGATTAGGTTTTTGTTCTATGGAGAGGGGCGTGCTTCTGTGATATTTTAGATTACTAATCTGGAAGATTCATAGAAAAAAGATGCAATTGGATTGTTACTTGTCATAGAGCGGTACTCCTTCCTTCCTTCGAGTTGCATTGACCCGTATTTACATCCTCGCTATTTACACGTACGGGCGTAAATGGTCATTAATATCTTCTAACGTGTAAATAGGCTTTAGCGAATGATTAGGTTTTTGTTCTATGATGAAGGGCGTGCTTCTGTGATATTTTGGATTACTTACCTGGAAGATTCATAGAAAATAGATGCAAATGGATTGTTACTTGTCATAGAGCGGTACTCCTTCCTTCGAGTTGCATTGACCCGTATTTACATCCTCGCTATTTACACGTACGGGCGTAAATGTTCATTAATATCTTCGAACGTGTAAATAGGCTTTAGCGAATGATTAGGTTTTTGTTCTATGATGAAGGGCGTGCTTCTGTGATATTTTAGATTACTTACCTGGAAGATTAATAGAAAATAGATGCAAATGGATTGTTACTTGTCATAGAGCGGTACTCGTTCCTTCGAGTTGCCTTGACCCGTATTTACATCCTCGCTATTTACACGTACGGGCGTAAATGGTCATTAATATCTTCGAACGTGTAAATAGGCTTTAGCGAATTATTAGGTTTTTGTTCTATGATAAGGGGCGTGCTTCTGTGATATTTTAGATTATTAACCTGGAAGATTAATAGAAAATAGATGCAAATCGATTGTTACTTGTCATAGAGCGGTACTCTTTCCTTCGAGTTGCCTTGACCCGTATTTACATCCTCGCTATTTACACGTACGGGAGTAAATGGTCATTAATATCTTCTAACGTGTAAATAGGCTTTAGCGAATTATTATGTTTTTGTTCTATGATGAGGGGCGTGCTTCTGTGATATTTTAGATAACTTACCTGGAAGATTCATAGAAAATAGATGCAATTGGATTGTTACTTGTCATAGAGCGGTACTCCTTCCTTCGAGTTGCCTTGACCCGTATTTACATCCTCGCTATTTACACGTACGGGCGTAAATGGTCCTTAATATCTTCGAACGTGTAAATAGGCTTTAGCGAATGATTAGGTTTTTGTTCTATGATAAGGGACGTGCTTCTGTGATATTTTAGATTATTAACCTGGAAGATTCATAGGGAATAGATGCAATTGGATTGTTACTTGTCATAGAGCGGTACTCCTTCCTTCCTTCGAGTTGCCTTGACCCGTATTTACATCCTCGCTATTTACACGTACGGGCGTAAGTGGTCATTAATATCTTCGAACATGTAAATAGGCTTTAGCGAATGATTAGGTTTTTGTTCTATGATAAGGGGCGTGCTTCTGTGATATTTTAGATTATTAACCTGGAAGATTCATAGGAAATAGATGCAATTGGATTGTTACTTGTCATAGAGCGGTACTCCTTCCTTCGAGTTGCCTTGACCCGTATTTACATCCTCGCTATTTACACGTACGGGCGTAAATGGTCATTAATATCTTCGAACGTGTAAATAGGCTTTAGCGAATGATTAGGTTTTTTTCTATGATGAGGGGCGTGCTTCTGTGATATTTTAGATTACTTACTTGAAAGATTCATAGAAAATAGATGCAATTGGATTATTACTTGTCATAGAGCGGTACTCCTTCTTTCGAGTTGCCTTGATCCGTATTTACATCCTCGCTATTTACACGTACGGGCGTAAATGGTCATTAATATCTTCGAACGTGTAAATAGGCTTTAGCGAATGATTAGGTTTTTGTTCTATGATGAGGGGCGTGCTTCTGTGATATTTTAGATTACTTACTTGAAAGATTCATAGAAAATAGATGCAATTGGATTATTACTTGTCATAGAGCGGTACTCCTTCTTTCGAGTTGCCTTGATCCGTATTTACATCCTCGCTATTTACACGTACGGGCGTAAATGGTCATTAATATCTTCGAACGTGTAAATAGGCTTTAGCGAATGATTAGGTTTTTGTTCTATGATGAGGGGCGTGCTTCTGTGATATTTTAGATTACTTACTTGAAAGATTCATAGAAAATAGATGCAATTGGATTATTACTTGTCATAGAGCGGTACTCCTTCTTTCGAGTTGCCTTGATCCGTATTTACATCCTCGCTATTTACACGTACGGGCGTAAATGGTCATTAATATCTTCGAACGTGTAAATAGGCTTTAGCGAATGATTAGGTTTTTGTTCTATGATGAGGGGCGTGCTTCTGTGATATTTTAGATTACTTACTTGAAAGATTCATAGAAAATAGATGCAATTGGATTATTACTTGTCATAGAGCGGTACTCCTTCTTTCGAGTTGCCTTGATCCGTATTTACATCCTCGCTATTTACACGTACGGGCGTAAATGGTCATTAATATCTTCTAACGTGTAAATAGGCTTTAGCGAATTATTATGTTTTTGTTCTATGATGAGGGGCGTACTTCTGTGATATTTTAGTTTACTTACCTGGAAGATTAATAGAAAATAGATGCAATCGATTGTTACTTGTCATAGAGCGGTACTCTTTCCTCCGAAGTGCCTTGACCCGTATTTACATCCTCGCTATTTACACGTACGGGCGTAAATGGTCATTAATATCTTCGAACGTGTAAATAGGCTTTAGCGAATGATTAGGTTTTTGTTCTATGAAGAGGAGCGTGCTTCTGTGATATGTTAGATTACTTACCTGGAAGATCCATAGAAAATAGATGCAAATGGATTGTTACTTGTCATAGAGCGGTACTCCTTCTTTCCTTCGAGCTGCCTTGACCCGTGTATTGCATCCTTGCCATTTACACGTTCGAGCGTAAATGGTCATTAATATCTTCGAACGTGTAAATAGGTTTCAGCCATAGATTATAGAGTATACTAATATTGGTAAAACGATAAGGTAAATTCGAATATAATGAAACCTATATCACCCCATGTGATTTACTTTTGAATTATCTTTTTCATTAATAGAACTGTAACTTCTATGATATTAGTTTTAACGCCCATAGATTTATAATACTAGTATTATAGGTCCATGTTAACGCCATTAGCTTCATAGAATATTGTTACATACAATTTGAACCAATCGAACTGCACTTGAATATCATATTATGAAAGATTATCAATAATTTTCCTGGTATAACACGTAAGATGTAACTTTTATTTTATTGATTCTCCTGTTCAGTAGATATATAAAATAAATTAAATAATATCAAATGTTTGCCCTTTTATTATACTCTTGGTGAAACTGATAATTTTCCAGAAATGTTTCTGATTTTTTTCTTTCTATTATACGAAGTCCCATTTCATTACTGAATTTTACTCTTTCAGTAAGCAACCAAACATAAAATAACACTTCCTTATGGACATTTTGTTCCAACTTTCACACTAGCGTAATGGTTAGATTGAAACCAAACAGCCAGGGGTGTATTTTAAACTGTTTCAGAAGGATCTCTCTGCCTGCCGTTATGATTTAGTTTAAGGGCGGGATTTATAACGTACGTCCAGAAAAATTTCGGAAAAAAACCCACCCTCATACCTTCTTACCAATACCCATTCAAAGAATGATGTTCTTTAAACATTTGGTTATAGAGAGAATTTACTTCGTTTTAGAGGGTGTTTTCAACATGGAATTTGGATTTCAAGGTGCAATGTCTTGTACGAAATTCGTTATACAGATAAATTCGTTATACAGACGTTCCTAATAGGGATGTTCCACTCTATTTGAAAGCATGTAACGTTTTCATGTTGCATATAATCCGGTCTCTACTCATAACTAACCAACGATTAAACAACCCTCCAGCACCTTGAATAAATTAATACCCATCGCCATAAAAAACCAAATATTACCTAGAAAGTTAGTTACGTGTGTAAACCTCACATCCCACATCATCCCGAGCGTATTAATACCGGGGGGTATACAGCAACCTTGCCTTTCCGAGAATCCTCCCCCATTTATGCACCATTATATATTTGTATTGGACGCCTTTTCAAACAAATCATCCAAACAAAGAGCTGATGCGGACCCCGCCTAGGTAAAATAACAGTACACTCGGACTTACGGACGGACACCCTTCAAAAGCAGACTCCCTTTCTGTGCCTTTCTGTTCGTTTATTATATTATAACTTCCACAAGTGTGTTTGTATAGTCGCTTTTACAAATTGATGCGTTCCACCGTTTTCACCGTATTGGACGAATATAATGGACCGAACGAATTCCGGTAGGGAATCACAATGCACATGATGATTTTTTGGTAAAATCGAGGATTTTTTGTTGTGGATCGTATCGGAAGTGTTTTGTTCCGATGTGAAGTGGAGATTCTTGTGCACTCGATTAGACATCATAGTGACATTCCTTTCCTCTATGTTAATTTGATGTCAATATAAATTACAGCGGAGCATAATTGTCTATTATGTCACTAAAAGAGGTCATGGTCAGCGGACTGTCACTATAGTGGAGCATAATTGATTATGATTTCTTTAGGAAAGATCATAATAACCGGAACATATTTATCTGTGCGATGGAGGTCATGTACAGCGGAGCATAATTGTCCTTTTTATCTAGAAGAGGTAATTGGAAGCAGTATGACACTATAGGCGGAGGATAGTTGTCTATGATTTTTGTAGAAGAGGTCTTCATAAGCGGAGAATAACTGTTTATGATTTCTTCGATGGGGGTCATATACAGCGGAGCATAGTCGTCTATGATTGCTGTAGAAGAGGTCTTCATAAGCGGAGCATAATTGTTCACGATTTCTTTAATGGAGGTCATATACAGCGGAGCATAATTGTTTTTTTTCTCTAAAAGAGGTATGAGCGGAGCATAACTATTTATGATTTCTTTGATGGAGGTCATATACATCGGAGCATAATTGTTTTTTTTCTCTAGAAGAGGTATAAGCGGAGCATAGTCGTCTATGATTTCTGTAGAAGAGCTCTTCATAAGCGGAGCATAACTGTTTATGATTTTTTTTATGGAGGTCATATACAGCGGAGCATAATTGTTCTTTTTCTCTAGAAGAGATATAAGCGGAGCATAGTCGTCTATGATTTCTATAGAAGAGGTCTTCATAAGCGGAGCATAATTG
Source organism: Propylea japonica (assembly GCA_013421045.1). Lineage (NCBI taxonomy): Eukaryota > Metazoa > Arthropoda > Insecta > Coleoptera > Coccinellidae > Propylea > Propylea japonica. Next base: position 2,382,421 of record CM024239.1, read on the forward strand.
CTCACGATTTCTTTGATGGAGGTCGTATTGAGCGGAGCATAATTGTCTATTATTTCTCTAGAAGAGATCATGATAAGCGATATGTCCTCTTAAGCAGAGTCACTCGGATGAACACCCCTCAGAAACAGACTTATTTTCTGGGCCTTTCTGTTCGTTTATTATATTATAACTTCCACAAGTGTGTTTGTATAGTCGCTTTTACAAATTGATGCGTTCCACCGTTTTCACCGTATTGGACGAATATAATGGACCGAACGAATTTCGGTAGGGAATCACAATGCACATGATGATTTTTTGGTAAAATCGAGGATTTTTTGTTGTGGATCGTATCGGAAGTGTTTTGTTCCGATGTGACGTGGTCGATCACCTGTATCCGCCAATTCATGCGCACTTAATTAGACATAATAGTGACATTCCTTTCACCTGCATTAAATTAAAGTTAACATAACTAACCAGCGCAGCATTATTGTCTATTATGTCTCATAAGAGATAATAATAATATAAGCGGAGAATAATCGTCTTTGATTTCTTCGATTGAGGACATACAGGGTCTGTGAACAAATGCGAGGGACTTTGGGAGAGGATGAAATCGCCCCCCCCTTCCAAGAAACAGGCTTTGGAAGGCGATGACGAGTAGACAGTTTTTAATTTTTTCACGGCTTTTAATAAACAATGAGTCATAACTCATAAAATTATACATAATATAAAGCACCAAGTAGATGTTACTCACACAATTTAAATCTCATAACTTTACTATTAGGGGTTGAAAATAACAACCCCCTAAGATTTTCGTTCAAAAATCGTTTTCATGGGATAGATTTTCTAAAAATAAAAGTCTCTTGCAAAATTTCGATAGAGTCGATACTTCTCTCGGGAAAAATAAAAACTTACAAGCAGTTATGATGCGGAACATAATAAGCGGAGCATAATTGTCTATTATTTCTCTAAAAGAGTTGATGGTGAGCGGTACTTATATCCTTAGAAGCGGAGCAGAATGGACTATGATTTCGCTAAGAGAGATCATGATAAGCGGAGCAATTGTCTATGATTTGATAGAGGTCAAATGAAGCGGAGCATAATCGTCTATGATTTCGCCGATGGAGGTCATATAACGCGAAACATAATAATCTATTATAAGTCTAAGAGAAGTAATGGTGAGCGGTATGTGACTATAAGCGGAACATAGTTATCTATGATTTCTCTAAAAGTCGTTATAATAAGTGGGCATAATTTTCTATTATTTCTCTAGAAGAGATGACGGTAAGCGGTACTTATATCCTTAGAAGCGGAGCAGAATGGACTATGATTCCGCTAGGAGAGATCATGATAAGCGGAGCAATTGTCTATGATTTGATAGAGGTCAAATGAAGCGGTGCATAATCTTCTATGATTTCGCCGATGGAGGTCATATAACGCGAAACATAATTATCTATTATAAGTCTAAGAGAAGTAATGGTGAGCGGTATGTGACTATAAGCGGAGCATAGTTGTCTATGATTTCTCTAAAAATCGTTATAATAAGTAAGTGGGCATAATTTTCTATTATTTCTCTGAAAGAGATGACGGTAAGCGGTACTCATGTCCCTACAAGCGGAACAGAATGGACCATGATTTCGCTAGGAGAGATCATAATAAGCGGAGCAATTGTCTAAGGTTTCTTTTGTAGAGGTCAAATGAAGCGGAGCATAACCGTCTATGATTTCTCCTATGGAGGTCATATAATGTGGAACATAATTATCTATTCTATCTATAACAGAAGTCATAGTGAGCGGTATGTGACTATAAGCGGAGCATAATTGTCCATGATTTCTCTAAAAAAGGAGGTGACAGTAAGCGGTACTTATGTCCCTATAAGCGGAACAGAATAGGCTATGATTTCGCTAGGAGAGATCATAATAACCGGAGCCATTGTTTATGATTTCTTTGATAGAGGTCAACGAGCAACATAATTATCTATTCTATCTCTAAGAAAAGTCATAGTGAGCGGTATGTGATAATAAGCGGGGCATAATTGTTTATTATTCCTTTAAAAGAGGAGAAGATAAACGGTACTTATGTCTTATGTCCCTACAAGCGGAACAGAATGGAAGTTATATTAACCGGAACATATTTGTCTATTAATTTTCTATAAGAAGTCATGGTGAGCGGTACCTCACTATAAGCGGAGCATAATTTTCTATGAGATCTTCGATGGAGGTATAAAGCGGAACTAAGTTGTCTATTATTTCTGTAAAAGAGGTCATGTCACTATAAGCGGAGCATAATTGTCAATGAAGGAGGTCATAATGAACGGAGCATAATTTTCTATTATTTCTCTAAAAGAGGTCATGATGATCGTTTTCCATGAGATCTCTAGAATAGGTCATAATTGTTTCTCTAAAAGAGGTCATGATGAACGTTTTCCTTGAAATCTCTAGAATAGGTCATAAATGTTTCTCCGAAAGAGGTCATAATTGGCAGTATGTTATAAGCGAGGTCATTTATCCAACTATGAAGATTTAGTTTGAAAACGAATCAGCGATGGTTGGTCAATATAAGCGGAGTTTTTTTACTCTGCACTGACAGGTCAGCAGGTGAAGTACAATATCAGTTCCTTCACACCGCAACCGACCGGCCGAAAACCCATCGGTGTACACACGAAATCAGAGAAGAACACCCAGACGCTGAAGAGATAGCAGCCTCTCTCGTCCGTTCAAAACACAAAACCATGATTCACAAGCTTGTGCCTTTGTGTGATGGAAGCTTTCTCGGCGTAAAACTGGCTTCTCCCGATCGTGAGCCGAGATGACTTAACAAGATACAGCGGGTGGAATTCTTCTGTATCTATCCGTCCTTTTCTCTCGCCGAATTCGGCATCTCTCCGTCTCACCAGCTCATTATCTCACCTTGGTCTACCTACCCATTCAGACCGCCAAACTGGCCCGTCCTGGCCACGTCAATTCCGATGCAGCGTTGCCGGATCGTAGGCTTTGTTTTTCCGTGACGGATTTTTGGAAACTCTATCAAACGTTTGTTGCTGATAACTTAGCTGGTTGATGAATTATGCTTTGCTTTAATGGATTGTATTTATTGACTTAGATAATCACAATCATTTATAATGTGAATTATAATATGGTACTGTCTGCTTGACTCTCGTACTGAATATCGATTAATATATTGAGTTTATACAGGGTATCCCAAAACTCCACGTCAACCCGAAACCGGGTGAAAGGGCAAGTAATGCTGGTTATCAGAAAGATATGAAAAAAGATTTAAGTTGCATGATTTTAAAATGATAGGCATTTAAAAAAACACAGAAAATTCCACATCCCGTGACAGTCTTTTCACTTCTGTTGCCACAAATATCAACTTTTTCCAACTTTTCTTGTTGTTGTGTAACCCTGAATAATGCTTGTCTAAAATGTAATCAAAATTTTGATACCAACCGCTCTAGGTTTCATAAAAATAGGGTAAACTTCTCAAAAAAAAAAATTCAAAGTAAACAGCTGCCCAGGTTCAACTGACTGTATTGAAAAAAAATGTACTTCGCAAGTTTGGCATGTTGTGTCAAAAGTTGGCGCATTTAGTGAGGATTCCAAAATGGTATAATTCTTTGCAAATTGTAGCTACCGTAGTTCAAATTCGCTTTCGATTGCCTATGAATACACTTTTTCATTAACTGTTTCCTAGTAAAAAAAATATCTGTTATTGTTTATTATAATCTTCGGCTATCGATTTGGGAATTATTCCATCATCAGGCCAGCTGAAATTATAGAAATGTAGAACATGTATTTATTTAGGTGATAGTATGCAACTTACTGTCTTGAATTAAAATGAACACAAACTGTTTAAAAACATTTAAAATGGTCTTCTTTTGTCATAATTGTTAAAAATTTTTGAACTCTTGTCAACTTTTGTCACCGGTATATCTTTCTTGTAGGAATGTCAACTGTTTATGGAACTATAGGATATGTGCGAAATGTGGTATCTAATATGTTATTATAGGTGGTTTATTGGTGGCGGGAATTTTTTGAATTTCAATATTTATTGTTGGTTTTTAAGAATCTATGATGATATTATCATTAAGTGAAAAATGGTTGTCTTTATTTTTTAAAAAAAATACTAAGCATGCATTTCAAGTCCAATAGAAAGTTTTGAGGAAATGAACGAGCGCTCAAAAGCACCTGCTCAGGGTTTTTCTTAAATTTTTCATGAACTAATTGTATCTGTCGAATTTTAAAGAATTTACTGATAATACTATGTTAACTTTGTAGGAAAAGGCACTACATTCCTGCTCTCTCTTGCTCTCGATTTGCACCTCTACTGAGCAATCTTCAAAGTCACCCAGGAGTATTAGGCTTATCTAACCTGGTAAACAACATACCCACAATATCCCCCAGAAATGAGTAAATATTACCAAAATCCCTCCAACAAAAAAATTCCCTCGTTTCACGAAAAATATCGCTATCCGGCAACGCTGCACCCCTCCTTCCCGCTACTCCCGCAGCAGCGGTACCATCGGCCGGCGGTCCAACGCGATTCTACCTCTCTGGACAAATATTTACATACCAGACTAACTACCAGCCTTTATTTGTAATCATGCACATACTTAACACCACCCTGAGACCCAAAAATTAACCTATGGTAGTAGATGGGAGCGTATCATTTGGGTCCACTTTTGTTTTTCTAGTAACCATCAATTGTCGACTATTAGGCGAGATTGTTTTGTATTGGTTGGTATTTGTTTTTGGACTGATTATTGCCGATGAGTTGACAAGTAATTTTGCTTTGTTTTTTCTTGGCCAAGTCAATGATGGAAAAAATTACAAAAATTACTAACAAGAGATGATATCTTTTGGCATAATTGTTTGTGTTGTATCCTCAATTAATATACGTTATTGACTCAAAATGTAATTGGTGCCAAACCACTGTCTTTGAGAGAATACTTTCTCATGATGATTTTTTTCGTTTTTATTCAGTTTATTTCAATTCAATTTCAAATTGTACTATGCTTGGTTCGATTGACTTGACAGTATGTATTTTTTCGATTCTCTTCAAAATCGATCTTAGTATTGAGGTCCAGATATTTTTGACTTCTACAGATTGTGTTTCTTGTTTTGTTTTTTCTCTTTTCGTTATTGTGGAATTCTTAATCCATTTAAATAAGTGGTTCCCATACTTATGAAGTTCAAAAAATGTGGTAAATATTGATGAACCATCGCCTGACACATTGAGAACCGAAAGAACACAACTGAAATCAGTGTCATACCAGACAACGAGAAAAATTCATAAAAAGTTTAATGTTAGTACAACATTAACATCACGAGTATAGTTCGTTCACGAAAGGTTAAGCGCATAGTAGGCGTTTGTTTATTTATCCGAAGTTGGCAGTATTTGCTGTTATAGAGTAAAATAAAGTCAACGTTGCCGAATGTACCAGGCCTCGTCTGACGAGCTTGCTAGTTATCAGAGAACTCTATGCGATATTGACAACATTGCGTATCAAACTGAAAAGAAAATAAACAACCTAAACTAAAATTTTAATAGAGACAGTGGAATATGCCAAATTTCCATGACCAACCGACGGCTCAACCTTTCGTGAACGGACTATAGCTGCAAGGGAAAAACTTCACTAAGATCATGCCTGATAATCAAAACTGGAAACATCATGGTCGAAAAATAAAATTTCATATATCTATAACTCAGCGTTCATTCGCCGATATTATTTCGAAGAAATTTGAATTTATATACCACCACATCTTCTCCTTTTTATAGGGCAGCTAATCAAAATTAATTTATTAAATTCAATTAACAAACTCCACCGAGCGAGCTATTCCGTTCCTTCACCTACTCATTTAATGCTTACTTAATCCAAAATTGTCAAAAAAAGACCAATTGCGAACAGAACAAATGAATTCTCGGAATTTTTTTTTCATTCGTTGCGAAAAATATCGAAAAGATAAGTAATATTCTAACAAAATTTGTTTAAAATTGGTGAGGATTAGACTCAAGGATTTGTCATCTCGAAAATAGTGATCCAATTTTTAGTTTTCATCAATTCTTATTCAAACTAGTACAGGGTATTGAACAACATTTTTAATCAGAGACATCTATCAACATAATGGACGAATGAAAACACAATATGATAATCAATCCGATAGGCATCTATGAAGGAAAAAGATATGTAAGTTTTAATATCGCCTTTCAGCACTAGATGTCGCTAGCAGTTATTATTAAACAATGTTATTACACTGATTGGCTCCTAAATCGAGCATATATAGGCAACCCGTAATGATCTTATTCATTGAAAGTTTCATTATTTGTTCTAGCTTTCAGAAAAAGTTCATAATATACTTATAATGTACGTTTTCTAAAAGCTAGAACAAATCATGAAATTTAATGAATAAGATCAATACGGGTTGCCTATATATATTCGTTCACGAAAGGTTCAGCCGTCGGTTGGCCATGACAATTTGTCATATTCCACTGTGTAGGTATATTGAAATTTTAGGTTATGTTGCTTATTTTCATTTCAGATTGATACGAAATGTTGTCAATATAACATAGAGTTTTCTGATAACTCGGAAGCTGATCGAACGAGGCCGGGTACATTCGGCAACGTTGACTTGCCGTTGAATTTTTCGTTATGACAGCAAATACTGCCAACTTTAGATAAATAAACGAACGCCTACTATGCGCTCAAACTTTCGTGAATGGACTATAGGTATGCTCGATTTAGGAGTCAATGAGTTTAATCATTTTTTCTTCTTAAACAATGGTTAAATCAGCGTTTCCCTACCTTTCAACATTCGCAACCCAATTTTCAATCTCAAATTTTATAGCGCCCCCCTTTAGTTAGTTGAGTGGTTCTAATTCGTGCCATGCCAGAACCTTTTGTTCAAGGACGCGTTGTCGGCGCCCCCCTTGAATTCATTCGCGCCCCCAAGGGGGGCGCGCCACACAGGTTAGGAAACACTGGGTTAAATAATATCTGCTAGCGACATCTAGTGCTGAAAGGCGATACAAAAAATATAATAAAGGTTATGGGAGATAAGTTTTTATGTAGCTCTGACATTAGTTTTTGAACATTTCTGCTGGAAGGCCGCTCGAGAATACTTGTTTCTGTTTGTTCGTTGATCTACTAGTTTTCATTTTTAGAAAAGGAACAAATTCTGATGTATATGATCAACAATTATTATTCTGATTATATAAACGGTTTGGCCTGCAATTTGTGTCCTTCACATCTATCAAATAATCAGCATGGAGGTCCTCTAGGTATGCCCATCACGTAAACATCAGAATGTCTCGTGAATTACCGACAAAGATTTCATCTCCCATGGTAAAAACACTGCTTCCCGCCTTCTACTTTATTACTCGTTACGATGTTGTTGAAAAACTGAATGAAGCACGTAACCGAAGTTACCCACTTGGTCATTGGATACCAATTAATCAAAAGCTGCATATTCGCACGATAATCAGATTTTTTGAGGAACGTGATGTTGTAGCTGGTCAAGTATGATGAGTTTACGTTACTTGAGAACTTTGTCGCAATTTTGAGGACTTGAAAACTTTTTTCTGTAGTCAGCATTAAAATGCGCATTGAAATAACTAAAGAATTTGATCATATTATTGATTAGATGGTTTTTATTGTAAGTACTGATTTTTAGAGGAAAAGAGTGTCAGATTCAAAACGTTCCATCCCTAATATCTTGGCCACCATCAAAATGAAAAAAAGGAAAAAGGTGCCTCTTTGACAGCAATCCCTAAAAGCTAACGACTTTGCAAAAAAGGTACAAATACTCTTTGTCGGACCCGTGCCTTCATGTTGAGTATCACTGATCAGAGCGGAGGTCGACGATTGGGAAAAAGAGAGAAAAACTCTTGCTAGACTAACATAACCAGGTCAAAGACAAGCTAAAAAACTAATTGCCTCTTCAAATGAGAAGTCTCAATAAGCTCCATCGTTGTCAAAAGACGAGTCAAGCCTGCCTATGGACTTAAAGGTCACTATTTCGTGAGATATCACCTGAATAAGATCGGCAAGGAAAATATCTCCAAGTTATGAAGATCGGCCACATAGGCACATAAACCACTCAAATTATCAACTTTTCAAAAGAAGTTACATTCCTGTGAAAAATGTAGCTTAATGGGTCGATTACATTGGGATACTTTACAAGCTGCTACTGAGCGAATTTAGAAGCGAGTGAATTAGTACACACAAAACTGTCTACTCGCTGAGTAGTCAACAATCTAGCGATCATCGTGAGGTTTATGTTTGTATCGTTGTCAAGGATCTAATATAAATGTGAAATACGTTTTCAAATTTAAAAACCAGGATCCACCGAGAAGATGAAAACTCTCAGATTGTTTAGTAGCAACTGTCATTACACACGGCTTGTTCACATGCCATATGCCAACAAGCCAAAACGCCAGCGATTCAGCGTGTAAAGTAGCCCAGCTTTTAAACTTAGTCGCAGCTTTTTTACAATCAGATTGTTGACTTGTGAACACGATTATACAGGGTCTCTATAAATGATTGTAACAGAGCAGTTGGCTTTGGATTATGCAAACCACAGATTTCTGTGATCATGCTAAGCTCCGATTGGTTGGAGATTGTTATTCTGCAATCCAAAGCCAACTGCGCTGTTACAATCATTTATAAAGACCCTGTACTGAGCGAATTTACAATCGCTCAGTAGCAGCTTGTTAAGTAACTCGATGTAATCGACCCATTAAGAATCAAGTACACAGGGCTACTTTAAAAGCTAAGAAGCCGGCTCGAAAAAGGCCGGCGAATTGGCGAGTAGCCGAGTACACAGGGAGTTCTCCACTCGCTCACTAGCGTAATAACAGCCGTATAGGAAGTATAGAATAATCTCAAGTACAAGCTAATTCGCTCAAAAGCCGTCTTGTGGCGTGTAAAGTCGCCGGCAGTTCAACTTTTTCCAGAGCGAATTTGCAAGCAGCTAACGGAGCGACTGCGTCGAGTACACGGGGCTAGTCACAAGCTCAGAAGCTCAAAAGCCGGCTTTTTAGCTTGTAAAGTGTAAAGTGTACTTGACCCTTTAGTATAGGGTAATGCACAAAATACTTCATTGGTTGCGATGCAGATAGATAGTTACGGTGTCACGTGAAAATCGATAACAATCCCTAGGAATACGCATACAAAACTGAATATCATGTAAAAATTGTAGAAAAACCCCGACATATGAAGTCAGAAGCCTCTGAAGAAACCATCAACATAAGATTTGGAAAACAAAGATCCTGATTTATGAATGAAATGGTCTCTTAGTTGAAAAAATATGTCTTGGAAGATATCAGCAGCCAGTACCAAACACCTACTAATCGGAAATCAGCGAAAACCAAAGGAAATAATGAAAACTCGGCTTTATTAATTACACAATATTGGTTAACTGGTAAAATGGAATGATTATTAATGATAACTGTCTAAGTAATTCAACTACTTCTTGTAGACGTAGCTTTCTGCACCACCTCGTCCAAAACCACCAGGTCCAAAAAGTGCTGCGTAGCATGGATGATTGCAATATGGTTTTCCTTCGTGTTCAGCGTGAGAGCCAGGTGTCAGAGTCTTATTGCACTTCTCGCAACGCAAGCATCCTGCATGCCAGTCTTTGCCCAGGGATGTTTTCCGCTCAGCTGAAAAGAAGAAAATGTTTATTACACTGTCTGAATTTGAAAATGGTAGTATACACATTGTGTCCCATGTGTATACCCTAGACGAAAATCTGGTTCCTTGGGTAGGAACTGCTGCTCTATCGAGCTGTGTTTTGGCGGGTTATGTCAAAAAGAACTAGCAACTTTGAAATTTAATATGGGACACTCTGTATGTGTATATTATACCATTTTTAGATCACTCGTGGCTTCGTGAGATTTTATAGGTAACTAATATACTAAACTATAATAGCTATTATTACAACTAGAGAAATATGAATAGTATATTTCCTGAGGTTGTCCTAGTTACATCCCGAGGGATGTATAGGCAACCGTGGGAAATGTATTCATATTTCTCGTGTTGTAATCAATAGTTTTTGTCTGATTGAAACAATAAGGTTCCTAAAATGCAAAAATTAATATTAGATTGTAAATTTTTGAATAATTGGATTTTTAACGTGCTATGGGCCGTATTTGTGGGAATCATGGTTGACTGCAAAGATTATAAAGTATATGTCTATACTCTATAATCTATGGTGACTGGTTTTATTTTGACGTCTTGTCAGAAATGAAATTATTGAAATACGTCGAACTACGTCGAAACTCAAGCGGCGAAAGCCTGTGAATTTTATTCCGGCCAAATCTAAAGTCGCGTCCACACTATGCCGAACGACATCATTCGACACGTTGAGGGCCAACTCGTTCGATTCAACATCGGTGTGGACGTGAATCATTCGATTCGACTTCCTTTGATCTGGACCGCGCTCATTCGGGTTGGAAGCGACATGATTCGATTCGACTTCTACAACGTCCACACTTATTCGACTTTGTCGAACGACACAAGTCGAATGATGTCGTTCGGCATAATGTGGATGCGACTTGAAGCTGCCTATAGTAAATAGTATGCAGGCTTTCAGAAGTGGAACGGTGGTGGATGGTGTCAGCGAAAATATTTTGTTAGCATATTTTAAAGATTTGGTATGTTGCTCTGATTTTTGTTAATTCCCATGTATGATTAATTCATTCGATCTCCAGTCGCAGAAATATGCACCAAACACGTTATGGCCAAAATTATCTATGTTAAGATCCGTGCTACATTTGAAGGAAAAAACGAATGTGAAATTATTCGATGAAGTGGAAGCAATTGTTAAGAACAATAAAGGATACGTTCCCAAAAAATCAGCAGTGTTTTCCCGGGAGCAGATCAAGAAATTCTTGATAGAAGCTCCAAATGATTTTTTTTTGATGTATTAGATAAAAATTTGCATAATATACTATTTTCAGTAAAATATCACTTGACGTTTCATATTTCCCTTGGGACAAAATGACTTGACGTTTCATATTTCCCTTGGGAATGTGTTATGACATATGGTACCTAAGGCAATATTGCCCAATATTCATTCAATCAGAAAAAAAATGAATTTTCGATGACCTCAAAAAAGAGCACAGTTTGAGTTCTTTCAAAACGTTTCACTAAAAACTACTCATATTACAAAATGAACTCCGAAATATCGAAATGGACATATTCCGGTTAATAAAGAAATTAAACTGGGTGAAATATGATAAACTATTTCCCTCGTCTTCATTTTCACCAATTAGAAACGCACAATTATGAATAACCAATAATTTCTCACAGTAAGAATTCATCTCATGCAATTTACATTTCCATCCGAATTCTGGGAATTTCTCCTGTATACCTACAGATCAGCATAATTGTTAGATTGTGTCATAGTGAATCATTTCTGACTTTTACATATCTCTCCTATTTTGAGAAATGAGGACTATCCGAGCGATGACAATACGATGTATAAACAGATAAAACCGGCTTTTTATTATTCGTTTCCTAATATGTTCCACTGTTCTTGTTTGTTTCTCAAACAGCAATGGATTTAACAAGGTGGAATAAAAATGTTCAAATCTGTTTTTCGGTAATTTGAAGATAATCTTTCACGTGGAATTGGTTCACATTTAGCACCACACAATACTAGTTGAACAAGTTCAAAATTTTGATGATAGAAATATTCTAGAAAAGCCCTTACGTAAAGTTAGAAATTATGAATATGTTTTTGAGAATTTTCAACAATTTTCTGTCGATATGTATTAATACCAAGACCAAGAACTATCAGACTCTTTGCAGAACTTTTTTCACATCATTTTATATTGACACTCTTCGAAAAAATTTCTCTGATATAATAATGTCGGAGAGTTTCTGAAGTATCGATATTTTCGTTATTTTCTATTCTGAGAAGCATCAACGAAATTTTGTTCAAGTCTTTGTTTCGTTATCAAGCTATCAAACATAGGTAAGTATTGATATTCGAATCAATAGAGATTTCTATTTTTGAAAATATTCGAAAAATGAAATTTCAAATCATTATGATTTGAGAACTATTGACAACAGAGTCGAAACCACACAAAATTTGAAACTTATAGGAATTTAGGCAAAGTAATAATAAAAAGCTGTTTTCCTAGAAACTGCTTTATGGAAAAATAAGTCATGATTTGTGTGACATAGGGTGAATTGAAAAAAAAAATAAGCTCGTTCGTTCTTTCAAACAATTTTAACTTTATTGATGAAATAAAGATGACATTTATCGCATCAACTTAAGAATAATAGCAACTGACAATAACCGTTCATAAAAGTCGGGACCATATTCATGAATCATCTTGTGTAACATTAAAAATTTGTACTGGAACAAAAACTTACGAAACTCAAACCCGCATTCTGTGAGTTAACGTCGTGAATCATTTCGTACAGAACAATTATTTCCATTTCATTCACAATCCATTTGGAAAAAGTATCCTTTCTGACTATTCCTTCATTCACATTCCAATTGTTTGATTCCTTTCAACTCTGCCTCTGAATATTATTCAACCGGAAAACTATTGGCATTCCTTACGATGCATTCATTTCCAATGGCAAGTGTTAGTTGTCGTTTGGAATTTTTAATTAGTTTATAACGGCTTCAAGTGTAGGGAAGTGTTACAGGAATCACTTGTAAAGATGATAAGTTTATGAATACTGAAAGGTCACGTGTGGGTTTGCTCAAGAGTCACTATCACAAAAAAAGTTTTTTCATGAGTGCGCCTTCAGTTTCGATTCGACAATATGTTTCTGAAGGAATAGCGTTCTGCATATTCTAATCTTTTTTATCTACGAATATTGAAAATCTGTTCATTCTACGTCTTTGTGCTCGGCTTATCAATACCATAGATTTATAATACTAACTAGATAGCGAACATGTCAAAAATTTTGAGGCAAACGGCGGCCATTTGCAGTTTGGTTTTACTTGAGAAGTGTCAGTTTTTCAACGAAAAAATTCGAATACAGTTGGCCTAGAACGTCAAAATATTCGTATTTCATCCCAATCTGCAAATGGAAGTTCGACGTCCAGTTAGTATTATAGGTCCATGACTAATACCCATTAATCACAAGGAATACCTACTGAGATTATAATTCACTGCTGTCAGATGCTTCATAGATTAAGCTTTGATATAATATTCTTTGAATTGGTATTTCCTCAGTGTTTTAAAGTACTCCAACTAACAATATGGACCTATCTACCTCGTCAATCGAGGGCCAAATCTACTTTCATTATATCAATTAAAGCTTTTTTTATATAACAAATATACAATGATCAGTTCTCCAAAAATTCCTCATGTGTCAACTCGACTTTTTCCACGCTTGTCATAAAAGGGTGTTGTCGCGGTCGCCAAATCTTCAAGAAGTATATTCAGTAGTCGTGGATAAAGTATAGTATGCTACTCGCGTAGCTGTTATTCACTAGACTCGTGACCTAAACTTCACCTTGCGAATGATAGCTATCATTATACATACACTCGTTGCATAATATACTATTTTTTCCAACTGTCAAAAAATGTTGACATTTTTGTATTATTTTCAGGTGCAAAAGCCACCAATTCCCTAACCGTACAAAAATTCACTCGTTACTTAGCAACACTTTTTTATCCTAGGATTAAAACGCTACTTTTAATCCTAGGACTAAAATTAATTGCATTTGACGTCTACTTGACAATCACTGTCATGATTAGTATGTATTTATAACCAATTATTAACGATTTTTGACTAAAACCAATTTTATTGTAATTTGACTTGGTAGGAGAAAAATAGTAGGTATATATTATTCGGAATAAAAGTGCCTATTTTAACTCGCAATATTGCATTGCTCGTAAAAAAAATATGCACTTTAATCCTTATAATATAATATACTAATTTTCCGTTGATTCAAAAATAATGAGAGAATTTTCATGTCTACTGTCAAATAAAACCAGGAAAATCTAAACAATAATGAATATAAACAAATGTAATACCGAAAGCTGTTGACGTAAAATTCTTGATGATGGAACTTTTATGGAAATATTATTTGGGCTATTTTCATAATTTTTCGTTCTGTTTCCTGCACGTTTCGGCTAGAATTCGACAACCATCGTCGGGAAAGCACCTAAAACTTGCAACTTTGAGAAGAGGAATTTCCGCCACTCTTCAAAATAATCGGTAATTTTTGATAGTTCTCAGATTTTTTAGCTGGATCGATATATTCGGTATCAATTTAATAATATAGTCTTATTGCTACACCAATGAACGAGCTTTCCTCAAATTTTTGAGGGCTCGTTCTACTTAAACGAGTGCCATATCGTTTGGCCCAAATGTCTGTAATTTTCGAATTTCAAGCCGAAAATGGCTGAGTGAAATTTATTTGTGTTTGATATACTGAATTTTCATGCAAAATTTCAGGAAGATCGCATCATTGGTATCATAGTTATTTTTACAACAAGTGAGTTAAATGAATGTTTATTCACGTCAAGAAGGTTTAACCCACGAGCCCGTAGGGAGAGTGGGTTAATTTCTTCGAGTGAATAAACATTTTTAACTCACGTGTCGTATACTTACAAAATTTTATCCCATTTTGATGAAAATTCAAATAATGAATACTTTTAAGAGGAAACATTAAATATAATTCAAATTCATAACGAAATTTTTTTTGTTTCGAAAAAATGTTGAGCGGTGACGACGAGGTTGTAGTTCCTGAGTGCATTATACAATAAGCAAATGAGGCAGCAGAAGCAGTATTCCATTAAAATCAAAAATATTGTACGAAAAGCAATATACGGCATTTTGTGCCTGGAGAAATAATAAGAAAGCCAAAGGTGAGCGTGTTTCCTTTGGAGGAGGTGCAGGTTTCCAGGTCCATTTTCAAAATCTTAATACTTAATTGTAATTTTACTTTAATGATAGAAATGACTGTTAATGTAGAATTTTTGATGAATTTTAAATAACATACTTTAAAATGAGTTTTAGGTGCATTGTGTGTGGAAAGAATTATTTCCAGAAAGTGAGTGGTGAACATTTTATTCCACTAGTGAATTAAAAAATTCACTCAGTGGATAAACGTCAACTTACCCTTGTTACCATGGGTTGAATATTGTCGTCTTGAACGTCAAAATGGATAAAAAATATGTATTCAATAATGAGCAAATTTGATCTCTTGAATTTTTTTCGTCTGACGAATAGATTTCATCTGAAAAAATAAAATATACGTACCTGTCTCTGCATGGTGATATTGTTATGATCATACAAAGAAACGGTTTTTATTTTTTTAAGCGAAAATCATACATAGGAATGAAAAAAGTCAGATATCAGCTTTGTGAGGAATGATTGGGAATTTCAAAAATAATTTTTATTTCAGGAAAAATCTGTGGCGTACATCCATGTCTGGCAAAATATGAAGGTCAAAATACGTACGAATGCCACTAGTATAGAAATTAAAAAGAAACCGATACATTGAGAATTGACCCTTCATTCATAGTACATGTATGACAAATTTCATTAAAATATCTGAAGTGGTATTGTAGATATTAATAAAAAATGATTTATTTTGAATTTTTTAACTCAAACTGATCTGAGGAATTAGGCCCTTGAATCTTTCGCATCAATTTAGAAACACCTGTATACATATTTAGGGCGC
This sequence comes from Propylea japonica, assembly GCA_013421045.1. Lineage (NCBI taxonomy): Eukaryota > Metazoa > Arthropoda > Insecta > Coleoptera > Coccinellidae > Propylea > Propylea japonica. Next base: position 2,398,059 of record CM024239.1, read on the forward strand.
CTGTAGAGTTAACTACAAACTACTATAAATATATGCTAGATAAAATGATCTATATTCCTATCAGTAACTGAATCCAATAAATCCAAACTGGTCATCTCCAATGCGAGATATGAAAATAATACTTGTTCTACTACATAGAAGAATGTTCTGTGATCAATAGGAAAAGGCTTACATCGAAATTTCCGCTACTATTTACACCCACATGGAACAACTCGAAACACAATTTCATCTAATCATGCTGATAAGATTTTTGTATACAAATCTCTAGATTAACCGAATTGATATGGGAAATTATATTATTTGTCGTTGTATTACGACCTGAACATGAGAGATTACCTGCGTTTGAGGTAATAATGTAATGTAATAGGCAATCAACACAAAGGAACGTGAAATAAACATAATCCATTACAATTATCGATGATGATGTCATGGCATTTGCTCATTCAATCAATATTATTCCTTCTCGGTGTTTGAATCATTTGACAAACACCATAAAACTCATAAAAGACGATTTGTTTGAAATATACCGGTACTCGAAACTTATATTCCGAAATAAAGTTCACCGATTGAGAATATTCAGGTTTGCAATTGGAATTTGAGATGATTTTTTTTGAATAAGTTTTATATTCTTTAGGGATTTGATTTTTCCACTTTGAAATATCCTTAATCGTCTTCACGAGAAAGCAGTCGATAGTTGATACCAAGGCGTAGCCAGGGGGGGGTTTTGGGGGTTCAAACCCCCCCCCCCCCGAAATGTTTCAGAGTTATTTTTTGTTGCAAAAATAATCTTTCATTTTGCACTCAAACCAACTTATCTCCGAAATCTAGTTAAAATTATTCATATCACTATGAATTCATGAAAACTACAAATACTTGCTACAGAAAGCGACCCTCATAATTCCCGGCACCTACAAAGTCAATTGCCAAAATGTCAAAACCCCCCCCGAAATTAATTCCTGGCTACGCCCTTGGTTGATACTAGTGAGAGTGTCAAACAGTAATGACATTTCTGTTCAGTAAAGTTCAGAAATTCATCATGAATCGTTCACTGATCAAATAACGTTTCAGATTATGAAATTTTTTCTTGAAAAAGAAATAGACCTGTTCGTGGAGTTCATAGAGCATTGCGTCTATTTTACGGTCAACATAATCGGTCTAGTGAGCAGGCAATCCTACAGTTGCTGATCACTTTTTATTAATTTTTTTCTTCTCGAAAATTTTACGAAAGAATTTTGGTTCACGTGCTTATGAAATACACCATTTCTATCAAACAAATTTTGCTGATTGGCATAATTTGAAACAAAGCAAATATGTTTTAATCATTTCAAGAATACTAAAGGGTTTTCCAATAAGAGGTGTTATTTTGAATAGCCCGCTATTTCGGTAGATGTCACCTTTGAAGCTGTAATTTTTTGACATTTGACGAGTAGAAACTACGCCATTATAAAAATGGAACGATACATTTTCTCAAAAACGCATTAAAACTATTAAAATTCACTATAAAATGGTGAAAATTTGGTAGAGACGGTTCGTAAAACTTAAACTTTTTTGGGTGGTCGTGAAGTACCTTGTCGGACCGCAATAAATAAATTGATCGAAAATTCGAGCTGTTGGGACAAGTTAGTGATGTAAAGAATAAACCCGTGCACGTCGCTCAAGAACAGCCGAAAATATTGCTGATGTAGCCGAAGATTTTCTAGATGATTATGATTTTTTATGGCCGAAATTGGATATTATTGATCTGGACAACGTTTACTTTCAACAAGACGGCGCTACGTGCCACACAAGCAACGAAACCATTGATCTGTTGCGGGAAAAGTTTCCGGACCGTGTTATCTCTTGAAGAGGCGATCACAATTGGCCACCGAGATCTTGTGATTTAACACCTTGCGACTTCTTCCTTTGGGGACACGTGAAAGAGGAAGGTCTACGCCAATAGCCCAGCGTTGATTCAATACCTCAAGATGGAATTCGTGAGGCTATCGAGGACATAAGGCAGACATTTTGTGATTTGGTCATGGAAAATTTCATTAAAAGGATATGGTCCTGAAAGCGTGGTCCTGGTGGTCATTAGCCTGATGTTATTTTCCACTATTAACGGCATAGCTTCTTTTTTATAATGAAATAAACATCCGATCATTTATATTGAAAAATGGCATTTTTTTAATATCAAATAAAACACTTCTTATTGGAAAACCCTTTAGGTTCTAAATTTCATAGCCTGTTTAAATTTCGGCAAAATAGTTTTTCTCTAACTTGGTTATCCTGAATGTAATGAACTTTGATAAAGAGTTTTCTACAATTATAACACGTATTCTTCAAAAATGACTTTGTCCTCAGTTTCTACAGATACCTACAGCATAAAGAAAGTAATCGAATGTCATTTCGAAATTTTAGAAATGAGAGAATTATTATAATATTCTCTTCTGAAATGCTCACATTAAATTATATGTTATATCTGAAAATTCTATTTAATGATATAATATTTATATGTTTCTGCATTCGATATTATTTCTTCAATAATTACATATTGTATTGGAAAGCGGTCAAGAAACAAGAATATTGAAACTTACCTAAATATAATTTCAATCGACAAAATGAATCGTTGGTTATTGAATGAGGTAGTACAGGTTTTAATGCAGACGAGAAAACGATCTCCTAAATATCTTTCTGAATCTTCAGATTGATTGGTCAATGATGAACCGAAAAAAAATTTCTGTTCGGAATATGATCCCAAAAAGTTATAGACATTTCATCAACGTGAAAGTTTACTTTTCGAATAGAATTATTGAAATTATTTTTTGCATGAATTTCAAGAAAAAAAGTTTACAGTTGGACAATTTTCAAGAGCTCGAACGCAAAAAAAGAATGAAATAACGAATAATACTAGTGGTAAAATACCTACATATTTACGGTGTAAAGCTGGCATTGAATTTTTCTTGATTTTTCAATACCAATGCTTAAGACTCATTAGTCATTGCGGTAGACATCAATATTACATAATTCGATACAATAACAGTTTTTTTAACATTTGATATATTGTTACCCAGTAAGCCGAGTGCAGATACGACCTCAGACCATATAAACAAATGTTGATTACCTATATGGTCTGAAGATATTAACCCATTAAGTAATTTTACACCCATATAAGTAGAGATTATTAAGATATTCAGTGAATTGAAAACATTACACTTCTGGCGTACGTTCTGAATTCTACATAAAATAAATATAAATAATTATTCAGAGGCGAATTGCGAATAGTCCCCAAATTTTTTATACAGGGTGGCCGGACGATTGACGTCCAAAAGAAAAAAACAGGTCCCTCGTCTCATGGGGTATTCGAATCACCCCCATGTATGTTATGCGATTTTTCACGGTTTCCGAGTTATGAACTTTTGAGAATTTTCAACTTGACCATATTAAAAATGATATTAAAAAAAAGTACAAGAGTTTTCTGATATATTTTTTTTGTAAATAAATCGCCATGAAATGTACTTTTATACATAAAATAACCAGCATCGTAAATTTGATAAAAATTATAGAAATGTTGGTATCAAGTGTATTTTGGATCATAATCTTAATTTTCAAATTTAAATTAAAAATGTAAACAGGCTACTTCATGGTTTCTCAGTAGGCTTAAAAACTGCGCTCAACACTCAGCTTTCAGACTCATTAATAAAAAATGGTACTCAACAGTCTACTTCTGCTAGAATTAGCCTTCAAAGTCAGCGAGGTGGAAAAAATCAAAGAACTAGACATTTACTCAAGAATTATTTTTTGCCATTTGGAGATTTTCCTGATCAAGTTATGATATAAAATTTAAGAAATTTCGAAGTATGTATGGAAATTACCTGAATTAAATTCATTGTATTCGTAACCCATCCACTAATATTGAAAAAATGTGGGTACATGTACGTATGACACAATCACACCATATAAGGTAAAACTTTTACCTACCAAAATAAACAGGCTTCTCGCACTTGGGACAATTCGGCATCTTCACGATCGGTGCACCAAAACAACAACAAAAACGACTAGAGTACCTCAGAACAACTCCAATCTAGGTTAACTGGTTAACTAAACCGCGTCGAAGCCAGTCAAGTGTGCGCTGCCCGTTCAATTTTGTTTAATCAGCCACGAACGCTCGCCAGTGTGTCTCCCTACCATATATGCAGTAAAGAGTGAATGGTTTATTTTATTGAAATCACCATCTTCATAGGCGTGCTGGAAAGGTGTACGTGACCGCTTCTAAGATATGCGGTTACAGTACCTATAGCCCATTCGCTTCTATAAAGTCACTCAGGGCCCGTATTCTCGAAAGTCGAATACTGGGTCCGTATTCTGGACAAGAAGTGATCTTTCGATGCGAATACAATACGAACTTTATTGCGCGAGTCCCTCTTTCACCTTCAAAAATGCACACCGCTCAGATAACGTTTGTATACACGTGCTGAACTTCTACAGTCGAGAATACTGGCTCTGAGGCCTGTATTCCAGCCAAATGATCTTTCGATGCCAATACGAACTTTACTGCGCGAGTCCCTCTTTTACCTGCAAAAGTGCACGCTGCGCGAAGAAGTTCGTATACGCATTGGAAGATCACTTGTTGAGAATGCGGGCCCTGGGGCCTGTATTCCAGACAAATGATCTTTCGATGCCAATACGAACTTTACTTCGCGAATCCTCTTTACCTTCAGGCTTCAAATACGCATACCACTCAGATAAATTGCGAATACATGTTAATATTGGATTGTCTAGAATACGGGCTCAGAACCCGTATTCTATAAGTGACCTTGCATTAGAAATACGAACTCAACTGAACGAAGACTACATGCGAATACGTGTTGATCCTCGATTGTCGAGAATACGAGCCTAGGGCCCGTATTCTTCCTCTTTCAGCTACAAAAATGCACACCGTTTCTGTTACCATGCGAATACGTGTTGAACTTCATTATCGAGAATACGGATCCAGGACCTGTATTCTCGACAAGTGATTTTACAATGCGAATACGAACTTATTGCGAGCATCCCTCTTTTACCTTTAAAAATGCACACCGCTCAGATATCGAACGAAAACCTATTGAACGTAGATTGTCCAGAATACAAGCCCAGGGCTCGTATTCTAGACAAGTGATTTTTCAATGAGAATACCTTCAAAAATGCACATCGATCAGGTAACGTGCAAATAAATGTTGAACTTCGATTGTCGAAAATACGGTTCCAGTGCCCATATTCTAAACAAATGATCGAATACGAGGTATTGTAAAGATTTCTTGAATAAACTTATTATTATTATTATTATATTATTATTGCGCGAGTACCTTTTCAACCTTACCAAAGCCAACCGCGTATATAATAGGTATGTGAATACGCGTACAACATCTAATGTCGAGAATACGGGCCCTAGACCCATATTCTGGACCAGTGATCTTTCGATGCGAATACGAACTTCACTACACTTCACTACTTTCAAAAGTTCACATCGCTTTGATAACATGCGAATACGTATTCAACGACTATTGTCAAGAATACGGGCCCAAGCCCGTATTCTGAACAAAAGATCTATCAATGGGAATACGAACCCATGGCGTGAGTCCCTCTTTTACCATCAAAAATGTACATCGGGCAGATATCGTGCGAATACGTATTGAACTTCGATTACAGTCATATCAGCCCTATCATCAGTATCAAAATATCTTTCGCTGTAGACTTATATCAATTTTAATTGATGCAGATTTTAGAAATGATTCAGGAATATCATGCTTGTCCTCTAGAACTGGCCTTTGTCTAATACAGAAGATAATATCAAAATCAAAGATTGTAGAGTTTCTATAACCTTCGATCAATCACTCTTTCAGCCTGTCAAATTTATACATAAATTGTCAATAACCTGTCAAGGTTATAAGAAATAATCAGATTTTATTTTGAGACAATAATTTCAACAATGACTACGCGTCATCAAGCCGTATTTGATATACAAACTGGTCCTGTAGGAGCAAGAGATACCGAAGACACCGAAGATTTTGGTTTCAAGAGACAGGATACGGTAATTCTGCATCATACAGGACAGGTGGTAAAATGGAACCGAATGGCGTCAATAATAACAAATCTGCCGACAGATTTCATCTGGAATGTAAGTTGACTTCATAGAGTTTTCACTAAGCCCCACAAGTGATGCAAAATGTATTACTTCTTGAAAGAAGGTAGACCTCATTGGATAAATGAGGCTCTGCTTTGCTCATACTGACGACTTGCGAGCAAATAAAATGATGGTAACACTGCTACCTTGAGAAATCATTAATTTTCGTGAACTCTACCTCTGCTGAAAGTGCAATTACACTGCTAAACAATTGATAGGGATCACTTACTCATTCTGAATTTATTTCTAAAATATTCGCTCCAAGATTATAAATTTAGTCAGATATCAGAGTATTTTCAGTTGATAAAATGGTTCACTTGAGAAAAGAATGAAAAAATGGAAAGTTGGAGAGAAAAAATAACTTTATTAGGAACACTCAAAATTCTGTGTTTGAATAACATAAAAATTTTATGAAGAAACCACAAGAAGGCTGAAGTTTCGGTTAAGCTAGTACCTAGTTGGTCCCCCACGAGCTCGTCTCAAGCATTCTACCCTACGAGGCATACTTTCGATCAAACGATTTATAAAATTTTGGGGCAAATTCGTCCAAATATCCCGTTAAGCGTTAGAAAGGTCCTCCAGGTTATTGATCGGTTGTTCTAAGGTTGACAATTGTCTAGACATCTCAGACCAGACATGTTCGATGCAATTCATGTCTGGAGAGCGAGCTGGCCAGTCCATCCTATCAATAGCATGAGTTTCTAGCGCTTCATTAACCAGACGAATACGGTGTGGACGGGCATTATCGTCAATTAAAATGAAATTCTCGCCCACGGCAGCCGCAAACGGAACAATTATGGGTTCAATAATCATATCGTGATATCTCTGGCTGGTCATGGTGGTGTTCTGCAGAACAACCAACTCTGTGCGTTGGTTCAAACAAATGCCTCCCCATACACATATAGAACCTCCGCCAAAAGCTGTTGTGGGTACCATAAACTGTTCTGCATACCTTCGACCTCTTTCCTTCCAAGCAAGAATACGTCCATCGGAGTTGACCAAACGAAATCTAGACTCATCCGTAAATAAACATCGGCTCCAATCTTCAAGTGTCCAATTGCGGTGCTCCTCAGCCCATTGCCGTCGATGAACTCGGTGTTCCCTATTCAAACGAGGATGTTGTACCCTCCTACGTGCTCTCAAACCACGAACATGTAGTCGTCGTCTTACAGTCTGGTTCGAAATTAGAACTCCTGTTGCAACTCTCAGTGATCTATTGAGCCGCGACGCCGGGTAAGTGGGATTTCTCCTAGCATTGAGGATCAATAGACGATCTTGGGCAGCTGTTGTACTGCGCTGCCGACGTCCCCCATGAACATAAGCCACTGAGTCGTATTGGATGAACCTATTCCAAGCCCGACTCACGACACTTTGCGAAACATTCAACCGCCGGGACACTTCTCGCTGGGACAAACCTTCCTGTATCCACCGTATGATTTGGTCCAGTTGCACAGGAGCCAAACGTCTTCTCGGCATAACTGATAAGCTGATATTGTTCTCATTTCTTCAATTATTGTCACCTTATGTGTTTGAACGAGAGAAAAAAACAGATTTAAAAATACCACATCTCTTTTCACTCCACCTGTAACAGTCCACAGATAATAATCGATTTTGTGAACAAGAGCCGATGAAGTGAGGAAGACTTTGATATAATCAAATCAAAACATCTTACTTTTTCCTTAGAGAACATATAATGTACAGATATTCACGAGAGAACCTGAAAAAAATACAAATGAAGAGAAGTTCATAAGTGATCCCTAGCAATTGTTGATCAGTGTACATCCTTAGGACAGGTCTATCAATTTCATATGATGGACACATTATCATTTCTTTTTCAGTACTTGATCATATTATCCAGCCTGGTCAACTTCTTCGTTGGAACAATATGTTTCTTTTTCGCCAGGAATTACATCTATGGCTTCATACCGATTTATATAGTATGCGATCTGATCTACCTTCTCCACGTAATTGTTCTTTCTCTGCATCGGTTTTGGAAGGATTTGCACCAAAGGACCTACACCGTTCGTGTTCCTTTGCTCACCTACATACTGGACATAATATCACTTCTTCCCCAAGAACTAATTGCTATTGCGATATTCGGCTCAAGATCCGTGGTGGTCGTATCCTTGAGGTGGATAACATATATTCGACTGAGACACTTGATACAGTTCATTCAGGTAAATAGCGTTGTTTCACAGGATTTTTACCTGCAGTACTTCATATACGCTGCACTAGCCCTTTGGTGATATGTACAGGATTGTTCACTATAATTTGACCCCCCTTCAACTTTGTTATAGCTTGCTAGGTGGTTTTTAAAATTTGAAACTCTGTGGTACTCAGAATAAGAGAGATAGACCAACCAGGGGAAAAAGAGTTAGCCAAATATGGAAAAATATCCAAGGTGTTCTATTTGAAATAATGAATTTGCTATCAATATGTTGGCCACTCTGTATATATTCCATTATGTGAATTCCTATTGTAAAACCTCAGTCGAGTTCGTGAAATTATTGAATGAAACATTTTTCTGTATCTCTTCTAGTAACAAAGATAAAGGGAGGTCAAATTATAGTGAAAAACCCTGTACTTCAACATTTTTTGTCCTAGTCGCTGGCACAAGTTCTGAACAATCGCTGGAGGACCTTCATGGTAGCATTTTTCACCTTCATGTTCGTCATCCAACACCTATCGACCTGTTTGATATACGAAGCCAGCTGCCATCACAAGAGATGCTTGGACCCAGTAGATACCTTGAAAGAGTTCACCAAACCACCATCAACCTCCAATGCAACACAAATCTACCAGACATTACAATAAAACATTATTGTCAGGAAGAGGAATCGTTAGAAAATGGTACAATGATAGGTGGTCTCAGGATGTTATAGAGAAATATCCTTACTATAAAAATGCTGGATCTATGGACTGGTATGTCCTCAGTTTCTACGCAATACTAGAAATGATACTCAGCTTGGGCTCTGGTATAATAAAGCCGGCAAATTCAACTGAGATGGTTTATCTGACATTGGTCATGATCATCGGATACATCTTCTATGACGTATGGTTTTATCCTTCTATTTCCATATGCTCACGATAGTCAGGAGAAACAAAGCAACGTATTTATTCAAGGTAAGTGTAACCTGAGAAATTCAATATTGCCAATGACATGCAGTCAGTAGTTTTTTGCAATGGTTCATACCAAAGTGTTTTTCATTCCTGACTACGACAATGACCAATAATGACTAAGGATATTTTTAGAAATAAATGAAAATTCATGCGTTCTAGAGTAACTCGGGCATAATATAAACATGAAAGTGGAGAATAATACTAATTGATTTGAAATCAACCAATATTAACCCACGATTCGGAACTAATCCCGTCAACGCACAAATAACATGCATAGTGGTAATATCAAACAGAGCATCCATAGATAGCTATTTCGCCCTATTTGGGGCTCTTCAGTATGGAGGAGCTCCGTCTGAAAGGCATTCTAGGTTCCCTTATTTGAAGAAATGTCGTATAGCTCTGAGAATAACAGAACCAAAACGCCATCTCTTGGGATCCTTACGAACACCTACCTCCGATGCATGAACTCTGAACGAAGTGCGAGATGTTTATCCGTTTTTCATACAAACTGGTGGTAGTCCAACTATGTGGACTTAACCTTCAGTCGATGAAGTGGAAACGCTATTTTCTTCGTCGTAAACCAGACTTGGTGATAATAGTAATAAATGAAAAATCACGCGTTTAAGAGTAACGCGGGCATAATATTATTCTCCGCTTTCATTGTTGATATTTTTGGAGTCTTCGTGAACTTCAGCAACTGAGATGGGTCCACAGATGGAATTTCTCCACCCAAACACTCTTTGTATTGGCGAAATAATCCATTACAAAATGTTCATCTTCCCTACACAGTCTTCATTTATCAGTTAAAGCAAGCCTCAGATTCACAAGGTGGCTCCTGTATAAAGAATCCTGGGAGAATGTGTAGCATTCTCTTGCTGAGCTCCAGCCTGATTTTTGATTTTCCAGCATTAAAATTCCCGAGAAATGTTTTGGAGTGCTCCAGAGTCCAGGACAGTAGGACGCAACCACAGTACATTCATATCTGATTCCTTCATCCTTGGGAGTTCTTCTTACTCATGTGTATTTTTCCTTGTGCCACAAAGTTTCTGGTTTCAAAAAAGGAGTTGGTGACCAAGGATGCCAAACACTCTCGTTTTCTTGCCTGGTTCATTTAGCTTGCCAAGGCACTCATACAATATCTTCGAACTAATTGTGCTGGAAGTTTCTCCATTTTTTCATTAATTTCATTCACCTGCTTGGAATACACTTGGACAAGTACCAAATGCAAAATATCTCTTTCCTGGAGCTGACTCTTGCAGCTCTTGTTCTGTATTTAAACAACAATCCCTCTGTTCGTTGAAGTTAAATACTCTGATGTTTACAGAAAAACCGAACAAACAGTACTAAACGGTTTCAGTAACGAAAAGGTCTCGTTAATCTGACTCTCTCTCTCTCGTATAATCTATCCATTTAATTATTCCAGATCGAGAGTGTTAAGTTGTACCTACGTGGTATAAACGTCAGCGAGGATGTTATAAACAACATCGACCAATATCTCAGCATACTATGGCAGAAGAAAGATGGAATTAAGACAGCTCCACATTTCCAAACTCTTCCACCACCATTGCAAATGGAAATCATGTACGACATAAACTGCGTCCATTTGCATCGATCTCTTCTATTATATGATCTGAAAGAATTCTATCTGAGGACTCTTTCTCTGTTTATGAAGCATGAGTTTCTGTTACCTGGTGATATCCTTTTTTATCAAGGTGTTGTTAAAACTTCGCTTGTGGTCATCATCAAAGGCGTACTGGAGATACTCTCTGACGAAGATGATGAAAGTCCCATCATAGCCTTCCAAGCTGGTACCGTTTTGGGTGAGAGACTAATCTACCATTTCTGGAGCTGTGGTATATTGAAATTTAAAAATTTACAGGTGAAGCTTGCCTGTTTTTTAGCCTTCCCTCTAAAGCAACTGTGAGAGCTGCTGTTTACACAGAAGTCAAAATGGTCAGCAGAGTAGACTTTATAAGGTTGATGTCAAATTATCCGATAGCTTTATCGTTTCTGAGAGACAGGATATTGCATCGCATCAAAGTTACAAGAACTAATATCAACGCAGATATATCAGAATCTGAAGATACTGAACTTCAGAGGAACGCTTTGATACCCATAAAGGTATTCAAAGATCGTTTGATTGAAAGGCAAAAGAAATTAGGTGAGAAACGAAGCTTTTCATACTTAAATTGATTATTATTATGCCTCTTGTTCCTCAGACTTTTGAAAACTGGTTTTTCTTAAGTCTCTCTAACGTGGCTTCACACAAGGAGGCAGGTTTTTAGCAAGATGGTACCTTTCTGATGATACCGCACGTTTTTTATATTGTGGCTTTTTGATGATCAAGTACCTTCTTTACGAATACCAATATCTTTCAAAATATTTGTCATTATACCAGATATTTTATTTATGTCACCTTACTGCTTACTGGTCCAGCATATTCAATCAGATATATTACGTAAATGAAATAATGGTGATGAACTGCTCTGCATTCTTCTTCTTCTTCTTCGCACGGTGCCTTCCGGTCGAACTGAGGCCTAGTGGCCCATTGTTCACCCACATCGTTCTATAGAGACTCAGCTCCTCAGACACAAAGACAGAAATGTCGCGAGTCTGCTAGGAGTGGTCCCTCTCACCATAGGAATAGTAGGTGTTGGATTACCTAGGTGTGTTGACCTTAACTCAGTTAGGTCGCCACAGTTGAACAAAATATGCTCAACCATTTCATCAGTGCTCCCGCACCACCGGCATAGGGAGCAGCTCGTCAATCCATTCTCTTCAAATGTTTGTTGAACAGGTGACCAGTCAATGCACCAGTCACCAGACCGAGTTGTTTCCTCTCCAGCAACAGAAGTCTATTGACCTCAGCTCGCGAGGACGGTCTCTCAATGAGAATCCTCGACCACCTCAGGCCGAACCCCGCGCTCCATTCCTAGGAAAATTCCCTGTTCAGCCAGCTCCTGAAGAAGCTTCTGACAGATGTGCGACAGATTGGCAGCGCAGGCTCCGGACCAACAAATGCTAATCTGGCTCCCCGCCTAGCCAGTTCATCTGCCTTGACGTTACCAGGTATATCCGCATGAGCCGGACACCAGATTACTTTCAAAAAGTTATCAGAGCCCAGCCCACGCAGAGCTTTCCTGCATTCTTCTACCAAAAGAGAGTCAACCCTAAAATCAGATAGAGATTTCAGAGTTCCCTGACTGTCGCAACATATGTAAATGTGCTGGCCAGAGTATCCCCTGCGAATATTTTCTAGTGCGCAGGCAAGAACCGCAAATAGCTCAGCCTGCACAATGGAACAGTCCTTCCCCAGAGGGATAGCCTGATTGAAGTGAGGACCCACGATTCCGGCACCAGACCCTGTTGTTGTGATGCTCTGCATTAGATGGTCCTCTGTCTGGCTTATGCTGCAACAGCCCTGACATGATTATACCAGGTCAAACCTCGAGTTACCATAACCATAACGCCTAGATAATATAAGCAGGTAGCTTTACTAACAGTAGTTATTTGCAAGTCATATTTTCAGCTCAACATAAGGATAAATTCAGAAAATCCTCAAGCTTTCTTGACACAATGATATCTTCCAAGTTCTTTACCAATATTATGGGATTATACCAACTTTCGAGCGAAGATTCTAATATAGAAACCCCTGTGGTGTGTTTGACATATAATTTTCCATGGGTTTTGGATTCGATAAGTTCACTGGTGAGTAGAGTGCAGTAAACGAAAAAAAACTGATATGATCAAGGACAGCTCTAGCTGGTCCTTGACTGTATTTTATGATCATGAGTAGATTTTGCGTCACCTGGCTTTTGGAGGTAATGCCAATTCTGGTTATCTGGTATTGTCTGGTCAGATAGAGCGTATCCCATTTTAGGTAGAAAAGTTTGGAGCTCAACCATGTTTGTTTTTCAGGTCAGATATTTCGAACATATGGTTATTATAGTACATTCGCTGTTCTTAACATCCTACGCATATCAAGTTGTATACGTGAGAGAACTAAGTGAACTTGTTCATGGCCTGAGATTTTTTTCTGATGTTGTGTGTTTGATAGATGTTGCACTTATGACATGCACATCTGTTGTGCTGAAGGTAATTATGTCATTGTTTATAAGACCTTTTTATAACTCTTTTCATCTCTTCGTCGCTTGTTTCATTCCTTTTATTTGGCAAACAAGTCATAAATGCTCAAGGAAAACACAATGATTGCAAATACACTGATCAACAATTGCTAGGGATCACTTATGAACTTCTCTTCAGACTTCATTTGTATGTTTTCAAGTTATCTCGTGAATATCTGTACATTATATGTTATCTAAGGAAAAAGTAAGATGTTTTGAGTTGATTATATCAAAGTCTTCCTCACTTCATCGGCTCTTTTTCACAAAATCGATTATTATTTGTATAGGCTGTTACAGGTGGAACGAAAAGCAATGTGGTATTTGTTATTAAATCTGTTTTTTTCTCTCGTTCAAACACATAAGGTAACAATAATTGACGAAATGAGAACAATATCAGCTTATCATACATGCCGAGAAGACGTTTGGCTCCTGTGCAACTGGACCAAATCATATCATATTGAATGTTTCGGGCTTGGAATAGGTTCATCCAAAACGACTCAGTAGCTTATGTTCATGGGAGAGGTCGGCAGCGCTGTACAACAGCTGCCCAAGATCGTCTTTTGATCCTCAATGCTAGGAGAAATCCCACTTACCCGGCGTCTCGACTCAATAGATCACTGAGAGTTGCAACAGGAGTTCTGATTTCGAACCAGACTGTAAGACGACGACTACATATTCGTGGTTTGAGATCACGTAGGAGGGTACAACATCCCCGTTTGAATAGGGAACACCGGGTTCATCGACGGCAATGGGCTAAGGAGCATCGCAATTGGACACTTGAAGATTGGAGCCGATGTTTATTTACGGATGAGTCTAGATTTCGTTTGGTCAACTCCGATGGACGTATTCTTGCTTGGAGGGAAAGAGGTCGAAGGTATGCAGAACAGTTTATGGTACCCACAACAGCTTTTGGCGGAGGTTGTGTACGGGGAGGCATTTGTTTGAACCAACGCACAGAGTTGGTTGTTCTGCAGAACACCACCATGACCAGCCAGAGATATCACGATATGATTATTGAACCCATAATTGTTCCGTTTGCGGCTGCCGTGGCGAGAATTTCATTTTAATTGACCATAATGCCCGTCCACACCGTAGTCGTCTGGTTAATGAAGCGCTAGAAACTCATGCTATTGATAGGATGGACTGGCCAGCTCGACCTCCAAACATGAATTGCATCGAACATGTCTGGTCTGAGATGTCTAGACAATTGTCAACCTTAGAACAACCGATCGCTAACCTGGAGGACCTTTCTAACGCTTTACGGGATATTTGGACGAATTTGCCCCAAAATTTTATGAATCGTTTGATCGAAAGTATGCCTCGTAGTGTAGAATGCTTGAGACGAGCTCGTGGGGGACCAACTAGGTACTAGCTCAACCGAAACTTCAGCCTTCTTGTGGTTTCATCATAAAATTTTTATGTTATTCAAACACAGAATTTTGAGTGTTCCTAAGAAAGTCTTTTTTTCTCTCTAACTTTCCATTTTTTCATTCTTTTCTCAAGTGAACCATAATATCAACTGAAAATACTATGATATTTGACTAAATTTATAATCTTGGAGCGAATATTTCAGAAATAAATTAAGAACAAGTAAGTGAGCAGTGTAATTATATTTATTTGAATTGACATCTTTATTGCTAAATCATCCTTCCGGGAACTGCGACCAAGTAGGTCTTCGTTTCCTACCTCACTTGTTCATGTGAACCCAGCGAGGTAGTTAATGGGGTTGATAAAGCCGATGACCTTACTGGGAGCCTTGGTCGTTACCTTTTGGATGTCCAGGACCGGTTTGCCCATATGGGTTGTTCCTAGGCCAGCCTACTCTGGACACTCGCATACCATCACCATCATCTGAAACTCAGCACGTGACAGCTTCATGAGCTTTCTAGTATAGGTTGATGAAATCTTCACGAATTTTTTGGACTGAACAAGTCCAGGGCTGTTTCTACAGAGGGTTTTTCTGTTATTCAGCTCCTATTGCTGAGCCACTGCCTAATTTTGGTCTTTTCCAAGCCCACAGAAAGGTTCAGGTCCAGCAGGTGTAAACCTTGATGCATTTTTCGCAAGTTCATCTGCTTTTTAATTTTCTTCAACACCACAATGTCCTGGCACCCATAGTATAGTCACTTTATTGCCTCTTACCAGTTGCTTTATGGTGTAAGGGCACTCCAGGTCGGCAGAGAACCCTGGCAATGGATTCAGAAGATCTCAGCTTGACCTGGCTGTCCGTGCTGATGTTGCGAAGAATAAAAGAGCTTTTCTGACAGGATACAGTGCTGGCAACGTTCAAAGAAATCGTCAGATACCGCATGAAATCACTCGATTTTTATTTGAACGCTATTCCTGTCTTTCCCTATGAATACTTCATGCTGGCTGTTGATAAGCTTGACAACCAACATTACACCAGAATGACGATCTTTTGATGGGAATTAAAATGCTTCGACTTAGACGATGCTATGCTGGTTTGAAACATATTGAGAATCATTATGGCAGAAACAATACTGTGAGTTTCTTTCTCAACATTATTGTATTGTCTACTGATTCTTTCGTGTATATTTCAGGTCACTTTGGAGTTTTATGTATTGTCATTTATTTTTGTGCCATAACATACTTCTCTGGCTGCTTACTGTATCTGTACTCTTGTTTGTATGAAGTATGCGCTGAAGATTCATGGTTTTTCGTAAGTATAACATATTTTATGTGGTTTCAAAAATACGGTGCCACCTTCCTCGAAGCATGCGAAACGATGCACATATATGGCAAATTCCAAAATGACTTTGTCTTCTAACGCTCAGTTCTGCTCTATTACCTACTTTTAACAAATTTATTTTAGCAAATTATGTTGAGAGCGGTTGAGAAAAAGGAGGAAGACCCGTGTTACCTGTACCCATTCGCAACTTCTCTATATTTATCTTCAAACATCTGGATGCATTTGGGTCTTGGCGACATCCATGTATCCCTGCCCAAAGATATTTATGTTTGGTCTTTTTATACCCTGTTTGGGCTTCTCGCAGTTACCTATTTGATGTCTTCCCTTGCTGCTAGCTTGTACATCAGGAATGTTCATTCGGAAATCTTCCAGCATAAAATTTTCTCATTTCAAAGGTAAGTTTAGGGCTTCATATTACAGAAATTATCGAACCAATTCTTCTGATATTTGGTTGTTAAAAGAACTAAGATGAAGTGCTTATTTTCGTCGACTTTTGTGGAAATTGGTTCACTTGAAAATGAAAAACTCAATACAGATTTGTTAGTGCATGGAAACCACCTATGAAGTTATTGATTTTCGTTTTCTTTTTCCCATCAACTCCATTTCTCATTAATATTTTCATCAGGTTTCTGGAACATTATTCAGTTCCTTTAGAACTGAAGAGGGAAGTCAATCGTTTTTTTGCTCTGAAATGGTTTAACGATAGAGCCATTGGTAAAACACAATTCAAAGAATTGGCTCCTAGTTATCTTCAGATGAAAGTGTTCAAGACCGATTTGATGAAATTCCTAGATACAGTTCCACTATTCCAAATTATTGATGTGGATTTTTTAATGGTAAGAAAATTTTATTAATCATTTTTCGTTTCTAGTTAATTTAAATAGTAGTGCTAATGGCGTAAGGATACAGTAAAAAAGCATGCATAGTTCTCATTTTTGTATTTCATCTTGCGGAAAAAATTATGTTATTGAAGGAGTTAAAATGGTGACATTTTTTTTGTCCTGCGATTGCATATTTCACAATACTTTTCAACATTCGCTAACGACGAAAATACAGAGATATAAATACTTTTATTGAAATTTTCAGGATATAATTTCATCATCCAGGACCGGCATTTTACCGGAAGGTGCAACAGTTTGTTATGCAGGTGACGTAGACAGAGAAATGTTTGTACTTCAGAAGGGAAGTTGTGCTGTATACGACTTCAGAGGCGTATTCATAAAAAATTTAAAATCTGGCGACTTCTTTGGCGATATCGAAATGTTGTTCAATATGAGTAAATGTTATACTGTACGGACTACAACGAATTGTAAATTTGTGCAGATAACATTCAGGTAAGCCATTGTTCTTGAAAGAATATACAGGGTGTCCCAAAACTCATCGTCAACCCGGAACCGGGTGAAAGGGCAAGTACCTAATGCTGGTTGTCAGAAAGATATAAAAAATCTAAGTTGCATTATTTTAAAATAATCGGAATTTAAAAAAACATAGAATATTCCACACCCCGTGACAGTCTTTTCACTCCTGTTGCCACAAATATTAACTTTTTCCAACTTTTTTTTTTGCTGTGTAACTCTGAATAATGCTTGTCTAAACTGTAATCAAAGTTTTGATACCAGCTGCCCTCGGTTTCATAAAAATAGGGCTAACTTTTCAGAAAAAAATTCAAAATGAACAATTGCCTAGTTTCAACTGGCTGTATTGAAAAAAAGAAGTTTGGCATGTTTTTGTCAAAGGTTGGCGCATTTAGTGAGGATTGAAAAATGGTATCATTCTTGGTAAATTGTAGCTACCGCAGTTCAAATTCGCTTTCGATTTCCTGTGAATACACTTTTTTTTTTAACTGCTTCCTAGTAAAAAAAAAGTCCAATAGATTCAAGTCCAGTGAACTGGTCGGCCACGAGATTGGACCAGAACGTCTGATCCATCTTCCGAGAAAAATGTTTTCAGAAATTTCTCAGGAAATTTTTTTTTGGAAACATTTTTTTCCGGAAGATGGATCGGACGTTCTGGTCCAATCTCGGGGACCGGACTTGAATCTATTGGACTTTTTTACTAGGAAGCAGTTAAAGGAAAAGTGTATTCACTGGCAATCGAAAGCGAATTTGAACTACGGTAGCTACAATTTACTAAGAATTATACCATTTTGGAATCCTCACTAAATGCGCCAACTTTTGACAGAACATGCCAAACTTGCGTAGTACATTTTTTTTAAAAACAGTCAGTTGAAACTAGGCAATTGTTTATTTTGGTATGTTTTTTTGAGAAGTTAGCTCTATTTTTATGGAACCTAGAGCAGCTGGTATCAAATTTTGATTACAGTTTAGACGAGCATTATTCAGGGTTACACAGCAAAAAAAAAGTTGGAAAAAGTTGATATTTGTGGAGTGAGAAGACTGTCACGGGTGTGGAATTTACTGTGTTTTTTTAAATGCCTATTATTTTAAAATCATGCAACTTAGATCTGCTTTTATATCTTTCTGACAACCAGCATTACTTGCCCTTTCACCCGGTTCCGGGCTATGCGCTCAACTTTCGTGAACGGACTATACAAAAAAGCAGAAATGCTTTAGGTGCAAAAAAACAGAATTCGAAAATATTTGAATCGATGATAATCTTACAAATATCTAGTCGGAAATAATGAATGAAGAACAGGGCACAATCATTCAGATGTAATGATCATATCCTTCGAAGTAGATTCGAAAATGTTTCTAAATCATTAGAAAAATACACGATTTTCAGGTCAATGATGTCCGCAATGAGTATGTTTCCTGGAGAATACGCCGTTCTGAGCAGGGTACTAAAGAACAAAGAACTCGTGAAGCAAGTTGAAGCAATCGAACTGAAAAAGATGATTTCTTTCATGGAAAAAGTTGAAGTTAAGAAAACGAAGACGAAGAACACACCGTCTATTACAATAAATTTCAGCAAGTATAAACTACCTAATATTAAGAACAATATAATATTCTATTAAATACTAAATTTACCTACTATCTACAAATTTTTCTTCACTAAATGTGTAGCATTTTCGGACAAAAAAAGGCGAATATATTTTCTTGAGATCAAGCAAGGGGATGAATTTTTGTACACTTAAAATTTCAGCACACTTTTGTCGAAAAGTTTATTCTTGTTCCTCTTTTTAAAGGAGTATTCTCGAAATTTTGCATAAATCTTTGTGACATTAGATATAGATATTATATGAAATGTTCTCGAGTTTATCTATATCTTCATTTGAACCATTTCGCAGATCGTCATTCGTCTTTGCACCGAACTGTTACAAGAGATCAGGAGGTAGAGAAAGATACTGGGATGCCTTCAGAACGATGGGAAAATGGCAGATTTTGGGAGTGTTGTTGATGCCAATCACGATTCATCCCAACTCTTGGTTTCTCAAGTTTTGGTTGGCGCTGAGGTTTCTACTCTTGGTAGCAATGGGAATATGTTTGCCCATGGCGATAGGGTTACCACCAACCGGTCCTGCTGAGTTCGTCTTCATCTGTCTTGCCGAGTACAGTGCCTATATTGAACTCTACCTGTTTCTGCACATATGTTACTATAACAAAGAGGGTCTGCTGGTGACTCATCCGATGCTGACAGCAAGGTAACGTGTACGACTTGCCTGAAATAGTTTTTATAATTTTTTTTATGGTCAGTATCATCAAAATACCTTAGCAACTGCTATCTGCAGCCATTGAAATCAGTAGATTCTCACTAGATATATGGCTCTGTTAGTAACCGTGTTAGAAACGTTATCTGAGAATCTGCTGATTTTCTGCCGCTGTCTGCGGTCATAAGAGAAAATCAATAGATTCTCTGTAAATATGCTTCGGTGAATAACAATCTAACATATGGCATTCAAGAATCTACTGATTTTCTGCAGCCGTTGTCTGCGGTCATCAAAGAAAATCAGTAGATTTCCTGTAATTGTGCTGCTGTGGATAACCATATAATACTAGGCATCCGAGAATCTACTGATTTCCAGCAGCCACTGTCTGAAGTAATCAGAAAAAATCAGTAGATTCTCTATTATTATGCTTCATGACCATATTATACTCGGTATCCGATATTCTACTGATTTTCTGCAACCGCTGTCTACGGGCATTAGGGAAAATCAGTAGATTCTCTCTAGTCATATGGCTCTTCTAGTAGCCGTGCCAGAACGTTATCTACTGATTTTCTGCCAATGTTTGCGGTTGTCAGAAAAAAATCAGTAGATTCTCTGTAATTATGCTTCTATGACCATTTAATACTCGGTATCCGATATTCTACTGATTTTCTGCAACCGCTGTCTACGGTCATTAGAGAAAATCAGTAGATACTCTCTAGTCACATGGCTCTTCTAGTTACCGTACTAGACCGTTATCTGAGAATCTACTGATTTTCTGCCGGTGTCTGCGAGCATCAGAGAAAATCAGTAGATTCTCTGTAATTATGCTTTTGTGGATAATCATCTAATCATTCGATAGCTACTGATTTTTTTCAACCGTTGTCTGCAGCCATTTCCATTTGAGAATTTTTTTTATATATATTTATTTTCATCAGCAATCAGAAAGTACCTACATTCTATGAGCTAATTTAATGACAATTATTTGACGTGACAAGTTTCCCTCCAATGAGGAAATCTCCTACTTTTCCAATAAGTCAGCGGGCCATAGCTGTCTTCTTAATCTTCTTGGTTGGATATCGTTCATCAGTGGTTGCAAAAGCATATTCGTGTGCCCTTCTAATCTTGCATGATGATGATGCTTTTATTTTTTATTACTTCGTGGACATAATGGTATTCTAAGATCTTCATGTAACGTTTGGTTGGTTATGTGCCAAGGTGCATTGGCTAACATACGCAAGGTTTAAGACTGGCTTCTTTGTATAATAGCTACATTCGATTTGCTAGCACATCCGCAAATCTCTATACCGTATGTCCATATTGGTACGATGATAGTCTTGTACAATAATATTTTGTTTTCCAATGAAAGTTTTGAATTCCTTCCTAGTAGCCAATGAGGTTCTCTAATTTTAAGGTCGATTTGTTTCCTTTTCTTCTTGATGTGCTCTTTCCAAGTTAGTCTGGTGTCCAAGTGTAATCCCAGATATTTGACGGTTTTCTCTTTCTGTATTGTCTTATTATTATATGGACTGATGGGCATGGTTCCTTTCTCAAAGTGAAGTCAATCTCTTCATTAATCTTAATTTTCCATTTTCTCGCCCATTCCTCTATTAAATTCAAATGTTCTTGGACCAAATTAGATGCAGTTTAGGGATTTTCTTCAGCAGCTGATGAGAAGGAATCCCCTGTAGGAGTCTTTCCAGCACTTAATACCATCAATACCTATTGATTGTATTTGATGTAATTGATTTGTATTGATGGTATTTGAGAAAATCAACAGGTTCTTAGTAGTCATTTTTCTTTGAGCCATTGATGCGTTGGTACTTTTGAATGCACTGATTCATGCAGTATTTCTTAGAATAAGAAAGTTGTTGATGATTCAACGTTTACCTTTGCACTGCCTTCTCTGGTTGCAGGAACTTCTTCTCGTACTTCCTGAAATTGCGGTTATTACAAGGCAAAGTTTGACTATTTCATCAAGAATTTAACCGTTATTTTCTTAAAATATATGCCTACAGTCAATATTTGTTCACATCTTATACGAACTGATTTGTCCTAACAACCATCAAGATTTCTTAGGATGCAACCTTCAAAATGGCCACGAATTAAAGAAGATATTAAGTCTTGAATTCTACTGATATTGAGTTTTAATGATAATTAATATTTGCCCATTTATTATGAATCAAAAGAGTTTTCTCGGGAAATCAGATATAGCAAAAAAAACCCAGATTTACCAGGCAACCTGATAAAAGATCGATCATTTCTTTCAGGCACTATCTGACACACGGGTTCATCCTGGATTTAGTGGCTGCCCTTCCTTACTATGCCATCATGCCTTGGTTGTCTTATAACTACGACAATTTGGACCCTACCATCAGACATCTTGTTGACCACAGGGCGTATTGCACATGGCGGGCCTTAGCCATTCTGCAATTTCATCGAGTGATCGGCGTCATTTCTTACCTTCATTCCGATGTTCTATCCAAGAGAAGTATCTATAGCTTCATGATAATTCTGCCATCGGTACTTTTGATATTATTGATGGGAACCACGATCGTCATAAGAGAATGTCAGTATCAATTTTCTACGGAAGAAAACGACGCACGTAAGTGTTATGATCTGAAATATTAGAGAAAAATAGTATATTCTCTCTAGTCATATTAAGTTATCGTCAAACAAACGGTATATGAGAATCTGTTGATTTTCTGAAATTGCTGTCTGCATCCATCAGAGAAAATCAGTAGATTCTCTCTAGTCATAACGAATTGTTTTAGAAAGACCACACAAATTCTCTCAAGTCGTGTTTCTGCAGATAACTGTGTAAGGAACGCTATGAGAAAATCAGTAGATTTTCTGCAACCGTTGTCTGCAGCCAGTAGAGAAAAACAGTAGATTCTTAGATGCCCTTTGTTAGATGGTAACTTGCAGAAATATTACTATCGACTTGAGCCTTTCAGCGTAGAAAAGGTGTGATTTCTCACACCCCCTAGCGATCGGCTATCACACTCCCTACTAAGGGGAACATTCACACATCCCGGATAGCAAGTTTCAGGGGGTTTTCGGTGTTCTTCTTCTCCTGGGTCCTGGGTTGTTCGTCCTTCGTTGCTTGGTCCTGGATTTCTCGGTTGCTACCGTGGTAGTTGATTTTGCAATGTTTCCCTGCATGGTTGTTCCTGGTGTCCATCGTGACCTACAAACTTCCTCACCGTTCTAGCAGTACCGAGTAGTACTGCTTTTTGCATTACTTTGAAAAGGTTTTCCTCCAAATCTAGCTCCTTGAGGTTGGACTTGAGGCTCTTAGGAATAATTCCTGTGGTTGATAGGAGAATGGGAAATGTTCTGGTACTAGACATTCCCCACTGCCTTTTGATCTGAAGTTCAAGCTCTCGATATTTCGATATTTTTTCAGCATATTTTTGACGTAAATTGTTGTTATTTGAGATGGCTACGTCTATAAGTATTGCTCTCTTCTCTTTTTTCTTCACTAGAATGTCTGGCCTGTTATTAGCAACTGTAAAATTTGTGAGTACTGTGCCATCCCAGTATAGGCTGTAATGGTGGTTCTCCAGTATCACCTCAGGCTGATACTTGTAATATGGAATTGGTTCGGATTGCAGCATCTTCATTTGGATGGCGAGTTCCTGATGAAGTATTTTACAAACTGCATCATGCCGACTCTTATATTCATTTCCAGCAAACATTTGGCAGCCTCCTGTAATATGTTGGATTGTTTCTGATGTTTGGTATCCGTAGCGGCATTTATCGTCGGTGAGGCTCCTATCCTTCATGATATATTTCTGATAGTTTTTAGTTTGCACTACTTGATCTTGGATGGCAAGGAGGAAACCTTCTGTTTCAGGAAACAATCTTCCCGAAGTCAGCCAGTAATGTAGACATGTTCCTGGATGACCTCGTTCAGGTGTCTTCCATGTAGGGGCTTTTCTCTCCATCTTTGAATGTTATCACTATCCGTCTGTGTGGTATTGTCATGAGGGTGCTCGCTTAGTAGAAGAGGTATCTTATGTAAGTCCGATGTGTTTGACTTGTCTACCAAGTAAATTCTCAAGTTGTTTATTTATTCAGCCGCCATTTTCTTTATGTCCACAAAGCCTCGCTCGCCTTGGGTTCTAGGAATCGAAACAGCATTTCGGGTGATGCTTGTTGGCCTTTGTGCACAGTGTTCTCATTAGTAGATTCTTAGATGCGCTTTGTTAGATGGTGACTTGCAGAAATATTATTATTATTATATTATTATTGTTTTTGATGAACAAGTTTCACAACATTAAGGGATTTCTAAATATGATTCCACGTTCAAGTATAGATACTTCTTGTGGTACTTGACCTCAACTCATCAATCCACTACGTTTTTTTGCTATTGTATATTTTTTTTCATAGCTAATAATTATTATAACATTGCAGATAGAGGCCATGCCATGGAATTATTCGATTTCGAAAATGCCCAGACTTATTATGGTTACTTGCAATGTAGGGAAGGCTCTTGGTTGAACTATATAAAACACCATCAAGGTGAATAACTAATAATTTTAATTCATTCTATACTCTCCCTTGAAAGACATGTTTTGAGCACTCGTTCTACTTAAACGAGTGCTATATCGTTTTGCCCAAATATCGTAATTTTTTTAATTTTTGGGCCGAAAATGGCCTCAAACGATAGGGTTCGACTCCCTGATTGGTGACGAATTCGTTGTCAAATGAATTCTATTCATGGGGCCGGCCGTGCGTTAGTACGATAACTTTCGGAGGGATTGTCTTAGAGACTTGAAATTTTCAGGGTGAGTTCGGTTCCCAAATGCTTCGCTTAAGTTAGTTAACCGGCCAAACCGTACAGGGTTCCATAAAATATGGCAGTTCAAAATTTCTTTCCCAAGATCTAGGACAAAATGAAACCAATCGAAAGGAAATGTTGCGGCCACGTGCAAGGTGCTCATAATGAGCCCCATGCAGAACTTTGTGGCCATAGTGTGCACAGAACCATAGTAAGAAAATTCAATTGAAATATGAAAAGAAGAAACTTCATATTTCCATAAAAAGATATCCGATTCGAGTTAAATTCATTTTGTAAATGAAGATTGATAAACTGGATGTTCATGCCAAATTTTGTGGCAATAGCGTTAACATTTACTGCTTTTTCGTTTGGTTCGGGGAATATTGAAAAGAAGAATCTTTATATTTCCATAACAGGATATCCGATTCGGATGAAATTTATTTTGTAGGTGAAGATTGAAATACTGAATGTTCATGCAAAAAGTTTCAAGAGGATCGCATCATCAGAACCATACAATTAATTTTTTTTCATTATTAATTTTTTACATATTTCATTTTCTGAATGATTTCCAGAATATAATTCTGATTGTGCTGAGATTCAGCATTTATATTCTGGAGCATGTTTCATAAAACAACAAGTTACAAGTTCACAGGCAAATTTTTTACAAGTTGTGAGTTTTTGACAATTTTGCGGGTCATAAAACTACTATTGTAGACTTGTCGATACTAGTGAATATCAATTTTACAGGAACTTTTTGACATTATTCAAGTGTTTCGCCATTTTTTCTTGACAAATTCAAAAATACACCTGTAAAAATCAGAAATATCTCCACAAGTCATTTCTGACCTGTAACATTTTTCAAATAGTTCTTGATTTCATTCAGTCGAAGTTTGTGAACGTGCTATGTGGGATTCTTTATCGAGTGAAGAAGAATACGCTCTGAATCGAAGAGTGAGGGCAAGACGTAGACGAGTTTTTCGAAAAAGAACGAATTGTCAGTTTCCTACATTATTTGAATTCAATGAGAGGTTTCGAATGTCTTCAATAAAATTGCAACGTCTTTTAGACAAAATAGGAGGAAGAATGGAAAGCTATTCAGATAGAAACCAAGCTCTATCTCCAAAATTGAAAATTTGTTGTGCCCTTCATTGGTTAGGAAATGGTGGACAGTACAATGCATAGGGACGCGCATGGGTCAATGCAGTGTGGAGAGCTAGCTTGTAGAGTCGTCATTCTTTTGTTGTCGCAGTGAAGAGATTTTGTTTAATGAAATAATTAAATGGCCGGAGGACTTTACAATGTTGTGAACCGATTTCATGATGTTGCTCACATGCCTTGTGTAGTAGGTTGCATTGATGGAACTCTGATTAACATTGAGAAGCCACATGAAAGTGAGGCTCAATTCATAGAGCGCCATGGTGACCACTCTTTGAATTGTATGGTTGTTCGTGGCCCAGATCTTCAATTTTACTATATAAATGATCATGATGGCCCGGTAGCGCACATGATAGCAGGGTTTTAAGAAATTCAAATTTATTCAGGCGAATGGAACAAGGTTGGAGACCTCTCCAAACTCTATTTTATTAGGAGACTCGGGGGCTATCCTCTTCTAGATTGGCTGATCACTCCAACCGGTCGTAATCTTGATGATATTGCGGTAGTAAGGTTCAATAGAGCTCACAAATCTACGCGACGGCTTGTTGAAAATTCGTTAGGAGTACTGAAGGCCAAATTTCCTTGCCTTAAGTTCTTAAGACTACAACCATTGTTTGCTGCAGAAGTATTCAAATGCTGTACTGTTATGTGTGCAATTTTTCTAGTGACGAAGAAAGATTAATTGATTTTCAAGAAGATTCGGAGGTGAATGAAAGTATTGTGGAAAATGGGGAATTATCTTCCCCAGCAGCACTCCATAGAAATGATGAACTTATTAATTATTTTAGATGAAAACAATTAGAAAATTTGTATAGGTAATAGGTATATAATAATATGGTATAACTAATAGTTTTTACCTAGTTTTGAATATGTATCGATCGTTGTTGTTGGGTTTCTAGGTTATGAAAATGTTGAAAAATTTATTGTATAAACGTTTCGGCTTATTAGCCTTCATCAGTATACATACATCTAAAAAACGAAAATTAACATTAATAATGTATAAATAAAAACATGATCGTTTAAAACATCTTACTATATATATTATTATCACAGTTCTAGTTCTGTCGTCCCGTCATTTATGTCATTGCTCTGTATGTCAACGCTGTCTTTTCTTCTTCTTTCATTTGATGGTTTTCTTTTTGCATTTGATGGTCTTCGCAATAATGGCATATATATACGACTAAGGTTCTTTGTATCTTGTTTGTCGTTTACAACATTTTCACTGTTTATTTGTATGTGGATCATCTCTAATATTTCTCTTCGTTTTTGTTGGGGTTCGATTCCTAAAATCGCTGTGTCATCATAATTGAACTCATGTTTGTTTGTGGTTTTATGTTTGTTCAGAGCTGTGGATGCGTTCTTCGTGTATTTGTGTGCGTTGAGTCTATCTTTTAGTCTTGGGAAGTTTGGCCTATATATTGTTTGTCACAATCCTTGCATGGTACGCTGTATATGACTTGTGTTTTTTGTTCTTGGTGTTTGTTTGCTTTCAGTTTGCTGAAGATACTTCCGATTTGGTTACATGGTTTATACGCTATTTCCCGGTTGTAAGGTTTCACTATGTTGTTCATCTTCTGTGACAGTCCCTGTATGAATGGTAGTTGTATTCTAACTGTGGGCCCAGTTGTTGGTTTTTTTGTATGTTGTTTGTGTACAAGTAGTGTGTTCTTTGTTTTATGAGCCTTCTCACAAGTATTTCAGGGTAGTGATTGTTAGTTAAGAGTTCCCTTACTTCAGTCAACGTTTTTTCTCGGAGTAACGGTGATGTTAATTTCAACGCTCTGTCTATATATCAATGGCTGTGCTCTTTTTTTGTGAATGGTGGTGTTGGGAGTTGTAATCTAAGATGTGATATGTGTTTTGTTCTTTTCTGTACCAACGAGTCAAGAGTTCGTCATTCTTCCTTATTAGTGTCATGTCTAGGAAGTTTAAGCTGTTGTTCTCTTCTTCTTCTAGTGTAAACTGTAATGTTTCATGTACACTGTTGAACTGGTTCAAGATTGTTTGTATTCAGTTGGTGTTGTTATTATAAGACAGTCGTCCACGTAGCGTTTGTAAAATGTTGTCAAATATTCGCTTAATTTTCTTCTTCTATTAACTCCAGAACTAATTGTGCTAACGTGCCTGATATTGGGTTCCCCATGGCTACACCTTTGACCTGTTTGTAAAAATGATCTTCATATTGGAAATAGCTATTATTTGTTATGTATTCTATTGCTTGTATAAACTCATCTTTGGGTATTTGTGTATGTTGTTTTATTACCTCCCATTTTCTTTCGATGGCTTGTATTATTAGCTCGGTTGGAATATTTGTATACAAGGATTTTACATCTAAGGAGTAAATCGATGGTTGTTGGTTATCTTAACATTTCTTAACGATTCTTTCAGACTGAAGGAATTTTTATGTAATATTGGTTGTTATTTATGGCTTTGGACAAAATAGTGGACATATATTTGGACAGTTTGTATAACGGAGCTTGATTGCATGAAACTATAGGTCTCAGTGGTATGTCTGTTTTATGGATTTTCGGTAATCCATATATTTTTGGTATTTTACTATTGTGGGTTAACAGGGATCTCTCATCTTGTTTTGGTATATATTGCTTAGTTTGCCATTCTTTGATTAATCTGTTGTTTTCCTTCTCCAATGTTACTGTCATATCTCGTGATAAAAACACTAAACTTAGGCCCTAAATACGCAATGGAAATAGACAATGAAAACCAAGTCCCTACATACAACATATTACACAAATTGAACAATCCATTAATGAACTACCAAGAGAGGACCAAGATAACATCCGAACTAACATCACACAAGCTCTAAACACTCATCAAAAACAACTCAGGGGGAAAAAACAAAAGCTAGAGAAAAATCGGTGTCCAATTTCAAAAAAACTAAAACTTTTCTGAAAAACCACAATGATTTACTAGTCATCAGAGCAGACAAAGGAAACAAAATAGTTATTATGACAAAAAATGATTACAACGAAAAAATGCACACGCTATTGGATGACAGTACAACATATAAACAAATCAAACGAGATATGACAGTAACATTGGAGAAGGAAAACAACAGATTAATCAAAGAATGGCAAACTAAGCAATATATACCAAAACAAGATGAGAGATCCCTGTTACCCACAATAGTAAAATACCAAAAATATATGGATTACCGAAAATCCATAAAACAGACATACCACTGAGACCTATAGTTTCATGCAATCAAGCTCCGTTTATAAAACTGTCCAAATATATGTCCACTATTTTGTCCAAAGCCATAAATAACAACCAATATTACATAAAAAATTCCTTCAGTCTGAAAGAATCGTTAAGAAATGTTAAGATAACCAACAACCATCGATTATACTCCTTAGATGTAAATCCTTGTATACAAATATTCCAACCGAGCTAATAATACAAGCCATCGAAAGAAAATGGGAGGTAATAAAACAACATACACAAATACCCAAAGATGAGTTATACAAGCAATAGAATACATAACAAATAATAGCTATTTCCAATATGAAGATCATTTTTACAAACAGGTCAAAGGTGTAGCCATGGGGAACCCAATATCAGGCACGTTAGCACAATTAGTTCTAGTTGAGTTATAGAAGAAGAAATATTAAGCGAATATTTGACAACATTTTACAAACGCTACGTGGACGACTGTCTTATAATAACAACACCAACTGAAATACAAACAATCTTGAACCAGTTCAACAGTGTACATGAAACATTACAGTTTACACTAGAAGAAGAAGAGAACAACAGCTTAAACTTCCTAGACATGACACTAATAAGGAAGAATGACGAACTCTTGACTCGTTGGTACAGAAAAGAACAAAACACATATCACATCTTAGATTACAACTCCCAACACCACCATTCACAAAAAAAGAGCACAGCCATTGGATATATAGACAGAGCGTTGAAATTAACATCACCGTTACTCCGAGAAAAAAACGTTGACTGAAGTAAGGGAACTCTTAACTAACAATCACTACCCTGAAATACTTGTGAGAAGGCTCATAAAACAAAGAACACACTACTTGTACAACAAAAAACATACAAAGAAACCAACAACTGGGCCCACAGTTAGAATACAACTACCATTCATACAGGGACTGTCACAGAAGATGAACAACATAGTGAAACCTTACAACCGGGAAATAGCGTATAAACCATGTAACCAAATCGGAAGTATCTTCAGCAAACTGAAAGCAACAACACCAAAGAACAAAAATCACAAGTCATATACAGCGTACCATGCAAGGATTGTGACAAACAATATATAGGCCAAACTTCCCAAAGACTAAAAGATAGACTCAACGCACACAAATACACGAAGAACGCATCCACAGCTCTGAACAAACATAAAACCACAAACAAAAATGAGTTCAATTATGATGACACAGCGATTTTAGGAATCGAACCCCAACAAAAACGAAGAGAAATATTAGAGATGATCCACATACAAATAAACAGTGAAAATGTTGTAAACGACAAACAAGATACAAAGAACCTTAGTCGTATATATATGCCATTATTGCGAAGACCATCAAATGCAAAAAGAAAACCATCAAATGAAAGAAGAAGACAAGACAGCGTTGACATACAGAGCAATGACATAAATGACGGGACGACAGAACTAGAACTGTGATAATAATAATATATAGTAAGATGTTTTAAATGATCATGTTTTTATTTATACATTATTAATGTTAATTTTCGTTTTTTAGATGTATGTATACTGATGAAGGCTAATAAGCCGAAACGTTTATACAATAAATTTTTTCAACAATTTTCATAACCTAGAAACCCAACACAACGATCGATATATATAATATGTAACATAGACATAACATTGAATGTTAATGTAATTTTTCAACTTAAAATAAAATTAATTTAATTTTTTAGAACTTCAAGTGAATAAGTGGAATAATCCAAACAGAGCTCTCTCTCTAATTTTAATATTTCGAGATTTTTTAAATGTTTCTCCCTCTCCATTATTTCTATGGAGAGTTTCATTTTCTTGCACCGCAAAATTTCTTCCTCACTACTACGTCGGTTTTTGAAATTGGCGCAGTTTTTTCTTCCAGCAACGGAAGGTTGGTCCAGGTGCTCATATGCCAACCCTGTGATTTTTAATGGGATTCAAGAATATCCCACGTCTCTGATACTGGGAGACCTTCTATAATGGGACTATCTTTCCCGATAATCTCAATCACCAAATTATCAATTTCATTTAATTTGGATTCCGCACCTCCTTCTGAACCAGTCTTTCGGCGATTATCAATCTTTTTCTGGAAGTGATGAGAAAGTTATTCCTCATCTTGTCGAATTTTCTAAAAATTTCATCATCTTGGATACTCACCATGGTATTTTTCCTAATTTCTGCCAAAAGACATCCCTTGTGTACGTAAAATCCTTACTCTGAGGAACTAGCCCCAAACTCAATGTCTTTGAATGAATTTTTTTCCACTCATTCACTTTATCTGCTTTTGTGAGTTTATCTGAGAAAGCTCCCAGCAGTATACTTTTTGAATCTCTTATCAGTTTCAAAATTTCAATTTTTCCCTCCTTGCTTTTGAACATTTTATTCGAATTTATATATTATTTACCAGTGATGAATGATTTACAATGACAGTTCAAAATATTGAGATTTTGGTAACTAAGGTAACATTGAAATTAATTCGTACAGTTCAAAGATTATATAGTATAAAGATCGGAAACGACACGACTACAGTGTATGAGCGCCATCTCTGGGTCAAATGTGAACTAATGCCACTATAGAAGGGTTAAAATTCTGGTTCTATGATTATAAGTTTCGAAATCAATATACATGGGATGTGTCATTGATATAAAAAAGTGCCAATCAATTCGTTTGCACAAATTTTATTTCACTTCGAACGGCTTTTGCCGTTAGTGTCGTCTCGAAAAAAGTGGATGAAAGATTAGTTTGTACCCTTCAGTAATGCAGATTACGAACGAGATAGTGAAACTGGATGATCAACTGGTGTTTTATGGATGTATGCAGGTAAATCTATATCGTGGCTTGATCAACGTCAAACATCTGTTGCTATTTCCACTATAGAGGCAGAAATAGTGGCTAATAGTGAAGCTGAACGGAAAATGAAATGGTTTAAGTGACTATTCAGGAAAAGTTTTCCGTCAATTCAAACAGATGTGGATGTGATGGACAACGAAGCTGCAATTGAACTGAGCCAGAAACTGGAATTCCACAGACTCACTAAGTATATTCATATTCAATCCATGTATACATCTTACAATAATACCCTAATAATTCTGTAATATCTTCTATAAATGCATAATTAAAATACACATGAGATACTGCATTTTATTGAAAATTATGGATTTAAAATATAAAAATGAAACATCCTGAAGGGAATACGAATTTCGCATCAATTCTTATTACAGTTTTCTAATCCAAATTACAGATTTTATATAAAAATTGATCTTCAGTGCCATCTCTGGGTCAAATGTGAACTAAAAAATGTAGTCGTTTTTTAGTACTACGAATGTAGGGGCGTTTCCTATCTTTCTATACTCTATAATCTATGGTACAGTTGTAGGAACTCTGAGCCGTATTCGGTGAAACACTTGTACATTTTCTATGTTCACTACAAGTACTTGTACTTGTAAAATTGTAACTTGTAACTTGTTGTTTTATGAAACAGGCCCCTGAATCAATCTCAAGTTCCATATAAATTTTGAGGTAATAGTCTCATTGCTTCACCAATGAAAATTTTTCAGTTCACACACCGAAGGACGTCATAGCTTTGGCCTTCTACTGGTTCCTGAATATTTTCACTCAAGTTGGCATTGGAGACATAACCCCGAACAACGACTTCGGAATGTTCACCACCATACTTATAGCGTTCATGGGAATGAGCGCGTTCGCTTACATTCTCGCTTTTTGAGCGCACAACCGGAAGGGCTGCCATTTTGGCTTTGGACTACCAACAGAAAGTTCAAGAGCTGCTGAATTTTTTGAGCAAGGAAGGTGTCGCCGAAGCCAAGATCCACAACGTAAATATGTTTCGTGTTTTTACCAATTACAGTGTTACGGTTCCCTAATATCGGATGATCACTGAAATTTATCAACAAATCCTTACTGAATAGTAAGTTACAAAAGCTTGCCTTAGTTTGTGAAGGGTTTTCCAATAAGAGGTGTTATTTTTAATAGCCCGCTTTTTCGGTAGATGTCTATTTTGAAGCTGTTTTTTTTTTGACATTTGACAAGTAGAAACTACGCCATTAATAAAAGTGGAACGATGCACGCTTCAAGAACGCATTGAAATTATCAAAATTCACTATAAAAATGGTGAAAATTTGGCAGAGACGGTTCGTAAAACTCGAACATTTTTGGATCATCGTGAAGCACCTTGTCGGATCGCAATAAAGAAATTGGTTCGAGCTGTTGGGACAAGTAAGTGCTGTGAAGAATAAAACCCGTGCACGTCGTTCAAGAACAGCCGAGAATATTGCTGCTGTAGCCGAAAGTGTTGAAGATAACCCAGGTTTGTCCATTCCTCGTCGTTCTTTGGAATTAGGCATTTCACAAACGCCATTGTCATTACAACGTATTTTGCACAAAGATTTGGGACTTAAAGTTTATAAAGTTCAGTTAACACAAGAACTCAAGCCGGCCGATCATCAACACGACACCATTATCTTTTGCGGGAAAATTTTCCGGACCGTGTTATCTCTCGAAGAGGTGATCACAAATGACCACCGAGATCTTGTGATTTAACACCTTGCGACTTCTTCCTTTGGGGCTATGTGAAAGAGAAAGTCTACGCCAATAGCCCAGCTTCGATTCAAGACCTCAAAGATGAAATTCGTGAGGCTATCGAGGACATAGGACAGCCACTTTGCGTTTGGTTATGGAATTTTCATTAAAAGGATATGGTCCTGTAAGAGTGGTCGTGGTGGTCATTTGACTGACGTTATTTTCCACTGCATAGCTTCTTCTTTATAATGAAATAAACATCCGATAATTTATATTGAAAAATGTCATTTTTCTTTGAATATCAAAATAACATCTCTTGTTGGAAAACCCTTTATAACTGGAGCTATGAGGACGTACCCGACTTTAGAGGACTTGGGGTCATCACAGATCTTACTCCTCTACATATTTATAGTGTAATATAAGATAATAGAAGAATTAAAAGTCAGAGAGCCTGGTCTTTTCTGAATAAGTACAGGGTGATTCATTATCTTGGTAACCTAATTCTTCTCGAAAAGAATGAATACTTTTTTATTCTTTTGATGGTATTTGGCACAAGTTAATGTTGACTTGAGATGTGCATGAAAGTCGGAGAAAATAATTAAGAAGCCAGGTGTCGCGGCGCTATCCAAATTTTTTCTCCAGGAACATAGGAACACCATTTTTATTGTGTCATTCGAAAGATAATTTAATTCTGAATGTTTCTTCTGAATAACGTTTTTTTTACCTTCTAACTAATGAACTGATTTTCTCCATCAACGAATCGAATATACAGTGGAACTTCCCTATAACGAACCTCTGAATAACGAATTTCGAACAAGACATTGAATCTTGAATCCAAATTCCATGTTAAAAACAGTCTCTAAAACGAACTAAATTCTCTCTATAACGAAATATTCAAAGAACATCACTCTTCAAATGGGTATTAGTACGAAGGTATAAGGGTGGGGGTTTTCCGAAATTTTTCCGGACGTACGTAATAAATCCGACCTTAAACTAAATCATTACGGAGGGCAGAGAGTTCCTTCTGAAACAGTTTTAAATACACCCATACTTAAATTTATCAGTGAAGTCGACCACGACATTGCCGATTATAGAAACAAATTTTCTGTATAACGAATTTTTTCGTGGATTTAGCACTTTCGTATTAGGGAAGTTCCACTGTACTTAAATATTTTTATAATATTAACAGATATTTCTATATTTCGAATACGTTTGGAAGAGGACGACTGGAATGGAACGGAAAGGAATGCTAGTTGATTTGAATTCGGCATTGAAGGGAGATATAGCTCTCTTTATTTATGAGAAATGTTTGAGAGACGTAGTTCTGTTCAGGAAATTGCTAGACCATATCTCAGGGTGATTGCGAAGAGTTGAGCGAAGAATACTTTCTTAAGAGTAAGTAACTAATTCCTCATTTTAAATCGATTCACTCAGGCCCGCCGCTAGCTGTCTGAGCGCCCGCGTGCAAATACTGTTATGCCGCCCCCAATAGAGCGCTACATGCTAAATCAAGGGCGTATCCAGAGAGCAATTCGGGGGGGTAGTGCTTTTTTTTTGCGAGTGACATGAACTGATCTTGAGTGAAAATCATGGAAAGGGGGGGGGGGGGTTTAGATCGTTTCCATTCGAAGATTTAGTGTGAAAAACCCTTTCCTGGGGGGGGGGTTAATTACCACCTAGTAACCCCCCTCCCGTAAATACTCCCCTGCCCTAAATATGCTGAGTCTTCAAAATGCAACTGATCCTAGGGAGTGTATATTCCGACAAAGACCCTCATTCTGATTTTATCATTATTTTCGTAATTCTCTCTTCAAAATCACGTACCTACCAAAACTCGGCTAGTAGAAAGGGCGCAATTTGGTAACAGATGGTTTTTTATGACATGCAATAATTGGCATAACCGATACGGCGACACTGAAAATATTCAACTACTACTACTACCTGGTTGTAATATTGGGAAAAAAAACATCTGCAAATTTTTCTCGTAGAATATTCAACAAAATCAGAGTTGCCGTCAGGTTGCCAGGTCTACTGATTTTCAGTAGATCTACTGATTTTCGTCTAGATCTACTGAAAAATTTCATAATCTACTGAAAAAAAATTATGACCTAATATTATTTGAATTCAGGGAAAACGAATTGTTTTGACGTCAATTTCACAAAAGAAGTAATAAATTTACATAATAATAATATGTATAAAACGAAAAGGGTAGATTCTTTATCTGATTCTGAATAAATTTTTTATTGGCCTCATCTCTTGCAACAGTTTGTTGCATTTAATTCTCTTATTTGTTTTGTATTTGTTATTTATTTTTTCTATTTTTTTCTCATTTTTCATATACAATATCTAGTCAAATCTGTTAAGTTCCTTTTTTACTCCATTTTGTGATATTCATGAGTATTTTTAAATCAATAATAATTTATTTTTCTTCAAACTTTTTTTTCTATTGTGTTGAAAATATCATACTTTTTTCGTTAAAAATACATTTTTTCAACGTCACAAGCTCATTTCATTGTCCATTCCTGAAATTTTGGAACAAAGAATAAATCTACTGAAATCTACTGAATTCTAGTCAAGGTATCTACTGATGACAATAAAAATCGAACTGACAACACTGGTTGCCGTAGGAACTTTCTGAATCGATGTTTCTTTCAGAAAATGTTTCCCGAGGGCGCAATTCGAAGTTCCGGGAGGGCAATTTATCAGATTATGTGAATTTTTCGATCTTGAAGTTTTACGCCATAACTGGATCTAGGCGTTCTCAGTATTTCGCCGAGAGGGGGGGAAGGACCTGCGGAACTTCGGGGGGCGGCAGTGCCCCTCCCGGAAATATACCTGAAAGAAACACTGCAGTGAATTCACTGAATTCCTTGGATATACGGAAATTATCGATGTTGGCCGCCTGTCCTTCGGAAAAAGTTCACAGAAAAAGTCTCTCTAAGGGGGATGGGGAGACCTTGCCGCCCCCAATGTTGAACGGAGTTGGAGAAATTTCAAAGCAGTTGGCAAAGTTTCGATCGCATATGGCAAAATTTCTATGTTTCTATGACAGTTGGCAAAATTTTAAAGCAGTTGGAGTTGGACAACCGCCCCCCTTTTTTTTCTCCCCCCCTGCTTACCACGTTGTTTGTCCCCTCCAAAAAAATTTCAATTTCACTGGATTTGCCGCCCCCCTGGACGTGCCGCCCTTGTGCCGGGCACGCCTTGCACGCCCGCTTACGGCGGGCCTGGATTCACTAATCTCTCCTGTCATTCAAGAACAAGAAATTCAGTTTCAGTTTCAGTGATAATATATAGAGGACTATGGAACATCTGATAAATATTAAATATCGATTGAAATATATTCTGGCAGGATTCTGCATTTCTTAAAAACTTTATAGGTTTTCACTCCCAGTCTCTGAAACAGAAATAATAAAAAAAAATTTAATTACGATGAAGTGCTCCCGCGAGAATCTTTGCACTTATTTGTCAGGAGCAAATTGGTCTTGAAAAAATTGATGCCTAACAGTAAAACTGAAAAAGGAAATAAATTAAAAAGATAATGTAACGTTTCCGTGTCTATATCAGACACCTTCTTCAGATTGCAAATGAAAAACACACAATTCTGAAGATATTACGAGTTTGTCTGAAGAAGTTGTCTGATATAGACACGGAAACGTTACATTATCCTTTTAATTAATTTCCTTTTTTCTGTATTACTGTTAGGCAACAATTTTTTCAAGACCAATTTGCTCCTGACGAATAAGTGCAAAGATTCTCGCAGGAGCACTTCATCTTAATTAATTTTTTTTTAATTATTTCTGTTTCAGAGACTTGGATTGAAAACCTATAAAGTTTTTAAGAAATATGATAAATAATTGTTCAATATTTAAATTTCAGGATGACTTAAGGGCTATACATGAAGTTACAGAGTCGTTTTTGATTTTATTCATTTATTACCGAAAATACACAAAATTAATTACACAAAATTAATGACAATATGTGCAGCTCACAGAGGTAATCAGTTACCTGTTTGTGAGCTCGGTGTAGAAAGTCAATCATACATAATATCTTATTCAAAACCAACAAAAACCGAAAAAAAAAAGATTGAAACCCCCAACACCACAGAATATCACACCTTCAACCCCCATCGCAGTTTACAACTACAAAACAATAATAATAGGAATTTTGATCCTAATCACAAACCTGTTGAAACCCATTTCTTCAATTTATTCTTTCTGGAATATCCACTGTTCGAAATTTTTAGCTCATTAGGAAGTAAGTTAAATACACTAATTGCTCTCACAATACTACTTACAATACTTACAATTGTTTTTTAAAATTAAAATCGATTTAAAAGAGTTTCATTCATTATTTCATTTTTCTGTTCCTTTTTTTGCTTTTTTACACATTGGCTAATATCAAAAATACGCATCGATTAGATTGAGTGCATTTCTTTCATGTCAAGCACAATCGTATCATGGGGGGGGGCGAAGGGTATTTTTAGTTGAAACTTTTTTTAATTTCATTATTTCGCAAGATTTACATCATATTCATTAACTCTGATGTTTTTTCTTGAAAAAAGATGATCTTGTTTGTCGGTCTGATTACGGGACACCCTGTATAGTGATATTCACGTTCCTTAGGTGAGAATGTGTCATATTCATCACTACCATTGAGTTTAAAAATACTAATTTTTAAACTCAATGTCACTACCCAGACAGTCAGTACCAACGGGGCTTGTTTGATCACCATTACAGCAAATTTTTCGGAAGGTCCTGGGTTACCCCTGGCCCTTCTCTAGCGTGGCCACTGTTTTTTCCCTAATATGAATTATGAGAAATGGATCAATCAATATAACTCATTGTTTCAGGTGACGTATTGATAAAATGTTACGATGTCCATAACACCGTTTATATCATACTCAGAGGAACTGTAAATGTACTGACCCCATACGATGATGTTGTCACCAGTATAGGAAGTGGTGGAATATTTGGAAACATCCACCAAGCAGCCCCAGGATGTAGTTCCTCCACTTTCATCGCCGAACGTAATGTCGACGCTCTTAAAATATCGAGTAAAATGTTTTATCTAATTGCACAGGTTTGTGAACTCCAGATTCTTCATATAGAAATTCACATCTGAAACATCTGATATTCATTGCATCACAGAATGAACTTTGCCGTCCTGCTGAACAGTGGTATATTCGAAAGATTTGGTAAATATTTGAATTTCAGTGACCAGCAGATATCGACCAGATTTTGATGTCATTGTATTCATCACGTTTTCCTGAACAACATTAGTGAAACCAACAGGTGGCTGTCTGTCTCAGTTTAGAAAATATGGATTTTCAAAGTTCCAAAAATGTTCCATTTTCAAGTCACTTTCACTATGAAAACACAAAGTCCCTGCTCCAATTAAGTCCATAAATCACCTTCGAACATTCAAATAACTTTTCGATAAGTTTCATTAAGGTATATTCAATAATTAATGCAGAACCATCGAAATTCTAGAAGCACCACATATCCACAAATTCTAAGGAAAGCCCGCCGTTTTTAATGGTAGATTTGGCACTGCCGCAGATTCATTCGCGCGAATATGGTACGATGCCTTCCCGTATATCCGACCATCATTGGCATCATTTGATATGTCACTCGCCGAAGGGCGGAGCAGTGGTGCCAAACTTATGCGGGATATGCGGTACCTCTAGAATTTCGATGTTTCTGCATTAATTATTGAATTAACCTGAAATGAATCTGATTGAATATTTATTTGAAAGTTCAAAGGTGATTTATAGATTAAATTGGAGCAGTGAATTTGTGGTTTTATAGTGAAAGAAGCGACGTGAAGATGGGACATTTTTGGAACTTTGGGGGTCCATATTCTCTAAACTAAGACAGACCGCCACCTATTGGTTAAACTTATGTGGTTCAGGAAGAATCATTAAATACAAAGACACCAAAATCTGGTCGATATAATATAATAATAATAATAATAATAATAATAATAAATGGCCTTTATTGATTACAAAGAAATACAAAGTCATACAAAACTATAGAATCGTAAATAAGCTGTCAAGCGTGGCGGAGTCTAGCATAGCTATTCTTACTCAACCACGTTAGCAGCAAAAATAAAAAATAAAATAAGAACACAAATCACATGGCACCCGACATAAAATGAAAAAATTTATACAAATGGATCCTCCATATGGCATACCCAGAAATATCAGGCACGCTCATGCTCACATTACAAAACACATCATCGACCTATCTGGTTCTGTTCAGATAATAAATGGGCTTTATACTTAAACTTGAACTGATTAATACTTAATTTTTTCAGTTCTTCTGGGAGCGCGTTAAAAAGTGATATCGCGCAGTATGCAAAAGACCTGCGAAACATAGCAGTCCGATGACGCGGAACCAGAAATTTATATCTGAACCTTGTGTTCCTACCATGTCTAGATACCATAGGGATAAATTTACTACGGAGATATGGGGACGAATCCATACTATTTATCAATTTGTTTGTGAAATTCGCTAGGTGCAGTTTCCTTCTATTGGCCATATTGAGCCAAGCAGTTCCGACCATTGCCTCTGAAATATGGTCATACTTTCGTAAACCATAGACTAAACGAACGCAACCGTTCTGAACTCTTTGAATACGGTCTCTTTCCGTCTGTCGCAAACAGCATCCATATATAAAATCACAGTAAGTGAAATGCGAAAGAACCAGAGCTTCACAGAGCGTTGCTCTAAGCGAACAGCTCAACACATGTCTGTTGCAGTAAAGCAGCTTAAGGCTGGAATATGATCTCCTCATCAGACTTTTCACATGTTCATCGAATCTCAAATCAGAATCCAGACAAACTCCCAATTTCTTGCCACATTACTACCTGCTATTTTGACGTTATCAATTCTGATATTTAAGTTTTGAGTGAGAGTTCCCCTGGTAGTCTTAGATGAGAAACACAACAGAACAGTCTTATCTACATTGAGCTTGAGTGCATGCTGTTTAGATAGCTGCACTATGTTGGCAAGCTCAGCACTCAAACGCTCACTGACTACATCTACATCACTCGAATCAAAATGAGCATACAACTGTAGGTCATCAGCATAAGCCTGCGCCTCGCAATGAGCAATAGATCGAAGGATATCCGCGGTGTAAATAATGAAAAGTAACGGTCCTAAAATCGAACCTTGTGGTACTCCAGCAGTTATTCTCATTTTCGACGAGTATTTTCCATCGTTGCAAATCACCTGGGATCTATTCCGGATGTATGAGTCTATGAGCATACAAGCAGATGCATCAAAACCGTAGTACTACTCAACTTAGAAACGAGTAACGCATGATCTATAGTGTCAAAAGCCCTAGAGTAGTCCAAAAACCAAAACACTAGCCAAACCCTCATCTTGGGCCTCAATTATATCATTTATAACCGTGGTCAAAGCGGTAGCGGTACTGAACCCTTTTCTAAACCCGCACTGGTTTGGTGTCAAAATATTATTATTCTTAACATATTCATATATCTGACCATATAAAACACGCTCAGCTATTTTGGATACAGCTGGTAGAATGCATATAACCCTCAAATCATTGTAAGTCATACAATTAGTTTTTTTGGGAATTGGTCTTCCAATGGCTACTTTCCATGAATCAGGGTAGTAATTCTGTTCAATGCAGCTATTAATAATATTAACAATCACAGAATCAATGAAGGGGCTGCAATATTTGAGCATAGTAGCACTTATGTTGTCAATACCAAGAGAATTAGTTTTGAGACCTCTAATAATAGAATTTACCTCCTCAACAGATGTCATTGTGAATGAAAAATTGGTTGCCGTATCAAATTTGAGGCTGTTATAACGGTTTATAGTATCAGACGTTTCATCAGGTATGTTTTGCTGAAAAGATGCAAAGAAGTTTTTTATACCTTCCGGGTCCGAGATATCAGGTGGAATGACATGGTCTCTTTTGGCACGAACACTGAGATTCTTAAGTGTATTCCAAGTTTTATTCAAGTTATTCTCGGCACAAACAGAATTGAGATAAGCCGTTTTTTCATTTCTAGTCGCAGTAACTGTAAAATTACGTAAGTTTTTATATGTAATCCAGTCTTCTTCTGAACGACTCTGTTTGTATTTTTGTAGAGCTATATCTCGTTGCTTCATTATCAATTTTAAGTTGTCTGTTAACCATGGAGCTCGCGGCTTAGAAACTTTTCTTTCTTTCATGGGTGCGTGTTTATCGAAAAGCTCAGTTATGAACTTATTGAACGTGAGTATTTTGATATCGATGTTCGGTTCCATATATATTCATCCATGGCAAATTGTATAAGTCATTCAAGAAGTTACCATTGTTGAAATTACGGAAGCATCTGAATCTAACCAAGCGAGGCGGTGGTTTTACACTTTTCAACTTGAGATCGGCATAAACCAACTTGTGATCAGAAATGTCATCGAACGGTAAAGTGCCGACTGTATTCACCAAATCTTCATTGAGAATGAATATTGGATCAATTAATGTACAAGAAGAGCCTGTTATTCTAGTTGGTTCATTCAACAGTTGAGTGAAGCCGTACGACTCGAAACAGTTCATAACATTGTTATTCAGTTTGAAAAAATCCACATTCAAATCGCCCAAACAGACAACCTCACTATCAGTAATACAAATATTTGATAAAATATTATCTAAATCAGTCATGAAATTGTTCATATTGGTATTGGGGGGTCTATAAAAAGCACCAACAGTTAAACTTTTACAACTGATTCTGAATTTCATGAATAAATA
The DNA here is from genome assembly GCA_013421045.1 of Propylea japonica. Lineage (NCBI taxonomy): Eukaryota > Metazoa > Arthropoda > Insecta > Coleoptera > Coccinellidae > Propylea > Propylea japonica. The sequence goes on from CM024239.1 coordinate 2,440,219, forward strand.
CTCCAAATCACTGTTGTGTGTTGTTTCAAAAGAAAGAGACTGACCCGAATAAGATACCTATAAAAAAATCCTATACCACCACCTCTCGTAGGTCTAGGCTTATGAAAAAAATTGTAGCCTGGAATCCCCACAACCGCAACATCCACGCCATCTGACAGCCACGTCTCAGTCACCGCTACAATATCGAAATCGTTTTTTAATACAATTCTAGAAAATTCATTGAACCCTGTGAATATCGATCTAATATTGATGTGTGCAATCTTCATTTCAACCGAGCATAAGAGCGTACCTGAATTCAGTCATATAGAATGAAAATGAATATTAAAAGAAAGTGTATAAAAACTGACGGTAAAATCTAAATACTGAGAAATGCTTAATTAATTGAATGATGATTGGGAGCCTTGGAGGATGAATAACAGAAACAAAAATTTCTCTCGCGAGAGAATATAACGTTCGGGTGCCAAAAAAAATACTATGAAAGGAACTTTAAACAAAAGAAGTATTCTTAGCCAATTAAATTAAACAAGCTAAACATATTCAGTTAACTCCCAGAACAAGTTTTTATATAATTATACTGAAAAGAAAGCTTTATGTTTTCAGATCATCCTCAGATACAATTTTACGTTTCTGGTCAGAAATATTTGCATATATCTGACCATTTCTTGTCCAAGCCGATCTATAACCAACTTTTTCACAGGTTTTCTTAAATAATTCCATTCTCGCATTTGTTAACCATTCTCCAACAACAATAGAAGTTCCCTTAAAACATTTTTTCGAATTAAATATTTGATTACGGATCCACCTGTTTACAAACATTATCGACACGGGCCGAGGTCTGGATGATTGACGGTCCTCTTTCTTTCCCAAACGAAAACAATAGTTGATATCATTCGCAGTAATCGCGATGTCTGGCATATGGGAATTGATAACATGAGTCACGACATCACATAAATTGTTTAAATTAGGATTTTCATCGATACCACAGATGACCAGACCATTTGAGAGTTCGACCTGCTTTTGATCATCTATCTTCTTCTCACACATTTTAGATTGATCTTGTAATTTAGCGATTTCTGAACGCAAGGCTTCGATGGAATGTTGTGTATTCACCTCGAATGTTGTGATTTTTTCCAATATATTTCTGTACGATTCATCATTGTGACTTTCAGAGGTTTTCTTTTCACTAGTATTGGACGCAATAAGATTTTTCAACTCACTTACGTTCTGTTTCATGGTTTCCTCCAACCTTTGTAACTCTAGACTAAAATCTGCCGTATTTGCTTCCTGGGATGTACCAGTATTATTAGTGCGTGTTGATCTCTTCATGATGTCAAAATAGAGAACCTACTCACGTTTGCTTCTTTCAAACAGTCAATTTCACCCCCGAAATAACTTAATCTGGGAGCCACTTAACACACGTCCTACCTCTGTGACATGAATATGTGGAATATCTGCTGGTCCCGAAATTCAATATATATCAATGCTTCCGGACGAAATGAATGATCAACTATGAATAATGTTGTTGTCTTTCTCTCATCATTGGGAATGGCATTCAAGTAGTATGGTAGGCAACCGAAAGTACTTGAATCGAGTATTACGGGGCAGCCTGTCACATCGAATCATTAGACATTCCTTACGTCAGTCTGCCTGTGATCTTCGACTAGAAAAAGGCAACAATTAGTCTCATTAGTTGGTCATTCATTCATAAAGGTAGCACGTAAATCTTCCAAATAAACCACTGTTCAACTGGACGGCGAAGTTCTCTTTCTGATGCCTGATATTGTATGTGAATTTCCATATTGACAATGATCTGCATTTTCAGGAATACCCTGCTGTCAAAGAAGCCCTAGACAAATATCTTAAGAAGGCTGGTGATTATATATTGCCATCTAGCAAGCATCGTCACGTTTCTGATGATGCCATGTCTGATGGTAAGTTCGCAATATAACAAATTTATTCACAGCAAAGACATACTCTGCAGAATTCTGATTTTATCTGCGAACACAATCACAAGTTAATATTCAAAACTTTTTTTTGAGATTCGGAAGGAACAAATGAACCTTTTGTACGAGTATGATATACTTACATTGTTTTCCTAGCCTACTGATTTTTTTTTAATCAATTGAATATTTCCATAAATATTCTTCAGGAAAAATATTACTGCAACTCTGATAATATTTCAGATTGACCGAGCAGTGGTTCCAACCAAACCAAATTTCATTGACTTCGTATACTTTGCGTCGTCCGTAAACTTCTCGCCTACCACCCTGTATATCATAATACAATATTGTGCCTTCTACTGTATACTTAGAGGAAATCATCGTAAAACATAAATAATAAATATAGCTATATAATATATGTTATTTTAGAATTAGTATTTCCATTCTTATTTCAGCCGATGATGAAACCTTATATGAAGAAGTAGAAATCATGTCCAAGGTATACCGTGATGATCTTGAAAAACAAGCTCCTATCAAAGGGACAGATCAAACCACAAAAGTAACAATACCTAAGAATAAGTTTCTCGTTTGTCTTTTATTCCTGAAACCAAAATACTGGTTCAGATTCGCATTGGAACCAGACCATATCATATTTCAGGTCAGTAAACCCAGGAGTGTATGTAGGTACATATATCCGAAAAAAAGCAATCAATAAACATAAATCGAACAATTAAATTACTCATAAGCATACGGAAAGATTCATTGATTATTATGATTTTCCATGATCAAATTATTTTATCAGAAAACTACTAAAAATTGTTATTTCATAGGGGAATTACATTTGTCTTGTCTCTCTAAAAAATCATATTGAAAAAGAGATATACTCTTTTTTGAAGGCTATCCTATGTTGTATTAAAATCAGTTGAATGTTGAATATATCGGACGCTCTCAAGTCAGAGGCAATAAGTGAAAATTTGTTTTAAATGGCACTAGACTACATTTTTCAGATATACAGGGTGTCCGGTAAACCTGTACAAATTGAAACTGATGATAGACTAGGTCATGACTGTTCAGAATATCATAAAATTTCACCATTTCGAGGTAATGGGCATTTTCTAAATATCTAGAAAATCAATCAAATCTGGCATTTTACCACTATTTCTTGAAAAATGTTTCAAGTTCTGAAAAACTGTTTTGTACGTCTGAAAGCATCACTCATCATTAATCTTCAGCAACAAAGATATTTGAATTAGTCTCAATTTGTAGACATAGCACTCAAAAACGGAAATGAGGTAGTGATTTTCTAAATATTTAGAAAATGCCCATTATCTCGAAAATGGTGATAGTTTTACTGAGGTGAAATTCTGCTATTCTGAACAGTCATGACCTGGGGCCTATTGCGCCAAAATACTTTGCAACTTTTCACTTTGCACTTTGCATTCTGACAATTTCAAAAGTGAAAATTAATTATAATGCACAACATTTCTCCCAATATTTGATTTCTGTGAAGTGATTCTCACTCTGCACTTGACTTTCCACATGCACTCTTCAATTATGAATGGGTTTCGTGCAATGTAATTTATTTGCAAGTGAAAAGTGCAAAGTGAAAAGTTGCAAAGTAGTTGGTGCAATAGGCCCCTGGTCTATCACCAGTTTCATTATTGTACAAGGTTTGCCGAACACCCTGTATATAGTCCGTTCACGAAAGTTTGAGCCGTCGGTTGGCCATGACAATTTGGCAATTCCACTGTTATATTAAAATTTTAGGTTTCTTCTTCTTCTTCTTCTTCTCAAACGAAACCGGGCAACAACCAGAATCGCCCCTGATTGAAGTGGTCCAAATATGAGCTCAGCCTGAGAGAAATTTTAGGTTATGTTGTTTATTTTATTGTCAGATTGATACGCAATGTTGTCAATCTCTGATAACTCGCAAGTTTATCGGACGAGGCCGGGTGCATTCGGCAACGTTGACTTCATTTTACGTCATGACAGCAAATAGTGCCAACTTCAGATAAATAAACAAACGCCTACTATGCGCTAAAACTTTCGTGCACGTACTATAGGTTCATTTCAATAGCATCAAGTTCTACTTGGACTGCTGAAACGAGTTATGAAAAATCCAGAATATACACACATCAGAAGTGTTGTTAAATACTTGTGTGTGGATATCAAAAATTGATTTTACGCTGACCAATGGCGTAACGCAAAAAAGTTTGAGAGGGAAAAAGGAGACAAGTCTCCGGAAAAGAAGAAAACATTTTTTTGGATTTTTCAACACCCTGTAGCTCCGTAACGAAGCTTTTGTGGACCCATGTTTATAAGGACTTTTTTTGTAATTATATGTAGATTCATTTCCTCAAGTTGAGACATACTATTATGTAACACCCTGTATAGCTAACCATCATCAATGGGCAGAACGTCACGAAGTCTGACTTCTACCACAATGTCGCAACGTACTTTTTTCGGGCGAGCGACGATTCGGTATACAAAGTGATAGTCAACGAGAACAAACCACAAAGCAGAACAACCACCTACAGGTTGAAGGAACAGTCCAAAAACTCAATACTCATTATCTCCCTTAGAATCAGTGGTATTTCATCTATATAAACTTGAATCTACTACCAACCTGAAACAAGTGAAGAAAATTAAAAAAACAAGTGAAGAAAATTTAAAAAAAAATAAAATCATCCTCATCACAAAACCATATTTTGACTTAGTTCTTATTGCTTGTGATCTCACAATGAATAAATGAATTTTTCTCGTTTCAGTATGTTTGGTATGTGACATTCCTGGCAACCTGCTTCCAAATGTTCTCAATCCCCTACATGTTCGCAAGTCAAAACTTCAACCCTTACATATTCTACACCATCGTGTTCTTCGAGCCGATATTTTATATCAGAATATTTTTCTTCATGCACGAAGCTTATCTGGACCAATACGGAACGTATGTGAAAAAATTCCGACTAATAGTCAGGCATTACTTCAAGAACTACAGGAGAGTGTGCTGGGATTTGATACCGAATCTTCCAATTTACGTATTTTACCTTTTGGCTAAACCTAAAAACCACCTGTTTGTTTTTACTGCCCTGCGACTTTTTCATTTGCTGCGTTGGAAATATATCATTCAGGCTTTCAGCGTGGTGAGTTCGATTTTTCCATGACTACACTGCGCAAAAAAATTAACGCACATTCGGAAAATCTCAATTTTAGTGAAAGTTAAATCTACATTGACTTTATAACTTATTTTCGCCTCAGGAAGCACCTGTTGAGGATGGGATTGTCGGACACGACGAGTGTAGGTTCTGTGGGGAGGAGGAAGAAACCCCCATTCACCTAGTCACGGATTGCCTTGGCATTACGAGCCTGAGGAAGGAATGCCTTGGACGAGAAACTTGTAAGAGTGAGGAACTAGCCTCGTTGAAGCCTTCACAGTTACTAGATTTCATTAGATCTCTGGAACTGGAAGGCGAGCTGTGAAGGTTTTTTTTGGCCAGAACAGCTCTGTAAGGGGGCACAATAGACCTTAAGGTCGCAGTGAACTGTAACCCCTCTTTAAACTATCAACTATCAACTTATTTTTTATGTTCTCTCGGGAAGGTTTAGAACGAAACAAGACCCATTAAATGGAAGAAAAATTCAGGATTTCACCGAATCTTATGTGAAAGAAGAGAAACAAACAATTTCCAAAATACTGGAATGCTGATAAGTGATTTAATACTTGATATTTCTACCCCTTGCGCTAATTACCGCTCGGCAACTACGGTTCATACTCAAAATGAGTGATCTTAAAATGTTCTTCAAGAATGTTCCTTATATACCTATCAGCATTCATAGCTCCACTACCAACGACCACTAGGTCTGTGCGAGAAGTCAAAGATATTCCATCCATCCACCATAATCGAAACCAGTAGTATTCAGGAAATTGCACTGAGCATATCTTTCATGTGAAGTCTGTATACAAGGGAACGTCGATCACAATGGTAGAGGCAGAATCTAGAATCACTGTGAAGAGAACTCTTTCCCAATAGCCACTTCCAAAGGATATGCTCTCTCACAAAATCAAACGCGCCCTCGTTGGGCTGGGGTAAGAGCTGGGTCTCTTGCCGCGACACGAGGCCTTAAATCATATCTCTCTCTCTGAGGCGATTCTTATTGTCTGAGTGCTAATTCGCACTCCATGAGTTTGCTCAGGCTGATTTGAAGGAGGCGAGCGGTTGCAAACCGTTGTCTCAACGAAGAAACTCTCAAATAACGTTCTTGAATGACAGTTGTTATCCGTGGTCTATCCTGTCCTGGTCTTCAGACATTCATACCTGTCTCCCTGAATCGCTGCAACCTTCTGGACACACTTGTATGGAAACTCCAAACCTTTCTGCAATTCTTGTGTATGTCCACCCTTCTTCTCGCTAAAACTTCCGCTTGGGCACATTCCTCTTGGTCAAATTGCGTGTTTCGCGTTGCATAGCGATCGAGAGTAGAAAATCAAACTGAAGAATAATTATTGATCACTAGAATTGATCGAGAACAACTGATTTCAGAATGGAGCCAATACATTCAAAATCTGATAATCTCATCTTTTTTATTCCTGCTGGGAAAAAAATCTGTATTGAAGAAAAACGTTGAAAGTGGATAACATATGCATGCATAATTCTGATAAAAATAATTATCATTGAGAACACCTACAGTTGTAGAATAAATTTGAGATTTCCATAATGTGGGTTGTTTTTTTTGCGCACGGTATTTCCCTCGTCGTAATTTCCACCAATCAGAAACGCGCAGTTTCGAATCACAAATGATTTATAGGTGGAAAAACTGTTTGGCAGAAGCTGTCAGCAGTTCATTCGAGTTGACCTGCGGCAAAACTTGACAGTTGTTTCTAAAAAACTTTTAAGGTTTTCACTTCCAGTCTCTGAAACAGAAATAATAACAAAATTTTCAATTCAAATGAAATGCTCTTGCTTAAATCTTGGCACTAATTTGTCAGGAGCAAAGTGGTGTTGAAAAAAATTGTTGCCTAACAGTACCAGTAGAATTAAAAAGGAAATAAATGAAAAAGATAATGTAACGTTTCGGTGTATATCAGTATATCAGATATATCAAACACCTTCTTCAGACAAACTTTTCAAGGTTGTCTGAAGAAGATGTTATTTACCTACTTGAAATATTATGTGAATATTCTCATAAGAGAATGCTGCTTAAAAAAATAATATATTTTCAGTGGTCTGCACCCTTGATGGCAAAACGTGCTCCGATTTTGATCATTAAAATGATTGTGATATTCTTGTTGGTGGTTCATTACTATGCATTGACAGCTTACGTCGTTTTCAGCGAATGGGGAGATTTTTCCACCAGTACAAGGTAAATACTTCTGTTTTAAAATATATAAATACAGGATGTTTCTTAATTGATGAGAAAGATTGAAGAAGGTGATAAAAATGTTCTCATAAATGTAGGTCCGGAAATGCATTATTTATAATATATAGAGGGTGTTAAGTTTTACTTAAAAGCTCATTACAAAAAGTGGTACACCACTGGAATTCGGATCGTACCAGGTGGTGGATCTGGATGGTAAGAGGTCTTCCAATATTAAAATTGCTGCGGGGAGTTCCCCAAGGATCAGTGCTTGGGCCCATTCTATTTCTCATATTTATCGATGACCTGATAAGTAACGTTGCTGCAGACGATGAGACTATTTTTGCCGATGATACGTCATTTTCGAACAGAGCAAAAGGCAGAAACTTACTGATAAACAAATCACATGGAACGATTAAAAGTGCTATCGAATGGTTCCTTTCAAATGACATGAAAGTAAATGAAGAGAAAACCCAGGAGATGGTAGTGAGTACGAAACTTCATGAAACGAAAACTATCTCATTGCTCGGGGTTTCAATCAGCAGTAATTTGACTTGGATGAAACAAGCTAATGAGTTATGCAACAAACTATCCTCAGCATTATTCGCCATACGACGAATAAGTAATATATTAACTGAAAAGGAAGCGTTACTCACATATCACACACACTTTCACAGTAGAATGAACTACGGCATAATCCTATGGGGTGCATCTCCTGAAGCAAATAGAGTGTTCCTGAAACAAAAACAGGCATTGAGGTTGTTGGCGGGAGTAAGCCAAATCACAAGCTGTAGACCTCTTTTCAAGAAATATGGTGTGCTTACCTTATCATCCTGTTATATCTTAGAGTGCCTACTATATGTACACAAAAATCGGGACTCTTTCCAAAGACATTCGGCGATTCACAACCATAACACCAGGTTCGGAGGCATAGATTGACTAAAACCCAAAACACGCACGTCTTCAATGGAACGAGATTTTACAACAGACTTCCCCAGCGGCTAACATCGCTGCATGACATAACATTCAAGCGTCAAGTAAAAGCGATTCTCATCGAGGGTGCATTCTATTCCATGGATGAATTTATGGCATACCAGTTCTAGTCAGTAATACATTGCATTTTATCTAATTTATTTTGTACATGGTGTGTATATACTTTGTGTTTTTAGTTTGTCCTATATGTTAAAGTATGGTTTTTTATTAATTGTTTATTCTAGAATTGACATTATTTAGTCTTCCATATTTATGGATGATTTTTCTTGAAATATGTATCAATATTTCTTGATTGTTGACATTCCCTGTAAAATTTTGAGGGTAACGAATAAATTTGAATTTGAATTGAATATTTCAAACGAACATTAGTTTTGGATTCTTCGATCAACTTGAGACAAAATATCTCTTCTGCCGTTTTTCAAGTGAGGTGCCGTTTTTATGTAATAAAATGACACAGTAGCTATGTTAAGATGTTTTATTTTTCTACATAAGAAAGGCGCAACCCACGAAAAAAGGCAGGAGAGATTTTGGTCACAAACTGAACGAATAATTCAAAAATAATAGTTCCTAAAAATTATCTCAGTGGCGTTGTGGCGTACCACTTTTTTTAGTCCGTTTTTAGGTCAAACTTCAACACCCGTACTTTAAAAACAATGCATGTCCGAAAATTTAACAGTTATGAGATCTTCTTTCTATAAAATGATCTGTTGAATCACCCGCTTAAATATTTCGCATCAATCCAGAAACACCCGGTATATTGAATGATATAATAATGATGCATTGATGCAAGTTATAATTTCATTTTCAGGAGGGAACTTCGGGAAGGCACCCAATTATACCGATATTTATTCTGCCTCTATTTCGTTTCAAGCATAATCTCCACTACAGGTGTAGGAGATATAATACCAGAAGATAATATTGAATTGACTTTCACGATAGTGATATTGATTAGCACCAAAGTTGCATATTCAATATTGATGGGTAAGTGAGAAGATTTTTTAATACACAGAAATAATTTGAAAATATCACCACATTTTTCATGCCAATTGCGTAATGCCAAAGCAATTTGTGACTAGGTGAATGGGGGTTTCTTCCTCCTTCCCACAGAACCTACAATCGTAAGTGTCCGATAATCTCATCCTCAACAGGTGCTTCCTGAGGCCACAGTGTCCTGCAAGAAAGCCAGTGAGGAGGTGTAATTGTTTCTTACTAAGATTCAGATATCTTTTGGATCTTGCTGTTTCAAAGTTTCGAAGGAACTTAGTGAAATGATCCATCTCTGGGAGGTTCCGCCAGAGTTTTTCTCTCTCGGCTTTCTCCTTCTCCAAAAACTCCTTCTAATAGGTACATTTACCTATACCACAGAAGGGTTCTGGGCCAATGAGTGACATTCGTGCGCCCTCTTTGGCAATTGTATTGGCCTCTTCGTTTCCTTTGATTCCCGAATGGCCGGGAACCCAGATTAAAAAGAACGTAGGTCTCTTGCCTACCTCACTGATTTTGTTCCGGCACTCCCAGATCATCTTCGACTCGATGACGCAGGAGCTCGGTGCATTAATACAGTGGAACCTCGATATAACAAATCGGAAGGGAACCAGTAAATATTCGTTATATCAAGTAATTCATAAAACTGAGGTTTGTTATATTGAGGTGAGGTTGGTCCAATATTTGTTATACCGAGGTTTTATTCACCTCGACATTACGTACTCATCTTCTTATAGCGAACTAATTTTGCTCATATAATGAAAACTCTTTTTATCAAATTACTCATTTATTTTATATAACAATAAAGTGAGTAGGTAGGTTTTTTTTCAAAAATTCGCAGCAGAAACAAATAAAAAGAGGGGTGAAAAATCAACCAATTGGTATAAATGCCTAAATCTAATTTTATTCATCTTGATTGGAAAAAGTAATAAATTGTAGTTTGTTTTCACGGTTTCAATCTTCTGATGTTTGAAGGCAAACCAATTTCGTCGGAAAACTTATCTTTAGATTTGAAAATTGTAGCCAATGAACTTGCGGGAATCCCGAACTTATTAGGCTATTAGCTATGTCTAATTTTTTTGTAGACGGATTTTTGTCAACATAATTAATGATGCTTCGCTTTTCTGCGACAGATAAGGAACGCCTTTTACGTTTCGGAGCCATTGCAAAAAAGTGAGGAGCAACACTGATTACTTTCCATCAACTAACTTCGTATTTCACGTAATACGCGTCGAAACCTGTCGCGGCTGAATCACATACATACCTGGTTATAGGTGAAAACGTTATATAGAGGTTTTGAGTTGACGAAATTCGTTAAGTAGAGGTATTCACACTCTTTTAGGTAGTTGAAAATTCGTTATAAAGAGGTTGTTCGTAAAAATTTTCGTAATAGAGGTATGTTTTACATTGACTCTTATGGACGATTCAAGGGGATTATGAAAAATTCGTTAAATCGAGGAAGTCGTTATATTGAGGTTCGTTATATTAAGGTTGCACTGTAGCAGCTTAACTAACTGAGTGTATGGCTATGTCGCACTTCTGATAGTTTCTTTCTAGATTTATATCTAGACATCTTTCAATAGCTAAGATTTCCGCTTGAAAGACGCTTATACAGGAGCCTAGCGACAGTGCACACCTGGTACTTGGCCCGAATATCCCAGCACCAGCTCCTGTAGAGGTTTTGGAACCATCTGTATACCATTTTACGGTATTTTCTTGGAGGTTATAGTCGGTGTATTCCCGTTCCCAGTCCTCTCTTTTACTTAGCAACGTCCTGAAGTTTTTCTTAGTGCTTTCTTTCTTGATCATTACATCACTAGGGAGGTTCGCAGATGAGATGTAGTTATTCAGAGAGGTCCAGACTCTGATTCTCAGCGTCGTTGCAGAAAAACTAATCATTATTTTGTTCTGAACATTTGCATTGGGAGTCCTAACACCTTTCATATGGTGTTTCACAATCCATAAATTCCCATTTGAAAACATGGGTGATTTGAAAAAGGGTGGAGAATATCAAACTCAAAAAAGATTGAATAAATTGCTTTTGGAATTGAAAAACAACGGGTGTCATAATTTTTCTTAATAATTCTTCGTAGAAGAATTATTGATGAGTTACGTTACTTTTTTGGCACGCTGTATTACTTTATAGTACTAAAATGAATTTGTATTAGGATAATATCAAAAGTACTGGGTTTTTCACTATAATTTGACCCCCCTTTAACTTTGTTACTAAAGGAGATACAAAAAAATATTTCGTATAAGAGTTTCACGAAATCAACTTAGGTTTTTTAATATGACTCCACAAACTGAAATATATACAAGGGGCGAACATATTGATGGCAACTTCATTTTTTCAAATGGAACATCCTGTATATTTTTCCACATTTGGTAAGCTCTTTTTTCCCTGATTTCGAATAGGTATGTAACATAATTATGTTGGTCTATCTTTCTTATTCTGAGCACCACAGAGATTCAAATTTCAAGAACCTCTCTTAGAAACAAAGTTAAAGGGGGGGTCAAATTATAGTGAAAAACCTGGTACAGGAAAATTCTCAAAAATTTAATTTTTCAGTGTGTTTTTTGATGGGAATACGAATTCTCTCTCAGCATATAATCAACTACGAACATAAAGTCATAAGAATGAAGCAGTTTCTCCAGAATCAAGGGCTTTCAGGTTTGTGGAACAATTTTATTAGTCCTTTAAACATAATTCGTTTAAAATTCCATTTTAAGATTATCTCATGGAAAAATTGTGGATATACATCAAACAAATTTGGAATAGAGAGAATGGGTTACATATGCCCGAACTACTGGAGGAAGCTCCTTATGTCATGAAGGGCGAAATAATGAAAGAGATTTATTCAGTGCATTTGAGGAAGGGATATCTTTTCAAGGTGAGATAAAAAGCAGGATCAATACATAGTGATCCCATGCAATTTTTCCTATTCAATAACAAAAACAATAAGAATACCTTCATTGAATACCCTAATTACAAACCGTTACGTGGATTGTCATCCGAAAAAGTCGTGTTCTATTTGTCAAATTAACAACTCCAAGTGAAGTGATTTCGGTAATTATTCAGGCAAATAGAAAGCTAGGAATTGGGCTTTCAGCTTGTATATTTGAATAAGTAAGAAATCACTTCACCTAATTAATAACTGATATAGCAATGCAGTTCTTGTATTGGTCGAAATGTAGCGTCAAATCCAAAAATCATAATTTACAGTTATTTAGTCAACTAGGTTATTAAAGACAGCGACTAGTTAGATATCGATTGAAATATATTTTGGTAGGATTCTGCATTTCTTAAAAACTTTAAAGGTTTTCACTTCCAGTCTCTGAAACAGAAATAATAATAAGCAACTATGATAACAACTTAGTTGATTTGTAGTTTATGTTAATAAATAACAAATAATTAAGATGAAGTGCTCCTGCGAGAATCTTTTCAATTTGTCAGGAGCAAATTGGTCTTGAAAAAATTGTTGCCTAACAGTAAAACTGAAAAATGAATTAAATGAAAAGGATAATGTAACGTTTCGGTGTCTATATCAGACACCTTCTAATGACAAACTTAACGTAAAATATTCAGAATTGTGTTTTCTTCATTTGCAATCTGATTTACATTGAAAGTTGTCAATATATCATCCTAATTAAAATTTTTTAATTATTTCTGTTTCAGAGACTGGGATTGAAAACCTCTATAAAGTTTCAAAGAAAAGCGACTAGAAATCTGATAAAATCCAATATCTGTAAAGGTTCCAACGAGGCTAGTTCCTCACTCAAATTTTTCGCTTAAGGCATTCTCTCCTTAAGCTCAAAATGCCAAAGCATTCCGTGACTAGGTGAATGGAATGGGAGTTTTTCCCTCCTCCCACAGAACCTACTTACACTCGTCAGTGTGAACCTTTAAATGTGTCATTAGTATTCAATTTCATACACTAATAAATTATGAAGAGAAATTGCATTTATTGACTTAGTGGGGGCGCCTCTGCGATCGCAAGAAACTGCCCCGCAGTTACAAAAATAATGTGCTGGGTATGTCTTGATATCCATACCCCGCAAAGCCGTTAGGCCTGCGTACTATCAAAGAGTAAGCACCCTTTTAGATGTAAAATATTCTTGTATGTACTTACATTTCACAGTGATGATATTAAGAGTACTGTTTTTATTATAGCGTCCTCTAACATCGGAATGAGCAACTTCGAAAAACTCAATATGTAGCGCCATCTAGAAAATGATTTTGAATACCTTCAATATCGTTATCGTTACCTTTAATTCTGTACTTTCAGAGAAGACATTTGATCATAGATAAACACTGAACCCTATACATTGTTTAAGGAGAACCTTAGACAATGCTATAAAATATAGTGTTCATTGTGTGTAAACTACCCTTATCCATACCATTTATACAGAATGTTGTTCTCAATTATAGGTTGCGATAATGTTACTGAAAGCATTCGAAATCATTTCCTAGGTGGCGCTGCTTATGGAGTTTTACTACAGTAACTCTATACAAACTGTTTAAGTTTTCCCAATTTGATGGTTTTGATGTTAGAGGGCGCATTAATATAATATAATCGAAATTTTTCAAAATAATGGCAAAACCTTTTTCAGGATATCAACGAAGCTCTTCTAACCCAAATTTGCGGTCATCTGAGACGTGTAGTTTTCTTCAAGGGAAACTACATCGTCCAAAATGGCGACACGAATTCTTCGATGTACTGGATTCATCGAGGACAAGTCAGCGTTCTTACAGTTCACCCAAACTTGACGGAAACTCGCCACGAAATATTGAACGTTCATGATATGTTCGGTCTCGCACAAGGCCTAAATTATGGATTGTCTCACAGGTACAGCTACAGGGCCGAGACGCAATGTGATATTCTTGTTCTACAGTTGGAATCTTGGGAATGCGTTCTTCAACATTTCCCCATAGATAAGGAAATTATTTATAAGAGAATGATGAATACTTATAATATATTATAATCGTTTATAATTTGAAATTAATTTGTTCTATTTCAATAGAAGTTTTGAAAATTTTTATCTACGACTATTGTATGATCCACCCATTATACGTACGCTTACTCGGCCCACTGGCGCAGCCAGGGGGGGACTTTGGAGCTGCAGCCGCCCCCCCCCCCAAAGATTAATTTCTTCGTTAGGTATTTCTTTCTTCTTCATTTTTTTGCAACTTTCGTTATTTGTTGTATCATCAAAAATTGTTCAGTTCAGCCCCCAAAACAAAATCCTGGCTGCGCCACTGACTCGGCCATTATAAAAACACAATACTCCTTAAACAATGATAATACCCATTAATCCCTAATGAATAAAAATGGGTCATTATTCACTTCTGTCAGATATGCTTCATGCATTTAGCTACATATAATGTTGTATTCTGTATTGTTTAAACTGATATTTCTTCGGTGTTTTAGAGTTCCCTAACTGAAAATGGCGGTGGAAAACCTTTTCAATCGAGGGCCAAATCAAGTTCAAATATAATCAACTTTTGCTACTAAATATACTCTATGACAAGTTCATCAAAAAATTACTCATATAGTCTGTTCACGAAAGTTTGAGCGCATAGTAGGTGTTTGTTTATTTATCTGAAGTTGGCAGTATTTGCTGTCATAACGTAAAATAAAGTCAATGGTGCCGAATGTACCTGGCCTCGTCCGACGAGCTTGCGAGTTATCAGAGAACTCTATGCAATATTGACAACATTGCGTATTAATCAGACAAGAAAATAAACAACATAACCTAAAATTTTAATATACACAGTGAAATAGGCCAAATTTCCATGGCCAACCGACGGCTCAACCTTTCGTGAATGGACTATATGTCACTTTGACTTTTACCACACTAGTAATAGAAGTAAGATATTAAGGTCAAATGTTAAAAACTTCAAGAAAAATATTCAGTAGTCGTGCATAAATTATACTTAGTATTCTACTCGCCTTTAATGGTTATTATTCACTCGGTGATTCAGGCCACTGCCTGTGGCTCGTAGCCTAAACTTCACGTTGTGAATAATAGCAAGCATTATACGCTCTTTGCATGATAATCTAGAGTTGTGTTTGTCAAAAGTTTCCACGTAGAACATTGGGAAAAAAATACTGTCAATAAAGAAAAAATATATTTCACAATTACATATAAAAATATTGCGTAAGAAAAAGAACTATAAATAATATAAACAATCCACACTGAACATTTGCTTATCACTGCTTAGTCTTCCCTTGAACGGGATTTTTGCAGTAACAAGTGCAAGGACAGCACGCTCCATGATCGCCATGTTCGCTTACTATTTTTCTGTCAGTGCTAGGAAGATCTTTTATGTCCTCAACTTTTCCCTCATCCTTCTGGTTGACTTGAACCTCCTCCAGTTTCGGTTGAATTGCTATAGGTGGAACTTCTGGCGTCTTTCGTTTCTCAAGTTCCGTAGGAAATTTCCATATAAAAACGCTGCCAGCTGCGTCTGTCGTAACCATAGATTTGCCATCAGGACTGAAGCAGGCTGCTGTTATGACACCGGAGTGTCCTACGCCAACGTGAGTTGTGATACCTACAACAAAAAGTTGAGCATTGACTGAGATTCTCGATGATGGAACCAAAAATTATGAAGTAGAGGTCGATCCACATACACTGCGCAAAAAAATTAACGCAAATTCTGAAAATCTTAATTATAATGTTAAAAAAAAGTTAATTCCACATTGACTTTATAATTTATTTTTTATGTTCTCTCGGGAAGGTTTTGAACGAAACAAGACACATTAAATGGAAGAAATATTCAAGATTTTACCGAATCTCATGTGAAAGAAGAGTAATGAACAATGTTCAAAATACTGGAAAGGGGAATTTCCACCCCTTGCGTTAATTACAGTTCGGCAACGACGGTTCATACTCAAAATGAATGATCTTAAAATGTTCTGATCTAATCCTTCCCAGATTTCTCTGAGTTGGATTCCTAAGTCATTAAGAGTAACTGGATGATCTTCTGAACTTCTCAGCCTTCTATTGAGGTTGTCCCAAACCTGCTCAATCGGATCGAGATCTGGACTTCTTGCTGGCCATTCCATTCGAGAGACTTCAACCTCTTCAAGGTACTCCTGAACGATGCGCGTACGATGGGGTCTGGCATTATCGTCCATAAAAATGAAATTTTCACCAATGTATGGGGCAAATGACACTACATGCTCTTCAAGAATGTTCCTTATATACCTATCAGCATTCATAGTTCCATTATCAACGACCATTAGGTCTGTGCAAGCAGTCAAAGATATTCCACGCCATACCATAATCGATCCTTCCCCGAAACCAGTAGTATTCAGGAAATTGCACTGAGCACATCTTTCATGTGGACGTCTGTATACAAGGGAACGCCGATCACAATGGTAGAGGCAGAATCTAGACTCATCTGTGAAGAGAACTCTTTCCCAATCAGCCTCTTCCCAATGGATATGCTCTCTCGCAAAATCCAAACGCGCCCTTCGATGGGCTGGGGTAAGAGCTGGGCCTCTTGCCTCCACACAAGGCTTCATATCATATTTTCTGAGGGGATTTCTTATTGTCTAAGTGCTAAAATCAGCAAATCATCTCATGGTTGCACCGCATGAGTTTGCTCAAGCTGATTTTGAAGGAGGCAAGCGGTTGCAAACCGTTGTCTCAACGAAGAAACTCTAAAGTAACGTTCTTGAATGGCAGTTGTTACCCGTTGTCCACCCTGTCCTGGTCTTCGGACATTCATACCTGTCTCCCTGAATCGCTGCAACATTCTGGACCCATTTATATGGAAAACTCCAAACCTTTCTGCAATTCTTGTGTATGTCCACTCTTCTTCTCGCAAAACTATACCGCTTGGGCACATTCCTCTTGGGTCAAATTCCGTGTTTCGCGCAAAGCGATCGAGTATAGAAAATCAAACGAAAGAAGAACTATTGATCACTAGAATGATCGAGAACAACTAATTTCAGAATGGAGCCAATACATTCAAAATCTGATAATCTCTTTTTTTATTCCTGCTGAGAAAAAACATCTGTATTGAAGAAAAACGTTGAAAGTGGATAACATATTTATGCATAATTCTGATAAAAATAATTATCATTGAGAAACCTTCAGTTGAGCTTTCCATTGTGCGTTAATTTTTTTGCGCAGTGTATTTCGGTGACCTGATGGCAACGTTGCTGTCAGTGCTGCGATCCTTTCAGTGCTGCGCTCCGTTCAGTGTAATCCGTTATGAATTTTTCACCATGCACACAGCAACGTACCGTGTCGTCCATGTCAGTGTTTTCCCGTCATTGCTTGGTCCGTTTTAAGCGCGTTTTCAGTTTGGATCTGGTATCGACGTGAATGTCTTGTCTTGCGAAATGAATACAGCCAGCGGCCCAGCAAAGGTAGTTGAATAACAGAATAACCCTTTGGAAAAACAGCCCTAGACTCTGATTTCCCCTACCTATAACAGGAAGCTCATGAAGGATCGGATATCTTGTTATGGTAATATGAAGTTCCTTCTTTTCAATTTTCCAATAGAATTTTCTATGGATCTGTTAATAACTATGGTCACAAAATTCCGCACGAGGCTTATTCTGAGCATCTTGCATGTGGCCGCAAAATTTTATTTCGATTGGTTTTGTTTTGTCTGAGAAATTGAGGAACAAAAATATTTTGAATGGTAATATTTTATGCAACACTGTACGATTTGGCTGGTTAATGAACTCATCCGCGAACTCACCCTGAAAAGCTGAAGTCTCTAAAAACAATCCTAACATAACATAATTAAATTTGACCACGGATTCGTCATCAGGGAGTCAAACCCTATCGTCTGAGATCATTTTCGGATCAAAATTCGAAAATTACAGACATTTGGGCAAAACGATATAGCACTTTTTTAAGTAGAACGAGCGCTCAAAAATGTTTTCATTAGTTTACTATATTCGTTTCGTTTCCCATCTTTCTACTTCATTGGATGGAACATTTATTGAATTTTTATTTGGGCTCTTTCCAACATTTTTCATCTTGTATTCAATGTTTCGGGCTTCGGCCAGCGGTCGTCAGGAAAGTTTGCAACTTTCAGAAAAGTCACTTTCGTCATTATTTGAAAATGTCTATTTCCATAATATGTATTCCCAAATATAGTCAGATAACAATAAAGTGATGTATATGATTCGATTCTTCCATTGAGTTTATGTATATAGATATATTAGATGTATACTCAATTATTCAATGATTCTACCTAAAATTTACTCTTAGTAGTTTCAGGTTCGGCTGGAGCAGAGCTATCTTCTGAAGGAATTTGTTCAAAATTAGATCTATTCTTCAACAAATATGCAGCTAAGGCCACAATAGGTTCTGGAGGACGGTCTTTAGCCAAAGTAGACAGAGCATTCATAAGGATAGGAACTACAGTTTGTTCCAAATATTGCCTAGTTGGTAACGATGCTAAATCGATCCTGCTTTTTCTTGGTTGAGTGTCTTGGTTTTCCATTTTTATGGCTGCTTCAACAATTTTGCAATAAGCTGGAAGTCCTGCTAAATTGCAGACATCTGACGCATTCCCATCTTCTGATAAGCCTGTGCAATGTTCTTTTTCCAAAATGTTTTGTTTTGACAACTGTATCTGTGAGGCTGTTTTATCTTTCGAAAAAGTTGCAGACGCAGATTTTTTCAAATCGCTAGAACTGCCTTTCAAGTTTGATTTCGATCTGGCTTCAGTTTCGTTCATTTTGATTTTCGATCCCATAATAAAAGCAGGTTTAAAAATTCAGAATATTTTTGCTTGTCAAGTTTGACTGTCGTATCGGTTGTATTTCTATGGAAATAGCCAAATAATAATTCAATCATAGATTATAGAGTATATTTATATATATATATAATCTTGAATTCAATAATACTGAATGACATATAGTCCATTCACGAAAGGTTGAGCCGTCGGTTAGCCATGGAAATTTGACATATTTCACTGTGTATAGTCCGTTCACGAAAGGTTAAGCACATAGTAGGCGCTTTTTTATTATCTGAAGTTGGCAGTATTTGCTGTCATAACGTAAAATAAAGTCAACGTTGCCGAATGTAACCGGCCTCGTTCGACGAGATTGCGAGTTATCAGACAACTCTATGCAATATTGACAACATTGCGTATCAATCTGACAAGAACATAACCTAAAATTTTAATATACACAGTGGAATATGCCAAATTTCCATGGCCAACCGACGGCTCAACCTTTCGTGAACGGACTATATATTAAAATTTTAGGTTATGATGTTTATTTTTGTCGGATTGATACGCAATATTGTCAATATTGCAAAGAGTTCTCTTATAACTAGCAAGCTCGTCGGACGAGGCCAGGTACATTCGGCAACGTTGACTTCATTTTACGTTATGACAGCAAATACTGCCAACTTCAGATAAATAAATAAATGCCTACTATGCGCTCAAACTTTCGTGAACGGGCTATAGTGTTCATTTATCTGAAGTTGGCATTATTTACTGTCATAACGCAAAATGGAGTCAACGTTGCCGAATGTACCCGGCCTCGTCCGACAAGCTTGCGAGTTATTACTCCGTTCACGAAGGTTGAGCACATAGTAGGCGTTTCTTTATTTATCTGAAGTTGGCAGTATTTGCTGTAATAACGTAAAATAAATTCACTGTTGCCGAATGTATCCGGCCTCGTCCGACGAGCTTGCGAATTATCAGATAATCTATGTTATATTGACAACATTGCGTATCAATCTGACAAAAGGATAAACATCATAACCTAAAATTTTAATATACATAGTGGAATATGTCAAATATCATGGCCAACCGACGGCTCAACCTTTCGTGAACGGACTATAGATCAGAGAAATCCGTGATTTATGCAACTTTTTCATGATACTGACAACATTGCGTATCAATCTGACACGAAATAAACAACATAAAGGCCGGGGAATCCCATTGAATATATAATACAGCTTTTTTGGTTAAGTAGAAAAAAATATACTGGATAATCAGCTGAAAAGAAGTCGTAGATAAGGATGGAGTATTCGATACAACGTGTTTTTTGAAATCCTGCATTATAATCTTTGTTAATGTATAACAGACCTTAATGCAATTAGAAATAACGAATTATCCTAGAAAAATAATCAACTTTACGCAGAAGGTTCCATTCCTGGACAAAATATAGCTCTAGTATGGTAAAGCCCAGAAGGAAGTGCAGAAAGGTTTAGTTACAGTGTCAATGAAACCAAATAATCTAATAATACTAATACAAGTTTTCGCTCCTATCTGTATGTCCATCTGAATATCCGTTCAAACTCTCATATGTTCATGGATTATATTGCAGAGTTAATATCTTTCAGAGTTTCATTCGACCACTAACCGTAAAATCATCTTTTACCTTCCTGATACTTCCACAACTTGACAATCTGATCGTTCCCTCCGCTCACAAAAGTGTCACCATCCGGTGAGATGTCAACAGCATTGATCGCGCCTGATCTCGAAGCGTCCAACTCTCTGACCAGGGTACCATCCAGCACCTCCCAG
This sequence comes from Propylea japonica, assembly GCA_013421045.1. Lineage (NCBI taxonomy): Eukaryota > Metazoa > Arthropoda > Insecta > Coleoptera > Coccinellidae > Propylea > Propylea japonica. Next base: position 2,461,003 of record CM024239.1, read on the forward strand.
TAAGCTATTTTTCTATCAGAACCACCAGTTAGAATCTGCACGCTAGATGGGAAATATTTGGCGCACATGAAGAGCGTATTGGCGAACAGGATCTGCCTTCTGCAATATCTGACGATGTCCCAAATGATACATGAGCCGTCAGTGCTCGCGCTGACTGCTTCGGTGTCACTGTGGTTCAGGTGGATGGCTGATATTGGTCCCTGCAAAATTAAAAAACCCTGGTGAATATTTACAATTCCGAGCAAGGTCTACCACAAGGATCACCTCTCTCTGCATTATTCTACAAGTTATTCTGCTTTGATATGTATAACTACAGCAACAACAATGATGGACAAGTTTATACAGTTTGCTGACGATACAACCTTTATTTCACATTATAAAACATTCAATCGAAGTATGCAACAACTACAAAAACTCACAGATGTAACAGTAGCTTGGGTAAAAAAATTGGAGAATAATACTGAATACAAAACCTGATTTTCAACCACAAATTTTTTCACAGCATTAAAAATGGACACAACATCATCACATCAACAGACAATACATGTGGAAGTGGGCATAAAAGAGGACAGCAAGTTTCACTACAAAACATACATAAAACTCAGATAGAAGCAGCTATAGCTCGAACCGGACACTTTAGGTCTCTCACGACTCACATATAAAAATTTTGGAATCAACTGGAAATCTACACTCGTCAGTTCTGTTGAGCTCGTTTTTATCATAATATATGCTTCCTGAAGCGACAAAATGTCCTGTTAGAAAGCCAGTGAGGAGGCATAACTTATCCTAACTGAGATACAAATACTTTTTGGCCTTGCAGTTTTGAATTTCCAAAGAAACTTTTTGCATGAGCCATTATAGGACTTCTCTTTCAATTTCTTTTTTTCTAAAAACTCTTATTGGTGCATTTGTCTTTACCACAGGGGAGTTCTGGGAAAGTAAGTGGCGTTTGTGCAATGTGGATATGGTTGTTGAAAGTATAGTTTGGAATGAACCATTGCATAAGTGAATCTAATTGGTGAGAAGGACTCCAGAGTGTTTTCGGCTAATCAAAGTAGACTTTCCAGAAGAAATAGCGAATATTCATTAGGTTGGAGATCGAATAACTGTAAAACCAAGGACTCTCAAGAAACTACGGCTGTACATATAATCACCACCCACAGAGATAGCAATGGTACAAATCTGCAATGAAACCTCTGTCATGTAGCAAGGGCCCTTTTCAAAAAATGTTTTTGGTCTAAAAGACTCTTTTTATGTCAAAAAATTTCGATAGCAGTCAACAAAAGGAACTGTTAAGAAAGAGTTTCCAGAAACTCTTGAAGCATAGGAAACCAATATTCAAGTCATCATTGACTACATCCGTCCAAATTTACTTGAAAATTCGTGGAAATTTGGACTGATCGAATGGACCTATGGTCCGTTCACGAAACTTTGAGCTGTCAGTTGGCCATGACAATTTGGCATAATCCACTGTGTATATTGAAATTATAGGTTATATTGTTTATTTTCTTGTCAGATTGATACGCAATGTTGTCAATATAACATAGAGTTCTCTGATAACTCGAAAGCTCGTCGGACAAGGCCGGGTACAGCGAATACTGCCAATATCAAATAAATAAACAAACGCCAACTTTGCGCTCAATAATATGTGAACGGAGTATACAGATTTGGAAATTCACATCTGAAACATACGATATACAATGCATTAGACAGATAATTCCGCCTAGTTGCACAGATGAATAGTCGAGATAATCACGTGCTGTAACTGAATGAATTCCGTTGACTTATTGCAATAACCTAGTCTTGTCTCACAGTATAGTAGGGAACCTGCAGTACACGTATAGAATTATTTAATTTATCAGGCTGCCTGTAATACTCGATTCAAGTATTTACTGTTGCCTACCATATTGAATGAATTATGCTCCTCTTAACGATAAGAGAGAGACAAGACTAGAATATTGCAATAAGATAACGGAATTCAGTGTGTTACAGCACGTGATTGTCTCGACGACTATTCATCTGTGCAACTAGACTACACCATTTCCAAGTGTATTTCAGAAAGCGTCAATTGTATTTCAGAAAGCGTCAATTGTATTTCAGAAAGCGTCAATTGTATTTCAGAATAGTCAATTGTATTTCAGAAAGCGTCAATTGTATTTCAGATTAGTCAATTGTATTTCAGAAAGCGTCACTTGTATTTCAGATTAGTCAATTGTATTTCAGAATAGTCAATTGTATTTCAGAAAGCGTCAATTGTATTTCAGATTAGTCAATTGTATTTCAGAAAGCGTCAATTGTATTTCAGAATAGTCAATTTTATTTCAGAAAGCGTCAATTGTATTTCAGAATAGTCAATTGTATTTCAGAAAGCGTCAATTGTATTTCAGAATAGTCAATTGTATTTCAGAAAGCGTCAATGTATTTCAGATTAGTCAATTGTATTCAGAAAGCGTCACTTGTATTTCAGATTAGTCAATTGTATTTCAGAAAGCGTCAATTGTATTTCAGATTATATCATATGTATTTCAGAACCCGTCATTTGTAATTCAGTGATGGTTTCTGAAATACAATTGACGATTTCTGATATACAATTGACTAATCTGAAATACAATTGACGCTTTCTGAAATACAATTGACTATTCTGAAATACAATTGACGCTTTCTGAATACAATTGATTATTCTGAAATACAATTGACGCTTTCTGAAATACAATTGACGCTTTCTGAAATACACTTGGAATGGTGTAGACGGAAGAATTCTCTGTCTGATGCATTGTATATCGTATGTTTCAGATGTGAATTTCCAAACCTGTATATGACTATTCACTGGAACATAACATCTACCATATTATAACATTTTTTTATTCCAGCAATATTTACCTCTTGTATTATCATCTAAAATTCTCAAGCTCTCAAAAACATCATCACAACTCACAACAAAAGCGTCCATGAAAAAACTTAATTCCATACCTTGTGTTCCTTCAGAGTACATTCCAAAGACTGCGAAGTGGGCGATATTTTCCACAATCTAACCTGCCCTTCGCAACCTCCACTGACCAACAGTTGCCCATGTTTCGTCATGCCCAAGGCGGATACGCCCTTATTATGTGCGTTGTAGATCTCGTAAATCAACCGTCCGGTTAGGGGGGTAAAAGCTCTGATAACCCCGTCGTTCCAGCTGGTCAAGATAGATTTTCCATCCTTGGCGAAGACGACGTTCGAACAACTGAAGTTCTTCACTCGAATTCTGAGCAGTTCTTGCATCGTTATGGCGGACCATAACCTGACGTCGTTTTTGCTGGCTGTGGCGAACACCTCAGAAAAATCACTAAAACACAATTGTTATTCTTCAATCACTTTGGTAGTGTCTTTTCGAAACTGAAAATATCGTTTGTTACTGCTCAAAAGACTCCATAGTAGGCGTTTGTTTATTTATCTGAAATTGGCAGTATTTGCTGTCATAACGTAAAATAAAGTCAACGTTGCCGAATGTACCCGGCCTCGTCCGACGAGCTTACGAGTTATCAGAGAATTCTATGCAATATTGACAACATGCGTATCAATTTGACAAGAAAATAAACAACATAACCTAAAATTTTAATATACACAGTGGAATATGCAAAATTTCCATGGCCAACCGAGGGTTTAACTTTTCGTGAACGGACTATAAATATATCGAATGTTATGGTCACTTTTCGAATCTTGAGGGCCAAGAACACTGGCGTACATCCGCCCCCCCCCTGAAAGATTCTAATCAAAACTATGGCTAGGTATCACAATATATACCAGGGGCCGCGGTCCCCCTGAAAACTGAGGCTAGATACGCCTATAGCCAAGAACCAAGTGTACACTATAGTAAGGCTCATTTTCGAGTGTTTTTCAGGCAGAAATATTTGCACTGAAAACAATGCACAGATAAAAACCTGGACAGAAACTATTAAGGGTGTGACATAGTGATCCATTTTTATAGTCAAGCTGCTATTGAAGCACTGAACTCTTATGTTACCGACTCAAAGATAATATGGGAGTGTCAAATAAAACTCAGAAGTAGGAAAGAACAGCAAGATCTCTTGAATCACTTACTGGCCCAGAACTCATCTATGGTATAGACCAATGTACATATAAAAAAGAGTTTTTCGAGAAGGAAGAAACTGAAAGAGAAGCTCACTCAAATGGATCATTCTTCTTTGAAGCCTACTTAGATGCTGGTGTTCCTTGAAGCTATGGGATTAGGGGGCAAGCTGAAACGCAGTTGCAAAAACAGTTTTGATAGAGGGCACAATAGACATCAAAGTCGCAGTGTAATGCAACCGCCCAATCTACAATCTAGGAAATCCGTCAATGAAATGAAACAAGTCATATTGATTGCCATCGAACTGACAGAACGAAGTGTCTTCTTAAAAAAATCCTTCGAAAAATAGACCAAGTGTATTTTCACAGTAAAACTCAGCAACGTTGTGAAGGTCTGACCTAGATTAGGCATGTGATATGTCTTGAAAAATAAAATCTTTCATGCCAAGATTAATACTCACTATGGAAAGTTCACATGGTGTATAGTGGACGTATGGCATGTAACCACCAAATTGGCCTGAAACGTCTTTTTATCGATGATGAAAATTTCGCAATTTGTTGTCGATACTAATATTGTAGTCTGTCCCATCATCTGTATAGCATTAACTGTTGATTTCACACTTGTCGATAATCTCTAAAAATTACGCGAAAATCACTTAAAATTTATAAAATTTATCCTTAAACAAACAGATATGTCATGCTATTAACATTGTAAAAATATTTCTTAGGTACAAAATAATGCTGATGAAAACTAACCACTCTGAGAGCTGGAACTGTAGGAACTTTTAAGCCCAAGTTGGTGGCATATGTTTTTTTCTTCTCATATTTTACTTCATCCACTAATTCAACTGTCCCATCGCCGGCCCCAACGATAAGAGATCCAGTGAAAGTCCTTTTAATTGCTGTTACACCTAGAAAAATTAATTACTTTCTATTGTTTGTTCTATCCTTAGCCTTAGACTAAGATTCTATCATAATTTTTTCTGAGTTTCAGAATGGAAAAGTAAAGAAATACCATTCAAAATAAACTACAGTGGAACTTCCCTATAACGAAAACGCTAAATCAGCAAAAAAATCGTTATTAAGAAATTTCGTTATACAGAAAACTTGTTTCTATAGTCGGCAATGTCGCGGTCGACTTCACTGATGAATTTAAGTTTGTCATTCAAACTTAAGCACTTTTTTTTAGACATTTTCGCACAACTTTAACACCAGCGTAATGGTAAGATTGAAACCAAACAGCCAGGGGTGTATTTAAAACTGTTTCAGAAGGACCTCTCTGTCCGCCGTAATGATTTAGTTTAAGGTCGGGATTTATTACGTAAGTCTGCAAAAATTTCGGACAAACCCATCCTTATACCGTCCTACCAATACCCATTCAAAGAGTGATGTTCTTTAAATATTTCCTTATAGAGAGAATTCACTTCGTTTTAGAGAATGTTTTTAACACGGAATTTGGAATCAAGGTGCAATTCGTTCCACTGTATTTTCAAAAAAGACACTCTATACAACTCTTGAAAACGAATCATATCAAAAATAGAGTGGGACAGAGATATAACAATAATATTTTATGCAACGAGCGTATAATGGTGGATAAAGTATAGTTACTTTATCCACGACTACTGAATATTTTTAGAAACTTTTCAACATTTGGCGGCCGTAATATTTCCTTGTGGAAAAAGTTGACATGGGAGTAATTTTCTGATAAACTTGTCATTGAATATTTTGTTATAAGAGTTTATTATATTTAAAATAGATTTGGCCCTCGATTGAAAGGTATTCCCACCCATATTTGTTAGTTAGGAAGCTCTAAAACACTAAAGAAATATCAGTTTTAACGATATAATTTTATAGCTGAATTCATGGAGCATCCGACAGCAGTGAATATTGACTCATTTTCCACTAGTGATCAATGGATATAATTATGGCCGAGCGAACAAACGTATAATGGTAAGATTATAAAATAGTCGTGAATAAAAATATTGATCAATACTGACTTACCCTGGCCATACATTTCTACCGTCCCAGCAGGCAATTTTTTCGAATTTTTGGATATTCTACCATAACAACCAATCAGCGCCGGATTTTTTATGGGTTGAAGGTATTCTATATCATGGTGAAAATTCAACCGGACCTTCAGTATGTCCCCAGTACTTGTACCGCAGTAGCAAACTTCGTCTCTGTCGTCTGAATCCAGACAAACGATGGTCCTTTTGATCTTGAGCATATTCACGTCAACGAAATGAGTGTTCCTTGCCTCGGCGTTTATATGCCATAAGGCCAGATGGTTTTCACCTGAAAATTTCAGCTGTAATGTGGAATGGAAAAGAAAAAAATAGGATGTTTTCAAATTGGACTTGTCTGTTGATGAAGGCACAGCGCAGGCGTACAAAATTGAGTCGCTTTAGTCTTCCTGTCTTTCCAAACCCTTTCTCACCTACTATAACTTTGTAAATCGAATCGTGACTTGTCCTGAAAGGTACGTTGCGCCATTGTGGTGAAAGCCTGCATTGGTGGTATTCTGCCAATGGCCTACGGGTAGCTCTATGTCCAGGTGACAGTTGAGCATCTCTCAAAGGTCTTCTCATCCTTAAATTTGAGGAATGCAACCATCTCCTCACAAAATTACTTCGTAGGGCTGTTACAGATACAGTTAGATTTCTTCGAGTAAAATTTGAGATATTATGGTTTTCCCTTGCAGGTGTTTGTTCAGGTCGACTAATCTCTGGTCGCCGGGCAACGCTACCGGTTTCCTGGAGAAGGTCCGCTCTACGCCTCAATATGGTGAGGCGTATAGCTAACGTAACGTAACGTTTAGACAACGTAAATCTGATATTTGTAGTTGCAGTACGACGTTGTTAAAACCCTAAAATGATTGACCAAACTGGTGCATTTCATGGTTGTGAGAACGTTGTGTAGAGGTCGGCGAAGTCACTTAGTTTGGTTGCGCGACGCAACGTTAAATTGCTACTTGGGTAATGTTGCGCAATCTGGTGATTCGACAAAGCCTGTTGATGTAGGGCTACTATTTTTACCCAGTCAAATTGAAAAATTTGATGTCCCGACATTTTCCAAGGAATATTCTCACTATTACAACTCTCGTTATTCGCTGGAAACTGATTAACTTAACATCACCTGTATTATCCCGAACAAGAAACATTTTTGTTTTCATTCGAGTGATAGGATGGTTAAGATTTCACACACAAAAAAAGTGTCATGTTACATCCAATAAGTTGAGTGTTGATAGGAGACTTTCGACGATGTGTGTCTATTATCATTTGACAAGTAGAAACTACGCCATTAATAAAAATGGAACGATACAAGCTTCAAGAATGCATTGAAATTATTAAAATTCACTATAAAAATGGTGAAAATTTGGCAGAGACGGTTCGTAAAACTCGAACTTTTTTGGGTCGTCGGCGTCGTGAAGCACCTTGTCGGACCGCAATAAAGAAATTGGTGGAAAAATTCGAGATGTTGGGACAAGTTAGTGATGTGAAGAATAAAACCCATGCACGTCGCTCAAGAACAGACGAGAATATTGCTGCTGTAGCCGAAAGTGTTGAAGAAAACCCAGGTGAATGGATTGCGCTATCGAAAGATGATTAATGATTTTTCAAGGCCAAAATTTAAAAGTATTGATCTACACAACGTTTACTTTCAACAAGACGGTGCTACGTGTCATACAAGCAACGAAATCATTGATCTTATGCGGAAAAAGTTTCCGGACCGTGTTATCTCTCGAAGATGTGATCACCATTGGCCACCCAGATCTTGTGATTTAACACCTTGCGACTTCTTCCTTTGGGGCCACGTGCAAGAGGTCTACGCCAATAGCCCAGCGTCGATTCAAGACCTCAAAGATGGAATTAGTGAGGCTATCGAGGACATAGGGCAGCCATTTTGCTATTTGGTTATGGAAAATTTCGTTAAAAGGATAAGGTCTTGTAAGCGTGGTCGTGGTGATCATTTGCCTGATGTTATTTTCCATTATTAACGGCATAGCTTCTTCTTTTATAATTAAATAAACATCCGATCATTTATATTGAAAAATGGCATTTTTCTTGGAATATCAAAATAACACCTCTTATTGGAAAACCCTTTAGTTGAAAAAGGGGTTACTGTTCACTGCGACCTCAAGGTCTATTATGCCCCCTTACAGAGCTGTTCTGATCACACCCTTTACAGCTCACCTTCCAGTTCCAGAGATCTGATTAAATCCAATATCTGTGTGTTCCACATGTGCTATCCACTCTACTCTACTGCGTAGGTACTATCTGTAGTACTCTACTGTCACTAGCACAATCTGTTTAAATTATGCTAGTAGAAGTAGGGAAATAATAGTGCTCTAACACCGAACTGTACCATTTAATCTACCAATGTAAACCGGGCTTGAAGGAGGAACTTACCACCGGTGACATAGCATGCCCCACGACGATTCATGGTATGTAAACAGGTTACAGTACCCTGAATACCCCTGGAAACTTGTCCACCGCACAAGGCACTGGAGGTTTGAACATTCCAAACCACAACGGAACCACAATCTCTACCTCCAAGGGATACCAAATATTGGTCGTCGAAAGAAAACATCACTGCCTCAACTCTCACTTTGTGAAGTTCATGCTGGGAAAGTATAGTGTGTTTTTCAAAATCCCACACTATCACACACGCCTAAAACGATAAAAAAATTAAATTTAACATAATATAGATGAATAAATAAACAATAATATAGCATAAAAAGAAATTAAATTGAAGAATAATGCACCAGTATGGAAATTCACATCGGCAACATACCGATATTCAATGCGTCAGAGAGAGAACTTCGCCGTCCAATTGAACAGTGAAAGAACGTTTCTAACGAAATGAATGAGATCCACTGCGAATAATTTTTTTGTGCCAGAAGTACACGGGTTTTAGACACTCCCATTTGAACCGCCAATGTTTTCTGCACAAAAAAGGTACGAGAAAAATAACTTTTTCCGCCGACCTCGAAATAAAAGGTGATTTTAATGTGTACGAAATTGAGCATCAATGACCCATTTTAATGCCCATTTTTTTAGCCATTTTAATGTGCAATTCTCATGGCAACCGTACACAAAGTATTCAGAAGCGCTACGAGAAATGTCAAAATTCTACTGGAACATAGAAACATAGAAATTCCATATTGTCAAATGTATGTCTTGTGCAAAATGAGGATGTATTTCAATCAGGAATTTATACACAATTCATATTAAAATCGTCGGAAAAATCTTGTAATCAACTCGGTTATTAATCGGCGACTAATGGTCTCGAACTATTAACGCGTTCGCTCCGCTCACGCATTAAAATATCTTGACCATTAGTCGCTGTCTTTAATAACCTAGTTGATTAAATAACTATTACTTCTTTACTTACAATCAAAAAATTGACCATAATTTTCAACATGAAAGTTGTTTTTTCTCGGTCGACTTCAGAATTCACAGCGTATGATCAAGCGTACCATTTTTGTGTAGGAAACATTGACAGTTCAAATGGGCATCTCAAAAACCATACTTTTTCCAATAACATAGAAGTTGGTGGGAAAACGCCCAAAAAATTTCGCAAAAAACTTTTTAGCTTATTATGATCACAAAACGCTCGTGAAAACTGTATTCAACAACCTGTATCTCGAAAACGGTGTATTTTAGAGGGTAATTTGATAGAATCTTTTGTTCGTATTATCAGAAGAGTTATAACATCCTGAAGTTTGTCTCACTTATTCACCAACATCCTGTATAAATCCAAAATTTAAAAACCATCAACATAAGGGTTTGAGTTTCTAGATAAAATTATGACAAACCTTGAAACCAATATGGTTTATTTGTCCACTAGCCACATATTTGCCAGATCTTGACACATCCATAGCAGATATAACATTAGTATGTCCGGTAAGAAAACTTTGTTGTTTCGTCACCCAATCCTGAATCGAAATTTTGTTGCCGATCGGGTATAAAATATGCTTTCCATTTGGATGTATGATCAAACCTCTTGGTGTCGATCCTGAAAGGAGAATACATGATTAAGCCTTCTTTACATTGGTAGAGTAAAAGTTTCAGTTAGGTGGTAGAGTACTTACTAGTTCCCTACCAGCATAATGTAAACAGATTGTGCTAGTGATAGTAGAGGATGTACTGAAGATAGTACACAGTAGAGTGGATAGCACATGTGAAAGTACACTTTGCTATCCTATTCCCACTTCCACAATTTCACTTTACTATAGTGATTTACTGGTGATTAGGCCTTGGTTTATTTAATATTAAAATAAATTCAATCCAAGAGACCTTTGCAATAATGAATTCAACCAGTTAAAATTTAGCAGACTGTAATAAGGAAAACGAAGAAAAATAAAATGTATGCACATAAACCAATTCAATGCCCAAATAGACCACTTACTTTTGATCTCTGGTAGTATTCCTGATGGGTTTTATGGTACTCTTACGACCTTTCTAGGTGAAATATTAGGAAGGCTTGAAAGGAATAGTAAGGATTAAAGATAATAAGATATACCCATTGATACCAGAAACTGGAGAATAGATGTTGTCTCCTTAACCTCCTTCAAAAGTTCTAAATGAGCGTTGTTACACCACACTAATTGTGATTTCACAAAACTAATCAACTATATTAATTAATTTCAGCGGCGGAAAATTCTAATAAAGCGAAACGAGTAATAAGAGCGATTACATTCATAGATCGACGAATACTGAACTAAAACATATGTACATACGCGTAAATAACGCATATGGTCCTTTTAATTTATACGCGAATTGAAAACAAAAACTGTGAAATAAATATACGGGGCGCCAACAACTGGTTTAAGTAGACTTGGAAGAAGCAGTGTCCTCTACTTATGCTAGCAGGGAAATACACTGCGCGAAAAAATTAACGCACATTCTGAAAATCTCAATTTTAATGAAAGTTAACTCTACATTGACTCTATAATTTATTTTATGTTCTCTCGTGAAGGTTTTGAACAAACAAACAACAACAAAAAACAAACAAGACACATTAAATGGAAGAAAAATTCAGGATTTCACCTAATCTTATGTGAAAGAAGAGAAATAAACAATTTTCAAAATACTGGAATGCTGATAAGTGATTTAATATTTGGTATTTCCACCCCTTGCGTTAATTACAGCTCGGCAACGACATTCCGACGATATTCCACCCCATACTATAATATAATCGATCCTCCCCCGAAATGGTAGAGGCAGAATCTAGACTCATCTGTGAAAGAGAACTCTTTCTCAATCAGCTTCTTCCCAATGGATATGCTCTCTCGCTTAATCCATACGCGTCCTTCGATGGGCTGGGGCATTGAATAAAGAATACTTTATTCAATGGGCTGGGGTAAGTGCTGGGCCTCTTGCCGCCACACGAGGCCTTAAATCATATTCTCTGAGGCGATTTCTTATTGTCTGAGTGCTAATTTGCACCCCATGAGTTTGCTCAAGCTGATTTTGAGGGAGGCGAGCGGTTGCAAACCGTTGTCTCAACGAAGAAACCTTCAAGTAACGTTCTTGAATGGCAGTTGTTACCAGTGGTCTACCCTGTCCTGGTCTTCGGACATTCATATCTGTCTTACTGAATCGCCTCAACATTCTGGACACACTTGTATGGGAAACTCCAAACCTTTCTGCAATTCTTGTGTTTGTCCACCCTTCTTCTCGCAAAACTATACCGCTTGGGCACATTCCTCTTGGGTCAAATTGCGTGTTTCGCGTAGCATAGCGATTGAGTGTAGAAAATCAAACGAAAAAAAACTATTAATCACTAGAATTGATCAAGAACAACTGATTTCGGAATGGAGCCAATAAATTCAAAATCTGATTATCTCATCTTTTTTATTCCTGCTGGAAAAAACATCTGTATTGAAGAATAACGTTGAAAGTGGATAACATATGCATGCATAATTCTGATAAAAATAATTATCATTGAGAACACCTTCAGTTGTAGAATAAATTTGAGATTTCCATAATGTGCGTTAATTTTTTTGCGTAGTGTAGTAAGTACTCTACCACCTAACTCTACCGTTTACTAATTATGTAAACCGACTTTAGGGATGCAATGAGCTCTACTCACCATCGAATCCTATAATAGCTCGGACTTCGAGATCTTTCACATCAATGTCACCACTTCCGTTAGCGTTCATCATTTTAAGCCGATATATTTCAGTTCATAGTCAGCCTATATCGAAGATCTATAACATTTAACAAACCAAAAGGTTCATTCGAAAGTTTTGATATGTTTGAATTGACAGCATATAGTTGTTGCCATGATTGTATTTCAGCTATAAAAGTGTTTCCTAGAGAATGTTTCTACTACAATGATCGATTTATTTCGAATCTCTCCCAGGGTAGAAAAGCTAAATGGAATGATTATGATATTCGACCAGTTCATAATAATTGGTTCGAAAGTTTAACTTTGCCTAGTTGAAACTTTCAGTAAAAATGTAATTTCTGAATAATTTTCACGACGGATCACTTTACAACAAATAGAACTTACCTATGTCTTCGTAGATTCGGTCTGTTTCTTAGACTACATAGACTAACTATAGTTTGTCTATGTTAGACTATATCCTAGTCTATACAGGGTGATTTTTTTAAGTGTTTCATTAGACGTTTTCGAGGAAGGAATTGTAATACAGATTCAAGATTTGGAGTTTCGTTTTAGAGTACATGAACTTTAATTGTAAATTATTTTCAAGAGAATCTACTTCCGGTTTCACCGGAAACGAATGAACTTCGTTATTTCAAATGCAAACCCTGTATATTTATACATATTCGAATTCTTCGTTCAATTCCACACTGATTTGATGTATGATATGTGCAACCACTCAAGCGGTTCTTGAATTCGATTATCAAATTTTTTGAAAAAAAGGTTATCACAAATTAGTGTCCATATCTTCAAAATCCCTCAATACAAGAATTCTTTTTGCGAAAGTGGAACAAAAGAAAGTACGCTGATACTGTTTCTTGTATAACTTATGAGGAAATATATATACAGGGTGTCTGAAAAAGGGCCTCAAAGTGAGCCTCAATAAAACTATGAAATCTCACTTTTTTCAGATGGCAACCCTATAATTTTGTAATTCCAATCGATTCGTCAAAAACCAGTTATAGTGTCCAGAACGTTTCATGCCTCTAAAATCAGTATTTTGGCCGTTATTCAATAAAATTCGAATTTCACGATTAAAGACAGGTTTCGCACAGGTTTGTAAACTTGCATTTTTGAAGTAGGCTATGTTAGGAACTGTCATTCTTACTTTTTCTTACAGATCAAGCACTAAGCATAACATGCAATAATAATTTCACTGGAATGATATATCAAAGGTATGTTTTTTTTTGCGGCAAATGTAACAAATTCACATTCACATTACTGACTTTAACGGAATCAAAGTTCAGGAGGTATCAAAACAATTTTCTCCGTACTGGAAGCCTTAGCCCTAAACGGACTCGAGTGAATACAGTAATAGATAATGAATGATCTGTTACTGTATTCACACGATTCCGTTTTGGGTTAATGCTTCCACTACGGCGAAAATTGTTTTGATACTTCCTGAACTTCGATTTTGTTAAAGGTGGTAAATGTGGATTTCTTTCGTTAAAAGTTCTGACTGCCCTTTCTAATATTTTGTTACATTCACCATAAATGAAGAACATATTCAATACATCACTGTTACTGTAATTCATATTTTGCATAGTGCCCGATGAATCAAAAAAGTATAAATGACAGTTCTCTAAAATGCATTATAAATCAACAGACATAGCCTTCTTGAAAATTTCTTTCCTTATAAATCCATGGTTAGACTAAGAAACCTTGATTCAATCCTGAAATTCGAATTTATTTCAATAACGGCAAAACTACTGATTTTAGAGGCATGAAATGTTCGGAACACCTAACTAGTTTTTGACGAGCCATCGATTGGAATTACAAAATTATACGGTTGCCATTTGAAAAAAATGAGATTTTATAGTTTTATTGAGGCTCACTTTGGGGCCTTTTTCAGACATCCTGTATAATATTTCCTCATAAGTTATACAAGAAACAGTATCAGCGTACTTTCTTTTGTTCCACTTTCGCAAAAAGAAATTCTTGTAATGAGGGATTTTGAAGATATGGACCATAATTTGTGATAACCTTTTTTCAAAAAATTTGATAATCAGGCTATAATTCAAGAACCGCTTGAGTGGTTGCACATATCATACATCAAATCAAAGTGTAGAATTGAACGAAGAATTCGAATATGTATAAATATATAGGGTGTTGCATTTGAAATAACGAAGTTACATTCGTTTCGGGTGAAACGGAAGTAGATTCCTTTGAAAAATTTTACAATTAAAGTTCATGTACTCTAAAACGAAACTCCAAAATCTTGAATCTGTAGTACAATTCCTTCCTCGAAAACGTCTAATGAAACACTTAAAAAAATCACCCTGTATATATATACTTAGTCTAAGGTCTGTTTCAATTTATTTTGTATTCTGAAGCGCTTAACTATGAAGAAACTGGTAATATCTTAGTCTTTGTCTAAGGGTAATATAAATTATCTGTCCTAGTCCTACATTTTTTTTCAATCGAAGAAATTTGTATTCTCCAAAGAACAAACTTTTACTCATCAAACAATAAATCTCCATTCGTTTCAGAAATCGCCAGTTAGTATATGTAGATACGTACTCTTTTTTATTCATATTAGTTATACAGGGTGTCCCCTAAAAGAGTTTGGACCGGCAAATAAGAGGAAGTTGATGCAGAAAAAACAGGTCTCATATATTTGCATGAAGTTATTGTGTTTAGGTACAACTGGCTGGAAAAGATAGGATCCAACTTTATCTTGTTTCAAGAAGCAAATGAACATCAAATTTAGTTACTAACGCATTGAGTTAGTTCCTCATGAGGTTCTAGAAGTTAAATCAAATTTTGAATATTAGATACACATTATCTTAAGAATGTCAGTAGTACTATGAATCATATAGGTATCTATATCTAACACAATAAAACGAGATAGATAAAGGAAAGATAAAAGCTTTGCGGTCGATCAGATAGATCAATATACAAAATGCGAATCTCGCAAGGTGTTTATAGATCACCACATCTAAAATTATTGATGAAAAATGCTTCGATATATCGTTCTCCTGACTTCAATCGTGTTGTGCTGTGATTTTGCAGATGGTGAGTGTGTATGTAATGAATCATAGTTAATTGGTGGATCAATGATGCTATTACCTCAAAATTTTGTATAGAACTTGAGATTCATGCTAAGTATATGAATGCAATATCTCAGCACGATCGGAATTATTTTCTGGAAATTATTCGAAAACAGAATTTAAACTGAAATATGTAAAATTCGATACCAAACTAAAAATATCAAAATTCTATTTATCTGATTTCAAAATCCTTTTGAAAATTTGCCTGATCATGGGTATATTAGATAGAATTCATCATAAAATGCAGGTTTTCGTGAAATCGGTTCACTTTAGAACCATGAACTAAGAGTACCTTATGGATGTGAAACACATGGCCTAATCAGAATTTGCTGTGCAAATTCGAATTTGTCCAGTAGTGTACAAGTTGGGGGTAAAAACTTTGTGAAAATTTAATATCTCCTCCACTAGCACGTCTAATAAAACCGAGTTAAATGCAAGAGAGTAATTATTATAAGTGACAATTTGTGTACGAAAACCCAATTCTGGAATGGTTCCTGACATACAGTGTCTCCCAATAAGCTTGATAGAACTTTGAAATTGAATAAAACAACAACAAATTAACCGATTTTGGTTCTCAAACATTTATTCGAAAGATATGGTGTATAAGTTTATGATTTAAACAAGATATCGTTCAAATGGCCTCCACGACCTCGTTTGCAGACCTTAATTCGTTTGACCCAATTTTCCATGACTCGGCCTAGCATTTCCTGTGGTATGGCCTCGATACACCTCGTAATGTTCTCCTCAAGGTCTTGAATTGTCGCTGGAGAGTTGCTGTACACTTGTGATTTCACATATCCCCATAAAAAAAAGTCCAAGGGCGTTAAATCACACGATCTTGGCGTCCAGGCGATGGGGCCGTTTCTCGAAATTAATGAGTCGCCGAACTTATCGCGCAATAAAGTCATGTTGTCGTTCGAAATGTGTGGGGGCGCCGTCCTGTTGGAAATAAAGATCGTCGTCACCAATTTCATCAAATTTCGGGAAGAGAAATTCACGCAGCAAGTCGCTATAGCGCTGGCCGTTCACAGTAACGGCTTGTCCGGCGTAATTTCGGAAAAAATACGGCCCGATGATGCCACCACTCCGCAATCCACACCAAACTGTGATCTTTTGTGGATGCAAAGGTCTTTCTTGCACCACTTGTGGATTAGAATCGCTCCAATATCGGCAATTCTGCTTGTTAACGAAGCCGTTCAGCCAGAAATGAAACTCTCTTCGCGTGGCCACCGGCGAACGCGAATTTGCGTAATAAATTTGGACGATTTCCAAACGTTGTGTGAGCGTGAAACTTTTCATGGTAAAACTTTCAACCTTTCTGAATAAAATGACACTTCGAACGTCAAAATTGATAAACAAATATGGCCGCCAAAACCTTACAAAGTTCTACAACCTTATTGGGAAACACTATATAAGCAAAAAACTGCGAAAAAAATGTAATTTCTTGACAGCCTTTACCTCTGAAAGGAAGAGAAAAAAATATGTTATTCTTTCATGGGAAATCTCTTAGACAAAGGGTCTAAGGGAAATCTTCTCAACAGAAGATTCCCTTAGACCCTTTGTCTAAGAGATTTCCCATGAAAGAATAACATATTTTTTTCTCTTCCATTTCATTTAAATTAAACCCAATTATACCCTGTGTATAATTGGGTTTAATTTAAATTCCCTTGATCTTACCATCACGAGGGTACTTATCCTATTCGACGTCCTTAAACACTATAAATGAGCGAACAAAAATATTTGTATCCACTTTTTCATTTCATCATATAGGTAAATATTACAAGCTTTCACCACTGGTGTATTTAGGGAGAGTCCAGGGGGAGCAGGCCCCCCCTGATGTACCTCTGCCCCCCACCTGAAAGATTCTAATCAAAAACTACGTATAGGTATCACAAAAAAACTTCTACTATATAGGGGCCGCGGTCCCCCTGAAAACTGAGGCTAGATAAGCCTATGGCTTTCACGTTGATTTTTCGTACCAAATTTTTCCTTTCTAAGTATAATTCATTCTAATTTTCAGGTTTGAAATGCTATACGTGTTCTTCCACAAGTAATGAGTATGATGATGATTGTGTTAGCACCCCAACAGCCGATATGACTCGTGATTGCAACAAAAAGTATTGTAACATAATAAGAGTCGAGGACAAGGTGAGATTTCATCATTTTTTTTGTTTGTGTACTTCTCTCTTCACCATTATAAATTTACACACATCGTGAAAAAGTCTTCTCTAGATTTCACAAGAAATAAACAATCAACACAAAGGGGATGAATATAAGCCCTTATTTCAACTGCAACATATGTATTCGCCAGAAAATCTTTGTTACTTTTTGAATACACCTGTATTCTCCCGAACAAGAATAATAAAGGGTTTTCCAATAAAAGGTGTTATTTTGATATTCAAAGAAAAATGCCATTTTTCAATTTAAATGACCGGATGTTTATTTCTTTATAAAGAAGAAGCTATGCTGTTAATAGTGGAAAATAACATCAGGCAAATGACCACCACGGCCACGCTTACAGGACCATATCCTTTTACCGAAATTTTCCATAACCAAATTGCAAAGTGGCTGCCCTATGTCCTCGATAGCCTCACGAATCCCATCTTTTAGGTCTTGAATCGACGCTGGGCTATTGGCGTAGGTAGATCTTCTTTTTCACGTGGCCCCAAAGGAAGAAGTCGGAAGGTGTTGAATCACAAGATCTCGCTGGCCAATTGTGATCACCTCTTCAAGAGATAACACGGTCCGGAAACTTTTCACGCAAAAGATTGTTTCGCTGCTTGTGACACTTAGCGCCGTCTTGTTGAAAGTAAACGTTGTCCAGATCAATACTATCCGATTTCAGCTATAAAAAAATCATTAATCATCTCTCACGACGAGGAATGGACAAACCTGGATTTTCTTCGACACTTTCGGCAGCAATATTCTCGGCTGTTCTTGAGCGTGTGCGGGCATTTCTTTATTGCGGTCCGAAAAGGTGCTTCACGACGTGCCAAAAATGTTTTACGAACCGTGTCTGCCAAATGTTCACCATTTTTATAGAGAATTTTGATAATTGCAATGCGTTCTTGAAGAGTGTATCGTTCCATTTTTATTAATGGCGTAGTTTCTACTAGTCAAATGTCAAAAAATGACAGCTTCAAACGTGACATCTGCCGAATAAGCGGGCTATTCAAAATAACACCTCTGATTGGAAAACCCTTTGTTTGGTGGTTTATTGTTCTCATTCAAGTGATAAGACAGGGGAATTTCAAACACAAAAATTTGTAATTTTATATTCAACATGTTGATAGTTGCTATGGGGCGATTCGAAACTTTTGACGATGTGTGTAAGCAGAACTTCTTCCAATAAAATAACTAAGTAATTTACTATAAAAACTGTTTAAGTTGAATGTTATGAGACCCATTTTTTCACTCATTTCAAACCATGGTCATGTTTCTGAGAGAGAAACACTCTGAAACAATCTACAATTCCCAATATTTTTTCAGGATCCAAAAAATCACATCTCTTCATTTTCAAGAGGTTGCAGTGACTCATATTTGAACGGAAAGACTGATGATTACAGTCACACAATTTATCAAATGTCTTGTAGAGACGATTTGTGCAATTCAGGAAATGGAAAAACTTCATCAGATGGAAATCATAACTACCTAGGGGACAAATCAACGATATACTGTCCTGGTACTGAATCGTCAGCCTCTGTATACTTTGCTTCCGTATTTTTGTTGATTGCCACCAGTCTCATCAAGCTCTTAATGTGATATTTCAAAATTTCATCTTTGTTTCAAGAGCATTTTTGTGTATGATAGGAACTTTTATATTTGTTTCAAACGACTTTTTCAGTTGAAATAATTCGTTAATGTACATATTTTTAAACCATACTTTTACAATGCCAATTAAATATTTTTGGTAAAAATTCATATAAATTTTTTTCTCAATACTCTAATTGATAATTCGCATCTGTATCCATAAGAAACTCTTGTTTCAATTATATCATTATTATCATAGATATAATTAAATTTGTGAATGTAGCTTTACAGTTTTATTATTTTCAATTGATAAACAGGGTGTTTCTGTTCTCTGCATCTTGGAAACAATGCAATTCCATACATTTATGGCAACTTTTTCCATAAAACGATGTGAGGAATCTGAGAAGAAAGCCGTGTTTCAAGATCAACAACTTAAAACCGTAAAAAAGAAATTGATAATACACATTATTTTCAACAGATATTATCATACACACATTAAGTAAGATTCATCTGTATTGTGAATCAATAAAATAACCTTCTTCAAATGAAAATTATGTAGAAATTGAAACCCAATAATATACACACTATTTATTAATTTACAATCGATAAAATCTAACATTAAAAAAAAATAAACTGAAACTATCACAATATCAATTATCGAAAAAAATAAATATTAATTAGATTTTAATGTGATGGGGCACTGTACCGTATTGATTCATTATGAATTGAACGAATAAGATCATGGTTAATGGAAAAAATAAAACGTAAACTTGCAATTTCAACCACTGCATTATCATACAATCTTATTTTATTTCCAGCGTGAATAGGCCTTCCATCTACAAAGATTGGTCTTTTGCCTTCAGATGAAAGATAAAATTCACCTGTATTCCTCAATCTGAAAATAAATTATCGAGCATGAGCACCTGAATGTCAAATATTCATATTTCCAAAATTCGTGGACCCCCTTATGTTCTTGAATATCGAGAAGTACATAAAATGATAACCCAAAATGGTTGAATTTTAGTTTAACAGGACAAGAAAAACACAAATAGAAAAAGCGACTGGGCTGTTTCGAGCGAAAATTGGTCGAAAAGTAATATTTACTAACTTTGTGTAAGAAAAACAAAAAATTGCTCTCTTTTAAGCTACCTTGAAATTGAGAACTGTTTAAACTTTGTTGCTGAAAAACCATGTATAGTCCGTTCACGAAAGTTTGAGCGCATAGTGGGCGTTTGTTCATTTATCTGAGATTGGCAGTATTTGCTGTCAGAACGGTGAACAAAGTCAACGTTGCCGAACGCACCCGGCCTCGTCCGACGAGCTTCCGTGTAATCAGAGAACTCTATGCAATATTGACAACATTGCGTATCAATCTGACAAGAAAATAAACAACATTCAGTGTCAGTTGCAGCAACGTCCATTAAAATTTAAAGGTCCATTAAACTCTTAATCCTCCATTATTACAAGGAACTAATGGAGGATTAAGGGTTTAATGGACCTTTAATTTTAATGGACGTTCCTGCAACTGAGCAATAGTCCGTTCACGAAAGTTTGAGCGCATAGTAGGCGTTTGTTTATTTATCTGAAATGCTATGCTATGCTGTCATAAAGTAAAATAAAGTCAACGTTGCCGAATGTACCCGGCCTCGTCGACGAGCTTGCGAATTATCAGAGAACTCTATTCAATATTGACAATTGAGTATAAATTTGACAAGAAAATAAACATCATAACCTAAAATACACAGTGTAATATGCAAAAATTCCATGTCCAACCGACGGCTGAGTTCTCTGAAAACTCGGAAGCTCGTAGGACGAGGCCGGGTAGATTCGGCAACGTTGACTTTATTTTAAGTTATGACAGCAAATACTGCCAACTTCAGATAAATGAACAAACGCCTACTATGCGGTCAAACTTTCGTGAACGGATTATAGTTAGTTTTGCCAGGGCCAATACAAAAGTTTGAGCCGTCGGTTGGCCATGATAATTTGGCATATTTCACTGTGTGTATTGAATTTAGGTTATGTTGTTTATTTTCTTGTCAGATTGATATGCAATGTTGTCAATATTGCATAGTGTTTTCTGATAACTCGGAAGCTCGTCGGACGAGGCCGGGTACATTCGGCAACGTTGACTTTATTTTAATTTATGACAGCAAATACTGCCAACTTCAGATAAATTAACAAATGCCTACTGTGCGCTCAAACTTTCGTGAACGGACTATATGTATTTCATCTTCAGTAAGTTGTTAACTAGGTTAACTTGACTCCCTCAAAGAAAATTAAGCACTCACCTCAACGTTGCTTGTCTCCTAGATATTTTATGGGCAGGGCCTTCCAATGATAGATCAATATCGACCATATGACCTTTGCCTGATCGCCCAATAGTAATTTCCCTACTTCTCATCAAGTACCTAACCATTCTTCCTCTCAACACAGCCAAGGTTTGGCCGTCCAACTCCCCTGGACAAACTCCAGTAACAGAATCTACTAGAACATTCCATCTGCCTGTAATAAAAAAGAAGGTACTAGATATTTTTAAACTAGAAGCAATTATATAATCCGTTTTTTCAAATCGGGTACTTCATTAGTACGATATTATTGAGGACAAAGTAGGCCATGGAAATTTGGCATATTCCACTGTGTATATTAAAAAGTTAGGTTATGTTATTTATTTTCCTGTCAGATCGATACGCAATGTTGTCAATATCACAAAAAAGTTTCATTAATAGCGGATTTCTCACAATATCAATTTACATCTGAAATATAATGAATTGATAACGACAGAAAATTGAAATTTATATTGTACTGATTTACTACTTATTTGAATTGAATGAAAATTTCATTGTTTGAACAATGAAAACTAATGGTATTGTTAATGTAATCGGGAATAATTTTCAATAGTCAATAAAAGTGTGAATGAACCGAATTAAGTGAAATGAAGAAAAAGTTCTGAAGCAAACATTATGTGACGAACAAAAACATTGTATGGTCAGAACCATAAAGATAGGATAGTATAGAGTTGCCATCATTGAAATAAACGTGGTATCAGATGCGCCATATTACTACCACCTAACGTCAAATTTGACAATCGTTGAATTTTCTGGAGAATTGTGATTCTTGCGCCTGTTTCTTGTTAAATTGTGATTTTTTCTGCTTAATAATATACAATAAAATGGTATCGTGCACTGTAAGGCTTTCTTCAAGCAGAGAAGAGACAGATAAGAAGAAAATTAGAGGAAAAACATATCACAGGTAGGGATGAGTACTGAACAGATCCGCATTCGAAATTTTTGCTAGTCTGTCTTGGTAATCTGATATTTTGTTATATGTTTGACCTTATTTGAAAAGAATTTCTAAAGACCCAACACGTCGTATTTTTCGGTGAAATTTGTAAACAGAAAAAACTGCCAACTTAATTCAAAACCTGAACTTCAGCCATATTGGTCCCCGACTTAGCCCCGCCCAGTGGTACTATCTTTCCTTACTCAATTGTATGTCATAGCGTCCCTTCTCTATTATATCTCGATGGTCAGAACGCATCAAGATAATTCTGGAGTTATAAATGGTGGATGCTTTGCTTGAAGTGATTTCTATTCACATCCTCATGAAATCTTTTAGAAAATCGATAATTATTACGATTGTTGATAATGTGTAAATTTTGACTTGAGAATAATATCCTATCAATGAAAAGCTTAAGAGGATTAATTTTCCTCATTTCTTATGAAATAATCTTCGACATTTTTCAGAATTCTAACTGCAGCAGAATATTTTATAAGCATAAAAATTATAAACAATAATTTGTTTTTCTGCAGACCAGAGTTCTCTGTTCTAAATAAGAAAGCTTATCAGATGAGCCTGGGTATATTTGGCAACGTTGACTTTATTTTACATTATGACAGTAAATACTGCCAACCTCAGATAAGTAAACAGAGGCCTACTTTGTGCTCAATAATATCCAAACAGAGAACAGTTATAAATACAGTAGAACCCCGATTATCCGTGCCAGTCGGGACCAAGCCTTCGCCGGATAATCGAAAACAAGGATAATCCGAAGACCTAGTTTTAATTTTCAACCATTTATTTAGACAGAGCTATGTGTCAAACAAACAAAAAAAACGTAATACTAGATACATGCAACAAGAAAAAACAGTTTTAATATTTAAACATAATGTCTAAACGTAAATGAACAGTGTCTATATGTCACATTGAAAAATCGCTTGAAAAAATCACCGATTTTTGTTTGTTTTTGGGCTTCGTAAATTCTACACTTTATAATCTCCCTCATTTTTCTAAGCTTCTAAGCTTGTCAGAATACCGCACGGAGAATCCGCCGCCCGGATAAAGCGCACGGATAATCGAGGTTCTACTGTATTATGAAAAACGTCAACATACCAATTTCATTTTCCAGTTGTCTAATTTCCTTCGCATTTCTCCTCTGCTGTAGTTTCAATTCCCTATCCAGAATTTCATCTGGAGGTTCACTCAGCTCAGAATCTTGAATGATATCTTCAGCATCATTAAATGTCATTATGGGTCTACCTGTAGTGCTAAGTGGTCCTAATACTTGATCCGGAAGTAGGTGATACATTTTGAGAGTTTGCCAGTGCTTAAGCAGAGCTGCTGCAGTTCTTCCTGAATAAAAGACATCCGGATTTTGAGCAAGAAGCTCTGCGAAAGATTCAATTGTTGGAGTTACACTCTGAAAAACATTTTTACTCAGCAAATTTAGAAAAAAGAAAAATGTCAAATATATAACATACAGATTTTATAGTACTAAGTAAATCTTCCTCTTGAGTACTCCACAATGCCTTGTCTTGTACTGCCGCAATCATGTCTGGATGCAGGTTTCTCATTGCAGCAACAGCCACTCTAGACACGGCCTGGTCATACAGTAATGCATACCATCTCTGTTGCAACTCTTGGACAGTAAATTTGCAAGAAAATTTGGTTCCTGGAAATCAATTCTTTAAAAATCTGTCGCAATGAAGTCAATCTCATTACTCACCTAAATGAACAGTCTTCAAATCATTTGTCTGTTGAACCCCTATAATCAACGCTAAGTCATCAGTGGGTTTCCAGCGTCCCAAATCTTTTGTTGCAAAATGATTTGGCTGTCTACCTTTTTTATGTTTTTTCGAACTTGATGGAAGAGATTTTGTGAATGTTTTCCTCTTGAATTCGGATGAATGACCAGCAGCATTTGATGTGGATGCCGGTGGAGTCAATGGAGAAACAACAGAGTAATCCGAATGCAAGGATTGGGTACGTGAACGGTTGTTCTGGAAAACAAGGCTTATTCGTATCCTAGCAAGATTACTATAAGACTCACCTTCAGATTCGACACTCCAGGTAAACCTAAACTATATTCTACCAATTCATCATCGAACTTTTTACGTTTAATAGATCTATTTGAGCTGTAAAAGAAATTGTAATTGAATAAACATTTGTCATAACCTAAAGTTCGTCATTTTTTACCTTCTACGTCTAGTCTCTGTAGAATCCATGTACAGATTATTTGAAGGAAAGAGATCATTTCTATCCATTTTATTACCTAATAGGTCTGATTCATTTAATGGTAAGTCATCCATTCTTTTAATTAACGATAATAAATAATATGGAATGGTAAACAATTAATTACATAGAATAGAATAAATAAAAAATGGCCATTTTAATCATGAATCACCGAAAAATGTTTAGATTGTTTTCAAACATGAGCCTGAGATAAAAATGTGTATTAAAATTAAACAAATATTTATGCAATTATTATATAAATCGCAATAAGTTTTTCAAAAACATTGAGTTTTCTCTTAATATCATCCACTTCAGTTAAAAAAAAACGTCAAATTTGAACTATTCTGTGGTCTCTGGCAAAAATAGGGTTAAAATAACAATAACAGAACCAAAAACAGAACAGTTGAAATTTGAATTTATTTTTCTTAAACTTTAAGGAAGAGGGAAAAGTTCATTAGTCATTACGCTGTTTGTTGCATTTTCTGATACAAAATGAATTTGAGCGATGGCGAAAAAACCTTCATTCTGCATGGGGTTGAGGTATTACACATTTTTCTCAGATTCCGAATACGCTTATTTGAGTACAGTTCATAAATGAGTATTTGTTTCCAGATGAATTTTAGGGTAGATGGAAGAGAAAGAGAAGATTACAGGCCGATGGAACTAGAAATAGATGTGGTTTCTCATGCTTTTGGATCTGCCAGGCTACGTTTAGCAAATACAGATGTTTTAGTAGCAGTTAAAATTGAGGTCGATACGCCTCTTCCAGAAAGACCTTATGAGGGTAAAATAGAGTTTTTCGTAGATTGGTATGTAAAATCTTCTTGTCAGTTCTTTTGCACTTGTGAAATTCAATCCTTATTTCAGTTCTGCTAATGCTACTCCAAACTTCGAGGGTCGTGGTGGTGAAGAACTAGCCGTAGAATTATCCAATTGCTTAGCCTCAGCTTATAGCTCTAATGAAGTGCTCGATTTGAAAAAATTGTGCATTATGAAGGGGAGAAAATGTTGGAAGTTGTTTGTTGATATTCTGGTAAATACTTAGTAGTGGCCATAAATAACAAGACCGCTAATCTGTTTCCACAAATTATTTCAGTTATTGGAGGTAGGAGGTAACTTATACGATGCTGTTTCTATTGCTGTTAAATCTGCCTTATGGAGTACTCAAGTACCAAAA
Organism: Propylea japonica; assembly: GCA_013421045.1. Lineage (NCBI taxonomy): Eukaryota > Metazoa > Arthropoda > Insecta > Coleoptera > Coccinellidae > Propylea > Propylea japonica. The sequence continues at coordinate 2,486,734 of CM024239.1, forward strand.
ATAAAAGCCTTAAATGTAGATGGTTCAAATGTCGATATTCAAGTTCTAGATGATATATATAGTTGTACTAAACTTGATGCTACAGCAGCTCCTCTAATGGTAAGCATATGATTCACGACCAGTGGCCCTAAAATGGAGGCTAATTTTTTTTGTAGGTGACTGTTTGCAGAATAGGAGAGAAGTGTATTGTAGACCCAGATGCGGCTGAAGAACAATGTTCCACAGGTGCAGTGGTCATAGCTGTGAGCAAAGGTTTTGTAAGCACCATTTTACAAACAGGAACTGGATCATTTCATCCAGATACGTTGAAGGAATGCTTAAAACTTGGTGTCAGCGTTGCTCAGAAGATTGAAAACGCTTTGGTAGAAACTCTTGAAGGAATACAAACAAATCAAGATGTAGGTTTCTTGAAGTAGTATTTTTTATAAAAGCTGTGATTGTATTAAATGATGTATTATAAATATGTTTATTATTAGGGGTTTCATGTTCTGTTCCCATTCAATCCTGTTTGAGGTAATCTATAGGTTTGTTCCAACAGCAGTCACTGTACGGTCCACCACATGCGCAGTAGATTAAAGGCGTTCCAACAGCGTTTTTGGACGGTACAGTGAACGATCTCAAATCGCTGTCTTGTGTTCCAACTGACCTATGTACCTTCTCATGTACGGTACAGTGTTTTGTGCTCTGTCAGCATTCAAGAATAAACTTGAAACCTTATAGCAGGGTTTTATTCATAGTAGAGTACTCAAACACTTATTAATATTCTCGAAAGCATTTATTGTTTTGTATACATTGTGATGCCAACTTCCAAGGTATCTCAGAGAAAAAATATTTCTGAACAATATTACATAATTCAGTAAATAACATAGTATAACAAATATGTTTTTGAACAAATAATAGGTAAACAAACAATTATGACTTGCATATATCGTATAAAAGACGAAGCACACAAACTTGGCAATATATGGAATAGTTTTATCATCAGATCTTCAAAAAAAATGAAGAATTATAACTACTACGTTAAGAGATTCTCAAACACGAATAGAAAAATAAACAAATAGTCTGAATAGCTTAATTAATAACAAATATTGTTTTCAATTAAAAAACTTGAAACAACACAGAACTAATACTTATATTTGAAGTTAAGTTTCAATAGGTACTTGGCCTTAACTTGGGCAACATCATAAACGATGTATCTAAAAAAAATATTAAGGAAATTCATATAAGATTTTTATGGGACAAGATGTCAAAGCTGCTCAATTATTTATTGATTCATCAAAACATAAATATTGAATAATGAAAAAGGAGAACAACCCACACTTCGGAACTAATCCCGTTAACGCACAAAGAACATGCATAGTGGTAATATCAAACAGAGCATCCATAGATAGCTATTTCGCCCTATTTGGGGCTCTTCAGTATGGAGGAGCTCCGTCTGAAAGGCATTCTAGGTTCCCTTCTTTGAAGAAATGTCGCCTAGCTCTGAGAATAACAGAACCAAAACGCCTTACGAACACCTACCTCCCATGCATGAACTCTGAACAAAGTGCGAGATGTTTATCCGTTTTTCACATAGTGGACTACCACCAGTTTGTATGAAAAACGGATAAACATCTCGCACTTCGTTCAGAGTTCATGCATCGGAGGTAGGTGTTCGTAAGGATCCCAAGAGATGGCGTTTTGGTTCTGTTATTCTCAGAGCTAGGCAACATTGCTTCAAATAAGGGAACCTAGAATGCTTTTCAGACGGAGCTCATCCATACTGAAGAGCCCCAAATAGGGCGAAATACCAATCTACGGATGCTCTGTTTGATATTACCACTTTGCATGTTCTTTGTGCGTTGACAGGATTAGTTCCGAAGTGTGGTTTTAATATTGGTTGATTTTAAATCAATTAATATTATTCTCCGCTTTCATTGTTTATATTATGCCCGCGTTACTCTTAAAAGCATGAATTTTCATTTATAAATATTGAATATTTCTCAAATAAAAGGATACTCATTGTACAGTAAATGCCCATCATCAAGTCCAGATATTTTGATGGGTTTACCTGCTGGAACTTCCACATCTCCCAGTTTCTTAAATCCTTTTGGATCAGGAGCTGTTTTTCCCAAACCTTTTGTACTGTGTTTGCCAGATGGAAGTTTCTCAATATATTTGGCTTTGGTCAATTCATGCATCTGAAAAGTATTTTTTAATAACGGAATTTTGTGAAAATACATAATAGAAAAAAAATTGGCTGAAGGAAGGTTGATGGCCCATTGTAGTAGCAATAAATTATTATTGTACACAATACAACAACAGGTTCAAATTGTTGAATTATTTTATGAAAAGTATTTTTAGAAAATTTCGTGAAAAAAACAGTCGTTCACGAGAAAATATTGATTTGGTTTGTGAAAGTGTTGCTGAAGACCCTGAAAAGTCCCTTAGACGATGTTCACAACAAATTGAACTTAGTGGGTCCACAACATAGCGTATTTTACACAAGGATTTAGGTCTGAAGGCATGTAAGGTTCAAATAACACAAAGACTATTGCCATTAGATCATTTAAAACGTAGTTCATTTCTTAATTTCACCAATGAAGCGCAGCTAAATAATATCTAGAAACGGGGATTTCAATTGGCCACCAAGATCATGTGATTTGACACCATTGGGTTATTTTCTTTGGGGTTATGTGAAAAGCCAGGTCTGGAAGAATACTCCACAATCTATTCCTGATGCAAAGGTTGATATAATTTGGGTCATCGATGAGACGAGCCTCAATTATATCAAAATGTAATTGAAAATTTTAACAAAAAATTGGACGTCTGTAGAACTGCAAAAGGAGGGCATTGGGCAGATATTATTTTTCATACATAAGTGTCATTCATAACTAGAGACCGGACTATATGCACCATAAAAACGTTGTTATATGCATGATAAATGTTTGAAATATGCAGAATCTCAAAATTGATTAATGAATGAATTGTAAAAGAAAAGTAATTCTAATTTCAAAACCAACAGATCAATAACTCTTAATGATTATGTTATTAAAATTTAATTTAATGGTTTTGTAAAACTTTTACAATTGAATATTCTTCCAAATGTTCAATTGTTGAATTTTGTCTTCGATCATTTAGAATATTTTTGTATGTGGAAAAAGTTCGTTTCACATTACGGACGTAACTGGGCAAAATGTGAACTTTGGTGCTATGTTCTACTTAATAGTTTCAGGTACAACATCTGCCGTCCCATTAATACATACAACTCTAGATAAGACACAAATCTTCGAAACCTGGGACCTCTTGCACTGAATACTTTGCAACTTTTCACTTTGCACTTTCTACTTTCCAAATGAATTACGTTGCCCAAAACACATTCATAAAATTGAAAAGTTAAGTGCAAAGTGGAATTAAATGTTGGGGAGAAATGTTGTGCAGTATAATTAATTTTTTAATTTTCACTTTTGAAATTTGTCAGAATGCAAAGTATTTTGGTGCAATAAGCCCCTGGATTTCCTTTCAATTGCCTTTCATAATTATATTCATATATTGTGGAATTTGGTCGAGTTTGAGCGAAATCATCACTTTCATTGCATTTCAGAAAGAAGGGAAGAAAATATGTAAGAAAAATATGCATCACAACTGGACCTTAGCTAAAATATGCGAATACCGCTAAAGATGTCTAAAATATGCAAATGCATATGCAATTACATATAATCCGGTCTCTTGTCATAACTCATACTTCAATTACCAATTAAAAGTTTGGTAAATATTTGAATTTCGGTGACCAGCAGATATCGACCAGATTTTGGTGTCATTGTATTCATTGAGTTTTCCTGAACAACATTAGTGAAACCAACAGGTAGCGGTCTGTCTTAGTTTAGAAAATATGGGCCCCCAAAGTTCCAAAAATGTTACATCTTCACGTCACTTTTTTCACTATAAAAACACAAATTCACTGCTCCAATTTAGTCCATAAATCACCTTTGAACATTCAAATAACTATTCGATTAGTTTCATTTCAGGTATATTCAATAATTAAGAAATATCGAAATTTTAGAGGCATCACATATCCACAAATTCTAAGGAAAGTACGCAGTTTTTAATGGTAAATTTGGAACTGACGCAGATTCATTCGCGCGAATATGATGCGATGCCTTCCTGTAATTCCTGCCATCATTTGATATGTCACTCGCCGAAGGACGGAGCAGTGGTGCCAAACCTACCATGAAGAACGGCAGGCTTTGCTTAGAATTTGTGGTACCTCCAAAATTTCGATGTTTCTGCATTAATTATTGGATATCCTGAAATTGAACTATTCAAATAGCTATTTGAATGTTCGAAGGTGATTTGTAAATTAAATTGGAGCAGTGAATTTGTGGTTTTATGGTGAAAAAGGCGACCTGAGGATAGAACTTTGGGGGCCCATATTTTCTAAACTAAGACAGACCGCCACCTGTTAGTTTTACTAACGTTGTTCAGAAAGACTCAATGAATAAAATTACAACAAAATCTGGTCGATATCTGCTGGTCACCGAAATCCGATATTTACCAAAAGTTTTTGAAAATGATTGCAGATCATGTGTTTTATTATTCTTAATAAAAAACGCGTAATTTGAAACACCCTTTTCGAATAAACTTTTAAAATACTTACGTTTCCTAAAGCAACCTCACACAACAGCAACAGACCATGATTGTTTCCAGGGCTAGTGAAACAGTAATTCGCCGATTTGGACACCATGTCGGCGAAATAAATACCTTTACCGAACATATAACCGGTAGATGGCGCCTCGGGGGGAGCGATACGCAACCCTTGCGACAAAATACCGGCGAAATTGGTAGTCCTACTACCGTGCCACAAAAGCATGCGATTGTGCATCTTTTTGAAAGGTTTGAATCTTTTTTCTTCCCCTTGTCTCTTGACGTCGAACACGTCCATTATTTCCAGCTCGTAGCTTTGATGAGTTTCTGCATGTGTATTTTTCACATACTCCTCGATAATCTTGAACTCGTCTGATCCTTTGGCGATCGGTTTGATTTCTGTGTTCAGTTTGGAGTAGTATTGATCAAGGCTGGAGTCTGATCCCGCTGATTTGAGCAAACTGTAAGCAACTTCGAGTTCCATCAGACTGTCCAGCATCTCTATTTTTGACTGTAAATAAATGAATATTGGTTGTACTTTTATTTACTCCACTCTACAGCGTGCAAAAAAAGTAATGTAAGTCGCTAATAATTCTTATAAGAAGAAATATTGAGGAAAATCCTCGCATCCGTCAATTTTTTATTTAAAAAGTAATTTATCCTAGCTTTTTTGAATTTGATATTTATTACCCCTTACATCAATCTGCTTTATTTTTTCAAATGGGAATATATGGATGGTTATACAGGGTGTCCCGGAGAATGTGGGAAATCTCTCGGATTCAGATAGAACATAAAAAAATAAGATCACAAGTTTTTTTTCCTAGCGGCCCTCCCAACGAAGTTACGACCTCCTTAATGACGCCACTAGAAATTCATTTTAGTGGAATAAATTTCTATTACTTAATCCTTTCATTATTTTTTTTTTCGAAAACGATTCATTTTATCGACACTGAACAAGAGTGCCTTTTCTTTAGCTTAATGTTCAATAATAATAATCTTTATTCCTGACTCTTAATCAACAAATGTTGGTGTCAGAGCCTTTGTAAATTGTTACAAAAATACTTTAAATTCTAATATATATAACACATAATTTTTTATGAGATCCTAGTTATTTTTTGAATATATTTTAAGGTTTTTTACAAATTTGTAATAGTCATTATTTTCCACTATGTTCCCTGGTATTCTATTATATGCTGCAGTACTCCTATATACTGGCGAATCTTGTGCCTTGGTTGTTCTGGCAAATCTATTTCTCAGGGCCTCTTGCTTTCTTATCTGATAACTATGACATTCTTTCACTTGTTTAAGTCCTATTAAAGTTTTCAGTCTTCTGTTTTTCACTTTGTAAATAAGTTTTAACTGTTCAAAGATCTTTAATTGTTCTATATTCATAATTGTCGAGTCCTTATATAGCTGTTCAGTTGGTGTTCGGTAATTCAGCATGTATATCGTTTTAACTGCTTTGTTCTGGGTCCTCTGTAGTCTATTCATTATATAATCTGGTGAATTACCCCAACATGGCAGAAGATATCTAAGTTGCTGTTCTATAAAGCTGTTATAAAGTAATTTTTGTCCTTCGCAATTTAGTAGGTGAGCACTTTTTTTGATTGCTCCCACCATGGGTGAAATTCTAGCTATTACGCCTTCTATATGATTGTTCCATGTCATATCATTTGTTATCTTCAGTCCCAGGTAATTGTATTCACTAACTTCTTTCAAATTTTTGTTATTTAAATATATCTCTAAATCTATCTTTTTTTTGTTCTTCTGTTTTATGATCATATAAACAGTTTTTTCTACATTCACACTTAATTTATTATTGCACAGCCATTCAAAATATAAATCTAGATTACAGTTTATTATCGTTTCCAACTCTTCAACATCACTGCCTGATATGACTAATGTTCAAGGTATACAAATTGTTTTTTTTTAGCACTTTATCATACAGGGTGTAAAAAATGTAAGCATTAAAATGTACAACCCAGTCCGCCCCTGGTACACTGAACAAGCTAATTCAAATTTGAGTGCGATGATCTTAGAGGTCCTTAATACTATTAATCATATCAAATTTTCGTCAAATTATATGGAGTAGTTTGGAACTTATTCCACTAAAATGGATTTCCAGTGGCGTCATTCAGGAGGTCGTATCTTCGTAGGGAGGGTCGCTAGGAAAAAAAATTATAGAACTTGTCATCTTCATTTTTTATGTTCTATCTGAATCCGAGAGATTTCCCACATTTTTCGGGACACCCTGTATAGTTATGAAAGGGGTTACAGTTCACTGCGACCCCAAGGTCTATTGTGCCCCCTTACAGAGCTGTTCTCACCACACACTTTACAGCTCGCCTTCCAGTTCCAGAGTTCTGATGAAGTCCAATATCTGAGAAGGCTTCAACGAGGCTAATTCCTCAGTCCTACGAGTTTTTCGTCCAAGGCATTCTTTCTTAGAGTCGAAATGGCAAAGCATTCCGTGATTGGGTGAATGAGGGTTTCTTCCTCCTTCCCACAGAACCTACACTAAGTACTGTCCGATAATCCCATCCTCAACAGGTGCTTCCTGAGGCAGCAATGTCCCGCCAGTGAGGAGGTGTAATTGTTTCTTACCAAGATCCAGATACCTTGTGGATCTTGCTGTTTCAAGTTCCAAAGGATTTTAGTGGAATGATCCATCCCTGGGAGATTCAGCCAGAGTTTTTCTTTAAATTTCTTCTTATAACTAGATTGACCTAAACCACAGAAGGGTTCTGGGCCAATGAGCGAAATTCTTACGCCCTTCTTTGGCAAGTGTATTGGCCTCTTTGTTTCCCTCGATTCCCGAATGGCCGGGAACCCAGATGAAAAAGACCTGATTTTTCTTGACTACCTCATTGAGTTTGTTCCGGCACTCCCAAATCATTTTTGAGTCCATTACATAGGAGCTCAGTGCTCTAATAGCAGCTTGACAATCTGAGTGAATGGATATATCGCACTTCTGATAGTTTCTTTCTAGATTTATATCAAGACATCTTTCAATAGCTTAGATTACCGCTTGAAGTTGAAGTTTTTTTTTTCTCCTGTAGAGGTTTTGAAACCATCTGTATACCATTTTACGGTATTTTCTTTGAGGTTATAGTCGGTGTATTCCCGTTCCCGAATATATGGATTGTGATACATCAAATTATTAACAAGGGAAATCTGAGAATCCATGGATTTGTAATGTAGAAAGCAGAACTCCTTATGCTTTTTTGAATTTGCTATCTTATATGGATTATCATTATCATACATCAAATGAAAAATAATTTGATTACCAACTCTGCCGTGTTAATTCAAAAAGGCGTAACTGCCATTTTCTTTGAAATTCGTATCTATCACGATTATTATTCTTCTGAATCTGTGTGTGTATGCCAATTTTCAATTTGAAATGAAATACTTATTTGGATATATCAAACAAATAAGTATCATGACACTTTGAAAACCCAAAATGGCTTATATCGTAAAAAAGAACGCATTTTCTCGAAATCAAGTCACTCAGATACGCCCTTTTGAATTAACACGGCAGAACTCATCTTATTTGATGTCACATAAAATAAGATTTAAAAAAACGATAAATTGCTTTTGAAATTAAAAATGATAATACTTCTTACAAGAATTAGTATATGGAATTATTGACAAGTTACTCTGTATCAATAATCGAGTTTATTTATGAATCAAAGTCAGCACACGTATGCGCCTAATATCAGTTCTGAACTGGTTCCAAATTGTTTCATACCTGTGTTGGAACAGACCTAATATTCACTAACCTTGATCATTTCTGGCGTCTTAAGAATAGGAGGATTATCTATCCCGAAGCTATGAGGAATGAATGTGTAGAATCTGTTCGTAGCATCAATGAATCTGAATTCTTGCACATTTTTACTGTCCAAGTGGTTCTGTAATTCAGTCAATACTGCATATGCATCTAGTATTTGCTTTTTGCTGAGTTTGCCCAAGGGCATCTTTTCAGTGTCTAATTCTAGTTCCAGCATAGTTTGTTTCATTTGTTTTATGTCGAAAATCATTTTCATCAAATCTGCCACTGGTTTGTCTAAAGTACTGGGGGCATCGGTTATATCGATATTTTTCATGTCTTCTTCTCCGTAATCAACGTCTATAGGATACATTCTACCAGGAACCTGAATAACCAGAGAAAAAAAATTGGTAAATACACTGCGCAAAAAAATTAATGCACATTATGGAAATCTCAAATTTATTCTACAACTGAAGGTGTTCTCAATGATATTTATTTTTATCAGAATAATGCATGCATATGTTATCCACTTTCAACGTTTTTCTTCAATACAGATGTTTTTTCCCAGCAGGAATAAAAAATGATGAGATTATCAGATTTTGAATGTATTGGCTTCATTCTGGAATCAGTTGTTCTCGATCAATTCTAATGATCAATAGTTTTTCTTTCGTTTGATTTTCTATACTCGATCGCTATGCAACGGGAAACACGCAATTTGACCCAAGAGGAATGAGCCCAAGCGGTAGTTTTGCGAGAAGGGTGGGCATACACAAGAATTGCAGAAAGGTTTGGAGGTTCCAATTCAAGTGTGTCCAGAATGTTGCAGCGATTCAGGGAGACAGGTATGAATGTCCGAAGACCAGGACAGGGTAGACCACGGGTAACAACTGCCATTCAAGAACGTTACTTGAGAGTTTCTTCGTGAAACAACGGTTTGCAATCGCTTGCCTCCTTCAAAATCAGCTTGAGCAAATTCATGGGGTGCAAATTAGCACTCAGACAATAAGAAATCGCCTCAGAGAATATGATTTAAGGCCTCGTGTCGCGGCAAGAGGCCCAGCTCTTACCCCAGCCCATAGAAGGGCGCGTTTGGATTTTGCGAAAGAGCATATCCATTGGGAAGAGGCTGATTGGGAAAGAGTTCTCTTCACAGATGAGTTTAGATTCTGCCTCTACCATTGTGATCGACGTTCCGTTGTATACAGACGTCCACATGAAAGATATGCTCAGTACAATTTCCTGAATACTACTGGTTTCGGGGGAGGATTGATTATGGTATGGGGTGGAATATTTTTGACTGCTTGCACAGACCTAGTGGTCGTAGATAATGGAGGGATGAATGCTGATAGGTATATAAGGAACCTTCTTGAAGAGTATGTAGTGCCATTTGCCCCATACATTGGTGAAAATTTCATTTTTATGGACGATAATGCTAGACCCCATCGTGCGCGCATCGTTCAGGAGTACCTTGAAGAGGTTGAAGTCTCTCGAATGAAATGGGCAGCAAGAAGTCCAGATCTCAATCCGATTGAGCAGGTTTGGGACAACCTCAATAGAAGGCTGAGAAGCTCAGAAAATCATCCAGCTACTCTAATGACTCAGGAATTCAACTCAGAGAAATCTGGGAAGGATTCTTCTCTCTGTGCGGTGCCTTACCGGCCGAACTGAGGCCTAGTGGCCCATTGTTCACCCGCATCATTCTACAGAGACTCAGCTCCTCAGACACGAAGACAGAAATGTCGCGAGCCTGCCAGGAGTGGTCCCTCTCACCATAGGAATAGAAGGTGTTGGATTTCCTAGGTGTGTTGACCTTAACTCAGTAAGGTTTTCACAGTTGAACAAAATATGCTCAACCGTTTCATCAGTACTCCTGCACCACCGGCATAGGGAGCAGCTCGTCAATCCCATTCTCTTCAAATGCTTGTTAAACAGGTGACCAGTCAATGCACCAGTCACCAGACTGAGTTGTTTCCTCTCCAGCAGCAGAAGCCTATTGACCTCAGATCGCGAGGACGGTTTCTCAATGAGAATCCTCGACCACCTCAGGCCCACCCCTGCGCTCCATTCCGAGGAAAATTCCCTGTTCAGCCAGTTCCTGAAGAAACTTCTGACAGATGTGCGACAGATTGGCAGCGAAGGCTCCGGACCAACAAATGCTAATCCGGCTCCCCGCCTAGCCAGTTCATCTGCCTTGACGTTACCAGGTATATCCGCATGAGCCGGACACCAGATCACTTTTAAAAAGTTATCAGAGCCCAGCCCACGCAGAGCTTTCCTGCATTCTTCTACCAGAAGAGAATCAACTCTAACATCAGATAGAGATTTCAGAGTTCCCTGGCTGTCGCAACATATATAAATGTGCTGGCCAGAGTATCCCCTGCGAATGTTTTCCAGTGCGCATGCAAGAACCGCAAATAGCTCAGCCTGCACAATGGAACAGTCCTTCCCCAGAGGGATAGCCTGATTAAAGTGAGGACCCACGATTCCGGCCCCAGACCCTGTTGCTGTGACAGAGCCATCAGTGAACCAGGTGGGACCTTCTGGACTAAGAAGCCTGCTTGATGAAGACCATAGGTCTCTGTCGGGAACAATTACCCTGTAGGGTTCGTCGAAGCAGAACCTAGTGCCCGCGCGGTCACCTCTCTGGAGAAGGGGAGCGTGAGCATCCTTGACCATTTTGAGGGCCCTCGCGTGCCCAGTGAAGAGTCCTCCATCGCGCCATTGTCCCCGTTCCCAGATTCCTAGAGCTGTCTTCATAGCCACCTCCTTCACAACTAAGTGCAAAGGAGGGAGACCCAGCAGACATTCCATCGCTGCTGTAGGGGTAGACCTCAGAGCGCCTGTAATACTTAAACAAGCTTTCCTCTGGCATTTAGTCATAATGTTCTGGTTGACGGCCCTCTCCATAGAAGGCCCCACACCACAGAGGCATAGGTCAGGATAGGCCTCACCACGGCAGTATACAACCAGTGCATAATGTGCGGTTTGAAGCCCCATCCATTACCCAGCACCCTCCGAGTGGACCAGAATATTACATTGGCTTTATTCGTTTGAGTCTCAACGTGTTTGTTCCACAAAAGTTTGCGGTCCAATATCACCCCGATAACGAACTTGTTCGGATAGAGTGAGCCCAACTCCAAACAGACTGGGAAGTCGTAAGTTGCTAGGCACCCTCTTTCTAGTAAAGAGAACCATCTCTGTCTTACTAGGATTTACCAAGAGCTCGTTTTTCAAGCACCATCGTTCGACCCGTCGCAGAGCATTCTGCTTCAGATCCCCAATGACACTGATCACCTACCCCTGATTAATATAACAAGGTCGTCCGCATAGGCCACCACAACGAACCCAGCCTTCCTTAACTCCACCAGGAGCTCATCCAGGACGAGATTCCACAGTATCGGAGACAGAACACCGCCCTGCGGACATCCCCTTCCTGGCGAGCCCCCTATGGTCGAGCCGCCCAGCCGAGCCACGATGCTACGTGAACCAAGCAGAGACCCCGTCCACCGACAAAGAGTAGGCGGAACACCATGTCTGGCCAACGCAGATTGCATCACACCAAACGCAGTGTTATTGAAGGCACCTTCTATATCAAGAAATACAGCTAGGGTGTACTCCTTGTTATGTATTCCGTCCTCAATACAGTTAACCACTGAGTGAAGAGCAGAATCTACTGATTTGCCCAGCTGATACGCATGCTGGGAGGGGTGCAGTGGTATAGCCACTAAAGCATCGTCCCTGATGTATCTTTCCACCAACCTCTCCAGTGTCTTGACTAAGAACGAGGGAGGCTAATTGGTCGAAAGTCATTCGCTTTTGTATGCGATGGTTTTCCAGGCTTGGGTATGAAAATTACCTTCACCTTTCTCCAGGACAATGGAATGTGACCTAGAGCCAGACTTGCACGGAGAACGTGAAGCAGTGGGGAGGTCAGCACTTCCAGCCCTTGGATAGCAGAGCCGGAACAATGCCATCCTCACCAGCTGCTTTATAAGACTCGAAACCGTTGATCGCCCAACGAAGTCGAGAATGTGTGACTACACGTGCAGCCAGCTTCCAGTCCTCGTATGAGGCCCGTCGATGGCATACACCCTGTGTGTCTACGTTCTCAGAGAAGCCAGGAAAATGCGTCTCTAAGAGATGTCTTAAGCTTTCTTCCTCTGAGCCCGTCTTTTGCCCACTAGGAAGATTTAAGTAGTCAATCCTCGGAGGGCCCCCGGCAGAGAGGACCCGCCTGAGCCTGTTAGCTTCAGGCGCACCCTCAGCTTCAGGCGCACCCTCAGCTTCAGGCGCATTAGGCGGATTAGTTTTAGATTAGATTAGTTTTAGATTAGATTTTAAGATCACTCATTTTGAGTATGAACCGTCGTTGCCGAGCTGTAATTAACGCAAGGGGTGGAAATACCAAGTATTAAATCACTTATCAGCATTCCAGTATTTTGAAAATTGTTTATTTCTCTTCTTTCACATAAGATTCGGTGAAATCCTGAATTTTTCTTCCATTTAATGTGTCTTGTTTTGTTCAAAACCTTCCCGAGAGAACATAAAAATAAGTTATGAAGTCAATGTAGAGTTAACTTTCATTAAAATTGAGATTTTCAGAATGTGCGTTAATTTTTTTGCGCAGTGTATGTAAAAGAATGTTGGGGTCAAGCTGATATTGACCAGATTTTGGTGTCATTGTATTCATTTGGGTCTCCTGAGCAACATTAGTGAAACCAACAGGTGGCAGTCTGTCTTAGTTTAGAAAATATGGGCCCCCAAATTTCCAAATGGTCCATTTTATCGTCACTTTTTTCACTATAAACGCACGGAATTAATGGTCCAATTTAGTTTATAAATTATTATTATTCAATAATTAATGTAAAATATGGAAATTCTAGAGGTACCACATAATCACAAATTGTAAGGAAAGCATGTCTTTCTTCATGATACGATGACTTACCGCAGTTCCTGCCTTAATTTGGTATGTCAGTCGCCAAAGGACGGAACAGTAGAGCCAAATTTACCATTAAGAACCGCGCGCTTTCCCCCGAATTGGTGATTAAGTGGTTTCTTTGAGAATTTGAATATTTTTGCATTAATTATTGAATATACTTGAAATCAAACTAATCAAATCGATATGTGAATGTTCAATGTTGATTTATAGACTGAATTGGAGCAGTAATTCTGTGTTTTATTAGTGGAAAAAATGACTTGAAGAATGAATGAAAGAAAGACTGCCACCAGTTGGTTTCACTAATGTAGTTCAGAAAGCCTAAATGAATACAATGAGACCAAAATCTAATCGATATCTCCCAGACCCGAAAATTGAAATATTTACCAAATTGCAACATTTCTGAAATATATTTAAACACCAGTTACTTTACCTTTACAAATGATGTCTGTCCTCCCACATATTTCCGGATTTTTCTTCATATAGTCTCTCAAATTCACCTTTGGCTAAATGCAAACTAGGAAATTGTTCCAATTTTGTAGAACCTATTGTAGTTCCAGTGCGTCCCCATGATCTAAAAAAATTTCAAATTTGTATTTCTTTGTCAATAGATCCAGAAATTAAATACAATGGGATGAACTAGTGCCTCGAAAGAAAGTATATTAAGTATGCAGTTGGTTTGAAGAAAAGGACATAGAAAAAACTGGATTAATTATTATCAATATACACGAATTATGGATATACAGTGGAACTTCCCTAACTCGAACTTCCCTATCTCGAAAAATTCCCCAAGTCGAATTTTCTTTAGAAACAAAAACGATTATACAATATCACCTATGTATTTTTTCTGTATAACTCGAATTTCAAAACTCCATAACTCGAGTATTTCTAAAACTCGAACTGAAATTCAGCAGTAACCGTGGCGGCAACCAAGCATAACTAACTCGAATTTTTTGGCCACACACACTGCAACTTCGGGGAATTACCTAGCGGAGAGCCTCCGATATGTCCAAACTTGTTTGTTTTCAGATTTTTCTTTATGGTCACATTGCACACGCGTTCTAAAAAATATTATGAAATTTTGAAAGGTTTTCCGTATTTCGAATTTTCCGTAACTCGAAGTGAAAGTACTGGCCCTTGGCGATTCGAGTTAGGGAAGTTCCACTGTATATGTTTTGACCAAGTCACCGCTAGATGTCTCAATTAAAAAATATAAATAATATAAAATAACTCTCGTAATTTTCAAGATATTCGCGTCAGTTTTCATGATTCTACGTTTTAACGTACCTAGCAGTGATATTGAATATCATTTACTTCAGAAAAATGCCGAAATACTGTATTATTTGGAAGACAATTGAGAAACGTGATTGTTTACGAAAAACAAACGTTTGCTTTGTATATCTTGTCCTCAAATTCATTCCATTGATATTGTGTTTGGGGCCTATCTATGTTCTTTTATTGATCTGAGATGTAATAATAACAATATTCAAACTTATTAGGTGTACAAATAAGTTTCCGCGGTTTTTTTTATAAAAAAATTAGGAATTTATTGTAAAGGAAAAGTAACATTATTTTATTCAAAGTATTTTCCATCATTTGCCACTACTTTTCCCCATCTTTCTGGCAACATTCGGATACCCGTCGAAAAAACTCTTCATCTTTTGACGCTATCCACAAATCTACCCAATTTTTGGTGTCTTCATATGATGTGAAGCGCTGCTCAGACAGACCATGTGCTATCGACCGGAACAGGTGATAATCAGAAGGGGCTAAGTCTGGTGAATACGGCGGGTGGGGTAAAACTTCCCAGTTGAGTGTTTCCAAGTATGTTTTAACCGGCGCCGCAACATATGGACGAGCATTATCGTGTAAAGAATAATTTTGTCGTGTCTGGAGTGTAATGGGCGCGTTTTTCCTTAAGTGCCCGACTCAATCTCATCAATTGTGTTCGGTAGAGAGCTCCAGTAATGGTTTCGCTTGGTTTCAGCAATTCATAATACACGACACCAAGCTGATCCCACCAAATACACAGCATGAGTTTTTTTCCATGAATATTCGGCTTAACTGTCGATGTTGATGGTTCGCCGGGCTTAACCCATGACTTTCTCTTCTTTGGATTATCGTAGTGAATCCATTTTTCGTCACCAGTGACTATACGATGCAAAAAACTCTTTTTTTTATTCCTGGCAAGCAGCATTTCACTCATGCATAATCGGCGTTCAACGTCTCTCGGCTTTAGTTCATATGGAACCCATTTCCTTGTTTTTGAATCATTCCTAACGATTTTAAACGATGTGAAATTGCTTGTTGAGTCACTTGTAGAGTAAGTGCAAGTTCTTTTTGTGTTTGGGACGAATCTTCCTCCAATAGTGCTTCTAATTCCATGTCTTCGTACACTTTCGGCCTTCCACTGCGTTCTTTGTCTTTACGTCAAACTCACCGTTCTTAACTTTTGAAACCATTCCTGACAACTTCTCTCACTTAAAGCAGCTTCACCATATGCTTCTAGAAGCATTCGATGCGCCTCAGCTGCAGATTTTTTCACATTAAAGAAGTAAATCAAAAGTTCCCGCAAATGATGCTTATTCGGAATAAAACTTGACATTTTTGCACGAAAAAATTACGTGATGCTGATACGGAATCACTAGTACTTTAAGGTTATGGTGTTGCCAGATGACTAAACTTGGGATATCACGTTTTACATCTGACAATTTCTCCATAACCTTCTGGTGGGGCATCTTTTGACAACCGCGGAAACTTAATTTGTACACCTAATAACTCACCTGAATACCCAATAAGAATCGCCTTTGTCAGATTTCAACAATTGAAGTTTGTAGAAACTATTCCTCTGCTTTTG
Organism: Propylea japonica; assembly: GCA_013421045.1. NCBI lineage: Eukaryota > Metazoa > Arthropoda > Insecta > Coleoptera > Coccinellidae > Propylea > Propylea japonica. The sequence continues at coordinate 2,502,916 of CM024239.1, forward strand.
AATGTCAACTATACCCAACACTACGGTGTATTTGTCGCCGTCTTCTTGATAGACGTGAGCCTTTTTTTCTAAACCAGAGTCGGGATCAACAGCTACTCCCCCTTTTACAGTTAATTTTATTTTGCTTGGCCCAGATTTTGAATACATGCTTTTATTCGATTTCGATTTACTACTCTTAGATGGCTCTGGTGGTAAGCGAGTAGTAGGCTACATAACCACAAATGTGAATTAATCAGTAAGAATCTCAGGGTAGAAAGTAACCCTAGAGATGCCTTCACGCATTTGTTGATGCAGCCAAGTAGAATCTGTTTATAAACGCGAACAACATTCGGCGTTGCGAACTTGTGCCGTATCTTTATTCCGTTTTGGGATAATTGGTCTACGGCTCTCCTACTATGATACTAACAGCTAGAGTCTGCTCTAGACAGTGCTGTCAGTTTGGCAACATCGTTCTGTTACTGTTTAGTTTTTCAATGCGACGTGTCGTTCTTAAACTGAATTACTGATTTGGTGGCAGTTTATTATTGCTTAAGGGTATTCCGGAAATTATAGCCATGGCGAAATCACGAAAATGTTGTATTGTATTCAGGAATTGTAGAAATGAAAAACTAACCTATTGTTTACTTCACCCTGGTTCGGCAGTAAAGAGCTTTTGATCTCAGTCTAAAGCTTTGTTAATTACAATGCAGTACTATTCATGCGTAGGGGCATCTCTAGGTTTACTTTTTACTCTGAGGTAGTAAAAATGTGACAAAAATTTCCATATATGAGGTTTATTTCTGCAAGTTACCTACATTTTCAATGCAATATGAAATGAAAGTGAAACTAGTTCTGATAAATCTGATTTTGCACCTGTGAGTTTTCATCCAGAACCATAGTCTTGTCCTCACCACTTTTTGAAACTCGAATGCGCTTTTTTAATACTTTTTAATCAAATTTAAGGTAGTCATGATATTGATATGAACTATTTTTACTATTATAAAACTTATTTTGATGAGATCTATTCCCTATCAAAATGGAATTTACGCAAATATAACAACTTTTTTACTTCTTATGTAATATGAAGGAAAAAGAGTGAGTTTTTCACAATAAGTTGCGAAAACAAAATCAACATAGTCAGTTTTCAAATAAAAGTCAAATCAATTATATCTTTTCATCAACATCAAAATAAAAAGAGTGTTTAATATAAACGAAATTGAACATTAATGACTCATTTTAATGTTCGATTTGTGTTATTTCAAGGTGCAATTGTTATGGGCAACCGAACACAAAGTATTCAGGAGCAATACCAGTAATAATGTCACAACTCTATAGGAATCATAGACTTATAAAATAATCCTTTTATATGTCTATGATAGGAATGTAGAAATATAGAAATTCCATTATGTCAAATGTATGTCTTGTGCAAAACAGGAAATAGGAATGTATAGAAACTGAAAGAATTCAAGGATTTATACTCAATTCATAATGCGATCGACGGAAAAATCTTGTAATCAACTCGTTCATCAATCTAGCGTTTAAAAAACTAGTTGACTATAGTCCGTTCAAATATAAGGAGCTTTGTAAACAAACAGAATCGTCTGGTTTGCGCACAATAAAGCTCGTATTGGTCAAACTGTCATAAAAACGCTCCCTTCGACCGCCCTAAGAGACTGCCAGGATCGTACTGAATAAAGAAAATCTTGTGCGTGTATATATTTCACTTAGATGTGTTGTAAGAATTGCATTGGTACAATAATATTCAGTTAAAACTGAACGATTGTAAGAAATCTCCTCGATTCGACTCTGGATGGAAAGTACCTATCCGAAGGCCCTCCTACCGCTGCGCCTTATTGCACCTTCTTACATTTGAACAGACTGAAATAACTATTGTTATCTCAGAGAGAGAATTAAGCATTGAGATGCCCCTACGCGTAAATAGTGCATGGTAATTAACCAAGCTCTAGTGTGAAATGGAAAGATTTCACTGTCGCACTGGGGTGAACTAAACAATAGTTGTTACAATTCCTGAATATAATAAAACATTTTCGTTATTTTGCCATAAATATAACTCTAACTGATAGTACCATAGTAGGGAAGCCGTAGTCCAATTATTCCAATATGCTGAATGTTATTGGCATGCACAAACAGATTCTACTTGGCTGTGTCAACAAATGCGTGAAGGCATCTCTAGGTTTACTTTTAACTCTGAGATTGATATAATCAAATTTTTCTACTCACATCTGAGCCCCAATCGCAGATTTTCTTCTCAATTATTAGATCAGGTATTTTGCCAGTTTTACCAACTGCATCATCCACAAACGATTCTGGTACTACCTGTATATCCCTTGATCGAACGTCTTGCATTCTAGCACCCATTTTTTCAACATCTTCCTCAGATGCTATCACAGCCATAATGTTTTCATGGATACTAGTCACGACTTTACCACCAAGTTTTGTGATTTGCTTCTTCAGTTCATCTTTACCCCTTTGGGGTTTTCCCAAAATCACAAATTCCATATTATATAAAGGTGGGGCAACACGTTCTACTTTGGGTCTGAAAAAATATTCAGTTATCATGAGAAAACCTTCATTATACTCAAAGAAAATGCATAGTGGTAATATCCTAATATCAAACAGAGCATCCATAGATAGCTATTTCGCCCTATTTCGGGCTCTTCAGTATGGATGAGCTCCGTCTGAAGAAATGTCGGCTAGGTCTGAGAATGACAGAACTAAAACGCCATCTCTAGGGATCCTTACGAACACCTACCTCCGATGAATGAACTCTGAACGAAGTGCGAGATGTTTATCAATTAGTATTATTCTCCGCATTCATTGTTTATATTATATTCTATTTTTTATAGCCTCAATATCCTACTTCTATCAGTTTTTTTTTGAGCGCTCGTTCTACTTGAAACGAGTGCTATATCGTTTTGTCCAAATACAGACCTTTGGACAAAACGATACAGCACTTCGAATTTTTAGCCGAAAATGGTCTCAAACGATCAAATCAGATTCTGTCCGTGGGGCCATCTGGCCGTTAGCACGTTAACTTTCCAATGGATTGTCCTAGAAACTTGAGATATTCAAGGCGAGTTCGGTTCTCAAATGCCGCGGTTAAGTTCGTTAACCAGCCAAATCGTACAGGGTGCTCGATAAAATATGGCCATTCAAAATTTTCGTTCCTCAATATCTCAGACAAAACGAAACCAATCGAATTGAAATTTTGCGGCCACATGCAAGATGCTCATAATAAGCCTCACGAAATTTTGTGGCCATAGTTTTAACAGAACTATAGAAAATTCAATTGGAATATTGAAAAGAAGGATCCTTATATTTCCATAACAAGATATCCGATTCGAGTGAAATTTATTTTGTGAATGAAATTGATATATAGGGGCGTTCGGCATCGACATCAGACGCGTCGGATCGATCTGAACGTTCGTTTATTACATCCGGATTGAGGGGCGGAGACATCTGGAGCGTTCGTCATAAAAATCTGAGCGATCGGACGTCGATCTTTTCGCTCGGTCTTTTTCGACGGAGCAAAGCGATTTTATCCATAGAGTTTATGTTTTTTATATATTTTTTGTTTTATGTTGAGTTTCCTGATCTGACAACCGATAAATTGAAAATTTCTAACTCTTTTATTCTTCTGTTTTCATTTATTCATTAAAAACTCAATTATTTCATTAAAATTTTTCGATATAGCTATCGTAGTTATGAATTGACAGGGGGAGATATTGCTTTCTCGTTTCTTTTTCGTGTAATTAATCAATTAATTGATCAGGATATTTCGGTACAACTATCGCCGTATTGAACGACCAGAACAGAGCATTATGTTCTGTGGCAGATGCTCTGTACCGTTCGTTTATTCCCAGATATTTCAGATTCTTGTACGATCTGTGGTCACGTGACTAAAAAATCCGTCCGCTCGCGGAGGTCGATGCCGAACGCCCCTAATGAATAGTAATAGTAATAGTAATAGGATCGCATCATCTGAACCATAGAATTTAAATTTTTTCTATTATTCATTTTTTACATATTTTTGAATAATTTACAGAATATAATTCCGATAGTGCTGGGATTTTGCATTTATATACTAAGCATGAATCTCAAGTTCTGTTTCTTCAGAAACCTAAGTGGGACCATACAACAACAAAATCCTCTCCGTAATATAAGTAAAATGAATACAGGGTCTCTATAAATGATTTTAACAGCGCAGTTGGCTTTGGATTACTTTGCCGCTACAGAATACCAGTCTCTAACCAATCAGAGCATAGCAGGATCACAGAATTCTATGGTTTGCATAGGAAGCGGCAAAATGAGAATAACCAAAGCCACTGCTCTGTTACAATCATTAGGGGCGTTCGGCATCGACATCGGACGTGTCGGATCGATCTGAACCGTTCGTTTATTACATCCGATTGAGGGGAGGAGACATCTGGAGCGTTCGTCATAAAAATCTGAGCAATCGGACGTCGATCTTTTCGCTCGGTCTATTTCGACGAAGCAAAGCGATTTCATCCATAGAGTTTAATGTTTTTTATATATTTTTTTGTTTTATGTTGAGCTTCCTGATCTGACAACCGATAGATTGAAAAATTCTAACACTTTTATTCTTCTGTTTTCATCTATTCATTAAAAACTTAATTAATTCATTGAAATTTTTCGATATAGCTATCGTAGTTATGAATGGGCAGGAGGGGATATTCCTTTCTCGTTTCTTTTTCGTGTAATTAATTAATTAGGATCTTTCGGTACAACTATCGCCGTATTGATCGACCAGAAGGGGATATTGCAATCCTCGTTTCCTTTGCATTCAGTGCCTTTGCACCTAATTATTTAATTGAGATTTTACTGAAGAGCTACGAAAAGGGTGAAAGTATCGTTAAAAGATGAGCATATTTCCCAAAATATAAATCTTTGAAATCTCATAATCTATAAAAGTTGAACAGAGCAGTATGTTCTGTGGCAGATGCTCTGTACCATTCGTTTATCCCCAGATATTACATATGAATCTGTACGATCTGTGGTCACGTGACTAAAAAATCTGTCTGCTCGCGGAGGTTAATGCCGAACGGGCTTATTTATAGAGACCCTGTATTATACCTGTAAGGAATGAAGTAAAAATAATTCAAAGTAATTGCTCAAGTCAACTCACTTTTCATCAGTTTCGTCTTCCTCTTTTTTCACAGCTACTGTAGGATTGGCATCTTTGATAACTCGAGTTCTTGGAACATATTTATATTTTTTTAAGAATGAATACTCCTTGAGTTGTTTGGGTACACTGAAAGGTCTACGTTCTGGAGTTTTTGTAATGTTGTTGCATTTACTCCATTCAGTTAGATCTCCATTACATATGTAACCCATTTTGTTATAAACATACTGACCACCCTTGCATACTTTACAAGGTTCCAGTGCGCCAAATGTCATAATGTCAGCTAAACGATCAAGAAGCTGAAATTGAAATGACTACATCACTCATTCCGTTTAAACTGAGAAAGTTTCCACAGCTAGGTTTGTTCACATCAATAAAATATGTAATTCAGAACTTTTTCTTCATTTGACTTGATTCTGTTCATCCGCACTTCTATTGACTAATGAAAATGATAATTCTCGAATACATTTACAATACCATTAGTTTCCATTGTTCAAACAATGATATTTTCATTCAACTAAAGTATAGTAAGTTCTCGTAATTTTGAGCTGTCGTTTGGCCATGAAAATTTGGCATATTTCACTGTATATTTTAAAAATTTTAGGTTATGGTAATTATTTTCTTGTCAGATTCATACGCAATGTTCTCAATATTGCATAGAGTTCTCTGATAACTCGGAAGCTCGTTGGACCACTACCTACTAGAACACAAGTAAGGTAGTAGTCACAAGAAGCCGGGTACATTCGACAACGTTGACTTTATTTTTCGTTATGACAGTAAATACTGCCAACCTAAGATAAATAAACAAAAGCTTACTTTGCGCTCAATAATATGCGAACGGATTGTAGTAAATCTGTAATATAAAACTTCAATCTTCAGTTATTAGGTATTTTTAACAGTCTGAATTGCGAATCCGCGATTTATGCAACTTTTTCGTGATATTGACAACATTGCGTATCAATCTAACAAGAAAATAAACAACATAACCCATAATTTCAATATACACAGTGGAATATGCCAAATTTTCATGGCCTACTTTGTGCTCAATAATATCCGAACGGAGTTACTAAGCAAATGTTTGTTTTTGTCTTGAAATTTGACAGTTCAATAAGAACTGAAGGCAGAGTCGTGCTTTTTTTAGCCATCTTTTTCATATGCCTTGCAAATAATACAAGATTCCCGTATTTTTCTAAAGTAAATGAACTTCAATTTCACTGCAAGAGGCACACTGAAATGTAAAATCACAAAAACTGGCTCAATATCTTGAAAATCAAAGGAATATTATGTTAACGATTGGAAACAGCAGGGGGAACACAAACATAGAGATATTTTCCTCATTTTTGCCTTACATCTGACAGGGCCAATCTATGTTTTTTATTGACCTGAGTAATTTTCTAACAAGTATTTTCTTGGACAACATACCGCATCAATTCCTGAAGGAACGTCCTGATCATTATGCTCCAATAATTCTATCAATTCACTCTTGGTCATTTTCTTAAGCTGGTCTCTATATTTGTATAAGATAGTTATTTGTTCTTTATATTGTTTTTCTTCTTCTGTAGGTTCTTCTAGCTTTGGTTTTTTTACCTCCACTGGAATGTCTTCCTGCTTGATGGCTCTGAAATTTCATAAAGTATTGATAATTAATATTGAAATTTCAATACATCAATTTAAGTTTTTTTCAAGCGCTCGTTGTTTTTGAACGACTGCTATATCGTTTCAGGGTGAGTTCGGTTCCCAAATGCCGCGGTTAAGTTCGTTAACCAGCCAAATCTCACTGGCCATTCAAAATTTTTGTTCCTCAATATCTCAGACAAAATAAAACCAATGGAAATGAAATTTTGCGGTCACATGCAGATGATCATAATAAGCCTCATGCCAAATTTTATGGCCATAGTTTAAAAACCATAAAAAATTCAATTGGAATTTTGAAAAGGAGAATCCATCAATAGAGCTAGCCACTTCAAAACATTGATATAAAGAGATGAAGGCATTAGGACTGAAACAGCCAGCAGAATGTACAAGATGATTTGCAGACCTGTCCTTGAATATGGACAGCAAATCCTTGATCAGTGTAACAATAGCACCATGAAAATTATTGAACTAATAGAACGCACTAGTCTACGAAAGATCAATAAAATGAAACATAACATCCAAAAAATCCACTTCATAATCTGTCTAACCAATATCATTATGAGAAAACTAAAATAGAACCATAAGTAATAAAAAATTTATCTGACCGCAACCCAACATCATTACAATACACAACATATTCCATCCTGAAAGAACTAAGAGGAAATTACCAGAAAACCAATTGCTTAGTCTTATTTATATTCTTTAATTTCAATATATGTATCACAGACTAGAGTTGTAACGAATATTCGCATTCACATTCACGGATATTCGCATATTTTTGAATATTCGCATTTGCATTCGCATCCGCAAAATTTCTGCGTATGTTTTGCGAATATGAATATCAGAAAAAAACTTATAACACAAAAATTGAGTGCAATTGAAACTAAAAAAAACAAATCTATGAACTTTTATCAGTCTTTCTTTATATAACTTTAAAATGTTTAAATAATCATCATCTTGAATAAAACTCTAAAATATGATAAATAATCAAAACTATATTCTTCGGCATTAAATTATAAATATAATCTAAACAAACAAGAAATGTATAAACTCTTAAACATAATACATTCTTCTTTCTAAAAAATAAAAATTATTTATCTTATTGAACACTTCTACATTCGCATTCGCATTTGCATTCGCGAATGTCAGCAGCAGACATTTGCATTCGCATTCGCGAATGTATAAAATATGACATTCGTTACATCACTATCACAGACTATTATTTCAACACCACTTTTAGCTGTAAAATATGAATTGTTCATGGGCAGGAAGACCTCGGTCGTTGGCCCTTTGAAGGTTTTAATAAAGTTATTTTCTCTCTCACTCTCTTAGGCTAGGCGCAAAATGACTCGCAGTTTCGTGAGGTGACGCAGCGTGAGTCGCGGCGAAATTTTGAGAAGAACGCAAGAACCGCGCAAATACGATCGCAGTACTTGCTTGTTGATGCCATAAGGCAGTTGGTTACAGGCTCAAAATAGAAATAGCTACTGCTCTTTTGTTTTACTTCAATTCTGATCTGATACGCAAGATGAGTTCGCGTCTGAAATGTTATTTTTTATCTCCCAACTGACTAAAAGAAAGGCATCGGGAAGTTTATACTTATAAAGAAGAAAAAGTCACGGAGAATTTGCTTTAACCAAAGAATTTAACGTTGGACAATTTAAAAATTATTTTCGGCTAAACCGTGACCAGTTCAGTTTTGGTTTGTCCTCATATAGTCTCTACATGGCTTGTCTATACTATATTATAAAGAGGAAAGATTTGTATGTTTGTGGCGTTGATACGAGTTAACTCATAAGCTACTGGACCGATTTCAATAATTCTTTCACCCTTAGAAAGCTACAATATCCCTGGGTAACATACCCCACCCGAGAAAATCAGGAAACCTACTAATGATGATAAAAAATATGAGTACCAAAATCAGCTATTTTCAGGTGCGCTGCAAAAACCGTAAGACGTACATGGAAACAATGTATGACGGAAATGTACCTCTTTAATAGTTCTACAAAAAAGTCCGCGATAGCATATATCTATCTTTCAAGGTTTACTCTGTATCACCTTTTAAAGTTTTCCGAATGTTTCTCAAAATTATGCATTTTTGGAGTATTTTTTTTATGAATACGCTATTGATCCTTATCCAATTAAATACGTCGTTCATACCCAGTATTTAATTTAGAACGAAATTGCCTTTGACATCATTCAATTATGATGAATACATCAAAAGATATGGCAGGTTGAAGATGAAATCGCACCAAAATGCGTCTCCGAGGTAGGCACTAGGCGGGTAGGAGAAGGTACCGCAGTGAGAGGGATGTATGAATGTATTTTGGATTGCCTAATGCCCGTATGTTTATGATCACCAATCAGATCAACAGATGGCGCTGTAGTCGTTATTCAGGTTTTTCATACTATGCAAATAAACGGCTGGATCGAATTGAATGAATTTTTGTGTATACAGAACAACGTCTGTTGGGTCTGCTAGTATCGTACAAAACTCGCCGAATTCGCACGGCTTCAATTAATTTTTCTTCCATTTTTCACTACTTCTCACCGTGATACATACAAGAAACTGCGGGATCGACACTGCATTCCGCAGGGTCACGTTAAGCAAAACCTGCGTCATGTCACACTACTATTAAGGCCGTATGACATTATGTAGTTTATCATATCGTTTTCTGTATAGTTTTTAATGTTGACAAAAACTGTATAGTGTCATACAAGCATGTAGTTTTCGATATCGAAAACTGTACGGAAATACCATTCTGTACCATATTTCTGTACAGTTTCTGCGCAAAAGATCGAATATCGTGTTGTGTTTATGTTTAGCCTAACCTTAACTCATTCCTTGGTAAGTTGAAATCAGAGGTTGAAATTATTTTATTCGGTTTCCTATTATGTATAATAGAGTCAAACGAAATGGCTGCAGGTGTTGCGGCTGTAGTTGGATATACATTGATATTGCAAACTATATGCAAACGTAATTATCGGAAAAAGCCAAAATGAAAATGATTAGGCCGTGGATTCAAAGGAGAACAAGTCATTCGAATTCGAATGTGTTAAACAATGAGCTTTGGCAAGAAGGTCCATTAGCATATAGAAACTTTTAAGATTCCCCGACACAATTTGATTATTTATATTATTTGGTGAAAGAAGATGTTGAGAAATCTGATACTCCATTTTCGGGAAGCTATACCAGGGGCCTGTAACACAAACCTTACAAGTGTAACAAGTCTACAAGTAATTTGCCTGTAACTACAAGTCCAACCCAATTCGATGTCACAATGCGAATGGCTACAATTGTAGAAATTAAATAATTTTGTACATGTGTAGCTACACTTGTAATGCAAATATCGTAGAATTCATTATTATTTGATTCCTACTATTGACATGACTTGTCAATATAAGTAGTATTGCTACCTAGAGTTGGAGATATGTAAAACATTATCTACACTTGTAGAAAATTCCGTGACACGATTATACAAGTGTGAACTTTATGTTACAGAAAAAGTTTACATATGTAGAGATTTTGACGTAATTACTAGTCCGACTTGTAATTACAAGTGGGTTTGTGTTATGAAACAGTTACAAGTGTAGAATATATTCTTACAATTGTAGGACTTGTAGTGCTTGTGTTACAGCCCCAGGACGAAACAGGTTATATATTTATTTTGAGAAAAATTCAAGCTTGGGGCAGCGACTTTCGTCCAAACATAGTTCTAAAATGGAAACGAAATCAATTACATGAGTAAAGTCGTAAATACTAATTCAATATAAACAAGAACTGTGATATCATTTGACATTGACAGCTGTACCATCAATCAGAGTCGTTATTTTGTTAATTTCAATATCAAAAACCTAATTTTCTACAAGTGTAGATAATGTTTACATATCTCCAACTCTAGGTAGCAATACTACTTATATTGACAAGTCGTCATATAGTAGGAATCAAATAATAATGAATTCTACGATATTTGCATTACAAGTGTAGCTACACATGTACAAAATTATTTAATTTCTACATTGTAGCCATTCGCATTGTGACATCGAATTGGGTTGGACTTGTAGTTACAGGCAAATTACTTGTAGACTTGTTACACTTGTAAGGTTTGTGTTACAGGCCCCTGGTATAGCTTCCCGAAAATGGAGTATCAGATTTCTCAACATCTTCTTTCACCAATAATATAAATAATCAAATTGTGTCATACACAATTTAATCGACATAAAGTTTCCTGTACAGCAAACTGTACAAGTTTTTGTCGACATTGACGACTGTACAGAAAACGATATCATAAACTACATAATGTCATACGGCCTTTATGTATGAGCAGTGGTAATTTTCTATTAGATTCAAAAAATCTAGCCGTAACTCACGCTGAGAGTTATTTTGCGCCTGGCCTTAAAGGGGAATCTTTATATTTTCATAATAAGATATCCCATTCGCGTGAAATTTATTTTGTGAATGAAGATTGATATGCTGAAATCTAATATAAAATTTCATGCATTATCTGAACCATAGAAAATTCAATTGGGTACTCACGGAATTTGCTTCAATGCTTCTTTTTGGTCAGCAGTTGAAAGAGATTTGAATCCAGGTAAAGCAGATGCAGACTCGTAATAGCCCAGTTCAGTGCGTAACTTGGCAAAGCACGTAAGGTGATGCCACATATCTTGCCCTCCATACTTTTTTCCAATATCTGTCTCAAAATCTTTTTTGGAGATTCGTATCTGCAAAGCAATATCTTAGCTATGAACCAGCATTAACAGCATAATCATAACTTTAATTTGGGAATTGTCTGACTCTAACATATGCACAGTTAATTTCGAAGTCATAAAAAGAAATCTAGTTTTGGTAAATATTTGAATTTCGGTGACCAGAGTTAGGTGTCATTGTATTCATTGAGTCATCCTGAACAACATTAGTGAAACCAACAGGTGGCGGTCTGTCTTAGTTTAGAAAAAGTGGGCCCACAAAGTTCCAAAAATGTTCTATCTTCACGTCACTTTGTTCACTATAAAAACACAAATTCACTGCTCCAATGTAGTCTATAAATCACCTTTGAACATTCAAATAACTATTCGATTAGTTTCATTTCCGGTATGTCCAATAATTAATGCAGAAACATCAAAATTCAAGAGCCCACAAATTCAAAGGAAAGTCCACAGTTTTTAATGGTAGATTTGGCACTGCCGCAGATTCTTTCGCGCGAATTTGATACGATGCCTTCCCGTCATCATTTTATATGTCACTCGCCGAGAGACGGAGCAGTGGTGCCAAACTTACCATGAAAAACGGCAGGAATTCCTTAGAATTTGTGGATATGTGGTGCCTCTAGAATTTCGATGTTTCTGCATCAATTATTGAATATACCAGAAATGAAACTAATCGAATATTCAGGTGAATGTACAAAGGTAATTTATAAACTAAATTGAAGCAGTGAATTTTTGGTTTTATAGTGAAAAAAGTGACGTGACAATGGAATATTTTTGGAACTTTGGGCGCCCATGTTTTCTAAACTAAGACAGACCGCCACCTGTTGGTTTCACTAATGTTGTTCAGGAAGACTCAATGAATACAATGACACCAGAATCTGGTCGATATCTGCTGGGCACTGATATTCAAATGTTCACCTTAGTTTTTTACAGACAAACTTATTCAATGATATACCTCCTCTTTCATTATCTTCAAATCACAGCCTCTGCAAGTTGCTCTACTCGATTTAGAGTATTCCATATTGAAATCCTTCAATGCAGAATTTTTTATGGCTGCAGAAGAAGCATCTCTCTTCTTGCCTCTTCCTTTCTTTTCAGGAATAATAGCACTAGCACTGGCAGCTTAATAACAAAACTTCGTATAATACTAAAATTCAATTATCAATTCACTTCAAGGATTTTCTTACCTATTCTTTCCCTGATTTTTTCTTGATCTGGCAATCGTAGGGTCTCAAAATTTTCAATGTCATCTACTGTTTTTGGCCGTTGTTTACTGAAGAAACACATATAATGATACCACTGAGTGACTTTACCATCAAATACAGGCGACTGAAGAAGAAAAGTACAAATACTTAAATAAAATTCAATCTGTTCACTTTTATTTCTGTGGCAAATGATTTTGATAATGCAATATTTCAACATATGCCTGAAGATAATTCCATTTTCGAAAGGGTGGAAACTTGTGCAGCATTTCAATGAAAAATACTTGGAGTAAACAGGAAAAAGTTTAGTTTTCATTAAATAGGACTAATGAAGTTAAAATATATCCTCATTATTGCCACTTCAAGCATAATCATACAACAAATTTGAAATTTCTACCAGGCAACATAACTACTTCCTTACTATCTGATAAACACTTCACCTGAACTAACACCGCTATTCGCAGGGTGCCCTGGGCAATTGCAGACTTGCATCCTCTGCAGCTGGCACGGCCAGATTTAGCATATTCCGCTTTGTAGGGCAAATCCATTATGCCCAAAGATTTTTTTTGATTATGCCTTTAATGATGAGTCTTCTATAACAATCTGAAAATTAATTACCGCATTTCATTCATAGGTACAATAAGATAAAACCAAAGGACCCCGCACATTTTGTATGGGAATCGGCTTCCGGTGGATTTGGCTGAAAATTTGATATGATGTTCTACTAATCCTTCTGATCAAATGTCTCCACAGTCACGAAGCTGAAAAATGCATACTTCTAGAAGTTTTTAGCGATTTTTTCTATTCATTATGGCTTACGTATTACCGTTCACACAGAAATATTTGAAAATATTTCGAATTGACAGAATCTGCTTTCAATAATCACGAAATATTCTCAAACATTTCTGTGTGAACGGTAATACGTAAGCCATAATGGTAACAAAAAATCGCTAAAAACTCCTAGAAGTATGCATTTTTCAGCTTCGTGACTGTGGAGACATTTGATCAGAAGAATTAGTAGAACATCATATCAAATTTTCAGCCAAATTCACCGGGAGCCAATTCCCATACAAAATGTGCGGGGTCCTTTACTTGAAAATATTATACGCCAATTCTGGAATGATGAGCTGATAATTTTTCGAATAAAATAGAGTTGATATATTCTTGTACCTTATTTTTTCTCTTAAATAATAACCACCATAACTTTCCTCTACTTACATCTTCTTATGTCATTCTAAAGCGCGGGAAATTTGTCCGTCGATCACAGAATATAAGGAGTTACGGACAGCTGACACATGTTCTGTGGCTGACACCTGTGGTCCAGGGGGTGAAACGCTAGAAGTAAAATCTACAACACGGACATACGTCTCCCCATTTATTTTGGGGGCGGAGCCAACTGAGCCAAGCAGTGACGTATGTCTGAGCTAGGGATGGTCGAGTATTTACGTAACAGGTATTTGTAACAGGTATCGGTCGTGGAACAGTTGGAACAAGTATGGATTTCAAAAAATACCAGTTCCAAAAGTAACAGTAACAGACTACAAGTTACAGTTGTTACGCAGCATATTTGAAGAATATCTGTTCCATAGAACAGGTAGTTTTTTCCCCATGATCTGTTCCCACTACCCACTACTGAATACGAGTATTATTGTAGAGGGACGTGTTACGGCGTTACGATTACTGTTATATTATATACTATTATATTTATGACTTGTTCTGGGCGATTACTCATAGTAAATGGCTCTGTTCACGAGAACGAGTATTTTTTCAATCATCCCAAATTTTATTTTAAATATCAGTTATATTAACTGTGATGTGACGAATATGACGATAATGAAGAAATCAATTCGTATTTTCGGAGTAATATCAATCTTTTATCAGCTATGTGGTAATTTTCAAAATATTTATTTTTGAATAAAATAAGCATAGTAAAATACGATATTTGGCGGAAAATGATCTAAAACAACTTGGTTCGGCTCGTTGATCAAGAATTCGAAATAAAAAGTATAATTATTGTAAACACTGAACACAAGACAGAATTTAAGAGCTACCAAATTACCGATTTGAATTTTTCAGGTCTGTGGCATGAATAATCTAAAAAAAAATATTATTTCAGACATTAAATTACACAAATTTCACTGTTTGAAAATACAGAAGAAAATACAAACGTACGACTTTCAGAGTATTTCTAATATACTCGAGAAATATCGGAACAGTCACAGTAATACTGACTGTTACTATAAAGCTTAGGCACAATTTTGGGATAACAGTTACTCAGGTACTCGTTGGTATTTCTAAGGGTACGTGGAACATTGAGATCGAAAGCTGGACCTGGTACCAGGAACAACTAGTATTTTGGAACAGGTATTTGTAACAGGTATGTCTCTGTCACAGTAACAGTCCGGAACTGTTACCGATAAAATATGGTATCAGCCATCCTAGTCTGAGCTAAATCCAAGTTATGTCAAATTTAAATGGGATGGGATGGGATGTCAATGCTGCCATTTTTATTGTTTGTGTGTTGTTTTGTTTGAGTCGAAGAAGGAAGTGAAAAAGTTAGAATAATTGTTTAAATATTGCCAATATGAAAGTATTTGTGAGGACATTGAAGTTATATTTTGTGTTTCTTTGATAACCAATAAGGTTTTAGTAATCATTCTCTTTTTGGATGTATCTTTGCCTTCCGAATGAATCAGTGTACTGTGTAGTGACTACCTATAGTGACTTAACATGACTTTTTTAATACAAGTGTTGATGTTCTTTACGTATTATATGAACAAATGCTTCAAAATTTGTCAACGATTGCTCGGAAGTTTTTCAACTGTACTCAAATTGTAAGACCTGTGGTTGATCATGAATGTTTGTTAGTTCAAAACATTCAATAGTTATGTAACTGTACAATTGAGCCTAATAAAATAATTATTTTTATAATGTATATTTTCTTTCAAATCTCCTTTTAATTCCGAAACAATAGAAAAGCAAGTAAAATAAAAAAAAAAATATATTATTTCTTTCTCTCTCTTCTGGAACACAGAACATTGTCAAAATCGGGACGAAACGAAACCATAGAACCTCTCTCTTACAAAAAGCGACCACCCCTCAGAATCCAATCGCCCCATTTATTTTTGACGTTTCAAATGTCACGCGTGTTGTAGGGGTTTAGTAGGCAGATAGCACTTCTTATATTTTATGTTCTGTGCTGTGGTCTGTGACAAAATTTTTAAGCACAGAATCAAATAATAATCAATAATTATTAATTAATTAAATCTTAATTAATCTTTGATACTCAGTGTAAGAAGCACTTTTTAATGAGCTGGCATAGTTAATAGCAGAGAACATTATAATAAATTATTAGTAAATATGAATGCGTCGATTCGGTTAAAGTGAAGTGATTTCTTCAGATTGTTGGGATATTCAACATTCATAAGATCTGTTGAATTCGAAAATGAAGGAGGTAAAATTTGAAAATATCGATATTCTTGAGCAATTCATCGATGAAAATGGTATTCACGACAGAAAAGTATTAGAAGAAGTGAGTTCAGGTATTCCATCCAAACAATTCTATAAACCTGAATACTCTTCTAATTTCAAGATTGATATCTCTAATCATCAAGATGAAAGTGGTTTCAGTGAGTGTGAATTCATTTCTGAACAAGTGAGGGCAACAAATGCAATTCGGGAAAATACCAATTTGAAGCAGGAAGCTTCTACTTATGTGGCAAATCAACATACTGATGCGATTGATTCGAATTCGAGGAAATATGAATGTGAACTCTGTAATTATAGTACAAGTCAAAAAGGCAATCTAAAAAAACATATGGATTTGGTTCATTTAAAATTGAAGCCACATGCAAGTTCAAAATACGAACTTGAACAACATGTTGATGCAATTCATTTGAATTTGAAGCAATATAAATGTGAACATTGTAATTATGCTGCCAATAAAAAATTCCTTGTCATAAAACATATAAATTCAGTTCACTTGAATTTGAGACAACATAAATGTGATCTTTGTGATTTTACTGCAACTCTAAAAAGCAATCTCAAACAACATATAGATTCAGTTCATTTGAAGTTGAAACAACATAAATGTGAATCGTGTAATTATACTGCTTTTCTGAAAAGCCATCTGAAACAACATATAGATTCAGTTCACTTGAATTTGAGACAACATAAATGTGATCTTTGTGATTTTACTGCAACTCTAAAAAGCAATCTCAAAAAACATATAGATTCAGTTCATTTGAAGTCGAAACAACATAAATGTGAATCGTGTAATTATACTGCTTTTCTGAAAAGCCATCTGAAACAACATATAGATTCAGTTCATTTGAATTTGAGACAGCATGAATGTACACTTTGTGATTATGCTGCAAATCTGAAAGGCCATCTGAAAAAACATATAGATTCAGTTCATTTGAGGAAGCAACATATGGATTCAGTTCATTCGAATTTGAAACAGCATAAATGTGATCTCTGTGATTATGCCACATCTCAAAAATGCTATCTCAAATCACATAAAGATTCAGTTCATTTAAAATTGAAGCAACATGTATGTGTACTCTGCGATTATGCTACAAATGTAAAAAGCAGTCTCAAACAACATGTTAATGCAATTCATTTGAATTTGAAGCAATATAAATGTGAATTTTGTGACTATACTGCAACTCCAAAAGGCAATATCAAAAGACATGTAGATTTAGTTCATTTAAAGTTGAAGCAACATAAATGTGAATATTGTGATTATGCTACAACTCAAAAAGGGCGTCTGAAACAACATATTGATTCAGTTCATTCGAAATTGGTTACGTTTAGCGGACACAACAGTTGTACAACCGTTGAGTGAATTTGCGCTGAACGCTCGATTAGTGAAAGCAAGCTCAACATGATCACTGAGCGGAGGCCATTTTTCTGAGCGTCTTCTGAGGCTGAAACCAAATAATTTGAAATACATTTAACTAATAATGTAAAGAATTGTATGTATTGTAAATATATAGATTTTCTTTTTTAAAATATGATTTAACAGCCGATAAAACAGAGAGACCTACATATAGTCCGTACACAAAAGGTTGAGCCGTCGGTTGGCCATGGAAATTTGACATATTCCACTGTGTATACTAAAATTTTAGGTTATGTTGTTTATTTTCTCGTAACATGGAGTTCTCGGAAGCTCGTCGGACGAGGCCGGGTACATTCGGCAAAGTTGACTTTATTTTATGTTATGACAGCCAACTTCAGATAAATAAACAAACGCCTACTATGCGCTCAAACTTTCGTGAACGGAGTATATGTCCTTTTCTTTATCCCGCATTTCATATGTCTCCCTTCATTCCAATTTTAAATTTCAGGTTTCTTAGATAGATTGAATTGTAACGTTTTTCGGAACTAGATCGTTTCAGTCTGTGGTTGAACTCATAGAAATATAGTAAGTATATTTCTATGGTTGAACTCAAAACTCTATGACACGAGGTCATTGAGGAAGAAGAAGAACTGATGTGACCGTAGCGTAGGCCGTAGGTAGAGCAAATGAACGGAATTTTTGTTTGTTTTGAAAATTTTTGAGAGTGATTTTCAGTAGTTTATACAAAAAACCACCCTCAACATTTTCTGATAATTTATCGAAAAAATGGAAAATGATGACAATAGTTTGGATACAGATAAAACGGCTAGATCTCCTGTATTGGGTAGTAGTACGTTCAAAAGAAAAATGTTGAAGAACATAAATAGTCGAAAAAGGGCTAAATTAAAATTGAGTGATAGATTTGGAAATGAACCCCTGTTTGCTGATTGCTCTTCAGAAAGTAATAATCCAAATTCGATTCTGAAGTCAGATAGTGCTAAGTTGTCCAGTGAAAATGAAAGGTTGAAATTAAAAGACCTGCCAATGGAAAGATGCTACTTAAGTACAAATTCACATTCAACAAATGTACTTTATCAAACAGTAGGGTTTAAAACTGCATCTGGTAAACCATTATCCAGTAAACAAGAGAGTTCTGATTTTGCTAGTACTTTAATGAACGAATTCTTCAATCCACTGGAACCTATTCGAGAGAAAAAATATAATTTTTTGTCAAAAGGTTCATTCACAGAAAATTTTAAATCTGAATCAACTAAATGTGAGGATCTATCAGCTTTTTTGGGTTTTAAAGTAGAAGAATACAAATATTCTTCAGAGAGAGTTAGAATTCTCCATAAAATCAAACATAAAATATCATGTGGAATCTCTGATAGCATAAAAGACATCCAACATTCCTCAAAAATATATGAAAAAGACAAATGGCATCTACAGGAAGATGATAACTTGATCAGTAGACAAAGCAAAATATCCTATAATGAAATGAAGACAATAGATATTTTTAAGGATGACCTTATTGCTAGTAGTAAAGCTCCTGAAAATATGAGAAATTCATCTAGTGCAGATGAAAGATCCTTAGAATTTACAGAAAATATAATCTCAGATGAAAAAACTGAAGATCAGATTCAAGAGAACACAAATCATTTAAAAGTAAATGTGAATTTAGACAATACAAATATGAGATTTCAGGAAACTGAAAGTGAAGAAAACAAATCGAAAATTGAAATAGTTCCGAAAATATTATCTGGATTCAAAACAGGATCTGATAACAAAAATGTTGTCAGCTCTTCTTCGGTGGATAGACTAAAAGTTATCTTTCAAGGCAGCGCAGAAAACAATGATTTTGATAATTCAAAAACCTGCAGTTCAGTAAAAGAATCTAATATTGCAGATGAAGATAATCATAATTATCATATAGGTGAAATTGATCTACCACAGTTTTCTACTGCATCAGGAAAAAAAATTACACTAACATCAGACAATCTTTCTAAAGTTAATGGTATATTCAAAGAAATTATCAACATACAGGACGATTTTACTTCAAATTTAGGAGTTTCCAAAATGTATAGGAAGAAAGAAAATGATATACATCTAAAAGAAGCCAAACAAAATCATGAAAATCAGTCTGATTGTGAAATTGTGTATAATTTACAAAAACAGTATGAAATGAAAACTCCTTCGAAAACCTCTTCTAAGCAACTGATTCATAATCATCCTTTTCCAATTATCTCAGGTAAAACTTGAACTCAAGATGGTTCATTATTCAGTAATGAATATATTTTAAAACATATTCCAGGCTCCAGCTATATCGGAAAAGAAAGCTACGACAAATCTATGCAAAAAATTACTTCACTTTTTTCAACAGCTTCAGGGAAATCGATTGAATTAACTTCAGGTAGTCTCACTTGTATTGACCACATTTTCAAAGAAATTCCCCATATCAGCGATGTGAAACAAAATATTGATGGTAATTATGTTTCCACTACCAATACTACCATAGACATACATCATAGTAAAATGACATTTTTAAGTTTTATAAGAACTAAGCACTTCATCAAGTACTGACAACAATTTCAAAGATATTCCAGACTCCAGTAGTATGAACACAAATGACAATGAAAAATCGAGTTTAGCAATCACATCAAATTTTTCTACAGCTTCAGGCAAATCAATTAAATTACCTCCATCTAGCCTGTCGAAAATGGAAAAGATTTTCAGAGATATCCCAAATATTGATGAAGGAAAAATGAATACAGAAGGTAATATTTCAAGTTTACTCGGTTAACTCAGTTGCTTTTTCCAAAATCAATTTCAAGCGGCTAACGGGTTATCATTTCAGTTAACCAATTCCATTGAACTTGAAAGTAATTGGTTAACCGAAATAATTATTGGTGAGCCACTTGAAATTGATTAAATTTTACAGCACTTTTATTGTAGGCTGCATTGATATGAATACAGATAGCTATGGGAATCCTACAAATGAAACATCAACACTTTTTTCTACCGCTTCAGGAAAAACAATTACTTTACCTCCATCTAATCATTCAAAAATCATCAATATCTTCAAAGGCATTCCCAATATCAACGATCTGAAATCAAATATAGAAGGTAATTATTTTAAACATCAATAGATGAATTACTATTATAGAATATCAGTAAATGTTTAAAAAATTTCAAATACAGTGGAACTTCCCTCTAACGAAGGCGCAAAATCCGCAAAAAATTTCGTTATACAGAGAATTTGTTTCTATATTCGGCAATGTCTTGGTCGCCTTCACTGATAAATTTAAGTTTATCATTCAAACTTAAGGACTTCTTTTCGACATTTTTGCACAACTTTCACACTAGCGTAATAGTTAGATTGAAACGAAACAGCCAGTGGTCTATTTAAAACTATTTCAGAAGATCTTTCTGCCCGCCGTAATGATTTAGTTTAAGGTCGGTATTTATTACGTTCCTCCGGAAAAAACCCAGCCTTATACCTTCTTACCAATACCCGTTCAAACAGTGATGTTCTTTAAATATTTCGTTATAGAGATAATTTGCATTGTTTTAGAGGGTATTTTTAACATGGAATTTGGATTCAAGGTGCAATGTCTTGTACGAAATTCGTTATATCATCATTTCCGAATAAACATTGTTTCAGTAGATATATGGTAAAATTAATTTACTTAACAATAGTAATATTTAATGTGTAAATATATTTTAGGATTTTCTCCATTGAGAATGAACAAATCTACCAATTCTTTACCTGGCACATCCTTTACAGAACTAAAAGACTTAAAGAAAAACAGTTACACCCCAATAAAAAAATCATTAATCAATGAAAATATTGATAGACCATCAATAACAAATAAGATTGATGAAAAAGTTAAGGATGACAGTATGAACTATATTACTCCTCAAAGAAGTTTACCTAAGAAAAGGAGATTGGGTAGTTCCCAATCGAGAAATGGAAAAATGTCAGAAGTAGCAATGAACAAGGCAAAATCCTTATTCGGAGACATGAATTTCGATGACCTGAAACTACCTGCTCATCTTAAGTTTGGCAGTCCATCACCTAAAAAGTCATCTCAGATTTTTTCAACTCCTCAATTTTCGTCAACACCCGTTAGATCCGTTTCTAAACATGATTCTTTCCTTAATGACAACACAGAAGAAATTGATCAAAGATTTACCATTCAAAGACCGAATACAGCAAGTTTGAAAGACTTACAGGAGGAATTAGAAAGACAGAGGAGAATTTTAGAAAAAGAAATAGAATTTGTCACTCGTAAGAGTGAAGCAATAAGATTACAGATGAAAGCGGAGAGTTCGAATGTAAGATATAAGTGAGTTAAATCAATATGGTTGTGTGTGAATGGAAACATTTTCACAAGGAGTTTGTTTTCAGATTGATCCACAAGTGAAGAAAAATAAATTTACTCTCAAGGATGTGAAAAATTTAGAAGTTCAATCTAACAGTATTAGACCTATAAATATAAACAGCAGTATACTACAAGTCAATCCACAAAATGCCGTATTGCTACATTTCAATAACAACTGGTGAGTTATAGGAGATAATAATTGATAAAACACTATCTAAATACTCACTTTATTCCATAAAATCAGACAAAATATTTTTATTTAATTTATGGGGATTGGGGGGTATTCTGTTTTCATCTGTAAGCCAATCACTAAGTTTTTACAGCCTACAGTATTTCGTTCGATTTTTTATAAGACTGCAATTGTTGGCACTTTTGTTCTTAGGTACAGCTTCATTTGTTCATCTTGATGCCTTAAATTATATTTCAAACCAATTATCGGCTCAAACGAATAAAAACAACATTTATACGTGCTCTAGGAACATCGAAATAAGTCTAAAATCGTCTATCTTTATATGTATATAAAATTCAACTGTACAATGTAAGTCACACTCAGAGTAAAAAGTGAACCTAGAGATGCCTTCACGCATTTGTTGACGCAGCCTAGTAGAATCTGCCCGCGAACAACATTCCGGCATTGCGAACTTGTGCCGTATTTTTATTCCATATTGGGATAATTGGTCCACCGCTGCTCTACGCTAATAGTTCGGCTAGCGTCTGTTACAGACAATTCTGTCAGTTTGGCAACATCGTCTGGTAGTGTTTAGTTTCATGATGCGTCGTATTTAAATTTTCATTTCGATTTGACGTTCATAAAATGAATTATTTCACTGATTTGGTGGCAGTTATTATTGCTTAAGAGTATTACGGTATTTATAGCTATGGCAAAATTACGAAAATGTCGTATTACATTCAGAAATTGAAATAGACTTCTGGGTCTTGGTTAATTACAATGCAGTACTATTCATGCGTAGGGGCATCTCTATGTATACTTCATACTCTGAGACGTCACTGATCTCCTCCTAAACAACTGAATAGATTTGAATGAATTTTTGTATGCGTTTGGCTGACGCCATGGAAGGTTTACATTGACAAATTTAGTCCGACAGATGGCGCTGCAGTCGGTATCTAGGTTATTCATCCGTACTGCCAGCTAGACCGATTTGATTTGAATGAACTATTTTGTATGTGTTGGGTGGTGCCCTGGATGGTTTAGAATCACGAATCAGCCCTTTAGATAGCGCTGCTGACGGTATTGATTTATACCTACTTGTTATGTTGGTATTAAAGCATAAGTATGATTCCGCAAGTATGAAACACGTGAAATTGTAATTTACTGTCATTAAGAGATTTTTTATGTATTTAGTTGGTCTTGGTCAACTTTTTTAGAGATTTTATTGTCACACGTTCCCATTTATGTTATTTTTTCTACGACTGTGTGCTGCTCTATTATGGGGCAGTCATCATAGAATGAAATATACTGCAACTTAACGGCTGGCTTTATTGAACGAATTTTTGTGTATATGGTAATTTATACATTCAAATATTATGCAAGATAACGTCTGTTGGGTCCGCTAGTATAACATATAAAAACATACAAAGAGGGGGTAAATTTTTTTTCTCGGTTCTGCCCTTTGAAGTGAATTTCAACCATTGGAAGACATTTCACTTCTAAATTGTAATAAAAAAATTCTTGTATACCCAATCATTTTCAGGCAGAATGTACCTACGGTTACAACAGAAGATGGTTGTACTCTAGTGCCTAACAAACACGGTTTTATAGGAATCTCAGAAATAGAACCAGGATTTAACAGCATGGAAGGTATAGAAAGGAATTTGATACCCAAAGGTTGGATAAAGAACCATTACAGATGGATTGTGTGGAAATTGGCCAGTTATAAACGCTTTTTTCCTGCAACGTTAGGAGATTGTTTGACTGTTGACAATGTGATAAAACAGTTGAAGTACAGGTATTTATTTCAAATGAATGTTATTCGTCTTCGAAAAACAGAAAACTGAAAAATTATCGAAATCAACTCATGCTTAGTCTGAAAATATGATCTGCGGAGCGAGCAAGATTATCTGTGACGTCAAAACATTTGTTGTAGAGTGAAAATAATAAAAGATCGCTCAGGCTTGTCAAGTCAATGAATTCGTAACCTCAAAATTATTATTTGCTGTCTTTCGCTCTGAAACGGTGTCTCTGCTTTCGCGATCGCGATACCACTTATTGTAACAACAAAATTACACTACTGGAAAGAATCAAAGGATTAAAAAAAATCCAAATTTTTCGGCTATTTTCAACATGCCGTAACTTTGAGAGGAATAGTCGTACAAGGAATTTAAAAAAGAAAATCGTAGCTCCAAGTGTCTAGACACTTGGAGCTACAATTTCCTTCTTTTAAATTCCTTGTACGACCATTCCTCTCAAAGTTACGGCATGTAGAAAATTGCCGAAAAATTTGGATTGTTTTTTGATCCTTTAATTTTTTCCAGTAGTGTAGTTTCATCTTTCATTAAAACATCCAACATAAATAACTAACCTAAACTGTCCTAAACTAACTCTTAGGTTAGAAATAAAATGACATTTGGAAGAGCTCTCGCTTTTGAGCGGGAGCGAATAAATCTGATCTTCTTGCTCGCTCTGATAATAGGGGCGTTCGGCATTGACCTCCGCGAGCGGACGGATTTTTTTGTCACGTGACCACAGATCGTACAGATAAATCTGAAATATCTGGGAATAAACGAACGGTACAAAGCATCTGCCACAGAACATACTGCTCTGTTCTACTTTTATAGATTATGAGATTTCAAAGATCACTATTTTGGGAAATATGCTCATCTTTTAACGATACTTTCACCCTTTTAGTAGCTCTTCCATAAAATCTATTAAATAATAAGTGCAAAGGCACTGAATGCAAAATAAACGAGTAATGCAATATCCCCTTCTGGTCGTTCAATACGGCGATAGTTGTACCGAAAGATCCTGATCAATTAATTGATTAATTACACGAAAAAGAAACAGGAAGGCAATATCTCCTCCTGCCCATTTATAACTACGATAGCTATATTGAAAAATTTTAAAGAATTAATTGAGTTTTTAATGAATAAATGAAAACAGAAGAATAAAACTGTTAGAATTTTTCAATCTATCGGTTGTCGGATCAGGAAACTCAACATAAAACAAAAAAATATATAAAAAACATAAAACTCTATGGATAAAATCGCTTTGCTCCGTCGAAATAGACCGAGCGAAAAGATCGACGTCCGATTGCTCAGATTTTATGACGAACGGTACAGATTTGTATTCCCCTCAATCCGGATGTAATAAACGAACGGTTTAGATCGATCCGACACGTCCGATGTCGATGCCGAACGCCCCTAATAAAAGATCACGATGCAGAGTGAAGTGAGCGAAGAGAGCTTAATAAAAGACCAGCTGAGCTCAAGAAGTGCACGCCGAGCAGAATATTCAGACTAAGCATCAGAAGTTCTTATGGTGTAGGATCAGGTAGTATTTTGACGTGCAGTTAGACAGTGCAATACTGAACATATTTACATGCTATGTTTATCTTTCGTTTGACGCTATGGATGGTCCAATGAACAAATAATATGGTTGTCTCTCACAAATCGACTAACATGGGCAGTCCGACGCATTCAGTAAATGGGTCAGGCTGCACATAATACTAGATGCGAGTACTGCAGGTTCCCTACCACACTGCTCGATTAAGTCCCTCACAGGATAAGAGAGAGACCAAACTACGTTATTTCAGCAGGTGGTTTATTCACTCTGATGCATTGAATTTCCTATGTTTCCGATGTGAATTTCCAAACCTGTATATCAAATCATCTTGTCTGATGAATTTCAAACCTCACTCAAGTGCAAAAGTGAAATTTGTAGATAAAAGATAATAACATATTTCAAATTAAACAGAATGTTAGTTTTCTATCTTTGTAGGTATATCAGGGAACTCTATAATGCTGAAAGACCTGCGTTAAGGAAAATATACGAAAAGGATGATATTCCGCAGAAAAAAATGGTGCTGTGTATCTCCAATATAATAAAAGTAGGTATTTATTCTTCAAGACATGATTCTTATTTGAGGATTATAGAGAACGGCTCACACAAAACTTTGCAATTGATTATTTTTGAATCATTCGCATCTCTTGGTTTCTATTTTTTGGGCAGGAGTTTTTTGTGGCTAAGAAAGCACCAGAAAACAATTCAATTCAACTATTTTTTAAATTCTCTCTGTGCTCCTTTTCTTTCAGAAGAGAAATAACATATACACTCCGTTCATGAAAGGTTGAGTCGTTGGTTGGCCATGGAAATTTGGCATATTCCACTGTGTATATTAAAATTTTAGGTTATGTTCTTTATTTTCTTGTCAGATTGATACGCAATGTTGTCAATATTGCATAGAGTTCTCTGATAACTCGCAAGGTCGTCGGATGAGGCCGGGTACATTCGGCAACGTTGACTTTATTTTACTTTATGACAGTAAATACTGCCAACTTCAGATAAATAAAGAAACGCCTACTATGTGCTCAACCTTTCGTGAACGGACTATAGTTACAAAACTTTTTAATAAGCTAGATATGATTGATATGGCTTTCTTTGTTTAAGAATGGAGATAATACAGAATTGGAATTGACCGATGGGTGGTATAGCATTCGTACTATCATCGATGATCCACTATGTCACCATATTAATAAAAAAAGAGTGAAAATTGGTTCTAAATTAATAATCTCAGGAGCTGAACTACTTAACTGTGAGGGATGTCATCCTTTAGAGCTTGAAGTAAGTAATGATTTTCTTGCCATAGTTGGATTTATTTTGGGTGCTGTAAAATTGCTGCTTCTAAATGCTAACACACAATTTCATGAAATTTCTGATTATTTTCTGTAATCATTGATATATTGAGTCCTTCTTGTTATGTTATTGGGAATGCATTATCATTTTGACAGTTTTTACATTGTTTTCTTGAGTCAGTTTTCATCTAGCTTATTTTAAATTAATATATTGTATAATAAAACTCAAAAATGTGTGATATATTGCAGGAAGCTCGAAAAGTCCGTCTTAAAATAAATTTCAATTCAACTAGAAGAGCGGTTTGGTATTCAAAGCTAGGTTATCAGAAAGATCCCTCACCTCTACCGATTAAACTAAGTAGTGCTGTATGGAATGGTGGAAACATTGGTAGGGTAACAGTTTACATAATGCGTATTTACCCTGTGATATATCGTGAAAAAGTGGAAGCAAAAACTTGTGAGTACATTGGTCCATCTTGAGTGTGTCCTTAAATAGAATATTATGAAAGGAGCGTATAATGATTTATATTATTCACATGGTGATGAAGTTTAAGCTACTACTGAAAATTAACTATATTTGAAACATAACAATAAAAACACCAATAAAACCTTTTAAAAATTGCAGTTTGGCGAAATCAAAATGCAGAATATAAGAGAATTCAAGAATACGAAAATGAATGTTTGAAAAAATACGAGGATGATAATAATGTAAGTTGTGTTCTTAAAAATATTAATTTTTTTTTATTTTGGATATTTTTCAAGGCGAATATTTTGAGACGAAACGTATGTTCTCTGTTTCAAATGACTGTGATAGATGTTTTTGATGAAATTCCTAAACCTTTCAAATGTATAATTTGGGACTCAAACGACTCACATCAAGAACAACTAAAGGAGAACCAGATAGTTACATGTTTTAATTTGACATTGAGGTGAATTATTTAATATAAAAAAACTGTTTTGAATAACTTTAATTGATATTTAATTTACGTAGTTATGCGTTTCAGATGTAACAGTGAATTGAGTTGTTCCAAGAAATCATATTTTCAATCTTCCAAACACGACACAGGAATATATGAAAAATTCAGGAGGAAATATGTTGCCCTCTCAAGCTATGAAGTTATGCTTGAGAATTCTGTATTCGGGGAGTTTGACACCACAGGCTTCATTGTAAAAATGCACATAGAGCATAATAATCAGTACTTCTGGTTGACAGACTTGAAAAACAAGTGAGAAATATGAAAAACTTTGGGTAAACCATCAGTTTAGGCATGTAAGATGGCGGCGAGAGAGTGCCAAACGTCCTTTCGGTTGCCAGATTGTGCAAAAGCCATATCTTTGGAATCAAATGTATTTAGGATTTAGGAATTTCTTTGGCAAAGGAATTATAAAATGAGTTTTTGAAAATATTATCTATTCAGATGATCTGCGCAATTTTTACTGAAGGAAGGATTTGAGAAGGAAATAAACACGACCAGTTGTATTCAAAAATTAATAAATTACGCTATTACTCAGATTTTTCCAATTTTCAGAGAGTTTTGATTTTTTTTTCTCTTTTTACAACCTGATAATAAATAATTTTTAAATTGAAATATAATTAAGCCACATTTTGAAATATAAAGTATAATTGCACCATACATTTTATTCTTCACATAGGTGAAAAAGAAATTAATAAATGTTATCTTTTCTATTAGAACTTTCAGGATATATTCATCATATGGAAAAAATAAAATAATTTCAATTGATTTTTTTAGTGCAAAGGATGGAGAGAACTAAGTAAAGAAAACCTATACTCGCTCAACTATTTAAAAAAATATGTATATAATCACATTTCTGTTCGACAAAAAGTTGAAGTAAGCTATTTCACTAGAATTGACTTAGTAAAAATTAATTTGAATTGTATAGTGGAACCCCGATATAACAAATCAAAAGGGAATTCAATCGATTCTTCAAATACAAGAATAATCGTCGTACCTGGCAATGTTGCTGTCACTTGGCGGACCGCCGCCATCTTACATGCCTAAACCGATGGATTACCAAACTTTGATTTTGATTAATATTCTAATGCAATGTTTTCATTCAGTTTTCTACTAATCAAAATCAATGAAGGACCAAATCATTGTTTATTGTTGAGTAAAGTTGAGGAGAATTATCTAGTTGCAGTCAGCAATTTGACATTGAACGGTAGCAGAAATGGATATGTTATTACCACAGCAGGATTTACAACTATTGTTACGCAGTATCCACAGTATGATTTTCTTCAGAAGAAAATGGAAGAACAAGGCAAAATGACAAGAGATGTGAGTAAAATTCGATTGTTTTTTTTTTAGCGATCCTACATGAACTGCATAATATCGTTTTCTCAAAAGCCAGTATACTTTAATTATTGACACTCATGCTCTAAAACATTCAAGTTGAACTATTGAATGATGAAATCCGGTTTTTCGAATAATCTGTTCTAATTTCTGTCTATAGTCTGTTCACGAAAGTTTGAGCCGTCTGTTGGCCATGGAAATTTGGCATATTCCACTTTGTATAGTCCGTTCACGAAAGTTTTAGCTATCGGTTGGCCATGACAATTTGGCATATTCCACTGTGTATATTAAAATTTTAGGTTATGTTCTTTATTTTCTTGTCAGATTGATACGCAATGTTGTCAATATTGCATAGAGTTCTCTGATAACTCGCAAGCTCCTCGGACGAGGCCGGGTACATTCGGCAACGTTGACTTTATTTTACGTTATGACATCAAATACTGCCAACTTCAGATAAATAAAGAAACGCCTACTATGTGCTCAACCTTTCGTGAACGGACTATAGAGTTCTTTTATAGTCTTCGTTTTGACAAGTTTTGTGCCCCTGAGCCGTTCCAGTGCTTGTGCGCAGCCAATGGCAAGCCGTATTTCGAGCAACTCAGGAGCACAAAACTCTTCAAAACATGACAGTAAATACTGCCAACTTCAGATTATTAAACAAACGCCTACCATGCGCTCAAACTTTTGTGAACGGACTATATATTAAAATTTTAGGTTATGTTTTTTATTTTCTTGTCAGATTGATATTCTCAAATTTTCTATAATATATATAGATATGATTTATTTGTTGGAATTGTTTATTAATTTGTAGGATCTACATAACATCCTAATGGAAAGCAGGAAGGTAATCGAAAATTTTGAGAAGGGAAATAAAGCAGAACATTCAAGTGAATCAGAAGGAAACACTCTGAATTTTTCAAAAGTTACAAGTACAGATGCTGTGATGTCAATGATTAATATTGATGAAATCGTTAGTAAACAAGCAATGTAAATCATTACATTATTGTATAGCTAGTGTACAGAGTCAAATTTGTTTATATTGTTAATACGTTTTAAGTACTTCTATTAATTATCCCAAATGTATATTGTATATAAAGTTGCCGTTTTGTTTAATATAAAGTTTATATTTGAGTTATTCTCTTTTTAGATACTCCATTGAAAAAGAATTTGAATTATTGTTCTATTCTGAAGTGAATGTAAGGGTTAGTGTTTGATGATGAAATTATTTGGATTGGTGGTCGATAACCTGTCATTTAAATCCAAAAAGTCAACGTCAGAAAAAGTGATTTGAATATACTTTTAGTAAAAATTCTTTATTGAATAAATAAATCTACCTTGAAAATTTTTGATTTTCAAGCTACATCTTTTGTGATTATCGTATTCACATTCATTATTAAGAGCTACAAGAAGCTTCTAACTACAAACTATCAAAGTTTCGTTTTTTTTTTTCGAGCAGATATTGATCACAATGTATAAAAACAGTAACCTTTGATCCAACACTTTATTTCATTTTGTCTACATCGATCCACTTACTTTTTCTGGTGAACAGAAGTAACAAAAACAAACCAAAAATCACAATTATCGCATCCCAAATATCTGGCATCAACCAGATTCCAAATTTGCTTAAAACTACAAATACAATTTGTACAATATATCACAGTCAATAACTCTCGTATATCTCAAGTTAATTCCTATTAAGCTGGTAGTAAATCGAAATCATCGCTAACATGAACCATTGGGACGTGGTGTTCGTCAATCGTTGGAGTTGATTTTCTATCGCAAAGGTTCATTTCGATCATTTTCCATTCCCAATCCATCTTCTGAACTGCGTGTAGGGATTCAGCTTCATTATGATGCCTCAAAAGCATGTGCTCTTTAATTTTCTCCCATTTATCATCAACATCTTGAAGCCAGCTCAAAAACAGGCGACCTGTACAGGGGTATCAATTAATTTTAAGTAGTTGGAAATGTAAGGACAACAGTTTTTTAATTGGTACCAGACAAAGCATTTTTTCCAAGTTTCATCTCAAAAAACATTTCCATCTAATTCATCGGCAACACATTATGTTGCTATAACTGTCCGAAATACTCGTAATATTAAACATAATTCAAGGCAGCAAGGAGTATTATATTAACTGATCTTTACGATGTCAAGGATTCGACCTGAGTGAAATTTTTTGTTCCATTGCATTGGTACAAAGAACAAAGAAACGCTAATAGTGCTTTGTGTTTGAAGCACTTTTCCTCAGTGCTCGGCACAGCTTGATTGTCGCATCTGTATAATACTGGAACTCATAATTCAGTTTAACGAACTTACCATTGTACCTAGACCTTGCGTTTCGATCTTTCTCTTCTTGTTCTGGAGTGATAAGATTATAAACTTCTTCATCTCTTAGTATCGAACAAACCGAGAACGGTAAAGACTGGTTGGCCAGAGCTCTGGCGGCTCTACGTGAACCCTCAATATTTCTTGTTCGACAGAAAGGACCAATTTTTCCTTCTCGATAACATGCTACAAATTGAATAACTCAGAATTTTACAAAAAGTTTTAATGGAATGTTCATGTAAAATACCTGCATTCTAAGCCTATATCGTTCCTTCTCTTGATCTGTAAATATATCTTCATTTGAGGTGGTAAATTAGGTGGATAGGAAACATTAGGAGAAGTTGATGTGGTATTGGCCAGCACGTAAGTGCACCTGTTCATCAGATAATCTTTGAATCTTGAGGCGGTTTTGGCTGAACAGGGAACAGACCTTTCCTCCTTTTTTCAATCTGAAAGAACATTTTATGAAAGTTTTGTTCAATCCATTTTCACTTTGGAGCTCGTAAACACTGTGCTCGCGAGCACTAGACTGAACCAGTGCTTTGCGAATTTGAAAGGGCTAAAGGTTGACGCTCACTCGGACAAGAGGAGACGAAGCGTAAGTTCGCCGAGGACCGCGCACTTGGACGAAGCGATGCGTCGAGCAGGCATTGGAAGAAATTCCCCCTAACTTTAGTCCGCAATGAATTTTTATTACCCTTGTTGCATGCCGCCCACCCACATGAACAAGGGTTAAAGCAATAGTTATTCGAACGACTCGCCTCGTTGATGCTCTACCCATTTGTTTCGATCCTAAAGGGTCAGTACACGGGGCGACTTTACAAGCTAAAAAGCCGGCTTTTGAGCTTCTGAGCTTGTGAGTAGCACCGTGTACTCGACGCAGTCGCTCCGTTAGCTGCTTGCAAATTCGCCCCGTGTACTTGAGCTTATCCTTGTTCACATGATTGTGTCTAGTGGTCGCTACTGAGCGAGTGGAGAACTCCCTGTGTACTCGGCTAGAATCCAATTCGCCGGCTTTTTACGTGCCGGCTTCTTGTAAAATAGCCCTGTGTCCTTGATCCTTAAACGACGCGTTCCTTTCGAGCGCTTCGCTTCGTCCAAGTGCACGTCTAATATGCCTCGCGTCTACTTGACTCTTAAAGGGTCAAGTACACGGGGCGACTTTACAAGCTAAAAAGCCGGCTTTTGAGCTGCTTGCTCTGGAAAAAGTTGAACTGCCGGCGACTTTACACGCCACAAGCCGGCTTTGATCGAATTAGCTTGTAAATTCGCCCCGTGTACTTGAGCTGCGCCTATACGAGCGAGTGGAGAACTCCCTGTGTACTCGGCTAGAAGCCAATTCGCCGGCTTTTTACGAGTCGGCTTCTTAGCTTGTGAAGTAGCCTTGATAAGTAGTACTTGATCCTTAACGATTTGGCTCTTCGCTTCGCGCGTCCTAAGTGAGCGTTTGTCTACCATTTGATTCAGTGCAAACCGTTCCGGCGGAAAACAACACTTCGTCTCGTCCAAGTGAGCGTCAACCTTTAGTATTCTGTACCGGAAAAAGTGCTCCCAAGCACTTTCAGGAATTACCAAGCACTAAGCCCTTCATGGACTTCAGAACATGAAATTGACAGACAGATAGGTAATTGAATAGAAGAACTAAATTAGTATTAATTTTTCTGTAGTTCTACTTTTAAAGAGTTTGATTCCTAAACAAATAAGGGCTATAGTCTATTTCACGAGAGAATGAAGTGAGTAAAACTTTAGCCCCTCCATGTCCATACAATATTCGTTAGTTGTCGTTCATATCCGCGCGCGATCGGAATGTGTCGGAGGTTCATCGGACTAGTATAAGAGAGATAGGGCCTACTCTGCCGCGTTCACGATAGAGGTCGTAGTGACAGGAGGGCCTTAGAGGTTCCTTCAACTTCATACTCTCCTGAAATGGACTATAGTTTGGGGTTATATTCCGTAAATCACCTTGGTTGGTTTGTTTGTTATTTTTCTGTTCCGTAAATATGATATTCTCGGTTGGTTTCTAGGAAACAGTTCATTTACGGTACCTGGTTGCAGACATAGACTAACTAAACTATACTAAAATTTTAGTTGTCTATGGTTGCAGAAAAAAGCAGTATAGTCCGTTCACGAAAGGTTGAGCCGTCGGTTGACCATGGAAATTTGGCATATTCCACTGGTATATTGAAATTTCAGGTTATGTTCTTTATTTTCCTGTCAGATTGATACGCAATGTTGTCAATTTGCATAGAGTTCTCTGGTTATTCGCAAGCTCATCGGACGAGGCCGGGTACATTCGGCAACGTTGACTTTATTTTATTTTATGACAGTACATACTGCCAACTTCAGATAAATAAAGAAACGCCTACTATGTGCTCAACCTTTCGTGAACGGACTATAATATTCAGCTACCGGAGCGACCGAGGATATTCTTCGGTTTTGGTTTGTTATTGTTTTTGTCATTTGGGATTAAGGTTATTCTAGACTTAAATCCTTCTGATAGCTGTGATATTTTACGATCTGTGATTTGTGTTGCTGAATTAGAATTCTTTCATTTTATGTCGTGACGATTGTTTAGTTTCATTAATTCGAGGTTTTTGACATTGGGTCCGATTTATTTCGAACTATTTCTTCCTTGTAAATATGTTGTATTAAAATATATATTTTATTAACGCATTTTTTCTCATTACAAAAAATTATTCGTAGGTACTCTATTTTTCCATTGTTTTAGTGGTAAAATGTAAAGGAGAATGAGAACATTTCTTTTTGTCTACCCAAATGTTTTTCCATCTTCTGTTGATTAACATTTTCATCTTTCAGTTCCAGTGGACTAAATATTCACACAGTAACCGAAATACGTTCCGAAAATAATTTTCAACCAACACAACCAGGAGATGACCGCTGTCAAAATATTATCGACCGGTCTGGTTGCATCGGTTGATTTACAGAATATACACTTGGTTATCATTGACGTCAAATTCTTGCACTTTCCAATAAGTCTCAGTGCTTTGTGCTCGAAGCACTTTTCTTCAGTGCTTGGCACACCTCTGCAAACCTATATATTTTTTATTACCTGTTTCCTAATGTCCAAGAACAGCTGATAGCAGTTGGTAATGGGCTGCTCGTGGGGATGTATTGCGATTCAGCAGACACATCTGACGTATCTGCCGGAGGGGACAGGCTCTTTGCTTGGCTTCATTTTCCTCTTTCTAGGATGCAATTCAACTTGCGCTGATGCCGCTGGTGTAGCATTCGCAGAAGCCGACGATGTTGAAGAGGAGGCCTCGTTCTCATTATTGGACTGCAAAAAATTCAAACTTGAAATTTTGGGCAAACAACGTGTTCGTTTCATGATTCCTGTTGAAGAAAAACATAATTCTATTAGATTCATCATCGATACGACATCCAATGGAACAGAGTGATCCAGAAATATTCCTTTCGTGCACGTTTGATATTTGGCGCACATTGGAGGTGAAGCAACCTCACCTTTCCTATGTAAATATAGCAAAACCACGAGAGATTTTGGTGTTTTGCAAGTGCTTGAGTTGATTCATTTCTTGTTTGGACTGAAGAATCGTGAAAATGGATCTATAAAATTATCTATAGTCCGTTCACGAAAGGTTGAGCCGTCGGTTGGCGATGGAAATTTGGCATATTCCACTTTGTATATTAAAATTTTAGGTTATGTTGTTTATTTTACGTTATGACAGCAAATACTGCCAACTTCAGATAAATAAACAAACGAAAGTTTGAGCGCATAGTATGGGTTTGTTTATTTATCTGAAGTTGGCAGTATTTGTTTTCATAACGTAAAATAAGTCGACGTTGCCGAGTGTACCCGGCCTCGTCCGACGAGCTTGCGAGTTATCAGAGAACTCTATGCAATATTGACAACATTGCGTATCAATCTGACAAGAAAATAAACAACATAACCTAAAATTTAAATATACACAGAGGAATATGCCAAATTTTCATGGCCAACCGACGGCTCAACCTTTCGTCAACGGACTATATTAAGTTCAGATCATATTGATCGACGTAGATAATATCAGTTTTGGCCATTCACCTGCAGAAAGAAGAAATTTAGAGTGCTGCTTCAGTTAATCAAATGATGATATAATATTTATTCTTTGGTATATGGAAGGGGAAAAATGATCATATTTCATCATGTGATTCATTGCTGCAGCACTCTCCATTTCTACCAAATAATTGATAATATCAGGATACATTTTATCCTGAGGGTAAGCCATCAATATAGCGATTAAAAAACTAGTTAATTCCTTAACTTTTAATGGGTTCCCTCTGAACCTACTTTGAGAATACACATAATTAAAAATCGTGTAAGATTTTTGCACGCTTTTTCAAAACTCGAACGATGTTTGATTATGTGAATGTTTAATGTTATTTTTTAACAATTACACACCCTAAAATGTAAACAAACCACTAGTGACTTCACAATTCTTGGAACACATGTAATCATGACCATACAGTGTCGAAACTGAATACAGATATCCCCGAAAATTGATGATAATGAGGCGAAGAACTAGGTAAATACGTCAGATTCATACATGCAGGAAGATATGGCGAAAATTTCATGGTGTTATGCTCTCTTGAATACAACTAAATACTCAAAACTTGGTGGTACATTGAAGAATGATTTTAATAAATTTTTCATTCTTATGTTTTCACCATTGGCATAAAACTCACTTCAAGGTCATACTAGTATACTTTCCATCTCGTCGTTGTCTCACCACTGAGACTAACTGAGCAAGTAGTAAGACAGTCCAAACTGAGTTGTTGATTGAAGGCGAATTTTGGCGATGTAACTACAGTTACATACTTGACAGTTAATGCACATATTTTCTGTCAACTCACGTAACTATGTAACTATCACGTGATGATTTGACAGAACATACGTGTATTAACTGTCAACTATGTAACTAGGGTAAGCTGTAGTTAGATCGCCCAAATTCGCCTTTAATAAAAAAAACTGGTACGTCTCAAGTGATGTCAATGAGCCTGGTAGAACGTAAAACAAATAACAATCCTGTTGGAAGGGAAATGGTGTATCTTCTCTTTAATCTATCTCTATTCACGCATTCAACTCTGTTAATCCGACTTTTCTATTCGACGCTGCATCTCTTCCAAACTGATACAAAATCAATAACGCAGCGTTCCTATTGGTCGATTCGGTCGAAGTGAAGTGATTTCTTCAGTTAATCAGTCAAATAGAAAAGTCCCTTTGTTTGTTCGTGTAGTTAACTACGCTCTCCCATGGTTAGGTGTGGTAAGCTCGAGAAAAATTGGTAAAATATACTTCAGTTGTCAAATTCTAACTCTATGTTCATTACTGAGAGATCTCAGAGTAAGAAGTAAACATAGAGATGCCTCTACGCGTGAATAGCACTGCATAGTAATCAACCAAGCTCTAGACTCTAGGATTAGATGGAAAGCATTTCACTGCCGCACTGAGGTGATGTGAACAATAGGTTAAATTTTCATTTTTACAATTTCTGAATATGATACAACAATTTCGTAATTTTGCCATAGCTATAATTACCGGAATACCCTTAAGCAACAATAAACTGCCACCAAATCAGTAAAATAATTCAGTTTATGAACGTCAAATCGAAATGAAGATGTAAACACGACGTAGGGAGAAACTAAACACTAACAGACGATGTTGCCAAACTGACAGATTTGGCTATAGCGACTCTAGCACTTAGTATCATAGCAGGGGGGCCGTAGGCCAATCATCCCGATACGGAATGAAGATACGGCACAAGTTCGCAACGCCGAATGTTGTTCGCGTTCATAAACAGTCTTTACATTACTGTTACGATTGTAACAGCGCTTTGGATTATTTATTTATTCATTTTACAGTGTTATGGAGGTTAGGCTGTGGAATGAAGTGGCTGGAATTGTCAATGTCAAAGTTAGATAGAGATAAATATAGATAAAGATTTGATGAATGTATTGAGTTTGCATAGGAAGCAGCAAAATGAAAATAAATCCCAAGCCAACTGCGCTGTTGCAATAATTTATAAAGACCCTGTACTTGGCTGCGTCAACGCATGCTTGAAGGCATTTCTAGGTTTACTTTTTATTCTGAGTGTGAGATCCACACCACCACAAAACTGTCGCCATTTTATCCCGCTCGTATACATCCAACATTCACCGACACTTGATGAGAGACACGTGACGACAACTCCTACCTGAGAATCCAAAGTTTTCGACACGTTACTGGTCAACGTACAACTGGTAGCTACTGGTGCGTCTTGAGACGCGTTCGTGGCCGTGGGAGAAGCCGAGGGAGAAGGCGAGTTCGATCTGTGGAGTTGCGGAGACGAGTTATTGCTACTTCTATCAGGAATTTGAGATTGACCACCGCCTCCCTTGTGAGAACTTCTCAGCACCCTTTGATGGTTGGCACTGCCACCACGCTGGGGATTAGGCCCGTTTCAAAAATAATTCGCTCAAGCCAGACAGTTATGTTTTAATCAACACACATAAACACACTCTTGTAGTGTTGGGTTAGGCCACATTGCTTAGCAAAACAGATTTCGAATATGAAAATATTGCCAAAAGTATTTATGCGGTGTTTTTTAAACTGCTTGAGAATTTTCGATAGTTTTCAATGGTTTGACAGTTGAGAATTTCAAACTGTGTTGACATTTCTGTTCTGTTTATCACCAAAACAACGCTTCGGAACTGTGTAAATTTACGATGACAAATATCTGTTCATACTCTCAGATTAATAAAGAACATACAATCCGCTCACGAAAGGTTGAGCCGTCGGTTGGCCATGACAATTTGGCATATTCTACTGTATATATTAAAATTTTGGGTTATGTTGTTTATTTTCTAGTCAGATTGATACGCAATGTTGTCAATATAACATAGAGTTCTCTGATAACTCAGAAGATCGTCGGACGAAGCCGGGTACATTCGGCAACGTTGACTTTATATTACGTTATGACAGCAAATACTGCCAACTTCAGATAAATGAACAAACGCCTACTATGCGCTCAACGTTTCGTGAACGGACTAGAGATAGGCTCCAAGCCCGATATCAATAGAATAAATTTGAGGATCAGATATACAAAGCAAATGTTTGTTTCTGTTATGAAATTTAACAGTTCAATATAAACGAAAGGCGGAGTCAGGCTATTAAAGGGGCACTGAAACGAAATAAATATAAGGTCTTTATAAACTGAGATTAACACAGATTTTTTTAAGGAATTCATTAATGTATTGATGGTTTTTGCACAGTTTCACAGACAAAAAAATTTGCATACTGAAGAAATTATTGCCCCTGAAGCTTGAAGAGTTGAGAAAGATGCCTGAAGAGCCAAGAAGTCGTTGTTCTTTTTTGACTATAGTCCGTTCACGAAAGTTTGAGCGCATAGTAGGCGTTTGTTTATTTATCTAATGTTGGCAGTATTTGCTGTCATAACGTAAAATAGAGTCAACGTTGCCGAATGTACCCGGCCTCGTCCGACTAGCTTGTGAGTTATCAGAGAACTCAGTCTGACAAGAAAATGAAGAAGATAACCGAAAATTTTAATATACACAGTGGAATATGCCAAATTTCCATGGCCAACCGACGGCTCAACCTTTCGTGAACGGACTATATGTTGAAAATTTGACATAAATTATAAACTAGACAACGAAAAATTATTTTTTGTTTCTTCACGTTTGGAATGGTGTTGATATCTCTTTTTAGGATAACAAATATACATTTTCCTGCAACCAAATGGTGTATCGTGCTTTTCCTCTAGTTTTTTTAATCTTCTCTCCCTGAAAACACAGCTTACAGATTCCCGTTTTAAACATTAAATTCTGCTTTATTCTTTGCAATTACATCACAAGTTTTGTTCTCCCAATTTCTTCTTTCCAAGAGTCCTCCACTTTTGCACACATCTCAATCGATCTTAATTGATTATCTATTGTTTTGTTACGATTTAAACACTCCTTGGATATGATGGCAATATTGTTTTATAAGTTCGACTGAGTTTGTGTTCACAATTATTAGTAGTTTTCGCAAAAATTCGTGTTGAATTAAAGCAGATTCAGTGACATTTTCATTTCATTCATTCATTTATGTGAAAACTATAATTTTTAACTAGTAAATGAACTGTTAAACAACAATTTTCGCAAAAATGGCGGATTGAAGATAATTTCATGTCTGTACAGTTGTTACATGCATTATCAAATTTATCACTCTACAAAAAACCTTAACAGGTTTCGACCTCTACTGACAATTTTCAAGAATAATCCAAAACGATACAATGAATCTCCTGAAGATTCAAATCAATTATTTTGCTGACAAATTATCAAAACTCCACAAAACCAGTCAAAACAACTGTACTCACTTGATCATCTGCCGAAGTAGAAGCTGCCCCGTCTTTTTTCTCGTCAGTTTTAGTAGCATTTTCTTCCTGCCCAGAACTGACACTCAATTCCTTGTCATTATTGGAATCGTTACTGCTTGAACTTGGAACCACATAGGGTAACGCCTGATGGGTCCTCTGCGAGCTATTTTTGCTACTTCTATTCACTCCCGCTTCTTGCTCGTTACTGTTGGTTTGTGGTATGACAATTTTCAATGGAGGAACTTTCAAATCTACTTTTGAATCGTCTTCCACATCGCTGGACACTTTCGGACTGGGGCATGGGGATTTTTTGTCTGAAGCAACTACAAATATAAGATGAGTAAAAAGTTTTTGGGTTGACAACTACTCAGATGAAGGATAATCGTTAATGAATCAATGATTTATAGTTGTAATATTCCTGATGATAACCTCAAATCAATAAAAAACATAGAAAGGCCCAGTCAGATGTGAACAGAAGCAAAAATGAGGAAAAGATCTATATGGGCGTTTTTGGAAACTTACTCAGGGTTATTAACTTGATCATGGAGCCAGGTTCTAAGTTTACGAACACATCAGGTTTAGGATTTGAAGTGTCAGACGTATCAATAACATAATTAAATATGTTACGAATTTATTTTTTCAGTCCCAGTCTATTTTCGGATTGTCTCTAGCTTTGCTTGCATTGATTGGGTTTTGTAAAATCTTTCTTATAATTTCTGGCGTGCCCTTCCACGTTTAATGTTATTTTTGAGTATCTATGTAAAAGAAGTAAAGAATTTGGTTTTTTCAGTCCCAGTTTATTTTCAGATTGTCTCAAGCTTTGCTTGCATTTATTGGCTTTTATGAAATCTGTCTTATATTTCTGGTGTGCCCTCCCATGTTGAATGTTACTTTTGAGTAACTCTGTTGAAGAAGTGAAGAAGGCTGTAGCATAAGCGCAGAAAGATCTGTATACAAAGTTATGAAGAAGTTGTTTTACATTATTTTCTTGGCTCAAAGAACAACACATTTTACATTGAGCCAAATTCTCTTCTTTTTCTATAATTTTTGGGAATAGAATATATGAAATTACTAAGAAAAGAGTAGATGAAGACAAAATTAGACTGCAGTGCGCATTCGATTAGTTCCATTTCAGGTATATTAAAAAAAATTATGCAAAAACATCGAAATTCTAGAGGTACCACATATCCACAAATTCAGAGGAAAGTCCACAGTTTTTAATGGTAGATTTGGCATTACCGCAGATTCTTTCGCGCGAATTTGATACGATGCCTTCCCGTAATTCCCACCATTTTATTGACTCGCCGAAGGACGGAGCCGAGGTGCCATACTTACCATAAAAAACGGCGGGCTTTCCTTAGCATTTGTGGACATGTGGTACCTCAATTTCGATGTTTCTGCATTAATTCTTGAATATACCTGAAATGAAACTAATCGAATGGTTATTTCAATGTTCAAAGGTGTTTTATAGACTAAATTGGATCAGTAATTCTGTGTTTTTATAGTGGAAAAATGTGACGTGAAGATAGAACATTTTTGGAACTTTGGGGGCCATATTTTCTAAACTAAGACAGACCGCCACCTGTTGGTTTCAATAATGTTGTTCAGAAAGAATCAATGGACACAATGGCACCACAATCTAGTCAATATCTGCTGGACACAGAAATTTGAATATTTACCAAAAGTTTTTATAATTCAATGAATAGAATATTTACCTGCTTTATTCACATTCAAGTTTGAACCCTTCCCCGCCTTCTCTGAATTGGGTTTTCCAGTTTGACCCTTACCCTGGGAAGTCCCTCTTAGAGCACTCTTCTCTTTTGTGCCCTCGTCTTTCCGTTTCTTTTTCCTTGATTCATCCTCGGTGACGTTTTCTTCGACATTATCATTCATTTCTGTGAATCCCCTTTTGGAATTCTCTTCTGTTGACGAGGGAACCGTAGAAGAAGACTCTCCTGCTGCATCATTTTCAGAGGTACTCTTTTGTTCCGTTTGATCTTTAGAAGATTTGAATTCGTAAGCATCTTCGCCTTTAGTCGAGTCTAAATTTTCATCGCTTGCACTTGATTTTGCTTTGTTACCATCAGTTAACTTTTTATCCTCTCTTCCTCTGGGTGGTAACCTAGAGGGTACCATAGATTCTGAAAATAAGATAAGGAATTATGTATCTTTGGATAAATTCCCATTTTATTCTTGAAAATATGAATATCCTAAGCATAAAAAGAGTTAAATTTGTCTGAAGAATCTGAGACACTTGTAATGCTATTGTAGTTTGCAATCCTGACGTTTCATAATCTATCTAAATGGCAATTTATATTTTAATACAGAAAATATTCCCCTTTGAAAGCGGTATTCAGGGTGTTGTCGTAAGAAATGCTTTTCAAGGATCATCGAATGCTGAATCATTTCAATATTGAATAATCCTTATTTTCTTAACATGCAGTCCTAAATTCAACCATTTTTGGAGTATTCCAGAATATATGTTAATAACTGTTTCAAAACTTTGGGAAATTCTAGGAATCATTATTCATTATTAGGTGGATGGAAAATGAATAGGCTTATTCGTTTCGATCAGTCAATTGCTCCTGAGCAACTCAAAAGCTCGAAATACTGGTTGCCATTGGTTGATCACAAAGCACGGGAACGGCTCAGGAGCACAAAACTCTCAAAACGAATACTATAAATGTAATCTGCAATTCATATACATAATTTGACAGGGTTTGCCAATGATTCAAGAATTTTCATTTTGTGACTTATGTATTCTCATATTAACAACATTTTGTTGAAGTACACTTTATAGACACAGGTCGTTAAATTGTGCTTTAGCAACTGACTCTAGTCTACCTTCAATATTT
The DNA here is from genome assembly GCA_013421045.1 of Propylea japonica. Lineage (NCBI taxonomy): Eukaryota > Metazoa > Arthropoda > Insecta > Coleoptera > Coccinellidae > Propylea > Propylea japonica. Next base: position 2,545,502 of record CM024239.1, read on the forward strand.
GAATATCATACACACATTTTACTATAAATAGCGTTTCATTATTTTCAATATTCAAATGTCCTAGATTATATTACTATAATTATATCATCAAATTATTTTTTCAAGTTTGAATGACTCAGGATAATGAATAAAAAACATTCCTCCAGAATATTTCAAGCATAATTAAAGTGATTTGTTACTCCTACTTCAAAAATTACATTTTAACCACTTCATTAAAAACTGATTTTTAATTTCAATTGAATCAACAGTATCCCCATAAAAGTTTGATTTTCCCTTTCTTCACATAGGAACTCAGTAATGACAATCATGGTTTATTTTTGTACTACAATGATAATACATCATCATTTCAAAGGAAAAGTAAATAAGAAGTCAATATGTTCTCGAAATTGGCTCAAATTCGTTGTGTATTGAATAAAACCAGATACCCCCAAGGTACGAAATTTGCATGATAACCGGAAATCTGCAGTTTATTTGAGGATGATTAGCAAGAAATAAAATTTATTGACATAATTAAATGCTTTACAGTTTGAATTCCAAGCAATGCCTGCCTTAATCAATCGTCAGTCTGCAATATAAATCGTCGTTTTACTATGAATTTCATTAAATATAAGATAAATGCATTTGGATAACGATGGCGAGGTGGACTATCCTGTAGTGAAGGACTGCTAGAGCCATTTTGTTAACATACCTTTGTGAATTTGAGATGCTCGACGCATTTCTGTTATTTGAAGAGATTGAGGAAAACACAGAAGGTATCAGTAATTTATATTATTTGATATTTTGAATCTATTGCGGAAGATTAAGAAGGATTATTAGAAATAACAAATATTCTGTTATTTACAATCAACAAAGACAGGTCAGTTTCACCGATGACAGCAAACGGGAGGATTTTGCGTACGCGTCGGATTTTTCACAACAACTTGGGTCTACGCAGTAGTTCAAATATATCATAGATAAGATATACATCAAGCAGAGTTGCCAAGTTGCTTCATTGAAAATACCCCAATTTTCCCCCAAAATCATGATTTTTTGATCATTTTTCGAAAAATCCCCCAGATGTTCAGAATGTTAATTTTTCAATGAGACCGCAGCAGAAAATGGATCAATTTTCATGTAGTGGACCTAAAAAAAGGTCTTCATCACCAAGATGTTTTGAAAATAGTACACAGAATGTAGTTTAATGTTTGATAATTGTTCTAATTTAAATCTGGAATGAATAATAATCTTTGGCGACGGGAACCTGAACGAAAAACTGAAACCCCCAAAAAATTCCCCCAGAAATGTTGTCCCCCAAATTTTCCCCGAAGTGTTCAAAAATCCCCCAAATTTGGGGGGAAATAAACCAACATGGCAACCTTGACATCAAGTTTGCAACTTCGAAAAAAAAATGTTTAATCCCAATGTTGCCAACCTTGCAGTTACAGATGCAACAAATTCCCCTAAGTGCATATTATGAAAATTTGACGAAATATTTCGCACAATAAAAAATACATTTTTATATTCGATAAGTAAAGTTTTTTCATTGTTTATGCTACATATTTATGATATTAATAAGGTATTAAATGTACTCAATATCACAAACTACCAGATTGCAATTTGTAATCCCTTTGTAAGTTGGAAGCATACATTAAAAAGTAGTGCTTCTTGTTTTCAAACATGTTATATTTTATTCATTAACTTTCTTGCATATCCATTCGGAAATGCTGTAGATACCACTTCATAAAAATGAATCATTTAAGTAGACTTTCAAGTCTTTTTCTTTAAGATGCCCTTTCGATAAGTGCATTTAAATAACATTTCAAGTCTTTATTAATTAAAGATTTTCAGAATTTGATTTCAAAATCAACATACCTGGTATTGGTAAACTGGAATTCAGAACATATGGCCTGATGGTAGGTGATGCAACATCGAGAGGACTTTTCCCTTTTGTATTTTTGTAATGGATATCCGCTCCATGTTCTATCAGCAATTTCATAATATTCAAATGACCATTAATCACAGCATCATGTAACGGAGTATCATTATCCAAACCCTTAGCATTAACGTTAGCTCCGGCCATAACCAATTTATCAACAATTTCATACCAACCATAATTGCAGGCTTCATGAAGGGGGGTCCAACCTACGAAAAATTATTCCATTTACCCTCGGAGGTACTTAGAAGTTTTTCTACATAACCTAGCTGGTTAATGGAAAGAATTGATCATAAACTATTCTTTCTGTGTTAGAAAAAGGGAAATTTATCCAATTAATCTTCTAGTTTGTCAGTTAAGCGTTTTCTATATGACCTTTTTGATGCCTTGCGACATTCGCACTCTATTAGGAAAATTTTCATGTATTATCTTTTCCTTCAATAAATACATGATGCACTTGACTTATTTGGATGGTTCAGATCCTTCCATGATTTGATGGTTTTCACCTTCAATTACTGATTTTCCGAAATATAATCTTACCAGCAAAATCAGTAACATTCGGATCAGCTTTATTTGCGAGTAGCTTAGTTACTTGTTCAATATCTCCCTTGATTGCTGCCAAATGTAGAGGGGTTTCTCCCCTTTCATTACGATCCTTTTGCCTTGAAAATGAGTAAGTTGTACCACCAGGACTCTTAGGAATTGCTTCGTTCACAGATGTCATCTGCATCAGAAGAGCTAACTGCTGTCTTTCAGACATCGGAGCTTGTAAATGCGATTTATTTCCTGAGGAATCTTTGGATCGCATTGTAATACATGTATCAGTAATATTTATCTACGAAAATTGTCCTAATATAAAAATTCTGTCAATGCAATTGTAACCTGAGTGAAATATATTACGTATTGTGTGTAATTGATTACGTATTAAGGCAAATTTTGTACTATATTGAATTAAATAGCTGAAACATAATTAAAAAATTCGATTGAATAAGAACTAAATCAAAACAAACATGCTAATTTATAGCGTAAAGAAACTTTTTCACAGGGTTATCATTCTGTCATTCAAGATCCAAAGTGTCAAAAACATATTTGAAAGGTCGAAGAGTACGTTCCATTATATAACCTTAATTAGATACAATGTTGCCAACAAAAACAAACATTAAATTTATGACCCTACAACACCTGTGAAATAATTCAAATATGTCCAATAATTCGAGACATCGGAGAAGACTTATCTGCTCCTCTGATAGAAATATTCATAAACTTTGAACATAGTGAGAGATGCGAAAGACGCCTAACGTTGAACCGTTAAATTTTTTTTAGTTCGCGATTAATTTCACATCATATACAGGGTGTTCGATAACTGGACAGCCAAAATGAAAGATTATATTTAAAATAGAATTCTAATCATAAAACAAAGAATACTTTTTTTCCATATCGAGCCTTGTTTAGGAGATAATGAACACATGCTGGAAGAAATGTAGTAGAGTGGCTCAACACTAATTTCAATCGGAGATGGATTGGAAGGCGCGGTCCAATTCATTGGCCTGCAAGGTCCCCTGACCTTAAACTTAAACCTTTAGACTTTTACCTATGGGGTCACTTGAAACAGCTAGCTTATGTTGAACAAATTAATACCATTGAGCAATAAGCAGAAAGAATTTAAATTCAGTGCATACTACTATTCAACAAACTCTAAATTTTGAAAAAGTTTATAATTCACTTGTTTTGCGTTGCCAGGCATGTATCAATGTAAATGGTGGTATTTTTGAACATTTACCATAGTTTTGTATTCATATGAACAAATGTTTATGCCATTAATAAATGTTAGATAAAATATTGAAATATTTTTTATAAGTTCATTATCTCCTAAACAAAGCTCGATATGGAAAAAAATTATTCTTTGTTTTATGATTATAATTCTATTTTATATGTAATATTTCATTTTGGCTGTCCAGTTATCGAACACCCTGTATATTAATATACAGGGTGTATATGAATAGCTAGGAAAAAACTGAGGGTGTGATTTCGTATCAAAAAATAGGCGATGTCTATCATATGAACTTTTTTTGGGAGCTCCCCTGCTTAGTTACAGTCCCCTAAGGAAGGAGCATGAAAAACAGTTTTAATTTTTTTCTCAAAAACCAAAAAACTGCCAAGGATGAAATCAAGCAAATATTTTATGCGGACCAGAAGGCATTCAATGAATTTTTGATGGCGTTCCTCTATGTTTCTCTATGATTGCAGAGGCAACCCTAAACTTCGTTGCTAAAGAAATCTTTTTGAGCGCTCCTTCTACCTACTTAAACGAGTGCTTTATCGTTTTCCCCAAATATCTGTAATTTTCGACTTTTGAACCGAAAATGGTGATGATGACGAATCCGTCGTCAAATTCAATTCTGTCAGTGGGGCCTTTAGCACTATAACTTTAGAAGAGATCGTCCTAGAGACTTGAGATTTTCAGGCTGAGTTCGGTTTCTGAATGTTTCGGTTGAGTTCGTTAAGCAGCCAAATCGTACAGGGTGTTACATAAAATATGGCCATTCAAATTTTTTTTTAATATCTCAGACAAAACGCAATTAATCGAAATGAAATTTTGCAGCGACATGCAAGATGCTCATAATAAGCCTCATGCGAGATTGTGGCTAATTTGTTAGCAGAATCATTAAAAGTTTATTTGGAATATTGCAAAGAAGTAGCTTTATATTTCCATAACAAGATATCTGATTTGAGTGAAAGTTATTTTGTGAATGAACATTGATATACGGAATGTTCAAGCAGAATTTCAAGAGGATCGTATAATCAGAACAATGGAATTTATTTTTTTTAAATTAAGGATTGATTTTTTATATAATTTAGTTTTTGAATAATTTCCAGAATATAATATCGATCGTGTTGAGATTTCGCACTCACATACTTTTAGCATGGATCTCAAGTCCACTATACAAAATTTTGAGGTAATAGCATTATTGCTCCACCAATGAACCAGCGCTCGAGATAACCTGCTTTTCTTAATTTTTTTTATGTAACCTATTGGTAGTTGCTATGTCAATTTGTGGTTTAGTTGCACAATTAATTTTCAATTCAACTCATTGCACTTGCAACTCGAGTTTAATTCTTGGAAATGGAATATTTTTTCTAGTATCAATCCTTATATTGTTGTATTATTTACTTTTGATAACCATTTTCTGCATTTAATCGAAATTTCATAGATACCTATGTTAAATCATCCAAATTCGTGATTAGATAGATCGCTTAGGATTATCGCGCTTTGAATTGAATAGTTAAAATAGTTTATTTAGTTAATAGTTTATCTAGGTAAATCGATAAAGATAAAAAAATAATGGAAATGTAAGTCACAGATATAAGAGGATTGGGATTACTCCTCAAGAAGTTTATTTGAGTTATAGTTTCAAAATGAAGGTACGTACTGTGATAACCTGATATTCTTATCCGTAATGTATATTTTATATCAAAATTTTCCACTGAGATATTTCAAACTAACAATCAATTTTGAATTCTTCATTCAATTTATGACGAAAAATCTCATTTGTCTTTTTTATTATAGGGTGCCATTTTTATTTAAAAAAACATCTTAAATTAGCGTCGCTACTATACCTACTCAATGCATTGAAGTAACGACAGAAACGCGTTAAGATTTCTTATTTTTTGCATAAAAACGAAAAGAAAAACAGGAGAGATTTTTCGTCTCAAATTGAACTCAAAATTCAAAAATGTTTTTTTGTCAGTTTCTGAGTAAAACAGAGCAATTGCGTACAAATGTTATCTAGTACTTAAAGGGTTTTCCGATAAGAGGTGTTATTTTGATATTCAAAGAAAAATGCCATTTTTCAATATAAATGATCAGACGTTTATTTCATTGAAAAGAAGAAGCTATACCGTTAATAGTGAAGAATAACATCAGGCAAATGACCATCACGACCACGCTTACAGGACCATTTCCTTTTAATGAATATTTCCATAACCAAATCGCAAAGTGGTTGCCCCATGTCCTTGATTGCCTCACGAATTCCATCTTTGGCGTAGACCTTCTCTTTCAAGTGGCCCCAAAGGAAGAAGTCGCAAGGTGTTGAATCACAAGATCTCGGTAGCCAATTCTGATCACCTCTTCGAGAAATAACACGGTCCGGAAACTTTTCCCGCAAAAGATCAAGGGTTTCGTTGCTTGTGTGGCACATAGCGCCGTCTTGTTGCAAGTAAACGTTATCCATATCAATACTATCCAATTTCGACCATAAAAAATCATTAATCATCTATCGATAGCGCAAACAATTCACCTGGGTTTTCTTCAACACTTTCGGCTACAGCAGCAATATTCTCGTATGTTTTTGAGCGACATACGCGTGTTTTATTCTTCACATCACTAACTTGTCCCAACAGCTCGAAGTTTTCACCAATTTCTTTATTGCGGTCTGACAACCGACCCAAAAATGTTCGAGTTTTAGGAACCGTCTCTGCCAAATTTTCACCATTTTTATAGTGAAATAGTAAATTGTAATAATTTCAATGCGTTCTTGAAGCGTGTATCGTTCCATTTTTATTAATGGCGTAGTTTCTACTTGTCACATACACAATTACACATACACATTAAATGTCAAAAAATGACAGCTTCAAACGGGACATCTACCGAAATAGCGGGCTATTCAAAATAATACCTATTATTGGAAAACTCTTTACCTATAATATCTTTATTTTTCATGCAGAAACATATTCCTGGAGTTTATCGCACTTATTCACCGACACCCTGTTAGTGTTAATGATTTCGATAATGCACATTTTTAGTTTGAGTTGATATTAAATAAGAAAAGATTAGAAATACCTAGGATCTCATTATTTGTTCTCAATGTCAGCAATGAATGATCAAATTTGATTTCACTAAAGAAAATATTCTGTTGTATATAGTCCGTTCACGAAAGGTTGAGCACATAGTAGGCGTTTCTTTATTTATCTGAAGTTGGCAGTATTTGCTGTCATAACGTAAAATAAACTCAACGTTGCCGAATGTACTCGGCCTCGTCTGACGAGCTTGCGAGTATCAGACAACTCTATGCAATATTGACAACATTGCGTATCAATCTGACAAGAAAATAAAGAGCATAACCTAAAATTTTAATATACGCAGTGGAATATGCCAAATTTCCATGGCCTACCGACGGCTCAACCTTTCGTGAATGGACTATAGGTACAAAGGATATGGTAATGTTAAATTATAAAAAAATAACAATCATTTTTAACATTAACAAAAATAATTTTTTGATTTTCCTATTACAGTTAGTTCTTTTGACACTTGCTCTGGTTGGTGCATGTTCTATCGCATCGCCAGTGATTAAAGACAACGAACTGCCGTTGGCCACACCTTGTGATGCGGAAAAATGTAAACTACCAGACTGCAGATGTGCATCTACTGATATTCCCGGAGGTTTGAGCTTAAAAGATACACCACAGGTGAGAATAACTTCAATAAACTAGAGTAATAAAAATGTAATTCGGAAAAATGCCGTAGTCTTGCGTTTTTGTTCACGAGCCACAAATATAAAGGCGTTTTCGGATACTTACTCGGTTAACTCGATCCCTACTTAACGCTCGCGTTCGTTTACCAACCCGAACATCCAACCTGTGTTCGGAAAGTACTGTGCTATTAATACAGTATTCGTTTTGAAGAGTTTCGTGCTCCTGAGCTGTTCCAGTGCTTGTGCGCAGCCAATGGCAAGCCGTATTTTGAGCTTTTGAGTTACTCAGGAGCACGAAATATCTCAAAACGAATAGGCTATAACTCGATCACTGACTCAGGTTGATCTATCGTAACCCTACACGAGAGCAGGGTCGTAGAGTCACCGCATGCGCACTGCAGTTCAATTTTGTATGTTGAAAAAGGGGAATAATTTTTTATACTCTTTTCTTAGTAATTTCATTTATTCTATTCCAAAAAATCATGGAAAAAGAAAGAATTTGCTCAGTGTAAACTGTGTGGTTCCATGAGCCGAGAAAATAATGTGAAACATCTTCTTAATAACTTCCTATGCATTCCTTCACCGTTAAAACTAAAGCCTTCTTTATTTCTTTAACATGGGTATTCAAAGAAAACACTGAACATGCGAGGGCACACCAGAAATTGTAGGAAAGATTTTACAGTAACCAATAAATCCAAGCAAAGCTAAAGACAATCAGTAAATAAATTGGAATTAAAGAAAATAAATTCTCTACTTCTTTAACATACAGGTACTTACTCAAAAATAACATTAAAAATGGAAGGACACATCAGAAATTATAAGAAATATTTTACAGAAGTCAATAATGCAAACAAAGCTAGAGACAATCCGGAAATAAACTGGGACTGAAAAATAAATCCATAAAATATTGGTTATGTATTGATACGACTGTCACTTCAAATCCTAATCCTGATGCGTTCGTAAACTAGAACCCGGTCCGTGATCCGAAACGCCTCAAGATACTGAGGTTCATTGGGTCCCTGGAACTGGAGTACGAGCTGTATTGCAGCTGCAAAACAGCTCGTGAGATTGCAGTGGAATGTACCCGCCTTAATCTACCATAAATGAAGCAAACTCCTGAAAGCTTCTTTTGGCGATATGCATAGTGCATTCCAAATTTGAACTTATATTTGTTGATATCTATCACTCAATAATATTCCCTAATCAATGAATTCTTTTTCGAGCACAAAAAGATTTTCCATACTTTCAGGAATCATATTATCTCATTTGTAATTGAAATTTTTTCTTTTGCATTCATGGTCTTAAATTATAGATATATTTTGCAGTTTGTTTTCCTGACCTTCGATGATGCTGTCAGAAGTGATAATTATCAACTGTACATTCAAGAATTATTCGGAAGAAACAAAAATCCTGATGGTTGTAATGTGAGCGCAACTCTTTTTGTATCCCACGATTACACTATTTATGCTGATGTGAGTAGAAAATTTATATGAAATATATGTTTTTCCATGAATTTTTCATAATCTACCTATTATACGTCAACGTCTGTTTGCTGGGCCATAATGATACCCCTTCCTTAATATCTGGTGAATAATAAGTCATTATTCACTGCTGTCAGATGCTGCATGGATTTAGCTTCAATATTATTATATTGTTTAAAATGATATTTCTTCAGTGTTTAAGTGTCCCCTAACTTACAAATGTGGTTGTGAATTCCTTTTCAATCAAGCGCCAAATCTAATTCAATTCTCATATATAATCGACTTTTATTACAAAATATACTATCACAAGTTCTTCAGAAAATTACTCTTACTTACTCTTTTTACACCTGTAATAGAAGAGTCATAATACGGTCAGCAAATTTTTAAAACCCCAAGAAAAATATTCAGTAGTCAGGAATAATTCGATGCGATTCTGTTGTATAGTATTCTATTAGCGAATAGTGGCTATACAGGGTGTCTGTAAACAAATGCGAGGGACTTAGAGAGATGATTCCTCGAAGAAAATGAGCAGGGGTAGTTCATATAATTTTTTTTAAATCGACCCCCCTTCCAAGATACAGCCTTTGGAAGGCGATGACAAGTTGACAGTTTTCATTTTTTTTAGGAGTCCTGAAAACACTGAGTCATGAAACTATACATAATATGATTCATTAAGTAGATGTTACTCACACAATTTTTTTGATTTCATAACTTCATTATTATTTTATTAGGGGTTGAAAATAAAAACCTCTTATGATTTTCCCTCAAAAATTGTTTTCGTGGGATAGATTTTCGAAAAATGAAATTCCCTAATGGTTTCCCATTCAATTCTTTCGAAACTTTTCTCGGAAAAAATGAAAAATTACAAGCAGTTATAATCACTGTTCATTCCATCTCACCGTATGTTCATCGAATGAATATTCTAAGATATTGTTTATGCTCCAAATTGGTTTTGACAAAATGAACAGTGATCATAACTGCTTGTAAGTTTTATTTTTTCCTAGAAAAGAATCGACTGTATCGAAATTTTGCAGTAGACTTTTTTCCCCAGAATTGGATGGGAAACCATAAAAGAATTTTATTTTCCGAAAATCTACCCCACGAAAACAATTTTTGAACGAAAATCATAGGGTGTTGTTATCTTAAACCCCTAATAATAAAGTTATGAGATCTAACAACTTTGTGTGAGTAACATTTACTTAGTGCTTCATATTATGTATAGTTTTATGACTCAGTGTTTTCAAGAAGCCGTAAAAAAATAAAAAACTGTCAACTCGTCATCGACTTCTTAAGGCTGTTATCTTGGAGGGGGGTCGATTTCGAAAAAAGTTTATATAACCTACCCCTGCTTATTTTCATCGAGATCTCCCAAAGTGGCCAAAGTCTCTAGTATTTGTTTTCAGACACCCTGTATATTTACTCGGTGATTTAGGCTAAACTTCACCTTGTGAAAAATAGCAATCATTATACGCTCGTTGCAATTTATACTATTTTGCTATCTGGATTGTGAGATATGCAAACAATGTCCAAATTTGATCGCAAAATCATTGCAAATCACTTTATAAATCGATAAGATTAAAATCGATGATGATATATTATTGTTATTATTTGATAATCTTGCTATTAGTTTGTTATTATTTTAATTGAAAAGCTGCTTATAGTACCATTCAAATTATAAATTTAGATTGAGGAAGTAGCCATTTTTCCAATTTACCATGAGATAATTTTTGCAAGATAAGATTTTTTTATTCTACCAGTGGCGCAATTACTGCTTCGAGAATGAATATTTTCAGACAAAAAATTTAAACGCCTCTGGTTTTTCCAACCAAAAAAATCAGCTATTTTGCTGTCTTGCGTTTTTTGACGTATTAATGAACCAGCGATTTCTTCATGCATTAGGATTTGTTTTATTTGTTTACTAGGAAACGGAGCCCTGTACGTCAAAAATGCAGGATACCAATTTTTCTCCAAATCAATCAAGAATTTTAGAGTAATTTTATAGTTGAAAAAACCAGTGGCGCACCATTTTTTGTCTGAAAATATTCGGTCTCCATGCAGTACGGATGCCACTGGTAAATTAAAAGAAGTACCTAATTTCCTGCAAGAAGTACACCTTGATAGTAGAAACCTATGTCCAAAATTTCATGAAAATATGTCAAGCAGTGTAAAAGTTATTAATGAATTTTTTTTATAATTTTAACAGTCTGTATCTAAGACTGTTCAGTACATATGATAAACTAGGGCTTATTTTTGACGTGGAATATGTGGGTAACATTTCTTGGTAATGATTTGGAGCACCTTGTATAATATGGCGTATTCTGAATTGTAAGATTATTTTTATTCCTAGTTGCATGATTTGTATGAAAATGGTTTCGAAGTGGCATTACATTCAATAACTCACAACTCTGATACAACATACTGGAGGGAAGCCTCAGTTGATTTGTTGAAAGCTGAATTTGGTGGAGAACGGGATATAATAGCCACATATGCAAAGATACCCGCAGAGGATATTCATGGAATCAGAATGCCTTTTCTTCAATTAGCTGGTAATCATCGGTTAAAAATTAAATATGATATGATACATACACTTACAGGCACAATTAACAAAATCCAAAAATGTTGAAATTTTCAGGGAGAGTTCGGTTCCCAAACGCCGTGGATAAAGCCGGTCCCAGACAATGCGTGTATTTGACGAATGTTCGGCATTGGCGATGCTTCGCATAGCGTGTGGGCCATAGTAATCGGGCCGAAGTTGAGCTCCCACACACTACGCGAAGCATTGCCAATGCCGAACATTCGTCAAATACACGCATTGTCTGGGACCGGCTTAAGTTCGTTAACTGGTCAAATCGTTCCTCAAAATATGGCCATTCAAAATTTGTTCCTCAATTATCTCAGACTAAACGAAATGAAATTATGCGGCCTCATGTGAGATGCTGATATAGTAAGCCTCATGCAGAATTTTGTGGCTATAGTGTTGACAGAACCAGGAAAAATTCGATTGGAATGTTGATACGAAGGAAATTTATATTTCCATAACGAGATATCCGATTCAAGTGAAATTTATTTTGAAACATAAGATTGATATACCGAATGTTCATGCAAAATCTCAAGAGAATCGCATCATCAAAATCACATAATTCAATTTTTTTTATTGTGAGTTTCACATATTTCAGTTTTTGAAATAATTTCCAGAATGTTATTCCGATCGTACTGAGATTTTGCAATTATATATTTAGTATCAATTTCAAGTCCTATACAAAAGTTTGAGGTAATAGTCTATTTGCTCCATCAATGAACGAGCACTCAAAAGCAACTGCTCAAATTCAATTGGAATATTGAAACCAAGAATATTTATATTTCCGTAACGAGATATCCGATTCGAGTGAAATTTATTTTGTGAATGAAGATTGATATACTGAATGTTCACGCAAAATCTCAAGAGGATCGCATCATCAGAACCACATTATTTAATTTTTTTGATTGTCAATTTTGTTTTTTTTCGATCGTACTGAGATTTCGCATTTAAACAGGGTGCCTGTAAACAAATACGAAGGACTTTGGCAGATGATTCCTCGATGGAAATAAGCAGGGGTATAGTTCATATAATTTTTTTCGAATCGACCCCCCTTCCAAGATACAGCCTTTGGAAGGCGATGACGCGTTGACAGTTTTTAAATTTTTTTTAAGATTTCTTGAAAAGCCTGAGTCATAAACTATACGTAATATGAAGCACTAAGTAGATGTTTTTCACACAAATTTTTTAGATCTCATAACTTCATTATTAGGGGTTGAAAGTAACAACCCCTTATGATTTTTCCTCCAAAAATTGTTTTCGTGGGATAAAATTTCGAAGAATAGAATTCTCTTATGGTTTCCCATTCAATTCTGGAGAGAAAAATTTCGATACAGTTCCATGGAACCAATATTCTAAGATATTGTATGTCTATGACAGGTGATAAAAATGTTCTATCAATCATTCTGAAGGTTTAATACTAATCACCGGAAAAAAATTATATCCCTAATATTTAAATTTCACAAATAGAACTTTCTTTCGATTAGTAAGCATAATTGACAAAACCAATGTTGAGCATAAACAATAATTTAGAATATTCATTTTATGGAACATACGATGAAATCGAAAAAACTGCGTGTAAGTTTTAATTTTCCGGGAAAAGTATCGACTGTATCGAAATTTTGCAACAGACTTTTTTCTCAAGAATTGGGAAACCGTAAGAGAATTTTTTTTCGAAAATCTATCCCACATAGACAATTTTTGAAGGAAAATCATAAGGAGTTGTTACTTTCAACTCCTAATAATAAAGTTATGTGATAAAGAAAATTGTATGAGCAACATCTACTTAATGAATCATATTATGTATGGTTTTATGACTCCTAAAAAAAAAATAAAACTGTCTACTCGTCATCGCCTTCCAAAGGATGTATCTTGTAAGGAAGATTGATTTCGAAAAAAATTTTTATGAACTACCCCTGCTACGCCCTGGACCCCTCTACTTCAAATCAGTTTAACCAATCTTACTGACTATAAAACGATGATTTCTATTTTTTGCTAGGAAACAACAGCTTCGAAGCGATCAAAGAACTGAACCTGACATACGATTGTTCATGGCCCACCAGAACTTACGTGAATCCAGGTTTATGGCCATACACTCTGGATTATAAATCGCATCAAGATTGTCCCATTGGTCCTTGCCCAACGGCATCTCTTCCTGGAGTATGGGTAGCTCCAATGCTTGATTTGTTCGATGAGAAGAATGTTCCATGTGCCATGGTAGATCAATGCGTGAATATGTATGTACCTAACTCCCACTTTTTGAGGATTTGAGTGGTTTTTCAAAATCAAGTTTAGAAGTAAAGGGTTTTCCAATAAAAGGTTTTATTTTGATATTCAGAGAAAAATGTCAATTTTCAATATACATAAATGATCGGATGTTTATTTTATTGAAGAGAAGAAGCTATGCCGTTAATAGTGGAAAATAACATCATGCAAATGACCACCACGACAACGCTTATAGGACCCTATCCTTTCAATGAAATTTTCCATAACCAATTCGCAAAGAGGCTGCTGGGCTATTCGCGTAGACCTCCTCTTTCACGTGGCTCCAAAGGAAGAAGTCGCAAGGTGTTAAATCACAAGATCTCGGTCCGGAGACTTTTCCCGCAAAAGATCAATGGTTTTGTTGCTTGTGTGGCACGTAGCGCCGTCTTATTGAAAGTAAACGTTGTCCAGATCAATACTATCCAATTTCGGCCATAAAAAATCATAAATATCAAGAACGACGAGGAATGGACAAACCTGGTTTTTCTTCAACACTATTCTAGGCTGTTCTTGAGCGACGTGCACAGGTTTCATTTTTCACATCACTAACTTTTTTCAACAGCTCGAATTTTTCCACCAATTTCTTTATTGTGGTCCGACAAGGTGCTTCACGACGACCCAAAAATGTTCGAGTTTTACGAACCGTCTCTGCCAAATTTTCACCATTTTTATGGTGAATTTTAATAATTTCAATGCTTTCTTGAAGCGTGTATCGTTCCATTTTTATTAATGACGTAGTTTCTACTTGTCAATTGTCAAAAATGACAGCATCATGACATCTACCGAAATAGCGGGTATTCAAAATAACATCTCTTAATGGAAAACTCTTTACCTAGTTCCTGTCAGAAATTAGAAGTTTTTGAGCACTCGTTGTACGAGTGCTACATCGGTTTGCCCAAATATCTGTAATTCTCGAATTTTGAGCCAAATGGTCTCAAACGATAGGGTTCCACCACAGCCGTCTAAAGTAGTCTCTATAGACGGCTGTGGTTCCACTCCCTGATAACGAAACCGTGGTTAAATTCAATTCTTCCCGTGGGGCCGTCGGGCAGAACGTGAGCACGATAACTTTCGAAGGGATTGTACTAGATACTAGAGATTTTCAGGGTTCGGTTCCCAAATGCCTCGATTGAGTTCGTTAAGCAGCCAAATCGTACAGGGTGTTCCATAAAATAAGTACATTCAAAATTTTTGTTCCTCAACATCACAACATGAAATTTTGCGGCCACTTGCAAGATGCTCGTAATAAGCTTCATGCAAAATTTCGTGGTGGTAGTGTAAACAGAACCATAGAAGATTCAACTGGAATATTGAAAAAAAAACTGCATATTTCAAGATATCCGATTCGAATGAAATTTATTTTTTGAATGAAGATTAAATTACGAAAGGTTCATGCAAATTTTCAAGAGGTTGCAGTAGTTTCTGTCGGAAATTAACGTTTTTTTAAGTCTGACCGTACAGACAACCATAAACACGATAACTTAATTTTCTATTTTTCAGACCCAAAGATGCCACTAATGTTTCAAACTGGATAATTGAGAATTTCAAGCGAAATTATCAATACAACAAGGCTCCATTTGGATTATACATTCATGCTACCTGGCTTCGCGATGAACACATTGATGCTTACAAAAAATTCGTTGATTATTTGCAGACTCTGAGTGACGTCTACATAGTAAGTATGAAACAAAAAAACTATTGTTTCTGTAACTAGTCCTGTTTATTTAAATTCAGGCGTTTTTCTTATTCTTTTTTGATTTTCTCAGGAATTCGATAAACATATAAGAATGGCTGTATTGCTTGTACCTATGCTGCTCTAGAAATAATCTTACTTTTTGTTGTATATTTATTGTTGTCAATTTCTAATCGAAAATCCAACATTCGAGAAATAATCCATAAATTTACTCCAAATTCAATCCAAAAATGTATAGTCATATACAGGGTGTTCGCTAAACATGCGGCAAAAATTTAGGGGATTGTTCCTTGGACTATTCTAAGAATATTTTGTCCTTTGATGATTTTTGAAAAACCTCTTTGTTTCGAAGATACAGGGGAAACAAAATTTTAGATAATAACATTTTATTATGAAAAATTACATGAAAATTTAACTTAACCTACAAAAACTGTTGAAAATGACCATCTCTAGCCAAAAAAACGAAATCAAATGAAAACGTGTTTAATCTGTATTCCTTTAACATCTGAACTTATCAATTTTAAGTCAAAAAACTGGCTGTTTTTAGTAATTGGAATGTTGTTAAACAAATTTAAAAAGAAATTGTACCTACTTAGTAAACACAGTGCGGTACGCATTTTTATTTAAACTATTATTAATTTTAAAAATATGAAAAATGTTGTTCGCCCTGTATCTTCGAAACAAAGAGGTTTTTCAAAAATCATCAAAGGACAAAAGATGCTTAAAATAGTCCAAGGAACAACCCCCTGAATTTTTGCCGCATGTTTAGGAAACACCCTGTATACTACTATGTACAGAATGTTTATTGAAACGTATTTTCCGTTTTTCGCAAACGTCTAGAGTATAACATTGTAGGTACTCAAAATTCAATGCGCGTTTTTTTATATAATAATATAGACTCTTAAACCTCTGGGTAGGAAAAAATAAAATTCAATTTATTAAGGTTAATGTTCTAGAATCTATTGATTTTTGTTTATTTATTTTAAGGTTGGCATTAACAGAGCTTTGCAATGGATGAAGAATCCTGTGCCACTTGGAGACAAGAATTGGCCAGCTTGTCCTACAGTAACGAAATCAGTTTGTGAGGACAGATTCTGCACTTTCGTCAAGGAAGATGGAAGCCAAATATTAATGCACATATGTTCCGATGTACCATGTCCAAACAGCTACCCCACTCCTGATAATCCTCTGGGGAATTGATTGTCTGAAATGTTATTGAAGTTGGAGAAGGATGATCCTATACCATATTTATGAAAAATTATATTAAAATTGAAATTAAACTCGAAAATTAACATACTTTATAAGCTATGTTAGAATCACATAAAATATACTTAAATAAGAAAATCACTTTTATCACCTTCATATCCTTACCTATATGAATTGAAGTAATAATTAGAAAAAAAGTTTTGAGAATAATATTATTGAATCAAATTGTTTTCACGATCAGGATTCGAATAATAGAATGATTTCAAGGTGGTGCAGAGAATCTTGCTGATTTGAAAATTTAATTGAACAGAACTCATGAAAATATCAATTTACTCAGTAACAGTGGAACTTCCCTATAGCGAAACTCTGTATAACGAATTTTGTTCAAGACATTGCACCTTGTGTTTAAAACACCCTTAAAACGAAGTAAATTCTCTCTATAAAGAAATATTCCAAGAACATCATTCTTCGAATGGGTATTGGTAAAAAGGTACAAGGTCTCTATAAATGATTGTAACAGCGCAGTTGGCTTTGGATTATTTATTTATTTATTTTACGCAGGTTAGGGTGTCGAATTATGTGGCTGGAATCATCAATGTCAAAGATAGGTAGAAATAAATATAGAGAACATTTGATAAATGTGTTGAGTTTGCACAAGAAGCAGCAAAATGAAAATAATTCAAAGCCAACTGCGCTGTTACAATCATATTAACAATAAAAAATTGCAAGGAAATATTGCTTGATTCGACTCTTGACATTATAGAAATTTTTTTCTGTAAAACGAATTTTTTTTGCGTATTTAGCGATCTCGCTATAGGGAAGTTTCATTGTATTTTTCCATATTTAAATAAAACATTTTAAGTTTATGTTCAGATAGTTTCAAAGACCAGTTACCAGAGTCTAGGGGCGATCGTTATAAACATGTCATTTTAGCCCCATAAAAAATCGCAGAGGGCTAATTCAAGCGACTGTGCGGGAGTGCTGAAAACCCCAGAGAACTTCACAAGTGGCCCCTAGACTCACAACCTGTCTTGTGTGCACTATCGTGAGGTAATTGGCCATATTTATTCTAAGAAAACGAACGGCTAGTTTCAGAGATTTCTAACTGTTATGTCCACATGATTTTTGATGAGTATTGGTTACCACCGATTAATATTATTATCTTCTTTTGAATGTTTTCATCTAATGAACATATACGGAATAAAGGTGTAATCAAATCATGAAAGGGCTTAGAAACACACACTGTATATTGAGATTATAACTTGGCAATAAATAGGTATCAATCAACTTTCATAATGAAATGAACAATTGATTGTCTTTACCTTGACTAGTCTTCTAAGTATTGTCATAATAATATAGAGGCACCATCATATTTCTTAATTCCTACAGATAATTGTCCATTTCCCAATGAATATCATAACGTATTTAAATGATTATTACCAACTAGGGATAATTATTTTATTGTCGGATTATTATTGAAATAACATAAGAGTATGCAAATCCGAGCTAAATAAATCAAAATGAGGACACCAAAACTTCTATCAATATATTCTGGATAAAGAATTGAAGAATTTTGTATAGTTGTTAGATACTGCAAAACTTAAATGAATATAATGATCAAAATTATAACTGTCGTGGAACAAGATTTTTCACTATTCTGTAGTGAAACCTTTCACTTCCCTATACTTTGTGCTGCTATTGTGTGATGAATAACAACTACCAATACAATCAATCAATACAAATTGTGTTATATGTATATACAGGGTGTCTGTAAACAAAGGTTGAGGACTAGGGGAGACGATTCCTCGATGAAAATTAGAAGGGGTAGTTCATATGAATTTTTTTCGAAATCGACCTCTCTTCCAAGATACAGCGTTTGGAAGGCGATGACGAGTTGACAGTTTTTAATTTTCTTAGGAGTCCTAAAAACACTGAATCATAAAACTATAAATAACATGATTCATTAAGTAGATGTTTCTCAAACATTTTTTTTTTGATCTCATAACTTTATTAGGAGTTGAAAATGACAGCCTCTTATGATTTTCCTTCAAGAATTGTTTTCGTGGGATAGATTTTCGAAAAATAAAATTCTCTTGTGGTTTTCCCATTTAATTCTGGAGAAAAAAGTTTCAAAATTTCGATACAGTCTATACTTTTCTCGGAAAAATAAAAACTTACAAGCAGTACTGTCACAGTTCATTCCATTTCATCGTATGTTCCATAGGATGAATATTCAAAGATTTGTTTATGCTCAAAATTGGTTTTGTCAATTATGCTTGATAATCTAAAGAGTTTCTATTTGTGAAATTAAAATATTACGGAAATAATTTCTTCCGGAAATTAGTAATTAAAACCTCCAGAAAGATTTATAGAACATCTTTATCTCTTGACATAGACATACATATCTTAAAATACTCACTCTATGGAACACTTATACGATGAGATGGAATGAACAGTGATCATAACAGCTTGTAAGTTTTATTTTTCCGCGAAAAGTATCGACTGTATCGAATTTTGCATGAAATATTTTTCTTCAAAATTGAATGGAAACCATAATAGAATTTTTTTCGAAAAACTTTCCCACAAAACAATTTTCGAACGAAAATCATAGGGGGTTGTTATTTTCAACCCCTAATAATAAGTTATGAGGTCTAAAAAATTGTGAGTTGATCTACTTAATGCTTTATATTATGTACTTTTTATGACTGAGTGTTTTTAAAAACAAGAAAATTTAAAACTGTCAACTCGCCATCGCCTTCTACAGGCTGTATCTTGGAAGGGGGTCGATTCGAAAAAAATTATATGTACAACCCCTCGCATTTGGTTACAGACCATATATCATATATATTTATAGATTTTACAGCGATTATAAAGAGCAAAATGTTAAAGCTACCCAAATTTGAACAATTGCTATAGAAAATACATAGGGTTCGAAAACTCAGAATATGTCAACCTTAAATCTGCTTATTTAATGCTAAATTTCGATATACCGTAAGGGTACCAAAATATACTTTATCAGTCTTATATGAAGGCTGATATTGTGGACTGCTCCAAAATTTGCAAGAATTATGCTCAGTTGCAGGAACGTCCATTAAATTTAAGGTCCATTAAACCCTTAATTACCTACATAGTTCCTTGTAATAATGGAGGATTAAGAGTTTAATGGACCTTTAAATTTTAATGGACGTTCCTGCAACTGCACTTAGTGCATTAGATCTTAAAACAATTAAACAATTTTGATGAATTTTCAATGAAAATAACGCAATTTTCGTTTTATTGATATTTTCGCATTCATTTCACTTCTTCTGAAACAAATACATCCGAAAGACTAAGAAATGTGCTGAAGAAATTTCGAATCGTCGCCGTTCTCTAATGTCCTTCATCAAGAAAAGTTGTCAAGCTCTCGGAACACCCTTTGAAGGGTTGATATTTTTGACTGTAATCGGCATCAGAGTTAAGAACAAAATATCCACAATCCCTCTTCCTAAAGATTACAATAATAATATAATATATTTATTACGCGATCATGTGAAAAGGCAAATCCTGTACCTTCGTTTCAACTTATACAAACAAAACCTTGAACTGTTACCTGATATTTATGTCATCCACAAAATTCGCAAAAACCAAGAACTTGATCTAATTATCTACTCCATTTATAACTACTCGCAAATATTTTTGAGATACGTCTGGATATATTTATAAGGGTTGTAAATAAGTCTATCATTCGAAATCCTTATAAATATATCAGCGTGACAAGTGACAAGTTGGTTTTAAAATTTCAAACTTGACTCCGAAACCATGACATACATTATTTCTTTCACGTGAAAAAGGTAAATATTATTATCACGATATTATTTGTTATATTCGTTCCTTGTGAGTTCTACACTACACAAAAAAATAACGCACATTATGGAAATCTCAAATTTATCTTTGACTGCTCGCACAGACCTAGTGGTCGTTGATAATGGAGCTATGAATACTGATAGGTATATAAGGAACATTCTTGAAGAGCATGTAGTGCCATTTGACCCATACATTGGTGAAAATTTCATTTTTATGACGATAATGCCAGACCCCATCGTGCGCGCATCGTTCAGGAGTACCTTGAAGAGTTGAAGTCTCTCGAATGGAATGACCAGCAAGAAGTCCAGATCTCAATCTGATTGAGCAGGTTTGGGACAACCTCAATAGAAAGCTGAGAAGTTCAGAAAATCATCCAGCTACTCTTAATGGCTTAGGAATCCAAATCAGAGAATCTGGGAAGGATTAGATCAGAGCATTTTAAGATCACTCATTTGAGTTTGAACCATTGTTGCCGAGCTGTAATTAACGCAAGGGATAGAAATACCAAGTATTAAATCACTCATCAGCATTCCAGTATTTTGAAAATTGTTTATTTCTGTTCTCTCACATAAGATTCGGTGAAATCCTGAATTTTTCTTCCATTTAATGTGTCTTGTTTCGTTCAAAACCTTTCCGAGATAACATAAAAAATAAGTTATAAAGTCAATGTAAAGTTAACTTTCATCAAAATTGACATCTTCAGAATGTCCGTTAATTTTTTTGCGCTGTGTATTTCGAAAAGTTCCACGATAGAATCATGAATCAATCGAATAATAAATGATAAATTTAGAAAAAATAAGGAATTAGTTTTTGAATTTATTGAGAAGGATTTGGTCATTGCTTGTTCATCATGTGGACACATTTAGATGTTCCCTGAACTCAAACACTTTTCGAATATAAATATTACAGCTTCTTGAGCGCTCGTTCTACTTAAACGAGTGCTATTCGTTCTGCCCAAATGTCTGTATTTATAGAATTTTGAGCCGAAAATGGTCTCAAACGATAGGGTCCGACCCCTTGATGACGAACCCGTGGTCAATTTCAATTCTGTTCGTCCGTTAGCACAATAACTTTCGAAGGGATTGTCCTAGAGACTTGAACTTTTCGGGGTAAGTATTTTGAGAGGATCAGAACCATACAATTTAATTTTTGTAATTATTTATTTTTACATATTCCACTTTTCGAATAATTTTTAGAATATAACTCAGATTGTGCTGAGATTCTTCATTTATATATTTGGTATCAATCTTAATTCCCATATGAAATTTTGAGGTAATTGTCTTATTGCTCCACCAAAGAATGAGCGCTCAAAAGCTCCTGCTCAGGGCTTTTCTTAAATTTTTAAATAACACTTCAACACCCTGTATCTTGGAAACAACGCTTTTCCGGACCTACATTTATGGGAACATTTTTTCATAAAATGAGCTGGAGAATCACTCGTTTCATTTTTTCGGTGTTATTCAGATATTCTGTCCATGGGACGATAACTTTCGAAAGAATTGTCCTAGAGACTTGAGATTTTCAGGGTTAGTTTGGTTCTCAAATGCCTCGGTTGAGTTCGTTAACCAGCCAAATCATACAGGGTGTTCCAAAAAATATGGTCATTCAAAATTTTTCTTCTTCAATACCTATCTCAAAAAAACGTAGCCAATCGACATGAAATTTTGCGACCTCACGCAAGATGTTCATAATAAGCCTCATGCGATAGTTTCAACCAAATAAAATTCAATTGGAATATTGAAAAGAAGAATCTTTATATTTCCATAACCAGATATCCGATTCGAGTGAATGAAGATTGATATACTAAATGTTCATGAAAAATTTCAAGCGGATCGCATCATCAGAAACATAGAGTTTATATTTTTCAAATCATTGATTATTTACATATTTACTTAATGTTTCAAATAATTCCCAAAATATAATTCCTATCGTGCTAAGATTTCGCATTGAAATTCTTAGCATGAATTTCAAGTCCTATACAACATTTTGAAAAAATATCTTCATTGCTCCACCAATAAACGAACGCTCGAAAGCACCTGCTCAGATATTTTTTAAATTTTTCTTTGAATTAACTTAAACAGGGAGACAGGTTTTTACTGATGTTTTTTCTTCGTTGCTCACATTTTTCTCTGACCTCTGCTTATACTGTAAAATTATTTTGGAAAGCCATATGTCAAAAGAATATAGTACGGGTGTCCCATTACTCGACGTCAACCCGGAACCGGGTGAAAAGGCGAGTTATGCTGGTTGTCAGAAAAATATAAAAAAAATCTAAGTTGCATGATTTTAAAATAATGCGCATGTAAAAAAACACGCAAAATTCCACACCCTGTGACAGTCTTTTCACTCCTGTTGAAACAAATATCAACTTTTTCCAACTTTTTTCTTTGCTGTGTAACCTTGAATAATGCTTGTCTAAACTGTAATCAAAATTTTGATACCAGCTGCTCTAGGTTTCATAAAAATAGGGCTTAGTTCACAGAAAAAAAAATTCGAAATAAACAAATGCCTAGTTTCAACTGACTGTATTGAAAAAAAAATTTACTACGTAGGTTTGGCATGTTTTTTCAAAAGTTGGCGCATTCAGTAAGGATTCCAAAATGGTATAATACTTGTTTAATTGTAGCTGCCGTAGTTCAAATTTATTTTTGATTGCCTTTGAATACACTTTTTCGTTAACTGCTTCCCAGTAAAAAAGTCCAATTGATTCAAGTCCAGTGAACGGGCCGGCCACGAGATTGGATCAGAACGTCTGATCCATCTTCCGGGAAAAAATTTTATCAGAAAAAAAAATTTCCAGAGAAAATAATTTTTCCAGATAAAATTGTTCCGGAGAAATTTCTCTGAAAATTTTTTTTTCTGGTAACATTTTTTCCCGGAAGATGGATCAGACGTTCTGGTCCAATCTCGTGGCCGGCCCGTTCACCGGACTTGAATCCATTGGACTTTAGTACTGGGAACCACTTAACGAAAGAGTGTATTCAAAGACAATCGAAAATAAATTTGAACTACGGCAGCTACAATTAAACAAGTATTATACCATTTTGGAATCCTTACTAAATGCGCCAACTTTTGAAAAAACATGCCAAACCTACGTAGTACATTTTTTTTTCAATACAGTCAGTTGAAACTAGGCAATTGTTTATTTCGAATTTTTTTCTGAGAAGTGAGCCCTATTTTTATGAAACCTAGAGCAGCTGGTAGCAAAATTTTGATTACAGTTTAGACAAGCATTATTCAAGGTTACACAGCAAAGAAAAAAGTTGGAAAAAGTTGATATTTGTGGCAACAGGAGTGAAAAGACTGTCACAGGGTGTGGAATTTTGCGTGTTTTTCTAAATGCGCATTATTTTAAAATCATGCAACTTAGATTTTTTTTTATATTTTTCTGACAACCAGCATTACGTGCCTTTTCACCCGGTTCCGGGTTGACGTCGAGTAATGGGACACCCTGTATAAAATCAATTTAATTTTTTCGACTGAAAGATAGCATTTCCGTTTCAAAACCTACGAGCACAAAAAACATGCGAAATTCGAGTCATAAAAGTGTCACCAAAAAACATATATGTTGAGATTTTCTTGAACAGTGTTCAGATTTGGTGTTAAACCATTACAATCACTATTAGATACAATCTTTCTCGCTATTCTGAGAATACCTAATTAGGGATGATTGTACATGGTCATTACCGTTTTATTTATTTAGATTTCCCACGGCTTTCTGACCTTGGGCGGACAAATCATTCTTTTGAAGTCGGAATTCGCACAGCTGCAAATTCATTACTCTACTATTATTTGATTGTTCCGAAGAATTGTAAACATTTTGTATTGAAATCGTCATGCTATGAATTAATATGGACATTGATTTGCGTGTGCAGGATAAAGGATAACGTAAATTCACTCTAATTAATAATAATATGGAACATGCACATTATGGAAATAGGAACTGATAGTTTATGTTGTTCCTCATTACTTGTTCTGATTTTTTCGTGCTCTCGTTCTCGTTTTTATTATTTTATATTTTAAGGCGAAATATTACAGATATCGATTGAAATATAATTTGGAATCTGGAAGGATTCTGCATTTCCAAAAAACTTTTTAGGTTTTCACTCCCAGTCTCTGAAACAAATTTTCTAATTTAGATGGAATGCTCTTGCGAAAATCTTAGCACTCATTTGTCAGGATCAAATTGGTTTTGAAAAAATTGTTGCCTATCAGTAAAACTGAAAAAGGTAATAAATGAAAAGGATAATGTACCGCTTCAGTGACACCTGCTTCAGACAAACTCGTGAAATCTTCTGAATTGTGCGTTTTTTGTTTGTAGTCTAATTGTCCATTAGACTGCAAAAGAAAAAACACACATTTCAGACACCGAAATGTTACATTATCTTTTTCATTCATTTCCTTTTTTAGTTTTACTGTTAGGCAACAATTTTTTCAAAACCAATTTGCACCTGACAAATTAAAGATTTTCGCAGGAGCGAAATATTAATAATTGAATTTTTTTAAAATTATTTCTGTTTCAGAGACTGGGAGTGAAAACCTAAAAGGTTTTTTAGGAACGAAATATCACAGTTTAAATAAAATACAGTGGTCGTCAAAATTATGGAACAAATTCATTTCCTCAGAAGAATTTTTTTTGGCAACAAATACTGTAATAGGTCAATTTTTGTTTCACTCTTACCAAATTTTCATGCAATTTTGAAGGGTGTCTTGTTGCACCCTGTGTCATCCCCATCAACCCTCCAAATTTGTTGAATAGGGAAACTGGGTCATATGGTACTTTTTGGCAAGGTCCTTGTATCTTCTCTACAGGTGTGCAGAAATTCTCAAGAAAATTTTTTTTTTAAAAATTAGATCAAAGTGGTTTTCAGCATGTGTTTCAGTATTTACTCTGAGACGATGGTACCTCGGTACCTGATGAAAAGCCAGCGATGATTTTTCGAAACCGATTTGAAAAATACTCTACAGACAGATCATACCGTAGGTAATCACCTACCATAGATTCGAAGAGTGGTATTTCACCCTGAATAAGAACTTGCTTTTCAGAAGAATAGTAGAAAACTTGTAACGAAGTATGTAAATAAGGAATGAAATATCCCAAACAAAATAATACGTATTATTTTTTAGAACAAAGGCAGACAGAGAACTCACGATTCACCAGCGTAAAAATCTGATAGTCCAATTATGCAAATGAATCTCATAAAACAATAATAACAATAATAATGAAGAAAAAGATGGCGTAGCCAATTCTTATTGATTTTGATAATTTGAATTATGAACGCTTACAACCTGTAATAACAGATTATGAAAACAATGGTAGTTTAATAAATCGCACGTGGAACATATAATCGAAGAAATCTCGTTTAGGTCATAAAACAAAATCAAAATGACGTGTTACATTAGATAATTGAGTCGAAATTGATCATAAAAGTAACTCATTATGATATCAGGTTTAATTATTATGATCTTTATCCACAAAGGTTTTTTCCACTCTTCACTTAATTGTATTATCTTAAAATGGTCTGTTGCCACACCGTAAATGTCATGAATGTCAAAAAGATCGTTGTAGGTTTTTTAGTTTGCGCGTTTTTTTAAGAATGAATAAAATATAGATGTCACACTCTCAAATTATTGAATTATTTTATGGAAATCAGCGTTCTGTGAAAAGTGTTTTCAAAAAATTGTGTGAATTTTATGGTTTACATACATATAATCATCCATCTGAAAGCATTATTTGTCGAATTATTAAAAAATTTCAAGAGACCGGTTAGGTGGAAGATAAAAAAAATAGCACTGCATTGTAATGAATCAAGAATTAGAGTGAGATGGAAAGCATTTCACTGCCGCACTGGGGTGAAGTTAACAATTTGTTAGATTTTCATTTTTCAATTCCTGAATAAAATACAGGGTCTTTATAAATGATTGTAACAGCGCAGTTGGCTTTGAATTATTTTGCCGCTACAGAATACCAATCTCTAACCAATCAGAGCATAGCATTATCACAGAATTCTGTGGTTTGCGTAATCCAAAACCAACTGCTCTGTTACAATCATTTATAGACACCCTGTACATGTACAACATCTTCGTAATTTTGTCATAGCTCTTATAACCGTAATACTCTTAAGCAACAATAATATAAACTGCCACAAAATCAGTAAAACGTCAAATCGAAGAGAAAATGTTAACACATCGCATCAAGAAACTGAACACTAACAGACGATGTTGCCAAACTGACAGCATTGTCTGTAACAGACGCCGTTAGTATCAGAGTAGGGGAGCGGTAGACCAATTATCCCAATATAACAAATGCCGTATAAACATACGGAACGAGTTCGCAACGCCGGAATGTTGTTCGCGTGCATAAACAGATTCTATTTGGCTGCACAGCAAATGAGTGAAGGCACCTCTAGGTTTCCTTTTTACTTTGAGGTTGCTGGAGATCGTGAACTGTCCATTAGACGACGTTCACAATAAGTTGGACTTTGTGGTCTCACAACATCGCGAACTTACCCCAATCTCTAAAGGCATAAAATGTTATAATAACACAAGAGTTTCTTGACGAAATAATCTCCAGAAACAGTGATGTCAATTGGCCACCAAAATCATCTCATTTGACACCATTCGACTACATATTTTCTTTGGGGTTAAGTGTAAAGCCAGTTTTATAGGAATAATTTACAATTGATCCTTGAACTAAAGGATGGAATCATTCGTGTCATTATTGAGAAAGAGCCTTAATCAGGTAAAATTGTCATAAAAATCTCAACAAAAGAGTGGACGTCTATATATCTGCCATTTGGCAGATAAAGTGTTTCCAATAAGAGGTGTTATTTTGAATAGCCCGCTATTTCGGTAGATGTCACGTTTGAAGTTGTCATTTTTTGACATTTGACTAGTAAAAAACTACGCCATTATGAAAATGGAACGATACACGCTTCAAGAACGCATTGAAATTATTAAAATTCACTATAAAATATGTGAAAATTCGGCAGAGACGGTTCGTAAAACTCGAACATTTTTGGGTCGTCGTGAAGCACCTTTAATTCGAGTTAGTGATGTGAAGTAAAAACCCGTGCACGTCGCTCAAGAACAGCCGAAAAGATTGCTGCTGTAGCCGAAAGTGTTGAAGAAAACCAGGTTTGTCTATTCCTCGTCGTTCTCTAGAACTAGGCATTCCACCAACGTCATTACATTACTGGACAACGTTTACTTTCAACAAGGCGGCGCTTCATGCCACACAAACAACGAAACCATTGATCTTTTGCTGAAAAAGTTTTCGGACCGTGTTGTCTTTCGAAAAAGTGATCACAATTGGCCATCGAGATCTTGTGATTTAACACCTTGCGACTTCTTCCTTTAGGGCCACGTGAAAGAGAAGGTCTACGCCAATAGCCCAGCATCGATTTAAGACCTCAAAGATGGAATTCGTGAGACTATCGAGGACATAGGGCAGCCACTTTGCGATTTGGTTATGGAAAATTTCATTAAAAGGATATGGTCCTGTAACGTGGTCGTGGTGGTCATTTGCCTGATGTTATTTTCCACTATTAACGGCATACCTTCTTCTTTATAATGGAATAAACATCCGATCATTTCTATATATTGAAAAATGGCATATTTTTTTGAATATCAAAATAACACCTCTTATTGGAAAACCCTTTATTATTTGTCGTACATAAAGGTACATTACTGACATTACAATTACCTACCAATAAAAATTTTTTGAACGTCAATGTAAATTATGTCTTTTATTCATTCTTAAAGAAACCTCACAATTTGAAACACCCTCCATATGCCATAAATTGCTTCGGTGAATCTATCCAACAAGTCCTATCAAACACCCTGTATACCCAGACAAAGTCAAACTTAATCAGTCTGAAAAGGTTTGATGCTAAATATTAATTAAAGCTGAGTGCTGAGCGTGCGTCCTTTTTATGATTAAACCGTTGTTGAAAGGCAACGCGATGAGGATAATTTTCATTTTCTTTGTGTGATAAACTAGGGCGGCATACTTGATTAACCTGTCTTTACTTGTTCTCTTTAGTGATTGTCCTAATTTGGGTATTTCTGTACATCCGTAAGGAATGATGGAATTACGATCTGATGAAGTGGAAGACAAATGACTACATTTGTGATTGATATTCCGTAAGAGGTAAATAACTTATTATATTTTTTTGATGGGTTTCGCAAAACTCAATTCTTAGTCCAAGAGCTGCCAGAAGTTTGTTATTTTCACAGGGGTAGAATAAATATTGTGATGAGTGGCCTTTTAGATTATTATGGAAACTTATGACGGTAAAGATTTCCAATTTTGTGGATCCATATTTGGCCATGTAAGGTACGTTTTTAAAATAATTTCACATATCCAGTGTAACCGGATATACGACAATTTGGCAACAACTATGTTATTTTAAATGGAACATACGGTATTTAAATTTTTTTTATGATACTCCATTAAATTGAATCTATTCACTCTTACTTTTTTCTACCTAACTTTAACGGTTTTTGAATTATTAATTATTTTTCGAAATTTTAGATCAAATAAATTGGCGTTTTTGGAAAATGACTCTAGTTCGCTCAATATTTGAAATTTAAGTCAGAAATTTAGCAAGTCATTAGATATTGATCTGATCTATGTCACTGCTTTTGAATTATAGTTGTCAGTTGTACTGAATGGACTAAAAAAATCATCATTTGGCACGTTACAAAATCGTAAAAGAGTCTGTTTGTTCAAATTTGACACCTAGTTTTTTTTAATTTTTGGAATCAGTACAACACACTCTACAATTATGAATTTGAAGAAACAGACATTTTTACGATTTTGTACCTTGGCAAATGATGATTTTTATTAGTCCATCCTGTATAATTGACAACTATAATTCGAAAGCAGTGACACAGATCAGATCAATATCTAATGACTTGCTAAATTTCTGACTTAAATCTAAAATATTGAGTGAACTAGAGTCATTTTGCCAATTTGATCTAAAATTTCGAAAAATAATTAATAACTTAAAAACCGTTGATAGGTGTGAAAAAGTAAGGAAATCCTTACAAATGCCCATTCGTTAAACACATCGATGTTTTTACTATTAGTATAGGTATGATTCGTTCGAGGAAAAAACGCTTGAAATCGAACACTGTATGTTTCGAAAATATATCATCACAGAGCTCATATTAATTAATTATTTCAAACCGCCCATGTCAGCAAATTTTGCAACTATGTCAATACCAATAGAAACAATCAATTATTTAGCACTGGTTTCTTTTAAATCGCATTATCGATACGCTCACAGTTGAAATGCTCATTTGAAAAAAAATTGCAATATCTCTACAGAATGCGTCATACTGAGTAGTAACAAATGTTGAACTAACCAGTGTGTTAATGGACATATGCTTGGAAATAAACATTTTCATAACCTATATTTTTAAAGGATTATGTTAATTTCTTTCCCATCTTCATGTGAATTTTAGTGTTATACCCCATTCAATATAAACATAAGAATAATTTTGTGGAAGTATCGTTATGTGAATTTTTTTTGTTGGTGAGATAGTTGACAGGGTCATAATGACTGAAGTTGAAGGTAAGTTTGATGTATAAGGCTTATCAGAATCAAAGTTTGTATTTGCTGGAAATTAAATTCGAATACTGTTTTCATTCAATTAATCGATGTAATTCTGATCTAACTGAATTTGCTGACGTAAATTATTTGATGATGGGGTCCGAACCCCCCACCTCCCGAAATTTTTCAGAAGTACAAGATCAGAACATTTTCCTTTGAAATTAGTAAGAAATGTAATAAAACACACTATGTAATATTTATTATAATCTTCGGCGATCGATTTCGGAATTATTTCATCATCATCCCAGTGTCTTTGAATTAAAATGAACATAAAACGTTTAAAAACATTTAAAATGCTTTTCTTTTTTCAGAATTGTTAAAATTTTTTGATCTCTAGTCGAATTTTATTACCGGTGTATCTGTACTTGCAGGAATGTCACATTTCTTACTAATCTCAAGAGAACATACTATGGAAGAATTCATTTATAAAATTTTCCTTTGAAAATTGTCATTTTGTCATTGGGTGGACTCTCCCGAAATTTCTTTCCATCTACGGCCTTGGTCATCGATAAGTTATACGTTTAAACGAACTATCTTAGTGATGAATTTTCTGATATTCATGAGCTGAAAATTGAACGATTTTTTTTTAAGATTTGTGGTCTATGATTGTCAAAAATACTAAGCCCAACAAGGAATGTTGAAAATGACCAATTACAGTGATATCCAGAATAAACCTACGATTTTGTACATCAATTTGGTTTTTACTTGCTTAATCTGGATTTTCAACAGTAGGTAAAAATGATCGTGAATTCAATACGGGATTCTATGGTTTCTATATGCTGTTGCCAAAAAACTCTCGAATTTTCATTGTTTTGGGTGAACTATCTGAATAACACCGAAAAAATGAAAGGTGTGATTCTCCAGATAATTTTATTGAAAAAAGATCTCATAAATGTAGGTCCGGAAATGCGTTGTTTCCAAGATACAGTGTTTACAGTTTAATTTAAAAATTTAAGAAAAGCCTTGAGCAGGAGCTTTTGAGTGCTCGTTCTTTGGTGGAGCAATAAGACTATCACCTCAAAATTTTATATGGGATTTGAGATTGATACCAAATTTATTAATGTGGAATCACTGGAATCTCAGTACAATCGGAATTATATTCTGGAAATTATTCGAAAAATGAAATATGTGAAAAATAATTAATTACAAAAATTGAATTCTATGGTTCTGATGATACGATCCTATCAAAATTTTGCGTGAACATTCAGTATATCAGTTTTGATTCACAAAATAAATTTCATTCGAATCGGTTATTCTGTATGTAATATAGAGATTCTTTTTCCATATTCCAATTGAATTTTCTATGGTTCTGTTGATACTACAGCCACAAAATTTTGAATGAAAATTCAGTATAACAGTCTTCATTCACAAGATAAATTTTACTTGGATCGGATATCCTGTTATGGGAATATAAAGATTCTATTTTTCAATATTCAATTGAATTTTCTATAGTTCTGTTTGAACTATGGCCACGAAATTTTGGATGAACATTCAGAATATCTATCTCTATTCACAATTTCACATTTCACCCGAATCGGATATTTTTTTATGGAAATATAAATTTTCTTTTTTTAAATATTCCAATTGCATTTTTCATGGTTCTGTTCACACTATGGCCACAAAATTCCGCATTAGGCATCTTGCATTTGGTTTCGTTTTGTCTGAGATATTGGGACACAAAAATTTGTAATGGCCATATTTTGTGGATGATTTGGCTGGTTAACGAACTTGACCGAGCCATTTGGGACCCGAACTCATCCTGAAAATTTCAAGTCTTTAGGACGATCCCTTCGAAAGTTATTGTGCTAACGGACGGCCGAACGGCCCCACGGACAGAATTGAATTTAACCACGAATTCGTCATCAGCGAGTCCAATCCTATCGTTTGAGACCATTTTCGGCTAAATTTGAAAATTACAGACATTTGGACAAAACGATATAGCACTCGTTCAAGGAGAACGAGCGCTCAAAAACAGAGCCCCATGCGAAAAAAAACCAGATGACAAGTTTCTTCAGAAATTGAACGAAGAATTCAAAAATAATTGTGAGTTTAAGATATCTCAGTGGCGTACCACTTCTTTAGTTAGTTTTCAAATAAAACTTCCAATACCTTGTATATTGGAAACAATGTATTTCCGCTCCCACATTTATGGAAACGTTTTTCCATAAAGTGATCCTAGGAATCATCCCTTTCATTTTTTCGGTGTTATTCAGACACACCCTGTAAGTTTCATAGTTTTTGTTCATGGTTTGGCGGTAGAAAATTTGAGCTGTGTTGACAATTCTGTTCAGTAAGGTTTGGCAATTCATCATGAATCTATTAAGGTCAGAAAGATGTTTTCATATTGTGGGAATTCAACGCAAGGAATATTATAACAGTGGCGTAACTAGTCTGACCTGCGCCCTAATGCAAGAATTTGCCGTGCGCCCCTATTCGTAGACTCAGATAGATAATCAGCCAACTGGCTGATTTTGCTTATTTTTTTACTTTTGATATCGTCATTGACTACATTCCTTAAGCAAATTACTTCATTGACCAAAGCATGAGTCACGTCAGATTCGTATTTTTTTACAGAACTCAGAGGCTGACTTTACAAGTTGTTCGTCAGAAAACCGTATTAAATTATCTGTGTTTAAGAAACTGAACGTGTCAGTTATACACAGCATAGATTTAAATCTTTCGTTTAACTGTGAAATTAAAATACCAACAGCTCTCAGAAATACCTCAACTTTGAAGCAATGCACAGGATCACTAAACTCATAGCCGCTAGAAAGTTCGTCAAAAAAAGTCACCAAACACAATAGGGGTTTTCGTAGGTACGTTCTGAATTCCGTAGAATTCAGTTTTTTGCGTCCCCCTAAGGCCCTGCGCCCCCTGAAAGCCTGCGCCCCCTGAAGGCCAGCGCCCCAATGCACCGCATTGGTTGCATTGGCGTTAGTTACGCCACTGTATTATAAGCTATGAGGTATCGAATATTTCAATAGTCGGTTTAAGCATCTCTTCTTTCAATCAACTAACCAGTATGCCTAGGCATAACACGAATCAAGTTTTCATAAAACTGAGTCGCTTCAGTCTGCCTGGATCTATCCAAATTCTTTTCTATTCGATTATGTTTTTTTAAACCAAATCGTGACTCGTCCGGAAACGTTGGCCCATTGTATTAGAAGCCAAGAATCGAACGATATCAACTTTTCACCTGAGCAGAATCTGGATAAATGGTAGAGGAAAGAAGTCATCATTTAAGTGTATCTAACATTAAGTGCCCATCAAAGAAAATTAGCTACATGATGAATAAACCACAATAGGAAATGAAGTTTTCCCGGAAAATCGTGTAGAACCGAGTGAGCCAATGACGTGTTCGAAGAATTATCCAACTTTACCAGATCATAACAATACGGAAGCTTATAATTACACGTTGAAATGAAAAAAAAAACTGTCGCCACTCAATTTCTTCATGACGGGTATAATTTGATGTTTACAACGAGTGGGAAGGAATTTCGACAATAATTGCCATAACGTGAAGAGTTCATGGAGGCTGCTCGCCAATTATTTTCGTTGAAATGACCTTTTCGAATTCGTCTATTCATTCGGAATTCAATGGCGATAATGCGGGCCCGGATACGATCGTCGACAATGACAGAATGAAAAATGACTTGATAATTTGTTACAGATGAAATAGCTGGCGTGATTTTGCAGGTATCTTCGATACAGAGTTGTTCTTGGATGGGTTTTGGAAAACCCGATTTGCACAGCGTCAGCAGTTGTAGGTACAAAGCCTCATTGGAAATTGAGAAAAATATATTTTGGCGCTTGTTTTTAGAATTTTTTGAATTTTTAAGTCACAAATAGTCGTTACGATTATGTTAATTGCTGCACGATGATGCAAAGGACCCCGCACATTTCTTATGGAAATTGAGTCCCGGTGGATTTGGCTGAAAATTTGATATGATGTTCTACTAATCCTTCTGATTAAATATATCCACAGCCACGAAGCTGAAAAATGCATACTTCTAGGAGTTTTTAGCGATTTTTTGTATACAAAATACAGCTTTAGTGAACCTGAACCATGGAAAACAGGAATCGATGACGGTGTTATGTATGTGATGATCTATTCAATGTTCAACAATTATCTCGGATCAGTGGGGATGACAATGCTGAAAAAAGAAATGTAGCTGTTTTGCGCGGTGCTGCATTTGGGAGATCACCACTTGATGTGACAGATTTAACTCGAATATACATCAATTGCTATCGATATATACTGCGTGAATTGTATACAAAAAATTGCTAAAAACTCCTAGGAATATGCATTTTTTAGCTTCGTGACTGTGGAGACATTTGATCAGAAGGGTTAGTAGAACATCATATCAAATTTTCAGCCAAAGCCACCGGGACCCAATTCCCATAAGAAATGTGCGGGGTCCTTTGAATATCCTGAAAGCTTTTGGTTTCAATATAATTCATTTATGAATTCAACTCTCCTGCTCATCTTCAACCTAAAGGATTTTCCAATGAGAGGTGTTATTTTGAATAGCCAGCTATTTCGGTAGATGTCACGTTTGAAGCTGTCAATTTTTGACATTTGACAAGTAGAAACTACGGTATTAATAAAAATGGAACGATCCACGCTTTAAGAACGCATTGAAATTATTGAAATTCACTATAAAATGGTGAAAATATGGTAGAGACGGTTCGTAGAACTCGAACATTTTTGGGTCGTCGTGAAGCACCTTGTCGGACCGCAATGAAGAAATTGGTGGAAAAAATCGAGCTGTTGGGACAAGTTAGTGATGTGAATAATAAAAACCGTGCACGACGCTCAAGAACAGCCGAGAATATTGCTGCTGTAGCCGGAAGTGTTGAAGAAAACACAGGTTTGTCCGTTCTCGTCTTTGGAATTAGGCATTCCACAAACGTCCTTGCACCGTATTCTGCATAAAGATTTGGGTCTTAAGGCTTATAAAGTTCAATTACCACAAGAACTCAAGCCGACCGATCATCAACAACGTCGTGTCTTTACTGATTGGGTAGTTGAAATGCATGAAAATGATCCGGAATTCCACCGAAAAATCATCTTGAGTGATGAGGCCCATTTCCACCTCGATGGCTTCGTCAACAAGCAAAATTGTCGCATCTGGGGCTCGGAAAACCAAGAGTAATTGTTGAAAAGCCTCTCTTCAACGTGTGAATGTTTGGTGCGGTTTATGGTCCGGCGGTGTCATTGGACCTTACTTTCTCGAAAATGAGGCCGGAGCAATAGTTACTGAATAAAAGGAATCGGCGCGTTTAGAAAAAGCAATAACAATGCTCCACGCTGAAATTCTGGCTACTTATAGAGAGCTGAATCCGAGTCGAGACAGTACAAGGGAACCATTAAGGTAGTGATATCCGTTTATTGTGAATCAAGGACAGACATTTTGCCAAAACGCGAGTCTATAGTCTAGTATAGAGAAATTTTCTGAATATTTATTTTTATTTGAAAACTAAAGGTGAATTCAAAATTAAATAGAATGAAACCAATAATCCCCAGGATATACAAATCGGACTTATGGTTTTTTCAAAATGAAAAATCTCAGAAAAAACGTGCTTTTTTTTAAAGAATAATCAGTTGAACGAAGTTATTAACGAAGATCATTCATATTAAAATAGAAATTTTCTATGCTAGATGAATTCGCTGTGAAATCCTGTGAAAAATCTGGCGAATAACTGAATTTGAATTAAATTATTAATATCAATTCAACGCGAACAATCTTAATATTTTTACCTTGACCAAACTTTACACATTAAAAATCCAGCATTCACAGATATGATTTTGGTTGATAGTCATGATGCTCATTTTCTTATATAACGTTAACTGGAAGTGCATATGCAATTGCCTGTAGTTACGTTACAAAACATTAAACAAGAAAAAAATGAAGCATACTATTTGTTGCAATTAAATGGTCGCCTAATTGTCCCCTTCATTCAGAATTTTCAAGGTGAATTGCTGGAAATCTCCGGGAACTCGTGCTAGTAAAACGAAATTTATTCATTCATCAGCATCGGATTTTATGTTGATTCGAGTTGGTTAATCCGAGTGATCTATTAAATTAAATTGTGTGATAATTAAAGGGATTTCCAATAGAAAAGATTCACTTTGAATGTGTCACTTTGATACCAGTTGTAACAAGTTTTGTAGTCCGTTCGCGAAAGGTTGAGCTGTCGGTTGGCCATGGAAATTTGTCATATTCAACTGTGTATATTGAAATTTTAGGTTATGTTGCTTATTTTCTTCTCTCAGATTGATACGCAATGTTGTCAATGCTGCAAAGAGTTCTCTGATAACTCGCAAGCTCGTCAGAAGAGGCCAGGTACATTCGGCAACGTTGACTTTATTTTACGTTATGACAGCAAATACTGCCAACTTCAGATAAATAAACCAACGCCTACTATGCGCTTAAACTTTCCTGAACGGACTCTACGGTTTTGATCTATTTGAGATAAAACTCGATACCTGAATCTGTAGTGAGGTTATATATACTCCGTTCACATATTATTGAGCGCTAAGTAAGCGTTTGTTTATTTATTTGATGTTGGCAGTATTTACTGTCATAACGTAAAATGAAGTCAACGTTGCCGAATGTACCCATCCTCGTCCGACAAACTTCCGGTTTATCCGAGAACTCTATGTTATATTGACAACATTGCTTATCAATCTGACAATAAAATAAACAACATAACCTTAAATTCTAATATATACAGTACAATATGCCTAATTATCATGTCCAAGCGACAGCACAAAGTTTCGTGAATGGAATAGTTACTGAGATTCTAATGAATTATTTTACAGTAATGAATCTTCTTAAAAATTATGCAGTTAAACACATAATAAAATAAACGTATATACAAATAAATGTGATATAAACGAAATATTATCTGGTTAGTTGAAATATTGAACGGATTGAACAGAAATATATAGCAACTCTCTGAAAAATCAGCCAATGCAAAAAAATATGATCATGAAAAAATTATTATCAATACTTGTTCCTATCATGTAAAATATGTTCCTTATGATTCGTTGTCGACAGTTCCTAATTTCTACCATATTCTGTTTTTGTGGTCTTTACCCATAGATTTCAAATAAATATATTTCTCATTATATTTTTCCTTCAGCCTCAGAAGGTTATTTTATTCGTTTTTTTATCTATTCTATTAAATTGTTTTCAAGAGACTATTGAGGTCTTACAATGATACAAATTCATTCTTCTTTACACACTGATACTTAACTATTTTCAATCTCAAGATAAAATAAAATACAATAAAACATCTACAACTGCATTTGGATTTGAACCCTGACCAACAGCTACCCTATCTACAGGCTTATTATCATATATTTCCACAAATATTCTTTTTATTCTTTTTCATTCCTTCATTTGATTATTTTAACGCTCACAAGAAATCGCAATGAATAATATACCTAACGGTACCTATTTTATAGAGTAGTTCATTTGGTTATTTTTTTGGGGAGAATACCCCTTCTTATAAAAGCTTATGTTCTGACAATCACCATATTTATTCACTTTGTTGGATATTGCTGTTCGAAGTATCCCCAGAACTCCATCTTTGGATGCGCCACTGCTGGAGAATACTATTCAGATGCGCATTCGCCATTTTGCACCGCAAAGTTCTTGTCTGAGTTTGTCAAATGAATTCCTCTGCAAATCTTCAAATTCTACTTATGGAACAACTTTAAGAAGGTACCCCAGTTGATATTTCCATTCCACATTTTCATTTCTTTCAAATTTCACGAAATATTTTAGAAACAAGATCTGTACAGATTTATTTCCTAGTATCCTTTTGACAAGCTTGTGAAATATTTATGCAAAAAAACTGGTAGCTGGAAAAAAAAATCAAATTTGATAGCCGTGATGATATGTACTCTATCTTTCGTAGCAAAGTTTGAGCAAAGTCAAGAAGTAACATCCTCTTGAGTATCATCTCAAGTTGCGGTTGTATTGGAGTCCCTGATATCGCTGAACCTTTATTTTTTATTCTTCATTACAGAATATGTTTTTTAATGGAGAAATCATCTGATTTTGTTGCCAATTATTTTAAAACAAGGATTGTTTGTCTTTTGTCAAGTTCAACAAGAGCAACGATAGA
The DNA here is from genome assembly GCA_013421045.1 of Propylea japonica. Lineage (NCBI taxonomy): Eukaryota > Metazoa > Arthropoda > Insecta > Coleoptera > Coccinellidae > Propylea > Propylea japonica. The sequence continues at coordinate 2,583,707 of CM024239.1, forward strand.
TTTACAAGACGTTATCAAAATGATATAATCTAAAATAGTCGAGCAGAGCAAACACAGATTTAAGTCCGTTCGACGAGCACGTGAACCATCTATGTGAAAACAAAAATTAGTTACTCTCAGAAATCTAGATAATTCATTTTCCTAGTGTTTTCGACAAACATGTGAAACATCCATGTGAAGCGCTGGTAACTGGAAAAAAAGAACAAAAATTAGTTACTCCCAGAAATATACAGGGTGTTCGTAAATACCACGCGAAAGTGACACTGGAGATAGATTGACATTAGGTCTTTCAGATAGCATCAACATGACCTCAGTAAAAGTCCGCTGGTTTTCGAGATATCACCACTTTTGCAAACAAAAAATGAAAGGGAAAGTGAGATAAAAGAGAAAGAAGAGCAAAAATAATGGTTGTTTGAAACGGTAGCGAGAAAGAATATCAAGCAACATGTAATTGGCAACAGGTGACACTTGTCCATTTTTCTTAATTTTAATTATTTCGGAATAAACACATCCCTCGCGACAAAATTATAATTTCTAAGGTTTTGACATAAAAAAATTGGTAGTGTTGTATCATTTTGAAAAGTGCTGGACATGGACCAGTTTTTACGATTATTTGTCAATTCACTCTGATTTTTCTTCACATCAATCAGTCAAACTTGAGTTAACGTTTTAACTTCGTCATAAAATACAACAAGTTGGACATTTTTTTTAAAGGATTTTGTTCTAGTTCTCGGTGAAGTTATTACTTCATTGGTTAAAGCAACTATTCAGGGTAGCCTAGGATAAAAAAACATGAGTTTGGAAAACGAAAATGGAGATTTTTAAAAAAACACAAAAGTGGTTATATCTCGAAAACCTGCGGACTTTTACTGAGGTCATGTTAATGCTATCTGAAAGACCTAATGTCAATCTATCTCCAGTGTCACTTTCGCGTGGTATTTACGGGACACCCTGTATACATAATTCATTTCCTAGAGTTTTCGACAAACATGTGAAACACTGGTAACTGGAAAAAAAAGAAGAAAATTTGGTAGCTGGTACGATACTCTATTTTTGATAGGAAATTTCAGCGACTTACAATATCCTTCATCTCAATCTACGGTTTGTTGGATTCCCTGACATGTATTGCTCTAAATTTTCCATATATGATACCTTTTATTTGATAGTGAGTTTTACCAATTTAGATCACCTATACCCCGATTAATATTGTCTCAATCAACAATTGTATTGAGGTGCCTGATATTACAGCTAATTTCTTGATTATGATTGTTTCAACTATTCCAGAATGTTTTTCATGCAAGAAAAATATACTGGATCGAATTTTCGCGAATAATTTTAGAACAAGGTCTGTTTATCTTTTGTCAAGTTCAACAAGAGGAACGATAGATTTACAAGACGTTATCAAAATGATATAATCTAACAGAACAAACACAGATTTACGTCCGATCAACGAGCACGTGAACCATCCATGTGAAAAGGACTATCAGCAAGGAAGAAACCACAAAATTTCTTGGTAATCAAATGCTTCAGTAACAACAAATTTGACATTTGACTGCTATAGTTCTCAAAAATATTCTGTCGATTTGCTGTAGCTTATACAGAAAACTGAATAATTTCATGATAAAATCTTGCAAAATATACCAGATTTCATTCCTAGTGCCTATTTGACAACCTACACTCAAAATCCCGGCGTGAATGCTAATACTAACTATCAAGAATATTATCGATGTATTAGTCCCTTTTGATATCACATTTTTATCATTTTTACCGAAATTTTGAGTATATAGTGTTAAGTGGTGTGATTCATGGAACACATTATCACAAACAGGAACAAAATCAAGAATAAATAGAAAAATATCTGAAAACACAAATTAATAATTTATGGTTCATGATCTGCATTCTTTTAGCTTCGAAAGAACCTGTGTAGTAAATATCTGATATTCAAATTGCTGAATTGGATTTTTTGAATTCATATAATAATTTGTCATTTCTCATCTCAAGGGTAGGTATAACATTCAACCAAGTCAGTGTCAAATAACACTGAATAGGTTGTTGCAACATCACTGAGCCAAAATATCAGGACCTTTAAGGAAATACGGCCGGTGTCAGCGGGTGTTAGCTGGTGTTTAAAAATTTCTTAGAGTGTATATAGTCAGAAGAAAGAGTATATTCAGTAGCTGGTAAGATCTTTGGAGCCAAGACTCAGAAATTGAACTGTTGTATCGTAAAATATATCATCTCAAACTGTGGTTATGTTGGAGGTCCTAAAATCCCTCGGAAATTTCTTGACTCTACATTCCAGAATGTGAATTTTTCGCAAACTATTTTAGACCAAGGTCTGTTTATCTTTCGTCGTAAGTTCAACAAGACCAACAATAGATTTACAAGACGTTATCAAAATGATATAATCTAACAGAACAAACACAGATTTACGTCCGATCCATCCATGTAAAAACTACCAGCAGCTAGAAAGAACTAACAGTCACTCTTGGTACCAGATCAGATACAACGTTCTGCATTTTTGTACTCCAACCGCCTACCACCAGCACCACATCTGAGCACTCCTTCCGTTTACCAAAGCGAAGCCAGAATCGACGAATCGATCGCAAACAGTGCTTGAACTTCATCGCGACTGGTTCTCGAGTCCGATCGTAGTCGGCCAACGTTCATCGATAGCCATCGATTAAGAAGGTCCAAGAACAGACCCGTGTGCGAGTGCAGCAGCTAGTTCTGCCCTGTGACTCTTTCTTAGCCTTCTCTGTGAATTGTGCCGTTTGGTCACTAACGGAATCGGGAAATTGTTTTTCTGTTCTGCTGGATCTCCTGAACTACTTTTCTTAATTTGGAATTCTCTTAACAGGCGGTGAGTACCAATTGATACCGAAATAAATAATCATGTAGTCCGCGAGTGTATTTGATTTGATTCTCGAGAGTAATTATAATTTTTTTTTATGGATAATGGAGAGATAAGGGAATTAATTTTGCTTGTACTGGTGATTAATGTTTACGAATGTTCTGAGCAGATAAAGATGTTGATGATTTCGTGCTATTTTTGTTCCGCTTTGGGATTTATTATTTACACTTTTCCGTTTTTTTTTCAAAATTTGGCAATTCTATTATTTGCGCACTGCCTAGGGAAAAATTTTTGAATTTCGTGATTTTTGACCATTCTTTGCAAGGAAAAGATTCTGTTGAACTCAAAATTGGGTCGATATAATATAGTAATGATCGTAGAATTTTGCTTAAGATTTTTCCCTTCTCCATACATTATTTTTGACGAATTTCAGATCCATAATAATGCAAAATTTCTACTGTATAAAAATGAAAAATATCTGCACCCTTGCAGACATAAAAATATCTGCAGACATAAAAATATCTTATAGATAAAATTAAATTAAAAATTAGACCTAGTTAAAGTTTTTTGATAACTGCGTAGGACAAGACGTCGGTGATATTTTATATATTTATTTTACTTGGGGAGCTTGAAATGTACTTTCAGAAAATAAATGCTAAAGTTTTTGTATTGGTTTTGAACATCTCGAGAGAACATTGACTTCTATTAGAGGTTTTTAAGAGCACAGAAATGCTCCAAACGGTTCTTTAAGAGCTAATCTCACAAAACTCTTCTTAATTTTAGATATTTATATATTTTCCACCAATTCCATACCAACAGAATAGTTTATGTCGAAGCTTTTGATCTAGGTAGATATCAAATTGGAAATTTGATAGAGTATTGTTGGTTTCATTGAATAATAAATCGAACATTTTCAGCTCGAAATTTCGAAAAACAGACATGATTGTGTTTTTTGCCTTAATTATTTTTTTCATTATTATTTTATGACATTTTATTTCGGATCCTGATTCAAGTGCAGTAGTTTTGAAATTTACTGTGGAACTTTTCAGTGGGAATTTTGAAATTCGCAAATGAATGAAGCACATTTAAATTTCTTTTTCAATTCTCCTGTTAGTAGTTATTTGAAGATGAATTAATCGAATGTGGAGTGTGGTACAAAAATGTAAAACGAAGTTGAATTCATCAAGATTCCAGAATTTCTTCAGCTGGCTCAATTCAAGACTTATCATTTCGTTAACAAATATTTTACCATCGTCGTATGGAATAAATTCTGACCCATCATCGACTGTTGATAATAATGTCGAAGATAATGTTTCTGTGATAAGATATGAAAGAATGGGTTTGAAGGCAGCAGACTGCATTCTTTGTGTATGAAAGAATAAGTGGTATTATACGTATATTTGAGATAATTCCTGGTTTCTTGGAAAAATGTCATTTGTGTCAAATTCAGAATTTCTAAAGGAATATGCGAATGTACCGGGTTTTCCACTATAACCTGACCCCCCCTTTAACTTTGTTACTGGAGGAGATACAAAAAAATGTTTCGTACAAAAGTTACACGAAAACAACTGAGGTTTTTTGATATGAGTCCACAAACTGAAAAATATACAGGGTGGCCAACATATCGATGGCAACTTTTTTTCAAATGGAACACCCTGCGTATTTTTCCATATTTGGTTAGCTCTTTTTCCCCTGATTTCTAATATGTAACTTATGTTGGTCTATCTTTCTTATTCTGAGCACCACAGAGTTTCAAAATTCAAGAACCACTTGTCATAGCGTTTTGGAAGTTCGTGAATATTTAAGTGGCCAATTTGATCTTTGGATTTGTAATGGCGCACCTATTTTATGGCTACCAAATAATCCTGATTTAACACCGTTGGACACGTTTTTATAACCGTAGCTGAAGGAAAAAATTTACTTCAGCAATAATGATAATCAATGACAGCGGAGAATAATATTAATAGTAGATTGTTAGGATATAAAGAATTTCGTAGGTATTCCACAAATTTTTTTATTCGGTGTCATCATTTCAAAACTTTGAAACTCTGAAATCAAAAAAAGGAAGAATATACAGGACAGGGTGTCCCATTTGAAAAAATATAGTTGATTTCGATATTGTTCACCTTGTATATCTTCCCATTGACGTTATCATAACTCCAAAATTGAGCATTTTCAGTAAACGCACTTTGCCACTTGTAAAATGATTACAGATCTTGCCAGGTGGTTCTTAAAATTTGAAACTCTGTGGTTCTCAGAATAAAAGAGATAATCCAACATATGTTACATATTCGAAATCAGGGGTAAAAGAGCTACCAAAACATGGAAAAATATACAGGGTGTCGATTTCGTGAAATTTTTTTATGAAACATCTGTATCTCTCTTAGAAACAAAGTTGAAAGGGGGGTTCAAATTATAGTAAAAAACCCTGTACATTTGTGAGAGCGTTCGTTGTTGAGTATTGGGGTATAATATTTTGAACTGACTAAAACTTTCCTGTAGAAAATGACTTGTTACTAGTTTAATTTCGACTGTGGTGGTGAAGTGAGAAGCTTTTTTGCAGTTGACTCTAGGAGCGAAACATAGATTCAAATTTGAATATTCTTGAAAAACCGTTTTCATTTTAGGTATTCAATTTTCTTGTCTCAATTCTACCTTGAAAATTATATAAATAAAATAAAAATTGCTTTTGCAACATCATACAGGAGTTCAACTTTATTCTTTAATGCTAAAGATAAAAGCAACAATGGAGGAGTTCATAAATTGAGTTGTCGAGAGTGTATTAACGTTCATTTACAATATTACAGGTGAAACCTTCACGAAAAGGTTCAAAGATCAACATGTGTCATTAAACACAGGAAAGATAAATCGAACTTTGCGAATCATTTTCAGATTTGAATAATCTCGAAATTCTATAAAAATCTTTTTATAATCATAATAAGCTATGTTTTTTGCGGAATTTTTTTTCTCTAGTCTTAATAGGTGCTTTGAATCGTTAGTAGGTGTTTTTCTCCCAACTTCTACGCTAATGGAAAAAGTGCGGTTTGGGACTTATTTTGAGGCGTCCATTCGAACCTCCAATATTTTTTCTTCACGAAAAAGGTACTGGTCATACGCTGTGAAGTCTACTGTTAGATACTGATTGAAATTTCTGCATTTCAAAATTAAATGAGTCAACATCTCTGTCAATGTCAATTAGACTACAAACAAAAAAGACACAATTCCAAAGATTTTTTAAGTTTGTTTGAAGAAGGAGCCGAAACGTTACGTTATCCTTTTCATTTGTTTCCTTTTTTAGTTTTACTGTTAGGCAACAATTCGTTCAAAACCAATTTGCTCCTGACAAACTAGTGCAAGGATTTGCGCAGGAGCATTTCATCTCAATTACATTTTTTTGCTAGAAAATGCTACTGTTCTCGAAAAAAATCAACTCTTTTGTTGGTAAAAATGGTGAATTTGTAAAAAATTGTTCACTAACAGTCAGAAAATTGAATTTTTGATTGAGATAAAATGCTCTTGCGTAAATCCTTGCACTAATTTTTTAGGAGCAAATGGTTTTGAAAATTTTTTTGCCAAACAGTAAAACTAATGAAGTAAATAAATGAAAAGGATAAGAAACTTATTGTAATCGAATTGAAAGTCAATTAGACTAAAAACGAAAAAAGACACAATTCCAAAGATTCTTCAAGTTTATCTGAAGAAGGAGTCTGATATAGACACAGAAATGTGTCCTTTTTTAGTTTCACTATTAGGCAAAAACTTTTTCAGAACCAATTTGGTCCTGACATGAGTGCAAGGATTTACGCAGAAGCATTTCATCTTAATTAATTTTTTTTCTAGAAAAGTCTATTGTTCTCGAGAAAAATCAACTCTTATTCTGAATAAATGGTGAATTTGTAAAAAAATTTTCACTAACAGTCAGAAAATTGACCATGTTTTCCATCATAAAAGTTTTTCTCGAAAACGGTCACCTTTTGAGCGTATGACCAGGAGTACCTCTTTTGTGTTGAAAACATTGGCGCGTCTCAAAAACCGAACTTTTTCCATAGGCGTAGAGGTTAGGGGGAAAACAGTCAACAACCCTTCAAAACCCTCATCAATTGAGACTAGAGAGCAAAAAAATCCGCTAAAGACATAGCTTATCATGATTAGAAAATGTTCACGAGAGCTGTTTTGTGTACGATAAAAGATTGTGGAGATATTAGCAACAACGATTCTTTTCCAATTTTAACACCTTGAATCTCAGAAACGGTGAATTTTAAGTTTATACACTCACCGGCAAAATAATCGATCCACTCAAAAATCGATGAATTGGTTTATTCATAAATATGTTATTTCAATTCCGATTCGATTGAATTTTTTTCAATTTTGAATTTCAAGAAAACTCGGCGTACGTCATTTCATACAGGGTGAAACAAAATCTGTTTTTTTACCCTAACTTTAGAACCACCCCTGGTGTGTTCCAGTTGTTTCACCGTGTGATTTCTTATTTCATCATCAATACACATCTTATCTTGATAATTTTATTCTTCATCTATAACAATAGCTCAATTTTTGTTTAAGCTACAGGGTTTTCAGAGCAATATTAAACTCCACAATTTCGCTTTGGCTATGAAAGTACTTTCACAGATTTAATCTTAAATCCGAACTTTATGAAAATAATCTGAAAACTGAGTGAAAACATAAAACAAGAGAAGTTTCAGCGCAATATATTGATCCGTATGCACCGTTTATTGGAGACGATTTCGTGTTGGAACACACCAGGGATGGTTCTAAAGGTAGGTTAAAAAACAGATTTGGTTTCACCCTTATAAAATGACGTATGCTGAGTTTTCTTGAAATTCAAAAATGGTGATTGATTAAGGATGAACATACCTACAATTGAAAATAAAATTAAATCGAATCGGACTTGAAATGACATATTTATGAATCAAAAAACTTCATCGATTTTTTGAGTGGATCGATTATTTTGCCAGTGAGTTTATAATCTTCTGTTCCTATTTTTGGACGAGCTATAACATCCTGAAGTTTGTCGCACTTATTCACAAACACCCTGTAATACGCAATCATTTCTAGAGAGAATTTCAATAGGCAAATTTCCATATTTCCACTCTTTCGAAATCCTCATTTTCCGCAATTCAGTCATCCCAACGAAACTCACACGAATACGAGACATGTTTACATTCTCCATTGTGTCTTGTAACGCTTCGATTCTGTCACGAAGGTTCAAAGAAACGACCGATATCGAAGAATGTGTCTAATCGAATAATAGCCCGAACAAATATTTACATTTGATAAATTTAAAACATCTTCGAAGAAATTCGAAGTCAAACTGTAAAACACGGTCTCAAAAAGAAAGTGGAGACCTTGAATCGATTTCGCATCATTAGATATGCATAACTTTGATCAGCAGAGGTGTTTCTGCTATATGAAATATCGAATATGGATGTTTTTCAATCTAGATGCTTTGCGATTACAAATAGGGTAACAAAGTTTTTTCATGACTTGAAATTCTTGATAATGAAACATTTATTGAAGTATTATTTGGGCTATTTCTATTATTTTGCTTCTTGCATTCAACGTTTCGGCCAGCATTCGCCAGCTGTCGTCAGGAAAACTTTTGTCAGTCTTCGATAATGTTTTTCATTTTGGCCATTCTCAGAAAACAATCATCTATGATTTTGATCTATTTTTGATTGAATAAGTTGTAAAACAATTCATTCGATCTTTTTTAAACTGGATCTTATTATGGAGCCCAAATTGTTTTGAGATCAAGAGACGGTTTACTTCAATTTTCTACGTTTCAGTTTTCCCTTTTTTGATATTATGGAAGCGTGACCCCTTAATATCCTAGGGTCTTCATTCAAATCATGTTGATCAAGTTTTGCTAGTAGGAAACGTCAGGTTAATTTCAATATTGAACTTTTTTGGTGCTTGCGAAAAAAATTGTTATATAAATTTTATGTACTCCCTTTGAGGGGCTGTATCTTAACAAGGGATGCTCCAATGAAGTTTCTTTATATGAAAGATCCAATCTTTTTTTCGATGAGGAATTTCCTCCTTAAATTTTTACACTTATTAAGTTACACCCTGTATATGATCTTACCACATTCACAAGGTTTTTCGTATATCTATTTTGGTAAGTTGATTTTCTTTATCAGGTTTAACTTTAGTTAGATCGGACCTGATAGTATCTTGAGTCTCGATGTTGATCTCACATTTTACTTATTTAAAGTTCTCCCAATTTCTTTAGCGTCCTTAATATCAAGGGAACAAAAATCGAAATATTTAATAATTTGATTAATATAGCATTGCTTTTTAGAAACTTTTTTAGGTTTTCACTCCCAGTCTCAAACAGAACAATTGAACAAATTTTAATTAATATGAAATGCTCCTGCTTGAATGTTTAGACTGATTTGTCAGAAGCAATTGGTTCTGCAAAAATTGATGCCTAACAGTAAAACTAAAAAAGGAAATAAATGAACAGGATAACGTAACAATTCGGTGTCTATAACACTCCTTCTCCAGACAAATTTGGAAAATCTTTGAAATTGTGTCTTTTTTTCGTTTATAGTCAATTGACATTCAATTCGATTATAATAAGTACGTTATCCTTTTCATTTATTTGCTTTTTTAGTTTTACTGTTAGGCAACAATTCATTCAAAACCAATTTGCTGACAAATTAGTGCGAGAATTTACGCAGGAGCATTGCACCCTAATTAAAAATTTCTTAATTGTTTCTGTTTCAGAGGCTGGGAGTGGAAACCTTGAAAAGTTTTCTAGAAATGCAGAATCCTCCCAGATTTTGTTTCAATCGATAGCATTCCTTTATCAAATGAGTCTAAATATTTTTCTTGCTAATAAGCTACAAGATTGAATATTTTATTATCTAATTTTATCGATTATATAAATATAGTCCTTCTTTCAGCGATATATATCGAGCAATTTATGAAGTATCGAAATTTTCCGAAAAACAGTTTTCTTAATTTTTCTCCTATTCGAGTTATTTTCTCATAACTTTCCACAAAATACTGGAAAAAACTCTGAAAACAACCCTAAAACCATTCGATCGATTTGTTCTAATAATATAAATATATATATATATATTCTTTTGAATTGAGAGCTAACAAAATACAATACATGAAAGAAAAAAGTCCCTAGCTGAGGTTGGTGCAGAACGGGGTACCATACTATTTTGGCGTATGATACCAGAGCACAAGGAAAAACCTCAGAAGAAAAAACGCTGTCTCGCCGTTTTTAAGAAATTGAAACTTAAAACTATTCGAATAAATACCTTCAATATTCAGATACAAAATACTTAATTCTTGCTCTTGGGCCAGGAGAGTGTTTTAAACCAGGTCTGGCATTCCAAGTGATGATTTTTCGAATCTCCTGTTCTTCTGACCGCTACAGGACCCTATTGAAGGGTAATCATCTCCCATAGATTTAAATAGTGGTATTTCACCCTAAATATCTAATTCAATTTCGGAATAATATTGAAAAACGTGTAACAAACTTATGTTCTAATAATGAACTCAACAGAAATACTTACCTACCTTGAATTTTTTATGCCTCTAGTGCGTTGCGTTCAAAAGTTATAGATTTTACGGATGGCCTGTCTTATGAATTCAGTATACATAAATAAACAAAATCGTCCATTTATTTTGCGAATACTCGTGTTGATCAAAATTATTCAACACTATAGGTACCCAGTTGTAAGAAATTGTTGAATTTTGCAAGGTTATGAACACACGTAGTTAATATTCGAAATTTCAACTCATACATATTTATAGACGCGAAGTTCTTTGAGTATTCAAGAACAAAAGCAGTAGTCATTAAGAAGCAGAGATTGAATTCACACAAATTCAACCGTAGATCAAATAAACTTCCCAAACATCTATCAATAAGTTCGTTTAGTAGTTTCGGTACTTACAATACCCGACCTCTACTTTACCTTGGGTATTATTGATGATCCTTCCATTCTAGAAAGATGTACCGTAGACTTCTTATTGGTGTTTGTTGTCTTTACATTTAAAGCTTTAATTGGCCACTTCAAGACATCATTTTCGTACTCTTTACTCATGTTGAAAAAATCAAGGTGTGTCAAATTCAACGAATAAAATTTGCATGGCTGACCTTCGTCAGAATGATTATTTTCGCAGTGATTTCAGAAAGGTATTAAGAAAAAAGTGTTATCGCGAATTTGTCGTGATTTGAGAGTGTTGAATTCATTGTTTAACTTTTTTCAATCTTGTCTTAATAAAAATTATTTCCTGCGTTATTAGTACTTGGTTGCTCCAAAAATATCGATTACACAATCTATGTTAGGACACTCTGTTGGCTAATGTTGTTCTTCAATCTTCAATCGATATTTATACCCATAAGTTTTCGTTCAAATGAATGTCTAAATCAACAAGTGCCTCTGCTCCACCCTGTACTGTCTGCTTTGTTTGGAGTGCTTCAGAAATTTTTAAATTAAAATACGAATTTCAAAAATCATAAGAAGTTGGTCCAGATAAAAATCTTCCGAGAGAGTAGATCCCTGACCATAAGTTTGACATTGTTTTCAATATATTTATAATTGAAACAATATGCATCAATTTTCGAAGTAAAAACTCTATCGGTACCAATGTAATGTGATTTATCGATTGCTTGCCAGCTTTATAAAGTTTGAAAATTTTCGCAATCGTTTTCGAAAAAAAAAATGTTAATTCCATATATGCTCCGCAAATAACATTTTTTTATTGCATCGGGATGAAAAGTACTATTTCTAGAAAACTTTTTCAGGTTTTCACTCCCAGTCTCTGAAACAGAAATAATTAAAAATTTTTTAATTAAGATGAAATGCTCCTGCCTAAATCTTTGCACTAATTTGTCGGGAGCAAATTGGTTTTGAAAAAATCGTTGCCTAACGGTAAAACTAAAAGAGGAAATAAATGAAAAGGGTGCTGTAAGGTTTCGGTGTCTATATCAGACTTCTTCTTCAGACAAACTTGTGAAATCTTTGGAATTGTGAATTTTTTCGTTTGCAGTCTAATTGACATTGAAAGTTGTCAATTAGACTGCAAATTGTAATTATTTCAGAGACTGGGAGTGAAAACCTTAAAAGTTTTCTAGAAATGCAGAATCCTCCCAGATTATATTTCGATCGATTTATAAGTACTACTCTATTATCTAGGTTTATAATAAAATATTATAGCTCTCTATCTTTCTCCACACCAATATTTCATCAAGGCATATTCGATTTAATCGTCATATATTCCTACGAACAATACCCAACAGCTATCGCTCACCCTGTATGCATATACAGTGTGTTTGGCGATAATTTAAGGGCATCAAATACACCTAATTTTATCGACAAAAACACCCAAATTTGGAAGTTCACCCCCTTAGTTTTGGAGTAGCCCCCATTTCAAATTTACTTTTTTATTTCCGTTGACCCTTCCAAATAATATCGATTTCTTTGGAAATAAAGGTAATACAGATGTGGAAAAAATGTTTTTTGAAAGATGATACTACCACCTTTTATTGAAGTATAACAATATAAGAACATTTAACTTGAAAACGCCATAAAAAATTCTTTAAAAAAGTTTTAGTAAAAATATGTACTGATTTTCTTAGTAAATCCGCAATAGTACAAGAACTAGCACATTGAAGTATAATTTTTTTTCAATGATTTAACACGCAAGGATATTAGCTACAAAACAACACTTACATCATTTCTGTAAGTTACATAATTTGAGAGTTATTGCTGTTCGAACATGATCACTACCACTGCCTGTCTACAGAGCAGAGGCGGCCATTTTGAGCAATTTTTATGATTAATTTGTTTGTTTGGTCATTAAAAATCATCGAAAGTACAGTACTGAGGTTTTTTTTTTATAAATTTTCATAATGGTCATGTTCGAACAGCAATTTCTTTCTAAATATGTAACTTACGGAAATTATGTTGGTATCGTTTTGTAGCTAATATCCTTGCCTGTTAGCCCATTGAGAAAAAAATTTTTAATCAATGTGCTAGTTCTTGTACTATTGCGAATTTACTAAGAAGATCAGTATATTTTTTTACTGAAATTTTTTTAAAGAATTTTTTTTATAACATTTTTACGTTATATGTTTTCAAATTGTATCACTTCGATAATAGGTGGTAGTATCATCTTTCAAAAAACATTTTTTTCACAACTGTAGGACCCCTATGTCCAAAGAAATCGATATTATTTGGAAGGGTCAACGAAAATCAAAAGGTAAATTTAAAATGGGGGCTACTCCAAAACTAAGGGGGTGAACTTTCAAATTTGCTTGTTTTTTTCGATAAAATTAGGTATATTTGATGCCCTTAAATTATCGCTAAGTCATGACCAAACACAGTTTCAAATATCTACAGAACAAATAGCAATTTCCATGAGAAAAAGACAAGATATAGGGAACACTTCACTATGACACTACACCGCAGAAATTATACACAACAATTCGTTGACTTCTGGGAGTGAAATTGTATAACAAGTTGCCTGAAGATTTAAAGCAAAAAAATTTAATAGTACTATAACAAATTTGTTGATCAAGGGCGCATATTATTCGGTCGATGAATTTTTGAGCTCAAATTTGAAAATTTAAAAGTTGTACTCTCTTGTACTGTATGTGATATACCTTGGCCTCTCTGAGTTTTTGATTTTATTCTTTCGTCCTTATATGTTTTTATTAGATTACATAATGTGTATACCTATGTATGGAAGCTCGTAATCTTTGATCCAGTTTGTTGTATGTTGTTTCAATGTGTGTGTTATATTTCAAGATGAACTATGTGATATTTTTTTCATTTGTACTTGTGATATTTTTGATATATTTTAATTTTTATTTATGACTAGTCATGTAAATATTTTTGATGACGTTAAATAAACATTTGAACATTTAAAAAAAAAAACTAAAATGATTCCAATCTCACATCGAAACATTTTACACTGGCACCTTGAAATATAATTCAAGGAAGATATAAATCCATTTGTTCGAAGCCAATCGATGCATTTATTGAAATACTCGAATGATCAATAATGTTCGAAGTTTAAGGACACGAAATTCCGTCTATAAAACGCAAATTAGACGCGTTCGGCTTGACCGATAAACGCAGGTTAAATATTGTTGACCCATTGTTATCACGTTTGATATTCGTTGTGTCCATCAGTGATGGCTTGGATGGTCAATTTTCAATACCGTGTACTCGTTCGGTGACCTACCGACTGTTGGGTATAGATTTGTGAAGATAATTAAATAATGGCAATACATGTTTAGGTTTACGATTATTTATTTACAGTGTGTTGGTCATGACTTAGCGATAATAATTTAAGGGCATCAAGTGTACCTAATTTTATCGACAAAAACACCCACCTTTTATTGAAGTGAACTTAGAAATGTCATAAAAAAATTCTTTAAAAAAATTGTATCAAAAAAATTTACTGATTTTCTTAGAAAATCCACAATAGTACAAGAACTAGCACATTGAAGTATAATTTTTTTTCAATGAGCTAACACGCAAGGATATCAGCTACAAAACGATACCAACATAATTTCTGTAAGTTACATAATTATAAAGTAATTGATGTTCGAACATGACCTTTATGAAAATTGAAAAATAAAATAAAACTCAGTACCTACTGTACTTTCGATAATTTTTTGATGATCAAACAAACAAATTAATCATAAAAGTTGCTCTAAATGGCTACCTGTGCTTTGTAGACAGGCAGGGGCCCTCATGACGGCCTGTAGCAACAAAAAAAGTTTGGGGCGCTCGCGTAGTGGTCATGTTCGAACAGCAATAACTCTCAAATTATGTAACTTAAAGAAATGATGTAGGTGTTGTTTTGTAGCTAATATCTTTTCGTGTTAAATCATCAAAAAAAATATACTTCAATGTGCTAGTTTTTGTACTATTGCGGATTTACTAAGAAAATCAGTAAATTTTTTTACTAAAATTTTTTTAAAGAATTTTTTTATAGCATTTTCAAGTTAAATGTTTTCATATTGTTCTACTTTAATGAAAGGTTGTAGTATCATCTTTCAAAAAACATTTTTTTCACATCTGTAGGACATTTATTTCCAAAGAAATCGATATTATCTGGAAGGGTCAACGAAAATAAAAAAGTAAATTTAAATTGGGGGCTACTCCAAAATTAAGGGGGTAAACTTCCTAATGTGGGTGTTTTTGTCTATAATATAAGGTATATTTGATGCCCTTAAATTATCGCTTATGTTATAAGTCATGACCAAACACACAGTATATGATAATGAAGTTGAGAACTTTTTGCCTTTAACAGTTTGTGTTTCGAGGTTTTTATGAATAGTTTTTTTGGATGCATACAGGATGTTACATACTAGTGTGTCACAAATTAAGGGGACAAATTTAATTATAATTTCAACAAAAAAGAGTCCATATAAACATGGCCCGCAAAAGCTTCGTTACGGAGCTAGGGGGTATTGAAATTGAATTGAAAAATTGTTTTTTCTTCATAACTCCTGCAGTATTTGAAATATTCAGTCCAAATTTGGAATACGAGCTATTTTCGACAGTATACATCATTATACGTCCTGAATCTTAACTAATCTACAGGGTGTTTTGATATTTCCTTCAATTTAAAAACTTTTTCGAGTTTTGTAATTTTTCGTATCTCTAACCGTTTTCGAGAAAAAAATTATTGAACGATTGTATTTTATTAGCCAAATGAAAAAATAATAGAAATACTCGACAGGTATTCCCAAAATTTGCCTTTGTTTTGATAGCTCGTTATCTGAGACTCAACTTACACAATCGTTCAATGATTTTTAACTCGAAAACGGTTAGAGATACGAAAAAATTACAAGAGTCAAAAACGTTTCTAAATTTTACGAAGATATCAAAAATTGACGCTGACCAGTGGCGTACCGCAAAAAAGTTTGAGACGGAAAAAAAGGGACATGGCTCCGGAAAAGAAAACACCCTGATTCTAATTAAGATTCAGGACGTGCAATGATGGAGATTGTTAAAAATAGCCCGCATTCCAATTTGGAATGTATATCTCGAAACTTGCAGGAATTATAAAGAAAAAACAATTTTTTTTGGAATTTCAACACTCTGTAGCTCTGTAGCAAAGCCTTCATGGACCTATGTTTATATTAACTTTTTTCTTAAAACTACATGTAGACTCACCCCCTCAACTCACCCTGTATTGCCTTAATACTTAATATAATAACATAATAATCTCAATTTAAGATTTGTCACAGAATCTTTGCTAATAGTAATTTTATCTGTTAATATCATATCATCTTTATGTATGCATGTATGACCTGTGATATAACTCCTCACAGATATTGATGAAATGTTTTCATTTATTTCCATAATTATGATGATTTTCGAGCTTATCTACATATAAATTCACTTCTGGTCAGTTGTTGATTTCCCATTAGACAATTAAAAATCCAAGTTAGACGTAATTTTTTAACGATAAGTTATAAGATATCTCCAATATAAAGTGAAAAGATTTCGTTATCTCTAACCGAATATTTTATAATTGAAGAGACCGATTAAAAAAGCTGTCAATTATTCAAAACATTCAAGTTCAATTCAATGAGTACTTCAAAATACTAGGAAAAACCTCATCGCCAAGAATTTAATGCGACTTGAATTGATATAAGTTGAACAATACACCTGCCAAATCTGATTGAGTCTGTTTTGACGATAAACTTATGTTTTCTGTAGACGATATCAACAGACGAAAGATACTAGAACTTGTTTTTTATCAATCATATTCGATTTGGGTTATATCAATTAACTGGTTTAATTAAGGAAAAAAACTGAATAAATTATTAGTTCAGACATAATTATGCTTTAAGAAATTAATTCCTTCGAACATTTTTATGAATATTAAAGATGCAATTACAGTGCCAAAAATGAACTTATAAACCTTGGAAGCAATAATTGCCAGTTTCGTTCTCATCCTAATTTTCTATTTTCAAATCAAAAGAAATATTCTTTAAGTATGTGCGATTCGAATTACATCAAGCTAAACCCCCAAATGAATCGAAAATGTTTCAAATGTTTTAAAAACTAAAAATACGATCGGTTGAAGGTTTTATACTAAGCTTATGGTAAAGAGTTACAGTTATTGCCATTTCAACTTTTATTTTGAGAACTTAGAATCTGAAAGGTTCGACATTTTATATTTAGCTGTTCAATTACGATAATGAAGACTTGCGAGAAAATTCGTGAAGATCCTAGGAATACAAAAAGTCGATACAAATTTTTCTGATTTTTACTTAGATATATTCTAATTCAACCCCCTAACTTTTCGCAGACAGATATATTGTTTTTTTCTCGTGGATAGTAAATTCGGGCAAAAAGTGCTATTAGTGTCATTCTAATAGTTCCTGATCTATAATTCTCATCCAATACAATACAATTATAATGAATTCGAAAGAATATTTATTATTTCCGCTGAGTTATTGGTTTTACTAGGAATATAATTACAAACCGACAATATTTGATATTTGGGTGACATTTCAATTAACTCAAACTCTGGTATAAAAACAAATTTATACGCTTGTTAATACTAGGAAAACTATCATTCATGCTTCCTTGTTCAAATCTTGAACCTACCTCTGAAATTTCTAGTTTTGAAGTTGTTTTTTCTGCCGTATAGAATGGGAGAAGTCTCGTGAATAAATTTCCATAAATATTGTCGTAGTTCCTTATTTTTCAGTTTTTTATTATGAGTGGTTCGAAAATCCATTAGGAAATGACAAAATGATATTTCCATCGCTTGTTATTTTAATTTCCGGTTGAAAGATCGATCTCCACTTTATTTGTTTACATTTCATCAATATGAATGGAAATACAGCTTGACAAAGAAGTAACGTAACTCGTCAATAATTCTCGCAACCGTCTATTTTTAATTTCAAAAGTAATTTATCCTATGCTATTTTGGATTTAAAATTTCTCTTTCTCTACGCCCCGCACCCCTCTATTTAATTCTTTTAAATGGGAATATATTGGATTATGATACATCAAATAAAAGGTGATTCGATTACCTATTCACTATTCAGCGATGTGGCTAAAAGCAGAATTGGTTGTGGCTTTTTTTAAATGAAAAATCAGGAAATTATTTTCAATTTGTAATTGGAGAATACTGCAATTAGTTCATTATTCTTTCACTAATTATTACTGAGGGAAATTCACGAATCCATGGATTTGTAATCTCAAAAGCAGGTCTCACTATGCTTCTAGATGAATACATGGATTGTGACATATCAAATGAAATTTGATGGAAGCGAGGATTTTCCTTAATACTTCTTCGTACAAAAATTATTAACGGGTAACGTTTCTTTTTTTGGAATTCTGTAAATAAAATTTTAATATATCCAGAGTATATTCTTCTTCTGCTTTCTTTTGAAAAAGACTGGACTTGTGTTGCATTTGCCATTTTTTGAAAACTTTTTGACACAGTAGTTATGCTCATCCGCCAAGATAACTCAAGTTTTACATGTTTATTTTTTATGGCGTCCCCTATTTCCTTCTCACTCCATATTGTTTAATTAAACGTTCCGGTAACACCGACTGATTGAGATTAATTAATAAATATTTCGAAAAGAACAGCTTTTGCTTGGACAAGGTAAGAATTATAGCATGGTAGGCAGCGTGACCACTTTCACTTCATAATGTTAGTTCACATGGTTATAATAACAAACAGAGGAATCTATATTGAATGGAATAATGTGAAGGAGTAGTATCGTTGCACGACCAACTCTCAGATTGGCTTTCCAATGCAACTCAACACTGAGAAACTGTACCTAGAGATTATTGAATTGAGAACGATATCAAGGTTGAAACAAATACCTACACTCTGTTCACGAAAGTTTGAGCGCATAGTAGGCGTTTGTTTATTTATCTGAAGTTGGCAGTATTTTCTGTCATAACGTAAAATAAAGTCAACGTTGCCTGCCCTAATGTACCTGGCTACGAGCTTGCTAGTTATCAGAGAACTCTATGCAATATTGACAACATTGTGTATCAATCTGACCAGAAAATAAACAACATAACCTAAAATTTTAATATACACAGTGGAATATGCCAAATTTCCATGGCCAACCGACGGCTCAACCTTTCGTGAACGGACTATAGTATCGTGCGTTCAAAAAAACTCGTGGTCAAGTAAGCTGTGGATTCTATTTTTCCTAAGAGTCTATGAGGGGAAACATAGAATCCACAGCTTACTTGACTAAGAATTTTTTTGAACGCACGTTATATGAGATTGCGAAGTTTGATATTTTGCTTTTATATAGAGGAAAGTTGCCTAATTTTGGATACCTTTTTTTGATTGGCACTTTTTTGCTAGTGATATTTATGTTTTGATTAATTTTTTTTGCTTTAAATATGGCATAACATTAATGATAACATGTCAAACAAACTGAACGATTTTTTTCTCACTCAAATGATATAAAAATGAGCTTAACTGAAAAATGTTTTCGTCATTTCAAAACTGGGTTTCTAAAATTGAATACCCTATCCAAAATAAGGAACCTATTTTCCTTGCTGAAATTACAAACATAAATTTTCTTCTCGAGATGTGTTGATAGGATTTTTCATGTTTTCCATATTAATTTTTTTATTGAGGAGCCCTCTCAGGTAATTTCAGAGATATTTTCAAATTCATCTTCTTGAAGAAATTGAAAATATTTCTAAGGAAAGTATTTTTGTCTGCTTTTTCATATGGATTTTTGGCCACATCTAATTTGGTGGCTGATATGGTGGTAAGATTCAAAATGAAGGCCCCTTGTATTAAGTATCTAGCTCTTGATTGATTTGAAAATTTTCTCTTGTACGGTGTGATAACAGATATGGTTGAAAAAGTTTCCATGTTCACAAACACCAGTAGAAATTTTTGTATGATTTCAATTAATATTTTTTTATAGAAAAGTGAATTTTAACATTGACCAACCGTATAGTGAAGCTAGTGGTGTTTTATGAAGGAATATTAATGACTATTGATAAACAGTGAACTCACATTGAATTTCATCAAAGAAATATCTTTCTCAAAAATCATCAAGAAACCGTAGAGATTATCTGCATGACCCAATATTTTTAAGACAATGCAAAAGCAGATGTTGTCCTTCCTTGTACACAGATGGATTTGGAGTTGAGTTCAACGCTTTTGATGTCTCCGATTCAGTTATACAAATATTTATGAAATGCATTATCGCACTGTTGCAAAAAATAAATATGTTCTGATGAATCATCCGTGCATTTCATTACTGACATGTTGATGCATTTTGCATGAACTGGAGGTTCATTATCATCTAAGTGTATTTTTCTAAGGATGGATTGAAGGATTTAACGATAGTGGAAATAGTAACAGTTATATACTGGCTTGACCATGCTTATTTATTACATTTGAAACTGTCTTCATTGTGCTTGGATTCCTTTCATCACAGATATTATTTTTTTTGTATCCATAGTCCTGGAAATGAAAATGTGTCACAACAATATATTTCATTTCTGAAAAAAAAATCTAGCCTTGTGCAGGTACTTTCGAGCGCTCGTTCATTGGTGGAGCAATGAAGCCTCATTAATATAGAACTCTACACCATTCAGGAATTCCTTGCAACATAAGATCTGAACGTTCATTGCCCAAGATTGTTATATTTTGTATATTGACGTGTTCTATATACATATTGTGTCTTTATGAGAATAAAGTTAGACTTGAGCCTATTAGCGTAGAAAGGGTGTGCTTTTTCACACCTCCTAGCGATCGGCTATCACACTCCCTACTAAGGGGAACATTCACTCATCCCAGATAGCAAGTATCAGGGGGATTGAGCTCTGAGGTCTTTGGTGTTCTTCTCCTGGGCCCTGGGTTGTTCGTCCTTCGTTGCTTGGTCCTGGATTTCTCGGTTGATGTCCTGGTAGTCGGTCTTGCAATATTTTCCTCCATGGTTGTTCCTGGTGTCCATCATGACTTGCAAACTTCCTTACCGTTCTAGCAGTACCGAGAAGTACTGCTTTTTGCATTACTTTGTAAAGGTTTTCATCCAAATCTAGCTCCTTGAGGTTGGACTTGAGACTCTCAGGAATTATTCCAGTGGTTGATATGACAATGGGAATGGTTCTCGTACTAGACATTCCCCACTGCCTTTTGATCTGAAATTCTAGATCTCGATATTTCGATATTTTTTCATCGTATTTTTGACGTAGGTTGTTGTTATTCGGTATGGCTACTTCTATAAGTATTGCTCTCTTCTCTTTTTTTTACTAGAATTATGTCTTGCCTGTTATTAGCAACTGTTAAATTTGTAAGTACTGTGCAATCCCAGTATAGCCTGTAATGGTGGTTCTCCAGTAACTTCAAGCTGATACTTATAATATGGAATTGTTTCGGACTTCAGAATCTTCAGTTGGATGGCGAGTTCCTGATGAAGTATTTTACAAACTGCATCATGTCGACTCTTATATTCATTTCCAGCAAACATTTGGCAGCCTCCTGTAATATGTTGAATTGCTTCTGATGTTTGGTATCCGTAGCGGCATTTATCGTCGGTGAGGCTCCTATCCATCATGATATTGTATATTTCTGATAGTTTTTAGTTTGCACTACTTGATCTTGGACGGCAAGGAGGACACCTCCTGTTTCAGGAAACAATCTTCCAGAAGTCAGCCAGTTGTTCGACGCAGGAATGTCGATATGTTCCTGGGACACCTCGTTCAGGTGTCTTCCATGTAGGGGCTTTTCTCTCCATCTTCGAATTTTATCACTTTTTGTCTGTGTGGTAATTTCATGAATTCTAGGAATCCTTGTTCTTTCGACACAGCATTTAGGATGGTGCTTGTTGTACAGAGCGTTCTCATCTTTCGTTGGAGACCATTAAGATCTGTACCACTCCACTTCACTATTCCGAAAGAGTAGGTAAGAACTGAGCAGGCGTAGGTGTTAACAGCTTTTGTGAAATTTCTGCTATTCAGTTTTGTTTTCAGAATGCTTCTCATTCTTCTGGTGAACTCAGCTGTTAGCCCATCCTTCATCACGCGTTGATCTATTCTTTGGCATTGTTTCATTCCTAAGTATTTATGTAGATCTCCTGCTAACATAGCCTTTATTTCCTCTCCGTTGGACGAGACGAGAGGAGTCTATTGTATCTTTCCCCCTGTTATATTTAGGGAACGACATTTGTCCAGTCCGAATTCTATACTAATTATTTTTTTTATTATCATTTTTGAAACTGCTCAAACATTAACTTCAAATGTTGTTCTTGATGATTGAAAAATAATATGATCGATATTTGCATAACTTCTTGTTTAATTGGGACAAGTTTCTTCGCCACAACCTGTAGTAGTAAAGGAAGAACATACAGGGTGTCCCAAAAATACCACGCGAAAGTGACACTGGAGATAGATTGGCATTAGGTCTATCAGATAGCATCAACATGACCTCAGTAAAAGTCCACTGGTTTTCGAGGTATCACCACTTTTGTGTATTTTTAAAAATCTCCACTTTTCGGTCTTTTATCGCTTAGCATTGCTAGAAATTACTTCAAACTCATGTTTTTTTTTACCTAGACTATCCTGAATAGTTGCTTTAAACAATGAAGAAATAACTTCACCGAGAACTAGAACAAAATCCTTCAAAAAATATTTAACTTGTTGTATTTTATGCCGAAGTTAAAACGTTAGCTTAAGTTTGACTGACTGCTGTAAAAAAATTATATCAGACTGAATTGACAAATAATCTTAAAAACTGGTCCATTTCATGCCCTTTTTAAAATGATACACAGCAGTCAGTCAAACTTAAATTAACGTTTCAACTTCGGCATAAAATACAACAAGTTAGACATTTTTTGAAGGATTTTGTTCTAGTTCTCGGTGGAGTTATTACTTCATTGTTTAAAGCAACTATTCAGGATAGCCTAGGTATAAAAAACATGAGTTTGAAGTAATTTCTAGCAATGCTAGGCGATAAAAGACCGAAAACTGGAAATTTTTAAAAAATACACAAAAGTGGTGGTATCTCGAAAACCAGCGGACTTTTACTGAGGCCATGTTGATGCTATCTGACAGACCTAATGTCAATCTATCTCCAGTGTCACTTTCGCGTGGTATTTTTGGGACATCCAGTATAATTGATATTAAGAGATCTCAAGACGAACCTAAACCGAAGTTATTCCATCCTCCACATATAAGAGCGACGATATAAAAGTAACTGTTAACCTCTGGCGAGAAATCTCGCAGAACAAAACACCAGGGGACCGTTGGCTGCCCGGGTCGTGAATCAGACGATAAAACGTACTTACCTACTTACATCGATGAGGTAAAGATTGAGGAAGTCTCTCCGACTGTTCGAAATAAATATTGAGACACACTTACCAGACTTTTGTCCAACAGGTTGACCTTCGAGCGAACAACGACTACATCACTGAAGGAGTGCTATTTCTTTTCCATAAAATTCAGTGCGGTACTTGAGCTCTCGTCCCATTTGAAGAACTTATCAGTTCCTATTTTGGTTTGAATCCATGTCGGAAACCTTTCCGTTTCCTTATGGGAGGATTTCAATGTTTTTTGTTGCTTGTCAACGTTTCCTCAATTCAACTCTTTCTCGTTATTTCACTATGCTCTACCCCCAAAAGAAAAAAGGAGAAAATTATTACAACTCAATTGTTTTCTTTCGTCAATATTGGGGAATTAAAGGGGGTATTTCATAATAATATTATGAAATATAAGCAAGGCTGGTCTAAAAATATGTACAAAAGAATCTAATAACTTACCCCCGTTTTTTGCGGAAACTTTTATCGTACAGAAAACGGCTTTCGTGAGCATTTTCTAATCAAGTTATGTTTTCGCGGAAATTTTTCTTATCAGGTTTTATTATGTGGAGGTTTTTAAGGGTTATTGGGTTTTTATAGCCCCAACTATCGAGCTATAATAGAGAAGAGAGGCTATGACATACAATTGAGTAAGGAAAAATAGTACCACTTGTCAGGGCTAAGTCGGGGGCCAATATGGCGGAAAGTTCAGGGTTTAATTAAGTTGATAGTTTTTTCTATTCCAGAATTACACCCAACAAAATACGGCGTTTTGGGTCTTTAGGGAAATTGTTCAAATAAGGTCAACTGAATATCTAATAAACAATTTTTCTTCAGGCGATAAAATACACATATGAAAAGATATCAGATTACCAAGACAGACTTGCAAAAATTTCGAATGCGGATCTGTTCAATACTCATCCCTACCTGTGATATGTTTTTCCTCTAATTTTCTTCTTATCTGTCTCTTTTCTGCTTGGAGAAAGCCTCACAGCACACGATACCATTTTATTGTATATTATTAAGGAGAAAAAATCACAATTTAACTAGAAAAAGGCGCAAGAATCACAATTCCTCCAGAAAATTCAACGATTGTCAAATTTGACGTAAGGTGGTAAGGTGGTAGTAATATGGCGGATCTGATACCACGTTTATTTCAATGATGGTAACTCTTTACTATCCTATCTCTCCCAACTTATACTCCCCAACTTATACCCCCCAACTTATACGTTGATGAAAAATGTACGGATTTTGAGACGCCCCTTTCAACCGCCAATGTTTTCTGCTCAAAAAAGTTATACGCTTTGAAGTCGAACGTTTTCGAGGAAAATGAACTTATATGTTGAAAAAAATGGTGAATTTTCTGTAATTAACACACTAACAGTCAGAAAATCGACTTGATGTTGAAGTTTAACTCTATGAAAGAAGATTTTTCTCGAAAGCGATCGACTCTAGAGCGTATAACCTGAAGAACTACCTTTTTTGTATGGAAAACATTGACGGTTCAAAAAGGCGTCTCAAAAACCGTACTTTTTCTTTATCACTAAAAAAATTTTTAAAAGAAAAAAGCTTGTAAATCAACAGGTTTGACAAGCAAGTTTCTCAGCATTATTGAAAACGGCAAACCAATTTTCGATCATAATTCAGAATCTGTGAATTTTGAAGCGGTTTTGTCGTTATATCGTTAGGCAACTTTTTTTCCGAAAAATCTTAAAACGAGTTGTGAAGGAATATTTCATCAAGTAGCATGAGAGCCGGTGTCAACAAAAATTCGAGAAGAAGAAGAAGATTCTTGCACCTGTACGAAGGCTCTTCAATGAAAAATTTTACATTGCGTTTTGTTTTTTCGATTTTTTCGACAATAATATTTTATGAGTACTAGATTATTCAGCATGCATCATGTATGTGTATTAATTTGACCACATTTGTCAAGTTTTGCCGCGGATAAACTCGAAAAAACTGCTGATAGCTACTACCAAAGAGTTTTTCCATCAAGAAACCATTTGTTATTCAAAATTTTGACTTTCTGATTGGCAGAAATTGATACGAAGGGAAAAAGTCGATGTCATCTATTTTCTTCTAGCTTTTAATCAACGAAATCCCCTCAGAAAGTAACGATACTTGCTCACCCTGTAATAGTCAATTGACTAAATGATTGTAAGTACTCTTATACAGAAAAAGCAAGATTTTTGATTGTTTCCATAAGACACAAGTATTCAGAGCATCTGAAATCAAACCACCTTCGTATCTTCACAGCGCTGGTTCTTCATTCTTCTGCAGCTCCTACTTGAATAAAAAACATGCTCACCAGCCCATAACGTCCTCTACTACCATAATAACATACGAAACACCCATATGAAACAAATCGAAAAACATCCAATGGTTGTCCAATACAAGAGTTATATAAATAAATTCGCAAAACAACTCCCGGACTTGTCTCACCGTAAATGAAGCTAACGGCTACGTACGGCAAGAAGCAATTCTAGAAAGTGTGCGTCTATTTTAAGATTTTGCAACTCGACTTGGAAGTAGCTTCAGGTAAAAGTGGAATAGTTTCGTTTAGAACTACGAGGAATCTATCCAAAGAGATTTTATTCGATATTCTCACGTGTAATAGATCCTACAGTGGTCTTATGACGTCCATTACTTGGTTGAATTGCTCATCCGGGTAGAAGGACCATGGTAATATTGTTTACTACTTTAACTGTTGGTCCGGTGACTAACCTAATATCGTTTTCGTGGTGCACACTGGGTGTATATTTTGTGTTCCATGGGTTGCATTAGTGTAGATTTCTGTGTTACATTGGGAAACTGGTGCATCTTAACTTGCACCCCTTACTGCATTTCTGCACCACTTTTGCAAGGTCTGCAAATTAAATCCATCAAAATAGTGAAGTATCATAAGGCCAACTGCTTAAAATACATCGAAAATGCTATATGGTTTTGCCCACATGTCTGTAATTTTCGAATTTCGAGACACAAATGGTCTCAAAGGATAGGGTTCGACTCCCTGATGACGAATTCGTGTTCAAGTTCAATTCTGTCCGTATGGCCGTCCATTAGCACAATGACTTTCGAAAGGATTGTCCTAGAGACTTGAAATTTTCAGGATGAGTTCGGGTCTAAAATGGCTCGGTTAAGTTCGTTAACCAGCCAAATCGTACAGGATGTTCTATAAAATATGATCATTCAGAATTTTTGTTCCTCAATATCTCAGAAAATACGTAACTAATCGGAATGAAATGTTACGACCAAATGAAAGATGCTGATAACAAGCCTCATGCAGAATTTTGTGGCCAAGTGGGAACAGAACCATAGAAAATTCAATTGGAATATTGAAAAAAAGAAAATTCATATTTCCATAAAAAGATATCCGATTCGAGTGAAACTTTTTTTGTGAATGGAGATCGATATTCTGAATGTTCATCTGAAATTTCGTGGCTATAGTTTCAACAGAACCATAGAAAATTCAATTGGAATATTGAAAAGAAAAATCTTTTTATTTTCATAACAGGATAGCCGATTCGAGTGAAATTCATTCTATGAATAAAGATTCTTCATGCAAAGTTTTGTGGCCATAGTATCAATGTTACCATACAAAATTCAATTGGAATATTGAAAGAAGAATCTTTATATTTCCATAACAGAATATCCGATTCGAGTGAAATTCATTTTGAGAATGAAAACTACCATACTGAATGTTCAGGCAAAATTTCAAGGGGATCGCATCATCAGAACCATAGAAATTAATTTTTGTGATTATTTAGTTTTTACATATTCCATTTTTTGAAAATTTTTTCTGAATATAATTCCGATTGTGCTGAGATTCTGCATTAACATATTTGGTATCAATCTCAAATCCCATATAAAATTTTGAGGTAAAAGTCTCATTGCTTCACCAAACAAGAGCTCACAATCTCCTGCTCAGGGATTTTTTAAAATTTTCATGCTATAAATTAACTTATATTCGAAAGTTTAGGACTCAGTAAGCATATCCTGAAAATATAAGTTGTCACGAAGGCCTGTGAAGATTTTAATAAACGTTTCATTCTTATGTTTTCACCAATTCAGTTAACAAACGAAATTCAGGTTTGAACCTGGTAAACACGATCTCTTCAAATGATTTTTATGCCATTGTTGGAAACATAAGAATAAAAAATTTATTTAAAGCTGCACAGGCATTTGTGGCATCTAATATTTATGAACCGAATGCGAGGAATACGAGAAAGTTTGATTTGAAAAATATTTTGAATTTCTTCGACTCTGAAATTTGTCATATCGATATAAACGAAGAGACAGCAGAAGCATAACATTCTTTCATGTATGTATTTGAAGGAAAATATAAAAGAAAAAAATTGATACAAACATTCCAAACGTTTTTAGTCCCGAGGATGAGTTGATACAGAATTGGTTTTAAATCCTCGACTGCATGACGTCCAAGTCTTACTTCTTCAATTAAGTATTCCTTTGTGCGCTTCTTGTGGTTGTCACATTGTATTGTTGGTAATTAGCTATGTATTGAGTGCGTTCGTTTGAACATCAGAAAGGCGTGTTTAATACTATTGTATCCTTATGGGAGATGACCATTTTGGTTTGGTACCCGATCACACTGCGCAGTTTGGAGAGAAGAAGAATTCAAGAATCTTTATAGCAGAAGTAGATGTATATAGGGCGTTTAAAAAGATGCGGCAATATTTGAGAGGGTGATTCCACAGATCATTTTTTGAAAATAATATTCCTGATTATAGGTGAAACTTAATTACCCTGTATCTCGAAAACAATCCGGACCAACATTTATGGGAACTTTTTTTCCAAAAATGATATAAGGCCCCCCTTAATTATTGCCGCGTCTCTTCTTAACACCCTACACAGCGGACAAACTTCAAGGGGAAATTGATTATACGAGTGATTTGTAACAAAAAATGTCATATAACATATGGTTGAAATGTTGACGTTTATTTCAATTTAACAATTCTTGATTTCGCGAAATATTTCGAGTTTTTTCTCTTGAATGATTTTTATTCAAATTTCCTGGTAACCTCTTCAAATTTGATTACATATTCAGAAAGAGCAATAAATTTGCTATAAGATAAGAGAATCTGCGTGCAAAAAAACTCTTATTGTGGGCGTGGTAAGGAGATTAATATCACGATTTTGAAGTTGATAAAATTAGCCCTAATCGTCCAATGGTTTTTTCGATCATTAATAATTATGCACACGTTTCCTCTTCAGTAAAAATACTTCATTTAGCGTACTTTCGAATAACATATTAACTTTTGTCTTAGCTGCTCATCCTACGCCATAACTTCATGGCTAACATGATAACAACGAAAAAGTCCAAAAACTCCGAACCTAAATGTGCTCAATTTTGAAACTCTTCATGATTGAATCTTAATGAATCTCTATTTTTTTAGTTCTCAATTCATCTGTTACCTGTAGATGCTATGATCATTCTTGTAGTTACAAGAATTGAACATTTATAGCCAGTTTCTCGAATGTCTGATTCAATCATGCTACCATCACCGTAGAATCATCGGTATGATTTCCAATTCCAAATTGAATGAACGAAAAAAATATTCCTGTGTTCTAGAACAATTAAATTACTTCGTCATTTCCCATTCATGCGAAACAAATATTATTGTTTGGGAATTTGAGTCACCAAAACATTAAAACCCATGCAATCGATTGAATGAATCCGACTTTTCGAAGATAATGATTTGTTCCAGTGACTCGGCGATAAGGGAAAACAACAAGGCTATTAAAAGGTGCGATATATTTTGCTTTGAAAATGACATAACTCTTATTTAGTCTACCGATCATTCCTACAGATTATGCTTATCGCTGATTTTATTCCAATATTTTTTATACTTTTAGTTGAAGTATATGCAGAAAAGTTCTGATTTGAGAATGATTGTCAACCATAGGAAACTTAGTCACTAGGAGTACTTCAAAGTTGTCAAATAGCCCAAAGCATACTGAAAGGAGTGAAATTTCGAAAAATCCTAAAAAAAATTATTCTCAATCGCACTTTAGTTGATATGCAAAATTTCGATAGAAATTCGGTGTTAATTCGAAAATTAGTCTTTTTCGAGTTGAATTTTTCGTGATGTTGTCAATTTGAAGTGGTTTTTATCGCATTTTCCATAAAATTAATTCATTCTGATACAATTATTTATTTTTCGCTTATTTTTTTCACCTTAAAATGTGGTCTGTGGTATAGGTACATTTCACCCATATTACAGACCACATTATGAGATAAGGATAAATTAGATAATTGAAGCAGAAAAAACCAATTCTATTAATTCGCAATAAATAGGCAGAGTTGAACAGAAATAACAAAAATTTTGCACAACAACCTGTAGAGTGAATCGTTTACAGATGAGATTGTTCCCGAAAACACATATAGTCCGTTCACGAAAGTTTGAGCCGTCGGTTGGCCATGGCAATTTGGCATATTCCACTGTGTATATTGAATTTTTTTAGGTTATGTTGTTTACTTTCTTGTCAGATTGATTAGAAATGTTTTCAATATAACATAGAGTTCTCTGATAACTCGAAAGCTCGTCAGACGAGGCCGGGTATATTTGGCTTTGACTTTGCTCATAGTTAATGCTCAATAATATGTGAACGGAGTATATATCTGAAGTTAGCAGTATTTGCTGTCATTAGGTAAAATAAAGTAACGTTGCCGAATGTACTTGACGAGCTTCCGAATTTTCAGAGAACTCCATGCAATATTGACAACATTGCGTAACAAACTGACAAGAAAATAAACAACATAACCTAAAATTTCAATATACACAATGGAATATGCCAAATTTCCATGGACTACTATGTGCTCAATAATATGTGAACGGATTATATGTGTTGCCTCATCTTTTCTGACCGTTTGCTTTTCATTGCTATATCTTATATATCAATTTCCAGAGAAATTACAGCACCAAACGGTTCCAGTATCCATAAAAGTTTTGCAATGCACAACATTAATACATCGTTCAACAGAATTTATTTCTAACGCAATAACAATAATTCTCAGGTAATTTAAGTTAAATACTTTTCATTATCTACTGTTCTGTCGACATGGACAGAATTAAGTTATTATTATATTATTCTCCTAAATCTCGATCAGAGCAGCTCGAGTATGCACTGCACGAACAAAACGGTGTGGTACTATGTTAAGCGCGAAAAGTTTTCACAGAACCATGATATCACAATGAATAAATGAACGAAATGTTCAGAAAAGATGAGGCAACATCTGAGTGTTCGTGAACATACTCTTCCCATTCTTTTTGTTCAATCCTGTTGATGACAAAAACCAAGAAAGTAACTGAGAACGACGTCTGAACAATTTTGTTACTGAAAAATCAAACAACAATAATAAACAAAATTTCTGAAAACGGCCAAAGAATTGTAGAGAAAAAATACTGAAAACTGTATGACATTTTGTCCGTTGCCTTAATTTTGCTAATAAGTGTAATATTTTTTGTATAAAAAATATAAATTCAGTTCAATAGCCTATGAACCAAAATTGTTCAACAATATCCGCACCAATTAGCCAAACCTACTTAAGGAGCAGCTGATTTGCATGTAAATAGATTATTGCTCAGTTGCAGGAACGTCCATTAAAATTTAAAGGTCCATTAAACCCTTAATCCTCCATTAGTTCCTTGTAATAATGGAGGATTAAGAGTTTAATGGACCTTTAAATTTTAATGGACGTTCCTGCAACTGACACTATGAACATTAATTTTGAAGATCAAGATAATCAATATTCGCTGACAAGAACTCACCGCACTAGAAAATTTAAACAAAATCCGTTAGCAAATATTGCGTTTGGTTTAAAGATGTCAGGTTATATAACATGATTCACAAAAATATAATATTTTTTTCATGAGAGAATAGCGCAATATCGTTTTGATCAAATGTATATTCTGATTTTTTATATAACCGTTAATACCGCAGTTCTAAAAATATTTGATAGATCAATGATTTTTGCCCACCAAACCAAATTTTCATCAATAACCGTGTACTTCAATTCCTCCGTAAAAGACTAGGTTACCATCAACCATGGGCCACCCTGTATACAATAATGATTCTCGATATACCATTTCAACAAACAGTTGATAAAAAATATTATATAAAATTAAATAAACATAAAGATGATCCTGAAATATTCAATAGCTCATTATCCAAAATTGTCCTACAATTCCTGCACTAATTGGACAAACCGACTTAAGAAGCACCTGATTTGCATGCAAATGAACTGCGAACATAAATCTTGAAGATCAAGATAAAGAACACTCAGTACTCAGAGAAGACAAGAACCCGTTGCTGCAGAAAAACGAAAAAGAAAAAAAATCCGTACACAAATATTGCGTGAGGCTAAAGGATGTTGCGGTTACTATGACAACTTATCTCGATTCAGGTTCCAGGTTCGGTGCACCTTGTGGGCGTACGGTTTTATTCTCAGTCCAGTTGTGGTTGAGTGCTCAGTTTTCAGTTTTATTGTATGAAACAAATTTACACGGAGTTTTATTATTTCCTGCTCAAGATGTACCGGTTTGCAATATTTTTGCCGGCTACAAATAAGGAGGTTCTTCTTTTGCTGCGTATGTTTATATGTATGTTCGCGTTTTTCTTCAGAAGTAACCGACATAATTTCTTGATTTGTTTCGGTAATAAAAAGCTCTCAGTTGTAGAATATTTCATTATCGAATGAAGTGTAGTTAACGTTCGAAAAGAAAAAAAATTAGTGCCGGTTTGGAAGAAGAATTGGTCCTCATTAAATTGTTTAACATACTAATATTCGTTTCTGCAGAACAGTGACTCTCATCTGATTTCTTATCAATACCCACAAGAATCTCCATTCACGACTCTTATACAGGGTGCCCGGAAAATGTAGGAAATCTCTCGGATTCAGATAGAATATGAAAAAATAAGATGACAAGTTCCCATAATTTTTTTATCTAGCGGCCTTCCCTACGAAGATACGACCTCCTAAATGACGCCACTGGAAATTCATTTTGGTGGAATAAATTTCAATTGGTACTTACTTCTTTCATTATTGTTTTTCGAAAACGGTTCCTTTATCGATACTGAACAAGAGTACCTTTTCTTTTGCTTAATGTTCAAGGTATCCAAATTTGTTTTTTCTAGCACCTTATCCGCCCCTAGTAAACCGAACAAGCTAACTGAAATTTGAGTGCAGTGTTTTAAGAGGTCATTAATACTATTAATCATATCAAATTTTCATCAAATTATATCGAGTAGTTTGAACCTTATTCCACTAAAATTGATTTCCAGTAGCGTCATTTAGGAGGTCGTATCTTCGTAGGGAGGGCCGCTAGGAAAAAAAATTACGGGAACTTGTCATGTTCATTTTTCATGTTATATCTGAATCCTAGAGATTTCCCACATTTTCTGGGACACTCTGTATAAAGGTCTTCCATAAAATATATCGCAGGGCTTCAGGATGTTATAGCTCCGTTTTCAAGATACAGGAATACAGGTTTCTTGCGAATATCTCTGGAAGCTTTAATCATACAGAAAACAGCTTTCGGGATCATTTTCTAATCAAGATATGCTATGCTTTTGCTGATTTTTTTCTCATGTCTCAATTGATGTAGGTTGGTGATGGTTTTGAAGGATTAGTGGGTCTTTTTTCTCCTCAACTTCTACGCTAAAGGAAAAAATACGGTTTTTGAGAAGCCAATTTGAAACACCAATGTTTTCTACATAAAAAAGGCACACTAGCCATACGCTCTGAAGCGTTCAACTATACTGTTTAAAAACTTAACCAATTTTAAATCTTTGTGAATAAATTCAAATGAAATGAAACTTTTTCAGAATGTTCACTTTGTATTTCAACATGGAATTTAATGTTTCTCCAGAACGGTCAACTTCAGAGTCAGGACTACATTTTTTTGTGTAGAGAACATCGATGGTTCAAATGACCGCCTAAAAAACCGTTCTTTTTCCATAAGTAGAAGTACAAGTCCAATACTTCACACACTTGTATCTGTTTCAAAAGTTAAAAGGTACCTATCTTTATGTAAAATCCATTTCCCATTCGTTATTCGTGAACCAGGTATCCCAATGCATGTGTATAGAGATTGGCATCAATTTGAATACAATGGTTAAAATTTTTTCTGTCCTCCACCTAGCTAATAAATATCCCCTGACGTTCTTGTTGCTTTGTGGAAAAATGGTCTGGACAAAGCACCATGCAATGGAATAAAGTTAAACAATGTGATCAGTTTAAAAACCAGACAGTGGGTTTTTGTAAAATGAATATCAACATTTCACTAGGAATAATTTGAAATTTCAATATCGTATTTAATGCCTTTCAGAAGAATAAAAAGAATTTGGTCTGGTTATTGTCTATACGATGATATAGGTGAAATTATTGTAAATTTTCTTCAGTGTTAGAGTATAGCTTCTGTCACTATTGGTGTCTTTAAAATTTATGAAGATCATTTTACTTAGATTTTTTTATTCCAGGTTTAAGCACTTTTTCTTCTTCATTCCTGTTGTTTCTTGACAATAATATCTGTGTTAATAGAATAACTACCTAAGAGTCGATATTAAAAGCTACATACTTCTGACTAGAACAATTTAATGCTGTTCCTATAGAAAATAACAAAAATATTGACCTGAATGAGAGGAATATTATTAATCATGACTATTTCAGAACGTCCTGTACGTCGTCTACCCATTATGCACTCACCGGTCATTTTTATTTTATCACCACCGCTGTAATGCTCAAATCATGTTCAACTGATAACATTCAGTTATACGTAAAATTGAGATTAGAGTACAAGTTTCCACTGAACTCAAGAACAAAGAATCAATGAGGTATTCTAAATATTCATTTCCAGATAAATATGTCAATATGTTAGTTTTACATTGACTAGTAAAGATTTGAAAACAGGAGTTAAGGTTGAAACAAAATCTTGGAAATGGTCAGCACGTGATGCTATGTGCATTAACTCTCAACTCAACCGTTATGTTTGGTATTGACGTAAATGTCAATACATTTGTTTGTATTATTCTGAGAGGATTACTCATAACGTGATGACGAGAACTAAGTTACATTTTAAATGAATAGATTTTATGTATGATAAGTAAAAAACCGATAAATGAATTACATGAAAAACCGAATCACAATCCTGGTGTGTTGGTGTGCTGGACATTGCACTCAAGATTTTTGGTGGTAACCCTTTTCGATATTTTGAAACGCTTCAAATTGGTACAAACAAACAATCCTGAAATGTTCACCATTGTAAAACGTATTGATACATACTTACACTAGAACACAGAGTGCTCAGTTTATTTTATCCCTGTGATCCTTTACCTCAATGTGCCCAATTCACATACTCCTATGCTTATGGTGGAAAAACAATTGTTATATTACCCTGATCACTACTTGAAGACCTAACAAAAATTTTCACGAGCCGCAATCACCAAGCTCAAATCTGCCATACAAAAATTTAGAAAAAAAGAATTTCCCTCGAAACGATCATGTTCATAACATGGCCATATTTCACTATGACCATGTGCCATACATAAGAACCTCCTGTTCCAGACCCCCAATGAATTCCAGTATCTGAGATGGTTTCCAAAAAGCAATATCCGTGTCTCTCTTATAATTTTTCTGTCCATGACGTAATGGCAAGGCATTCTATAACTAAGTGAACAGCAGTTTGCTCCTCTTCTCCACAGAATCTACTACTTTCAGTTTCTTTTAAGCCAATTCTCATCATATGCTTCCTAAGGCGGCAGTGTCCTGATAGAAAGCCAATAAAAAAGACCTATCGTATTCTTACTGATATTCAAATACTTTTTGGACCATGCAGTTTTAGAGTTCCAAAGGAACTTTTTAAAATGACCCATTCTCAGAAGTATGATTCTTCCTTCTCCAAAAACTCTTTCCAATTGTTGCATTTGCCTATACCACAGAAGGGTTCTGGGCAAGTAATGGGTTGATTACATTGAGATACTTTACAAGCTGCTACTGAGCAAATTTAAAAGCGAGTGAATTAGCTTGTGAGATTGTGATGATTACACACAAAACTGTCTACTCGCTGAGTAGCCAACAATCTAGCGATCCACGTGAGGTTAAAGTTTGTATCGTTGTCAAGGATCTAAGATAAATGTCAAATACATTTTCAAATTTAAGAACCAGGAACCACCGAGTAGATGAGAACTCACAGATTGTTTAGTAGCAACAGTGATTACACACGGCTTGTTTACATGCCAACAAGCCAAGTATAAGTAGCCCACCTTTCAACGTTTGTGCACCTTTTCTGACTAGCGTGTTAGCCTCCTCATTTCCGTTGATTCCTGAGTGATCAGGAACCCAAACTTAAGAAATTCCGTTCATCTTGTCTACTCCTTACTCCCTAATCCCTTGAGTGTTCTTCGACAGTTCCATATGATTTCATAGAATCCCATGTTGAAGTGTTGATGATATTCAGGAAGGAAAGGGTCTTAAAACACTTCTATTTGTGGAACCTTTATTGAATCATCTTGGTAACATGTTTCGGCGATCAGAACTCAATGTGACACCTAAATCTTTGTGACTTTGACGATAATCTACCATAAGTGCAAGAAAGAAAGGCCAGACAACATGTTACCAAGACGATCCAATAAAGATTCCACAAATAGAAGAGTTTTAAGACCCTTTCCTTCCTGAATATCATCAAAACTTAAACATGGGATTCTATGAAATTATGTTAACGGTGAGTCTGGCCTTTCTTTCCCGCACTTATGGTAGATTATCGTCAAAGTCACAAAGGTCACATCGAGTTCTGATCGCCGAAACATGTTACCAAGATGATCCAATAAAAGTTCCACCAATAGAAGTGTTTTAAGACCCTTTCCTTCCTGAAGTTCCATTTAAGCTTTGAATCCTGTAAGTGCACAAATACCTCAAAAAATCAACTTCAGATGGTACTGTATACAAACAATAATTTCCTGACGAAATGGAAAACCTGCAATTTCCAGGTCGAATTGCAAAGTCCATGATATTATGCACTGAATGTATCAAAGTTATTCAACAACTGCGGAAGCTAACACCTCAATCGTACTTATGTTACACAATGTTCTCTTTAGGCGCCGGGTGTTATGTATATAGGTATTAAAAAGCTGAATAGCTTAAGTGATGAGAATTGTTTTGGTACATAACCGGTATAATATAGAATACTCGTAAATGCAAAACGTAAATAATTGAAGTTTTTACCGATTTAACTTGGTGTTTAAGTGATCTCGTCGATTATTTCAACATTAGCAATTGGACACAAGTATCAAGAAATGAGTGGCTAAAGATTATGTTTATTATACTCGAAGATTATTACTTTCAAATGATAATCTTCCGGAGTCCTAGAAGCAGAGTTGTCTCACGTTTTTGAGAGCTCATTCTACTTAAATGAGTGCTTTATTGTTTTCCCAAATGTCAGGGTGAGTTCCGATCCTAAATACAGCGGTTTAGTTCGTTAACCAGCCCAAATCGTTCCATAAAATATGCCCATTCTAAAATTTTGTTTTTTAATATTTCAGACAAAACGAAACCAATCGAAATGAAGTGTCGCGACCACATGCATGATGGTCATAATTAACAACAACGCCTCAAGCAAAATTTCGTGTTCATCATAGAAAATTGGAATATTGAAAAAAAGAATCTTTATATTTCCATAACAAGATATCCGAATCCAGTGTAATTTATTTTGTGAATGAA
Organism: Propylea japonica; assembly: GCA_013421045.1. Lineage (NCBI taxonomy): Eukaryota > Metazoa > Arthropoda > Insecta > Coleoptera > Coccinellidae > Propylea > Propylea japonica. Next base: position 2,620,610 of record CM024239.1, read on the forward strand.
GATGGATATACCATAGATTTATAATACTAACTAGATGGCAAACCTGTCAAAAATTTTGAGGCAAACCGCGGCCATTTGCAGTTTGGGGTGGATTTGAGAGGTGTCACTTTTTCCATGAATTGAAATATTAGAATACCAATATTCCTTTATTTATTTTATTTCAACGAATTAAAATGATAGGATTACCAATATTGTTTAATAACTAATCACAAGAAATGAAAATATTTATAATTTTAATAGACCGAAATGTCAGAGTTCACAGAGCACTGATATATAGAGTTCATTTTCCATCACTTCTTTCAAAGGAACGTCTACGTTTCAATCAAAATTCGAGCATGGGCCTATTATAAATCTATGAATTCGAGCACAGATGGCATAAAACATCAAAATATTTGTGGTTCATCCCAAACTGCAAATGGCGGCCATTTGCCTCACTTTTTTCGACGTGCAGTTAGTATTATAGGTCCATGGGATATACTGAATGTTCACGCAAAATTTCAAGAGAATCGCATCATCTGAACCATAGAATTCAATGTTTTCAACTATAGATTTTTTACATATTTAATTTCTTGAAAAATCTTCAGAAAATAATTCCGATCATGCTGAGATTTTGCATTCATACTAAGCATGAATCTCAATGCTGTACAAAATTTCAAGGTAATAGCATTATTGCTCTACCAATGAAAGAGCGCTTGAAAGCACCAGCTCAGAGCTTTTCTTGAATTTTTTATATGAATTTGGCCCCTTTCTATCATTTTTGTTTCTCGTTATCGTCGTATGAAAAACATTTGAAACTTGCAACTTCCAGAAAAGCAACTTTCGTCTCTCTTTGAAAATTTTTTTTATTTTAGACAGTTCTCAGAACAATAATCAATGACTTTGATCTTTTTCAATTGAATCAGTTGCCATACAATTCATTGGTTTTTTAGTTAGATCTTAATAATGTACACCATTTTGTGACCAGAAACTAATGATAACTCACCCCGTAAAACGCTTCTAATCTGATCGCTCCATTTTTTGTAGTCCTTAAAAACTGGTTTTTTCGATCTCATTTAGTGGTATCTTACGTCAGCATAAAATTCAGTTAATCCTTCATCATTTAGAACCCGAGTTCATCCTTCTTAGCCATCTAGGTTTCGAGGTCATTTTGCAACCTTCTTCAAGATCCTTCATAGATACTTACACCTCAGAGGATTTCGCTGTGAAATCATCTAGCCTTCAGAGAATTCTATGACATATTATACGATGGGTCGTTAATAAAGGCGGAGATGAGCCTATGTTGAAGATGAAACAGGTACTAAGAGATGATAATTTATTTTTTGATCGAAATAAGTTCTTTTGACCTCATACAAACAAACTAGAAAATAAAGCTTATTTGAAATGTGAGACCAGGAGAAAACTAAATGATGCTATCAAGACAATTCTGTGATTCCCTCGACTTGAGCTGTCTCACGTTATGTTTTTTATTTTTTATAGTTTTCACAGAGAGTGGCCTTCACAGGAGAGCAAAAAGTTTTAGAATCGGCTAAATATAAAATATTTACTCCGTCGGACTCTTCTTTCGAAAAAAGTTCAGAAATTAAATTCAAAATCATTTTCGATCGACCGATTCCACTCTCAAGCTAAATAAAAAATTTTTTGAAGCCCAGTTGAATTATTTCTTCTGGGCTATTTCACTCATTTTTTCTCCTTCTATTCAATGTTTTGACTAGCATGTCGTCAGAAAAACTCTTGTAACTTCCAGAAACGAAACTTTCCCTACTCCTTGAAACCTTTTGTCTTTTTTGCAGACAACAATCATGGATGACTTTGATCTGTTTTTGATGAAATCAGTTGTAAAACAATCTATTTGAACTTTTTTAAACTGGATCTCACTTTTGGAGCTAAGCTTGTTTTGAGATCAACAGACGGTTGACTGAAGATATTTTTGGTAATTTGCATGAAAGCTGCTTCTTTTACTTCTCTACGTTTCAGTTTATCTCATTTTGATATTATGGAAGCTTCACCCTCATGAAATCTTATGCTCGTCATTCAATGCATGTTGAACAAGCTATGACTTATCAATATCTCATTGGGCCAGAACCCTTCTGTCGTATAGGTAAATGTGCCTATAAGATGGAGTTTCTGAAGCAGTAGAAAGCCGAGAAATACAAACTCTGGCGGAATCTCCCAGGGATGGATCATTCCACTGAGTTCTTTCAGAATTTTGAAACAGGGAGATCCAAAAGATATCTGGATCTTGGTAAGAAACAATTACACCTTCTCGCTGGCTTTCTTACAGGACACTGTCGCCTCAGGAAGCACCTGTTGAGGATTGGATTATCGGACACTGACGAGTGTGGGTTCTGTGTGGTGGAGGAAGAAACCCCTATTCACCTAGTCACAGAATGCTTTGAAATTGTGAACCTACGGAGAGAATGCTTTGGGCGAGAAACTTGTAAGACTGAGGAACTAGCCTCCTTGAAGCTTTCACAGATATTGGATTTCATCAGAATTCTGGAACTGGAAGGCGAGCTGTAAAGGATGTGGTTATGGTCAGAACAGCTCTGTAAGGGAACACAATAGACCTTGATGTCGCAGTGCACTGTAACTTCTTTTTGAACTATAACTATGAATCCCTGTTGAGCTAATTTTTGATATCCTTTGATCTGAAAATTTAAAGGACATTCAGTTTATTCAATATCACCTCTACCACACTCACAAGGTACTTCTTATAAGCAATTTTTGGTGAGTCGCTTTTCCTTATCAGGGTCTTACTTTAGATAGATAAGTCCTGATAGTATCTTGGATCTTGAATGCTTTTCTCACTTTGAACCTACTTATTCCCAATTCTTCTAATCTTCTGATATAATCTTCTAACATTGGTTATCGTTTATGCACGTTTCAAGAGTTTTTCTAGCGACGGCTTGCGAATAGATACTGACCGAAAAAATGTTAACAACCAAGTAGAACTATCTCTTTATTAATGATTATAACCGATCTTTAAGATACCACCATAGAGATAGAATAGTATTCTATCTCTATGGATACCACTGTAGGGCATATGCTCAAAACTAGAAACTTACACTGACACTTGAACAAACCCATGACAAACAAGTGTGCAAAAAAAAACAAATTGCATAATATATATTCAATACGAACCGCTATCTGTCAACCTAGCAATTTCTAGACTCATTATGAATCATCTTCTTGTCCATAGTCCAATTCAATCAATCCATCAGTCGAAACTTTCTTCAGAAGGACATCAGACACATTCCTCGTCTCCAAAACGTGAATCCATATTTATGAAAATACGAAAATACATATCGTTTAAAATTTAGCGAGTCCAATGTCGAAGTTCAGGGCTAAGAAAGTTTCTCCCAAAATCGCTAAAAATGAATTGATTTAATTAATATCACGCTGTAAACACACGCTCTCTCTCCGAACCTCGTGTAGTGTTGAGAATATTAAATTAATATAATAAGAAATTATTATTAAACTTGGACAGTGCGATCGTTTTGTATGCGATATATTTACTCTTACTTCAGAAAGGGTTCATCCTTTAGAACCAATGAGTGTTTTTATTGTAGACTGTGTAAAGAACCAAGGGGACCACGGTTTTTAACGAGTATGTTTGAGTTCGACTGAGTGTTCCACAATTTTCGAAGGTGTTGCTAACCTAATTTTCTAATTTGATATTATCGTGAAGAAAGATTTCTGAAGGTGAGTCTTGATTTTTTCAACACAAGGAAAATGTTTCCCATGCTTCTGAATTATTGGTTTTGTTAGACAGAAATCGAGGATTATATTACTATTGAAAAATTCAAGAAAACCCCTGAGCAGGAGCTTTTGAGCGCTCGTTCTTTGGTGGAGCAATAAGACTATTACCTCAAATTTGATATGGAATTCGAGATTGATACAAAATATATAAATGCAGAATCTCGCAACAAACGGAATTATATTCCGAAAAATTATTCAGAAAATGAAATATGTAAAAAATATAAATAAAAAAAAATTCTATGGTTCTGATGATGAATGAAATCCTCCTGAAATTTCGCATGAACATTCCGTATATTAGTTTTCATTCTCAAAATAAATTTCACTCGAATCGGATATTCTGTTATAGAAATATAAAAACTCGTCTTTTAATAATACAATTTAATTTTCTATGGTTCTATTGATACTAAGGCCACGAAGTTTTGGATGAACATTCAGTATATCGATCCTCATTCACAAAAAAATCTTTTTATGAAAATATGAAGTTTTTTTTCAATATTTCAGTTGAATTTTTTATGGTTTTATTTACACTATGGTCACAAAATTTTGAGGTTTGTAAGCATTTTGCATTTTGTGTAACATTTCGATTAGTTTCGTTTTTTATGAGATAAGTATTGAGAAACAAAAATTTTGAATGGCCATACTGTATGGAACACCCTGTACGATTTGTCTAGTTAACTTAACCGAGCCATTTGCGACCCGAACTCATCCTGAAAATTTCAAGTCTGGGGCAATCCCTTCGACAGTTATTGTGCTAACGGCCGAACGGACGGTCCCACGGACAGAATTGAATTTGACCACGAATTCATCATCAGGGAGTCAACCCTATCATTTGAAACCATTTTAGGCTCAAATTTCGAAAATTACAGACATTTTGGCAAAGCGATATACAACTCGTTTAAGTAGAACGAGCGCTCAAAAACCACAAATCCACAAATCTGAGTAGGTTCTATTCGTCACATCACATTTCATCAATTAAGAATGCAAATTTTCTCTTCAAATTTGAAAATTTTAAAATTCAGCGAGTTAGATGTCGAGGTTTGGCTAAGAAAGTTCGCTAAAAATGAATCAATTTGATTAATATCACGCTGTAACCACACTCTCTCTCTCTCGGAACCTCGTGCAGTGTTCTAGAGAATGTTAAAATCTCAATCGGTTAACATTGATGGAAGAAATTATTATTATATTTGGTGTTATAGCCAGTGCGATCGTTCTGTATACGATATATTAACGATTAATTCCACAAGGTTGTGTATCATCCTTTAGAATTAATTAGTGTTTTTATTGTGGCGACTGTGTAAAGAACCAAGGGGATCACGGTTTTTAACCAGACACTGGTAGTTCAAGTTGGACTGTGTGTTCCATAATTATCAGGATTGTTGATTAAGTGAACTTATTTTTCTACTTTTGTATTTACCGTGAACATAAATTTCTGCAGGTGAGTCTTGATATTTTTAACAGAAGGAAAACGTTGACAGAGCTTCTGAAGACCAAGTTCTGTTAAACAGAAAACGAGGATAGAATTCACATTGAAAAAACGGCCTTTCAAATTTGAATATTCTGAGATCTATTCGTCATTTCTATTCATTGAGAATGTAAATTTCTTATTTAAATGGTCATTTCCAGGAAGATAGTGGACACTCAGGGAATTGTAGGGTTTATTCGTTTTCTGTTTAGTAGTTTTAGGTTTTCGAGAAAAAAAGTAAGGAAATCACCGAAATAAGCTAGCGAATTCGAAAGATCACAATTGGCGGGTTAGTGTGTGACGTAAACGTCAGCATTTGCATTTGTTTCATTTGGTTAAATGTTGAATCACAGTTTACAGCGATGTCAATAGGCCACTCTGTTGTGAACCGACAACCCATTTATTGCACTTGCTCGTACGTCATGGAGGTGGACATTTGAATTTACGAATATAGAAATCACATTTTCAATATTAAATGAAAAATTGATGACCTACTTAAAATTTTAAGTGAATAATTAGAAAAGTATATAATGAACATTCTCTCTCAATGCTGTCACGAAGAAAAACTCTATATTAAAAATGGTTTAGTTTTTCAAATTATTTGGTTTCAGCAGTATAACAAGAAAAAACTCTTCATTCTTATACTCGAGCTTTCGAGATTTAATTTAATCTCATCTTCGGGAGAACTATAAATAAAACATTGGCTTGACTAGATGTTACAGTTGAATAGGAATTAATAAAATAAATCTCGAAATCTCTAGTATAAGAAAAAGGAGTTTTTTCTTGTTATACTGCTGAAACCAATTAATTTGAAAAACAATCAATCCAGCAAAGAATTGTCTGTTGAAACATATAGTCCGTTCGCGAAAGTTTGAGCCGTCGGTTGACCATGACAATTTGGCATATTCCACTGTGTATAATAAAATTTCAGGTTATGTTGTTTATTTTCTTGTCAGATCGAGACGCAATGTTGTCAAAATTGCGTAAAGTTCTCTGGTAACTCGCAAGCTCGTCGGACGAGGCCGGGTACATTCGGGAACGTTGACTTTATTTTACGTTATGACAGCAAATACTGCCAACTTCAGATAAATAAACAAACGCCTACTATGCGCTCAAACTTTCGTGAACGGACTATAGTATATAGATATGGCTGTAATTCTTGTATGTTATTTGTCCTCCTAGTAATTATTTTACTTTTCGTTGCATATTCATTGTTCTTTCGAGAGATCTATCTCTAAAAAAGAGTTGAAGAAATCTCCGACGTGAAGCAAAAGCTTCTGAATACCTCAAAAATGAAAATTAAGATAGTTAGATATCGTTCAGAAAAAACTACATACGCTGAAAAGTTCGCGAAATAAATATTATGTATTCAGTAAGCATGTTTGTATTATCTAATACTTATTGAAATCTTTATCGTTTCGATTAATCGTTTTTAGAATGACCACCCAAACAGGTGCCATATTCAATGAGTTCGTAATATAAACAATGCAATTCGTCATCCAAAAATTCGTTCGATCACAATGATTTCAATTATTAATTAATTTTCTTTAGTTGTCGACTCTTTGGGACGTGCATCTACATTAATTAACGAACTTTATATGGTTATGGTTTATGCTTTTCTTCCCAAAGTTAGGTATTCGATTTTCTCTATTTTCACAGAGCGTTCTTCTCAGAAATGAATAATATTGAACGACATCATTCCTTTTTGTACAATTTGGAAATACCGGTATGAAAATTCATATTGTAAAATCACAGACTTACAGAGTGAAGTAGAATCTGGTTATGAACGCGAATAATATTCGGCGTTGCGAACTTGTCTCATTCTGTAATGAGAAAATTGGTCTACAGATCCCCTTCTATAGTACAAACGGCTAGACTCTGCTATAGATAATTCTGTCAATTTGGCAACATCGTTCTGTTTGCTGTTCAGTTATTTGATGCGCTGTGTTTACATTTTCGTTTCGATTTGACTGAATTATTTACCGATTTGGTGGCAATTTATTGTTGCTCAAGAGTATTCCGGCTCAAAATTCGAAAATTACAGACATTTGGGCAAAACGATACATATAGCACTCATTTAAGGGGAACGAGCGCTCAAAAACGTCGAACGGTCTGAGCTTTTCTCCATGGGATGTAAATACCGAAAACCAAATAAAGGAAGGATCACTCAGTATGTGGAAAAATCATTCACGATGAAAAGCATGCATAATTTACCTATAGTTCGTTCACGAAATGTTGAGCTGTCGGTTGGCCATGACAATTTGGCATATTCCACTGTGTATATTGAAATTTTAGGTTATGTTGTTTATTTTCTTGTCAGATTGATACGCAATGTTGTCAATATTGCATAAAGTTCTCTGAATACTCGGAAGCTCGTCGGACGAGGCCGGGTATATCCGGCAACGTTGAATTTGTTCATAGTTATGACAGCAAATATTGCCAATTTCAGATAAATGAACAAACGCCTACGTATACAGAGTGTCCCGTAATTAGACCGACAAACTTCTAGTGGACATTATAGTTCATATTTTAGACAGATTCGACCCAAATCATATAATGCAAAATTGCTTCGTTAAGGAGCTAGTGCCCTTTGAAGATGACGTCCTGCCCACACTTTTTGCCACATATTCGCAAAACGGAGTCACATAAAGTGCTGAAAGTTTACACATTGGCTAATATCAAAAAGACGCATCGATTAGATTGAGTGCATTTCTTTCATGTCAAGCACAATCGTATCATTTGGGTGGGGGTCGGGGGTCGAAGGGTATTTTTAGTTGAAACATTGAGTACTTAGTGAAAAGAGAGAAAATTTCGAATCAATTTCAAGAACATCTTTTTTCAAGAAAGAACATCAGAGTTTATGAATATGATGTAAATCTCGCGAAATAATGAAAGTTAAAAAAGTTTCAACTAAAAATACCCTTCGCCCCCCCAAATGATACGATTGTGCTTGACATTGACATGAAAGAAATGCACTCAATCTAATCGATGCGTATTTTTGATACTAGCCAATGTGTAATTTTCAGCACTTTATGTGACTCCGTGTGTGTGGACAGGACGTCATATTCAAAGGGCACTAGCTCCTTAACGAAGCAATTTTGTATTATATGATTTGGGTCGAATCTGTCTAAAATACGATCTATAATGTCCACTAGAAGTTTGTTGGTCTAATTACGAGACACCTGTATATCTAATTCTATCCTATAAAGGCGAAATATAAAACTGAGTCCGTTTTGTATAAATGTCTCCATGCCGCCTCTAAGTCAAGATTCGATCTCATTACGTTAACCTACCAATATCATTGGCTCTCCGCAAATTGCCAACCTGAGATTGTTGAAAAAGTGATCCAGTTACTCTGAAAACCAGAATATCCAGTTTTTCAACGCATCTAAGCGTAGTCTGCTTAGCGATATTGATAATTCGGCAATCTATCTAGATTAAATGTATAGGTTCAACGATACATTATTTTCAGTCTTGCCAACTGAACATTTTCTTTGCGATTCGCCGAGAAAAGATATAGAGAGAACAGTGAACTCAAATTCATAGGAGGGAATAGAAACTAAATAGATGATTCTAGTTCTATATTTATTGGGCCTCTTGCCGCGACACGGGGCCTTAAATCATATTCTCTGAGGTGATTTCTTATTGTCTGAGTGCTAATTTGCAACCCATGAGTTTGCTCAAGCTGATTTGAAGGAGGCGAGAGGTTGCAAACCGTTGTCTCAACGAAGAAAACTCTCAAGTAACGTTCTTGAATGGCAGTTGTTACCCGTGGTCTACCCTGTCCTGGTCTTCGGACATTCATACCTGTCTCCCTGAATCGCTGCAACATTCTGGACACACTTGTATGGGAAACTCCAAAACCTTTCTGAAATTCTTGTGTATGTCCACCCTTCTTCTCGCAAAACTACTGCTTGGTCACATTCCTCTTGGGTCAAATTGCGTGTTTCGCGTTGCATAGCAATCGAGTGTAGAAAATCAAACGGAAGAAAAAACTATTGCTCACTAGAATTGATCGAGAACAATTGATTTCAGAATGGAGCCAATACATTCAAAATCTGATAATCTCATCTTTTTTCATTCCTGCAAGACAAAAACATCTGTATTGAAGAAAAACGTTGAAAGTGGATAACATATGCATGCATTATTATGATAAAAATAATTATCATTAAGAACATCTTCAGTTGTAGAATAAATTTGAGGTTTCTATAATGTGCGTTAATTTTTTTGCGCAGTGTAAATTAATCATTTCAAGCGCTTGTAGCTAAATACTTCGTATATAGTATAGTGTTTTCAAATTTTTGAAGAATCACCATTTAGTGTAAAGAAATAAAGCATAGGCATAAGTTTACATTCTTGTGAAACACATAAATTAATTCGAATAAGTTAAGTTGGAATCATCAAATAACTTTCTTCGCGAATATGTTGCAGCAAAGATCGAAACCCCAGGGGTCCGATAAATCAATTCACATTTTTCTGTCTGTAAAACCCGAGCTCGCATAGTTCTCTTGAATATCTGATTCTCGATTACAGCGTCTGACTTGTACGAAATGTACGAAAATATCAATCGATTAAAATTCGAAAGCGCACTATTTCATAACAACTCTGCATAATTTTTCAGTTTCAAACCAAAGCGTGTAGGACTTATGGATTGAAGTATTCGTCATGTATTTTCAATTGCTTAATGTCTCACTTTAGAATGTTCATGTCTTAGACCAACCCAGTGGCGTCTTTTTGGGACAAGGATCATATATTCTCTCTTCGCTTGAGTGCGATAGTAGTTCTATAATTATGATAATTCTGTTCATCTTGACATTCCATTCGTGACATCATTGAAATTCTGCATAATCCTTTGGGTAGACCTTTATTGCAGGAAATCTTGAAGAACAGTTATTATGGTACCAATCAAGTTGGATTAAATTAATTTCTCTGCGAAGATATTAACGCAATGTGTCAATGGTTTCTGGTTTAACAACATGTCATAGTTTCACGAAATGTAATGTGTAAGTTTTGAATTTTCAGCCAGTATAGACCAAGCAATATAGCTATCGAAAGATCGATTTCGTGACAAAAATACTACCTGAAATCTGACTGTGCAGTCATGCAATAGGTAGTTTCTACATGTTTTTCATGATAAATTTCACTCCTGAATCGTCTTAGGTTTTTTTTGAGAAGCGAAAAATAGCCAAAAAAATCCAAAATTTTGCTTTTTCGCTTATGAAACGTGAAGTATTGATCTGATCGAAAAGCTGTTAAGGCACTTTTTGTAGTGAAAAACGGCGTCAAACAGGAGCAAAAAGGCTCGATTGCATCAAACTAGTCGCGGAGTGGGAGTCGCCCGCTACGCGAGGGGAAAACTGTATACCTGTATCGAACCGGGCGACTCCCACTCCGCGACTAGTTTGATGCATTCGAGCCTTTTTGCTCCTGTTTGACGCCGTTTTCCACCCACTAAACATTATCGGTCGGTATAGAGAGAATAAACGATTCGAAGAATTTTATTTCTCTTTAAAATGCTTTTTGTAAAATTCGAATCCGACAAGTAGCCGAGTATCACGACCTTCTTGAAAAAAGTACGTCGAATTCGAAAAACTGCGATTGTGCAAAAACTATTTATCCGACAGCTTTGTAATTGTGCACCAATAAAGTATATGTTAATAACTACTTAAATTCAGGGCAACTACGCTTCATCTCAGAAATTGACCAAGTTATGATTTTTCGAAAAATTGATGTTTTTTTTCAGTTTTTGGGACTTTTCTCGGAAACTAATCATCCGCTTGAGAAGTGTCACCTCTCTTTTTTTTGTTTTGAATTCTCTACAAAAAGTGGCTCAACAGCTTTTCGATCAGATCAATACTTCACGTTTTATAAGCGAAAAAGCAAAATTTTGGATTTTTTGGCTATTTTTCGCTTCTCAAAAAAAACCTAAGACGATTCAGCAGTGGAATTTATCATGAAAAACATGTAAAAACTACCTATTGCATGACTGCACAGTCAGATTTCAGGTAGTTTTTTTTCACGTAAAAAACCTCTATTGCTTGGCCTAGTAGTGGTCTTCAACTCATTGATGAATGAAACAATTATGTCCGGCTGTTATTAATCACTCTAATTTCTGAACGAAAGATCGAAAAAAACTTGAGATTGTAAGGTAGGAATATTTCGATTGATTTCTTAATGGTTCAGATCAGTACCAACGAAACCATTGATCTTTGCGGGAAAAGCTTCTGGACCGTGTTATCTCTCGAAGAAGTGATCACAATTGGCCACCGACATCTTATGAGTTAACACCTAGCGTCTTCTTTCTTTGGGACCACGTGAAGAGAAGGTCTACGCCATAGCCCAGCGTCGATTCAAGACCTCAAAGATGGAATTCGTGAGGCTATCGAGGACATAGGGCAGCCACTTTGCGATTTGGTTATGGAAAATTTCATTAAAAGGATAGGTCCTGTAAGCGTGGTCATTGTGGTCATTTGCCTGATGTTATTGTCCACTATCAACGGCATAGCTTCTTCTTTATAATGAAATGAACATCCAATCATTCATATCGAAAAATGGCATTTTTCTTTGAATATCAAAAAAAACCTCTTATGGGAAAATGCTATATAATTATGTTAATTTTATGGAGAAACTACTCAAAATTTTGGAAATTCATTCAGTAAATACGCCACTGGGTGCGAATTATTACCAGATATAATTATTCTGTTGGTGAAGAAAGAGAAAAGTCAAGAACCGACCTAGCTAGTCGAGCATTAGCCTAACTGTTCGCAATAGATGAAGAAGAAGACTGTAAATTATTGCTAAGCACGTACGACTTGTTCTGAAGTGAGCAACACGTGTTTTTTTGCCACACATTCGTTCTTCGAATGGAATTTTAACAAAATGGTGTAGCGCGAATGATTTAGAATGAGTTTACGATTAGGTGGGGCGGTTTGAATAGTAATTATTATCGCAATATTGATATATTGCGTGTATTTTATTGAATTTATGGATTCGGGGAAAATTTTCTATTTAATTAGTGAAAGTTGTATACATATCGTCGCCTTAATATGCAAATCACATAAGTAAGTCCAAAACCCAAAGTTTGGAGGAGAGGAAAAAAAACTGTGAATCTGTGGATGTGCGTAAGTTTTTTTCTTAAATTCTTAGATAACGTCGTTCCGGGCTTCGTCAGCTATAAGATTTTCGGTGTTGTGTGAATTCTGCACAGGTGCGCACGAAGCTCCTTGACATAACTCAAATTTTCAAATTCGCCCAAAAGTGGACTTATGTGATTTGCATATTAAGCCGACGATATGGCGTTTTCGCTGAATTTTAAAATTGAAGATCATTGAAAGATACTTGTGTTTCTCATTTATCAAGCTGTCCAACTATGAATATCCAGTTTGGACAAGTTGAATTTCTTGCTATGCGTGTAATATTTCAGCTTTAAGATCACTTAAGAGAAACAAGTGAATCCACGAATTACAGAATCAATTAAACTGCTCGAATGAAGGACAACCACGGAGTTGTTTTTCAGATACATGACCAGTTACGAAAAACAGAGTGTTCCTAAATTGAACGTACAAACGAAAAGGGGAGATTCCTCACGTGAGTTTAAGAAAAAAAAGTCCCATAAACATGGGGTCGCAAACGTTCCGTTTTCGAGATACAGAGTGTTGAAGTTCTAATTTCTGATCAAATATTGTTGTGACAGTCATAAAAATCGTAATGAAAATAGAAGTCTAACTACATTAAAAAAAATAGCCACAAATGCAACCACCTTCACTTTAAAAAAAAACGTTCAATATTTGATGTGTCAAAACTGGCATTGAATTAATTCACCACATATACACAAACTGGCTTCCTATCATAGTTACGAGAATTTCGAGAGAATCGTTCAAAATTTTTTTTCTCGAAATCGTTGGTAGATACGACAAACTACAAGAGACCGAAAAGTTCAGTTTAAGAACAAAGCTTTTTTACATTTTTTCAAATTAACAGTTGCTCCCAAAAAAAAAATTCTGCAGAAGAACAGGTGTTCCTGAAAAAATATCACCCTGTAGATCTTCTATCGAAATTGCCATGTCACGTGGTGAGAACTCAAATGTAGATTAGATTAGATTAGATTAGAGGAGGGGCGACAGATCAAAACCGACCTTGCGAGCACCTTGACCTTAAGATCTATTGTGCATCCCCGCGCTGTTTACCAGTCCGGCAGCAAAGTCTCAATGAACTTCACACCACCTTTCTGGGGGCCACATCCATTACTTGTTCAGGCTTTAGGAACCTGGAGCCAAGATGCCGTAACCGTTCTGGTGAACAGCTTCACACTCACATACCTAGCAGTGTCTAGCGTCTCGGTGGCTTCTTGACAGAAGCGACATGTACTATCGGGCGCCTTTCCCATGTTTTTTAAGTGATACCTCACAGGACAGTGCCCAGTGAGAGCGCCCGTCAGTTTCCTCAGTTCCAATTTGCTGAGTGAGAGGACTTTCTTGGTCCAGCTCGTCGAGTGAGAGAGAAGTGACTTAGCTTGCTTTTGACCATTGGTCGTACGCCAGGACATAAGCTTCTTCTTTTGTTCCCAGTCCTTAATAGCCATGCCTGATGACTGGCTGGGAAGCCGCAAAACGGTTCTGGTCCAGTGAAGGGGGTTGTCCCTCCTTCCCTGGCCAGTCGGTCTGCCGCTTCATTGCCGTGAATCCCGTGAAGTGACGTTTTGCATTCCCAGACCAACTTTGACTTCACTTGTGGAGAGTCAAAGCGCTAGCAGGGCTGCTCTGCTGTCAGATGCTATATATATTTCCTTTCTTTGGTAGTTGCGTTCCGCACAGAGCGCAACGCACTCCCTTATAGCAAGTGTCTCTGCCTGAAAACCGAAGGACAGAGACCCATTGGTATGGCTAATTGGATTGAGGGACCGTAAACACCGGCTCCGACTCGTCCGTCTTCAGTTTTCGAGCCATCAGTATAAAATACCGTAGACCCTCTGGGAAAACTAATTCTTTATTAGCCCATTGGTCACGACTTGGGAATGTCGTGGTAAAGTTTTTCTGAAACTCGTGTCTCAAGGGGAGGTTGTCTGTGACTGTAATATCTATGCCAAATTTCAGTTGAATATCTTGTGAAGTGTAGATACTATGAGAAAAAAACTTGAAAAAAATTCAAACTTCAACACTCTGTATCTCGAAAACGAAACGTTTGCGACCCTATGTTTATGGGACCTTTTTTTTAAACTCACTTAAGGAATCTCCCCTTTTCGTTTGTACGTTCAATTTAGGAACACCCTGTATTGGTGACAAACCCAGCACACCATATTAAGTTTACGCCGCTATAACTTAGTTGTTTCCACCACAAAACTTCATTGTTTTGTAGATATGATTCTTGAATAACAACAAAAATCCCTAACTGAGGTTAGTGCAAAACGGAGTACCATACTATTTTTTCGTATGATATCAGAGCTCAGGGAAAAACATCAGTAGAAAAAATCCTGTCTCACCTTTCCAACAAAAATAACACTTGAACTATTTGAATATTGAAGGATTTCTTCTTTATTGAGTCCAATCGATAACCATCTTCAAGATGCCTTCGGAATTCTGAATCTGAATCGAAAAAAACGAAGCAGAAAAAAGGAACAGAAAGATAAAATGATTCAAACTCTATTAAATCGATTCAAAATCAACAACCCAATTCAAAAACGACTCTGTAACTTCATGTATAGCCTATAGGCATCTTAAAATTTAGATGCAACTACTGACTTGTATATACTTATGATGAAATCTCTATCTTCCTTCGAGAATTCCTCAAAACTTTTAAGATTTTTTTTCAGAAAGAGTGAAAACTTCAAATAATTCGTTGTGTTATACCAAAATATAATTGTCATAATTCTAAGGACATCATCAGGAATCAATCCACCATTGTTCGTTGCTCGATAGACAAAAGAATCGTGACGCAAAACCGCAACTACAGGAATGATAAAAATTATTGGTGTGAGTTAAAATTGCCATTCACTAATAGAAGAGTTATTCGCGTTCACAATGGCTGTGTTATTAAGTAATACCAAATACTTGACTACGTATGAGTGTCCCCCCCGATAAACTCATAAATAATTGATGTTAAAAATTAGCCGGTTACATAATATAAGAGACATATTAAAGCCATCAATTTCTAGAAAATTACTGATTACCTTGGTCCCTGGATATCTTAGAATTATGATGGTTTACGAGGAATTCAAAATCCGATATGGATTGCGTAAGTTTATTTGGTTTTGCAATTTTAGTATATCTGATGAATATCTTTGATTTTGGTCATCCTACTTATCTTGAGTTATTTCTTGGAATATTAAGTGATTAAAAGCGTGCATTATAATGACATAAGATTGCTCTGGTCAATATAAACGAGTTTTCATTCGGCGAACTCCAGCAATTTTTGATACTATTAACTAGTGGGTGGAGACACGTTTGCTAATGATTCAATAATTTCTTTATTTCTGGGAAGTAATATTTCCTAAGAATTATTACTCGATCTTGAAAAAGATTCAAGATAAATGATATATCTGAACAAGACTCCAATGTTTGAATCTGCACGAGAAATAGAGCTCAAAAATGCAACAGCCTGACCTCCGTTATCTGATGGACAGCTAAGATACATATGAGAACTATCACCAACTTGGAAATTTGGGTAGACATATATTTTCCTTGAAAAAATATCCGAAAACATTTCGTCCATCGGCAGATAGATTGTAAATTGTTTAGGGGGTTATAGTTTTTAGTTTAAAAAGAGGTTACAGTTCATTGCAAGTCAAGGTCAATTGTGCCCCCTTACAGAGCTGTTCTCCTGTTTCTTTTTATTTCCGAATGGCCGGGAACCCAGGCTTAAAAGATTTTATTTTTCTTACCTACCTCATTGAGCTTGTTTCGGCACTCCCAGATCTACCTCTGAATCGATGACGTACAAGAACTCTGCATGCTATAAAAGTATTCGAAACGTTGCCAAATGATATCAAGTCAAAAATTGTTCGAAGCAAAAATGCGATCCCTAAAACAACTTTCTCGGTTTTCACTTCCAGTCTCTGAAATAAAAAATTTTGATTAAGATGAAGTGCTCCTGCGAAAATCTTGGCACTAATTTATCAGAAGCAAATTGGTTTTGAAAAAATTGTTGCCTAACAATAAAACTAAAAAAGGAAATAAATGAAGAGGATAATGTAACGTTTCGGTGTCTATATCAGATACCTTCTTCAGACAAACTTGTGAAATCGGAATTGTGTGTATTTTCATTTTCAGTCTAATATTTCCTTTTTTAGTTTTACTGTTAGGCAACAAATTTTTCACAACCAATTTGCTCCTGACAAATTCGTGCAGAGATTTTCGCAGGAGCACTTCATCTCAATAAAATTTTTGAATGATTTCTGTTTCAGAGATTGGGAGTGAAAACCTTAAAAGTATTTTAGAAATGCAGAATGCTCCCAGAATATATTTCAATCGACTTCTAAAAATGCGATTGCTGTTGATAGATCTGGAGCCATACAAGCTTTTTTAAAGATAATGGTTATATGGAATTCCTTTTCCATGACGTTATTTTATTCAAAAAAATATACACTGTGTTCATGGTATTGGGGATAAAGATACTTATTATTATTTTTATCACAATAACCTATCGACTGATCATACAAGCGTGAACTGCATAGGTATATATAAGTAGGTTGACTTTCGTTTCATTCTCTTCTACATTTTCTATAATAAAATTATCGTTATTATATAGTTTGAACAGAATATAACGAATATAACAAACGCTTTTTCGTTTTTTGTTTTCCACACGAGCAGAACAGATTGATTAATAGTATCCTACCCACAGCAAGTGTTTTTCTTTATGGACATGGGCAGGTCAGTAATTGCGTAATCAAGAACATTAAAGTTAAATACCGAACTAGATACTACAGCGTTGATTATACTTATACGTGCTAATGATTCATGCGGAGGAATTCGTTTTAAAGATCATGGTCTCGTTAACAATAAACGGAATGAAGGAACTGGCTCAACACAGCAAACCAACTAATAGATTCTAGTAGTTGTTCTTCGGAGCTTAAGAACTGAAATGGTAATACAAGACGGAAATATTGTCTGAATAAATTGTTTATCATCAGAATCTGTTGGATGCTCTCATGGTATCGCAAATTTTTCACTAATTTTTCCAATAAATCTGGCCACATGACGTCAATATTGGCTTCCAATTCAAAACTGTTCAAAAAAATTGGAATTTTGAATTATCGCAAGTTGTACGCATTCGATTGGTGCACATACTATGTTTCTCATATGTTGGCATTACCAGCCAATTTGCTGTTGATAACTGGAAAGCTAAGTCACGCTTTTTTTTTACTACAACAACTAATTCTAAAAAAATTATTACTAACCGGCTGATTTCTTCACTGTTGCTTATCAAATATTTCCTTTATGAACTGGTCACATTGTCCTAAAAATTGAGTGGTACGATCTTCCAGCCCTACTCAGAAATTTATCACGAAAACCCACAATTAAAAATGATTACTAACCATTGACAGTTTCCTAGCGTAGGACTGGAAAACATACCACTCAATTCGTAGGACAATGCGACCAGTTCATAAAGGAAATATTTTCTAAGCAACAGTGAAAAAATCAGCCGGTTAGTAATAATTTTTTTGACCGAGTTGTTGATATATGTTGGGAGTGGGGAACCCTTTGATAGAATCATCATTTTTGTGGGACAATTATTGTTTTCAATTTGTAATAAAATTGTTTCAAGATTCAATCAATAAAGTAGCCGTTGGTAATCAAATTTGAACATTCACCTATTTAACACTTTTGACGTGTCCATACTGTATAAGCCCTCACTATAGAGAATTTTTGTAGAGGAAAAAGTTGGGCGTCGGATTGTTAGTAATCATTATGAAAAACAGGCGCTGACCCATGGACTATTATTACAGAAGGCAGGGAAGATTCTGATGACAATAAGCGTTCTGAAATTGCTACCACGTCAACAAGCCAAGAAAACATCGAAACGGTGAACAAAATTATTTTTCAATATCGTTGAATCGCCATTAGGAAAGTTGTAGAGGATGTAAGCATTGATGTCCAGAGAAACCGCAGGCTGGCTTATCAAATCTCGTCCACATAATTCTGCTTCAAACTTCCATAATCTCAGGTTTCATCAAGGCAAGTATTTAAAAACGTACTCCATTCATATTCGCATATAGATAACTATCAACTGATTAACATGAATACGGAAACGACCAGTCATACTTCACAAGAACAATCCCAGTATTATCTCAGCACTGCTGTATTTATTAATTAATTTTTTTTTCTGCTCCACTGGTACGAAACGCAATTTCTGTCGTATACACAAGACTAAGATATGAACAACCTTGCATTAACCATTCCGATTGAACCTCGTCGATCATAATGGTGTTTTAAATTCTCAGATCGATTTAAGTATAGCAATTTAAGTTGGCTAAATATGGCGTTACGCTGATTCAATTTTGCTACCTATTATGCGAAGTTACCATCAAAGATGAAATGCTGCTAAGAAAGGTTAATCGCTGCGAAAAAGCAGACTTAATGTATGGTCAATGTTTTTGTGATTATCCAGGTCTCGTCCTCCCTACTGATGAGTTATCATTGGACAGAATTTCAGCAACATAAAATTATTATTAATAGGAGAAATATATGACATGAATAAACCTCGAGGATGTCCTTATTATATGCAATTTTCAGGTATGAATGCTGTATAATTTTTGTCATAAGTCGTCATTACCTTGTTATATTCTCTGCATGAATAAGTTGTGAACACAAAGCTGCTCGTCTATTATGTGTTGCAATTTTTTGTGGAAGATAAAAACCTCAAGAAGGAGTAAGAAGCAACAGTAGGCGTATATGGTTAAAAGTATTAGGAATCTTAGCATAAAATATAGAAGTTGTAACATAGTGATCTCAGAATTCAATTTTTGTCATCAACTCGAAGCTGATATGAGTGCCGAAGAACACTCAATGAAGCAGACAAGAACAACAAGGTATCTTTAGTCTGGGTTCCTGATGGTCACTCAGATATCAAAGGAAATGAAAATGCTAACACACCAGCCAGAAAAGAAGCACAAACTCCACTTACAGGTCAAAGAACCGTTCTGTGGTGTAGGAAAATGCAGCTATAAGAAAGATTTTTGGAAAAGGAAAAAACTAAAAGAGAAGCACTCTGCTCTGAAGAAGTTCTTTCGAAACTACAAGGTTTAAAAAGTATGTGGATCTCCGTTAAAAAGAGTTGAGGCTCCTCAATGGCTTCCTAACAGGCCATTGTTGCCTTAGGAAGCATAAGATGAAAACGGGCCTAGCAAAAACTGACGACTGTAGATTTTGTGAATGCCTAGCTCTTACGAGCCTGCGCTAAGAATGCCTTGGACAGGAGAATAAGCGGATCTAGCCTCCTTCAAGCCCTTCAAGATACTGCAGTTCATTGAAGCTCAGGAACTGGTGGGCGAGTAGAAGTGCAGCTCGAAAACAGCTTTGATGGGGGCCACAATAGACCAGAAAATCGCAGTGGAAAGTAACCCCCTAAACAATCAGAGAGTCTGGTCCTCTCTGAACAACTACATCTCATCTGTGAATCTTCGTAGTGATGTAATGATCAAAAAAGTAGGCACAGAGAAAAACTTCAGGACTTTGCTAAGTAAAAGAGAGGAACGGGAATACACCGACTATAACCTCAAAGAAAATACCATTAAATGGTATACAGATTACAGATGGTTCCAAGACCTCTACAGGAGCTGGCGCTGGGATATACGGGCCAAGTACATAGTGTGCACTGTCGCTAGGCTCCTGCATGAGCGTTTTTCAAACAGAAATTTTATCTTTTGCAAGATGTCTAGCAATAAATCTGAAAATAAACTATCTGAAGTGCGATATGGCATACACTCGCACACGCATTATATTATTCTGTGACTCAAACTGACTCAAAATGAATTTAGAACAGTTAACAATTAAAACGAACCTGTGAAATTTTTATAGACAGAAACTTTTGAATCAATCAAAATGCAGATTATAAGGATAATTATCACTTCTATGTATTCCATGACAGGAAAACGAATCCTTTTTCAAATAATAAACAGAATGGAGTGAATCTATAGATGTAGATCAAACTCTCGTCATGTTTAATTTACTTTATCACCAGCCAATAATAATTTTGGCACAATTCGAGCCAATATACAGTTATGGAGAGGTCGATAATCCCTCACTCGATTCGTTCATTCGCGAAATTTGATAAAATAGATCGATTAGGGATCTAGATGACCAGAATAACTGTATATGAACGTTTTCATTTGCTGATACATTAGACGATGGGTATTGTCCATGCTGCTCCACTCATGAGAGTGATTTTACCGCTAGCTCATTAAAATATCGTTTTCGAAGCCTTGAAATTTCAAGTTTAATAGGAAAATCGATTAGTTATATGAAATAAATACATATATGTATGAGATAGATGCGTGGTCATCTGTCTTATCTCTAATTCGTGTACTATTAATTAGTTTAGTCCAAATAACTTCCAGATTTGTATTCAATTTATTAACCTTCTTGTGATAGATAGAGTTTTTTTAAATAGGAGCGAAAGGATGACTGGAACGAGCCTTCTGTACAAATTTTTTACATTATTTTTCTCAATTCAGTAAAATTTCGAAATGAATCCAATAAATAATTTAGTGATTTTTGCACTGAAGAATGTTGGTTGGCATCAGATGTATATTCCCAGCACTTAGGAAATTGTTATTGTGCTGAAACCTCTATAACCAATGATTAAGAATAACTTTTTACAATACTATTCAATATAACAATATTCGTAGATATTATTTGATCCTCTTATTTACCTGATGTAGTTATAATTTATAAATACGTATCTGTGAATTTAAATAAACTGACCGTCAAAATGATCGATCCACTCAAAAAATCGATTAAGTTTGTTAATTCATAAATATGTTATTATATTTCAGATCCGATTCAAATGAATTTTTTTCAATTGTAGGTATGTCCATTCTTAATCAATCACCAGTTTAGAATTTCAAGAAGACTTTTACCCTTACTTAGAACTACCCCTGGTGTGTTTCAGTTGTTCCACAGTGTGATTTTCTTCCTCACCATCAAGACACATTATCTCTCTTACAATTTGATTTTTCATTCATACAATAGCACAATTCTTGTTGGAAAAACAGGGTTTTCAGTAAAACATTAAATTTTGCTAAGGCTTCAACAGTACTTCAACAAATTCATCCTGAAATCCTCACTCAATAAAAACAAAGTTATGAACATAACGTGTTTTCCGCTCAGACGCAGATAACAGGTGTAATTCGTCTCGGAATATCCTCATCAAGGTTTTGAATCAATTAGAGCATCACTGAGCTGTTGTAAATTTTCAGGACTTGGCACGCGAGATCGAATTTTGCTCCCAAGAGCATCCAAACATGCCCAATTGGGTTTAAATCTGGTCTTAGAGCAGGCCAGTTGAATGCTTGGATATCAACCTTTGCTTAATACTCCCTGGCAATCTTAGCCACATGCGATTGATGAGGTTGGACATTATAAAACATTTGCACGAAATCGTCTCCAATAACGGTGCATACCGAACTAGATGTCATGCTGAAACTTCTCTTGTTTTATGTTTTCACTCAGTTTTCAGTTTATTTTGATAACGTTCGGATTTAAGGTTAAATCTGTGAAAGTACTTTCATAGCCATAGCGAAATTGTGGAGTTTAATGTTGCTCTGAAAACCTTCTATCTTCAACAAAAATTGAGCCATTGTTATGAATGAAGAATTAAATTGTCAAGAGAAGATGTGTCTTGATGATGAAATAAGAAATCACACGGTGGAACAACTGTAACACACCAAGGGTAGTTCTAAAGCTAAGGTAAAAAACAGAATTTGATTTACCCTGTATTAAATGACAAACGCCGAATTTTCTTGGAATTGAGAACTGGTCATTGATTAAAAATGACCCCACCTTCAATTGGAAAAAAAATTCAATCGAATTGGACTTCATCGATTTTTTGAGTGGATCGATTATTTTGCTGGTGAGTGTATTAGTATTTGACATTTGGGGGCCCTGCAAAGTTCAACAATTCCGACTTTATATTTCATTAAACTCATGTAAATATACAAATGACAAAATAATTTTGGATACTTAAAGTGTGAGTGCACTTCTTGTTACCAAACCAGAGGTTTAGCTTTTGCTTAACTATGCAGAATGTAGCTTCTTCCATATTTTTTTGCGAGCGGTGGTCCTACAGCCTTTGCCGCATCCCTCATTTTAAACGCCAGCCTTCCCTTTCTCTCCATGCTTCTTGTTCAATGGCTCTATCTCTCATTACAGCAGCCACCCTATTCTTCCATGTCAAACCAGGTCTTCCTCTTTTTCTTCTTTTATCGGGAGTATAATTTAATGCTCGTTTGGGCCATCGATCTTCTTCCATGCTTCTTCAATATACTATTCGAATAATCAGAGATTTGGTAACATAGGTTTTTTACATGAAGGATAAATGGGAAACAATTCACAATTGCAAGTGTTAAGCAAGTAGTATTTTCAATATGAAAAACATCTTCAGGTTTGAAGAACACACCCCGATTTACATTGTGCGATAACGTCTGGTATACCTTGATTCCTTAAAAATCAAAGTGAAGTTTTTCCAGATGGAATCATCACGTGGAACTCCTTTTATTTGCGGTATTTGGCAAGACTGCGAAACCGTTAACTCTTTAAACACAATGAAATGGAAACTTTGATCATCGACAGCAAATTATAATTGCAAATTCGATCGAAGAAAGTATGTTACTGGAGACCTTTTTTCCATTTAGCAAATATGACGCAGATGATGAAAGTATAATTATACGGCTATTGAACTTGTAAAGTTAATCGTGCTATTCAGATCGAAAATCTTTTTCTGTGATTCTTGGAAACAATTAAATGTGTGATATTGATTCTGTAATATTGAGCGAAACAGATACCTACAACAGATGTTTAATGTGAAGTTAGTATTAGGGCATTGAAGAATATACAAATACCGGAAAAATAATCGATCCATTCAAAAAATCGATGAAGTTTGTTAATTCATAAATACGAGTATGTTATTTCAATTCCGATTCGATTGAATTTTTTTTCCATTGTAGGTATGGTCATCCTTAACCAATCATCAGTTTTGAATTTCAGGAAAACTCGGGTACATGATTTTATACAGGCTGAAACAAAATCTGTTTTTTACCCTAACTTTAGATTCACCCCTGGTGTGTTCCAGTTGTTCCACCGTGAGATTTCTTATTTCATCATCAAGAAACATCTTCTCTTGACAATTTAATTCTTCATTCATAACAATAGCTCAATTTTGGTTACAATATGGGGTTTTCAAAGCAACATTAAAGTCCACAATTTCGCTATGGCTATGAAAGTACGGGGTCTTTATAAATGATTGTAGCAGCGCAGTTGGCATTGAATTATTTTCATTTTGCTGCTTCTTATGCAAACTCAATATATTTATCAAATCTCTCTCTATATTCATTTCTATCTATCTTTGACATTGATAATTCCAGCCACATAATTCGACACCCTAACCCTATTACAGAGTAATTTAAATTAATAAATAATCCAAAGCCAACTGTACCTGTACTTTCACAGGTTCAACCTTAAATCCGAACGTTATGAAAATAAACTGAAAACTGAGTGTAAACATAAAACAAAAGAAGTTGTAGCGCGACATGTGGTTCGGTATGCACCGTTTATTGGAGACGATTTCGTGTTAATTCTTTATAATGGCCGACCGCATCAACCGCATGTGGCTAGGATTTTCAGTGAGTATTTAGCAGAGGTTGATATCCAAACATTCAACTGGCCTAATTTGGACCCAATTAGTCATGTTTGGAAGCTCTCGGAGGAAAATTCGTTCTCGCGTACCAACTCCTGAAAATTTGCAGCAGCTCAGTAATGCTCTAATTGATTCAAAACCTCAATGAGGACTTACCGAGACGAATTGCACCAGTTATCTGCCTCTGGGCGGAAAACAGGTTATGTTTTTGACTTAGTTTTCAGTTTGTTTTCATTAGGTCAGAATTTCTGGTTGAATTATTCACTTCAAATTTCGAGTTATTCTCAACTGAATATTGAAAATGAGATTTCTATGCTCGTAAAATCTTGTAATCAGTGAGAATGACGATTGACAAAAGACTGGCCAGTTTGCATCGTTGTAAACTGTGATTCAACACTCAACCAATAAAATGAATGCTAACTCGTACGTCACACTCGACTAGGATGACCAGAAGTCCGTCAATCGTACGAAGAGTCCGTCATTGATAAGCGTCCGTCAAAACTAAAATCTTGAGTTTAACTGTTGAAATCAGAGGAAATTTCTTTTTCCGTCGATCTCAAAATGAAAGGTGATATGTGTACGAAAATTATCATTAATGACCCATTTTAATGCTCAATTTCTGCTATTTTAAAGTGCAATCTTCATGGCAACCGTGCACGAAGTATTCAGAAGCACTACTTATTTCAACAAGAATTTATACCCAATTCATGTTGAGATCGACGAAAAAAAACTTGTAATCTTTGGTGGACCTAAAAAAAAGGTCATCAATACCAACGAATCCTTTTTTTGGGTTTTCCGTCATTGAACAACGATTGATCTGGTCAGCCTACACACGACCGCAAATTCTGATCGTTTGAATTCGCTAGCTTATTTCGGTAATTTCAATATTTTTTTCTCGAAAACCTGATAACGGAACAAAAAACAGATGAACACAATGATTTTCTGAGGATCCATTATTTCGAAAATGATTTTTTTCTGGAAATCACTGGAATTGCCCATTGAAGCTCTTACCAATTTATGTCATCAATTCAAGCGACCAAATTGACTCATCAAAAATATAACGATACAAAATAAAAAAGTAAATGTTGATTCAAAAATATCGTATTACAGTTAAGGTAAACAAAATCACATCAATGCACAAAATAACAGGACGAGCGAAAGCGTTAATTGCCACTTATCGTTGATATTCAAGGAATTGTGTGAAATACGAAATCGTTTTTTGCCGTTCCAAATTTTGCGGTCAACTGCAGCGATTGATGAGTTGATCTTTTGTTATTGGCAATTGGGTCATGCGAGTTTTGTATTTCAGAAGGCGTACCTGCAGTGATGACAGAATATGCGTAACTGTTATGATTATTTCGATTATCGAATTTCAAATAATCCATTACCGTTTACCGATTACTTCTTGTGAACATTATGTAGTAACGAAGTCAAGGTTCGATAAATTGGCGATTGTTCTTGAAGATGATGCTTCTCTTCTTTTTGGTTGTACTTGACTTTCAGGCAAGAGGAATCAATAATATACAGGGTGGCCGGACGATTGACGTCCAAAAGAAGAAAACCGGTCCCTCGTTTCATGAGGTATTCGAATCACCCCCATGTATGTTATGCGATTTTTCACGGTTTCCAAGTTATGAATTTTTTTGAACTCTTGAGAATTTTAAACTTGACCATATTAAAAAAAGTACAAGAGTTTTCTGATATATTTTTTTTGTAAATGAATCGCCATGAAATGTACTTTCATACATAAAATAACCAGCATCGTAAATTTGATAAAAATTATAGAAATGTTGGTCTCAAGTGAAAAAGTTACGTATTATGGATCATAATCTAAATTCTCAAATTTAAATTAAAAATGTAAACAGGCTACTTCATGGTTTCTCAGTAGGCCTAAAAACTGCGCTCATCACTCAGCTTTCAGAATCATTAATTAAAAATGGTACTCAACAGTCTACTTCAGCTAGAATCAGCCTTCAAAGTCGGCGAGGTGGAAAAAATCGAAGAACTAGACATTTACTCAAGAATTATTTTTTGCCACTTTAAGATCAAGTTATGATATAAAATGCTGAAAATTAGCATTAGAAGAAACGTTTTAGATAAGGAAAGGAAAAAAGTATGGCAATAAATCATACTTCATACATCATGTAGATAAAAAGAAATTTATTTAAAAAATTTACAATAGGTTTTCAAAAAGGCCACCTCCAGCCTCAATACACATTCTACACATCCGCAAAATTTATCTATTCATTTATTTTTTTTTATTGCAATTTTTATAAATAAATTTTTTTCTATCTACATGATGTGTGATTTATTGTAATACCTTTTTCTTTTTCCTATCCAAAACTTTTCTCCTAAAGCAAATATTCAGCATTTCCTATCATAACTTGATCAGAAAAATCTTAAAATGGCAAAAAATAATTTTTGAGTAAACGTCTAGTTCTTTGATTTTTTCCACCTCGCTGACTAATTCTAGCAAAAGTAGACTGTTGAGTACCATTTTTTATTAATGATTCTGAGAGCTGAGTGTTGAGCGCAGTTTTCAAGCTTACTGAGAAACCATGAAGTAGCCTGTTTACATTTTTAATTTAAATTTGAAAATTTAGATCATGATCCAAAATACGTAACTTTTTCACTTGTGACCAACATTTCTATAATTTTTATCAAATTTACGATGCTGGTTATTTTATGTATAAAAGTACATTTCATGGCGATTTATTTACAAAAAAAATATATCAGAAAACTCTTGTACTTTTTTTTTAATATCTTTTTCAATATGGTCAAGTTGAAAATTTTCAAAATTTAATAAAAAAATTCATAACTCGGAAACCGTGAAAAATCGCATAACATACCGGGGGGTGATTCGAATACCCCATGAGACGAGGGACCTTTTTTTTCTTTTGGACGTCAATCGTCTGGCCACCCTGTATATCTGAATTTTACACTGGAGATGTGCAACGAGAAATATTTTTATTTCTTCATGCAAGCCTCATACTTCAATGTCACTCCGATAAAAGTTATCAAAAGTTTCAATTCTCTATGGAAAAAGTACGTTTTTTGGTGCGCCCATTTAAACTACCTATACGTTCTACACAAAAAAGGTACTCTACATCTTTCTCTCTAGAGTTGACCGTTTCCGGAAAAGCAACTCAACATTACCTATTGTGATGAGAATATGATCACGAAAGCTGTTTTTTGCACGATAAAAGGTTCCAGAGATATTTCGGATTTTTGTCAAAATTACAAGTCAATATTCTTCATATTTACCCCAAATAAGATGAAATTCCAAGTTTAGAATTACGGACATCGCATAAAAATATTTCTTTTGGTCCTATAGCACCAACTTTTTGTGACAACTGATGAATTATGCGATTTTATGTGGAAAAATATATGTAGTTAGAAGACCAACAGGCTGGGCAGGTAAAGTTCATTAGCTGCAGAGAAAGCAATTTACCTAAGAGAACGACACTCTGAAATCAAACGCTGGCCCTCCAGGTTGGGGGTTGAGGCATCGGGCTAACTCCTCGATACTCGTAAAAATCGTGAAATGTTAAAAATCCAATAGTAGCCTTTAGATCACCAAAGAAAGTGATAGATGAGATGGATACCTCGGAAAACAGGAAAAGAGGAAGACCAAGAACGACATGAATTAGTGGAATAAGAAAATCAATGAGTGAAGGAAGGCTAAATGATGAAGATTACAGCAATAGAAGGCAAAGGCAATTGGAATCGGACAATATCTTTAGGATGTTTTAACCCGAATAAATATATATGTTTAAATTTTCTCTCGAAAATGGCACATATTAGAGGGTAAGTTGATAGGATCATTTGTTCTTATTTTTGGAAGAGCTAAAATATCCTGAAATTGGCCACATTTATTCACCAATATCTTGTATACAACAGCAAAAACTATGGAAATAATTATCAAGGACAAAACTGATATTTCTCTGAATTACTGATTTCTATCTCACTAGAAGTATATTTATGCATCAATTTGTTCGAGACTTCTCCAAAGTTATGAGAGGAATAATTTATTCTGTTTAATCCAGATCTAGAAGCCAGCATGCAACACAACATGGGTAATTGCATATTATTCCGTAGTTTTTTTTACATTTATTTATTCCAATGATAGTAACTGAATGCATTTATTATGGAGCAGTATTATTAGTGTCTTCCTCTAGAAAAATTCGAATCATAAGTAGTTAGAAATACTTTATTGTATATTGAATTTCTTCCATCCATTGGTACCTTTCATGGTTTGATCTTGCATTTCTGCCTGAGTCATCCTGTCTCATTCTGCGACGTATTACTTACTTAAGATTCAAAATATTGTTTTATTATTGTTACAGAGTAATGAATAAACATTAGGAATATCATACAGATCTTGAGTGCGCCTCACCAGCTTAATTTACAGATCAACAGAAACTACTTCTTCCTAGTTTTAAAAAATTAAGTTATGTTTTACTCTGGCAATGCTTCAGATTTTGAGGGTTACATCTCAACATTTGCTTAATCTGAACTATTTCTATATTATATTGCGTCATAACCTTCAATTTATTATGATCGATTGCAGAACTGAATTTTGAGATCATACACGTATTCTATCAATCATATATTCTCGAAAATGTTGGAAAAAGGTTGCAATCGTTTCAAGAAACATAAATTAATTTCTCAAAATACCTTTTGAGCTTTTTTTAATTGTTTTTTTTTCTTGCAGGGCTGCCACAACAAAACCCACCTATTTGCAAAGGTAAGAAATTTATCATGAAAAATATTATTGCAATAGATTTTTTCATTTGCATTCTTATCCCAAAACAGGTTATAGAAGCGAGCCGAATTCGCAAGATATATTCATAAAAAAAGTTCAAGAGATTAGAGAGATTCTAAATCATGAAATCACTCTATAATTATACTTCCTCTAAACAATCTTGATATTCTCAACGTGTTATAGACAGCTAACTTCGTCGTAGACGACCTTTAAGATCGTAATCTATCAAAATCAGACATTGTTTGAGTTCACTTGAAGAATTCGTGTATAATAATAACATTGAGAATATTCCAATCGGAAAGTTTCATTTGCCTGAAATTTTAATATTTTCTGCGTGTTGCTCAAGGAATATTATAGTTCAAAAACTATTAGAATAATACTTTTGGACTTTCTGACTTGATGTTGCAATATATGGCTTCATTCTGTGGATTTGAATTGATAATTCATGAATGTATCCAGTCCAACAAAAAAAGCTTCGTAGGTTGATTTTAACGAAGAGTCGCAAGTGATTAGATGTAGGTAGGGTCCCCAAATTTTCCTCAAACTTCAAGTCGATGTTACGATTTTTTCAGAGTTCCTTTCAGTAGCAAACTCAACCGAGATATTCTGAATATTCACCTGAAAATTTCAAGTCTCTAGCTCTTTCAATTCGAAAGCTAGACTTTTAAAGAACAGAGGGGCAGACTAAATTTTTTTTTAGTTATATCACGAGTCGCCACTGCTCATTTCCAGGAAATTTTCACATTCCAAATATCAAGTATCCCAATAAACTGAACTGCATAATTAAATGGCCAGGAATTCTCTATTAAGATAGAAAGAGCAGAATAATTATGCATCAAGGATGAAACCCTGTATTCAATTGAAGAAATTTAGACCACTGAAATGACAACGATAAGATTCCTAATGAAGCCAGTTCGTTGACATGATATCATTATCTCTTTTTATAATTAAATCTTATGTATGTTTGCAATCGATGATTCGATGATCAACAATAATAATAACGTTTGCCTCTCAAAAGCTTTCATTTGTTGTCCGAAACAATCATGAATAAAATGGAAATGGGTCGAAAAAAAGATTAATAGTTATTTAATCAACTAGGTTATTAAAGACAGCGACAAGTGGTCAAGGAGCGAACGCGTTAATAGTTCTAGACCATTAGTCGCTAGATTAATAACCGAGTTGATTACAAGTTTTTTTCGACGATCTCAACATGAA
Organism: Propylea japonica; assembly: GCA_013421045.1. Lineage (NCBI taxonomy): Eukaryota > Metazoa > Arthropoda > Insecta > Coleoptera > Coccinellidae > Propylea > Propylea japonica. The sequence continues at coordinate 2,650,657 of CM024239.1, forward strand.
TTATGTGTAAATTCTTTTCATTTGCACAAGACATACATTTGACATAATGGAATTTCTATGTTCCAGTAGAGTTCTGACATTTCTCGTAGTGCTTCTGAATACTTTGTACGGTTGCCATGAGGATTGTACATTGAAATATAGCATAAATTGAGCATTAAAATGAGTCATTAAAGTTCAATGCCGTACACATTAAAATCATCTTTTATTTCGAGGTGGGTGGAAAATTTGAATTGCATGAAAAAAAGTGATTGTCGGTGCATTTCAAAGAGTTAGCTACCTCTACGGTAATACTCTATTGATTTCATCGATAATAAACCAATATTTTAAAGTCGATGACTTGAGTATTCCGTCTCTGAAATGCATTTACAAAGTGTCAACTTTCTAAGGACTATTTCGCACCATCTTTAAAGCGAACTAGTTATGCAATCGAAAATAAATTTTTTCCGCCGACCTCAAAACAAAAGGTGATCTTAATGTGTAGGAAATTGATCATTAATGACCAATTTCAATGCTCAATTTATGCTATATTTTAAAGTGCAATCCTCATGGCAACCGTACACGAAGTATTCAGAAGCACAACAAGAAATGTCAAAACTCTACTGGAAAATAGAAGCATAGAAATTCCATTATGTCAAATGTATATCTTCTGCAGAATGAGAATGTTTTTCAATCAAGAATTTATACACAATTCATGTTGAGATCGTTGGAAAAATCTAGTAATTAACTTGGTTCTTAATCGAGCGACTAATGGTCTCGAACTATTAACGCGTGAGCGGAGCTTTCCCGACCGTTAGACGCTGTCTTTAATAACCTAGTTGATTAAATAACTATCAGTCGAAGGCTCAAATCTTGAAAAGCATATACTGAAAATATTAGATGCCACAAAGGCCTGTGAAGATTTCAATACATTTTTTATTCTTATGTTTTCACTAATGGCATTAAAATCACCTCTGATAATTTTAAGAGGTCTTCTTACCAGTTTGTAACCTAAATTTTTTCTTTGACAACATTGACGAAAACAGAAGAATAAAAAATTATTTAAATCTTCACAGGCCTCAGTGAGTCAGTGAAATCTAATATTTTCAGGATATGCTTATTAAGTTTTGAGCTTGATTTTTGACATAAAAAATGAAGTGATTTTTGATGTATCTTAAGCAGTAGGCCACTCTTTCGGTACTTATTCCTTTATTAAGCATTTGAGTGTTTGGATCAGTGGAAAAAATTTGTAGTTGAAATTTCTCTTCTGAGTCACTCAACATGACCTCCCTGAAAGACGAAAAGAAAAACAGGAAACAAGATGCATGTACAGAATCAACTGCAACCAACCCATACCGATTATCATAATTTAATGTCCTATTAAATCGTTGACAACTTGTTTAAAGCCATAATATTTAGAAAATACATCGGTAAATCTTGAATATTAGGCATTATCTTGAGACCAACACTTGCTGGACACCCATAATATACGTCGTAAATAATCGAGAAAGCCGTAATACCACCAATGGCATCTCGGGTCTATAAATTTTTAGTCAGGTTTTTATTTCAGTGATGCCTTTAGGGAAGGCCGTCTTTTTTAATATCGGACATAAAGGTGCGCCTATGACGATATACACGCAATGGCCTGCAGTCGATTTCCGTATACGAGCGAATAATTATATACGTGTGTACGATTTACGAAACGAAGAATGCAGTTGCATCACAGACATCTTCCGTGTCCAAGCGGTATTCACATTCACTTATCTAGTGATTTGGCTAACGGGGAATATCTAGCTTATTTCATTAGATTTCTTAATTCTGTTAATAAGTTTATTCGAAATATTTGAAAACGGTAGGTTCTAGAAGAAAGCGGTCAATAGGACATTGTAGAAAAATCAATTCACCTTTAAAATGACGTATCAATCATTCTTATCGGATGAACATAGACAGATTCATTCGCAACGAAACATGAAAAAAATTTTTTTTCATCCGCTATCAAGTTTCATCGAAAAATTTTAAAAATGGTAGATTATAAAAGAAAGTGGTCAGAGAAGCGTTTATAGAGATTTTTTTTTATAAAATAAGGTATCAATCATTCGAATCGGATGAACAGAGACCGATTTATTCGCAACGAAACATGAAAAAAAATTTTTTCATCTGCTACCAAGTTTACTCGAAATATTTGAAAACGGGTGGTTCTAGAAGAAAGTGTTCACAAATGCGTTCAGAAAAGCATTTGTAGGGAATTAATTAACCTATTAAATGAGGTATCAATCAATCTTATCGAATCTATTCGCAACGAAACATGAAAAAAATTTTAATATGAAAAAAATTACTTTATCCGCTACCAAGTTTATTCGCAATATTTTGAAAATGGTAGGTTTAGAAGAAAGTGGGAATTCGTTCATATTGCAATAACTTGAAGAGCAAAATCGTGAGATATTAACTCAGATTCACTCAGTTTTCATTTTGTTATAGTATGTTGGTACTTGGAGCTCTCGTGTGATGGATTTATCTACACTCACCGGCAAAATAATCCATACACTCAAAAAACCTGAATTTGTTGATTCATAACTATGGTATTTCAAGTCTGATTCGATTGACCTTTTTTTTTCAATTGTAGGTATGTTCATCCTTAATCAATCACTGGTTCTGAATCTCAAGAAATCCGGCCTACGTTATTTTACACAGAGTGAAACAAAATCTGTTTTTTTACCCCAACTTTAGAACTACCCCTGGTGTTCCAGTTGTTCCATTGTGTGATTTCTTATTCCATCACCATGACACATCTTCTCTTGAAAATTTAATTCTTCATTTTTAACACCAGCTCAATTTTTCTTTAAGTTACATGGTTTTCAGAGCAACATTAAAGTCCACAATTTTGCTATGGCTATGAAAGTACCTACTTTCACAGATTCAACCTCGAATCCGAACGTTATGAAAATAAACTGTAAACTGAATAGAAACATAAATCAACAGAAGTTTTAGCTCAACATGTTGTTCCGTATGCACCCATTATTGTAGACGATTTCATGCTTATGCTTTATTAGCCCGACCACATCAACCGCATGTGACTAGGATTGCCAGGCAGTATTTAGGAGGTTGGTATCGAGGAATTCAACTGGCCTACTCCAAGCCCAGATTTGAACCCAATTGGGCATGTTTGGATGCTCTTGGGAGGAAAGTTCGATCTCGCGTACCAATTCCTGAAAATTTGCAGCTGCCCAGTGATGCTCTAATTGATTCAAAACCTTAATGAGGACATACGGAGAGGAATTACACCTGTTATCCGCGTCTGGGCCGAAAACACGTTATGTTTTTGATTTAGTTTTCAGTTTATTTTCATTAGGTCAGAATTTTAGGTTGAAGTGTTGAAGTAGTCTCGTGAAATTGAATGTTTTACTGAAAACCCTGTATCTCTAACAAAAATTGAGCTATTGTTATGAATGAAGAATTAAATTCAAGAAAAGATGTGTCCTGATGATGGAATAAGAAATATCACGGTGGAACAACTGGAACACACCAGTGGTGGTTCGAAAGTTAGGGTAAAAAAACATCCTTTGTTTCACCCTGTATGAAATGACTTACGCCAAGTTTTCTTGCGATTCAAAACTAGCGATTGAACATACCTAAAAGTGAAAAAAAATCAATCGAATCGGACTTGGAATGACATTTTTATGAATTAACATTAACTTCATCGATTTTTTGAGTGAATCGATTATTTGTGAGTGTATTCATTATTTGTACCTTTTGAGGTATAGGTAAATTCACCCATTAGAAATATAGTTTTTGGAGAAGGAAAAAACTGGAAGAAAAACACTCTGGAAGAATCTCTCGAGAGTTCTGAGAATGAATCATTTCAGAAAGTTATTTCGGGACTTGAAAACTACAGGATCCAAAAAGTATTTAGATATCAGTAAGAATAGGTTAAGCCTCCACTGGCTTTCTAACCAGACATTGTCTCCTAAGGAAGCATATGATGAGAATTAGCTTAATAAAATAACGAGTGAAGATTCTGTGAGGAAGAGGAAGAAACTGCTGTTCACTTCACTAAAAATTGCAACAATCAACAACGTTTTTAGATGCAATCGCAGACACTCATGGTCCTCCATACCCTAAAACCATTCAGTTATTTACAGTAATAAATTTCATAAGAGAAAATCTATAAGAAGGCACCAATCAAAAAATAATTTCGGACATTAAAAAAATTTATTATTTTGGCATATATTTAACTTAACATCCTCAGTTTCATAATAGGGAATCCCAAGAGTAAATCACCATCTATTATCTGATGAATTAACCTTAACGAAGATAAACATCAGAATTGAATGAATAATTGCAGTGTATTCCTTCTACCTTATTAACATAACACCGTATCGTAATGAATGGAGAATGTACACCCACAATGAGCAGAGTGTATATTACCATTCATACACGCTATTGTTTTATATGTAGACGTTTATTTGGCGGAGGAGGCTCCAATCTTCATTATACAAATGATGAGGTGTTTTCGAAATTGTATCCGGAATATTCGTCAGGAAGTATCTAATCTATTTAATTTAAATTTTTTATGAGGAAGGATGATTCGAAAGATAAATTTCTAGCATGCGAAATCACAAGAAGCTATAAACGGGTACATCACATCATAATGCATCTAGAAGTTGATTTTTCTGAGAATAATAACAATTATTATGAAATTGGCTGAACATTTATTGTTTTGACCCACATGTGGCGCTACAGATACGATATACTGATATTTTTAGAAAGTTTCAACCTGCAAATGATACACGTGACACAATTTCAATTCATTTCTTTCAATTGACATTTCCAGTAATTACAAGAAAAATCGTTTCAGAAATGATGAAAATGATTAGCGATTATCCGTTTCCTTTTTTGTAGTTGGATTCACGAGAAAAAAATTGAAATCACCGAAATAATCAAGCGAATTCAAACGATCAGAATTGGCGGTTTATTGTGACGTCGCCTTTTGCGTTCATTTCATTGGTTGAATTTGGAATCACAGTTTACAACGATGTAAATTGGCCACTGCTGTGAATCGTGATCCCCTCTAATTATGGTGACTCGTACGTCATTATTGCTCTACGTTTGAACTTACGAGTATGGAATATACAATTGAAAATTAATTACTTGAAACTTTAAAGAAATAAATGGATACTCAGTATCAAACACAATCGTTCAATAATTTTGGACTTTTTTCGGGAAATTTCAACACTCTGTAGCTCCGTACGACGAGCGGACTCATGTTTGTATGGACTTTTTTCTTTAAATTATACGTAGACTCATCCCCTTAAGTTGTGACATACGATTATGTAACACCCTGTATATTCCACACAATGTTGTCACATATGGAAAAAAAGCCTATATTTTGATATACTAGAAATGCCCATTTGCAGATATACAATTCTTCTTGTTTTTAAACTGCAATTCGTCTTTTATTTAGACCATTCACATTCTTCGTGTTTTAAATCGGAATAATGAAACAATAGAATTTATTTTCGAACTCATTACATCAAGGAGGAGAAATAGATCAAATTGAAAATGGAAACTGCTACATAGTACCCAACAACAGTGAAATCAAGAAGGGGACTGGCATGTCAATTCAAACTCCACAAAAGAATAAGGCTAATATCTCTGTCAAATTGTTTTCGAATATTCTTTGTTAACATGGTGAAGAGGTCAATAACAATGTGGGTTCAAAATTGTTTGTACATAATCAGCTTATGAATAGGGAGGAAATGTAGGTGCATATTTTCAAAAATTTTCTCGTTTTCGAATACTTCAGGATATGTTCGGTATTTTTGCAGAGAGTCCACCCTCAATAACTCAATAACGAATCAGAATTTGTGAAAAAACTCAGGCAGGGGACATGATCTGGGATACAAAGCTTGTTTCTACTAGTAGTTTCTTGGAGAGGGTTGCAACCCCATCAGGAGTTTGAATAGGGAAAGTGAGTAGTTTTGCAACACAAATGTGTGCATGGATTCAAATTTTTATGAACCTGAAGTTTATGTTCTAACTAAAGTGAATATTCACAAAGAAACAGGGTGTTTTCATGGAATTATGATCGTATAATTTCTATTGCAAGAAAAAATATTATTAACAAAAAGTATTAGTAAAAATTTACCGCAGTTGCTCTAAGTGCTCGCCATTTGATTGCATTCAGCGATAAAACCTTGATTACAGGGTACAAAGGTTTCACTCGGAGGACATAAAAAAAGGTGTTCACCACCCAAGATACTTAATTTTGCATGAACATTCAGTATATCGATCTTCATTTATAAAATAAATTTCACTCGAAATGGATATCTTTTCAGGGAAATATTAAGTTTCTTCTTTTCAATATTCCAATTGAATTTTCTATGCTTCTGTGTACACTATGGCCACGAAATTTTGCATGAGACTTATTATAATATTATATATCTTGCATGTGGCCGCAACATTTCATTTCGATTGAGACCATTTTCGTCTCAAATTAGAGAATTACAGACATTTGGGCAAAACGATATAGCACTCGTTTAAGTAGAACGGGTGCTCAAAAATATTCATGATTTTTGTACTTATTTCATCAAGAATTTCAAATCTGCCAAAATTGGATATTCAGTTGCATTATGAATATGAAGTACAGGTATGCTTGATTTCCCTCCCATATGTACCCAAGTACCGCTCTGTAACGCTATTGCTTGCTCTGTCAATAAGACAGTAATTATTCAACAATAGGTAGAGTATCTTGTTGTTGTTTTCTAAGCAATCAAATCTAACGGATTGAGCTTAACATGATTATCCGAGTACATATTAACATATTGTTTTTAATCTCATTAATTCACAGTAATTAAAACCACAATGTGATTAATACCCATTTATTAGCATTATCTCATAGAGCATACATTAATCATCTCGTATTCATTCATAATACATTACTATGCATTACGTGGTATTTGTTCACAAGAATGCAAAGGAAAAATTCGTACCGTCAAATATATCTTTCTATTGCTTTACGATGATGTTAACTCAACAATCAGTATGTTCGATTTATGAAATATTATACCTCATGATAGATTCATATCCAAGGAAATTTTTCGTTCAAATTTTATTAAATTAGCGATTTAGATTCGAGAACGGGCTAAAATGTAACAAAACCCTATATTTTTCATTCGGCGCATTCGCCAATTTGCAATCGCTAGGTAATAATTTTTCAAATTAATGTATCAATTGTTTTCATTCAACTTTCCATTGGCAGATTAGCAAACAAAATATTAAATGACCTTTAACAAAAAAATTTCAGCCAAGTAGATCAAAATAAGCGAATTTCTGGAGCTGGATATTTATTAACCATTGATAAAAATGTAACTCATCTGATTTTTGTTTTCGGTTTTCCTTCTTTCAAGTCAATATTTCGTTTAATTAAAATAATTTCATGTATTTTTTAAATCATAAAAAATATCATGCTCTCTTCCAAACTCTACTTTAATATATTTCGATCTGAAATTACTCGATATCCCTGAAAATTCGTATTTCTCATTCTATAATAATTTGGCTATCCTATTTGTCATCTCTTATTTCTATCTTTGCTACTACATATTCAGATGAAAAAACTTCACAATGTTAATTAACTTGATTAACATTTTTATTGGCGGCTTATTTAATGTAATTTGAATAATTAGTTTCAAATAGTAAAAAAATTGCTTCATTATGTAATTATAACAAAAGTCAATTATTGTTTGCCGCTTCAGATTACATTAATTGTAGCTTTTTACTCATTTAATGGATTGAAGTGAAAAGAAGGGTATACAAATGTCCTAAAATTTCTTGATATCCAAAAATATTTTCGGGACGTAAAAATCATCGTGTTATTAAATTTGAAATCTTATATTTTCATATGTAATGGCAGAATAACCATGATATTTTTACATGAAGGATTGAATCATCGGAAAGAATTAGAAATTAATATTCTGTCACATATTTCCAGTAGTAAAATGATTATGGATAAAGATAATGAAGGGGATTTTTTTTCTGATACTGGAGTATTCATTTATATCACTATTATAAGTTGATGAGACCAGCTGAAAGAAAGCTGTTCTTTTCTTCTCAATATTAGAACCGATACAGTTCTAATTCTTCCAAACTTAACCATTTTTTAGATTCATTAAATGTTCATTGCCGATAAAATCTACTTCGTGTCATCTCTCAAAATTTAAATACCTAAACTCTTGGAGTAGGCAATTTTTTCAACAGAAAAATGACTCTGACCCTGCAAATTTCCATTGTATAGAGAACAATGGGTTAGGTTGTGATTTCATGAAAATACATATATGTATAAAATATCATTTATCTACATCAAGTGTCAGGGTTTAGAATCGAGAGAAATCCACATGAAATCTACCAGTTTAATTATCAATATCTCCTAGCATGATTAAGTTTGCTATCAAATTGAAACTAGAAAGCACAGAAATGAAGAATTCATCAATTTACGAGAAAAATTTCCCAATAGGAAATTCTCCAGTACCTAAAGATCGGAAAATCTAGGTTTCAAGAGAAACCCCAAAACGCCAGTCGAATTTCTATCGAAACTTCGACTAGATCAATAATGAAAACAAACCAATTAATGGTTGGAACTCTAGAATTTGATAATCCCAAAAAATTGAGCCACATTGTTAAACATTGGAGAGGGGCGACTGCCGACCTAGATACCTACTTAATACAGATGATCTATTTCACCATTTGTACCAGAATGCAGACAAGTTGAGCTCCTAGCTTAACCTAGACAAACTTAGCCGCGTCAAATTCACCCCACCATGGAGGAAATGCAAACATCTTGAAACAAATGAAACACGTAAAGTACGCGACCAGAGATCGATCAACTGTTTTCACCGCAATATTCGACATTAACTTTTCTACCTTGACGCATAGATTTATATCACTAATTAGATGGCGAACCTGTCAAAAATTTGGAGGCAAAGGGCATTTGCAGTTTGGGTTTTACTTGAGAGGTGTCAATTTTTCAACGAAAAAAATTCGGGCACAGATGTCATAGAACATGAAAATATTCGAGTATCATCCCAAACTGCAAATGGCGGCCCTTGCCTCATTTTTCTCTACGTTGACAGATAAGAAGTTCGACGTCCAGTTAGTATCATAGGTCCATGCCTTGACGTAGTACTCCGCTTACTACTAAAGGCAATTGAGTCGTTTTGCAGAGCATTCATGTTGGAAAATGTTTAGTATCATCATAAAATGGAGAAAAGCTCGATCCCATAGGTCTCAGCAGCAAATTCTCCAATAAATATCGAAAAAATTAAGGTTTGAAGAGAAATTCTCAAACGTCAGCCAAATTCCAGTCGAAACAATGACTAGATCAATATGAAATAAAAAAACAAACTAAATAAAAGTGCAACCAAATTTGAAAATCCCAAAAATGGAGCAACATTGTTAAATAAGAGATATAATCAAGAAGGGCAACTGCTGACTTAGATATTCCATACTGATGAGCAATTTTACTATTTGTACCAGAATGCAGACAAGTTGAGCTCCAAGCTTAACCTAAACAAACTTAGCCGCGTCAATTTCAAAATGCATCCACTCCATCACGAGGAAATGCAAACAATTTTCATATTTTCAAACTTTCTATTCGATCCAGTTTTATTTGAGATTTTGATTCAAGCTGAGCACAGAAATGGGAAATGTATAAATGAACGAGAAAACTATCGCAATAGCAAATTCTCCAATGAATATCGAAAAAATTGAAGTTTCAACAAAAGTACTGCAACTCAGGGCGAATTTCTGTCAAAAGGTTGACTAGATCGACAAAAAATAAGGATAACAAGCTGAAAAATAGTATCCACGAAGGGCAACTGCCGACCCAGATACTTCATCCAGATGATCCATTTCATCATTTGTACCAGAATGCAGACAAGTTGAGCTCCCAGCTTAACCTAGACAAACGCGACAATTTCGTAATGCATGCACCCCACCATGGAGGAAATGCAAACAACTTGAAACAAATGAAACACGTAAAGCACGCGACCAGAGATCGATCAACTGTTTGCACCGCAATATTTGACATTAACTTTTCTACCTTGACGTAGTACTCAGCTTACTACTCAAGGCTAAGACTAAGGGAATTAAGTAGTCCGTCGTTTTGCAGAGCATTCATGTTCGAAAATGTTTAGTATCATCTAAAACTGGCAAGAGGCTCGATCTCATACATCTCAGCTTGGCTTACATCGCGCACTCGCATCGTCGACTACTAATTGTCTAATTACCTGCTTGAATGATGTGCGGTTCCGTATAGTGCTTCGGTTTTTTGGTTTTTCGATATTTCCGACGCCATGATTCCCAACAACCATTTTCCCAAGAAGAGGGCGCATTCTTTGGCGGTACCCACTTTCAACCACCACGATGTACCTCCAACGAACCACCAGCAGCCTAGGAGGATGTCCATAAGAAGTTTTTATTGGATGTCTTTGATGGTAAATAATGAAATGATTGCATAGTTGTTGAGATGATTATTTAGCGTTGATTATCTGTCATTATGTTTGTTCGAGTTTCCTGTGTTTATGAAAGTTTGTTTCTAGGCAATATTGAATAGGTTTATCGATTATTATTCAATCATACATAAACGTAAGAAAAATTCCTATTTCTGAAAAATCCCATTCTCGTGTAAGATAAAATTCGTTGCTGAACAGAGTACGAAGTGAAAATATTTCAGAATTTATTCCATTACTGAAGCTGACATGTGTTTTTACCATTGATGCCAACATTTCCTGATCAATCAACGAACATATGTATTTTCATCAAAATCTCTGCAGAAACATGGCACCTTTTTTCAATTGAGCTATTTCGGTTAGATATAATATTCTCTAGTTGGAATCAAAAATAATCTATCTTTGAAATCAAACTATAAAGTTCCTCGAAATCGATATTTAGAATTAGGTTAGGTTGAAAAAACTGCAATATAAATAAGAGTATATGTGGAATTTATTGTTTGGTCGAGAGCATTAAATTTATGAGTAAGATATTTATATATCGATCATAACCTGGGATATTCTCGTTACAGAGCATAAAAGGAAAAAATAGGTATGAAATAATGCTGTTCAGAAAAATTGCTTATTAAAGATATACGAAATATTTCATGAAATTCTTCGAAAAAAAAATATTTCCTGACATTCTGAATTATACTATATATTGAAAAAGTTTTTGTATTCTATTATTTGCCGCAAACATTTGGAATGGGATTTGCAACATAAAGTGTTAGGACAAAATTATAGAAAGGATATAGTATACGCAAATGATCTTAACTTCTTCTCAAATTTTCAATGTTTTTATTTTCGATTATTTCACGAAATATGTATTCGATAGAATTAAAATTTAGCAAACTGCAATTTATGAATGTTTGCTTAAAACTTTATTGGAACCGTTTAATTGATATCAATTTAATCATATATCACGAGTATCATAAATCATATTGAGAGGAGAAAAACTAATTTAAAAAATCAGAGTATTTAAGTCTAAACTTATGGACCCAATGGACTTTGGTGTAACAAAGGTATCGATTTAATGAATCATTAATGACATCAAAATTGTCACTGTGACTTGTAATCTGTTTGAAAATTTACTGTTATACTATTATCTGCTAGTTGATTGAAATTAATTTTTGAATTACTTTGTATTGATATTGATTACTGTATATTAATGATATAAAAGGTTCATAAGTATCGAACTTTTTCTTCATTCAGACAGCTGAGAATCAAAATAGTTGCAAATTTATGGCCCCTGTGTAAACTTTTGCCTGGAATATATGTGAAAACCCTCTATTTTGGAGAAATGATACTGATTAATTATATTAAAATGCTATGGTTCAGCTGCAATGAAGAATTATGATAGTCATAAATGAAGCGGCTGTAAAGAACTTCCAACTTTGACTACATGCAGCGTCGTGCCTTCACATTCATTTTGATACTCACAACAGAGTGGCCAGTTGACATCATTTTAAACTGTTATTCAACAAATGAAAAAATGCTGACACGTACGTCATATCACATTCAACCGCTAATTCTGATCGTTGAATATTTATTGATTTACAATATACAGGGTGTTTCCTAAACAAGCAGCAAACTTCAGGGGATTGTTCCTTGGACTATTCTAAAAATATTTTGTCCTTTGATGATTTTTGAAAAACCTCTTTGTTTCGAAGATACAGGGGAAACAAAATTTTAGATAATAACATTTTATTATGAAAAATTACATGAAAATTTAACTTAACCTACAAAAACTGTTGAAAATGACCACCTCTAGCCAAAAAAACGAATTCAAATGAAAACCGTGTTTAATCTGTATTCCTTTACCATCAGAACTTATCAATTTTAAGTGAAAAAACTGGCCGTTTTTAGTAATTGGAATGTTGTTAACAAATTTAAGAATAAATTGTACCTACTTAGCGAACACAGTGCGGTACGCATTTTTATTTAAACTATTATTAATTTTAAAAATATGAAAAATGTTGTTCGCCCTGTATCTTCGAAACAAAGAGGTTTTTCAAAAATCATCAAAGGACAAAACATGCTTAAAATAGTCCAGGGACAACACCCTGAATTTTTGCCGCATGTTTAGGAAACACCCTGTATAGGTACATTTCGGAATTGTCTATTTTAACCAAATATGTACCTTGTAAATGGCCGCCACTGCTTTGCTGTCATAGGGGTACCCTTTTGACGAAATTTTCAAAAAACCCAAAAGCGTAAAGGCCAATTCTGGTCACCAAATCGAGAAATGACACGACCAAAGGCAAACTTGTGCAAGATCGTTAATGTTTCACGGGATTAATAAAATGTAGTACATCCTGTTGAAACCACGTGCGGTCTAAATGGATTTTGATAATCTACATGTAATTTTAAAAAAAAGTTTATATAAACATGGGCCTGTAAGAGCTTCCTTACGGAGCTACAGTGTGTTGAAATTTCGTGAAAAAAATGGTTTTTCCTTTATAACTCTCGCAGTTTTTGAGATATTCAGTACAAATTTGGAATGCAGGCTATTTTCAACAGTCTCCATCATTGCACTTATTGAATCTTGACTAGAATCTACAAAGTGTTTTCTTTTCCGGAGCCATGTCTCCTTTTTCCCTCTCTAAAGTTTTTGCGGTACCTCACTGATCAGCCTAAAATCTATTTTTGATATCTTTGTTCAATTAAAAAACTTTTTTGACTCCATTAATTTTTTATCTCTAACCGTTTTCGAGTAAAAAATTATTGAACGATTGTATGTTATTCGCTAAATAAAAAAATAATAGAAATACTCGATAGGTGTGTCCAAAATTTGCTTTTATTTTGATAGATTGTCATCTGAGACTGAAGATAAGCTTATTCAATATCAAATACAATCCTTCACTGATTTTTTACTCGAAAACGGTTGGAGAAACGAAAAAATTACAAGAGTCATAAAAGTTCCTAAATTGGACGAAGATATCGAAAAGTGATTTTACGCTGACCAGTGGCCTACCGTAAAAAAGTTTGAAAAGGAAAAAGGAGACATGGCCCCGGAAAGAAAACACCCTGTAGATTTTAGTGAAGATTGAAGATGTGCAATGATGGAGACTGTAGAAAGTAGCTCGAATTCTAAATTTAGACTGAATATCTCAAAAACTGCAGGAGTTATGAACAAAAAACCAATTTCTTTTGAAAATTTCAACATCCTGTAGCTCCGTAAGGAAGCTTTTGTGCACCCATGTTTATATGGACTTTTTTTCTTGAAATTATACGTAGATTCATCCCCTTAAGTTTTGACATACTATCATGTAACACTCTGTATAATATAAAACCTCTGATTCATTAAAAATTTTGAAAGATCCAAAACAGATCACATTTCAAACTGTCACATCCAGGGGCCCTTACCCATCCCAATCCAACCATTCAACAGTAAAACTCCGATCTCATATCGCCGCTGACACAGATGTCACAGCGTCCATCTCCATTGAATGATGCCAATTAATCCTGCACTTCGTTTAGATCATTGCACTGTATCAACAACATCCAATTGAGCTTATTCATAAAAATAAAGAGTTGCGCCAGTTGTTTCCAGTTTTAACCGTTGAAAAATTAACGTACCGTCTGTAGTTTGGAATCGCGTTCTGTCACGCTTTAATTGTTCTGAGAGGAGCCGCACCAGAGGCCTCAATTAACGCATTTTTCAATTATCCACTTGTTTTTCGTGAGATAAACCTCGATGAAGTAATGACTAAGGCGATTGAATTTTTTTGAGTTCTTCTTCGGTGGAAAAAGCATGTTGATACAGCTACTGGCAGAGCTAAAAGGGCTCTAATGGCGTGCAGACGTCTATGCGGCAAAAATTGGGGTTGTAGCTCGAAAATACTGCGATATATATATATTCTTTTGAATTAAGAGCTAACAAAATACAATACATGAAACAAAAAAAGTCCCTAGCTGAGGTTGGTGCAAAACGGGGTACCATACTATTCTGTCGTATGATACCAGAGCACAGGGAAAAACCTCAGTAGAAAAAACCCTGCCTCGCCGTTTTTACAAAATTGAAACTTAAAACTATTCGAATAAATACCTTCAATATTTAGTTACAAAATACGTAATTCTTGCTCTGGGCCAGGAGGGTGTTTTAAACCAGGTCTGGCGTTCCAAGTGATGATTTTCGAATCTTCTGTTCTTCTAAGACCGCTACAGGACCCTACTGAAGGGTAATCATCTCCCATAGATTTAAACAGTGGTATTTCATCCTAAATATCGAATTTAATTTCCGAAATACTGCGATGAATGTACGTCATGATTGTGAGACCTATAACCACATATGGGGCAGTAGCCTGGTTGCCAAGGCAAGTCAGGTAAGTACGAGGAAAAGGCTCGATAAAGTATAGAGGCTTGTCTGTGTGTGCATCACTGGAGCTATGAGAACGTCCCCAATTAGGGCACTTGAGGTCATTGCGGATCTCACACCTCTCTACATCTAGTGATTAATAGGGTAGCCCATGAGGCTATCCTCAAAGTATCTAAGGAAGGTACATCTTTGAACAACTACATCTCATTTGCGAACCTCCCTAGTGATGTGATGATCAAGAAAGTAAAGCACTGATAAAAACTTCAGGACATTGCTAAGTAAAACAGAGGAATGAGAACGGGAATACACGTGTAATGGTATACAGATGGTTCCAAAACCTCTCCAGGAGCTGGCGCTAGGATATACGGGCCAAGTACCAAGTGTGAAATGTCGCTAGGCTCCTGTATGAGTGTCTTTCAAGAGGAAATCTCAACTATTGAAAGATGTCTAGATATAAATCTAGAATGAAACTATCAGAAGTGAGATATAACCATACACTCAGATAGAGAAGCTGCTATTAAAGCACTGAGCTCCTACGTCATCGACTCAAAAATGATCTGGGAGTGCCGGAACATACTCAATGAGTGCAAGAAAAATAAGGTCTTTTTAACCTGGGTTTTCGGCCATTCGGGAATCAAGGAAACGAAGAGGCTAATACACTGGCCAAAGAGGGCGCACGAATGTCACTCATTGGCCCAGAACCCTTCTGTGGTATAGGTAAATGTACCTATAAGAAGGAGATTCTGGAGAAGGAAAAAGCCGAGAGAGAAGAACTCTGGCGGAATGTCAAATCATTCCACTGAGTTCCTTCGGAACTTTGAAACAGCAAGATCCAAAAGATATCTGGATCTTGGTAAGAAACAATTACACCTCCTCACTGGCTTTCTTACTTCTAATTCACGGGTTAGCTACGTTAATTTTTGGAACGCTGTATTTTGTTCATCAGAAAGTATATTATGTTTTGTTTTCCTGTCTAGAGTTCTCAAGCAAAAGCCATTTGGGTGGAAATACAAATATTTAGCAACAAGGAACAAAATAAATAATAAAACTGTTATGAAAACATCGAATAAAATCCGCAAAAATAATCAAGCGATTGCAATGAGCAAAAAACAATCAAAACCATTTCAAAACAAAAAAATCAATTTCAACATGCACTTCATGATCATAAAACAACGTTTTTATGGTTCATAACGTCGCTCGGGAAGCAGGAACTCATAAACAAAAAATATCGTGACACTATTCTGAATTAATGTGTCATGTACCAATCTTTCCTTAGTCTGATAAGACTCGAAGGATCAACGGTTGTTTGTTTAAACAATTGCGAAGTTATTCCTTCACCTGAAAAACAAAAACTTGTCACGCAAACATCCTGGCGGGTTAAACCGTATTCAAATATTTTTCGAGCCCAATATTTATGGCCTACCTGCATTGGTGAAGTATCAAGGACGGCCATGAGATGGGAAAAATCGTGAAATTAGTGTTATCTCCCGTATTTCATGTGACAATACGGTAATTACGTAAAAAGTAAAGCTTCTACCAGGATTTGAGGTCATCATGTCAACATGACATGAGCTTAACGTAAAAATGCTTATCATGGATATTTGTAGAGGAAAGTCGACCAATTTTGGATGCTTTTTTAATTGGTACTTTTTTGCTAGTGATACTAATATTTTGATTATTTTTTCCTGCCTTAAATATGACATAACCTTAATGATAACATGTCAAAAAACTGGACTACCTATTTTCAACCGAAATGATTTAAAAATGAGCTTCGATGAAAAATGCGTCATTTCAAAAATAGGTTCCTAATATTGGAAAAATCCAAAATACCTAAGGGACCTAGTGTCCTTGCAGAAATTACAAACGTACAGTTTCTTCCCAAGTGGCGTAGATGGCGCACTTTTCATGTTTTTCATATTACATTTTTTTAAAAGTCTTCTCTTAGGCTTAAAAAAATAGAAATTAACACCGAGTTCCAAATTTTGGATAACCAATTATATGCTTCCTTCCCTATCCAAAATCAGGCATCTTTCATGTTTTAGGTTATGTGGTTAAATTAGAATAGATTCTTGGCATAAATGTTTGTGAATCAAATAATTAGGCTCATTTTAGAGGAATTTAACTTATGCTATACCAAATTTAAATATTTCACATCCACTACTTATCTATTTTTCATAGTTTACCTACAGTTGGAGCAATAAAACACTAGGTACCACATGCTATTGATGACAGATTAGACTACATAGTTTACAGGGGATGAAGTTAGATCAAAAATAAATAGTTTTCGGCATTCAATGCCAGAAAATTCCTGGTAGAATTCAGTGGGCTACAGTATCCAAAATTGGGCAACTTGACTATGTCTGATTTGATAGAAATACTGTTTCAAGATCTGAGGAGAAGTTACTATGATGAATGTATTCTTGAATGCCAAAGCAGCACTTTTAGCTGTTATCAGAATATTGATTCAAATGAGAGTGCAAAATTTTAATTAGGTGCCATAGTTGAAAGGCGCAATGTCACAGTTACAGATCGGAAGATGACAGATGGGAGTTCGGAGCTAGTAATCCTGAAGCCTTACGCGTTAGAACAACTTGTCACTATGAGTGATGAAGCCCATTTTCATCTCGATGGCTTCGTTAATAGGCCTAACTGTCACTTTTTTGGCATAGAAAATCTACTAATGATTAATCAGAAAGCAATGCTTTCATAACGGGTCACGGTATGGTGTGTTTTATGGTTTGGAGGAATAATTGGACCATTTTTCTTTGGAAACGAAGAAGGTATTGCGGTAACGGTGAATGGCAAACGCCATCCTGATGTGATAACATACTTTTTTGTGTCTCATTTTAAAGCTTTTGATCTTGACGACATGTGGTTTCAGCAAGATGGTGCCACATTTCTTACCGAACGTGCAACATTGACGATATTACACGTTATTGCTCCTGAGTCGTCTTTATATTCAGCCTGTGGGATTTTCTGAAGTTAAAGGTTTATGCCAATAAGCGCTGTATCAATGAAATACCATCAGATATATTCAAAAATTTTGTCCTGGGGTACGCATATGCCAGCAAAACCATTCAGAAGATAGTTTGTTCCATACATAAATCCCAAATGTATACCTAGCTGTTGAATCAATAAATAGTTTAACACTTTTCGCTCTAGAAATATCCCTTTGGATATATTGTTATACTTTTTTATATTCGCGGAACTCAAACTTATTTGTAGGCTGACCATTTTTTCAGAAATCCTACCGGGTGTGCAAAGTTCGTTGTCAACTGAAGAGATCTCGGAAACTGAAAGATCTAGAAGAAAACGGATATGACTTTTATCAGTTCTTTTTTCTTCGAATGTCGGAATCAGCAATCCTTCTTTATTATAGATAGATTTTGAGTTTGATCTTAAATTCAAAAATGGCCATTCTCAATGATGCAGAATAACTTGTTGGAACCTGTACTCGAAACCTATTGTTACTATTGAAAGATACACCTTCTGGAGGGTTTCTTTGAATATCAGACTTATTGTAGTGATAACTACATATCTGTTTTCTGTGCATGATGAAATACCAACCATAAGTTTTCATGATTCTAACTTCGACACACTCTGTATGCAGCTTCTAATCTGTGACTCACATTCTGCTGCCTGCTGGAGATTTTCATGAACGGCATAACAATGGAATAATAAATGAAAACTCATAAACAGGCCAATAAAGATATCATGAATAATAACGTTCATTTAATATTATTCTGAATCAGCGAATTTTCCAGAAAAGTGACTGGTGTTAAGTTACATCAATATCACATTTGGGATAAAAGTTTTGATAAACAAACCATCATACGTCAACCAGGTATAGAACGAAATTCACATTAATGATTCATTAAAATCATTCTTTCAAACACATAAATATTTTTTAGACGGGTATCCAGATTCATTCAAGTCTCCATATTCACAAGTGGGTTTGGGAAGTGAAACTATAGCTTCATCTTCTTAATTATCCATTTCCTAAAAAATATCTGTATAGAACAAGGTAGTTTCCCAGAAAGTTTATAATGTTCATGCTGAGTATTTCATAAATGGTTCACTGTTAGATTAGATTTCTTGGGATAACATTTGATTTCTACTTACGACTTGGAAATTTAATATGAGAAAGAGAAACCCTGTATATATAGCATCCCGAGTAGATATGTTTCATTTAAGAATATATGATTTGACATACATTATCGAAGATACCTAATTAAGAAGAGATAAGAATATTTCCTTTGGTATGAAAATTGCTTATATTAGAAAATCTCACAATTTGAGTAAAAGTACATGGTAATTTAAAAGGAAATTCAATTATCTCTCAGGATATTTTATGATTAACAGGGTATTCTATTTGAAAAACCCATTTTCTATCGTTTTTGTATGTCTTCATAATGCCTCGCATTTTGAACGTCTTGTATGACGAAATCAATAAAATTTTTAAAAACGGCTTGAGGAATATTCAGGTACCTGTACCAAATCCAAATATGTCATAATATACAAGGTGTCCCATACTAAATTACAAAGCTGTTGGTACCTTTCGACATAACTGGCAACACAACAACTCCCAGAAATTAGAACAACACAGCAATTCTTACCCAAGAAATTAAAATTTCAATAACTTCCTACTTTCCGTTCTTCGTAAACATCTAGGGTACCATCGACCGCGGGTCACCCTGTATAGTAGCTCAAGTAGCCATTAATACTCGAATGCTCAACATTATTCTCAAATTTCATATTGGAATATTCAGAAGTAGAAACCATAAATCTTTATGTTGTTGTTTCATATTAAAATAATCGAAGTTAGGTTTCCATTCCCTAGTGACACACATACCAACATGGAGCAAAGTAAAATGAATTCCGTTTACAGTCTAGACCAGCTCATGCGTTTTCCTATTGAACCAATTTCATTCGAAAATAATTATTCGCCAATATCGAACGTCAATTGAAAAGAAATCCGTAAAACAATCATGAAATTGCCAGCATTTCCGATAAGACGAACAATCAAAAAATTTAGTATTTAAAAGGGTGAGCAATTTTTTCGTCAGTATTGCCGAACGGCTATTTCTACTAGTGATCCAAATTCGCTATAATTCACTGGATCTCATATTGATTTTCAAAGTTATTGGTATTTTTCGATGAAACAAACAATACCGCAGCTCTTAAAAAGTAGACCGATAGAGCAGTAGTTCTAACACAAGAAAACTAATTTTCAATAACTTCGTACTTCCTATGAAACATCTAGGTTACCATCAACCGTGAGCCACCCTGTATACTACCTCAAGTACCCTATTAATATTCTAATGTTCAACATAATTCTAAAATTTCATATTGGCATATTCAGCAGTTGAAACCATAAATCTTTATGATGTTGTTTCATATTAAAATAATCGAAGTTAGGTTACCATCCCCTAGTGACACACATACCAACATGGAGAAACGTAAAATGAATTCCATCAAGAGTCTAGACCAACTCATACGTTTTCCCATTTTCCCACGAAAATAATTATTCACCACTAATGAACGTCAATTGAAAACAAATCCGTAAAACAATCATGAAATTGCTAGAGTTTTGAATAAGACTAACAATCGAACAATTGAGTATCTAAAAGAGTGAGCAATTTTTTCGTCAATATTGTCGAACGGCTATTTCTACTAGTGATCCAAATTCGCTATAATTCATAGGATCTCATATTAAATTTCAAAGTTATTGGTATTATTCGATATAACAAACAACACCGCAGCTCCTAAAAATTAGATCGATAGAGCAGTAGTTCTTACACAAGAAAACTAATTTTCAATAACTTCGTACATCTTATGAAACATCTAGGTTACCATAGACCGTGAGCCACCCTGTATAGTAGCTCAAGTAGCCGATTAATATTCTAATGTTCAACGTAATTCTCAAATTTCATATTGGAATATTCAGAAGTTGAAACCATAAATCTTTACGATGTTGTTTCATATTAAAATAATCGAAGTTAGGTTTCCATTCCCTAGTGACACACATACAAACATGGATCAACGTAAAATAAATTCCATCTAAAGTCTAGAGCAACTCATACGTTTTCCTATTGAACCAATTTCATACGAAAATAATTATTCGCCAATATCGAACGTCAATTGAAAAAAAATCCGTAAAACAATCATGAAATTGCTAGAGTTTTGAATAAGACTAACAATCGAAAAATTGAGTATCTAAAAGAGTGAGCAATTTTTTCGTCAATATTGTCGAACGGCTATTTCTACTAGTAATCCAAATTCGCTATAATTCACTGGATCTCATATTGAATTTCAAAGTTATTGGTATTTTTCGACGGAACAAACAATACCGAAGCTCCTAAAAATTAAGCCGATAGAGCAGTAGTTCTAACATAAAAAAACTAATTTTCTATAACTTCGTACTTCCTATGAAACATCTAGGTTACCATCGACTGTGAGCCACCCTGTATAGTAGCTCAAGTAGCCTATTAATATTCTAATGTTCAATATAATTCTCCAATTTCAAATGAGAATATTCAGAAGTTGAAACCATAAATCTTTATTATGTTGTTTCATATTAAAATTATCGAAGTTAGGTTTCCATTCCCTAGTGACACACATACCAACATGGAGCAACGTAAAATGAATTCCGTCTAGAGTCTAGACCTACTCGTACGTTTTCCTATTGAACCAATTTCATTCGGAAATAATTATTCGCCAATATCGAACGTCAATTGAAAAGAAATCTGTAAAACAATTATGAAATTGCTAGCATTTCCGATAAGACGAACAATCGAAAAATTGAGAATTAAAAGGGCGAGCAATTTTTTCGTCAATATTGCCGAACAAGTATTTCTACTAGTGATCCAAATTTGCTATTTTAACAGGATCTCATATTGAATTTCAAAGTTATTGGTATTTTTCGATAAAAAAAACAATACCACAACTCCCAAAAATTAGACCGATAGAGCAGTGGTTCTAACACAAGAAAACTCCGTACTTCCTATGAATCATTTAGGTTACCATTGACCGTGAGCCACCCTGTATAGTAACTCAAGTAGCCTATTAATATTCTAACGTTCAACATAATTCTCAAATTTCATATTACAATATTCAGAAGTTGAAACCATAAATCTTTATGATGTTGTTTCTTATTTAAAAAATCGAAGTTAGGTTTCCATTCCCTATTGACACAAATACCAACATGGATCAACGTAAAATAAATTCCATCTAGAGTCTAGACCAACTCATACGTTTTCCTATTGAACCAATTTCGTACGAAAATAATTATTCGCCAATATCGAACGTCAATTGAAAAGAAATCCGTAAAACAATCATGAAATTACCAGCATTTCCGATAAGACAAACAATCGAAAAATTTAGTATCTAAAAGGGTGAGCAATTTTCTTCTCAATATTGTCGAACGCTATTTTCGGTATTGTAGGAAATCAACTGTTAATAATGCGATATTGTATTCGAGTATGAATATTATGACTGCCATAAAGTGAACCAACTCAAAAAATATTTGAGATAAGGCTGAGATTTAAAGTTGACCGAATGAGTTTTGGTAGAATGAGTATCTTTGATGATTGTTCTGTTACGTCACTAGACATTACAATGAAAAGTGTACGAATTGATCGTTATTGGATTGAATGAATGCCTGGTGTGGAAATTTCTTTACTGATGTTCGTGATTTTCAAGTTTTTGTGGTCTTGGAAATCGTTTCATTCAGCAGAAATGATGTAATGTGAAAATTAAAAAACATCTTACGAAAACAAAGTTTGAATCCAAAATTGTTCAAAATAGAGCTTTCTGTTCTCCTGCTCCTAATATCCTTATTACACCCCACCTTCCTTTTTTTCATGTCTATATTCGACCCTTTTTTCAGGACTATCTGTTGGGTAAATTTCCCCCAAATGAGTCGCACTATTACACCATGCCTTTTCAAAGGTTGATTCAAGGGGTTTCAGGTAGTAATTCCAAAATTGCAAACATTGAAGGAATTACCTTAAGCTTGTGTTTTGTTGGAATATTTTCGAAAGAATCCCATGATATCTTTATTGATATGAAAAAATAATGATGCAAACAATAGAAGATGAATTAGAAAAAATCACTTATAACTATTATTGAATCTGTTATTCTGAAAAATAACAAAAAAAAGGTTTTACAGGAGATAGAAGGTGAAGCCTTGGATGAACTAAAAATCAGGCAATAATAGTTATTTAATCAACTAGGTTTTTGAAGACATCGACTAATGGTCAAGATATTTTAAAGCGTTCGCTCCGCTCACGCTTTAATAGTTCGACACCATTAGTCGCTCGATTAATAACCGAGTTGATTACAAGATTTTTCCGACGATCTCGATATGAATTGTGTATGAATTATTGATTGAAATACATTTTCATTTTGCACAAGACATACATTTGTCATCGTGAAATTTCTATGTATCTATGTTCCCAGTAGAGTTTTGACATTTCTCGTAATGCTTCTGAATACTTTGTGAACGGTTGCCATGAGGATTGCACATTAAAATAGCCAAAAAATTGAGCATTAAAATGGGTCATTAATGATCAATTTCGTACACATTAAAATCACTTTTTATTTTGAGATCGACGGAAAAAAAATTATTGATAGATTTCAAACTTTCTGTGACAATGTTTCATGACGTTTACATTATGTATAGGTAGTCAACATATCTTAGAAGATTTCTTTTTTTTCTGTTCAACTATATGATTTGAAATCAGAAACTAGGTGTTGTACGCTTGTTCATATTGGAAAAACGATAATTCAAATTCGGATCTCCAGATAGCCATTGGCTTCGTTCATGAATTAAACTTATCATCCCTATCGAAAGTTATCGTGTTCATGGTCGGCCATAGAAATGTGTGAATGAAACACAGTATTTTCCTCTTGTAAAGTTGATTTGCTATTTCCGAATATTAATTATTCGTCAATATTCTGATTTCATTATCTTACCTATTTATAGGTTCTTCCTCGTTATCATTTTTGGAAAACCACATAAAATAAATTTTCTGCATTCGTGAAAAGTTGGCTTATGAATTTCAGTTCTTTCGATCTGGTAAAAAACAATAATAGGTATTTGTGTCCATAAATTGAGCGACTAGAATTTCTTCACAATGCACGATGTCAGAAGAAAATATTTACGTCGGAGTTCATGAAGGAGACTCAACAGAATCTGCTGAATTCCGAGAAAGCTGAGATGTATAATAATGCTGATCTTTCAAACGGAAACCCGTCGACGATTCGTTTATGAATCAAAACATTGAATGTGTAACGTGCAGCTTGTACATTCAAAAAATCATCATTGTGCTTAGTGTAAGTTGCAAGTGCTGTGCATTTATTAAATTTATGTTAAAATGTCTTGGAAGTACACATTGGTGAAAGTGATGCAAGAGTCACTTGATGGATATAATCTAGTGAGTCGTTTTCGAATGTTTCCCTATAGGTACATTCTTCGTAGATCAGTCGTTAGGCATTTGAAGTCAAGTCTGTATAATCAAAATATGTGAGGTTAGTTGTTTCATTCGCCTACAAAGTTGTCTGTTCTACATGTAGTTTGCAGTAATTTTGATTTTTCCTCCCAATTTAACATTACATTAGTTCCCAGAATTTCTCCATTAATTCGTTTTTGTTTTCGCAAAAAATTTGGAATGTCTTGGTGAATTTGAAGCTTGATATGCGAGTTGAACTGTTATGAGACACAATGGTAACTGAAAAGTTGAATTCATCTCCATTTTTCAAATTTTTTATTAATCCAATCCCCACAGAATTTTGGGAAGGATATAACATCTTTATTATTCACCTGAATATAAATATGTTGCAACTATGTGAATCTGATTTATGTTATGACTATGTAAATCTGATTTATGGTTTTGAAAATGAACGAAAAATGAAATACACTACTTTTAAAGTATCAATGCTTCGAGAGGTGATTAAACAAGTGATTTGCAACAAAAAATGGCATATAGCACATGGTCGAAATGTTGACGGTTAATCTTCAACTAAACATTTCTTGATTTCATGAAAAATTTCAAGTTTTCTCTCTAAAAAGATCGTTATTCAGTTTTCCTTGTAGTTTCATTAAATTTGACCACATATTCGGAAAGGGCAATAAATTTGCTACAAGATGAGAGAGTCTGTGTGCAGAAAATACTCTCATTGCAGGCGTTATAAAGAGAAGAATATCAACAGAATAAAATTGTGTTATGCAGAAATGCTTCAAAAACGCTGTGAACTTTGTAAAGTTTCAGATTCAGTACTACAACGATGTGTCAAATGTATTGAAGAAGGAGGTCCACTTCTTTGTTATTATTTTGATTTAAGATAAATTAATGATTTTCATAAAACAACATTAAAATTCGACCACGAAAAGCTTCGAAATAGAGCAAATTTAGGTTGGGAATTTTAGATTTTTCGTTGTTATCAGGTTGGCCATGATATAGCGGAAAATCAGCAGCTAGCAGAGAAGTTAATATGTCATTCGAAAGTTCACTAAATGAGGTATTTTTCACTGAAGAGAAAGTGTGTGCATAATTATTAATATTCCATCGAAAAAACCATTTTAAAAATAGGACGTATTTTATTAACTTCAGAATCGTGATATTCCTCTCCTTACCACGCCTGCAATGAGAGAGTTTTCTGCATAAAAACTCTCTCATCTTGTAGCACATTTATTGCCCTTTCCGAATATGTTGTAAAATTTTATGAGATCACAAGTAAAACAACTGAATAATGATCTTTCTAGAGGAAAAACCTGAAATTTTTCGTGAAATCAATAAATGTTGAATTGAAGAATAACAGTCCACATTTCGACCATGGATCATGTGACCTTTTTTGTTGCAAATCACTAGTATAATCACCCCTCGAAGACACCCTGTATAAAACTAGTAGGTAAATCAAGAACTACTTGACCGATTTAACTTATTAGCGAAACCATCCTAGTTCTTCAGGTCTCTGGCTCTATTCATTCAGTTAGAATGTTTACAGTCGAACAGAATTATTTTTGACCAAAAAAAATCATTTCAGCTCAATGTCACCTCAGAATTCGAAAATTTGGATAGAATGAGGAAAGCACTCTTTTCCTTTTCGTACGTATATTATCTATAATTCAGATTTATTAAACCGTATATTTCCAGATTAATTCATTCACACAGCATGTGTTAAACATTAATGTTACTTTCTCCATTCATCAATATATCATAATATCGAAATACCGTACAGGTTATCCTTGAATAATCTCAATATTATGTGGGGAAACTGTACAAAATACGCCATAGTCGAGAAATATAATGACGCGTAATTCAGAGAGGATAAGAGCAATTTAATTTCATTTCGGCCGGTCAAACTATTAAATTTAAATGAAAAATCATTATACTAAGGCGACCGTGAAGGTTGTGACAGGATATTTAATAGGCACACGTAATGGCAACGTAACTATAGATGAAGATTTCAAAAGGTTGCCAACTCCTAGATTAGTTTTGTTATTATTGCCAATACTATCCGTTTGTTTACGGCTGATTTGGTTTCAGACGGTTCTAAAGGTCATCAGGTTAGGTTAGAGCCATTTAACAGTCTAACACGATGTTTTCTACATGACTATTAAATATCTATTGAAATTTCATTGTGCAGTGTGCGCCAAATATTTCATTTTAACATTTCAAAATTGTTCTTATACACTCACCGGCAAAATAATCGATCCACTCATAAAACCGATGAACCGATTCGATTGATTTTTTTCAATTGTAGGTATGGTCATCCCCAATCAATCACCACTTTTGAATTCCAAGAAAACTGGGCGTACGTCATTTTATACAGAGTGAAACAAAATCTGTTTTTTCACCCTAACTTCAGAACCACCCCTGGTGTGTTCCAGTTGTTCCACCGTGTGATTTCTTATTTCATCATCAAGACACACCTTCTCTTGACAATTCAATTCTTCATTCATAACAATAGCTCAATTTTTGTTTAAGATACAGGGTTTTCAGAGCAACATTAAGCTCCTCGCTATGGTTATGAAAGCAATTTCACAGATCTAACGTTAAATTCGAACGTTATGAAAATAAACTGGAAACTGAGTGAAAACATAAAGTTTCAGCGTCACATGTTGTTCGGTATTCACCATTCATTGGAGACGATTTCTTGCTAATGCTTTATAATGCCCGACCGCATCAACCGCATTTGGGTAGGATTGACAGAGAGTATTTAGCAGAGGTTGATATCCAAGATTCCAATCATTCAACTGGCCTGCTCTAAGACCAGATTTGAACCCAATTGGGCATGTTTGGATGCCCTTAGAGGAAAATCTCGTGTACCAACTCCTGAAAATTTGCAGCAGCTCAGTGATGCTCTAATTCATATACAAAACCTTGATGAGGACATGCCGAGACGAATTGCACCTGTTATCTGCGTCTGGGCGGAAAATACGTTATGTTTTTGACTTTGTTTTCATTAGGTCAGAATTTGAGGTTTAGGTTTTGTTGAAGTTCTGTTGTAGCCTTAGCGAAATTTAATGTTTTACTGTAAACCCTATATCTTTAATAAAAATTGAGCTTTTGTTACGAATGAAAAATTGATTGTCAAGAGAAAATGTGTCTTGATGATAAAATAAGAAATCATACGGTGGAACAACTGGAACACACCAGGGGTGGTTCTAAAGTTGGGGTTAAAAAAACGATTTTGTTTCACCCTGTATAAAACTGCGTACGCAGAGTCTTCTTGAAATTCAAAACTGTTGATTGATTGAGGATGAACAAACTTACAATTCAAAGAAAAATTCATTTGACTGCCGGTCAGTGTAGATAACCTAAGATTTGAGGACCAGTGATGTTGATAACTAATAATTCAGAAGAAAGGAACATTTTCCAATTTATTACTTCGCAAAATCATTGGTTGAATGCATACTATAAAATACTAAACTTTTTTTTACATTGCTGTGAAAATGTGTGAGGTAATTTATATACTCCTCAAAGTAAATTGTAATAATTGGCAGTGTGAATAATGAGTTATTATTCACTGCTGTCAGATGCTTCTTAGATAAAGCTTTGATATAATATTCTTCAAATTGATATTTCTATAGTATTTTTAAGTACTCCAACTAAGAAATATGTGTCTACCATGTCAATCTAGGCCAAATATACTTTTATTACATCAATTGAAGCATTTGTCATCACAAAATATACAATGACAATTTCTCCAGAAAGGTATAGCCGGGTTTCAATGGTAAATCTGCCCCCGCGGCCTTTTCGATTCATATTGAGGGGATCGATTAGGCATTGAATGAAAATAATTCAGCCAACTTTTCAGCTTTTTATCTCTAGCCATTTTTGAGATTTCTGTGAAAAACACTTTTTTCGATTTTATTTTTTTTTCTCTTGTGATATCCAAAATTTTCGAATGGTGATTTTTTCTGTCGATTCTTTGCTATTGAAGGAATAGACGTATAATTTTTTTTATGAATTTCAGCTGCAAAATCTATTTTTAAGAAAAAAAAATGAAGATTTGTTCATTTGTTTTTCGGTGTTCTTAAAAAGTGTCCACCGCCATTTCTTGACATAAAATGTCTTCTTTGGCCCTTTATGCCCTGGAATTTTTTCACATTTTTAAAATTGGTGGAACATTTTGAAAAAAAAATTAAAACTGTTTGAATTTTAGGATTCAACAGATATCCATCAAATTTTGGTACCGTTGTATTCATATTGGCTTCCTGAACAATATTAGTGAAAAAAACAATTGGCGATCTGTTTTAGTTGGGAGATATGGGCCCCCAAAGTCCGAAAAATATTTCACCTGAAAGTCACTTTTCTCTCTACAGAAACACTGAATTACCGCTTTATTGAGTTTAAAGCCTCTCTGAACATTTTAACATGAAGATTTGATTCATTTTATTTCAGATATATCCAATAATTGTTGCAAAAACATCGAAAAAATTCTACGGAAAGCCCGCCGTTCCTTATGGTAAGTTTGGCACTACCGCGTCTTTCAGCAAGTGCCATTAGGAAATGATAGCGGGATTTACCGGTATGCATCGTGTCATATTCGCGCGAAATAATTCGCGGTAGTGCCAAACTTACCATAAGGAACGGCGGGCTTTCCGTAGAATTTTTTTGATGTTTTTGCAACAATTATTGGATATATCTGAAATAAAATGAATCAAATCTTCATGTTAAAATGTTCAGAGAGGCTTTAAACTCAATAAAGCGGTAATTCAGTGTTTCTGTAGAGAGAAAAGTGACTTTCAGGTGAAATATTTTTCGGACTTTGGGGGCCCATATCTCCCAAACTAAAACAGATCGCCAATTGTTTTTTTCACTAATATTGTTCAGGAAGCCAATATGAATACAACGGTACCAAAATTTGATGGATATCTGTTGAATCCTAAAATTCAAACAGTTTTAATTTTTTTCAAAATGTTCCACCAATTTTAAAAATGTGAAAAAATTCCAAGGTATAAAGGGCCAAAGAAGACATTTTATGTCAAAAATGGCGGTGGACACTTTTTAAGAACACCGAAAAACAAATGACAAAAACTTCATTTTTTTTCTTAAAAATAGATTTTGCAGCTGAAATTCATAAAAAAAATTATACGTCTATTCCTTCAATAGCAAAGAATCGACAGAAAAAATCACCATTCGAAAATTTTGGATATCACAAGAGAAAAAAAATAAAATCAAAAAAAGTGTTTTTCACAGAAATCTCAAAAATGGCTAGAGATAAAAAGCTGAAAAGTTGGCTGAATTATTTTCATTCAATGCCTAATCGATCCCCCCATATGAATCGAAAAGGCCGCGGGGGCAGATTTACCATTGAAACCCGGCTATACCCTTTCTCATGTATCAACTTGACTTTTTCCACACTTATGATAGAAGGGTCTTGTCACGGTCGCCAAATGTTAAAATCTTTAAGAAATATATATTCATTAGTTGTGGATAAAGTATAGCATGCTGCTCGCTTATAATGGCTATTATTCACTCGTTGGTTTACAACAACAGCTATCATTATACGCTATATTGGAAATTTTCAAGATATTTTGTTTCCTTTATCAGTAAAAATTAAATACATATGAAGAAACCATTCTGTGGAAAATTTTACCAAATATTTCACAAAGGTGACTGAAAAGCAATATTAAGAGCATATGTCTGTACTATTTCCCAAATTGGCTACTTTTCATGTACCCATCATTAGTTCTACTCGCGAACAATGATTCGATGTAGTCAATGATCCACAGATAATTAAGTTTTATTTTAAGTACTTCCATTTTCTGTTGACCTTATCAACGTATCGGTAGTAATTGGACTTGAGGATACTTTATGTTTCATCAATTAACTCCTGTTTTGAGTGGATGTTCGGAAATTTTCGTGTGGAGCAATTGGTTTCTATGAAACGTTTCGAATGCGTTTTGCTATTTAGCTCTATGATCCTCCAAAATTCACGCGAACAAGCACCCAAAAATTTCTTACTCCATAGCAGTCATATGTTTTAAAGTGGAGAATCCTCGTCGTTGAAACAGAAGTATCGAACTATAATTGTTTGAACTTTAATCATATTAAATACCCATTATATAACTATTTATAGTTCATTAATAATTTTTTGTACCCAATTTTAGCACACTAATAGATTATGCTTGTTGTATGTCTAGATTCTTCATTCATTTTTCCCGTGAACAAGAAAGAAATACTTAAAAACATATTAATTTTACTCTCCTTCGATTGATATACAAATAAGGATACAAAATAGTATATCGGGCAACGAGTATTATTCGTGAGGTGAAGTTTAGGCCACGAGGCGTAGGCGAGTGGCCCAAATCACTCAGCCAATAACAGCCATTATACGCGAGTAGCATACTATACTTTATACACGACTACCGAATATATTTCTTGAAGATTATAACATTTGGCGACTGCGACAAAACCCTTTTATGAAAAGCGTGGATACAGTCAAGTTGACGCATGAGAAATATTTGGACAACTGGTCATATTTATAATAAAAAAGCTATACTTGATATAATGGAGGTTTGGCGTACTTTAAATACTGAAGAAATACCAATTTAAAGAAAATTATATCAAAGCTGAATCTATGAAGCATCTGACAGCAGTGAATTATAATCTCATTATTCCCTTGTGTTTAATGGGTATTACTAAGGCCAAGCACAGAGACGTACAATGGACGATGTTTACAATTCTCGTGGATAAAGTATTTTAAGTGAATAAATCATTTTATTAAGTATTTCTTTGATGAAATGGAAGAAAGGGTTATATTTCAGTGTATAACTTTATTACTTGCTTATGTTCTTGGTGTATACATTGTGTTACAAGGAATCGAAGATCCTGGACCAAATTCCCCATCTGGCGAAGGTCCTTGAACCGCATAAACAACATTTAAAATGAAATAATGAAATTGAATGGGCGCTTAAAATGAAGATTCATCGAGGTAACACCCAACCGCTTGCATTCAAAAAATTCGACTGAGTCGATAAATTATTATGACAGGAGGAGGATTACGAAACACTAACGATGTTGGAGTCTCCATTATTCCTTATCCACTGCTGCTAAAAACATTTTTCATTTTTATGACGCAGGTACCGCGAGTGTCTGGTTGAGTTATAGGGTGAGATTTCTGAAAGGTAATAATATCCATTTCTTGAAGATTGGGAAGAACACGAGGTGTATAGAGGTACCTAATTAAAAATATTATGAAATCAGCAATGAAATTTGACTCTTGAATAACTCCAAGTCAGAGCTTCAAACAACAACTTGGTTCTCAAAAAAATTTGTGATATTTATATCCATATAGCCAAAGTACACCTTATGTTACAGGATTTCTGGTAGGAACAGCAGTATTTTTATTATGAACTGGGATCTGTAAACGATTAAACCCATGAATCTAATCTAACCTACAAGTTTTGTGTAATCCATAATAGTTACCTCGATAAAAATAATCGTCTACAAATAGCAAGGAGCATACTTTCATACTTCCTGTGACTGGTTTACCTATTTTAAGTTTCAGTTGCCAGGCTATTCGTCGATCCATCAACACTTTGTCACTTTACTCCTCGATTTTCTTTTTACCCAAACACGAAATTTATCGCTAGCTTGAGGAAAGGCATGAAAATGTCTATTATTTGGAATTCTTTTTGTCTCAGGAAGAACACTGAGGAACAGAACAATAGCGATTTGAATGACTTATACTTAAAAAATTATTAATAATCAATAAAAGCAGAGAATAATACTAATTGATTAAAATCAACTAATATTAAACCCATACTTCGGAACTAATCCCGTCAACGCACAAAGAACATGTATGGTGGTAATATCAAACGGAGCATCCATAGATAGCTATTT
The DNA here is from genome assembly GCA_013421045.1 of Propylea japonica. NCBI lineage: Eukaryota > Metazoa > Arthropoda > Insecta > Coleoptera > Coccinellidae > Propylea > Propylea japonica. The sequence goes on from CM024239.1 coordinate 2,682,849, forward strand.
CGCCCTATTTGGGGCTCTTCAGTATGGACATGGAGGAGCTCAGTCTGAAAGGCATTCTGGGTTCCCTTACTTGAAGAAATGTCGCCTAGCTCTGAGTATAACAGAAACAAGACGCCATCTCTTGGGATCTTACGAACACCTACCTCCGATGCATGAACGTTGAACGAAGTTGCGAGATGTTATCCGTTTTCATCAAACTGGTGGCAGTCCAACTTTGTGGATTTTACCTCAGTCAATGAAGTGGAAACGCGTCATAAGGGTGATGATTAATCGAGACTAAAGGTAAAATCCACAAAGTTGGACTGCCACCAGTTTGATGAAAAACGGATAAACATCTCGCAACTTCGTTCAACGTTCATGCATCGGAGGTAGGTGTTCGTAAGGATCTCAAGAGATGGCGTCTTGTTTCTGTTATACTCAGAGCTAGGCGACATTTCTTCAAGTAAGGGAACCAGAATGCCTTTCAGACTGAGCTCCTACATACTGAGGAGCCCCAAATAGGGCGAAATAGCTATCTATGGATGCTCCGTTTGATATTACCACCATACATGTTCTTTGTGCGTTGACGGGATTAGTTCCGAAGTATGGGTTTAATATTGGTTGATTTTAATCAATTAGTATTATTCTCTGCTTTTATTGTTCATATTATACCTGCGATTAACGCGATAATTTTCATTTCGTATTATTAATAATGTTAAATATTCACATAAATCACGATAACATAATGCAAAATGAAAGGATCGTGTCAATATCAAAGGTTACTCAAATCTTCACCAGAGGGCGTATCGATTAGCTTGATTCGCCTATACTCGTGAAAAAATACGGTTACTGACTAATAAACGAGTATCATTAAAAAAAACCATCTAAATATATATTACTTCGAAAACTTCCATCGTTACATCAGCAAAACCTAAAAGCGTCGATACCAATCGACGTGAAACACCCTGTACATGCAAGCAGTCTTCAGCACAAGCCGTTATGCAAACGAATGTCATTCTAAAAATAGCCGGCTTAAGGTAAAAAGCCAGCAGCATCCGAGCAAAAGATCATGATAATTTTTTTCTCGAACCGTACATACACGTTGTGTACGTTGTTGTAATTTTATTTCCTATTATGGCACCAACGTATAATAATAATTCAGTTTCAGTATGGCAGGGTTGATGGCCCCGCATGCAGGAGCCAGTCGGCCTTGAATACTCGGTGTACGACCAATGTGCGCACCTACAATCTGGTAACTGTTTATACTAATGGCCTTTTTGGATTCCTATTAGAGGAACTTCGCTGAGTTTACTAAGATTTAATTGTCTATTGAGAACTCGTTTAGGAATATCTATTGGTTTGTTGCGAACTGAAGCGCCAACCTTTGGAATGTTCAAGATAGGATCTGCTCAAGAGGGAGACTACTTTTGGTGTGCTTCGATTTCCCCCTCGAAGATTAGAAATATGTATCATTCAAAAAGGCTATCTAGCCCTTGAAATCCCTTTAGAGATCCTAATCATCATTCGAACAGTTTTCCTAGCCTTTGAAAACTCAGAGATCATTCGAAAAAATTGTCTAGTGTTTAATCTCTTCAGATATCCTGGAGGGTTTTGAAAGCACCCACTTTGTTTTGTGTCAATATTGAAGCCAATTCTTCATGAAACGTCAATTATTATTTGGTTATTGGTTCATCAGGTGCCTGTTGCACCAAATACTTTGCATTTTTTCGTTTTGCACTTTTCAGTTCGAAACGATTGCTGCAACTAACGGGTGGCCCATTTAAAAATTGGAATTTAATTTTGCTATAAAAAAAAAACTGCTCAATATTTTTCAATGGTTGAACATTTATTTAAGAGGTTGGTTCATGACATTTATTTATGAAAAATAATTTCGGTCAAATGACCACCACGGCTGACTTGGCAGTAGCCTATTCGTTCCACCCAATTTTTTAATACATTTTCGATTGTTTGGGGCTCTATTTCACCAATAGCAGCTTTCAAGAAATTGAAGCTGACGACTTGGACGATGTTTGGTTCCAACAGGACGGTGCAACGAGCCATACAGCACACGCCACAATCGATGTTTTACGCCGCATTTTCGGAAATCGAATAACCAGCAGAAATGCTGATGTGAATTGGCTATCAAGAAGCTGCGATCTGACGCCATTGGATTATTATCTTTGGGGAGCGGTGAAAGATAAGTGTTACGCCAACAATCCAGAAACAATTCAAGACCTCAAGACCGAAATTCAAGCTGCTATTGGTGAAAGAGAGCCCCAAACAATCGAAAATGTATTAAAAAATTGGGTGGAACGAATAGGCTACTGCCAAGTCAGCCGTGGTGGTCATTTGGCCGAAATTATTTTTCATAAATAAATGTCATGAACCAACCTTTTAAATAAATGTTCAACCATTGAAAAATATTGAGCAGTTTTTTTTTTATAGCAAAATTAAATTCCAATTTTTAAATGGGCCACCCGTTACTTTTGATGTGCAATCGAAATTTCCCCTCAGACATTAGAAAAATAATTCAAAAAAGCTGTCTTGCCCTTGAAAACTCAGAGCTCTTCCGAAACATTTGTCTAGTATTTGAAATCTCTTCAAAGATCCTGGAGGGTTTTGAAAGCACCAAATTTGTTTTGTTTTATCTACATCAATCTGCTTTTTGTAAACCTCCAATGTGCACACCTACAATCTGGTAACTGTTTATACTAATGGTTTTTCTGGATTCCTATTAGAGGAACTTCGCTAGGTTTACTTAGATTTAATTGTCTTTTGAAAACTCGTTTAGGAATATCTATTGGTTGGTTGCGAATTGAAGCGCCAACCTTCGGAATGTTTGAGATAAGCTCCGCTCAAGAGGGTATAAGATCTCTGTTCGAAACCATTGCTGCAACTACTTTTGATGTGCAATCGAAATTTCTCCTCGGAGATTAAAAATATCATTCAAAAAAGCTGTCTAGCCCTTTTGAAACATTTGTCTAGTTTTTGAAATCTCTTCAGAGATACTGGAGGGGTTTGAAAGCACCAACTTCATTTTGCGTCAACATTGAAGCCAGTTCTTTATGAAACGTCATTTATTATTTGGTTATTCCAGATCTACTTTGGGACACCAATCTCCTTGTTGTATACCTCCAATGTGCACACCTACAATCTGGTAACTGTTTATACTAATGGTTTTTTTGGATTCCTATTAGAGGAACTTCGCTGGGTTTGCTAATATTTAATTGTCTATTGAGAACTCGTTTAGAAATATCTATTGGTTTGTTGTGAATTAAAGCGCCAACCTTTAGTATGTTCAAGATAGGCTCTGCTCAAGAGGGAATAAGATTTCTGATCGAAACGATTGCAGCAACTACTTTTGATGTGCAATCGAAATTTCTCCTCAGAGATAAGAAAAATCATTCAAAAAAGCTGTTTAGCCCTTGAAAACTCAGGGTTCTTCCGAAACATTCGTCTAGTTTTTGAAATCTCTTCAGATATCCTGGAGGGGTTTGAAGGCACCATCTTCATTTTGCGTCAACATTGAAGCTAGTTCTTCATGAAACATCATTTATTATTTGGTTATTCCAGATCTACTCTGGGGCACCAATCTCCTTGTTGTAAACCTCCAATGTGCACACCTACAATCTGGTAACTGTTTATACTAATTGCCTTTTTGGATTTCTATTAGAGTTACTTCGCTGGGTTTTGCTAATATTTAATTGTCTATTGAGAACTCGTTTAGGAATATCTATTGGTTGATTGCGAATTGAAACGCCAACCTTTTTAATGTTAAAGATAGGCTCTGCTCAAGAGGGTATAAGATTTCTGTTCGAAACAGTTGCTGCAACTACTTTTGATGTGCAATCGAAATTTCTTCTGGGAAATTAGAAATATCATTCAAAAAAGCTGTCGAGCCCTTGAAAACTCAGGGCTCTTCCGAAACATTTGTCTAGTTTTTGAAATTTCTTCAGAGATCCTGGAGGGGTTTGAAGCACCAACTTTATTCTGCTTCAACATTGAAGCCAGTTCTTCATGAAACATTTGTTATTTGGTTATTCCAGATCTACTTTGGGGCACCAATCTCCTTGTTGTATACCTCTAATGTGCACACCTACAATCTGGTAACTGTTTATACTAATAGTTTTTTTGGATTCGCTAGGTTTGCTGAAATTTAATTGTCTATTGAGAACTCGTTTAGGAATATCTATTTGTCTGTTGCACTTCAAATCTTTTCACAGATCATAATGATCATACCAAGTTTTTGAGTGGGCCTCAAAATCTAATTTGAGAGTTATAATCATTTGAAATTTGTTTCTAGCGCTTACAATATCTTTAGATATCATAAACATAGCTGTCTAAGTTTCTCCAGAAATGGTTATGATCATAAAAAAAAATTCGTTAGCTTTTAAGAACTCTTCAGGGATAGAACTGATCATTCGAAAAAATTGCCTACTATTTGAAAGCTCTGCAGATATCCTAGAGGATTATGAGAGGACTTGCTTTGTTTTGCTTCCACATTGAAGCCAGGTCTTCATCAACCATCTATGGGAGATAATTATTCTTCAGTAGGGTTCTGTTGAGTTTTTCGCAGAACAGAAGATTCGAAAATCATCACTTGGAAGGCCAAACTTGGTTTTGAACACTCTGCTAGCTACAATTCAGTATTTTGTGTCTTAATATTAGAGAAATTAGAGATATTTTCTATTGAGTTTTAATCTTGTGAAAACGGCGAGAGGCTTTTTCCTGAGCTCTGTTATCAAACGTATGGTACCCCGTTTTGCACAAACCTCAGCTGGAGATTTTTTGTTTTATGTTTTAATAAAGTTGGTTATTCTTTCATCGTCAATTTGATTAGGTTGATCAATTTGATTGGCTAGAAGTTATACCTCCCAGTAGATTGAGTCTAGCACATTGATTGTAGAGTTCACATAACTTACAGATATCAAAACTTTCCTGAAAGATGTATTATGTTTATCATAAATTCTACGGTTCTCCTGATGAACCAAGATTAATCACTGTACCTATGTTACCATTGTTGAAGTAAGTATGTCTCTTATGGCTTGAATTCACTTACCTGGCACTTTGTCGTTGGTATCTTATTTTCGTTTTTGATGATAACATCGATCGTTTAAAATGTAAAAAATGCTCATTAGACATTAGTGTTTCTTCAACTTGAAGTATTAGTCTACCGATAGTTTTTCCATTAACCGAATCTTATCAGTCAATGAGACAGCCGAAAATAAATGTTATAACCAATTCTGAAACAGTAGTCAGTTTATTTGTTTGATACCTTGCCAAAATATGCATACACTGAAACTGTTGAGGACAATCCAAAAACGAATTGCTGAAAGTTGTTCCATATCAAAGAATACCTGCGAATATTAGTACACAAACTTTGAAGATGATTCATACCTTAAGGTTGAAAATTTTGCTTCTTGAATCTGAGATATACGTGAATCACCAAAACTGATTTGTTCAATTTGGTTTCAGCTAGAGGAGGGTGATCGCGGCCACGAGATGACCGCGTCCCTGGACAACCCGCCTAACTCAGACGGGAAGGCAAATGACGACAGCGTCTACACAGTATCAGTGACTGGAGCATACGAAAACCAGGGTTTCAAACGGGACGACCCAAATGGCGATCCCATCAAACCCCCGAATCGCAAGCTCACTGCCGAAGAAATATCCCAAGGAAAATTCCAAGTATCCACAAAAGAAAAATGGCGGATCCTGAAGAACGTCACTGCCCTATCCTGCGCCTTCATGGTACACTTCACCGCCTTTCAGGGAACGGCAAACCTCCAGAGCAGTATTAACGCCAAAGATGGACTCGGTACAGTGTCTTTGTGCGCCGTTTATGCCGCGTTGGTGCTGAGTTGTATATTCGTGCCTACGTTTTTGATCAAACGGTTAACAGTCAAATGGACCTTGTGTTTTTCGATGTCAACATACGCCTTCTACATCGGTGCTCAGTTCGTGCCCAAGTTCTACACGCTGGTGCCGGCCGGTATTCTTCTAGGTATAGGTGCTGCTCCCATGTGGGCCTCGAAGGCCACTTATCTCACGCAGGTAGCTGGGGTGTACGCCAAACTCACGGACCAGGCAGTGGATGGGATTATCGTACGGTTCTTTGGATTCTTCTTCTTGGCCTGGCAGACTGCTGAGTTGTGGGGAAATCTTATTTCTTCCTTAGGTAAGCACCGAACTTGTAATTTTAGTTTATACAATCTCCAAACTTTGCACAAAAACACAATAGCCTTTTACCACGTTTTTCTCAAGAATGTAATCACATTTGCATTGTAAAATATTTCCTCAAATACTCAGCTCTTAACTTAGTTAGCATTAGAGTCACTCCCACTGGGAAACTGAGTCCAGTTTGCACCACCACATCGCATTGCCTCAATATGTGCTGCTTTTTCTGTGATCGATCTATATACATGACAGGCGACAGTATCTTGTAAGAAAGCCAGTGAGGAGGTGTAATTGTTTTTTACCAAGATCCAGATATCTTTTGCAACTGCTGTTTCAAAGTTCCGGAAAACTCAGTGGAATGATCCATCCCTGGGATTCCGCCAGAATTTTTCCTTCTCGGCTTTCTTCTTCTCCAGAAATTCCTATAGGTACATTAACCTATACCACAGAAGGGTTCTGGGCCAATGAGTGACAATCGTGCGGCCTCTTTGTGAAGTGTATGGGCGTCTTCTTCTCTGTGCGGTGCCTTACCGGCCGAACTGAGGCCTAGTGGCCCATTGTTCACCCGCATCGTTCTTATAGAGACTCAGCTCCTCAGGTGCCGTATTCACGACAAGTGATCTTTCAAAGCGTATGCGTACTTCATTGCGCGAGTCCCTCTTTCACCTGCAAAAATGCACACCGCACAATGAAGTTCGTATTCGCTTTGAAAGATCACTTGTCCAGAATACGGGGCCTGACACGAAGACAGAAATGTCGCGAGCCTGCCAGGAGTGGTCCCTTTCACCATAGGAATAGAAGTTGTTAGATTTCCTAGGTGTGTTGGCCTTAACTCAGTAAGGTTTCCACAGTTGAACAAAATATGCCCAACCGTTTCGTCAGTACTCCTTCACCAACGGCATAGGGAGCAGCTCGTCAATCCCATTCTCTTCAAATGCTTGTTAACAGGTGACCAGTCAATGCACCAGTCACCAGACCGAGTTGTTTCCTCTCCAGCAGCAGAAGCCTATTGACCTCAGATCGCGAGGACGGTCTCTCAATGAGAATCCTCGACCACCTCAGGCCCACCCCTGCGCTCTATTCCTAGTATTGGCGTTGACTCCTTGTATATCCCAGCTCCAGCTCATGTATAGATTTTGGAACCACCTGTATACCATTTTACGGTATTTTCTTTGAGGTTATAGTCGGTGTATTCCCATTCCCATTCCTCTCTTTTACTTAGCAATGTCCTGAAGTTTTTCTCTGGAAGACCAGCAAACAGCCTTAGTTATTATTCTTAGTATTATTTGAACTGGATCTTTATGTCTAGGATAGCCTTTTGTTCACCACCCTACTCATTAATGAAAACACATGTCGATGGTCTTCATAAAACCGATAACCTCTTTAGGAGTTCCCACTATCACCCAAAGCTCAGCTCGTGACAGCTTCATGAGCTTTCTGGTATATGTAGGCAAAATCACCACGAATTTTTCGGACTGGGTAAGGGCAGTTTCTCCAGATATTATTCTGTTAATTTACTTCCATTGCTAGACAACTGCCTCATATTGGTCTTTTCCAAGCCCACAGAAATGCTCAGGTCTAGCAGTTGTTTACTTTGAAACACTTTTGGGAGTTCATTGGCATTTTCATTTCCTTCAACACCACAATGCCCTGGCACTTTATTGCCTCTTGACTGTGCTTTATGGTGTTTCGATACTGCCAGATCAGCAGGAACCCTGGCAGTATCATTCCAGAGATCTCAGCCTGGCTGTCCGTTGTGATGAAGATATGCGCCCCGTGAGGTTCATCTCAAGATACTCCTAAGAGCATCTATAAACTGACATTACATCTTTCTGTTCGCAAAGAGCCCTAATTCTTCAACGATAGAGCTTACTGAGCTGTCTTTTTTAAAGGCTGCATTCAGCCTTTTCACCTGCTTCAAAATAAAATGCTAAGTGAGAGGACTTTCCTCTTTTTTCCTATCATCGGTTTCTGCTCTAATAATGAAGCACCGGTTTGATAGGAAGATTTTGTGCTCTTCCTTTTGTAAGGACATCAGCAATAATAGGAGCAAACGCTTCATTGCCAGACTAGTGCTCTCATGATGATCATCAGCTACTTTGGTGAGGGCACAGGTCAATAATAAGATAATAAGAAAAAAAGAAGAATTCTGAGCAATGTATTAAACTCAATACCCTCTCAACTTTTCAGTATTAAGCAGCAGTCCGCATGGAAGCAGTTCCTCATCAAATGGCACCCTATCATCTCTTAACTACTGCGGAGCAGAATTCTGTGTAACGAATAGTAACAACAACGACAACTTGAATCGACCACCAAATTCTGAAATTTATACGATAATGACGATCTACTTAGCATGTATACTGGGCGCTGTAATTCTCATTGCCTTGGTCGTGGATCCATTGTCTAGGTGAGTGTTTGTTTTGGGTTTTATCGATCTTCTTGTCTTTTTGTTATATTCTTCGTTCTATCAAGTACCTGATGATAATCTTACAGTTATTAGAAAACGTTTAGCATTCGCCAGTCGCTCTCAGGAAAAAACACTTTAGACTCTTACCTTTCAGAAACGCAACTCTAGTGACTCTTTGAAAATGTTCGTTCTTCCTAACATAGTTCTCAGAAAATATCGATGACATTGATCTATTTTTGATTTATGTAGTTTTCGAACAATTTATTTCACCCTTCTCAGGCTAGAAAGAGATATTATTGGAGCCCAGTCTTTATAACTTATTTTTTATGTTCTCTCGGGAAGGTTTTGAACGAAGCGAGACACATAAAATGGAAGAAAAATTCAGGACTTCACCGAAACTTATGTGAAAGAAGAGAAATAAACATTACAGTTCGGCAACGACGGTTCATACTCAAAAGGAGTGATCTTAAAATGTTCTGATCTAATCCTTCCCAGATTTCTCTGAGTTGGATTCCCAAGTCATTAAGAGTAGCTGGATGATTTTCTGAACTTATCAGCCTTCTATTGAGGTTGTCCCAAATCTGCTCAATCGGATTGAGATCTGGACTTCTTGCTGGCCATTCCATTCGAGAGACTTCAACCTCTTTAAGGTACTCCTGAACGATGCGCGCACGATGGGGTCTGGCATTAACGTCCATAAAAATGAAATTTTCCTTGTATACCTATCAGCATTGATAACTCCATTATCAACGATCACTAGGTCTGTGCGAACAGTCAAAGATATTCCACCCCATACCATAATCGATCCTCCCCCGAATCCAGTAGTATTCAGGAAATTGCACTGAGTATATCTTTCATGTGGGCGTCTGTATACAAGGGAACGTTGATCACAATGGTAGGGGCAGAATCTAGAGTCATCTGTGAAGATAACTCTTTCCCAATCAGCATCTTCCCAATGGATATGCTCTCTCGCAAAATCCAAACGCGCCCTCCGATGGGCTGGGGTAAGAGCTGGGCCTCTTGCCGCGACACGAGGTCTTAAATCATATTCTCTGAGGTAATTTTTTATTGTCTGAGTGCTAATTTGCACCCCATGAGTTTGCTCAAGCTGATTTTGAAGGAGACGAGCAAAGAAACTCTCAAGTAACGTTCTTGAATGGCAGTTCTTACCCGTGGTCTACCCTATCCTGGTCTTCGGACATTCATACCTGTCTCCCTGAATCGCTGCAACATTCTGGACACACTTGTATGGGAAACTCCAAACCCTTCTGCAATTCTTGTGTATGTCCACCCTTCTTCTCGCAAAACTACCGCTTGGGCACATTCCTCTTGGGTCAAATTGCGTCTTTCGTGTTAAAAATCAAACGAAAAAAAAACTATTGATCACTAGAATTGGTCGAAAACAACTGATTTCAGAATGGAGCCAATACATTCAAAATCTGATAATCTCATCTTTATTTATTTATTCCTGCATCTGTATTGAAGAAAAACGTTGAAAGTGGATAACATATGCATGCATAATTCTGATAAAAATAATTATCATTGAGAACACCTTCAGTTGTAGAATAAATTTGAGATTTCCATAATGTGCGTTAATTTTTTTTGCGCAGTGTAGATCAAAGTAAAAAAATTACAAACATTTTGAAAGAGAGACTATAGTTGTTTTTTTGAATGTTAAGAGTCTAAAGTGTTTTTTGCTGATGACGACTGGCAAATGTTAGCTGAAATATTGAACAGAAGAAGCGAAAATAAGGGAAATAATCTCAATAATATTTCAGTTCATTATCTACGTATTTAATGTTTGAGTATTGATTAATTTTCTCAGGAAATAAAATATAAATTGCTAAAGAATAAACCGTCTGCAATTCGTCGGTTATCCGTCATATTCAAGGCTTCTTTTTCACAAGGATGATTTAACGATTTCAAAATAGCAAACCTGTCTGAAAGTTTATCTCTTTATCGCTTTTAGTTGATTGATTTGCCATAAGTGTTTTGTAGACGGAAAGGTGACCATTATCTATCAAACCGGAATATTTATAATTACGGAATACATATATTATGTGGGATAGGCTAGCATGTAGAAACACCTATCAAAGTGTCAAAATACCTCACTCGAGTTGATCCACCTGAAAGGTGATTGACGTCTGCGAGAATTTTGTCGAATAAAAAGCTTCGAAAGCGGAAAAGTAGTTGAAGGAAATTAAAGCAATTGACGCTTAGCTTCTGAGGTATTAACAGTGTGACTTCTAACGTCACGTCAATTTTCCATTGACTCGTCAAGAAGGTTATGGAGAATAGACTACCACCTTTTACTTGATAGTCGCGGCTCGCCTTTCAAATGTACAAGGGAACGAAAAAAGTTACAGTTTTTGTTGAAACATTTTGCGTGAATCAGAGGTGGTAGAAACGTTATTATTATTATTATTTGAATTCCTAGGAAAACTTTTCTACTGAACAAGCTAAATTTTCAGGGTTGGTGTAGGATTGGAATATCTCCGTTATGTTATGATGATTTGGATTCTATTTTTCGAATGTTTTCAGAATGTGAAATCTTTTTAGCTGCTGAATAAGAACACAGAGACTTAAAAAAAATGAGAAAAGCCCTTAGCAGGAGCTTCTCAGCGGAGCAACAAAACTATTACCTCAGAATTTCATATGGGATTTGAGATTGATACCAAATATATAAATGCAAAAATCTCAGCACAATCGGAATTATATTCTGGAACTTATTTAAAGAATGAAATATACACTACTGGAAAAAATTAAAGAATCAAAAAAACATTCCAATTTTTTCGGCCATTTTCAACATGCCGTAACTTTGAGAGGAATGGTCGTACAAGGCATTAAAAAAAAAGGAATTGTAGCTCCAAGTGTCTTGTTTTTGGATTAGAACTTCAAAAATTTTAAGTTTCAGTGGTTTTCGAGTAATGATAGAAAAATCAGCAACAAAAAAATTCTCGAAATTTTACCACTTTTTTTTGTCTACGAGCGTGGAAATTTTATTTTTTGCATATCGTTATAATGAAGGGAAACTTTGCTAATCCAGCTTCAATTATTTTTTTAATGACCTCAATACGTCCACTTCTCGCCGAGATATCGGTCTTCAAATAGAAAAGGATCCATTCGTCTTTGATTATCGATTTCTCAGCAACCAATGATCGCACAGAAAATTGAAGGAGGTTTTCAAGACCTCAATGAACTCCGATAATAAACAACCATTGCTTATTCATAGAATTTTTTTTCTTCATGTCGCATCAATATAAAAATTTAACAGAAAAAGGGCTTTTGGTGGTGTTAAGTGTGACTTCACAGTTCAATATATTGATAAAAACCTTACGAAGAGTCAACTCAATCCATCTAGCCGTTTTTTTATTTGACTCGATTGATTTTTGAAAAAAATAAGGAACGCGTTTTTTGCTCTGAGAAGCTCATAATCTTCAAAAAAGGCAAAAAAGAATCTTCTCGAGCTTTTTCCACATTTTAATTGCAGATAGTACATAAATTTCAAAAAACAAAAATAAATAAACTAACAAAAAAAATTTTATTATTCAATAACGGATAAAAAATGGATCCTTTTCCATTTGAAGATCAATATCTCGGCGAGAAGTGGACGTATTGAAGTCAATAAAAGAATAAATTAAAGCTGAATTAACAAAGTATCCTATCATTATAACGATTATGCAAAAATAAAATTTCCACGCTCGTGGACAAGAAAAACAAGTGGTAAAATTTTGAGAATTTTTTTGTTGCTGATTTTTCTATCATTACTCGAAAACCACTGAAACTTAAATTTTTGAAATTCTAATCCAAAACTAGACACTTGGAGCTACAATTTCTTTTTTTAAATTCCTTGTACGACCATTCCTCTCAAAGTTACGGCATGTTGAAAATTGCCGAAAAATTGGAATTTTTTCTGATCCCTTAATTTTTTTCAGTAGTGTATAAACAATAAATAATTACAAAAACTAATTTCTATAATTCTAATGATGAAATCCTTTTGAAATTTTGCATGAACATTCAGTATATCAGTTTTTTCAATATTCCAATTGAATTTTCTATGGTTCTGTTTGCACTATGGCGACAAATTTTTGCATGAGGCTTGTTATGAATTTTGCATTTGGCTGTAATAATTCATTTCGATGGTTCCGTTTTTTCTGGGATATTTTGAATGGCCATATTTTATGGAAGACCCTGTACGATTTGACTGGTTAACGAACTTAACCGAATCATTTGGGAACCGAACTCATCCTGAAAATTTCAAGTCTCTAGGACAATCCCTTCGAAAGTTATTGTGCTAACGGACGGCTGGACGGCCGCGGCCCTACGGACAGAATTGAATTTGACCAAGATTTCGTGATCAGGGAGTTTAACCCTATCGCTTGAGACCATTTTCGGCTCAAAAACTCGAAAATTGCAGACATTTGGGAAAACGATATATCATCAATTTGCGTAGAACGAGCAGTCAAAAGCTTTTGTGGCTTGTTCGGAAGACAATATAGGGGTTTTTCTACAGAAGATGTCTTACTTATTAAAAGAGGAATGGAGGAAAATGGGCATTTCCAATGTAATATAATCATAACCATTATCCGTTTTTTGTTTCTTAGTCAGGTTTTCGATAACAAAAATTATCGAAACTATCGAATTGGCGTTTGAGTGTGACGTACGCGTCAGCATTCATTTCATTGGTTGAATGTTGGATCACAGTCTACAACGATCGTCATTCCCACCAATTATGCTTGCTCGTGCGTTATCATAGCGCGACATTTGACTTACGAGTATTGAAATCGCGTTTCCGATATTTAATCATTTAATTACCTGAAATTTCAAGTGAATAATTGACTTGTTATATATTTAACACTACTTTCAATGTCACATCAAAAAACTCCATATTTTAACATACTAGAAATGCTCATTATTTTTCCTTATCATTATTGATATTCATTGTGTGTTGGTATCTCTCGAAAGGAAAAAACTAACTCAACTCAAAATCTAATCAATTATTTCTAGACCAATAATTCTTCAGAATTTTCGAATTAGATTGAATTTTTATTCTATTGATTCAAACAATTTCTGAAATAGTAATACACCAATTTGTATTCAATAGATTACAGAGACTATATGACTCTACTATTCTATATATCGATTGAAATATAATCTGGGAGGATTCTGCATTTCTAAACAACTTTATAGATTTTTACTCCCAGTCTCTGAAACAGAAATAATTAAAAAATTTTCAATTGAGATGAAGTTCTCCTGCGAAAATCTTTCCACTCATTTGTCAGGAGCTAATTGGTTTTGGAAAAATTGTTGCCTAACAGTGAAACTAAAAAAAGCAAAAAAATTAACGCACATTATGGAAATCTCAAATTTATTCTACAACTGAAGGCGTTCTCAATGACAATTATTTTTATCAGAATTATGCATGCATGTGTTATTCACGTTTTTCTTCAATAGAGATGATTTTTTCCCAGCAGGAATAAAAAAGATGAGATTATAAGATTTTGAATGTATTGGCTCCATTCTAAAATCAGTTGTTCTCGACCAATTCTAGTGATCAATAGTTTTTCTTTCGTTTGATTTTCTACACTCGATCGCTATGCAACGCGAAACACACATTTTAACCCTAGAGGAATGTGCCCAATCGGTAGTTTTGCGAGAAGAAGCTATGAATGCTGATAGGTATATAAGGAACATTCTTGAAGAGCATGTAGTGCCATTTGCCCCATACATTAGTGAAAATTTCATTTGTATGGACGATAATGCCAGACCCCATCGTGCGCGCATCGTTCAGGAGTACCTAAATCAAGGGCGTATCCAGAGAGCGATTCGGGGGGGGGGGGTAGTGCCAAGTTTTAGCGAGGGACCTGAACTGATCTTGAGTGAAAATCAAGGAAAGGGGGGGGGGGGAATTTTAGATCATTTCCATTCGAAGATTTAGTGTGAAAAACTCATTCCTGGGAGGGGGTCAATTACCCCCAGTACCCACCCTCCCCCTAGGTTAATACTTCCCTGCGCTAAATATGAGTCTTCAAAATGCAACTGATCCTAGGGGGTGTATATTCCGACAAAGACTCTCATTCTGTTTTTATCTTTATTTTCGTAATTCTCTCTTTAAAATCACGTACCTACCTAAACTCGGCTAGTAGAAAGGGCGCAATTTGGTAACAGATGGTTTTTTATGACATGCAATTATTGGCATAAACTATTCAACTAAATATTCAACTTCTACTACTACCTCCCCCCTGCTTACCACTTTGTTTGTCTCTCCAAAAAAATCTCTTAATGAATTAGGAATCCAACTCTGAGAAATCTGGGGAGGATTAGATCAGAACATTTTAAGATAATTTCTTTTGAGTATAAACCGAGCTGTAATTAACGCAAGGGGGGAAATACCAAGAAGGTATCAAATCACTTAGCCGCATTCCAGTATTTTGAAAATTCTTTCACATAAGATTCGGTGAAATCCTGAATTTTTCTTCCATTTAATGTGTCTTGTTTCGTTCAAAACCTTCCCGAATGAACATAAAAAATAAGTTATAAAGTCAATGTAGAGTTAACTTTCATTAAAATTGAGATTTTCAGAATGTACGTTAATTTTTTTGCGTAGTGTATTAATTATCGAAATATCTACAAATCAGCTGATTAAATATTCCCAAACAGATAAATTCTGCACTACGACTGGTTATTTAACGCCACCATTCAGGTTTTGGTCTGTTGAATTCCAAAACTACTGAACGGGACATATTTCCGTTTTCATCTTGTAAACAACACAATCTTCTCATCCAATTATTTTCAACCTCTAAATGGAACAAAAGAAGGATTAAACTAATTATCGACGCTATAATTATCGGTCATATATCTCTCTATTCTGTATCAATGATGATTTCGCCAACGATATGTGTGATTTATAATTTTGTTTGCGGTTAGTCAAGTCGTCTCTGAAGAACTTTATTGAATCTATTTCCATAAAAAAACATTGTTTCAGACGTAATATCGATCATTACTCACGCTCGCACCAGGTGAATTTATTGTCGTGATAAAAAAATAAAACGATTAATCACTACCCTTTTACTTCGTTTTGAAAGCACGTGTTATGTGTTCGGAAGGTTAGTCATCATCCATCAAAATAATACGTTAGTGACGGATAAGTGTTTTCTTATCTTTACTGTTGAACATTTCAATATACAGGATGTACCTTCAGAAAATAATAATTCACTTAGATAATGGGAAAAAGTTTTCAGATTTTAGGAGACCGAGAGATCTCAGGATGTTTGGATTTCAATCATCATTTCCCGATATAAAAAATCGCCAAAAAGCGTCTGATCTATCTTGAGTGCTTTTTCAACTCACGTAATCTATAGAACGAAATGCGACAAACTTCAGGAGGTGATTCTGCATGAAAAAATGACATTATGCTATATAACTACGCCACTGAGATATTTGAAACCTACAATCATTTCTTACATTTTTCTTTCAATTCGTGACAAAAAATCTCTCGTTATTTTCGTATGGGGTGCAGTGTGTGAGCAGAAAACTAAACATCTTGCATATGGTCGAAAAATCTCATTTCTATTGAGATATTTAAGAACAATAGTTTTGAATAGCCATATTCGAAGGAATACTCTGGACGATTTGGGTGGTTAACGAACTCAACCGCGAAATTTTGGAACCGAACTAGCCCTGAAAATCTCTAGTCTCTAGGACAATCCTTTCGAAAGTTATCGTGCTTACTGCTGGACGGCCTCACGGACAGAATTGAATTTGGCCACGAATTCATCATCAGGGATTCGAACGCTTTCGTTTGAGACCATTTTCGGCCCAAAATTCGAAAATTACAGATATTTGTGCAAAACGATATAGCACTCGTTTAAGTAGAAGGAGCGCTCAAAAATGAAGTTCGAATTGAAAATTAATCACTACAGAAAATCCGAGAGTATCAAGAAAACAATTATTTATGTTGAATATCTCGAGAACGATCGGTTTCATTCTAATCCAATCATGGATATAACTTTCCTGTATAAAGTGTTCTCAATATGAACGAGCTTACAAGAACTTCTCCCATTTTTCAATGTAAATGATCGGATGTTTATTTCATTATAAAGAAACTATACCGTTAATAGTGGAAAATAATATCAGGCAAATGACCACCACGACCACGCTTGCAGGACCATATCCTTTCAATGAAAATGTCCATAACCAAATCGCAAAGTGACTGTGTTATTACCTCGATAGCCTCACGAATTTCATCTTTGAGGTCTTGAATCGACGCTGGCCTATTGGCGTAAACTTCTCTTTCACGTGGCCCTAAAGGAAGAACTCGCAAGGTGTTAAATCACAAGTTCTCGGTGGCCAATTGTGATCACCTCTCCGAGAAATAGCCGTCTTGTTGGAAGTAAATGTTGTCCAGATCAATACTATCCAATTTCGGCCATAAAAAAATCATTTATCATCTCTCGATAGCGCAATCCATTCACCGTAACTGTTCCTCTACTTTCAGCCACAGCAGCAATATTCTCGGCTGTTCTTGAACGACGTGCACGGGTTTAAGTCTTCACATCACTAACTTGTCCCAACACCTCGAATTTTTCCACCAATTTCTTTATTGCGGTCCGACAAGGTGCTTCACGACGATCCAAAATGAGTTTTACGAACCGTCTCTGCCAAATTTTCACCATTTTTATAGTGAATTCTAATAATTTCAATCGTCTATCGTTTCATTTTCATTGATGGCGAAGTTTCTTCTTGTCAAATGTCAAAAAATGATAGCTTCAAACTTGACATCTACGGAAATAGCGAGCTATTCAAAATAACACCTCTTATTGGAAAATCCTTAACAGATCATCACAAACTTGCTTTTCGAAATCATCGTCAAAAATTTAATTTCAAATCCGTTGATAAAATCCCTTATTATAAATCTTTCAGAAATGAGGTTGCTGACGCCAAGTTCCCAACGATAGAAAGATAATCTCATTCTTGGGAATTTAACCAGAATTTAATCAATTCCAAACTGCTTCTGTATTTCGCAAAAGCCCAATAAAAAAGAAAGAACCGATATATATTTATGCAAATGACTTAATGACTATTTTGGGGACACTGGCGTTATCCGAGACTGAATATCAAATAATAGCTCGGAATTCCTTTCTCGGTCGCGTCCTTCGCTTGGCACAGGCCAAAATTCATGAGACGAATGAATGATGATCATCCAAGAGACATTTCTGCATTCCAGACTTATTTCTGCATTGTTTGGAAGAAATCGGTGTGCCTGAGCTTGAGCGATAAATCAATACAACGATTTCGCTAAAAGATCAATGAAAAACTTGACTAAAGAAGAAAATAAAATATTTATTTACAATACAAGTGCAGAATGCATCCATAATTTTCCACGAGTTCAAATATTTTTTTTAATGAACAAATGGAAGAATGAGCCCTCTGTACGGGTACTACACATTATTTGGTCTAATTCACGTAATTTTTATTGGAATAAATCGAAACTTTCTCTAAATATTGTTCATCCACGTCTTCTATATAATCCAGCCATTTTACTTCTGTGGGCTCTGCCAAAATAATATCCATTAATCACAAGTAATAAAATGAGATATAATTCACTGCTGTGTATTCTGAAGTGCTACAACTAACAAATATGGGTATACCTTGTCAATCGAGGGCCAAATCTATTTTTATTATATCAATCAAAGCATTTTTTATTACTAAATCTACAATGAACAGTTCTTAAAAAATTTCTCATATGTCACCTTAACTTTTTTCACGCTTGTTATAGAAGGGTCTTGTCACGGTCGCCAAATGTTGAAATTTTCAAGAAATCTATTCAGTAGTCGTATATAAAGTATGCTACTTGCGTATAATACTATTGAGATTTTTGCGATTCAAAATAATGGTTGACAAAACAATTTTCTGTATAACTAAATCGACAGATGAAGTACATAATATTTTTTATTTGTGGTGAATCTGTTCATCTTGTTCATGCAAGTTGTTTTAACATAAAACCCATACAAAAGTCTCAAAGTTCATAAAAAAATGTTGTGGAAGAATATCAATAATTTTGCACTTGTATTTCGCCGTTATTCAACGTTTTCATTCAATTTATTTTCATCATTTTTGTATATCTCAATTTATCGAATATTTTTACGGAGAAAAAGCTCTTATACCAGAAATCAACTTTTATTTCACATAAATTAAAAGTTAAAAACTTTTCATTTCATTCCATTTCATCTGTGGATCTTACCTATTTGTCTAAACTTGTTGCTGTAGACTCCTTTAAGATCATTTCTGGTTATTTGGAACCATTCTTTATTAACTCCCAAATGTTGAAGAAATTCTTTGTTAAAATTTTTATAAAATACTAATAACTCTTGGAAAGATGTTTCGGTGTAAGTACTAGTATCGGGGTATTGGTTTTTTAGTTTATTCACACTTTTAGATACGTCTCTTCATGTGTAACAAATGGATGAATAAATGAATAAATATAATAAAAATAATCAATTCATGAAATTTCAAATATAAAATTGCATAACATGAATATTCTCATAACATTCCTCCAAGATCACCTTCACCTACAACTGTAATCACAAATGATTCGATACAGTCAATAATCTTCGAATGATTAAGAATTATTTTTACGATTTTAATTTTCTGTTGATCACATAAAAAAAACTATAACGTTAGAATGGACTTTTTATAATTGGTTACCATTCTCAGGTTGAATTTTCCTTTTAAAATCATTCTCCCCGTAAAATGAGCATTTTGAAGAAATTCAGTTAATAAAAGTCTGCAAAAAACAATAAGTTTGCAAAAGACAATAATATTTTCATTATTTTTGCCATTGGGGGGTCCATATCAACTCAAAATTAATATTGACCCTAACAAAATCAGTTCTCATTTACAAACTTCGAAATAAATCAATACCTATAAAACTTTCAAAAATGCAGAAAAAAGTGAGGTTTTTAAAGTTGTTTACGTCATCATGGGCGATTGACAGTTCCCAACATATGACATAAGTACCTACGTACCTATGACGATACGGGTAAAACTACTGAAGTGTTAATTTGATATTCAAAGGAAAATCTCATTTTTCAATACAAATGATTGTATGTTTATTTCATTATAAAGAAGAAGCTATGCCGCTAATAGTGGAAAATAACATCAGGAAATGACCACCACTACCATGCTTACAGGACCATATCCTTCCAATGAAATTTTCCATAACCAAATCGCAAAGTGGCTGCCCTATGTCCTCGATAGTCTCACGAATTCCATCTTTGAGGTCTTGAATCGACGCTGGGCTATTGACGTAGACCTTCTCTTTCTCATGGAATCGAAAGAATAAGTCGCAAGGTGTTAAATCACAAGATCTCGGTGGCCAATTGTGATCACCTGTTCGAGATATAATACGGTCCGGAAACTTTTCTTGCAAAAGATCGATGGTTTCGCTGCCTGTGTGGCACGTAGCGCCGTCTTGTTGAAAGTAAACAGGATTCTTGAGCGAAGTGCACGGGTTTTATTTTTCACATCACTCGTCCCAACGGCTCGAATTTTTCCACCAATTTTTTTATTGTGGTCTGACAACCGTCTCTGCCAATTTTTCACAATTTTTATTGTGAATTTTAATAATTTCAATGCGTTCTTGAAGCGTGTATCATTCCATTTTTATTAATGGCATATTTTTACTTGTCAAATGTCAAAAAATGACAGCTTCAAACGTGATATCTACCGAAATAGCAAGCTATACAAAATAACACCTCTTATTAGAAAATCCTTTACTTGCAATAGTTAGCTGTAATAACAGCGCCTAAGTTCACTTTAAATATCCACTAAAGCACCGGAAAAATTAAAATAAATTCTGAATGCGTCTCTGTAACACAAACATCATTCTACATTCTGGTCACAATGTTGTCGAAGATGTACAAACAGAAAATTCTTGTTTTCAGAGAAATAATTAGTGCGTTTATTTAGAGAAGCGATGTTTTACACTATCAATCTCGCACTCACCTGCGATTCCTCTTCTTTATGGACATATTCGGCGAGCTTCGCTGAGTCCCCGGATAAAAATAGAAATTACTTGCATTGCAATAAAGCAACCTATAGAATTTTTTTTCGAAAATCCATGCTGCGATACACCTGCGAAAGCAAACTCGAAGAACATTCCAACGTTTATAGAGAAGTGCGAGGATTTTATATACAGGGAGTCTACAATGAAACAGCGACAAATATATGATCATGAAAAAACAAATTATTACGATACAATGATTGCGACTGTTGAAATTATTCAAAAATTGAAACCCAAAAATTGCATGTATGAACACCTTTTTAATGTGGTAGAAACTATACAGGGTGTCTAATTTTAAAGTGGACAAACTTCAAGAGGTGATTATACAAGTTATTTGCAATAAAAATATCATATAACACGTGGACGAAATGTCGACGGTTATTCTTCAATTCAACATTTCTTGATTTCACGAAAAATCTCAAGTTTATTCTCTAAAAAAAACATTTTTCAGTTTTTCTTATAGTCTTATCAAATTTGACTACATATTCGGAAAGAGCAATAAATTTGCTACAAGATGAGAGAGTCTGTGTGCAGAAAACAGTCTTATTGCAGGCGTGGTAAGGAGAAGAATATCACGGTTCTGAAGTTAACAAAGTCAGTCCTATTTTTCAATGGTTTTTTCTATGAAATATTAATAATTATGCACACGCTTTTCCTTCAGTAAGAAATACCTCATTTAGTGTACTTCCGAATGACATATCAACTTTTGTGCTAGCTGCCCATTCTCCGCTAATTATAGCGGAGAATGGGCTAACATTATAACAACGAAAAAGCCTAAAAATTCCGAACCTAAATTTGCTTTATTTCGAAGCTCTTCGAGATTCAATTTTAGTGTAGTTTTATGAAAATCATCAATTAATCTTGATTTAAATAATAACGAAGAAATGGACCTCTTTCTTCAATACATTTGACACATTAACATACTGGAAATGGCCATTGAAAAACATCGAAATTCAGAAAATTGAAGGAAACAGCTTCAATGTAGATACTAACAAATATAAAAATTTATCAGAATGAACAATCTATCTTAATTATATAATTGTTTCCATAGTAGCCGAAAAGTAAAAAACTTGACATGATATTCACAAGAAAACAGAGCTGTGCCGAGCACTGAAGAAAAGTGCTTCGAGCACAAAGCACTAAGCCCTATTGAAAAGTGCTCCGGAATCTCGAGCACTAAGCCCTTATTTTTTGAAAAATGCTCGCGATTACTAAGCACTTTTGAAGAGTAATTCGTTTACACGAGCCCGAGCACTAAGCACTTTTCAAAATCAAACTTAATATTTTCCATGCAAATATCTCTCAGTTTGGAATTTTGATTTTATCTTTTTAATGTTATCGTGTTTTGAACTGGACATAATTGAAATGGACAATAGGTTTTTTCAGCGAGTCGTTTAATAGATATTTAATCAACTAGGTTATTCAAGAGAGCGACTAATGGTCAAGATATTTTAGAGCGTTCGCTCGGTCACGCATTAATAGTTCGAGACCATTAGTCGCTTGATTAATAACTGGGTTGATTACAAGATTTTTCCGACGACATCAATATGAATTGTAGATAAATTCTTGATTGAAATAAACTCTTATTTTTTACAAGACATACATTTGACATAATATAAATTTCTATATTTCTATGTTACTGTTGAGTTCTTACATTACTCTATCGCTTCTGAATGCTTTATGTTCATTTGTTCATGGAAATAGCACACTGAAACAGCATCAATAGAACATTAAAATTGGTCATTTATATTCAATTTTGTACATATTAAAATCACCTTTTAGGTCGACGAAATGATTATTTTGATAAATTCCGGATATACAGACAGGTTACCATGACGACATACCAAAAAAAGTTATAGAGAAAGAGTGACGTCTTGTCAACAAATTAGATGAAAATGTTTCTTATGGTTTTCTGAGCTCTATATGGCATTCATTCAGTTAACAAACTGTAACTATAATATTCGCCAATAAATTACTTGAAATCATGATAAAAGATACCTGAATCGTATGTTGCATTGCTTAGAGCTTTCCTGAAAAAATTCCGCCATTACAATCTGTTTTTTTGTCAAAATAATGAAAACGTAAAAACCACAAAGTCCATAACATACAGCGAGATTGTTTCTTAACACCAGTGTTTGTAATGCAAGAAAAAATGAACAACAATTTTTTATCTATAGAAATGAAACGAAAGAAAAAACTTTAATTCTTTGTCTATTTGAAGCACGCGAAAGTCTGTCATTTCCATGTTCTAACAAGTCTGTGAAGGGCTTAGTGCTTGGTAATTCCTGAAAGTGCTCGGAGCACTTTGGTGCTCGGGAGCACTTTTCGAATTACTAAGCACTAAGCCCTTTCGAGAAAATTCGCGAAGCACCAAGCACTAAGCACTGGTTCATTAAGTGCTCGCGAGCACAGTGCTTACGAGCACAAAAGTGCTTCGAGTGCTTTCACGAGCACTAAGCACAAGGCTTCGGCACAGCTCTGCAAGAAAATTATTCAAAAGTTTAAAGAACATTTTTTAATGACTATAAACACATCATCTAATATCACCTTGATTGCAGGAAATGGATAGGATAGGAAATATTGCGAAACCTTAATATATTAAGTATACTTTTTTGCCAACTATGAAATTATATAAATAATACCATTATAGTAGATTGGAACTTGAATGTTACAAGTAATTCGTATAATTTTCGTTACAAGGTTGGGAGTATTGAAACAAAAGAGGGAAGGAATATCCGTTATTATTTTTTTACTTCTGGGTTGGACGTGCTGGGATATATTTTCGATTGACACTGGCATTTGTTCAGTAAACAGTGAAAGTTTGTAGAATATTGATCTTTGATTATATTAAAAAAATGACTGAAATGAAGTTCCCTACAAACCTAGCGTTAGGAACAAAAATATCATGCAAAAAACATATACCTAATAGAAAAAAAGTAATAGTGTATTGATCAATCTTACATTCCTGGGTGACTATGAATACAATAGATAGGCCAAGAATGTGCCGAATTGTTTAAAATTCGACTGATAATTCCGAAAGAAAGCGAATTATTTAATTGCGAAATAATTGGTGCTTTGAAATTCGCAATTTTGACGCTTATGAATTTAATTAAAGGTTTTCCCGAAAGAAAAATGATGAATGATTGTGAAATTTTCGTTTCTATTACTATCCAGAGCTGTTGAAAACAATGAATTTCTCCATAAAAATTATTGTCATTTTATCTGAATTATCTTGACCTTTCGAAGAATAGAGTCGGGCGACCGGCGCATTCGCCATTTTGTTTCGCGTTGAAATTTTCATCGGCGATATGAAAATTTATATAAGGGATGTCAAATTGTTTCTCATGTGAAATGAAAAAGAATTTCAATCAAGAATTCATACTCAATTCCCTGTACGATCGACAGAAAAATCCTGTAATCTAGCTATTTATAAGCTATTCGATTAACTATTTCATAAGAAAGCCTGGGTTTCACTCGAAAACGGCTCATTCTACGAAAAAAAGTAGGAAACAACAAAATTTGCTGACAACTCGGGCTCTCCTATGAAATAATAAATTTAAAGAAATAAAAATGCACTAACAAACTAGCAATCTTTACAGTCACCCAGGAATATTAGGCTATTTAATATTTTCCTAATAGTCTAATGAACATTTTTTTAAAATAACAGACTATAATAATCTATCGAATATTCGAAACCTAAACAACTAAAAATGCAGTACTGGAGAGAAAATTTGAAGAAAAGCCATGAGCAGATTGATCAACGCAGAACCTCGGCAAAATCGGAATTATATTCTGGAAATTAGTCAAAGAATCAATAAGTAAAAATAAATAATTAAAAAAAATTGATTCTATAATTCTGATGATGCGATCCTCTTGAAATTCTGCATGAACATTCAGTTATCAGTTTTGATGCACAAATGAATTTTCACTTGAATCGGTTATCCTCTTTCGAAAAGATAGAGATTTTTCTTTTCAATATTCAAATTGAATTTTCTATGGTTGTGTTGACATTATAGCCACAAAATTCTGCATGAAGATTCATTATAACAGTCTTCATCCACAAAAAAAAACTCGAATCAGATATCCTGGTATGGAAATAGAAAGATTTTTTTTCGATATTCCAATTGAATTTCAATTCTGCATGAACCTTCAGTGTATCAATTTTTATTCATAAAATAAATTTCATCCGAATCGAATATTTTTATGGAAATATGAAGTTTCTTCTCTTCAACATTCCAATTGAATTTTCTATGGTCCTATTTACACTATCGCCAAAATTTGCATGAAGCTTCCTACGACCATCTTGCATATGACCGCAACATTTCATTTCATTGAGTTTCGTTTTGTCTGAGATATTGAGGACAAAAAATTTTGAATGGCCATATTTTATGGAACACCCTGTGCGATTTGGATGGTCAACCAACTTAACCGAGCCATTTGAGAACCGAACTCACTCTGAAAATTTCAAGTCTCTAGGTAAATACCTTCGAAAGCTAACATTTGGGCAAAACGATATAGCACTCGTTTAAGGAGAACGAGCGCTCAAAAACAATACAAGAGGCTGACATATCATGACTAGGTATCAACATTCGCACAAATTATGAAACACCCAATATTTAACGACCTCATGACGACTGCACGATTCTATAAAATGCCCGATCATTAATCACAAAATGCGTAATTTAAGAAACAGAAATACTGATAAACCTCGCGATTCTATCAGAGGAAATGAAACGGTAATACCGCGTCTACTTGACACACAAAATATTTCCTGGAATGCAAACAGAGAGCAGGCCAGTTATCAGCCAGTGATATGCAAATGAAATCGCCGTATTGAATTTCAAAACGATTCTTCTGGTCGAGAAGCAGTTTCTCTTCGTGCTAGCAGATACCACTGTCTGGCCTGGCAAGGTCCTGTTACTTCCGTATTTTTATTTTTATTATACGACACTGGGAGAGATTATCCTCGTGAAAAGGTTTTAATTGATGAGGCATTAAAACGCATATTATATATTGACTTTTTTCACTATACAGGCTGTCCCGAAATATATGCAACATCAGAAGCTTCTTTACGAAAATTTAGTAGAAACGTACTGAACGGTTTTTCAATAAGAGGTGTTATTTCGATATTCAAAGAAAAATGCCAATTTTCAATATAAATCATCGGATGTTTATTTCATTATAAAGAAGAAACTATGCCGTTAATAGTGGAATATAACATCAGGCAAGTGACCACCACGACCACGCTTACAGAACCATATCCTTTTAATGAAATTTGCATAACCAAATCGCAATGTGGCTGCCCTATGTACTCGATAGCCTCACGAATTCCATCTTTGAGGTCTTGAATCGATGCTGGGATATTGGCGTAGATCTTTCTGTTTCACGTGGGCCCAAAGGAAGAAGTCGCAAGGTGTTAAATCACAAGATCTCTGTGGCCAATTCTGATCACCTCTTCGTAGATTAAACGGTCCAGAAACTTTTTCCGCAAAAGATCAATGGTTTCGTTGCTTGTGTGGCACGTAGCGCCGTCTTGTCCAACAGCTCGAATTTTTTCACCAATTTCTTTATTGTGGTCAGACAATGTGCCTCACGACGACCCAAAAATGTTCGAGTTTTTTATGTGTAATAACATACCTACTTAAGATCATAACTGGACAGCAGTGTTTCACACATTCTTTTTTTTTCACGTAAGGGGGTTGAAAGGAGTTTAAAGTTGTGCTTAAACAAAACTGTAATGATCGACTTTCATTCTGTGACAAATTTCTTCAGGTACCATTGTCTCAAAGTAAATGAGCCATGACAAAGTGCACATACTGAAAACCTCTTTGAACTACTTAACTATTTTTTCAAAAATGAATTTTTTTGGAAATTTCTCCACTACCAAAAAAAGTACCACATGACCCACTGTCCTATTCAAAAATTTAGAGGGTTGGTGGGGATGGCACAGGATGCAACAAAAATCCATCAAAAGG
The DNA here is from genome assembly GCA_013421045.1 of Propylea japonica. Lineage (NCBI taxonomy): Eukaryota > Metazoa > Arthropoda > Insecta > Coleoptera > Coccinellidae > Propylea > Propylea japonica. The sequence continues at coordinate 2,709,451 of CM024239.1, forward strand.
CATAAAAATATTGAAACGACAAAATTTCTTAGCCTATCATTTCTTAATCGTTTCCGTTCATACAGGTACCTCAAATATAGAACTATAATTTTAAATATAATTATGAAATTGAGTACATATTATCCCAGAAAAATAATTGTGTTGTCCTCACATAATAAACACATTTGTTGATGATACAATTCCATGAAATTCGTGAGAAACCACTTATAGTGGGAACTCACTCATTGATATCGATATAATTAGGTGGGTAATGTTTTATTAATAAGAACAATCAACAGAAGTTCATATTATCATGTGATGAAGGTTAGAATTTAGAGTTTACCTACCTGCAATAATTATTTCCAGTCCATAAAATAGTACAATGTAACCTATCACAATTACTTGATTTTGAGTTCCATGATATACATGGAAAAAGAATTTTTGTTACTATATTATTCATTCAACAGTTTTGCTTCATTACTGCTACTGCTTCATGAGTTCCACTGCTTCATTCATTACAGTAATTTGAAAAATATTTGCTCAATTGTTTCGAAATTTAAACAAATTCAAGAGGGAGTGAGTAAAGAAAAAAGCAAGAGAAACTAAAATTGAAGCACTCTAGAAGAATTATCTGAAAATAGATCATTCCAAAAAGTGCCTTCAAGTTTAAAAAAAAAGATACAATTTTGTTCATTCCTTACGGTAGCTTCGAGGTCATTCAAGGTTATCGAAAAGGAAAAAACCGAAAAACAAAAAACAAATAATAAATAAATTTCAGTATTAACAACTAAACATTAAGTCAGTTGAGCTATGAGATCGGAATGAACAACAAGACGGTAAAACAACACAAATGACAACACAATTGATGATATATACCTGAACTAAGCTATTTCAAACTGCTGCAGACTCAACAGATGCTCCCTCAGGTTTCTTCGCATTGAGGCAAGTGAAAGATTTCTGCATGCTTACGGTAACCGATTGTAAACTGTAACTGAATTGAATGTGAAGGACCTCTTGAACGTAGTCGTGTGAAAACGAGGAAGGGAAAGGGTGAAAAAAATTTCTCAAATTGGCATTCCGGATATACCCCCTAAATACCAGTTTTTCGTAAAGGTATGCTGGTTCACCTCAGTGCAACACCCCATGTATCAAAGTCGAAAGATGATATTCGAACAAGTGAGATAACTTAACCCATCGCAGCTCCTGGATCTTGGCAGAGACATGATCGTATTTTCTCAAAACGATATACGAAACGAGATGCTGCGATCTCATCTGGGTCTGGGTGAGCTTGTCCATGCAAGGATAGACGAAGACAAAATCATAATTGAGTAAGAGAAGCACTAAGGCCTCGACCAGTTTCTTCCCCAGTTTGTAATTCAGTATATTGATATTCATATGCAAAGACTTAGGGGCCTATAAACACCTCTTTATTAATTCGGAAGCTTAGGCTCGAAAACGCTGTCAAGAGTCGAAAATGATTCCTAAGCTCTTTACTGAGTCACACAGAGGTACAACCCTATCTGACATCTTGATCACCAAAACTTCACCTCGCGAATAATAGCTATCATTATATGCTCGTTACATAATATACTATTCTTCTGCAGCCTAGAACTCGTTTTCGCCAGATGAAGTTAAATTAAGGATCAATTACTGCAATGAGTTGTTTAATTATCTAACTATTTTTACTGATATATCATAGGGATCTACCCTATTCCTTCTGTTTTTGTTGATATAATAAAATGTTCAGCACCTTTCACACAAACTGTTCACGTTTTTCATGAAAATTGTAACTATTATGTGATTTCTCAAACTCCTCCCTAATTTCTTCTCTCTTCCACAGGTACGGTGAACGACAACGAAGGCCAAGTACCGTTGAATTGAGCGGCATCCAACTGCTATCAGCAACCGCCTACCAGCTGAAGAAACCGTACCAGCAGCTTCTCATACCCATAACCATATTTATCGGTATGGAGCAAGCTTTCATAGGTGCAGACTTCACCCAAGCTTACGTCTCTTGTGCCTTGGGTATTCCTTCAGTAGGTTACGTCATGATCTGTTTCGGCGTGGTCAACGCCATCTGCAGTTTGCTCTTCGGCTCCGTCATGAAGTACGTTGGTAGAGCGCCCATCATCGGTCTTGGTTTTATTGTACACAGTGTCTTGATAGTATGGTTCCTCATCTGGAAGCCACATATCAACAACCCGAAACTGTTTTATATGGCTTCTGGTCTTTGGGGTGTTGGTGATGCTGTTTGGCAGACACAAGTGAATGGTGAGTTCAATTTCTGTCAAAATTTTAATATAGACGTGTTGGCACTTTTGCCAGTTTAGAGGTTCGAGTGTTGAGAATGCGCTTCACAAAACATATGAATAGAAAACAATAAGCAAATGTATAGATGAAGACGTAATATTTACGATATGCAAGAACGCTTTAGTCAATGCAACAAATGGTAAATATTTCGCTTCTTCGTTCAAGGTTTATGCTATGGAAGAAGGTTTTCGTACGGAACTGGAGATGGAGTTTTCGGTATATATAATACCTTAAACAAGATGCCATTTCACTGTAAGTTCCAAGAATACCTTGTATCAGTCAGAGCTATCCTGTGCTGATGAGTCCTAATAAGAACGAAATGGCCATCTATAGGTGCTCTGTTTGATACCACATCCTTGCATTTTGTCTTGAACGAGGACGAAATCAGCTTCGAAGTATGAGTTTAATATTGGTTGATTTCAATCGATTAATATTATTCTCTGCTTTCACTATATTGTATATACTCTGTTAACGAAAGGTTGAGCACGTAGTAGGCGTTTATTTATTTATCTGAAGTTGGCAGTATTTGCTGCCATAACGTAAAATAAATTCAATGTTGCCGAATGTACCCGGCCTCGTCCGACGAGCTTGCGAGTTATCAGAGAACTCTATTCACTATTCACTATTGACAACATTGCGTATCAATCTGACAAGAAAATAAACATCATATACTAAAATTTTAATATACACAGTGGAATATGCCAAATTTCCATGGCCAACCGACGGCTCAACCTTTCGTGAACGGACTATAGATATGTTTGAATAATGAGCTTAAATATATTCACATCGAAAGGATTCCATTTCATGGAAATCTTTCTTATGGTTTGGCTGAAAATCTTGAAAACAAAGAAAGAAGAAAAAACCAAAAATAAGCAACAAAGAGGATGAACATTACCTTTGCACCGCAATTTGCAATGAAGTTTGATGAATTAGAGCTCTTGTTCTAAGAAATTCTTTCGGTATTTGACTGAATCTGCTCTTTAAGAAGTTTTATTAAATCAGGTGGTTCTGGACCAGTAAAAGTAGCGTTTTTGCTCTCTTTCTAACTAATGTGTTAGCCTCTTTATTTCCTTTGATTCTTGAGTTACCAGGAACCCAGACTAGAGAAACCTTGTTCAGAGTGGATACGTGAAGTCAATTACATCTTCAAGAATAAAAGTCAAATATTCGCATCTTAGATGGTTCTCTCTATAACAACAATAGTTATAATAGTTCTTTCTACTAGTTTTATCGATTGATTTACCTTTCGGGTAGATTCGCCTTTTAAACAGATCAATAAATGCAAATTTCATGTACATACTGTTATTCAAAATTTTTTTATTAAGCTGTGCTCGGCGCGGTTAATACTTGGATGGTGTACGATCATTTGATTTTTAATAGATATATTCAATGAGCGGTAATGCAGGTCAAAACACACGCAGATGAATTTTGCACCACGAGCCGTCAGGCGAGTGGTGTAATTCATCAAGTGTGTTTTGAGCATTACCGCGAATTGAATACTATACTTTATCCACGACTTCTTCAGTAAAATTCGAATTAATCTGCATTTAAAAAAATTTGAACAGTTGTCAAAAGCGTTGACAACATTTCGTCCAACCGTCAAACCTCTGTACTCTGTGGTCGGGAATCAAATCAGAGTCTCTAACTAATCAAACCAAGTAATTTCGCGGGTGTATGTGCGGGTGTTATTATAACACACGCTTTTCGGTTCATAGACATGTTATGACTACCATTACACATAGAAATTAGTTTAATGGAGTGGATAAAGTAATTTACATCGTTCCTGGAACAAAAACCTTTAGTAATAAAGGTTATAAAACGATTGAAAAAGGAAATTCATACCTTGTTTCATGTAGATCTGGTCTATTTCTTCTAAAATGAGCATTTTCCTGATAGATTTCCTCCTCTCAATTACACATGACAGTTGTCTAATTTTCCGATGTCATAAATAAATCGATTTTAAGAAACGTCAAAAAATTCAACATTTTCTTCCGTTCTTTTCGATATCTTGCAGACGGTCTAGAGAGACGATTTTTTCAACGGGAACCCCGGACGTGTTTCGAGAACGCGTCCGTAGCGAAAACGAAGCTCCGCAGGCCCTTCCGCGAAATTCCAAGGGGCATTCTGGAAACGCTTTTTCGCAAAATTGACGAAATTGACCGTTTTCGGGAATTTTTTTAAAAATGTTCCCGACGTCGCTTCGCGACGTCGGGGGTCTCTAAAGAAACTTCCATCCTTTCTCTTTCGAGCGAGGCCTGCGGCCTCGCAAAAATTCACCCCTCAAACCCACAATAAATCAACAAAAACACCCCTAAAACACCTCAACATTTCTGTGAACCCCGTCTGTGATCCCTTATCCTTTTAGTATATTGTACTAGTATGCGCCCAGATCCTCCTTTCGGGTAGATTCGCCTTTTCGCCCAGATCTACCTTTCCGGTGGATTCGCCTTTTCGCCCAGATAAGCCTAAAACAGTTTAAAGAACCCATAGAAAAAAACCGGGTCAGAGAATACTCAAATATAATATAGCTCTATGGTCCGTAAACCCAATAACTTCCTAAAGGCACAACTTGAATGATTCTACTGAAAGCTACCTGTTATATCGCGGAAATTCAACTTTTTGACTCGCCCCTGTATAAATCCGAAGCATATCATCTATATTTAAACTCCCACCTCCTATAACAAATCATTCGAAATTCAAAAGCCCTTCAATTTAATTGAAAGCTTTCTGTTATAACGTAGAAATTGAAATTTTTGACTTACCCCTGTATCAATCAGAAACAGACGAAATTCAAATTAATACTCAACATGTTTCAAAAACTTCACCCATTTCATTAAAGCTACATTTAATAACGCAGATATCAATAATTTTTGACTCACCCCTGTATAAATCAAAATAATATTCGAGACATTTCTGGAAAAACAAACGAAATTCAAAGGAATACTTACATGTTTCAAAAACTTCACCGATTCCACTGAAAGCTACCTATTATAACGCAAAAATTAAAGATTTTTGACTCACCCCTGTATAAATTAAAATAATATTCGAGACATTTCTGGAAAAACTAACGAAATTCAAAGGAATACTCAACATGTTTCAAAAACTTCACCGATTCCACTGAAAGCTACCTGTTATAACGCAAAAATTAAAGATTTTTGACTCACCCCTGTATAAATCAGAAACATATTTTCGACATTCTTAGGAAAATAGATGAAATTCAAATTAAATGAATACTTTACTCTCGATTCATATTCACCGATTTTATTGAAAGCAGAACATGAAAATTTTTGACTCACCCCGGTACTACTGGATCCACATATCACGTATGCAATGGTGTGACGTCACCACTGTTTATATCAGACTTCAACGGGTTTTATTAGGAATCGAAAGACATGTAAAACATATCAGGATATCGAAAAAATGTATTGAAATATCGATAATTATCAAAATACATACAGTTTATATCATTTCCTTGCGTATTCCGATTCAAATAACGAATATATTCAAATTCCTTCAACCACGAAGCATTCCTGACTTCTAAATCACCTTGACAGATATCACGTACTGGCTTCAATGATTTCATTGATCTTTCAAATTTTGGAGTTCCTACACAGATGTATTACTCACTCATAAACGTTCTCAAACTATTCAAAAACGATATTCGTACCTTGTTTTATTTGGATCTCTTCGTATTCCGCTTGAAAATTGCATTTTCCTGAAGCCTTTCTGACTTGAAAACTGGCTCGACAGTTGTAATCTTTTCTGCTTATCCTTTCAATTCAATCGTTCCTGGAACGAAAACCTTTAGTGATAAACGTTTAAAACGATTTAAAAACGATATTCGTACCTTTTTTCATTTTATCTGGCCTTTTCCTTCTCAAATGAGCAAAAATTCTCCAAACACTTCCGTCCCCCGAACAGATCTGACAGTTGTCATCTAGATAAATAATTTAACTTCGATGGTCTGGGAACGATGTCGCCAGACGTCAAAATTTGACCATTTTCGAATGCTTTTTTCGGTACTTTCCGATGGGGCTCCGAAACAAACAATACTTTAATAAGTGGCCACATCCTTCGAGCTTTTATCGCGATCGCCCCCAAATGTCGGGACGCTACCGTCTCAGATATCATTCGCGCACTCTGAAGCTCCATAGGTCGAAAATCGCGATTTTGCCCAATTTTGCGATTTTTTTTCGGCAACTTCCCGGGGGCGCAGCCCGACGATCGACACCTCTACGGAAACGTCAAACTTTCCTCTTTCGATCGCTCGCTTCGCTCGCGAAAAACGGGGCTCGCTTCGCTCGCTAGGGCCCGCTACGCGGGCATCAAAATTGTCAAAATTCCAAAATTACCATTTCTATGATCATTCTTATTCATTTAGTATATGTATAGAATAATAGAATGAGTCACCAAATGAACAATCAATCAATTGACATAATCATATATGAAAAATGTGAAAATATGATTATCTCTCGGATTCAGATAAATACCTAAGATGACAAGTTCCCATAATTTTTTTTCCTAGCGGCCCTCCCTACGAAGATGCGACCTCCTTAATGACGCCACTGGAAATTCATTTTAGTGGAATAAATTTCAATTTCTTACATCTTTCATTTTTTTTCGAAAACGGTTCATTTTATCGACACTGAACAAGAGTACCTTTTCTTTAGCTTAATGTTCAAGGTGTTCAATTTGTTTTTTAAGCACCTTATCATACAGGGTGTTAAAAATATAAGCATTAAAATGTACAACCCCACTCCGCTCTTGTTAAACTGAACAAGCCAATTGAAATTTGAGTGCGGTGATTTAAGAGGTCCTCGATATAATCATATAAAATTTTTATCAAATTATATCGAGTAGTTTGAAACTTATTCCACTAAAATGATTTCCAGTGGCGTCATTTAGGAGGTCGTATCATCATTTTTTATGTTCTATCTGAGTCCGAGAGATTTCCCACATTTTCCGGGACACCCAGTATATTTCAGTTACTGATGAATAAATCGCTTCCATGGATGAATATGCGTGTTGTGTTTACATCCTTTCGAATCTCGAAATTTATTTGTTTTTTAATGGTTAAAACAATATCCTTGTGCTAAATCCATGGATGAAGATGTCATTGTGTAAATCAATTTCATTCAATTAAGTTCTCAATTATGCAGATACACGTCCAGTTTAATGATGCTATACAACTTGGTGATTGTCTTTTATTATAATTTGTCGACTTCTAAAGTAGTATACGAGGCGATAAAGTTAAAAATGAAACAGAATGGATCTGAGAAGTCGGACATTGTGGTATGAGGTAGTTTCTCACAAAATAGGAGCAGATTTTGAAACTAGGGCTCTGCATGTTTTCGTTTCAATAAAAATTGAAGTTATCGCTTCCATTTAGAGGGCATCTGAACCCATTTCTGTGGTTGATTATTATGTTTTATCTCATCCATTCTTCCTTGAGTATCAGAAGCGTGCCAGGACATTGTGGTGTTTAAGAATATGAAAAAACATCAAGGTTAACACCTGCTAGCTTGTTGTCCGATGCCCAACTGCCAGTGTCTTCTATTGTTGCAGTCTTCATCATTCAGTACCCTCTCACCCTTCCTTATTCCACTAATCCATGTCGTTTTTGGTCTTCCTCTTTTCCTGTTTTCCGGTGATATCCATTTCATCACTTTCTTTGGTACCTAATCTATTTTCTGCCATTCTTGACACATGTCCATGCCATACCAGCTGCTTCCTTTCTATATATTCCGTGACTATCTCATTTATTTCCATATTCTCCCTCATCATCAAATTGGGTACCTTCTCTCTTCTTGAAGTTCTTGATGCTCTTCTTATTGAATCCAAGTGGCCTCTATCCTCCTCCTCAATTGTTTTTTCAACCGCCATGTTTCAGATCCGTAAACCACGGTACTTCTGATCAATGTATCATATATTCTTTTTTTTTGTTTTCCTATCTCTGTGCTCCATACAATACCATTTGGTGCATTTATTATTTTTTTGTCTTATTTATTCTTGATTTAATTTCAGCTTCATCTGTTCCTTCTGTGTTGTAGTTGATACCCAAGTATTTGTAGCTTTCGCATTTCCTTATAATGCGTTGAAGGAAAGTTAATAGTGAATTGAAGTAACCATGAATATGATTGTAACGCGGTTGATATTGTCTTTTGTCCGCCCATTCCCTTTGGTCTCTCCAGAAGGGTTTAGAAAGAGCTACGCTTGAAGCTCTAATAATTCACTTCGCAAAAAAATATACAAACTAATTGAGGATACATCTAATTAAATCATTCAATTTAAATCACGGATTGATTACGTATAAAAATCCATAATAGTTGTCAAACTTGTTACACATTTGATAACTGTAATTGATCTTATTTCGAAACTGTATCTACATATCTAACATTTGGCTCGAAACTAGTAAATTAATTATTATGAATAGATCTCGAATGCCATTCTATTTCAACCTATATAATATCGAAAACATTTTTTTATTCGGAAATGTCTAATTAGTCAAAATCAACAGTTTCAGTTCAGGAACTTTCACTTAGGCCAGATCCCACACACATAACTTGATAAATGGAATATTTAGTTGTTATTGAGAACTCAGTCATCACACTTCTCCATACATGCAAGTGCAAATCATCAGTCAAAATAACTTCAAATGGTTGTAAAAGAAAAGAATAAGAACAATATAACCTCAGCCTACGTAGCCATCTTGAATTCACGTGCATACACGTGAAATAAAATGGTTATTCAATCCAACATTTCAAGGTTATGTTCGCGGTCGACTTACAAATTCAAATAATTAACTCACAATATGTATACCTGTTTTGTTTGCATGTATCCCAAGATGTCAAAGTGATGAAAAGCAGTTGATGTAACAGGATGTCGGCTTGGAAAAGATATGCTCAGTTTTAATTCATGGAAATAATCTGAGAATTAAAGATAATCAGCTCGAGGATTATCGGATTTTATCTTATTGTTCTCAAGTACCATAATGAAGTGTACAATGGGTGTATTGACATGTTTATTCTAGTCTATGAGTTTATATCGTAGTTTTTTATGCCTTTGGCTAGATGAATGTTGACGTTATTCTCAGCTGCTGTGGGTTAACCACAGAGGTGATCAATCAGCTACCACCTTGAATAAATTACCATCCATATATTGGAATATAACTGCACTTTGGGTCCAGGAGTTGTTTGCTCTTTTCCTTTCCAAAAATTTCCATACTACATAATATGCATCACGCAGTTATAGGCTCGTTATATTTCTCATGATGAAATTGATATCATGAAAACCTTCACCTTTACTAATGTTGGTTGGGAACACATATTACTGTACAGAAGATGCTGGAAAACGTAGCCCCTGATGATGGGAAATGATTCTCATGGGAAAACTTCTATTTCCTCTGTAGAAATAGCTTCTAGTCGATATTTCCCAAGTAGTGGTTTAGCTTCTATTCTCTACAGAAAATATATTCAGATCAGTGGCGGCTGCTCAGAGGAGGCACTGCATTTTATTCAATTTTAAATTCAAGCTCAAATGAAAAATAATCACATTTTTATTTCTGTATCCAAATCTCAAAATAATAAACATAATACGTTCATTACTCAACGATCTAAAACATTTATACATTATCCGCAACACACAATACAGCGTAACGGACAGCAGACAAACAGTATAGCGTAGGAGGCTCGCCTCCACATGTCGAGATTCGCTTCGATTCGAGAATGTAACATTTCAAACTTCTTCAAATGACCGGTGCGGGAACAACTCAAAATTCAAGCTGTAGATCACGTGTCGGAGGCCCGGCTCCGCGGCATTATTTTCGCTTCTAGGCGAACGAGCTTAGCCGAAACTGAACGTCCGATTGGCCCGAATCCACCCCGGCGATCGTGAATGGAGATCAGCTGTTGCTTTGATTCCCTCTCTTTTTATTAACGAAGCACCTATTAATCCATGCGGTTTGTAGTTTTGTGACATTTTCCGGAAAAGTTTGTAGGTAAGATTTTAATATTTTCAGCAAGAAAGATGGAAACCGAAACAATAAGTGAGAATTATAATGGAAGTAGTGAACGCAAGGTCAGGTATATTTTATTTTGAATAATAAATTCAGTAAATGCCTTACGATGATGAAATTTTCATAACTCAAGTAATTGAGACACCTCTACCAGCAATGCCTAATTTAATTATTAATTCTGTTCATAATCGTTCGTTCAGCGTAGAATGGTATAACAAATGCCAGTGGCTGACAGAAAGCCCAGTTCGATATGAATTATTTTGTTGGTTGCGAGGTCTCGGGCCTCCTCTGATTGAAATCTCACGAGCCGCCACTGATTCAGATCATTTGATGTAGTTATATATGCTTTAACCCAGACCTTTTAAAATCTTCCTCCTGTTGCAAATTTCACCAAAAACCCTAAGTTGCCGAATGTTAAAAAACTTTTCTTACTTTCCAGTCAACTAATCTGATTTTCTTTTCGGTTTCAGGTTTATACGGAACCCTCTTCAGGAGAAACAAGGAAGCTGCCTTCTCAAACTACAGACTATGGGAAAGCATGGGCTTTGTGATAGCCTATGCCTACTCGACTCACCTCTGCGCTAAAATGAAACTATACGCCCTGCTTGGAGTGCTCTGGATCGGTATGTTGATGTACACGATGGTAGAAGTTCATCATATGCGCAAAATACGCAGACAGAAAGAAAAAGAGAAGAAGGCTGCTGCTCTTGAAGCTGCTACGAAACAAGCACTTCAGAATAACGAACCTGAAGAAACTGACGACGAAAAGGATGACATAGATGATGATATTATTGTAACGCACTTGTAGAAAGGTAAGAAAGAATTATTGCAGGATAACCTTCATCTAGGGATAGGTAGATATATTCAATGGCATCCTTTATATTCAATGAGATAGATACAATGCGCAAAAAATCAACACACATTATGTAAATCTCAATTTCCTGAATATTACTGGCTTCGGGAGAGAATTGATTATAGTATGGGGTGGAGTATCTTTGACTGCTCGCACAGACCTAGTGTTCGTTAATAATGGAGCTATGAATGCTGATAGGTATATAAGGAACACTCTTGAAGAGCATGTAGTGCCATTTGCCCCATACACTGGTGAAAATTTCATTTTTATGGATGATAATGCCAGATCCCATAGTACGCGCATCGCTCAGGAGTACCTTGAAGAGGTTGAAGTCTCTCGAATGGAATGGCCAGCAGGAAGTCCAGATCTCGATCCGATTGAGCAGGTTTGGGACAACCTCAAAAGAAGGCTGAGAAGTTCAGAAAATCATCCAGCTACTCTTAATGACTTAGGAATCCAACTCAGAGAAATCTGGGAAGGATTAGATCATAACATTTTAAGATCATTCATTTTGAGTATGGACCGTCGTTGCCGAGCTGTGATTAACACAAGGGGTGGAAATACCAAAAATTGAATCATTTATCAGCATTCCAGTATTTTGAAAATTGTTTATTTCCCTTCTTTTACATAAGATTCGAAGAAATCCTGAATTTTTCTTCTATTTAATGTGTCTTGTTTCTTTCAAAACCTTCCCGAGAGAACATAAAAAATAAGTTATAAAGTTAATGTAGAGTTAACTTTTATTAAATTTGAGATTTTCAGAATGTGCGTCGATTTTTTTGTGCAGTGTATATTCAATGAGGTAGAATACCTAAGTGAAAGCAGCAATGGTGGGTTTGGGAGTATTTTGCTTTCTAGTCAGAAGAAACCAATACAAGATGGTAAAGTGTAGGCAGATATTAAGTTCCAAGAGAGCCTAGACAGTAAAATGGAGCCAAAATGTATGTTTGCTTCTGATAGTCACATAGCAGTGATGGAACTCAATGAACTGATGGCCGATGATTGTAAATCACGGAATAATCAGAGCTGCAAAAGACAGCATACTCTAGAAATTAAGGTTCTCTGGATTTCAGACAGGTCATCGTAAATAATGATACTATCTGCACAAGATCGGTAAAGAAAATTCCAATAACTACAGGTTATGTGAATCAGTCATAGAAACCACCTAGTAGTGTGGCTGCTTCTAATATGAATATGCCCTGCAGTTGGGACAGCACTTCTGTATTTGAATCTACTGCTGCAGAAATCGCCCTCCGAAAACAGGGGAAAACCTATTACTGCACCCTGCATAAATTTGGAAGTTATAGATGAAAAGGAAAACAGAAACACCAAGTTTGAAAAAGGGGTCAACATCTATTGTGCACCCTTACAGAGCTGTTCTAGCCACACTCTTCACAGCTCGCCTTTCAGTTCCAGAGATCTAACGAAATCTAATATTTGTGAACGCTTCAACGAGGCTAGTTCCTCACTCTCACAAGTTTCTCTTCCAAGGCACTCTCTCCTTAGGCTCGCAATGTCTAAGCATCCCGTGGCTAGGTGAATGGGGGTTTCTTCCTCCTCCCCACGGAAGCTACACTCGTCAGTGTCCGATAATCCCATCCTCAACAGGTGCTTCCTGAGGCGACAGTGTCCTGTAAGAAAGCCAGTGAGGAAGTGCTTCTTACCAAATCCAGATATCTTTTGGATCCCGCTGTCCCAAAGTTCCGAAGGAACTTAGTGGAATGATCCATCCCTGGGAGATTCCGCCAGAGTTTTTCCCTCTCGGCTTTCTCCTTCTCCAGAAAATCCTTCTTATAGGTACATTAACATATACCACATAAAGGTTCTGGCTAATGAGTGGCATTCTTGCGCCCTCTTTGGCAAGTGTATTGTCCTTTTCATTTCCTTTGACTCCCTAGTGGCCTGGAACTCAGATTAAAAAGACCTTATTTTTCTTGCCTACCTCATTGAGTTTGTTCCGGCACTCCCAGATCATCTTTGAGTCGATGACGTAGCAGCTCAGTGCATTAATAGCAGCTTGACTATCTGAGTGTATGGCTATATCGCACTTTGATAGTTTCTTTTTAGATTTATATCTAGACATCTTTCAATAGCTAAGATTTCCGCTTGAAAGACGCTCATACAAGAGCTTAACGACAGCGCACACCTGGTACTTGGCCCAGCGCCTGCTCCTGTAGAGGTTGAGAAACACCAAAAGAACAGCTAAAATAGCTATTGAATCAGAATGCAATCTCAGATTGAAAAAATGAATTGATTGATAAGGTATTCTCTGTGAATTCGAAATACCTTATGAGCTTCCATTGACACCAATTTATAAATGAACTGGTAACAAATTGAATCAGCTAAATAATAATAGAAAAATAAAATAATAATTATCAATACAAAACAAACTTGCCCTTGTTACACTTATTAAGGAATGTTGTGATTCTCATTTCAAATGAACGAAATGAAATTATCAATGTTGCCTTGTTTTAGAATTGACACAATTATACCATTAAATAATACTGCCATGAACTATTCAATTCCACCGCCTTGATGAAATTCGATTAAGCAGCTTCCATATTGATGTTGAATCAACTCTTAAGGAATGTTCAATTTAATTTTTCCATGGCATTTTTGTATGATTAGTTGTTGTTCCTCCGATATGCAACAATAGATACGTTTCAGCAAGCATTCATGAGCCTGCAAAAATTAACATAAATCTCAATTCAATTCAATTTGTCTTCGAATTCATTGAGAATTCCAGGTCAAGAGTGTATCCAACTTTCGTGATACAATGGAAATTTGAGAAATTGAATAAATTTTTTTTGCTCAGAAATAATCATTCTAACTCTCGAAAGAGAGAAAAAAAACTTTCGGTTGACATATATTCACAGGAGTTGGTACGCGAGATCAAATTTTCCTGCAAAGAGCATCCAAAAATGCCCAATTGGGTTCAAATCTGGTCTTAGAGTAGGCCAGTTGAATGCTTGAAAATCAACCTCTGCTGAATACACTCCCTGACAATCATAGCCACATGCGGTTGATGCGGTCGGGCATTATCAATCATTAGCACGAAATCGTCTCCAACAAACGGTGCACACTGAACAACATGTCGCGCTGAAACTTCTCTTGTTTTATGTTTTCACTCAGTTTTCAGTTCATTTTCATAACGTTCGGATTTAAGGTTAAATCTGTGAAATTACTTTCATAGCCATAGCGGAATTGTGTTCAATGTTGCTCTGAAAACCATGTATCTTCAACAGAAATCGAACTATTGTAATGAATGAAGAATTAAATTGTCAAGAGAAGATGTGTCTTGATGATGAAATAAGAAATCACACGGTGGAATAACTAAAACACCTAGGGGTGGTTCTAAACTTAGGGAGAAAAAACCTCCCCCGAAACTAGTAGTATTCTGGAAATTGCACTGAGCATATCTTTCATGTGGACGACTGTATACAAGGGAACGTCCATCACAATGGTTGAGGCAGTTTCTAGACTCATCTGTGAAGAGAACTCCTTCCCAATCAGCCTCTTCCCAATGGATATGCTCTCTCGCAAAATCCAAATGCGCCCTTCGATGGGCTGGGGTGAGAGCTGGGCCTCTTGCCGCTACACGAGGCCCTAAATCATATTCTCTAAGGCAATTTCTTATTGTCTGAATGCTAATTTGCACCCCATGAGTTTGCTCAAGCTGATTTTGAAGGAGACGAGCGGTTGCAAACCGTTGTCTCAACGAAGAAACTCTCAAGTAACGTTCTTGAGTGGCAGTTGTTACCTTGGTCTACCCTGTCCTGGTCTTCGGACATTCATATTCATACCTGTCTCCCTGAATCGATGCAACATTCTGGATACACTTGTATGGGAAACTCCAAACCTTTTCACCCTTCTTCTCGCAAAACTACCGCTTGGGCACATTCCCATGTTTCGCGTTGCATAGCGATCGAGTGTATAGAAAATCAAATGAAACAAAACTATTGATCACTAGAATTGATCGAGAACAACTGATTTCAGAATGGAGCCAATACATTCAAAATCTGATAATCTCATCTTTTTTTATTCCTGCTGGGAAAAAACATCTGTATTGAAGGAAAACGTTGAAAGTGGATAACATATGCATGCATAATTCTGATAAAATAATTATCATTGAGAACACCTTCAGTTGTAGAATAAATTTGAGATTTCCATAATGTGCGTTAATTTTTGGCGCAGTTTATTTATGAATTAACAAACTTTTTCGATTTTTTGAGTGGATCGATTATTTTGCCGGAGAGTGTATTTTATATTGATTTATTTCTCTATCTTTTCAGGTCTCTAGGATCTCACACTTAATCCTGAAGAGCATCGACTTGTTCGAAACCTTAAGTGGATAATTGACGAAAAGATGTTCCAACAGTATTGGCCGGGCCCATTTTGAGGCAAGAGTGAAATTATTGTACATAACTAGTTCTATATGTTTTCTTTCATTGTTTATTATTAGGGAGATGTAATACGTATTTATGAATCCTATTTAATATTGTCTCAAACAGTAACTGAAGATCTGTTTGTCGAAAATGTATGAAGCTAACGAAATTACGAAAGGAGAATCAGTTTGGAGGACCTGAATTCTACATTTAAATCATAGTTTAAGGGTTGAGACCCACCAAATCTAGATCAGTAAGCATGGAAATGTTTCAGTGATGATCTTGGTGAGCCTCAGCACTTACTCTAAAAGAACAAAGTTAAGAATCTCATCTTTTTGTTGAGTTGTATACGAATCTTTTGCTACCACGAATGCCAGTTTTGTTTCAACGAAAACAATGATTGAAAAAATTGGATTTCTAGAAACACTGCAATTTTGGTATAACAATAGAGATTTTGCAGATTTCTGGCAGAGACTGTGACTAATTTACTTAGTTATAGAAGTTGGCAAAGTGCATTTTTATTACTATAAGTGATAATATTATTCCTTTAACTGTAGGTTCATAAGGTCATAAACAATCAGATGTGATATATACTTTTTACTAAATAGAATAATGTTTGAATATCTGATCTTCTGTTGCTCTAGTTTTTCATAAACTCGATAAATTATTGACATTGTGTTCTATTCGACCAAGCATTCAACTCGTTTTCAGATTTTTTCTTGACCGAATATTTGGATCTGCTTATTGAAATTACATTAATTTTTCCTATAATTTCCAAAATGTGCCATCACTCCAGAACCAAACATTTAGTGAAGAGCTTTAGTTTATGAATAAACTACGCAAATAATGAATGAAAAATTTCTGCTACTACTCCTTTGGAAATGTTCAGACCCATTTAATTGATGATATGTTTGTCATGCAATATCGTTGAACGTTATTAATTCACTTTTGTTTGTTATTAGTTAATTTATATTATTTTACTCATATGATAATTTCTATGAAACACTGTGTACAGTAAATATTAATTGTAATTATTATATAAGTGAAAGTAAGTTTATAGATAGATTATCTTTGTAATGAATTTACCCAGTATTTGTGAGGTAAAACTGTAGAAATAAATGATTTTAAAGATTTTTTTGTGTTACTTCATATAAAATATCCTACCTATTCATCGAATGTAGAACATAGGAACGTCCACTGAGTATGATTATTGATAAATGGAAGCCTCAATTGAAATAGCTATTTAATCAACTAGGTTATTAAAGACAGCGACTAATGGTCAAGATATTTTAATGCGTGAGCGGATCGAACGCGTTAATAGTTCGAGACCATATTAGTCGCTCGATTAATAACCGAGTTGATTACAAGATTTTTCCGGCGATTTCAATATGAATTGTGTATAAATTCATGATTGAAATACATTCTCATTTTTCACAAGACATACATTTGACAATATGGAATTTCTATGTTTCTATGTTCCAGTAAAGTTTTGACATTTCTCGTAGTTTTTCTGAATACTTTGTGTACGGTTGCCATGAGAATTGCACATTGAATTGTCTAAAAAAATTGAGCATTAAAATGGGTCATTAATGCTCAATTTTGTCGGCGGAAAAGGTACTTTTTTGTGAGGAATTAATAAAATGTGTACCTAATATAATAATTCACAGCTAACCTTAATATTTATTTAATTTGAGATATTGTTCATCAAAATAGCACAGATTTAGGTACTCGAAATGTAATTTCATGAATTGCTTTATCACTGATGATGTAGGACTTTATCTTTCATTTCCTTTCATGAGATAAAAGAAACACGGTATAAAAACATATAAGCCTCTGTTACTGAGTAATGTTCCTTTGTACACTGAACAGAATCTGTAGAAGCGAGTTTTGTTTCACATATAGTTTGTTACAGATTAAACTGATTATTAAGTATCGTTTTGCCCAAATGTCAATGTCAATTTTCGAATTTTGAGCTTAAAATGGTGTGAAACGAAAATGTTCAACTCACCTATGAAAAATCCGAAATGAAATACTGTCTCTCGAAAGGATTGTCCTAGAGACTCTTCAAGGTAGGTTCGTTTCCCAAAAGCAACGTTTAAGATCGGTAACTGATCAAAGAGTACAGAGTATCACATTAAATATGGTTATTCAAAATTTTTGTTCCCCAATATCTAAGACGGAACAAAACCATCGAGATTAAATTTTGCGGCCAATTGCAATATACGTACCTACTCATAAGAACTCTCGCACGAAATTTCGGGGCCGTAGTGTTAACAGAACCATAAAAAATTTAATCGGAACTTAAAAATCCCTTTATTTCCACAGCAAAATGCCCGATTCGAGTACAATTTATTTTGAGGTTTAGGATTTCTATATTAAATGTTAGTGAAAATTTTCGAGAGGATCGCGAAATCAACACCTTTTTTTTGTAAATTATCCATTTTTTCGAATAATTCAGAAATTCGAACAAAAATTCTTACATTCGCATTTCGCATGAAGAAGAAACTTTCGAATATTCCACCATGCACGAGCGCTCAAAAGCACATGGCTCAAGACTTTTCTTAATTTTTTCAATACGAACAAGCGCTCGAAAGCTTCTGTTTTCACGTCATGGTTGTTCTACTTTTTATACGCAATTAAATTTTTCGAAGGATATAACTGATGTATAAGAATTGAATTCAAATTCTTTTGAATAAAGAACATCATCTTTTCTACTATCTTTTATTTCTCTCTCCTGAGCAGAAAATCCACACTGGTTTGTTGTATCTTTTATGTATGTGGTTTTGTAGATATCAATGAGAATTGCTTTTGATTAACCCGTCAGTTTCGTTTTGACGCTTATTTATGTAAAATTTCAGGAATCACACCTTTAACATTTCTACATCGTTTCGGATCACCTTGTATAAATACCACTAAACCAGAGGTAATTCCCCGAACATGACCTTGCTCAACAAATATTCAAGAAAGGAGAAAGAAAACAGCGAATAATTTTATCACATATTGAGTCAGCAAACCACGATGTCTGATATTTATATAATAGCAAGCGAGCATGTAGCGATTGTTACAATTGTTAATCTTGCGTTACATTTTCGAAACGCTGTTACAGCGATTTTTCAATCAGGTAAATCCTTACAATAATTAAATTAATAAAAAAGGGGCCCAGGGGTAGTGAACTTTTGGAAATTCGTCAATAACAGATTCGAAATCTTTCAATAAACGTCTTATGATGAGATTTATTAAATGTGAACAGTGAACAGGACGTTTTTCGAAAAACCAAAAAAGGTTGACTGTTTGAATTCGATACGAAAGTGACGTGGGATGTTGCAGTGTTTCGATCACATGTGTTGCAATGTTCCAAATACTACTTGGAATTACCAAGCACTAAAAGGTTGTTATCATAGCTTTGTTTTCATCCTCAATTGGAGGATAATCGAACCATAATATCAGCAACGTGCTGTGTTCCTCATTTCCCCCCTTTTTGAATTAGACAATGGGGGAGAAAAACTTTTCTAGTACAGACATCGCAGAAAAATGTAGTTCTTGGCTGGAGAGCTGTTCATTGGAAAGTTGCGAGACAAGTTCATGTTTTAGTGAAGTTTCTAGTTCTTCTGATGCTACATCATTGTCGGTTTCAACCACAAATTCAGCTTTACAGAGTGGCTTCACATTCAGTTCAGTAGAACCAACTATAGGTAATATCGTGCTTGGAAGAAATGTAAGTAGGTACTTATTTAGTTCCAGTGTGCTACTTGCGATTTAACTTGATTTAAGCTTTTCTGTTTGAAAGAAAATTGCATCATCCTCTCTATAAGTGCGTATGAGCAGAATCATAATTCCATTCAATATGATCTGATGAAAACAAACCTTAAGATTGATTCAGTTGAATTAAAATGAAAAGTCTTTCTAAAACTTGGATTGGTTTTATTTTAGTTCATCAATAACAACTCATCAACTTTTTCAAAATTACCCATGTAGCATCATTCTTTGCGCGCTTGTTCGTTGTTGTTGTTGTTGTTGTTGGGAAGACAGTTTGCAGTCGTTCTGCTCAGATCTCGGTAATTTTCGTTTTTACAACTAAAAATTATATCGCACATTGTTTATCGTGATTTCATCCGAAATATGCCATGAAATCATGAAAAGGATCTCTCCAAAATCAGAGAGTTTCGCGAGAACCAGGTTTTTTGAAAAATGTAATCTTTTGAACGGAAAGAAAAGGAAATTGACTCACGTGTTTTTTCTGTACAGGCAAAGAAAAATATAAACGCGTTAGATACCATACTTTCTTACGTATGGTACAAGAGCAGAGAGATAATAATTGAGAAAAGCCCTGAATATCCCGAGAATTACGATCGATCGCAAACGCGATTACATCCGAAAAAACAACTTCAGAACTCGAAATTAACAGTAGAACCCGAATATATCTTCTGCTGCTTCACAGTTAAATATTTGTATATGTATCTGATTTTATCCTAGATTGATTTAAAAAAAATATCTATCAATTAACTCGATCTAAATAACATACGATGCTTTATCATAATAAGAAATACATATCTGCATTGAAGAAAATTGGAATTTGAAAAAAGTTTTATTATTAAATTCTAGGACGATCAATCTCAAGTTGTCCATCTATCATCTGTATTAGGTCAAAACAAAATCCCAGAAAACAGTAAAATTCAAATATACAAATCGAAAAAAGTTCATATTGGAGACGTCAACTACATTCAAGGTCCTGTTTACGTGAATGGGATCAATCAAAAGAGGAAGAAAAACATAAAAATTCCATTTCGAGAATACCTGGTAAGTCGAGAAAAAAATATTTGATCGTTGCAAATCCAAGCACACATAAAATCATATTAAAAAAACATTTTGGAAATAGTATCCGCAAAAAATCATAGCGATTATCAGTTTTTGTTACTTATCTAGGTTTCAGAGAAAAAAATCATTGAAATCATCGAAATAAGCTAGCGAATTAAAACGATCAGAATAGGCGGTTGAGTGTGACGTACGCGTTAGCATTCATTCCATTGGTTCAATGTGAAATCACAGTTTACAAAGAACGATGTCAACTGGCCACTCTTTTGTGACCCGTCATCCCCACTAATTATGCTTGCTACACGTCATCATACCGCGATCTTTGAACTTACGAGTATAAAAATCACTTCTTACTTCTTCCATGTTTTATTAAAATCTAATAACTTGAAGATCAAAGTGAATAATTGGATAGGTATATATTTAAAACTAATTTTAATGCGGTCAAATGAAAAAAATCCTATATTTCAACTTACTGTAAATGTCCATTATCAATGTTACCTACATGTTGACCGATTTTAAAGATTTTTTTATTTTATAATTTCTTCTTTTCATTTAACGATATATGCTCGTTGTATTCATTTGATTACTTTATGGGTATATCTTTCACAGCTCCTTTCTTTATTACTGAAAGAAACAATTGGCTAGCTCAACCTCCATTGGAAAGAAAGTATTTAGACAAACCAGCCAAACATGTTATAATATGTAAGTATGCACGTGCCATTCTTAGTGCCTTATTTTGCTTCAATCAAATATTTACGTTTTTTACTTAATCCAAATTTTGTGGGAAAATTTCCTTTCTAAAAGAGGGACCTTAGTACACCATAGTCCCTATGGCATAAGCAAGTTTTATTTTTGCCCAAATGTCTGGAAGTCCCTCAAATTCCTAGTTGAGAGCGGTCTTAAATATGCACGATTGAACTCATTGAGGAAAAAAGTTAAAAAGTGATTTAATAACACTCTAAATATCGAACGACTGAAAATATTCAGATTAGGTGCAGTAGGGTCTGAATATCTCAGCTAAGTTTTTAATGAACGAAATCGATGGAATAATTATTGAGTTGTTGTTATTTAAATTTGATTTCTCGAATATTTGAAACCAATTCGGTACAATTTCTAAAAAACTTTATAGGTTTTACTGGGAGTGAAAAAATAAAAAGTTTTTCACAAATGCAGAATCCTCCCAGATATATTTCAATCGATATCTAATTGGGTCAATTTCGTATTTTATCTGTAATCTGTAACGGGTTATCCATTTCGCGGTTTCAAAAGTATACGGCTGGAATTCGATATCTGTCAACCGAAGTTTTTAAAAAAAAATTTTTTTGTTTAGTTGAAAGTCTGACATTATGAAAATGGATCGCTGACTATCGCACAACGCATGAAAATGTAAAAACCAATACAAAAAATGGCGATTCTGCCACAGCCACATATCGTGCTTTAAGAGCAGATTTTGGTTTACATAATACGTCGAACTACGCAAGCAATTGGTAAAATTGTGAAGAAATTTGAATAGATGGATTGGTTACAGATATTGTAAGCCCTGTGCATCATCGTTTTGCTCGTACCACTGAAAATATCGCTACTGTAAGTGAAAGTGTTGCCGAAGACCCGAATCTGTCGATTCCTCGTCATTCTCAGGAATTAGGACTGTCTTACGGCACATTATGGCGTATTTGTGCATTAAGATCTGCCCTACACCCAAATAAAATCCAGCTCACACAACAACTGAAGCCACCGACCATTCACTTCAACATCGAGGATACGTCGAATGGGTGCTTGAACAACCGGCGGTGGACGGTGATATCAACTGACCACCAAGATCATGCGATTTGACACTGCTTGACTTTTTTTTTTGTGGCAGATAAACCTTCAACTCTTGAGTAGTAAAAACCAATATTCGTCAAGTTATGGCTGAGATAACCGCCCAATATGTGTCAAAAGGTTGTCGAAAATTACCTCAAAAGAATCGATGCTTGCAACAATTCGGGTGGTTGTCATTTAAATGATGTAGTGTTTCACACAAATGTCAAGTTCAAACTTCATAATAAAAGAAATATCATGATAAATAGTTATTTTGTATTAAGTGCGTAAAATGAGTGTTTTTTTCATGGCACATGAGAGTGTCAATTTTGGCCGAGACCGCAGGTCGAGGCCAAAAATTCACTCGAATGTGCCATGAAAACACGAATTTTATACGCACGAAATACAAACAACATTTTTTGTACAACTGTGAATGTGAATTTACAATCGTCTGAAATACGTATAATTATTGAAGATAATGCTTTCAGTACAATATTTAAATGAATCCAGTGATCTTTCTGTGTCGTAACTATAGAAAACAGTTTGTTGAAATTGTTTGAATCTTTGACAGTATTGCTCGTAGTTGTTTCAATTTCGAATTATTTTAAAGAAGATGAATGTTGAACATGATAGTGGTAGTGATACCCCCCCAGATATGGCTGAAGAAGCAAATACAATTGTATCTTATATGTTACCAGCCAAATCAAAGCTAATAATATGAGAAAACACATAACCAATTTCGAGAATGGCGCAACAAGAACAACGTAAAAAAGGTTTCTGAAAATGTGCTCACATGCTATTTCGAGGAAAAATTAAAAATTTTTAAACCTTCCAAGTTATGGAGCTCAATGTTGAAAAAACATCGAATGTCAAGGAAAATATTGATATAAGAATTTTCAAAATTGGTCCCGCTTATTAAGAACAAAAGCGTCGGATACCGAGGAAAGAAATCTAAAGTGTTATGGAGGGATAATATCAATAAATTTCTCAGAGATGCTGATGACGAAACTAATTTACTTTATAAGGTACAGATACAATCATAATTTTGTGAATTTAGTTGTAATTAAAATATTCATTATTTTTGAGTTGTTCTAATTTTAGTTATCAGCAGTGAAAAAAAGACTTTTTTTAACGGTGAAAAAAAGACTTTTTTTAACGGTGAAAAATAGCTATTATTACAACGGTTGCCTCATACACATCCCTCGGGCTTCGCCTCGGGATGTAACTAGGACAACCTCGGGAAATATACTATTCATATTTCCCGTGTTGTAATCAATATTTTTTTTCTGATCGATACAATATCATTCTTGAAATGGAAAAATTAATATTATATTGTAAATATTGATTCAATGGATTTTTTAACGTTGCTATGGGCCGTGTTTGTGAGAATCATGGTTGACTGGTTTTATTTTGACGTCTTGTCAGAATAAAATCATTGAATCGAACTACGTCGAAACTCAAGCGGCGAAAGCCCGTGAGTTTTTGATTCCGGCCAAATCTAAAGCTGCTCATAGTAAAGAGTATGAAGGCTTTCGGGAGTGGAAAAGAAAAAGTTTGGTGGACGGTGTCAGCGAAAATATTTTGCTACCATATTTTGAAGATTTGGTATGTTGCTCTGATTCTTGTTCTTTTCAATGTATGATTAATTCATTCGATCTCCTGTTGCAGGAATATTCACCAAACACGTTATGGCCAAAATTATCTATAGTCCGTTCACGAAAGGTTGAGCACATAGTAGGCGTTTCTTTAATTATTTGAAATTGGCAGCACTTATTGTCACAAAGTAAATAAAGTCAACGTTGCCGAATGTACTCGGCCTCGTCCGACGAGCTTGCGAGTTATCAGAGAACTCTATGAATATTGACAACATTGTGTATCAATTTGACAAGATAATAAAGAACAAACCTAAAATTTTAATATACACAGTGGAATATGTCAAATTTCCATGGCCAACCGACGGCTCAACCTTTCGTGACAGAGCCGGACGGTGGGCGTGGCGAGGGAGGCATTGCCACGGGCGCAAACGACATAGGGGCGCAAAATGTGAACTAGGATATATTCCATTTTAAATAAAGGTTGACTATACAAACTCTATATTTCAAAGTGGCGTATTTACCAGTTTACAAATGAGAAACACGTAGTAAACGAACGCTACCAAAACGGAACAAAATCCTAGACATTTATACATGGCGCCGAAACAGTACTCGGTGCATTGTTCATTACCTTTTAAGAAATATGGGAGATTATTGTCATTAAAAAAGTTCTTCAAAATAAAGGGTTTCTCCAAAAAAAAGGTGTTATTTTGAATAGCCCGTTATTTCGGTAGGTGTCACGTTTGAAGCTGTCACTTTTTGACATTTGACAAGTAGAAATTACGCCCTTATTTGAAATTGAACAATACACGCTTCAAGAACGTATTGAAATCATTAAAATTCACTATAAAAATGGTGAAAATGTGGCAGAGACGGTTCGTAAAACTCGAACATTTTTGGGTCGTCGTGAAGCACCTTGTCGGACCGCAATAAAGAAATTGGTGATGAAAATCGAGCTGTTGGGACAAGTTAGTGATGTGAAGAATAAAAACCGTGCGCGTCGCTTAAGAACAGCCGAAAATATAGCTGCTGCCTCCGAAAGTGTTGAAGAAGAAAACCCATGTCTGTCCATTCCTCGTCGTTCTTTGGAATTAGGCATTCCTCAAACGTCATTACACCGTATTTTGCATGAGGATTTGGGTTTTAAGGCTTATAAAGTTCAGTTAACACAAGAGCTCAAGCCGGCAGATCATCAACACGTCGTGTATTTGCTGATTGGGTCGTTGAAATGCATGAAAATGATGCGGTATTCCATCGAAAAATCATCTTGAGTGATGAGGCCCATTCCACCTCGGTGGCTTCGTCAACAAGCGAAATTGTCGCATCTGGGGCTCGGAAAACCCAGAGTTATTGTTGAAAAGCCTCTCTATCCTCAACGTTTGACTGTTTGGTGCGGTTATGGTCCGGCAGAGTCACTGGACCTTACTTTTCGGAAAATGAGGCTGGAGCAACAGTTACGGGGAATGGATTGAGGTATCGAGAGATGATCAATGATTTTTTATGACCGGAATTGGAAAGTACTGATCTGGACAACGTTTACTTTCAATAAGACGGCGCTACGTGCCACACAAGCAACGAAACCACTGATCTTTTGCGGGGAAAGTGTCCGGACCGTGTTATCTCTCGAAGAGGTGATCACAATTGGCCACCGAGATCTTGTTATTTAACACCTTGCGACTTTTCCTTTGGGGCCACGTGAAAGAGAAGGTCTACGCCAATAGCCCAGCGTCGATTCAAGTGTCATTATAAAAAACATGTATTTATTGAAAAATGAATTTCCTCAAGGGCGCATTTTAAAAGTTTGCCCAGGCGCTAGAATTCTAGTTCCGGCTCTGTTTCGTGAACGGACTATATGTTAAGATCCATGCTGCTTTTGAAGAAGAAGAAACTAATGTCAAATTATTCGATGAAGTGGAAGTATTTGTTAAGAACAAAAATAAAGGATCCGTTCCCAAAAATCAGCAGTGTTGTCCGGGAGCAGACCAAGAATTTTTGATAGAAGCACCAAATGACTTTTTTCTTATTTATAAGGTTGCATAATATACTATTTTGAGTAAAATATGATTGACGTTCATATTCCCTTGGGACAATAAGACTTGACGTTCATATTTCCCTTGGGATATATGAGTGTGTTATGACATATGGTAACTAGGGCGATATTGCTCATTATGATTCGATCAGAAAAAAAAGACTTTTTTAACGGTTTGAAATGTGAAAAAAGTAATATTTTACGCATCCATAGTGATGAAGAAAAGTCAAGTTTTTTTGACAGTTGTACAAAAAAATATTTTTTATGTGTTTTATTTACGTTACTTTTGAAACCGCAAAATGGAAACCCTGTATGAAAGAATAATATGAAATATTAAAAATAGAACTAATATTTTTTAGAATCTTATTAGTTTGTCCAATAATACGGTGGTGGAACTTTCCTATAACGAACGTCTGTATAACGAATTTCGTACAAGACATTGCACCTTGAATCCAAATTCCATGTTTAAAAACACACTCTTAAACGAAGTGAATTCTCTCTATAACGAAATATTCAAAAAACATCACTCTTTGAATGGGTATCGGTAAGGTAGGTATAAGGGTATGTTTTTTCCGAAATTTTTCCGGACGTACATAATGAATCCCGACCTTAAACTAAATCATTACGGCGGGCACAGAGATCCTTCTCAGACAGTTTTAAATACACCCCTGGCTGTTTGGTTTCAATATAACCGTTATGCTAGTTTGAATAGTTGTGCGAAAATGTCTTAAGTTTGAATGATAAACTTAAATTTATCAATGAAGTCGACCGCGACAATGCGGACTAATCCGACTATAGAAACAAATTTTCTGCATAAAGAAATTTCTTTATAACGAATTTTTTTGCGGATTTAGCGCTTTCGTTATAGGGAAGTTCCACTGTATATCAATGTTTTTCAGGTCACTCAGCTACCGAAGAAGCCTTCACCATAGCAGACAACATTCTCTTAGTAAGACTTATCCAAAGCTTCCACATGGATTCTCGAAAGTGGGCTGATATAGGCTACAATTTCTTAATAGGAAGCGAAGGCTCAGTGTTTGAAGGTCGAGGCTGGAACCTTGTTGGGGCTCACACAAGAGAATATAACTTGATATCTGTTGGTATCTGTTTTATTGGAACATTTATTCATAATATACCCAGTACAAATGCTCTCGAAAACGCCAAAAAGCTGATAGACCATGGAGTATCAATAGGAGCTATCGATGAAAATTATTCTCTACTGGGACATTGTCAATGTATAGGATCTGAGAGCCCAGGAGCTGCCCTTTTCGAAGAGATAAAGACTTGGAAGAATTTTGATGATTCTATCAATTTGAGGAATCCTTCATTTGCCTTACCTTCGTTGAAAAATATAGATAGATTATTTGTTCCGTGATTTTATCATGACACCTCGAATTGAAAATCTAATGTGTATTTTTTTATTCCAAATAAATATTTTTTTAAAAATTAGTGATATTCGTTGTGTATCCACCACCACTGTCTGAACAATTCTAGCACAAAACATTTCATTCATAGCAAAAATTGAACAAATTTCAACTTTATCAAACACATTTGAAACGTATCACTGGGTTGATAAAATTTCAAATCTCTGTATCAGAAACCATAAATGATTGTTCATAACTTCAGTTCAAACTGTTCAAAGTAGTCTTATCAATTGGCGATTCAAGTTCATCTCCAAGCCACCTAGCGGCAGAATCGGAAGCTCTCTAAGTAGGTAGTTTAGAATGTGCAAAAAGACGATGATGTGCATTTCTATATTAATTACAAGTTAATTCCTATATTTTAGTGAAGTAAGTTAGAAAAGTTGTGTTCCAGATCCTGTTTTATATATTTGAACTTTGTGATAAAGGATTACTGACCTAAAATGTCGAAATCACATGCATTTTGTTGTGTTTGTGGATGCAAGTGTGAAGCAAACAGAGATCCAGTGTCATTTCATTATTTTCTTAAGTACAAGAGTTGTAAACGAGAAATAACTGGTAAATTTGAGGTGAGAAAAGAAAATACCAGATACCATTGGAGTTTGTTCGAAGCATTGCTAATCACGTCAACACCTAAAATCATGATGATGCGATGTCAGTTAGGGATTCCTAGAGTTCTAAAGAGAGGCAGGGCTTCATATTTGCTAATTGAATCTTTTACTTGTTCTTCCATGAGCATTTTTCATTAGTGCTTGAAATATTTTCAAGACGGGGGAGGTCAGTTCTGAAATAATAAAAACCAAAGAAAAGTAAAACCAACAAATATATGTGTATATATTATTGTCCAATGACAAATCCTGATTCAGACATCAAATATATAAAAATTAAATAACCTGATGCAATGTTGAAGAAGAGCTGATATATGCTTGCATTTGCATCCTAAACCAGCCGCACAAGAACATGTAAAAACTGATATTCTTGCAGATCTTTCATCAGTGATTATTTTCGAAAACACTTCTACTCATCGCTCACTTTTCTCTGAAGTCCCACACATAATAATGTGACCGGCATTCAAAACCGCTACTTCTAAAATTTTCGTGCTTTGATAATGGATGATTCGTTATAATCAACTCACCTTCTATTACATCTCGATTACTTGGAGTTGCCGTCTAAATCGGAATACCCACTGATACTCAGAAATACACTCTTTTCACTTTCCATCGTATTTTTATTCTCAATAAATATCGAAACAACCAGAAATAACTCTGAAATGACCGTTTGTTGTTTCGTTCGTAACCAAAAAAGAAGCTACCGCTTCTTACGGTTTACGAAGGTTCTTTTATAAAAATAATGGAGAAAAAGAGTATCTGTAGATCTGTTCCAATATATTCATGAACTCATCTTCTCCATTATTTTTATAAAAGAACCTTCGTTAACCGTAAGAAGCGGGTAGCTTTTTTTGGTTACGAACGAAACATTTGGCGACCGTGACAGGACAATTTTACGTTGGAGAAGAACTTTGCGATTAAGGATTTTGTGACTTTGGACGATTTGGAGGTTTGACCGAGTTTGCTGCACAAACTTTTACCACGTTCCAGAGATTTTGTGGATTTGGACGATTTGGGGTTTGACCGGGTTGTTGCACAAATTTTACCACGTTCCAGAAGTGTTTTGTATCCTTGAATCGAAAATTGATTAGTGAATATGCCAACGAAAGGAATTTAAAGAAAAGCCGGAAGGTCGTTCGGAGCATATTCACAAAATACACAAATGAACTAGATGTATTGTTTAGTGAGCCCGTGGATATAGTGTCGGTGGAAATTACATTTGAACTTTTAAGGTCAAAATCCGATGAGTTGAAAATATTGAACAATCAAATCTATGAACTTGTGTTAGACAGTGCCTCGGAAGAAGATTTGATTCGAGAATTGAAAGCTGCGAGGAATACAACAGGAAGTTTGTTTCAGCAAGTTTAAAATTGAGAAAATACAAGGTGAGTCAGCTACAGCAGCTAGCATCTGCAGCCATAATATGGGCAAAATACCAAACCAATTATTCGATCGGATGTGGTGATGACGACTCCATATTTGCTTGTCAAGGATGTGTCAATTAGTGATTTATGGGAACTTGAGACTATTGGCATAAAAGATCCTTCAGACAAACTTAGCAAGGAAGAAAATGCAAAGCCGTTAGGGAAGCATTCATTCACACGGCAACAGAAGATGAAAGTGGACGTTATGAGGTTCAACTTCCATGGATTGACGGCCACCCTGCACCTCCTACAAATTACAAAATGGCTCAGAAAAGGTTGATAAATACGGTCAGCAAGCCGAAAAAAGATGGACTTTTTGAGCGATATGATGAAGTTTTTGTAGAATGGGAGAAAGAGAGTATAATCGAAGTAGTGGACCATCCAAAGAAATTGACTGTAACAAAGGTCACTATCTGCCGCACCGACCAGTTTTAAAAGAAAGCAGCGCTACCACCAAGATCAGCCCAGTATTTGACGCATCAACACATGAGACAGGAGGGTCTGCATGAATCACTTTCAAAAAGGGACAAACCTGATAGGATTGATTCCGTCGATGTTGCTCAGGTTCAGGGAAAATAAAATGCACGATAGAAGAAAGAGTCAATAGTCGAATTTTGGCGAGCTGTGGTTACATGTAACTATCTAACCATTGTTTAAGGAATGATCTAACTATCACGTAATGATTTGACAGAAAATACGTGTATTAAACTGTCAACTATAGGGGCGTTCGGCATCGACATCGGACGTGTCGGATCGATCTAAACCGTTCGTTTATTACATCCGGATTGAGGGGAATACAAATCTGTACCGTTCGTCATAAAAATCTGAGCAATCGGACGTCGATCTTTTCGCTCGGTCTATTTCGACGGAGCAAATCGATTTTATCCATAGAGTTTTATGTTTTTTATATTTTTTTTTGTTTTATGTTGAGTTTCCTGATCAGACAACCGATAGATTGAAAAATTCTAACAATTTTATTCTTCTGTTTTCATTAATTCATTAAAATTTTTCAATATAGTTATCGTAGTATAAATGGACAGGAGGAGATATTGCTTCCCGTTTCTTTTTCGTGTAATTAATCAATTAATTGATCAGGATCTTTCGGTACAACTATCGCCGTATTGAACGACCAGAAGGGATATTGCATTACTCGTTTCTTTTGCATTCAGTGCCTTTGTACTTAATTATTTAATTGAGATTTTATGGAAGAGCTACTAAAAGGGTGAAAGTATCGTTAAAAGATGAGCATATTTCCCAAAATAGTGATCTTTGAAATCTCATAATCTATAAAAGTAGAACAGAGCAGTATGTTCTGTGGCAGATGCTCTGTACCGTTCGTTTATTTCCAGATATTTCAGATTTATCTGTACGATCTGTGGTCACGTGACAAAAAAATCCGTCCGCTCGCGGAGGTCAATGCCGAACGCCCCTTATGTAACTATGGTAAGCTGTGGTAAGCTGTAGTTACATCGCCAAATGTCAAGATCCGCCCGTACCAAAGATTGCTGCTCCAGGAGACAGTTTTAGTGCGGAGTGTCGAAATCGAGAAGAACTCGAACCGGGCGTATCTCTCGAATGCCTTTTTGTTTCGTTTAGTCAAACGGAAAATTGTGTTTTTTTTTTGAAGGACTATCGTATGAACTTTTGATTTTATTGCTTTTCAGACACTTGTTTAAGTCTCCTTTTTATCTGTGAAAAATGTGTTTTTGCCCACACACATTTTTCAGGTGGGAGTATGTCGGAGACTAGATGACTGGTGTGGAAAAACCAGTCATCTAGTCTCCGACATTTGTTTACAAATCTTATCTACTTAGAGTAGTACGTGATACGGTCATATAGAGGGCGCAGCCTACTTTTGAATCGCGAATTGAAAAGCATTGAGTCTATAAAAAAAACTATGACATTTAAATCATGTTCTATGATTTGACAGTTTTCTCAGTGTTTTGAAGCACGTGCGGCAAACAAACGAAATTAACCGCATTCGAAACTTTGTTAGGTTAAAGTAAAGTTGTGTTCCTCAGTGAAGCAAGAAATTGCAGAGAGGCTTTAGTACACAAAAATTAAGAAATAACCAGAGACAAACAACTAAAAACGAAAATGGTAAGTAATTTTTCAATGTATTCCCGATAATTTTCGGTTATTCTAAAGTTATAGTTTGTCGGCACTCTGCAGGCTACATGTAAGAGTCTCACGCTTGAATTAGTGATTTGGTTCACGGAATAAACTAGTTCTCTATGTTTAATTATCTCAATAAAATAGAGAACTTTTTTTTAACGCATATGATTTTCCCCAGGCTGAAGAAGTAAATCCCAAAGCTTACCCCTTGGCTGAAGCCCAACTCACCATGAAAATCTTGAATTTGGTTCAACAGGCCATGAACTATAAGCAACTGAGAAAAGGCGCAAACGAAGTGACCAAAACTTTGAATCGAGGAATAGCTGAATTTGTGGTCATGGCTGCGGATGCCCAACCTCTGGATATATTGTTACACATTCCACTTTTGTGTGAGGACAAGAACGTGCCATATGTATTTGTTAGATCTAAACAAGCTTTAGGTCGAGCATGTGGGGTATCACGACCTGTAATAGCTTGTTCTGTTACAATCAATGAGGGATCTCAACTGAAACCCCAAATTCAGACAATTCAACACGATATCGAAAGACTACTTGTATAGTATTATGATTATCGATTGTATATATTTTTTTATCTATAAATAATTTAGATTATTGATGTGTTTCTTTCAACTTTATGATCCTAAATAGAAATACTTTTGTAGAATGTTTTATAGCATCCATAACTTTATGTTTCATTGGGAGAAAATTTACCCATTTTTACAAAGAATGTGTTGAATGTTCATGTGGATATTTATTTATCATTGTTCATTTTATAACTTAATATTTTCCTAAATTAATTTACCTAATTGAAACTAGATTTCGTTCAGTAAATATTTCAATCCACTGAAAAAAAAATTATGATAACCATAGATAGTGGAAAAAAAACGTTTCAAACGTATTTCTTTATATGGGCTCGTCCTTAGGACATGCACCCAGCCTCTTTCTTGGTGACCATTTAGGTTTATTATTTGTGTGACGCACACAAACATCCATGTCCTTGCCGGGATTCGAACCCGGGACCCCTGGCATCCCAGGCCAATGTGCTACCGCTGATAGTGGAATTACAACAAAAAACCACAGATAAAGAAAACTTTTCTGTCAAACGTTTACGAGTTATGACGTTTTCTTTGTTTTGATTTGAGGTTAGATAGCTGCCTTCAAGGTTATAAATATTTTTGTTATCAATTTTTAATTACTGAAAATATGGCCCTCCTTAACATAGGGGAAGATCCCTGGTGAGTTTTGAAGATTATACACTATTCAAATAATTTTTTCATTGAAATTATAGGTTATTAGAACATGAAACCTGTGAAAAGTTGCACCGAGATATTATGGAACAACTTACCCTACGCCAAAGGCAACCAAGAACTAGTGATAAATTTTCTCAGTTATCAGCTGCTATTAGATTACGATTAAAACAATATAATAACGAAGTAGAACAATTACACGAAAAAATTGGGTTTGGTGTTGAATTGTATCCTTTCATTTTTTAGTGAAGTATAATTGTTTGAAAGCTCTACTTATTATTAAATATATCAATAAATATTCCTTATCGATTATAGAACTTCCGCTGAATTAGAACGACGAAACAGACAGGTGGAAATTTTACGATCAAAAGGTTTACAGATGCAGAAACTGTTCGAAGATCAACTGACATATAAAAACAATGAAGAACGACAGTCTTTATTTGGTGCTACATCTTCCAACTTTAGTGATGACGATTTTAGACGAGAAACTGTATTGGAAATTAAAAATACTCAACAAAGAATGATTGGTGGTAATGAATCGTTTTCTGAATATAATGTAGTATAATAGTATAAAAGTAGGATTCTGATATTCAGAAATCATGAGAGAAGTTGAGAAATTTTGAATAGCAGAAAAGTTGTCATCAATTTTATATCAACTCTTGCTTTTAGATCAGGAGAGAGGATTAGAAAATTTATATCAGATTATATCCAGACAGAAAAATATTGCCCAAACTATATCCAATGAAGTGGATCTACACAATGGTAAGGATTTTTTCTTCCATCTTAAGTTGATACCACAGCAATCAATATTCTTATTATGATGATGATAATTTAATTTAATTTTTAAGACATCCTGGATGATTTGGATACTCAAATGGAGAGAACAAACACAAGAGTTAGGTCGGAAACTCAACATATAGGAGTAATAGACCAAAAAGACAATACCTGTGGATACTGGATAATCATCATTCTCCTATTCATCAGCATAGTTTCAGTTTCGATAATTTAGTGGGGAGAAATTGTTTCAGACACAGATGCGTCAGTTTATACATTCTTGAATTTTTTTATCATTTGTTTTAAAATTGCTTACTTAATACATATCTATTGTTGAAATATTCATTGTGATCCATTTCTGATTATTGACAAAATTGTAGATAGCTTAATACTTGAATAAGGATATTCTTTTAAAACTTTTAATTTTTCACTGTAATATAAGAGCAATTTTTCATGAATGAAAATTTCTCAAGTCTCCTACTAAATTGTCTGGATAATTCTACAACTGAATGTCGGAAAATACTGTGATGGAAACCAAATATCATTAATCACATTCATTCAAAATATTTGCTGCCTTTTTCATTATTTGAAAATATCTTTGCTACCATATATGCAATTTATAATTTGTACAAATATTCTATATGAATTTATTTACCTATTAAAAAATGTTACATATTAAATGATCAGCTTTTTTTCATTTTCGCTAAACAATTGATTGGATTGAGGTTTCTTTGGTTTCATTCTATTTATTTATGAATTCGCCTTTCCTATTCATCTTATACCAATCCTGAACATTTCAAGCAAGCAAATTTGTTCCACACACAAATTAAGATATTTGGACTATAGCATGCTGTTCCCTTAAGGACAAGCGCACAATAAGATACCCTTAGCTAAGTGATTGAAAGTAATAACAAAGCAATGGAAATTTGAAACATTTATTCATTTCACTACTTTCAATATTTCCAAAAATTCATTATGAAGGTAGTATTAATTTATAAATCCATCATTTGAAAATTTATAAGTTAGTAAATCAATATTTGACCATCAATAAGTATTTGAAGATTGGTATACAAATCATATGCGATAAACTTCAACATAAGTTTCTAATAAAAAAGCCTAGAGGACAAAATCTCAATTTTTCGCTAAAAGTATCGTACTAGTACCTGGGGCTACAGTTGTTTCTCCACTATGTCCACTTGTTTCTCGTTGAGGACTCTGAAAACGCGAATGATTCAGTATCAAAACAATAGAGAGAGGCAAGAGCCTAACATTACCTTTACATGTATTTTGTACTTCAACACTGAAGCTCGTAGGATAAGCATTCTAGTTCTTCTCTGATATTTCTTTCCCATTGCCAAACTTTTCTCAAATGTAGTACTCCGTTGATCGACATCTTTAGCATACAAAATCTTATTGTGTGAGTCAATTCTAGCTTGAATCTGACCATCCAATATTAACTGCATCAGTTCATCTTCCAGAGCGCTTACTGATCTATTGAATGCAGTAGCCATTTTACGCATATCTGCTGAGAGATATGGACTGAAATATTGAATGAGTGCCCTATTACGTATACGTGTATATAAATTATTAACATGAGGAGCTATGTATAAATCGAGCAGCAAGTTATCTTTCATTTGTTCAAGGGATTGTAGGCATGATGCATATTTAGACTCGTAAAATTTAAATATGATATCTCTCAACTGTGGTTCCAATTCCAGGAATAATTTAAATGAACTACTGAATATAACATTTTTCTGCAATTCATGACGGTCAAATGTTGCAAGTGCACAAAGGCCACCATACATAGCAACATTATTTGCAGATAAAAGATCAGTCAGATCACAATTATCCAGATTCGCTAATAGAAAATGTTTAGCAGCTGATTTATATTTGCCAGTAGCTAATTCAGCTAATCCTGCTGCACATTTGAGTTTGGTAATTGTCACCTGATGCTGTTCTTTACTTTGAGATTGTGCCTCGTTGAAATCTGGTGTACTTTCTGCCTTCGATACGTAGCTGAGAACATGCGACCAATTTTGTAAATAAACGGAAACTTTAATAACATTCAAACACATATTAACCACATGTTTTCCGCTAGTGCAATAATCTCGGGCTCTTGAGTAACATTTTAAAGCATTGGATAAATCTCCACAATCCAGATAATGGTCTCCAAGATCGTCATGACCTCTTCTGATACTCTCTTTTATTGAATTTGCTTTATAATTCTTTAAGTCATTGTCTAATTTCTCTAATTTCAGCGCAGCTTTTTTAGAACGGGTTTCTATCCATGAATGATCAATGACTGGTATATCTTGAGAAGTTGAGGAAGAAGCTACATCAGGAACATTGATCGTTGTGATGACTTCTTGTAATTTTTGGTGGAAAAGTTGGTATAATGTGACATTATAAGTGGTCATGACATATTGTATAGCCATTTTTAATGCTTCGAGCCTCAGAGATGGACAATGATCCATTATGAAAGACAATCTATAAAGTTTAGCTAATCCTGTATAGCTGTTGGCATAAGATTCCAAATCAAGGGTGGGATTTTCAACATTGTATGCCTCTTCATCAATATTGTCATTATCTTCAGGGGGTGCGTCTACTTGCATTGGTTCTACGGCGTTCTGAAATTATTGCGAAAGTCAAAAACTTCAAGTAGACGCAGGTTGACTCGATTAAAATTTTTGTTTATGAGTTTGATAATTACCTGAGCCATTATGTGCCGAGCAGAATATATATATTGAAATTATATTTTTGTACGGCTAATTATCACATGAATGTAGAACGAAACCTTAGGTATGTATTTTTAATATCCAAATAAAAAAGTCCGAAAGTAATAATAATAAAACAGCTCCATTCAAGAAAAAACCACAGATTAAAGATAATTAGATTAATCTAACCTAGAATTGCTCTGCTTGTAAAAGTCATATTGAAATAAGTGGCGATTTACGAGTTATATATACATTATAAATATGATATTTCAGTATTTAACTCATTGAAATTTTATATTCATTATTTTTCAAGAAGAATATTGGATTTTTTTTATAACGCAATTTTTTTTATTATTTGCCGAACGTATCCACAAAAAAAAGATTATTTACCTCTGTGACTTTCAAGGACATTACTGTCACTTTGACATTCTAACGTCATCTTCACTTCAGTGAATAAATTTGTGCTGAATTCTGAATTCTAATGGTGCAATGATTGCTTAAAATTTGTGTAAAATGATTAATATTTTAACTGCCAGTGGTTCACGTTTACATCCCCTTTTGGGTTTATTTGTGGAATATGTTGAGTGACTGTGATACAAATATTAAGTTCATTGTGCAGTAGACAATTTTGGTGCTTATTTTCTAATTGCTCTAGGATATCGCGAAAATTCAGGTGAGCAAACATATGTTCCATAACTTTGTTTTCTAATATTTGTTGACATCAATTGAATGCAGTAATGAAATAGATTAAGCAGTACCGTTGAAATATTATGATTTTATTTATCTGAAAACTGAAATTATTGTTTATTGCTTCAAGGTTTATAAGTGAACCTAACTGGTATCTCCTTTCATATTGAAAACAGCATGTCTGCAACTATTATATTGTTGATTTCAGTAAAATATGCTGAATCCCAAATTATTATGCCTTTTTTTGTTTTTATGGTGTACATAAATACAATTGAACAATATGCTCAAGTGAATAGTTTGCATTTTCTAGCCATATTACATGAAATTTATCCAAATAATACGTTTCTTGATAGGTGAATTTCGCACAGCTATTTGAAGCCTTATCTATAGATTTTCATAGATAGACACATAAGTTTTGCATAGTTGAAATTGGTGCTTTATACACATTATGATATATCACCGATTCTACAAATATGAATGAAATAAATGAATCATTAAGATTTCATTGTATTTTGAGATACATATCATCTTATCATAATAACGTTATCGCGCAAAAGATCTAACTGTTTTACCTAATTGCCTTGTTGTTGAAATCTCTGTATTTCCTTTCTAGTTTTGTTCTGTAGTCAAAATAATGTTTACTTCAACAGTAAATACGAGAGTAAATAACAAAAGATAACACAAATATATTTTTATTGTATCTCATTGTGAGTAATTATATACCTTGATAATTAATGAATAGTGTTCGAATATTATTTTGTTTTGCTCATAACCATTGAAATTGAGTGGCAGTTTAGGTATATCAGGGAAATATAACTGAGATATGTATAGATATTACCAACAGTCCTCGTCTAATTTCACTATTTCTACCCTTTCAACGAACTATAATCAATTTTTTTGTTAAAAACTACTTAGTTTTTAGCCAAAACTTTGACTCTAACGGTCGGAACTCAATTCACATTTTCAGCGTTTTTCTCTCTAATTATTTGTTGAGAGACTTCCTCTCGGACTTCTTATTGATTTCTGTGTAACTGACAATGAATATGATCATATATCATAGATCAGATCAATATCTAAATACTTGCTAAATTTCTAACTTTAATCTCAAATCGAGTCTCAAATATTGGGCGAACTAGAGTCATTTTCGTAACACGCCAATGTGATATAATAGGCCTCTCACCTCAGGAGACCCGATATATGTTTTCTTCGTTTTTTCTTGTTAGAGAACAAAAGATGGATGGAGTTGCGTCTAAGGTTTGAAGAAAAATACCTCATTTTATTTCCAGAAGAATCAATTGACGGATTTCAGCGTTTTCATTCGAGTTATAATTATACCTATTACATACATATACAATCGGTGCGATTCTGTTCGCACATTGCTATGAATCTTGTTATCCAAGCAATATGGCTATCTCCCAAATTCATAGCAATATGACTACGGTATTCCATATTCTTTCGACTGTTATAGTCATGTTGGTTATGAATTTCGACTTAGCAATATGACTATGATAATCGGCAATCCAAGAGCCGGCAACACTGTAATAAATGATATTTGAACTACTTTTTTGAGGTTTTGTTATGACATTTCTGTGTTTCAAACATTTGTATATGAGATTTTCAAAAATGTTGCGGTATAGGAAACGCAAGAAAATTCAAATGGAAGTATTGATAAACTTCCTTGAATATAATAGAATTAAAGTGACAGGAAAACCCACTCTTTAGAAATATACAGGAGGTGAAAATCAAGTGGGTTGAACTAACAAATTTTGTGAATGCAGTGTGAAATGGACAAGAAAAGATTAAATGCTTCCTCTTAGTGAAATATCATCTTTCAACTAGCTGAAGCATTCCGAAGAATAGCTGAAATATCATCTTTCAACTAGCTGAAGCATTCCGAATAGCTGAAACTGTGATGTTATTTGAGAAATTATTACAATTGTTCACAGAATGAATTTTATTTTATATTTTGTTATCAATAAACAATTTCATATGAATGTTTCCTTCGAATAAGATATTTCCACATATTACACAATTATTAATTAATGAGAACACAATCTTAGCATTTTACCGAGTAGCTGAAGCAATCGGTGTGATGTGATTGGGGGCTAAGAAATTTTCACAATTAAATCACAGAATGAAGCTTTATTCTTTATTTGTTATCAATAAACAATTTCATAAATAATCAATAGAAATTTGTTTGAAATCAACTTCTATGTGTTCATTGAATATATGTTCCTGTTGAAAATCTCTGTCGACAACATTTTTCGTCGAAAAATGAATTTTGCCATATTTCCCTCTGCATTATTAGTAAGAGTTTTGAGGAATGTTGTCATAATTCAGGGCTGGATAGGATACAAAAAATTTCCTTGAAGAAAACAATCTCTTCTTCCTTACACCTACTTTGATCTCATGTACCGATAGATTTTTTAAACATGGCATAGCCAAGTCGTGGGCAACTCCATGGAACTGTGCATTTGTTATTAGTAAATTTACATCGAATATCTGAAAAATAATGATTCAATCAAATATAAGGATAAAATATGGAATTATACTTACACCTTGTACATTTATACTGTGAAAACCGTTTCTATTGATGCTTTCTTCACATCCTTATTACTTGAAGGAAATGTTACATATCGAGGCAATCAATTTGTTGAGATGAGGTCCTTATTTTATGTATTACTCTTCACATAACTAGGTAGTAGGCTCATTCCTAGTTTGAAGTCCTCACCAACTGTAGTCTTATAGCTGCCTTAAGCAAATAATTGTGAAGTTGGTTCATCCATAACTTTTCTCAACTTTTCAATCAAATAGGAAACGGCTTACTTGTCCTATCGAAATATTTTGATTAACTTCACTACAGTCCCTGATATGTCGATTCTGCGATCTAAGAATTCTCCTAAAATAAATGTTCTGTAGTATGTCAGTTCCATTTTCATTACAAAATACTTACCTATTTTCAAACCCCTTGAAAAATTATAACGAAATAAGTGTTTTTCTATCGTATTTCTAACTGTTTTGGTCCTGGGCAAGATGGTTATCCGTGTAGGCAAGTACTCTTTCGACCTTGCTAAGATAGCAATGCGGATAGCAAGGTTATGACTAAACTGACAGATCATATTGCCACAGAATGGTCGAACAGAATACAGAATATTGCGCACCTTGCTATGATAGTCATATCTTTATCTTAGCAATATGGCTATGCGCAAACAGAATCGCACCGATTATCATAACGCAATGCCAAGCTTCTTAATTCTTTTCTTCGAAATATATTCATTCCTTTTCGAGAAAAATTAGATTACCAAGATAATCACCCTGTACGTAAACATACATATTTTTTTGTTCGGTGATTTATAGTCGATGACGATGACGAATGTACCCAGCTTCATCCGACGAGCTTCCGAGTTATCAAAGAACTCTATTTATTTAAGTAAACAGGAACCCCAAGAGGCTACTCTATGTTATATTGTCAACATTGCGTATCAATCTGACAAGAAAATAAACAACATATAGTCCGTTCACGAAAGTTTGAGCGCATAGTAGGCGTTTGTTTATTTATCTGAAGTTGGCAGTATTTGCTGTCATAACGTAAAATGAAGTCAACGTTGCTGAATGTACCCGTCCTCGTCTGACGAGCCTTCGAGTTATCAGAGAACTCTATGCAATATTGACAACATTGCGTATCAATCTGACAAGAAAATAAACTGCATAACCTAAAATTTTAATATACCCAGTGCAATATGCCAAATTTTCATGGCCAACCGACGGCTCAAACTTTCGTGAACGGACTATAACCTGAAATTTTAATATACACAGTGGAATATGCCAAATTGTCATGGTCAACCGATGGCTCAACCTTTCGTGAACGGACTATGCATATGAGCACACATTATTTTATATGCTCTCAATGTGTTATTTCATGAAGTATTCAAACTTTTGTTTCTCGTTCCAGGATGTCGAGCACCGTGAGCAGTATAGCAACCCAAGTTGCCAATGCTTCAACTCAAGTCCCTCCTACAACAGAAGTGCATTTTCATCCCTCGGAACCAATTTTTCTCCAGACAAAGTTAGCCCAAGGAATCGCAGGAATATTCGTTTTTGCCGCTCTCTTTATTACTTGTACACAGGTAAGTGGAATTATTGAAATATTCTGCATATTTCAGGCACTTACTTGAAATAATATTCATAGAGGGTGGGGCAATACATACAGGGTGTCTGTAAACAAATGCGAGGGACTTTGGGAGATGATTCCTCGATGAAAATAAGTAGGGGTAGTTCATATATTTTTTTTGAAACCGACCCCCCTTCCAAGATACAGCCTTCGGAAGGCGATGACGGGTTGACAGTTTTTAATTTGTTTACCACTTCTTAAAAACACTAAGTCATAAAACTATACATAATATGAAGCACTGAGTAGATGTTTCTCACACAAATTTTTTAGATCTCCTGACTTATTATGCGTTGAAAACAACACCTTATGATTTTCCTTCAAAAATTGTACCCATTCGTGGGATAGAATTTCAAAAAAATTCTCCTATGGTTTGCCATTCAATTCTGGAGAAAAAAAAGTCTCTTGCAAAATTTCGATACAGTCGATACATTTCTCGGAAAAAAATTCAAACTTTCAAGCAGTTATGATCACTGTTCATTCCATTTCATCGTTTGTTCTATAGAATCAATATTCTTAGATATTAGAAATTATATTTTACAAAAGCCAATAAATGCGAGCAAAGCTAGAGACAATCCGTAAATGAACTGGGACTGAAAAAATAAATCCATAAAATATTTGGTTATGTTATTGATACGACTGTCATTTCAAATCCTAAACCTGATGTGTTCTTAAACTTAGAACTCGGGTCCGTGATCGGAGAGTAGATCCGTCACGTGACCAAATGGATCGAGTTAGTAACCCTGAGTAAGTTTCCGAAAACGCCTCATGGAGACACATATCGCACCATGATTACCGATTTTCTTTTATGCCGATCTTGATGGTATTGATGCGAACAATGTTTGGTTTCAACATGTTGGTGTAACTTGCCACATATCGCGCATAATAAATTTATTGTGTCAAACATTTGATGACCGTTCACTTAGCCGAAATGGTGATATCAATTGGCCGCCAAGAAGCTGCGACTTGACACCATTGAACTGTTTGCTGTAGGGTGTCGTTGCAGACAAGTTTTCTGCCGAGAAACAAGAGAGAATCGATCATTTGAAGGCCATCATTCTTTAAAACGAAAAAATAAATTTGGCAAAATTCAAAACCATTTATGTTTTATTGCACTATAAATGCAAACCTATAGACCGTTCACGAAAGGTTGAGCCGTCAGTTGACCATGGAAATTTGGCATATTCCACTATGTATATTAAAATTTTAGGTTATGTTGTTTATTTTCTTGTCAGATTGATACGCAATGTTGTCAATATTGCCTAAAGTTATCTTATAACTAGCAAGCTCGTCGGACGGGGCCGAGTACATTCGACAACGTTGACTTTATTTTACGTTATGACAGCAAATACTGCCAACTTCAGATAAATAAACAAACGCCTACTATGCACTCAAACTTTTGTGAACGGACTATATGAATGGCCCATCCATTATCCGGGTATTATTGGAAAATTCATTCTGAAGATCTAGTTGGCACTAGACTGTTTTATCCGGGTGACCCTGTAATCTGTTTTATAAACCACTATAACCGCACCTAAGCCACCTACAGAAGAAAGTGAATCGGCGTA
The DNA here is from genome assembly GCA_013421045.1 of Propylea japonica. NCBI lineage: Eukaryota > Metazoa > Arthropoda > Insecta > Coleoptera > Coccinellidae > Propylea > Propylea japonica. Next base: position 2,751,950 of record CM024239.1, read on the forward strand.
TGAATTTTGTATAGAAATTATGAACAGTTTTTCTTGTTGACAGGCTATTCGAAAAATCGATGAAGATTTCGTGTAAGAAATTTCGGGGTAATTTGAAAGCATGGTAATCATTTATACATTTTCAAGCTGAATAATGTTCTTGTGACTCCAAAATTGTAGTACCGAATATAGTTATTTCGCAATTTTCATTGTATATGTTTTGTGTTTGTCGTGAGCAAATAGAATTTAACGGGAAAAGAGTTTCAGTTTTCACGTTTAATCCACTATAAGAGTAATTTTTTCCGATGAACTCAAAATGAATTATAAATATGTCATTTGGATAATTCCGAAATGAACTTAGTTTATTGGGAATATAATTAGAAATCGGCCAAAAATTTCTTATTTTGGTGACAGTTTGATTGATTCAGATTTTATCTGACAATTTACTGTAACGTTTGTATATTAATATACAAATGGAATTATATTGTGAATAAATGAGATGATTCTAGTCAGAAATCTTTTCACCTTTCAGATTCTGTTTCATTTTCCCTATTCAGATTGCAATAAAGAACTTTTTAAACTAGCATATATGGAAGAGCCTGAAGAAAGGCGAGGTTCCCGTAGTTTATATCGATTTCGATACAGCGCACACGTAATTTTATGCAGAATACAATTACTCATGTATGAAAACGTTAATTAAAAATTCTCAGAGGATCTCGTAAGTGTAGAGTTTCCGCTAATTCAAGATGTGTTGCGGTTTCCTTGACCTGTGCTTGAGTTCGCTAAGTTAAATTACATGCTTGTTGGGGAACTGTTCATGAATTGGACTTTTGTTTGGATTTTGGGTCAAAGACCTCTCTGGGATTGACTACTTAAGGATTTTCGTAGTTTGTTGTGGAAAGCTCACTGGTTTCTAGCCTAGGGGAGTCGTATCATTGCAGGACAGTTGGAATCACTGTTGTAGACTCGCGGTTGAAGAATTCGAGGTCAAAAAAGATTCTGTCCAGCTGTGAACACGACAGGTCAGAGTTTTGAAATTTTTGAATTAGATTCAGTCTCTTTTGAGAAGGGTTCGTTACCCGGCAGAATTGTTCCAGTACTTTCGCAGTTATTGACAGTTATTTCGTCGGAAATTTCTAACTATTTTCTCAATATTTTCGCAACTGCGCATTCGATTAATCGAAAATTTGGTATTTTAAGGAGAATAATGACATACGAACTTGTGCAAAATATCGTGAGGATCATGCCATTGGAAAATTTTCAAAAAATAATTCTTCTGTGCGATGTGGACCAACAAATTTGTGGTTAGTTCAAATCTAGAACGGAAGAACTATTCACAGTATATTTGCGACTTTCATATGTTAATATGCTTTTTTACACCTCGTCTCGTGGATTCTTCAATATTTACGAAATTACAGGTTCAATCGGCGTTCAATGTCATTCTGTATATTTGAAACTGAGACAATGAACCGTATTTTCGAGCGTATTTTCCTCTAAATTTCGCCAGAATTGTACGTATCAATATATGATTTTCAAAGAATTAAATTTTCTTGTTCAAACCGAAAGTACTGGTCTGAACCTAAATTGTATTTTCAACCTTCTAACGGAAATAGCTGAAAATTAAAATTTTCATTGTAGATTAGGAATCTAAACATCTCATTTGAATTCCTCATCTGGCTAAATCGTTTGGTAACTTTCACTGGAATATTTCCATTTGTTTCTCAATATTTGGTTGTTTTTCAATACCTGGTAAAGCTAGTTGCTTGGGCAGATGCTGGGAAATATCGAACCACATAATATAAAAATGTAAAAAATGTTAATACTGAATATTCCGCAGTTGAGTTCCTTGCAGAAAATTCTACAACGTAGGGTAAATGAACGATACAATTATATGGTGAAGTGAACTATCACGAATTCGTGTAAATCGAGAACTGTACCATCCCAGCAGGGGCATATTGCACATCCTTTATGAAGCGATGGGAGATTTATACCATTGGCGGATAGAAAGGTCAAATACTACTTATGCAACAGATCTTTAATTCTATTGAAATGTAGATGCTGCTACTTTCACCATGAAACCTGAAAAAATAATGAAGTTGTTTAGCCAAACTGGTGTAATATTTTTTTGGTCAAGTTGCTAGTTCTCTCGCTTGAACTTTCAAACTTCCTGCTATTGATTTTTCAGAATTTTCGAAATTATACATCCGATCAATGTCAAACTTGATAATTCTGAACTAACAATGACTCGCATAGTAAGGCCAAACTTTGTCAGGATCGTATTATGAGAAAATTTTCATAAAAATATGAAATTTTTGAACAGTACTGTTGGTCTGAACCTTAACACTTACTACAACCTTTGAACAGAAAGGGCTGAAAACTTGAAATTTTCTGGATAGCTATGGGAACTGAATTGACACCCCGAGTTCGTTCTCGGGTTCATTAGAGAGATCCTATAACTACGCAATTCTTTCAAGAATAATTTTTGAGCACAACGATACTCCCATATTTTTCAAACTGAAAAATATTATTTGCAACCAGAGCGTAATACTACCTAATTTAAGCAAGATAATGAATTAATCGAAAAACTTTTTCGTGAATTCAAATGTAAACAGTGGCAGAAATGAGAAAAGATATTCATATTCCTTTCCCCATTGCTGTTTCTAAAGAATAACTTCAGTTTTTCTTAAGATTTTTGAGTTATTTGCGCCACTTTTCGTGAATCTACCTGTAGTGACATTGAAGTTAATTCACTTCAGAAAAATGCCGCAATATTGTAGCAAAACATGTGATATATTTTAGAGTTGAGTACAGAAGCGGGGATTGATTATGGATATATAGGTATCAATTCATTTACATTCCTCTTATTCTGTAAATTAGAAAGATAGTGATATGATTTCACTAGCAAAGTTCAGGCAATTAGATACGGCATGTCAAGACGCAAAAGCTTAATGTACGCGTTATATCAAAACACGAATATTGGTATTCGAGAGTAATTCAATCTTTTCTACATTTCTGGTTCAAATTGAAGAATTCCTTCAAGGCGGAATCGAATCTCAAGGAAATGTATCATTCTGGATTCTTTTTCCTACTACGCCGTATACAAAGAACATATTATACCAATTTATTATTACGATATGAACGTCATCAGTGAACCGTCGAACACCCAATTCATGTTGCGCGAATTATAATCTCATTTCGCTCCATTCTCGACCTCAGCGTCACGAGGTCGTTTAGATTGCGTTTCACGGATTTTTAAATAGCCATGATTTCGTTTCTGGTTACGAGAACAAGAAATGGGATTTTTTTTGGTATTCCGGTAAAGATCCGCTTCAAGGTTCTCGGTTCTTTCATCGATTTGGATAGGATGGAAAGAGGCGACGTGGAGTGTGTTGGAGAAAATTTTTCAATTCAATTTTAATAAATACTGGGTGTTTCTGAATTGAAATTCTACTTGAAAAACTAACTTAAAATGGTACGCCACTCAGATATTTTAAATTTACAATTATTTTTGAATTCTTCGTTCAATTTGTGACAGCAACTCTCATTTGCCCTTTCCTCTCATGTGGTACCCTTTTTTGAGCTCTCGTTCTCCTTAAACGAGTGCTATATCGTTTTGCCCAATGTCTGTAATTTTCGGATTTTGAGCCGAAAATGGTCTCAAACTATATGGTTCCACTCCTTGAGGACGAATTCGTGTTCAAATTCAATTCTTTCCGTGGGGCCGTCCGTCCGACCGTTAGCACAATAACTTTCGGAGCGACTGTCCAAGGGACTTGAAATTTTCAGGATGAGTTCGGGTTTCAAATGGCTCGTTTAAATTCGTTTACCAGCCAAATCGTACAGGGAGTTCCATAAAATAAAGCCATTCAAAATTTTTATTGTCAAATATCTCAGACAAAATGAAATCCATCGAAATTAAATGTTGTGGCCATATCCAAGAAGTTTATATATAATAAGCTTCATGCAAAATTTGGTGCCCATATTGCACAGAACCATAGAAAATTGAATTGGAATATTGGAAAGAAGAAATTTTATATTTCCCTAAAAAAATATCCGATTCGGATGAAATTTATTTTATAAAAAAAATAAATTATATATAAAGATTAATACACTGAATATTCATGCATAATTTTGTGGCCATAGTTGTAACATAGAAAATTCAATTGGAATATTGAAAAGCAGAATGTTTATCTTTCCATAACAGGATATCCGATTCGAGTGAAATTTTTCTTGTGAATGAAGACTGTTATTCTGATTTTTCATGCCAACTTTTGTGGTCATAATGTCAACAGAACCAATTCAAATTCAATTGGAATATTGCAAAGAAAAATCTATATTTCCATAACAGAATAACCGATTCAAGTGAAATTTATTTTGTGAATCAAAACTGATATACTGAATGTTCACGCAAAATTTTGAGAGGATCGCATCATCAGAACCATAGAATTTAATTTTTGTTATTATTTATTTTTTACATATTTCATTTTTCGAATAATTTCCAGAAAAGGATTCCGATGGTGTCGAGATTCTGCATTGATATAGGTATTCAGTAGCGCGTTTAAGTGTTGGCGCATTAACAAGGAAACCAGTTTCCCGAACTCTAGCAATATATTGGCGTATACCGGTACTGTTGGCCCTCTTTACTTTCTGATACATTTCCGTCCGATTGTCTGTGTTTTGGAAATGAATTTCCAAGCTAAATTTAATTATGTTCTTTTCCTTATCTTGCCTAGAAATTATAGTGATTCTAGAAATCTAGAATGATATATTGCAGCACGCGGACAATTTTTCTAGTAACACTTATAAAATTCAAGATACCTAAATACTTCAACTTCAAATCCCTTCTCATTTTTCTGACTGAAAATAAGAAATTTTCAATGAAAAAGAAATTATCGCAGTAATCGATTTCATATTCTACTAAATTTGAAGATTCAAGGGGTGAAATGATACATTGTTAATACTCGGTTGTCTCAAGGTTTGGTCAATGGAAGTTTAGCTGAGATTTTCATAAGTTACTTCTGAACATCTAAGGTACAGTAGAAAAATATCGAAAATTCTCTATTTTGCCTGAAATGGTCGTCGTGTTTGTTCATAAAACTTTTAATCTCGATATTGAAATATTTTATGGCAGTATAATATAAATGACGAAAACGACATACGATATGAACGTGAGATTATTAGATTTATTATCTCTCCAAATATTATGTCGATAAGATAAATAAAGAATGAAGATGAGAACAAATGAAGTTAATCAAAAAAATTTACTTCGGGAAATATATTTCATATTCTCATTTCCACTTTAACCTTTCGATAAAGAATACTGAAAAATTTCTGGAATTAAAATGAAGTTGATCATTTTCTTTATGTCAGAAGATAAAAACAAACGATTCAAATTTATTAATTTAGTACTGGATCATTTTGCTTCCTTGTAAAATGTTCTCTTTCATCATTTCGAATTAAAACGTTGATTATACACACACTTATGTACACATAAATAAATCATTTGACCTACAACAGAACTTGACCATGCTCGAAGTTCATTTCTTCCATTTCAATTTAATTGTACTAAATTATTTTTTAATTTGCTGATGATGATTTCATGCATTAGATCTTTTCTTTCATCGAATCCTCTCGCTGTATTCAAATACTCCTGACAACTGTATATTGTATGAATATTCATTCATATTTTTATTACGCTTGTACATATTTGATTAGCGAAAATTGATGAAAGGCAAATTCTCTCTTTCGTTTCGGATATGAACTCAAATGAATTTCCCGTTTTTTCAGTAGAAAATATGTTTTTTTTCATCTGAATTTGTAATTAGTTGCTTTCCGTGTATCTAATCAAAGAATTTATCATGATTCTTATCGGCAGTGTTGCCAATAGCTAATTTTCTGCAAATTTATTGCGTGTCTGACTTTTAAACATAACGCTGTCATTATATACAGGGTGTTTCCTAAACATGCAGCAAAAATTCAAGGGGGTTGTTTCTTGGACTATTTTAAGCATGTTTTGTCCTTTGATGATTTTTGAAAAGCCTCTTTGTTTCGAAGATACAGGGCGAACAACATTTTTCATATTTTTAAAATTAATAATAGTTTAAATAAAAATGCGTAACGCACTGTGTTTACTAAGTAGGTACAATTTATTTTTTAATTTGTTTAACAACATTCCAATTACTAAAAACTGCCAGTTTTTTGACTTAAAATTGATAAGTTCAGATAGTAAAGGAATACAGATTAAACACGGTTTTCATTTGAATTCGTTTTTTTGGCTAGAGGTGGTCATTTTCAACAGTTTTTGTAGGTTAAGTTAACTTTTCATGTAATTTTTCATAATAAAATGTTATTATCTAAAATTTTGTTTCCCCTGTATCTTCGAAACAAAGAGGTTTTTCCAAAATCATCGAAGGACAAAATAGTCTTAGAATAGTCCAAGGAACAATCCCCTGAATTTTTGCCGCATGTTTAGGAAACACACTGTATAGTCCCTCCACGAAAGTTTGAGCGCATAGTAGGCGTTTGTTTATTTATCTGAAGTTGGCAGTATTTGCTGTCATAACGTAAAATTAAGTCACCGTTGCCGAATGTACCCGGCCTCGTCCGACGAACTTGCGAGTTATCAGAGAACTCTATGCAATATTGACAACATTGCGTATCAATGTGACAAGAAAATAAACAACATAACCTAAAATTTTAATATACACAGTGGCCAAATTTCCATGGCCAACCGACGGCTCAATCTTTCGTGAATGGATTAAAATAATTATTTTCATCACTGTTATGGGTCGTCGTTTTTCGAAAATCTATTTTAGTAGAAAATATTTTTCCTTGAAGGACCATTCAGAGAAAAATTGAAACATTGATAGTTATTCAGTCAACTTGTTTATAATCGCCAAATTAATAAACTTTGGAGTATTGTCACAAAGTGTTAAAATGTATCCAAATAAAACCAAAATTTTAAATATTGGCTGACTTTCAACTATATTCATGGTGAAACGATCTATTTTTGGTTTATTTTCTTCGCGCTTGTTTAAACGTAAAATTTGGAAAAAATAAACTGAAGAAAGTTAACAGAATAACTTTATTCCAGCCCCCTTGAGATTCTAAGCTTACAATCATTCGCTCCGGTGTTGATTGAGCTAATAATTCTAGAAATTTTATTATAAACTATTTTTTTTCTACAGTAAGCTATCATTCAAAGTTGTATGCCAATTATAGTTCAATAACTATCAGGATAATACATGAAGATGAAATTTATCAATTGAGAAAAAAATGTATCCTTTTTTCACTCAGATACGCAAAGTCATTCGATAGATAGAAAATATCGTTAACATTTTTCAGGTTTAATTGTTGAAATTCGAAATTCCCACTGATATCATAAGTCGTCAACACCTAATGATATTTCTTTCAGATCTACCATCATCTAAGGTGGTACCAAAACCAGCAGAACAAAGGTGGATAGTGAGAATTCTTTTTATTGTACCTATTACGAACATACTCATGGATCAGTCTATTATTCTTCAATTCCGAGGCTACTACATATATTTTTCACCGTACGTGGACTGCTACGAAGGTAAGAAATCTCAGCAGTTTTTTACCTTTGACTTATGATTTCTTCATTCGAATATTGTTCTGATATTTTATTATTCTAAACAAATGAAAAGATTTTCCGTGTCTACTCCAAACATCAATTTCATTGAATAGGTTGCTAGTCCATTCACGAAAGGTTGAGCCGTCGGTTGGCCATGGAAATCTGACATATTCCACTGTGTATACTAAAATTTTAGGTTATGTTCTTTATTTTTCTGTCAGATTGATACGCAATGTTGTCAATATTGCATAGAGTTGTCTGATAACTCGCAAGCTCGTCGGACGAGGCCAGGTACATTCGGCAACGTTGACTTTATTTTACGTTATGACAGCAAATACTGCCAACTTCAGATAAATGAAAAACGCCTACTATGTGCTCAACCTTTCGTGAACGGACTATACATATGTTTCGACCCTCACATTTAGGGTCATCTTCAGGCTATCTGAAAATACAGGTATATTCAAAAAAGGAGATGTTTGTGTCAATTACAAAATGTTGAAAAACATAGTCAAAGTTGAAAAAAGAGGATGAAATGAGTACATAAAAGGCGGCCAAGCCACAAACAACAGAAAAATAAATAAAAGGAATACACAATTATAAGTACGATTTCAAAACTTCGACAGATTTAAAAGTTATAAATTTAAATCATAATCATATTCATATATTGATGATTTCATGATTTTAATTTATTACTTTTGAATCTGTCGATGTTTTGAAATCATTATAATTGTGTACTTATACCTTTTATTTATTTTTCTGTTGTTTGTGGCTTGGCCGCTTTTATGTACTCGTTTCATCAGGGGTCGAAACATATGTAGCAACCTATTCATTAAATTGATGTTTGGAGTAGACACGAAAAATCTTTCCATTTGTTAGAATTAATAACTCCAATTCATAAGATGGACAACACATTTGATTTTTATTATTCTGTTCCAGCATTTGTGATCTACAACTTCTTGTCCCTTTGCTATGAATATCTTGGAGGAGAGGGCAACATTATGTCAGAAATAAGGGGGAAGCCCATAAGATCAAGTTGTACTTACGGTACCTGTTGCCTAAATGGTAAAACATACACTATTGGATTTCTGCGTTTTTGCAAACAAGCCACTTTGCAATTTTGTCTAATTAAACCAGTTATGGCCTTCGTTATCATCATATTGCAATCTTTCGGGCATTACAGGGATGGCGATTGGAGGTGAGTTGATATATTTCGTTTTTTGGAATTATTCCCAGATCATTTTCGAGTTTGGAAAGATACTATTATTCTTTCTATTAGCTTCCGAGATCTTCCACAAGCTGTGAAAACTTTGTGGATGGTATTAATGGAAGTTGCATACAGGTTTCACCATATGTTCTTATTCTTGTGCGCTTGTTCCTAGAAAAACAGAAATCTTAAAATCTCAGAAGGAACGAATTTCTCAATTGATGAATAACATCGAGTCAGTTGAATTTCTATAGATGTTGTTTATTTTATGCACCTATTAGTGTTCTGAATTCATGGCGGTCTTAAAACTTCGTGAAATTCTCAGAATTGAGCATTTATTGTTGAGTACCTAAAAATTTTTTTACTTCAGGAGATAAATCAAATAGTGATTAATTTCTTCAAGATCGTTGGAGATCACAATAATACTGTTAGGTAATATCTAAGTAGTCAATTCATGCTAATTTAAAATTGTTTATGTTGATGTGGAAAAATACTCTGAGTAGTAGAAAATGATGATGGACACGACAATCAGTTGATGGGTAGATTGATAGGAAAACTTTTTGATGAGTGGAATCCATGGTTAAAGAAATATACCATTTGAATACCAAAACTGTTTACATTTCACAGTAAATTATACAGGATGTCTACTAGTGATTTGCAACAAAAATTTCATATAACACATGGTCGAAATGTTGAAGGTTATCCTTCAATTCAAATTTTCTTGTTCTCCCAAAAAAATTTCGAGTTTTTTCTCTGAAAAGATCATTATTCAGTTTTTCTTGTAGCCTCATCAAATTTGACCACATATCGGAAAGAGCAATAAATTTGCTACAAGATGAGAGTCTGTGAGCACAAAACGCTCTTATTGCAGGCGTGGTAAGGAGAAGGATATCACGATTCTGAAATTAACAAAACCAGTCCTATTTTTCCAATGAAGTATTAATAATTATGCACACGCTTTCTCTTCAGTAAAAAAATACCTCATTTAGTGTACTTTCGAATGACATATTAACTCTTGTGCTAGCTGCTCATTCTCCGCTATAATATCATGGCTAACCTGATAACAACGAAAAAGTCTAAAAATGCCGAATCTAAAGGACCCCGCACATTTTGTATGAGAATTGGCTCCCGGTGGATTTGGCTGAAAATTTGATATGATGTTCTACTAATCCTTCTGATTAAATGTCTCTACAGTCACGAAGCTGAAAAATGCATACTTCTAGGAGTTTTTAGCGATTTTTTGTATCCATTATAGCTTGCGTATTATCGTTCACACAGAAATGTTGAGAATATTTCGTGATTATTGAAAGCAGATTCTGTCAATTCGAAATATTTTCAAACATTTCTGTGTGAACGGTAATACGCCATAATGGATACAAAAAATCGCTAAAAACTCCTAGAAGTATGCATTTTTCAGCTTCGTGACTGTGGAGACATTTGATCAGAAGGAAGTAGAACATCATATCAATTTTCAGCCAAATCCACCGGAGCCAATTCCCATACAAAATGTGCGGAGTCCTTTTGCCTCTATTTAGAAGCTCTTCGAGATCCAATTTTAATGTAGTTTAATGAAAATCATCAATTTTAGAGAAAAAACCCGAAATATTTCGTGAAATCAAGAAATGTTACATTGAAGAATAACCGTCAACAGTTCGTCGACCATCTGTTATATGACATTTTTTGTTGCAAATCATTACCATAATCACCTCTCTGCCCACTTCAAAAGTAGAGACCCTGTATATTCTGTCTAAAACTGGAATTGATCCTTTTGAAGAATTGAACTTTTTTTTATTTATCAAACATTATTAATCGTCGATTTATATGTTTCCTTTCAGCCAAATGGAGGTTACTTATACATCACCTGCATCTACACACATCTCAGTTTCGCTAGCTCTTTATGGATTGTTCTTGTTTTACTTCGCCACCAGGGATCTCCTGATTCCCTTTGAACCTGTGCTTAAGTTCTGCACAGTTAAGTCTGTGATTTCTTATTTCTGGCAAGGTGAGTTAATTGTGGAAATAATCAATTCTGTTGATGTGAGGCATTCATTATATTCTCAATTTCATGCACAAAAAAACTGTGTTAATTAAAAATAATATATTCAATGTTCTATGCACCAATGACATCAAGAACCAAGAGACACTATTCAGCAATAAGGGCGTCTTGAAGTCATGACGGCTAGGAGGATTCTTCCTCTGCCCACAACTGACGTCATACCCACTATACTCCTTTTCAAATATATGACGAACTAAAATAAACACTCTCACTCACTGTATGCACATTTGATAATTTATATTCGTCCCTAAAAGACTGACAGGATCGTACTCTCAACGGAATGTGGCTTTCCAGATTAAGAGTACAAATAACTGTTAGAACAATGTTAGCATTAAAATTTTTCGATGAATTCTAGGGAAGAAGTAGGATAAATAAACTGCGCTCCATGAATGAACCATGACTTTGAACTCGATCAAATTGAAATGAGGGAGATGTCGAACTCAGAGCGAATACGTTAGTAGGAATGACGTCAGTTGTGGGCAGAAACCGCGTTGATGATATTTGCATTCCTGTGTCAATTCGTTTTCATGTTTGAAACTCAAACACGTTGCTTTGTCTCTGTAATGAAGCTAGAAGAGTTTCATGATGCCCTTCTTATGATTTTAGGAGTTGGTTTGGCCATTTTGGAGAAAGCAGAAGTTATAACCCCAATCAATGACACTACCGGAACAGGAACAGTCTCAGCTGGCTATCAGAATTTCCTTATCTGCATCGAGATGTTCTTTGCTGCACTTGCACTAAGATCGGCCTTCCCATATCGTATTTATATTCAAGGCAGTGTCACTGATTCCAGAGGTCGTTCAGTCACCATGCAAAGTATCTCCAGTAGTTTGAAGGTTAGTGAAGATCGATCGTATATGAATATCCAGGAATCCTAGATAAAATCGGATAGAATTGAAATCTTAAACGGTTATGAAATTTTTTCACCTGGGGAAAGTCAATTCAAATCATTTGAAGTCTTCGAAAAGACTTATTTATTATTGAATTTGACACTGAAAATCTCTTTATCTTTGTTTATAGGAAACGATGAATCCCAAGGATATTATGACAGATGCCATTCATAATTTCCATCCTCAGTATCAACAGTACACTCAATATAGTTCAGGTATGTTTAAAGTTCTTCTCCATTCTTTTCATTGTTGCTTCAACTGATAGTTTAATGTGAAGATTCACTTTTGGTATCAGCAAAGCTGTCGAAGTAACTTCAGAAAAATGTATAGTTATTTTTGAAGCGCCAGAAGCTTCTTGGAGTATATAGTTATTTTCTTGATTAATTGATTTAAATTTTTTTTGTAATAAGAACGCCTTTTCCGTTGAAGTGTATGTATGTGGTTCAGGTTGTAAAATGTCTTATTTGTTGTTTGAAATCTTGGAGTTGGTCAAATATGGGGATTTAATTTTTGAATCCAACTCCAGTGTATTTGAAAATGTATGTATCTTCAGGAATTGTTTTCGTGGGAAAAATTTTATTAACTTTGCACAAAGTTTATCTATTTCGGGTGTGGGCTTTCCTTTTATCTTATCACGAAATATTTCACACGGCTCATAATGACAGATAATTTAAGATTATAAATCGCCAATAATTACACCGCAAACATTCAGAATCTAGGTGATATATGAAAAGAATTTTGGGGTTTAAGAACACAAAAAACAATAAAAAAAAATTTAATTTATGTGGATCAATACAATACATGGTCCATTCTATTATCAGTTTTCGGATATATAATTTTGAGTAGTTATTATATTTTATATCTTTTCTTGATTTTCGTTTTCATTTAATTTTTAAAATGTTTTCATTAGAATATTCGAGTTTGGAATACATTTTAATGGATTAATTTTTACAGACGTTGGTTCACACTTGCCCTATGAGAGACTTTGATGTCAAAATTGAATGTGATCATCATTAAGCGCATGTTCTTCTGTTCATGCATGGCCCTTTCAGATTGAGTTGCTCAGGGTTTCATCATGTAGGCTCGCAGCATAGTGATTTTATATTGTATTCATCAATATAAACAGGCAATAAGCATATGTTTTCATGAATTCAGGTTGACCTTGGGAAGTTCGCATTTTAGTTTTCTTATTTATATTCATTTTCTGACGTTTATTGCATGTCATTTTATGTATCAGATATACTTTGAGTTTTTGAAACTGTGATGAATTTTAATGTTTGTAACAAAAGAAATTGTTAAAAAAATGTTGCCTGAATATATTATGGATATGTAAAAAAAATCGAAAAAAGTGATGCGTGTATTTATGGAGTTAAAATATCATATCATTCATCTAGATATAGAAAAATCAGCATACATGTTGCCTAACTTCAGCATGAAAAAGAGCTTTTGATGTACGGTACATCTAATTAAAGTGTATGATTGAAAAATATCTGTTTAACTCAATAAAATTCTGTACAATTCCAGAAAAAATTTCACTTTGCACTTTTTCCTTCGAAATTGCATCACACTAAAAAATGTACATACAAAGGCTTTTCAAGTACTTATTATATTTTCTTGTATATACTTAGTTGATCTAAATATTTTTTTAATAAAGTAGACATAGTAACCTTTATTTAAAATGTAATTTGTTATTTTTTTTTAATAAATGGCTTGGTCTCTATGTATTTTCATTATTGCATGTAGATGTGGACATGTTGATGATTATATCAGCGAATTTGAATGAATTTGGAGTTTATTCATTGTATTGACTTGTGCTGAATGTGATTAGTATTTAGTGGAAGTCTTTATTAGTGTTTTTGTTGTTTTGTATTTTTTATTGAAATTGGAGATCAGTGAATTTTTCAACCGGACTGGCTGATACAGGTTTGGAAATTAACATCGGAAATATACGAGATGCAATGCATTTCAGTTGGACAGTGGTATACTGGACATTTTACGTGTTATGTTTCGCTTTTGTTTGACGTTTTCGAGTTAAAAAAAAATATTGAAATCACCGTAATAAACTAGCGAATTCAAACGATCAGATATGACGGTTGAGTGTGACGTACGCTTCAGCATTCATTTTATTGGTTAGGTGTTGAATCATAGTATACAACGATGCGATTTGGCCTCTCTGTTGTGAATCGTCATCCCCACCAATTATGCTTTCTCGTACGTCATCATGGCAAGATGTTTGAACATACTAGTATAGACATTTTAACATACTTGAAATACCCATTTCATTTGTCATTTATATGGCACAATTAATTGCAATTACGAGGATATATAGAATACAGTCCTTTCATGATCCTAAAAACTTTGTGATGAAGAAATACTGGGAGAAAACGATGAGTGTAGTACATACGTTTAAAATATGGTATGATATAATTCCTTTAATTCACAATAATAATTTCTTTTCAAGCTGCCAGTAAAAATCCAAGAGGACAAAGGATATCGACTTATGATCCAGATGACCCAATGAGTCCTAGTGGGGGAACTGTCCCCCAATTCTACAATAGTACTGACAATCCTAGAATACCACCAATGTCTGCTTCCCATAAACCATTGAATTTAAATTATACGGAAAAAACTATGCTCTTGAGTTCGGATGAAGAAAACTAGAATCACTAAGATCTCAATCTCCATTTTTCATGTAGACCCTATAACTTTACTTGTGGTTGTTAATAATTAATTCCAAAAAAGACAATGGGTATAGTCGTTATTGATGCACATATTTGGATTTCAGTTGAATTTACATTGAATTCTACTATAATTTTGGAAAATTCTGAATTTGGATTTGAACAGTATGGTTGTAAAATAAAATTCCGCTCAACTTTTTCATGAAATATTCCAAATTAGGGAGTTCTTAGGGAGTGATATAATGCTTATCTAAACATCACGTTGAAATGAACGATTGAAACTGAACTAACAAATAGTACCTACACATGATAAAGCCTTATTTTATCTGCCAATTAGAAAATGCTTTCTAAAATTATAGTTAATAGTTTCTGAATGATATCAAGGATGATGCTATCTATGAATAGTTTTTTTAGTTTAATTGAGAAAGAATATTTTTGTACTTATTATATTGCATATTTATCAGGCAGTACCTTCATAATTATTAGATTATTCATGAAATGAATACTATTAACTTCATATTCTCTTGATATTCATTCACACATGAACGTTTCAATAGAGATATATTTAGATTACCATTTATATTTCATATTGGGAATGTGGTTAAATTAAGAAAGATTGAATGTGAATCTTTATATCAGGAATGGTTATCAAAGAGAAGAAGAATGAACCAAAGATTGTAATTTTGTTGTCATCAGCGACATTGTTGAACTTTGCCAGTGGTATTGTTTCAAATTGTTATTACATGGGTGTTGCAATATACGAACGTACCTACAAGAATGATGTGCAATTCAATCAAAATATTTCGTTATCATTTATTTATCCTATTTATATATGTTATAATGTATGAAAATGTCGAATAAATATTGTTGTGACAAAAGCTATTGATTACGTTTCTATTTTTTATATTTCCAATGATCCTTCAATAAGTGCAGAAACACAATTTATTATCTTACGCAACGCAGTATCAACGCATTAAAACAGAATCTGGATCTCTCAAATCCCTGTACTTTATCGTAGCCGAGCAAACTTTTGCGTTGCGTTGCGTTGCGTTATCGCAACGGAGCATCGAATTTTGTAGGCCACAACTCCTTTGCGCCAAGGCACAACATCGTAATGTATTCATGTGGCATACTATTTCTGACACGAGGTAAACTCAACAATTATTACGAACATGTATTGCGTATTTCGGTAAGAATGACTTCAAAAATGAGAGTTGAATAGGAAAGTTGAATTCACGAATGGGTTAAATGATAAAGCAGTATCCTAGTTCTCCGAATATCCAAATCTTTTACGATTGTTTCTTCAATAGAATACACAAACGCTCAAGAGTTTCTCACTTCACGTCAGAAGCTTCTTCAATTTTCAATACAATATATGGTTTTGCAGTGGCGGCTCGTGAGATTTCAATCAGAGGAGGCCCTAGACCACGCAACCAACAAAATAATTAATTTCGAACTGCGCCTCCTGTCAGCCACTGGCATTTATTATACCATTCTACGCAGAACGAACGATTATGACCAGAATTAATAATTAAATTTCGCATTGCTGATCGAGGTGTCTTAATTACTTGAGTTATGAAAATTTTATCATCATAAGTCATTCTACTGAATTTATTATTCAAAATAAATCTACAGGATCATCAAATCTTACCTACAAACTTTTCCGATCGGACGTTCAGTATCGGCTAAGCTTGTTCGCCTAGAAGCGAAAATAATGCCGCAGAGCCGGGCCTCCGACACGTGATCTACAGCTTGAATTTTGAGGGGTTCTGCACAGTTCATTTGAAGAAGTTTGAAATGTTACATTCTTACGAATCTCGACTCGTGGAGGCGAACCTCCTTCGCTAAGCGGTTTGCCTGCTATCTGTTACTCTATTACATATGTTTATTACTTTGAGATTGGGACAGTAGTCAGTAGATCGAATGATGGAAATAAAAATGATTATTTTTATTTGAACTTGAATTTAAAATTGAATAAAATGCAGTGAAATTAGGGGAGGCTCAGAATCCTCTGAGTAGCTGCCACAGTGTTTTTGCCACAATTGTTCTCGAACTTGAACTTTTCTAGTGTTTTTAAGGCATCACAATTGTGAGCTTTTAAAATACCATCCCCGAGTTGCAGTTCATTTTTAACTGTATCAGCTTGAAATGGGTAAATTGAAAGGTTTAATGAAAAATATTCATGTGTGTTATCGTTTATTGTAAATACATAGTTTCCTGAAAGACGTTTTCATTCACAGAAAAATGTTGATGAACCTAAAATAGTTACGAGTACTGTTATTTAGAATAATCTTATATAATGATGAATATCTATAGAATCGAAGAAGGTGTTATACTAAAGACGATAATTGCTCATTTGTGCTTAGATGTGTTGTTCCCACTGAAGGTATTGCTGAAATTAGATTACATACCGAAGTCACAAAGCTATCACATTGTCTTTTGAGACAGTGGCGAATCCAGGGTAATCAAAAAAAAAATATCTTGAGTAAGGATTTACTTTGCTCACCCTGGATCTGCTACTTTTTCAGAATGAGTATCAGACACACAGCCTAAAAATCGTTATAAGTGGCCATAAATACACTAGAAAATAGGAGGAAAGCAGAGACAACCAAGGCAAATTAGTTATGTATTACTTTTTATGTACATTTATCACATTATGTTGTAGTAGCTGGGCAGCCTGAAGGCTAAAATACTGGGCTTCACAACAATCAATATAAATGCAATATACATGTGAAAACTGAAAACAATGAGACATATTCGCATGACTTCATCGATCTTATTGAATGATTAGTGGAACAGTAAGACTCTTTTTTCTGAATGAAAAGATAATATAAAGGGTTTTCTAATAAAAGGTGTTATTTTGAATAGCCCCCTATTTTGATAGATGTCACGTTTTTGACATTTGACAAGTAGAAACTACGCCGTTAATAAAAATGGAACGATACACGCTTCAACAACGCATTGAAATTATTAAAATTCAAAAGCAACGAAACCATTGATCTTTTTCGGGAAAAGTTTCCGGACCGTGTTATCTCTCGAAGAGGTGATCACAATTGGCTACCGAGATCTTGTGATTTAACACCTTGCGACCTCTTCCCTTGGGGGCCACGTGAAAGAGAAGGTCTCTGCCAATAGCACAGCGTCGACCTCAAAGATGGAATTCGTGAGGCTATCGAGGACATAGGGCAGCCACTTTGCGATTTGGTTATGGAAAATTTCATTAAGAGGATATGGTCCGTGCGCGTGGTCGTGGTGGTGGTCATTTGCCTGATGTTATTTTCCACTATTAGTATTAACGGCATAGCTTCTTCTTCATAATGAAATATAAATCCGATCAATTATTTTGAAAATGGCACTTTTCTTTGAATATCTAAATAACACCTCTTATTGGAAAACTCTTTATAATATCAAGTGACATGTATAAGTAATTCTTATGCTGATCAATACTTTATGTTGAAATATTATATTATTAGCTCTAGTAAGTGGAGTGAACAATGGAGGAACGTATGTTGAATGCAGAAGAAAGAAAAATCCTCGGTGAGTTGACTACAAATATTTGATTTCAGTATTGCAGAAACGATTGATGCGAAGAAAATTAGTTATTTACATTCCTGACAAAAATCAGTCAATTACGGTGTGCCCTATGATCATATACCTATTATGTTTCTTGGTCTTGAACGTTTTGAAAAACTCCATGCTTATTATTCTGACATTTGGCACAATAGTTCATTTTGGTACTATGCTCAGTTTCAGATGAGAAAAACTTGAAAAATAAAGAGATGGTATGTATGACATCAACTACAACTCACGTAGATATGGAAGAATTTGAAATATGATAAGAAGAAACCTTTCAATTCTTGGTTATACTGAACGTTGATTTCGTGAATTCATATTTCATTGCTATACATTAATAGATTGACTCAGTTTTAATAGGTACAGGTAATGAAATTTGAAATAGCAGAGCCTCCAAATAAAGTGAACTGGTAGATGAGACATTGCAACCCACATGATCCTGAGGTTAAATATGTTAGATGGTAGTACGGAACCTCTTGTCTATTACTTAAGTAACTTTATTTTTTCAGTTCAGTATCAGTCATTTTGTCTATTACTGTCATTTAATTCAGGCACATAATTATATTGAATCTTAAAATACTGTCACCAAACTTTTCGTATATTTTTAAGGCAGTAGAGATTGAAAAGATTGTCAATTATTTACGTTCTTATACAAAAAAGTGCAGCATAGAGAAAAAAACACCGAACACTCCAAAAAACATTCAGATTGCAAGAAGAAATGGAGGTAGTCCGGAACAGTTCATAAAAATCATAGAAAAATCATTTTGAAGAAGCTTCTGATCATATGAAAACAAAACAAATATTATTTAAAATATTTGTTCCAATGTTTAATGAAGTTTTATATATTTTCAAATTTTCAACTAAATGAATAGGTGATAACAAAACGGATATTTACAATTTTTCATTTTATCCAATGGAAATATATTCAATGACCTTTGAACAATAGCTTCACGTAAGGAAAAATTTCCCAGATTAATAGCTTAGGAATAATTATTATCCCAACAATGTTCGTACGAAAATATGTGAAATGAAAGTAATGGATTACTAATAGAAAAGTCGCGATAAAAATTTTTGGACCTCTGATTATTTTTCATCTACTCTGCAATCTGCAGGCGTCTGAATCTTTCTAACTGAGCGCTCGTTCTACTTGAACGAGAGCTATATCTTTTAGCCAATGACAGTAATTTTCGTATTTTGAGCCGACAATGGTCTCAAACGATAAGGTTCGACTCCATGATGACGAATTCGTGATCAAATTCAATTCTGTCCATGGGGCCGTCCGTCCGGCCGTTGGCACAATAACTTTCGAAGGGATTGTCCTAGAGACTTGAAATTTTCAGGGTGAGTTCGGTTCCCAAATGGCTCAGTTAATTTCGTTGACCAGCTAAATCGTACAAGGTGTTCCATAAAATGTGGCCATTCAAAATTTTTGTTCCTCAATATCTCAGACAAAAAGAAAACCCATCGAAATGAAATCTTGCGCCACATGCGAGATGCTCATAACAAGCCTCATGCAAAATTTTGTGGCCATAGTGTGAACAGAACCATAGAAAATTCAATTGGAATGTTGAAAAGAAGAAACTTTATATTTCCATAAAAAAATATCCGATTCGAATGAAATTTATTTTGTGAATGAAGATTGATACACTGAATGTTCATGAAAAATTTTGTGGCCATGGTCTTAACAGAACCATGGGAAATTCAATTGGAATATTGAAAAGAGAATCTCCATATTTCCATAACTGATTCCAGAATATTATTCCGATTGTGCAGAGATTCTGCATTTATATATTTGGTATCAATCTCAAGTGTCATATAAAAATTTGAGGTAATAGTCTTATTGCTCCGCCGAAGAATGAGCTCTCAAAAGCTCTTGCTCAGGGCTTTTCTTAAATTTTTGTTTCTCGGGCGTTTTTTTGAATTTTTTGGGAAAATTATTAACATTTTCCCTAAAGTTCCGAAAGCACTTTTCTTTGAGAAATTTCCTCCTCGTCTTGAATCTTTTCTCAAATATATATTATCTCAAACAGTTTAAGGGATTTTTTGCAAAAAACCAAAACCCCCCTCTCCAATAAATTATTTTTAACTTAACAATTTTTGCATGTGGCCATAGCATTTTCTCAATAATTATCCACATGCTATTCCGAATTGAATGACAGCCCAACCAAAATTTTTTTTATCATATGCAAAAAAGCACTCGTTGATAAGACTTCAAATAATAATTAATCTGGCCAAAAATTTTATGAGTAGTGCCCCCTAGTAAACTGTCCCGGACTGACCTTGTCAATAACACTATTTTAAGAATCATCAAAAGACTCAAAAATTAAGTATGAGTTTTCAATTCCTTCAGAAAATATTCAAATTCACCCGTTAACAGTGAAATTTCAACTGATGAATTAACAGCCGAGAGTGTCATCGTTTTCAGCACACAAAAAGATTTATATCCAAACTGTGCTTGTTACAAAATATTTGTAGAAAAGATAGTAAGTATTTAGACAGCTTCCCATAGCGAGAAAATCTTAAAATTACGTATTCACATTTTACATTAGTTGCATAAAAACTGTTAATAATTTACAGTAGTAGAAGGAAATATGGTGATCATATTTTATTATACACATAAATATGTATTTTAAAATGTTTCGATTCCACGAACACATCGGAAAATAACTTATTGGAGATTTGTATTCTTAATGAATGTGAAGTATTTGTTAAAAGTTTGATTGCTTGGCTGAATATAGTATCACACAAGGAAGTATTTTCGTATCGTACTTGATTTCAGTTGTCTCAACGTTTTTATAATTTGTGTTCATTTCTTTCTTATTTTAATCAATTTCATCAATTCTCGTGTTCTTCATAGAAATTCCATAAAAATAACTTCATCATCCTGTAGCTTTATCATGGACGAAAATAAGTATGATAGCATCAACATTTTGTCCTACCGCAAAAAATTTCTGTATCTTTTATTCGATACCAAATTAAAATCAACGAAATGTCGAGAGAGTGTGAGAATATGGGGTGAAAATATAAAATGTAGAAGATGAGTTATTCATAAGGAATTTCTGATTATTCATTTTACATTTTTCTTGCTCATTGCTGTCGATAGAAAAGAGCGAAAGAAATGATCTATCTACTTAAGGCACATGGAGTTAGAATAAAAACTTTCTTGTATTCTTATTGCTCGAAGATTGTTTCACATATTGCTATGGTGCCATGCAGGCCAGCAATCTCCAACAAAAAGTCAGAAACAGTTTTCGCTGTGTTCGTGGAATCTTTTTACGAGTACGGTGCAATTTCCGAAAATACTTCAACATGAAGAAATTACTTATGAAATTGTAGAAAATCAGTCTTATTTACAAGCTTACGATACTCTTTTTACCAATTCAAATTACCTCAACCTTTTCAGGTTGGACGTTTTGTGTATGAATTACATATTTACACCTAAGTATTATTAACAGACGAGCCGAAAATTTTCCATAATCGAAAAATTATCAATGTTGGACTCGAACTAAAAAAAATATTTTTCTGAAATTTCAAGTGATAGTATAATAGTTTCTGAAGTCCTATAGATACTTCCACTACTTCCAACAGTCAATAAATGATATAATAATGAAATGATGGTTCGGATAATATTTAGTGGAAAATATTCGGCAAGCTCATTTCTATTTCACGATAATAGTCATAATAATAACAATAATAATAGATCGATGTGCTACGAATATAGAAAACACAACTACAAAATGCAACCATTCACGAACTGCGTTTTCCAAAAGGGTTTTCCTACTATATTGCTCATATTCTACTCCAGTCAAACACACAAATAATTGAATTGCTTTTTATCTGCCCAGTCTTGCATTTTGTTTTTATTTTTTCTCGAATGATTGTTCGATGTTTAGAATATACAGGTAATGATTTTCTAAAATCCTAAATATCAAAAGCCTATGTCTTTTCATAAGAGGTTATTCATTTGTTTCATCGCACTGAAATTTCGACTTCTGATTGCGATGTAGCACCTTTTACCCGAGCACTTTACGTGAGGGTTTACAATAATTGTTGATTTTCAATGGAAAAAGATATTCTCTATATCAGGTTGAAATCTGAACTCGTAACAAATTGTCAGCTGATAGCTTCCCATTCATATAAATGAAAATATATTTTTTAAACTTGCAAAGAAGATTCTCGAAAGATGTTATAACTCGCCGAAATTTGCAAAAAATCAACAAAACCAAAGAACACGACAAAATAAGTTTGCTAAGATGTAAAAACTGTATGGCAGCGACTGTTAGCAGTTTTTTTGAGTTTACTCGCGGCAAAACTTGACAGTTGACTAATTTTATCGACAAAAACACCCACATTGGGGAGTTTACCCCCTCAGTTTTGGAGTGGCCCCCATTTAAAATTCACTTTTTCATTTTAGTTGACCCTTCCAAATAATATCGATTTCTTTGAACATGAAGGTCCTACAGATGTGAAAATTTTTTTTAAGATGGTACTACCACATTTTATTGAAGTGGAAAAAATTAAAAACATTTAACTTAGAAATTTCATAAAAAAATTCTTTAAAGAATATACTAATAATATGTACTGATTTTCTTAGTAAATCCGCAATAGTACAACATTTAGCACATTGAAGTATAATTTTTTACTTCACAAAGATATCGATATTATTTGGAAGGGTCAACGAAAAAAAAAAGTAAATTTAACTAAGGGCGAAGCTTCCCAATGTGGGTGTTTTTGTCGATTATATTAGGTATATTTGATACCCTTAAATTATCGCTAAGTCATGACCAAACACACTGTATACAATGACAATAGGTATGCTGAATAATCTGTTACTCTTGAAATAGTCTTGTCAAATACCACTTGGGCAGGTAATTTTTCCTGTGAAAAAAATCGAAAAAATATAACGCAAACTAATATTTAGAAAAACTTTCTATAGTTATAAAATTTTCGTCTTCGACTCGAATTTTTGCTACCATGATTTGAATTTCTGTAATGATTAATTCCGAAAAGTTGCATTCTTGCACTTGATCTTGAAATTACTAGGTATTTGAAGGTCCAAATGTTGGAATCGAAATTAGAGGAATTTCAACCTGATATTCAGAGCTTAATCTTGCTTTCAAGTGTCTAATCAGAATGTCCATTTCCTGCAGCCAAAACCATTTTCCACGATTCATGCCTAGGCGATAGCAGTTCTCCTTTTTTGTACTTCCCTCTCCGACTTCTGCTACTTCCTTGACTGGATGATAACTTACCTATACTGCTACTTTTTCGTATTTCGGGTCTAGGACCTTTATGTTGTAACAATGGAGACGTGGCCTTTGGTGAATCTTCTCCGTCAGTGTCGAAGCTATCAGACGGACTAAATGATCGATCTTTACGTTTTAAACTTGTTTCTAACCTCCTGAGGAACCTGAAAACAGGTTTTGACATGTCAATACTAGGAACTGAAGGACATGCGTAAAATTCCAGTGGAGTAGTTGGAGGAAAAGCAAAAGTGGCATTTGCCACTCAATCAAAAATATGCACTATATTGAATAAAGGGGGTTAATCGTATGTACTACAAAAAATATTCCTGAATAATATGCTGATATTTGAGACAGCTCCAGTTTTCCCAGGAATATAACCTTATCCGCTAAGTGATTACAGTGGAACTTCCCTATAACGAAAGCGCTAAATCCGCAAAAAGAATTCGTTATAAAGAAATTTCGTTATACAGAAGATCTGTTTCCATAGTCGGCAATGTCGCGGTGGACTAGACACCGATAAGTTTAAGTTTATTATTGAAACTTGAGCCTTCCTTCTAGAAATTTTCGCACAACTTTCACACTAGCGTAATGGTTAGATTGAAACCAAAAAGCCAGGGGTGTATTTGAAACTGTTTCTGAAGGATCTCTCTGCTCGTCGTACCTAATGATTTAGTTTGAGGTCGGGATTTATTACGTACGTCCTGTAAAATTTCGGAAAAAATCCACCTTTATACGTTCTTACCAATACCCTTTTAAAGAGTGATGTTCTTTGAATATTTCGTTATAGAGAGAATTTCCTTCTTCTTAGAGGGTATTTTTAACATGGAATTTGGATTCAGGATGCAATGTCTTGTGCAAAATTCGTTATACAGAGAAATTCGTTATACAGTTCTACTGTATTTTCCTATCAGATAGTTGTGAGGGAACTCAGCAGAGGAAGTCTTCTTTGGGTCAACGCTTTGTATTGATGATTTTATGAAAAACTTAAAATTAGCTATTAATATATTCAGTTTATTACCTTATTTGGTGACTAATGGCCCTCAGCTTACTAAGTTTCTGACTCTTCTTCAGTTCTTGAGACTTTGGCAGCATACCTTCACAAGCCTCCTAAAAATATGAATATCTCTCAGAAACATTGCAAAAAAAAATTCATAAAGGGTTTCACTATTTCACTGAGCGATTTTCATCTTATATTCTAGGGTTGATTATTTAAATCAAATATATGAAAATCTAGTGTACTCATACCGAATTTACATAATTCTCAAGGCAGATAACAATCAATTCGACACGAAGATTATTATTATTGTTCTTCTTTTTGAGCTCCCATTCTACTTGAACGAGTGCTATATCGTTTTGCGCAAATGTCTGTAACCTTCTTATTTTGAGTCGAAAATGGTTTCAAACGATAGGGTTAGATTCCCTGAATTCGTGATCAAATTCATTTTTGTCCGTGGGGCCGTCCGGCCGTTAGCACAATAACGTTCGAAGGGATTGTCCTAAAAACTTGAAATTTTCAGGGTGACTTCGGTTTCCAAATGGCTCGGTTGAGTTCGTTAACCAGCCAAATCATACAGGGTTTTCCATAAGATATGGCTGTTCAAAATTTTTTTCCTCGATATCTCCGACAAAACAAAACTCATCGAAATAAAATGTTACAGGCACATGCAAGATGGCCATAGTGTAAACAGAACTTAAGAAAATACCATGGAATTATTAAAAAGAAGCTTCATATTTCCATAAAAACATATCCAATTCGATTGAAATTTTTTTCACGAATAAAGATTGATACGCTGAATTTTCATGCAAAATTTTGTGGCCATAGTGTTAACGCCGCGGAATTATAGAAAATTCAATTGGAATATTGAAAAGAAGAATATCTATATTTCCATGACAGGATATATTTATTTTGTTCATCAAGACTGACATACTGAATGTTCATGCAATATTTCAAGAGGATCCTATTATCAGAACCATAGAATTTAATATTTTTTATTATTTATTTTTTTTTGAATAATTTCCAGAATGCAATTTCGATTGTGCTGAGATTCAACATTTATATATTCTCAAATCCCATATAAAATTCTGAGGTAATAATCTCATTGCTTCAACAAATAACGAGCGCTCAAAAGCTCCTGCTCAGGGCTTTTCTTAAATCTTTTTACTTCTGTTTCTCCTTCAATGAATTCCAGTTCATGGAACTATTGCTATGATCTCTAGACACCATGTGTTCATAATTATTACATCATTATTTATGAAATTTACATCACAAAAATGACAGTGGCAACTGGCAGTTGTGCCTAAAATATGAGATGAAAATTTGTTCGTCAAATAATGAGATATACAGAGTGTACCTTCAAATCGTACATCGTTATTGATAAATGATAGGATACATAAATAGGAAGTTGTTGGTACAGGTTAGCCAACTCCCGCCCAAAGTTAACAGTTAATTTCATCAAAAAATTATTCTCTTCAACTATGACTTAGACTACCGAGAGCAGGATTCGCTAATAAGAATTTATTCGTTTCTGTACCTAAATTCATTGAAATTCTAAACACTTCATAATTTAAACTTGTTAATTCATTCATTATCTAATTCTACATAAGAAATTAAAGAACTGAGTACCACAAGTCTTTACCGATGTCAATTCAGGAAAAATGGAACAAAAAATTTTGTAAATATTGTTGGATCCAATGTACAACTTGAAGGTTCGCTCTGAGCTTTTTCAATAGAGAATAGGCCGAAACAAAAGTCGCAATCTTTCAAAAAAGGTATCGAACCACGAAAGCAATTAGACCTATGGAAATCCTAAAAAGCATTCAAAATTAAGGATCATAGGGAATGAAGCTAGCTTTACTTCAAATGTTAATATGTACCTGTCAGTAAACAGAAGTTTTTCGCTAGAAATTATAAACATTTATAATTAACATCTACAGATACTTTAGCCAGACTCACTTCAGAAGGGTTAACTACTTCGATACATTTGGATTTCTTGAAATCCATCCAATCTGTTGAAGAGGACCACCTTATTGTATCTGGACTAGGGCTAGAAGATGAAAGTCTAACTTCTTTCGTTGAAGTCACACTGTCTGAACTTGATGAAGAGGATATAACTGGGTTTCTAGGAAGCCGACGCTTTGGACTCACTTTTCTTGGAGGAGGCATCTTAATTTCCTTGCTTGGAATGTCCAAACGATGATGTAAGGAAGGCGACGTGTGTAGAGTTTTTGTTGGGCTAGGTGTCTTACAGTTCCTCAACACTTTTTTCTCTCGTCTTTTTCCAGTTTTCTTAAGGGGTACGATGGTTGACGAGGTACTATTTCCGCTACTTTGGAAGTCGTAAAGTCCGTCTGAATCAGTGAATAACAAAAGGTCCCTATTCTTCCCATGAATATCTGGCGAAAACCTACTAGTCCTATCACTAAGTGGACTTTCACTACGTGAACTCATAGGGCTCAAAAGTTTCTCGTCGCACTGCACTACAATTGAGGGTAACTGAAGCAAGTTTTTTGAACTGCTACTCGATGGACTAACTTTCTCCAAACTACTTTCTATACTTTTGCATTTCGGCAAAGTCGGAACGGGTACTACTATATCGGATAGGTCTATAAGAACTTGTGTTATATCACCGCATTCACTACTCATCAACATTTCCAGGTCTTTCGCACTTTTCACTTTTCCTTCTTCTATTTTTTCCTCCAAATGGTCAGTACTGATCCCTTCATCGTTCGATTCCATCAGTGGATCATCGGATAAAGTTTCTGAATCTGACCTTCCTCTTCGCTGTTGTTCTTCGTTACCAGTCTGGTGTAAATCGCCACCCTCACACTGCGAATGGTGAGGGTTGGCCTTGAGAATGGGGGAAGGCCTGCGATGAGAATGGCCAGATCCAGGAGGTCCCTGATCCTCCATCTCTGAAGGACAAAGGGGGTTGCTAGATCCGCATCTTGAAGGTCCAGGACTCGCCATTGAACTGTATCCTGATGAACTGAGGTTTGACTCAGAAGCATGCTGCTCCCCACGAGTTCCCATAGAAAACGGACTTAGATATGTCATTCCTGAGGTGCTGGCCGCTAAATGCATGGAATTTTTGACAGCAGGAGACATAGACTCAGCATCTGATTCAGCTTCGCTTAAGTTGCATGTGATCGTGATCATTGGCGGACCACAGGGGAGGTCCAGGGAAGTTGGTTTGTCGAATTCCTTGAGCATTTTTCGTTGTTGTTTAGATGGAGGTGGAAACTGGAAACAATTGGTCGCATCTGATTTATGAGGAGGAGGGGAACCGTGGAAAGATATGACGGGAGAGTGACAATAGGTAGGGGAAGGAGTTTCAATCATCAAAGTAGGTATGACCATTTCGTGAGATTCATTTGGTTGGTTTGAGTTAGAAGTTTCTCCAAGGGGTGGTGGTCTCGTCTGCAAATGTTTGTAAATGATATTATGGTAAATTTATAATGGAATAACCTTAGTGTCTTCAACAAGAGGTTTGAACTCGCTAGATGATTCGAAAAATGAAAAATTGAATTAGAAAAATCATTTGTTTGCAATGAGATCCAAAATGTGTGATCTCTTATTGGCATTATAAGGGCAATTGAACTCTAAAGATGTAATTTTATATTGAGTTCGAAAGCACTGCCTACTCTCGTCAAAATTCAACTTCTGTGTTATAGTTTACTGGGCAGTTACCGATTTTCAATATATTTGGCATATTGCTTCGTTATGATGTTGTGATAACACAGTCTCAATTTGAGCATCGGCACATCAATATTTCCCTAGAAAATCGAAAAAGACTATCTACAATTTTGTTCATTTTTCAAGTGCCTCTCTAAATTAGTGAAAAATAGGTGTTTTTGTGTGATTCCTACTCTTATGAATACTTGGCACTGTTCCTATCTTAGATAACCTGACCTAACTCAAGCTAACCTATTAGCTTAGGTTAGGTTAACTAAGATAGGAACAGTGCCAAGTATTCATGAGAGTTGTTGCTGTTCTTATCTTAGCTAACCTAACCTAACTCAAGCTGAACAATTAGCTTAGGTTAGTTTAGCTAAGATAGGAACAGTGCCAAGTAATAAGAGTGGAAATCACCCAAAAATACTTATTTTTCACTAAAAAAACAAAGGTCTGGATCCTATTAAGACAAATGGCACCTGAATTATGAACGATTTATAGAAATTCTTTTTCGATTTTTCGGGAATTATCACGAAACAATATGCCAAATATTTGAAAACTGGGCGGTAAACTAGATATTCACCGATTTACCATCTATGGATGACCTGAATCATGAGGAACAGTTCAAATTCAAACTATCAACCACTGGTTTGTTGGACTATATTGACTTGCTACCAGCTTTTGGTCTGAAATTTTCAATAAACATCCGAGGAGACACTACTATCTATGAACTAACATCAGAAATATGAGAAAATGACTATCCATATTGGAATAAGTTGTCTATCACACCAAAATGAGTACTCTTGTTGAAACACTACAGTAGTAGAAAATCCTACCTTCGTTTTATACATGTTCTGTTGCATAACTGCAACCTCTTCAACAATTAGCCCATCCTCAGCATGAAAGTCTACGTTAATATCTGGGCTGTAATGCATATCATCGTCGTCAATGTCGCTACAGCTAATCGAAATATTGGGCAGTTCAATGCTTATCTTATCGTCACTCAAATCGTTGTCTTCTATGGATGAATTCGCCGCACTTCTTCGCATGATCGGTGTCAGTGCCGGCGACGGCATCGGAGAAGGAAGGGGAGTTGGCAACTCCCTTATCGGTGAAAGGCACTTGTTGATTGTGCTAGGTATTTCCAACAAAATTGTGGGAGGATGCAACAAATTACTTCCACTACTCGGGTACTTGTGAGCGCTCAGTGAATCTAATACAGGAATCTCTATTGTGCTTTGGGGATTGTGCGCGTGAGGGACAGGACTCTCTGGTGCACCACTAGAGAACGACACAGGGGTATGGATAGAGGAAGTCGAGGATTCGTCGTCTCCGACGATGTCATCTTGAGGACTAGAAGCTGTAGGTGTGGTTGAAGGAGAGACTTTAAGTGAAGGAGGCATATTAGCGCCGGCAGAGCTTGATGAAAAGTTTCTAAACATTGCTAAGATGGAATCAGCGCTAGTAGGCTTTTGTCTACCGTTCGGCAACTTGCTGCAATGTCTTCTGATGAGCAGATCTGAAATACTGGAGCTCAGAGCACTGGGAATGGCTAAGTCAGAGCTGAAGGAATCGCTACCTTGATTACTTGAAGTACTGTTGGGTGACCTGGTGTCTATGCAGGGAGACGGTGGGGTACTAGAAGGCCTCATAAAATTACAACCCAGTCTGTTGTTCTGCATGATGCCCAGTTCCATTTCAGATCCAGAACTCATCTCGGCGGATACTTTGTTGAGAAGTCTGGCGAAGTGGACTTTCTTCTCCAGTTTTGGATCGTTCAAAACTACTTGGGGCGTATCGGTTTCGATGAACTTGGTCTCTTTAACTGTTAGATGGTTATCATCTGAAGACCCAGCGCAAAAAGTAGGGTTTCTGTCGTTCATCTGCATAAGCTCACCCAGACTCACTTTTCGGGATAATTGTTTGTTGTTGGGTGAAACAAGTTGTTGGAGAATTTGCTTTTTTTCAGCTGCGTTCTTTTTTGTAGGTGTTGAATTATTGCGTTTCTTTTTCGGAGATGGACTTCCTGTGGAAATTTAAAGTAATATAAGAATCATAAGATCTTGTGAAGATTTTGATATCACGCATCTGGCAGTCTATTGTATAATATGATTTGATTATACGTAAATGTTAGACGTAAGTACTTCATTTGTTGATCTGCAGGGTGTTATTTATTGGTTTGAAAGTTACTATGAATGTAAAAAGTAATTTTATATTAGCTAGAATAGATGCTTATGGGTCTTAATTTTGAAACTCTCTTGAAGATTTGAAGATGAAAGTTATTGAATGACAAGTATTGTTATTATCATTGAATCTTTTTGCTTATTTATAATTTTAGCGAATTGGACTAGACTATAGCATTTGTATACAGTTTTCAACATCAATTTTTGTGTATTTACAATAGCTGCTATGCGTGAAACATCTACTACTGAACATTTATTTGTGCAACCTACCAGCCACACGCAAGAGTGAAGAGGACAGATTAATCGGGCTACAAAAGGAAAATAATAAATGTGTGTTAGAAAATTACATTACAGAAAACTGATCAAGGTTAATGACTTTCTTATACATTCATATTTCGAATGTGAAAGCAATATACACATGAGTTACCAGACAAACTGCCAAAGTTACTGCTGATATCGTTTTATCATCTCACTTGATACAGGTGACTTAGGAATTCCATTGCCAGTGGGATCTATGCTTAGGATACCTATTATTATTAGAACTGAGGCATTATGGCTAGGTTGGCATTCAGAGACCAGCAACCATAGAGTTATTATATTCTCTGTCCTAGTTATTCATGGAAACCCAAGGAAGTCGTCAATATCGTTGATAAGACCGACAACCTCCTTAGGAGCTTCAGCCGTTACCTTTTGGGTATCCAGGACCGGTTTTCCCATATAAATTGCTCTTATGCCAGCCAGTTCTGGACACTTCGTGTTCAGCTGTTTCTGCTTCTGATCCACATAGCCTGCAAATCTTATCTGCTGATTTCTTCATACAGTACACATGACATTTGTACCCGTCAGCAGTCTCACTATCACCTGAATCTCAGTTCGTGACAGCTTCAGAAGCTTTCTGGTATAAGTAAGTGAAACCATCAAGAAATTTTTGGACTAAGTCCAGCATTGTTTTTCCAGGAGGTTTTCCTGTTATTTCACTTCCATTGCTGGCCTGCTGCTTTATATTGTTTTTTCCCAAGCCCACAGAAAGGCTTAGGTCAAGCATGTGTTAACATTGATGCACTTTTTGCACATTAGGCTTCTCAACCTAAATTCAAAAAAATTTGGTTAACAGGTTCTTTACTAAAGGTTCTCCTACATTTTGAATTTGTCAGCATTGAATTGATTGTTTCAGCTAAACCATCTGATAATTCAAGTGATAAGTCTTGAGAGATACAAAGTATTTCAGGTTGTATAACGTTCAGTTTCTTCAGTTCACCTAACGATCAAAGCGAAACTATCATAAATGGGTTTTAGCTTGACCTTGAGGAGTGAGAAATGGCCTATTCGAAATCATGTCTGATGCAACGTTCCTATAGCTTAGTATCAGATTCATCTATCTCCATAAAAGTATGAACCAATCATCAATCAAGCCAGTTCTTTATAATGGCGCTAAGGACTTATGGTTGATGAGTAACATTTCATTTAACTTATCCAGAGAACTAAATGAAAATTCATGCGTTTAAGAGTAACGCGGGCATAATATAAACAATGAGAGCGGAAAATAATATTAATTGATTTAAAATCAACCAATATTAAATCCACACTTCGGAACTAACCCCGTCAACGCACAAAGAACATGCATAGTGGTAATATCAAACAGAGCATCCATAGATAGCTATTTCGCCCTATTTGAAGCTCTTCAGTATGGAGGAGCTCCGTCTGAAAGGCATTCTAGGTTCCCTTATTTGAAGAAATGTCGCCTAGCTATAAAATAATAGAACCAAAACGCCATCTCTTGGGATTCTTACGAACACCTAGATCCGATGCATGAACTTTGAACGAAGTGCGAGATGTTTATCCGTTTTTCATACAAACTGGTGGTAGTCTAACTATGTGGACTTAACCTTCAGTCGATGAAGTGGAACCGCTCTTTTCTTCGTCGTAAACCAGACGTGGTGATAATAGTAATAAATGAAAATTCATGCGTTTAAGAGTTAACTTCATCGACTGAAGGTTAAGTCCACATAGTTGGACTACCACCAGTTTGTATGAAAAATGGATAAAGATCTCGCACTTCGTTCAGAGTTCATGCATCGGAGGTAGGTGTTCGTAAGGATCCCAAAAGATAGCGTTTCAGATGGAGCTCCTCCATACTGAAGAGCCCCAAATAGGGCGAAATGGCTATCTATGGATGCTCTGTTTAATATTACCACTATGCATGTTCTTTGTACGTTGACGGGATTAGTTCCGAAGTGTGGGTTTAATATTGGTTGATTTTAAATCAATTAATATTATTCTCCGCTTTCATCGTTTATATTATCCAAAGAACCTTGATCAAGTCTTCCAGATCACAACAAATAAAAGTGTATTCGTGGTTTCGCCACACAGAACACAGTAGGATACAGATAGAGAAGGCAATGTACAACAGAATAGTTAATGTTAAGAGGCAATTCATCGACATAACGGGCAGGCACGTAGTGCGCCTTACGTCTAGGGGGAGGTTTTAGCAAATCGTCCAAACTAAAGGTTCTAGCTGTAGCTGGCGAGTAGCCTGAACTGGCGTGTGGACTGGTCAGGCTGAGGATAGACGGCTTGCGAATACCGAGGCGGCCAAATAGCGAACGAGGGGCACCAGGACCTGGACTTGGAGTCACCGTCACAGACGCTTGGCCGGAGGTTACCGATGATGCTGCAGCCAGCTGCTCTCGGACTGAGGCACTTCTCAAAGATGACACTGGAAGAAAAAATGGTATATATTAAAGACCAAGTAATAACTCCGAGTCTATGATCACACTTTTAGTGGACTAATGATGTGTTTCACAAAGCTTGATCAACAAATCCAATCATTAATTTGATTTTGAGGCCTGACATTTATGAAAATGATCAATAATTGACTGGTTAATGGTTACCCATTACATTTTTCTCGCGCTTCTTGCTTTATATCTGCCAAATAGGCTCACGGACTTACACCTGGTGGTGCCTTCTTCTGAGTTGTTCAAAACTGAATAGTATTTTGTATTGAATTTAATATGTCAATAAGTATGTTATATTTCAAGGAGTACATAAATAACATATCATCGAGAGCTTTTAAAATGCTTGGCTTCATAAAAAGACATATGCAGGATTTCAGTGTCTCTTCCATAAAGACAATTTATACAGCGCATGTGAGAAGCATCGTTGAATATTCATGTGTTGTATGGTCACCTCATTATGCAGTACATATACAGGCAGTTGAAAGGGTACAGAACAAATTTTTGAAGTGGAAAGGATACTCTGATGCTATCCGATACGAGGATATCCGAGCAAAATTGTCCTTACATCTCTTGAATCGAGAAGATATAATTTTGATATAATGCTTGTTTATAGAATTTTGCATAATTACATCGACTGTCCTTTTCTTCTTCAAAGAATAAGTTTGAATGTCCCTCAAAGGAATTTCAGAACTTCGGAAAAATTCAATATAAAATTCAGCAGAACCAATTACGCGATGAACAATCCCCTTGATGGAGCATTGAGAGCTGCTGGTTTGGTGGAAATTGATAATTTTTATGCATTTTTCAACTGAAGAATTATTTTAGAATAGGTACTTGAAAATTCTTGCTGAGTTTTGTTTTTTTCATTAGTGATTTTTTTTATGTTTGGTTTATATACTCGTTTATATATATAAATTTGAAAAATGGCTTGTGCGTAAATATGTAAATGAATGAAAAAATATATTCCAGAATATGATTTATGAACAATTGAAGAAAGGTTTCTTCAAAATTTCCACCAACCGAAAGAATGAAAGTCATAGAATATGAAAACTTGAGGTTGATGATGTATTTCATTTCCGTCATAACTGTTTGGAAGGCCATGAACAGGTTTCTGAATACCTCGGACACAACAAAACCTATCGATATGAAATTTTTCTGCCCCATGCAAAATAGCCCCATACGGAATTTTGTTGCCATAGTATTTAACAGAACCTTCGAATACGATTGGAATATTGAAAAGAAAAATCCTTATACTTCCAAAACAAAATATCCGATTCGAGTGGAATTTATTTTGAGGGTAAAAATTCTTATAGGGAATGTTCGTGCAAAATTTCATAAAAATCGCATAATCAGAACCGTAGAAATAGATCTCTTCCTAAATTATCCATTTTTTCGAATAATTCAGAAATTGTCAATTCGATTGAGCAGCAATTTTGTAGTAAAATGTTCAATACCAATTCCAAGTAGTACACAAAAATTGCTTTAAAACAACCATAGGAAAGTATATCGTAGAAAAGGGAAAAAAAATTAATATTCCCGCGGTAAAATTTTCAAAAGGATTGTGATATCAGAACCATAAAATGTTGATATAATTAGTTATTGATTTTCCACATATTTCATTTTTTGAATAGTTTAAAGAGTATGTGCAAATATTTTGTATTAATACAGTAAAGAATAGTAGTAATAGTAGTATCGTATCAATCTCGAGTCCTGTAGAAAATTTATAGGTAATCGTTTCATTGCTCCATCAATGAACGAGAGCTCAAAAGCACCTGCCCAGGACTTTTCTTGAATTTTGTATGATTCTGTTCACACTGTGGCCACAAAATTTTGCATGAGGCTTGTCATCAGCATCTTCAATTTGGCCGCAACATTTCATTCCGATTTGTTTTGTATTTTCTGAGATATTGAGTAACAGAAATTTTGAAAGGCCATATTTTATAGAACACCCTGTACGATTCGGTTGGTTAAAGAACTTAACCGAGCCATTTTGGACCCGAACTCATCCTGATAATTTTAAATCTCTAGGACAATCCCTTCGAAAGTTATTGTGCTAACGGACGGACGGACGACCTCACGGATAGAATTGAATTTGACCACGAATTTGTCATCAGGGAGTCTAACCCTATCGTTTTGGACCATTTTCGGCCCAAAATTTGAAAATTACAGGCATTTGGACAAAACGATATAGCACTCATTAAGTAATTCAATTATTGTTAAAATAATGTACGAAATAACCAAGATAGTGGTGTAACCTTCAGACATTGAATATTAGACTTGAGTACTTGAATGGTTACAGATGATTTTTCAAACACGCAGTAACATTTTCATTTCCATTATATATTTGCAAAACCTGAAACAATTTTTGAGCCAAAAAGGATCAAACTCATGAAAATTTTCGAAACATTCGGAATCAAAAGGTTCAAACTCTTTTCTTCAGCAATAACTTACTCGTACTCCGGTTACGTTCGTTCTCTTCGGCTAGCAGTTTCTCGATTTTCTCCGGAAAATGTCTCTTGGCGCACCAAACCAATCCTATCACAGCCATTACGACGAATACTGTCATTAGCCCCAGCCAGAAGGGCTCATGAAGCATCCTTTCGCTGAGTGGTTTGTACGGGATATGAAGCATCCTTCGCTCGCATTTTGGTCCTTCCCACCATGCGTGACACCTGAAAGTATTTTTGATTACGTGAGCATGCATTCTGGTTCGATGTTTTCGAATGATGTCGAATAGAAAAGTGAAAATCCTAATAGGGTTGTTGACTATTTTTTGGAATTTATTTTATTTCAAAGATAAACCCTATACAAACACGAAAAAATTACTTTTTTCTTAAAGATATAGTAACTGCCAATAAAAAATACGTAAGTGAAAAGAGAACTCAATATTCCCTCGGAAATGCTCAATTTTGTCACGTTATGATGATTACGTCAATATTCGATAATCAAACTTCGACTTCTGTCAAAGCGCTCCACAAAAATCCTTGTTTTCAGCAAAGAAACTTGCGAACACCAGGGAATCAATTTTCCGTAAGTTACTACTAATACTCTTGATGAATCTTGTCTCCATTATAAAGAGAATTGTTCTTGTAACGAATAATCGAACTATTCTCTTTCATCTTTCAACTTCGTAAGTTCGAATCATAGATAAAATATACTATATATTATATTTACATGGTTCGAATCACAGACCCTCAGATCAACAAAACATTATGAATGTTTTTTGTTGATCTGAGGACAGAACATTCGAATTTGCAATGACAATATCGGATAGTGACGTAAACTACCTCTGATTGGCGTTCGCAGTCACGTGAAACGTGATAGTTGATAATAAATAACATAATTTTAATCAGTTTTATTTAATTTAACAAGAACAATAAGATCACGAAAATGGTTTTTTAGGATTGCAAAAACTTCCTTTTATGAGGAAAACCTGAATTCATATGAATTCGTAGCATAAGTCAACATCCTTATTGCAACAATTCAAATGATAATTACGAGCATTTGTCTTGTTACATCGGATAAAAAGTCTCTAGTCTGACCTGAAAGTGGGGTCACATAAGCATAATATGAAATCCTTGTGGTTTTACTAAAGTAAGGAACAACCTACATTCGCTGACTAGACTAGACTAGACCTGGCTTGCCAGTTTAGAGAGCATCTTCTTCCCATTAAATTTTCAGGAAATATTATATTTAATGAAAAAATTTGATATTCAATGTATCGGAAAGAGAACTTTGCCGTCTAGTTGAATAGTGGTATTTTCGAGAGATTTACATGCTACGTTTCTGACGGAATCTTTATTTTATCGTTTGGAGGTGCTTAACTCAAGCATTATGGTAGGCAACCTGAAGTGTTTGGTCAAGTATAAAACAAAATTTATGTAACCAAACTGGGAGATTGTCATTGCAACTGATGCATTATCAGAGATTATTTTTATTGAATTAGTGAAAGAAAAGCGATTCGCCAATTTCAATTTACTATATCCCGAAAAATGAATTAATAAGCTGCAAAATTATTTCAAACTCAGCAATACATTGTTATTATAATTATTATTAAATGAAATAAGAGCTGAGGTTTAGAACCTATAAAGCTCAGAAATGAAAAAAAATCAAATTCAACAGAGTAAGTAAGTTTATTTCTTACTCTGAGGGCCGGAACAATTTTCGCCGGCAGATTGTTGCAGACGTCGAACACTCGATTTGGCAAAAACTGCTGTCTAGCTAGTGTTTTGAAATTTTGTTTTCATGACCCGTAGTTTTCAAATTGAGGAAAAAGATGTTGACATGATCGATTCCGTAGAGCATTTGGTGCGTGGCTCTATATGTAATTATTAAGTAGATCTCCTTTCTCTTCGCGAGAAAATAAAGAGCGAGTTGGTCTTGTCACATAAAAGATAGCGTCCTTCCTGACGAGATATACGGAAAGACGGCACGTGATACCTCAAAATAAATGCGAAACCACGTCGCCAACAATTGAAAACCTTCAAAGTAGCTGCAGCATTTGGAGTCACGTCAACGTTTTACTATTTTTCACGTATTTCCCAAACGAATCCCTCATAATCTAATTTACACCCTCCCGATTACGCTTTTTCATCCCACGCAACCCTCTACTGTTCAGAATTCCAATTTTAAAATTACCTGTCGTCTGTCCTCGCATGGATTGCCCACCATAGAATCTATAGTCCGTTTACGAAAGGTTGAGCCGTCGGTTGGCCATGGAAATTTGGCATATTCCACTCTGTATATCAAAATTTTAGGTTATGTTGTTCATTTTCTTGTCAGATTGATACGTAATGTTGTCAATATTGCATAGAGTTCTCTGATAACTAGCAACCTCGTCGGACGAGGCTGGGAACATTTGGCAACGTTGACTTTATTTTACGTTATGACAGTAAATACTATCAACTTTAAATAAATAAACAAACGCCTACTATGCGCTGAAACTTTCGTGAACGGACTATACACTTGTCAGTTTCTGATAAGCCAAATTGAATCATACTCTTTCAAAGGTTACAATGTCCTGTAAGAAAGCCAATGAGGAAGAATGCTTTATTCTTACTGATATTCAAATACGTTTTGGACTTCGCAGTTTTTGAGTTTCAATGGAAACTTTTGAAATGATCCATTCACAGAAAACTCATCCAGAGTGCTTCTCTGTCAGCTTCCTTCTTGTCCACAAACTCTCCTTCTTTCTTATAAGTGCATTTGCCTATGCCGAAGAAGGGTTCAGGGTCAATAAATGGCTAGTATGTTAGCTTCTTCGTTTCCTTTGATTCCTTATACCAGGAACTCAGACTCAAGAGACCTTTTTGTTATTGCCTACGTCATTGAGTTTTCTCTGGGACTTCCATATTTGCTGCCAGTCGATGACATAGTAGTTAAGTGCTTTATTAGCAGCTTGACTATCAGAATATGTCACTTTGTCACACCTTGATAGTTTCTTTCCAGGATTCTATCTACGCCTCTTCCGATTGCAAGTATTTCAGCATGAAAAACACTCGAGTAGAAGCCTATCGATAGTGTACACTTGGTTTTTTGACCGTATACTCCAACACCGAACCTCATCGTGGTTTAAGAATCATCTGTATACCATTTGAAGGTATCCACTGCTAATGTGTGGGTAGTGAAATTCCTTTTTCCATTCTTTCATCTCTCTTAGCGTCAAGTTGGAATTCTTTTCGAAGCTCACTATATTGATTACCACCAAGTAGGTTCTCCGTTGAAATGTAGTCTTCAATTTTTCATTACCTGTACTATACAAGGTGATTCACTTATCTTGGTAACCTAATTTTTCTCGAAAAGGGATGAATATTTTTTATTCTGTTGACGGTATTTGGTACAAGTGATTTTAAGAAACACAATCATATCTATGTCTCTAAATCACAATACAGAAAAAAATAAATGGAAAAGAATTAACAAAAAATTTGCTGTAGTTCGCTGACGGTAGATTAGATTAGATGAGAAGAGGGGTGACAGATCAAAACCGACCTTGCGAGCACCGTGACCTTAAGATCTATTGTGCATCTCCGCGCTGTTTACCAGTCAGGCAGCAAAGTCTCAATGAACTTCACCACCTTTCTGGGGGCCACATCCATTACTTGTTCAGGCTTCAGGAACCTGGAGCCAAGGTGCCGTAACTGTTTCTGGTGAACAGCTTCACACTCACATAGCAGGTGTCTGGCTGTCTCGGTAGCTTCCTGACAGAAAGCAACATGTACTATCGGGCGCCTTTCCCATGTTTTTTAAGTGATACCTCACGGGAGTGTGCTCAGTGAGAGCACCCGTCAGTTTTCTCAGTTTGCTGAGTGAGAGGACTTTCTTGGTCCAGCTCGTCAGGTGAGAGAGAAGTGACTTAGCTTGCCTTTGACCATTGGTCGTGCGCCAGGTCATAAGCTTCCTCTTTTGTTTCCAGTCCTTAATAGCCATTGCCTGATGGCTGACTGGGAAGCCGCAAAACGGTTCTGGTCCAGTGAAGGGGGTTGTACCCCTTTCCCTGGCCAGTTGGTCTGGCGCTTCATTGCCGTGAATCCCGTAGTGACCAGGCACCTAGATGAGATTGACCTGGTTCTTTTCTCTGAGTAGGTTAAGTGACGTTTTGCATTGCTGACGGTAAGAAATAGAAAAAAATGGTATAAAGAAGAAACATTCAGAATTAAATTATCTTTCGAATGACAGAATAAAAAAGATATTTTCCTGGAGAAAAAAATGATAGCGCCGAAACGCCTTGCGATTAACTATTATCTCCGACCCTGTACATTGCCTAGATATTCTAATGATCTCCTTATCGATCTTTAGAGGTAGACGAGTGTGATCTGTGACCACCTGAAGTGCTCTAGTCGGTCACGTTTTCAAAGATCTGGTATTCTAGTGAAACAAACACAAAACACACAAAAACGAATCCCTTATAATCTAATTTACACCCTTTCGCAACCTTTTACTGTTTAGAATTCCAATGTTAAACATACCTGCAAATAAAGCCATCCCCTCTTTCCATACACAATCCCCTGCTCTCACAAGGGTTTCCCTCGCACGGTCTCCTCTTCTGTTCACAGGTGGGCCCTGAGTAACCCTCTTGGCAGTGGCATTTATAAGCACTGGGGGTCAGCTCGCAGGTGCCGAACACGCAGGGATCGAGGTCGCACTTCGTTAGGGCGCAAAATATGCCTGGAAATATTCGGGGAATTCGTTATCAACGAGAATACGTGTTAACTGGTATTTGGACAGCGAATTTTCTTGCCTTTTGGGTGTGCGGTTCTTTATTACGGTTGAATTTGATGAATGAACTGATGAAACCAGTGAAGTTTGGTGAAAAATATTTTAGATAGGTACTACCTAGAATTCTACAGTGAAGCGCGTTCAAGCCTATTTTATTTCCAGTTTATATTAATGATATAACTCGAATAAGAAACCTTCAGGAAAAAATTGATTGTTGAGGGCATAACAGTTGTTTTCAAAGGTAAGAGCTGGCACAATCGGAGTTTACGGAAACTCACTGAGGGTTACAAACTCGATCCATTCGGTCACGTGACGGATCTACTCGGATCACGGACAAGGTTCTAAGTTTACGAACACATCAGGTTTAGGATTTGAAGTGACATTCGTATCAATAACATAACCAAATATGAATGGATCTATTATTTCAGTCCCAGTTTATTTACTCATTATCTCTAGCTTCGCTTGGATTTATTGGCTTCTGTAAAATATAGTATCTCTGAACCCTTCAGCGTCCACCATTATATAGAAATAATGAAATAATTTAAAAAATGCCTTTTTATTGGTGAGACTGTTTAAACAGTCTCACTGTTTAAACACGCTTTTAAATTATTTCATTATTTCTGTAAAATATTTCTTATAAGTTCTGGTGTGCCCTCGCATGTTATCTTCGAGTACCTATGTTGGAAATAAAGAAGGCTTTAGCTTTAACGCAGAAAGATCTGCATACAAAGTTATGAAGAAGTTGTTTCACATTATTTTCTCGGCTCATGGAACCACACATTCTACACTGAGCCAAATTCTCTTCTCTTTTCATAATTTTAAGGAATAGAATATATGAATTTATAAAGAAAGGAGTAGAAGACTTATTCCCACCTTTTTCAAATACAAAATTGAATTGCACTGCGTATGCGGTGTTAGTGTTACTATTAAATCAACCTGAGTCAGTGATTGAGTTAATAGCACTGTACTTTCCGAACACGGGTTGTATGTTCGGGTTAGGTAAACGAACGCGAAGGTAAGGGATCGAGTTAACCCGAGTAAGTATCCAAAAACGCCTTTTGTAGGTCAATCTAATGCTTCTAGGCACTATATTCAATAAAATCAACACCAACACCATGTTTACCAGTTCTTTCAAACATTGCTCCTCTACATATCCGCAGGCAGGTCCCAACTTTGACAATTGGGAATGAATGTAATTCTTCTACAAATTTATATCAAATACTTTCCTATATTCCAGATAATAAGATTTCTCGATTAAAATCACGTAAACCATTTTGGTCCAATTGTTTTCTGACCTCGAATGAAAGCGATAAGCAATTTGGCAATACGAGGGGAACACATGTAATATTCAAAACAAAAATTTAATAACTGATCCTGGATTTGAACTTCCAAGAAAAATTTGGCCTGTTCTCAATAGTACAGGATCTCTATGATTGTAACAGCGCAGTTGCCTTTGGATTATTCTCATTTTGCCGCTTCCTATACAAACCACAGAATTCTATGATCATGCTGTGCTCTGATTGGTTAGAGATTAGTATTCTGTAGCGGCAAAGTAATCCAAAGCCAACTGCGTTGTTAAAATCATTTATAAAAACCCTGTATAAGAACAGGTAATGGCCGTCGTATTAGCATGCTTTTCAAATGGATTTCAGTTGAGAGTCCTAGTTGCGAATGCAGAGAAGCCAAGAAAATAATAGAACATTTGATAAATAAATGCCCCATATTTAAATTTAAGGATGGCTTAAGGGCCATACATGAAGTTACCGAGTCGTTTTTGAATTGTGTTGTTAATTTTAAATCGATTTAATAGAGTTTCAATCATTTCAATTTTTCTGCTTCGATTTTTTCCTTTCAGATTCAGAAGTCAGAAGGCATTTTGAAGAGGGTTTTTGTTCGGACTCAATAAAGAAGAAATCCTTCAATATTCAAATAGTTGTTGAGTTTCATTTTTGTTGGAACGGCGAGACAAGGTTTTTTACTGAGGTTCTTTTATATCAGTATTGAAAGATTTTATATAATATTCCATCGCAATTCTTCGTGAATATCATATGAAATCTAGATATTGGACACCAGCAGTGCCCTTTTCAATGAACCGATTGAAAAAAGTTTCAATTGTAAGTTCAGTAAACAAGACATCCGAAAGATGAGACTCCCATATTACGATCGAGCAATTTAATCGAAAAATTACAATCTAGTGGCATTATATGATATTGTCATGGATAATTTTCATTCAATTTGATTTATCCACAAAAAAATCTGATTACGTCTACAGATCATCCTGCACTCACCTGTAAAATGCCCC
Organism: Propylea japonica; assembly: GCA_013421045.1. Taxonomy (NCBI): domain Eukaryota; kingdom Metazoa; phylum Arthropoda; class Insecta; order Coleoptera; family Coccinellidae; genus Propylea; species Propylea japonica. Next base: position 2,794,277 of record CM024239.1, read on the forward strand.
ACGCACTCACAGAACCTCCTTTCACCCTTCGTGATGCATTTCCCACCTTTCCTGCAGGGGTTGGACTGCAAGACTCCACTTCGTTCTTGAACTTCAGAACTTTCGTCATGAACTCCTCATCAGTCTGAATCTTGATGCTTCCATTCAAACTCATGCCAGTGTTCCTTCCACTGATCTGCCTCAGATGAAGAGTGTTCAAAAATGATGTGATCTCAATTCTGTTAGCGGACAAAATCGCGTTGGGCGTCGGAGGCTCGTAGCAGAGCTTCCAAATGGTCCCATTCCTATCTGCGTAGTTGTCGTAAATCTCCAGAAGGCCGTTATCCTCGTAGCAGTCGGTATTTGTAAGCTTAAGATGATAAAGTTCCATCGAAATTACCGATCCTAGGGGCGCAATGAAGTGTTGCATAAAATCCACTTTGGTTTGAGGACTTTCGGGATAATTTAAATGTAGTAAAATGCCAGAAGTGCCATTGTGAAGAAAGACGTTCTTCTCCTCCTGCACTATATTCACCATTTTATAGTGAGCTTTAAATCCTACGCCATCGGTTTTAGTTCCGGAATGTAGTCTTATATGCATCGTTTCGCCGTACGATAGAAAACTGCCTTCTGTGAGAAGATTTGGTATCGAGAATGGACGAAAAAACTCCATGTCTTCACCGAGTCTCATCTCTAAAAAAGCCTGCTCATCTGGTTTTGATCCTTCTTCCTTTCCATTCAAATCTATTTTCAAGAATTCGAACCATACCTTGTGTCCAAATGGAGCTTGTAGTATCAAGGTACAGTTCAAATGTGGCAATAAAAAATCAGGATAATTTGGACTGGTCACGAAACCTTCTTTAGCAGTTAAAGTCTGTATGGGACAAAATGTGATATCTACAGAGTGCCACTTCAAAGCAAACCCCAACCCAGAAATGGAGTAGTCCGAATGAAATCTCAGTACAGCTCTATTTTTCAAAGAAACATAATCGAACCTATGCATATCTACGTCGTGACTACCACACAACTTAATGGCATCATTCATTTCATTTCCGTTCTCGTCTAGACTCCTAAGGCTTATGTAATCGTATAGACATTCCATTTGAGCTTCAACATCGATTCTTTCGAATTTAATCACCAGACGGGTTCTTTTGGGACCTATGATGTTGATGGTGATGTCGAGGTTATTGTAATAGTTTCCTGGGTAATTTGGGGAGTTCAAATAGCCTTCGGTTCCATTAACAGTCTGGTTGAAGTTGATTCCTATTCCAGGTTCAGAATTGGCACGTTTGCATATGTAACCACCTATAGCGTTGCATCTTTTGGATTTCCAGTAGAGACCACTAGGAAGCATTGGCGTTGGAGAAGGTGTCCATTGGACACCAAGACACTTGGCTGACTCGTTTCCCTTTCTCAAATTCTCCAGAGGTTTCTGACTTGGTAACCAGCCTAGATATTCAACTGGACTGTTATCTACCCAAAGAAACCCCGAGGATTTCTCAAGTTTCCCTCCAAGCCAGTAGAGGGAGCTCGTGCGATATTCGGGTGTTTTTCGTAGGTTACTTATTAGAAAACGTTCCTCGTCAGCTGATAATACTGAAGCGAGACTGGCTTTGATGCCCTGGCATATATGTTGGGCTGTGCTCCAGGTGACTTCTGGGTAAGTGACGAAGAGGTAACAGGAGTTGTTGAAGATGTGGTGGCGGTCATCTGCGCATTGAACAACTGTAACAAAAGAATGTTTTAAAGCGTACATTAGTGAAATGATAAAATCAGCTGTACATGTACAGGGTTTTTCACTATGGTTTGACCACCTCTTCAAATTTGCTACTAAGAGAGATAGAGAAAAATGTTTTTTTATACAAAATTTCACGAAATTGCTGAGGTTTTACAATATGAATTCACATAATGGAATATATATAGGGTGGCCAACATTTTGATGGCATATTCATTTTTTCAAGAGGAACATCCTGTATATTTTTCCATGTTTAGCTAGCTCTTTTTTCCCTGATTTCGAATATGTAACATATGTTGGTCTATCTCTTTTATTCTGAGAACCACAGAGTTTTAAATTTTAAGAATCAACTGGCAAGATCTGTAATCATTTTGCAAGTGGCAGAGTGCGTTTACTGAAAATGCTCATTTTTGGAGTTAAGAAAACGTCAATGGAAAGATATACAGGGTGAACAACATTGAATGCAACTATATTTTTTCAAATGGGACACCCTGTCTTGTATATTCTTCCTTTGTTGATAGGCTATTTCCTCCTGATCTCGATATATTAATGCCTATGTGGATTTGTCTCTTCAATTTTCAGAGTTTCAAAGTTTTGAAATGATGACACCGAATGAAAACATATGTGACCTACGAAATTCTTTATATCCAAACAAACAAGTATTATTTTAGAATGAATACTTAACAATTACTTAACCAATGAAAAATAATAAACTATGGCATTATGGTAAGAATAACATTAACTAAAGAAATTGCTCAAAATGACCACCTTCATTCAATACACATAGTTTATATCGTTGTTCCAAGTTCTTCAGACTATTTTTGATAGCATTATTATGGCTTTGATTCAAGTCAGAAATTAAAGATTCAAAATTTGTTTTTAATCATTACAATATCATCATTATTCTTTGTGCGTTGACGGGATTAGTTCCGAATTATGGGTAATTAATATAGGTTGATTTTATATAATTAATGTTATTCTCCGCTTTCATTGATTATCATTATTGCTGAAGTAATTTTTTCCTTCAGGAATGGCTATAAAAACTTGTCAACGGTGTTACATCCGGACTATTTGGTGGCCATAAAATGGGTGCGCCAATACCAATCCAAAGAAAAAATTGGCCACTTAAATATTCACGAACTTCCGAAACGCTATGCCAAATGGTTCTTGAAATTCGAAACTGTGTGGGGCTCAGAATAAGAAAGAAATCAGGGGAAAAAGAGTTTACCAAATATGGAAAAATATACAGGGTGTTCCATTTGAAAAAATGAAGTTGCCATCAATATGTTGGCCGCCCTGTATATATTTCAGTTTGTGGGCTCATATCAAAAAACCTCAGTTGATTTCGTGACAAATTATTCATCTTCATTACCATCTTCAGTTTCAACCATGAATTGTTTGTAGTTGAGAACGCTCTCAAAATAAACATAGCGGAGCAGCAGAAACCCAGCATTATCCCCTAGTTTCCTGTTTTCGGCAATTCCAATATCAGACCTGCAAATTTTCGGGACCGAAGAATTGTTGACCCAGAAGATTATTACTTTTCTGCCAAATTAACCTGACCGCCGAGTGTGGATAATCACATTTACGCATTCTAGACGCTCTTCTGCGGTTTGAACACGAAAGAGGTGTTTCGCCTTCTCTATGATAAAACAATTCCTTGTTCGTTGTTCCCCTTTATTATCAAACATAGTGGGAAATTAAGCTGGTAGTTAAACCAGTAGGAAGAAAATCTGCCCCAGTCGCGGAATGCAAATTAACTGGGTGCTTGAATACGTTCCCTGAAATTTTGAGCTGCCATAATTGGACTACCTAGTTATATCTGCACTTTCAGAATAGCTACATCAATTTGATCGTTCTGGAAATAGTTATTATGTGTTAGGCAGTTGCATTGGTGTTCTGCGTTGAAAAAGGAAAGTACTTTTATGGTTTTCTTCAGAACAACCGTATTCAATAGTTTAATATTAAGAAGAAAAACCCTTTTCCAATCACTTTTCATTCGGAAAAGGGTTTGTGGAACAGCTACAAGGGATGAATTGTTTTGGGACGAATTGCTTCATTCATATCATTCCCTTCAGGAATATGTCATAATATGATATTATTGGTAGATTTTATGAAGGAATTCTCACAGATTATTCATCTCCATTAGCATCTTCAGTTTCAATCATGAATTGATTTGTAGCTTCAAATTAGAACGCTCACAAAACAAACATAATGGAGCAGCAGAAACCCAGCATTATCCCGTAGTTTCCTGTTTCCGGCAATTTCAATATCAGACCTGCAAATATTCGGGACCGAAGAATTGTTGACCCAGAAGATTATTACTTTTCTGCCAAATTAACCTGACCTCCGAGTGTGGATAATCACATTTACGCATTGTAGACGCTCTTCTGCGGTTTGAACACGAAAGAGGTGTTTCGCCTTCTCTATGATAAAACAATTCCTTGTTCGTTGTTCCCCTTTATTATCAAACATAGTGGGAAATTAAGCTGGTAGTTAAACCAGTAGGAAGAAAAAAATCTGCCCCAGTCGCGGAATGCAAATTAACCGGGTGCTTGAGTACGTTTCCTCCAATTTGGAGGCTGCCATATTGGATTAATGTAGTTTGGGATGCTATCTGCACCTTCAGAATCGCTAGATCAATATTGATCATTCTGGAAATGGTCAATAGGTATGTGTGAAGCAGTTGCATTGGTGATCTGCATTGAAAAAGGAAAGTACTGTTATGGTCTTCTTCAGAATAACTGTATTCAATAGTGTGGTATTAAAAAGAAACCATTTTCCAATCACTTTTCATTCGAAAAATTTTGGGTTTGTGGAACAGCTACAACGGGTGGACTGTTTGGGATGAATTGCATCTTTCATATTATTCCCTTGAGGGATATGTCATAATTTATGATATTATTGGTAGAACTTATGAACAAAGTCTCACAGATTATTCCTCTTTATTCGCATCTTCAGTTTTATTCACGAATTGATTCCTAACCTAAAATTAGTACGCTCTAAAAATAAACATAATGGAGCAGCAGAAACCCAGCATTATCCCTAGTTTCCAGTTTCCGGTAATTTCAATATCAGACCTTCTCAAATTTTCGGGACCGAAGAATTGTTGACCCAGAAGATTATTACTTTCTGCTAAATTAACCTGACCGCCGAGTGTGGATAATCACATTTACGCATTGTAGACGCTCTTCTGCGGTTTGAACACGAAAGAGGTGTTTCGCCTTCTCTATGATAAAACAATTCCTTGTTCGTTGTTCCCCTTTATTATCAAACACAGTGGGAAATTAAGCTGGCCGGTAGGAAGAAAATCTGCCCTAGTCGCGAAATGCAAATTAACCGGTGCTTGAATACGTTCCCTCCAATTTGGAGCTGCCATAATTGGATTAATGTAGTGGGATGGTATCTGCACCTTCAGAATCACTTGATCAATATTGATCGTTCTGGAAATGGTCATTATGTGTGAAGCAGTTGCATTGGTGTTCTGCGTTGAAAAAGGAAAGTACTGTTATGGTCTTCTTCAGAACAACTGTATTTAAAGTTTGTTATCAAGAAGAAGAACCATTTTCCAATCTCTTTTCATTCAAAAATTTAGGATTTGTGGAACAGCTTTAAGGGATGGACTATTTTGGGATGAATTGCATCATTTTTTTTATTCCCTTCATAATATGAATAATAATTAATTATATGATATTATTGGTAGAACTTATGAACGAATTCTCACAGATTATTCCTCTTTATTCGCATCTTCAGTTTTATTCACGAATTGATTTCTAACCTAAAATTAGTACTCTATCAAAATAAACATAATGGAGCAGCAGAAACCCAGCATTATTCCCTAGTTTTCAGCTTTCGGCAATTTCAATACCAGACCTGCAAATTTTCGGAACCGAAGAATTGTTGACCAGAAGATTATTACTTTTCTGCCAGAGCTGTGCGAGCCCTGAAGAAAAATGCTTCGAGCACAAAGCACTAAGCCCTATGGAAAAGTGCTCCGGAATCTCGAGCACTAAGCCCTTATTTTTTGAACAATGCTCGCGATTACTGAGCACTTCTGGAAAGAAATTCGTTGAGACGAGCACCGAGCACTAAGCACTTTTCAAAATAAAACTTAATTTTTTCCATCCAAATATCTCTAGTTTGGAATTTTGATTTTTGATGTCTTGATTTGTTCTTCCTAGTGTTATCGTGTTTTGAACTGGACATGATTGAAATTGACAATAGGTTTTTTTTCAGCGAGTTGTTCAATAGATATTTAATCAACTAGGTTATTTGAGAGCGACTAAAGGTCAAGATATTTTAAAGCGTTCGCTCTGCTCACACCTTAATAGTTCGAGACTATTAGTCCGATTAGTCGCTAGATTAATAACTGGGTTGATCACAAGATTTTTCCGACGACAAACAATATGAATTGTATATGAATTCTTGATTGAAATACACTCTTATTTTTCACAAGACATACATACATACAATAAATTTCTATTTTTCTATGTTACTGTTGAGTTCTGACATTACTCTATCACTTCTGAATGCTTTATGTTCGGTTGTCCATGAAAATAGCACATTGGACATTATATTCAATTTTGTACATATGAAAATCACCTTTTAGGTCGACGAAATAATTATAATGAAAACGTAAAAAACTGTTTCCATAGAGTCCAAACATACGCGAGATTGTTTGTTTAACACCAAGTTTTTAATGCAAGACAAAATGAATAAATTTTATAGCTATAGAAACGCGACGGTCTGTCATTTCCATGTTCCAACAAGTCCATGAAGGACTTAGTGCTTGGTAATTCCTGAAAGTGCTTGGGAGCACTTTTTCGAATTAATAAGCACTAAGCCCTTTCGAAAATTAGCGAAGCACCAAGCACTAACCACTGGTTCAATCAAGTGCTCGCGAGCACAGTGCTCACGAGCACAAAAGTGCTTCGAGTGCTTTCACGAGTCCTGAGCGCAAAATGCTTCGGCACAGCTCTGTTTTCTACCAAATTAACCTGACCGCAGAGTGTGGATAATCACATTTACGCATCTAGACGCTCTTCTGCGGTTTGAACACGAAAGAGGTGTTTCGCCTTCTCTATGATAAAACAATTCCTTGTTCGTTGTTCCCCTTTATTATCAAACATAGTGGGAAATTAAGCTGGTAGTTAAACCAGTAGGAGAAAATCTGCCCCAGTCGCGGAATGCAAATTAACCGGGTGCTTGAATACGTTCCCTCCAATTTGGAGCTGCCATAATGGATTAATGTAGTTTGGGATGGTATCTGCACCTTCAGAATCACTTGATCGATATTGATCGTTCTGGAAATGGTCTAATTAAAAAAAAAAAACCATTTTCCAATCACTTTCATTCGGAAATTTGGGGTTTGTGGAACAGCTTCAAGGGATGGACTGTTCTGGGATGAATTGCATCATTTATATTATTCCCTTCAGGAGTCATAATATGATATTATTGGTAGAACTTATGAACGAATTCTCACAGTTTATTCTTCTTTATTCGCATTTTCAGTTTTATTCACGAGTTAATTTCTAACCTCAAATTAGTACGTCTCAAAATAAACGTAATGGAGCAGCAGAAACACAGCATTATCCCCTAGTTCCTGTTTCCGGCAATTTCAATATCAGACCTGAAAATTTTCGGGACCGAAGATTTGTTGACCCAGAAGATTATACTTTCTGCCAAATTAACCTGACCGCCGAGTGTGGATAATCCCATTACGCATTGTAGACGCTCTTCTGTGGTTTGAACACGAAAGAGGTGTTTCGCCTTCTCTATGATAAAACAATTCCTTGTTCGTTGTTCCCCTTTATTATCAAACATAGTGGGAAATTAAGCTGGTAGTTAAACCAGTAGGAAGAAAATCTGCCCCAGTCGCGGAATGCAAATTAACCGGGTGCTTGAATACGTTCCCTCCAATTTGGAGCTGCCATAATTGGATTAATGTAGTTTGGGATGGTATCTGCACCTTCAGAATCACTTGATCAATATTGATCGTTCTGGAAATGGTCGTTATGTGCAATTGCATGGGTATTCTGTATTCAAAAAGGAAAATACTGTAATGGTCCGCTTCATAATAAAGAGTTTTCCAATAAGAGGTATTATTTTGAATAGCCCACTATTTCGGTAGATGTCAAGTTTGAAGCTGTAATTTTTTGACATTTTATTAGTAGAAACTACGCCATTAATAAAAAGGGAACGATACACGCATAAAAAACGCATTGAAATCATTAACATTCACTATAAAAATGGTGAAACTTTGGCAGAGACGGTTCGTAAAACTTGAACATTTTTTGTCGTCGTGAAGCACCTTGTCGGACCGCAATGAAGAAATTGGTAGAAAAAACTCGAGCTGTTGAAACAAGTTAGTGATGTGAAGAATAAAACCCATGTACGTCGCTCAAGAATAGCTGAGAATGTTGCTGCTGTAGCAGAAAGTCTTGAAGAAAACCCAGGTTGTCCATTCCTCGTCGTTCTTTGGAATAAGGTATTCCACAAACGATGATTAATGATTTTTTATGGCCGAAATTGGATAGTATTGATCTGGACAACGTTTACTTTTAACAAGACCGATCTACGTGCCGCACAAGCAACGAAACCATTGATCTTTTGCGAGAAAAGTTTCCGGACCGTGTTATCTCTCGAAGAGGTAATCACACTCGGCCACCGAGATCTTGTGATTTAACACCTTGCGACTTCTTCCTTGGGGCCACGTGAAAGAGAAGGTCTACGCCTATAACCCAGCGTCGATTCCAGACCTCACAGATGGAATGAGGCTATTGAGGACATAGGGTAGCCACTTTGCGATTTCGTTATGGAAAATTTCAATAAAAGGATATGGTCCTGTAAGCGTGGTCGTGGTGGTCATTTGCCTGATATTATTTTCCAGTATTAACGACATAGTTTCTTCTTTATAATGAAATAAACATCCGATCATTTATATTGAAAAATGGCATTTTTCTTTGAATGTCAAAATAACAACTTTTATCGGAAAACCCTTTATATTCAAGATTGAAGAAGTAGATTGCACAAAAGTTATCGTGTTCACGCCCGACCTATGGCCTTCTGTAAATATGATAATTTCCGGAACGACTTCAAAACATGAAATTTTCAAGGTATAGGTTTGAGATTTGAAGAGGTATATCTGTAAATGTTGAAATTGGGCGTTTAGTTTTACGAATATTGAAGTATGTTACAAAATAATAGTTAATAATCAGACACCTCCTTCAGACAAATTCGTAAAATCTTCAGAATTCTGTGTTTTTTCATTTGTAATCTGATTGACATTTTTTTACGAATTTGTCTGAAGAAGGTTTCTGATACAGACACCGAAACGTTACATTATCCTTTCAATTTATTTTCTTTTTCAGTTCTACTGTTAGGCAACAATTTGCTCCTGACAAATAAGTGCAAAGATTCTCGCAGGAGCACTTCACCTCAATTACAAAATTTTTTAATTATTTCTGTTTCAGAGACTGGGAGTGAAAACCTATTAAGTTTTCAAGAAATGCAGAATCCTCCCAGAATATATTTCAATCGATATCATTTCGCTGTTGCAGCTTTATTTTCAAGTCGCTGGCTCAATAGTCATTTAATCAATCAAATAGTTTAATAATGACATCGATTAATGGTAGATATATTTCAATGAGTGGAGTGAGAGTGTTAACAGTTAACCATAAATTGCTAGTTTATTACAGAATTTCTTGTCGACCGCATTGGAATTGAGTATAAATTCTTGATTGGAATACATTCTCACTTTGAAATATTATAACTTACTATGTTTCTATATATGTTCCTGTAGAATAGTGACATAACTCGTATTGCTTCTGAATACGTTATATTCGGTTGTCCATGACAATTGCACATTAAAGTAGCATAAATTTAAACATTTAAATGGGTCATTATTGTTCAATTCCATATTGAACTGGGCTTTTATTTTGATGTGAACGGAAAAAGATATTAATTTCATTATGGACTTTCGCCCAACCCTCTATATACCTAATAGCTAATGGATTCACGCAGTTAACAGAAAAGACTGCCAACTACCATTTGCATTTCCAGTTATTCAGTGGCAGCTCTCTCCAATTGATCTGGCAAATTACCTGAACTTGGTAGGATGAAATAATTAGTTTGGTCGATTGTGATGTTCAGGAACCTCCTACAAGTTTCCGGCGGCCAAAAGCCTTGTATGCTAATTATTTCGAGAGTTACAAGATCCGGTAGCTTCCAGAATGTCCTGAATTGTGTTGTGGATACCTTTAGGGGATCCTCTGTTTAATATTGACAATAAACATTTTGTGGAGGATCCTCATCTTTGGAAAGTTTCAAAACGAAGCAACATGGAATTGAATTTTCGAGGTTTTTAAGTTATTATTCACAATATCGTATTTTTCCTTATGTTCTGGACAAACTTTTAATGAAATGATAACCAGAATTGGTATGAGAATCTACAGGATGACGCATTTACACGAGATATCCAGTTAGACTATGATGTGAACTGCTGTTCAATCGTTAGTATTTATCAACTATGAAAGTAGAGAGGGAATAATATTGATGGATGGAAATTAACTAAATTCAAACTCATATTTCTAAAAATAATTAATAACTTAAAAACCATTAAGGAAAAAGCAAGACTGAATAGTTAAATATTTTATGGAGTATCATAAAAAAATAGCATACTGGATGTCCCATTTAAAATAACAAAGTTGTTGCAAAATTGTCGTATATCCGACAACACTAGAAATAGGAAATCATTTTAAAAATGTACCTTACATGGCCAAATATCGATCCACGAAGTTTGAAATCTGGACCATCAATAGTTTCCATAATAATCTAATAGGCAACTCACTTTGGGACAACCCGACATAATGATCAATTATTTAATTATGTAGAATAAAAACTCTTCAAATGCATCTGACAGTGATTTCCTCGAATTTCCTCTTTAGCGTCATTTAACCAACTTAATCAATAAGCAAATCGTTTTGTTGATAACTGCGAATACAAATATCTAAAATAGGTACTCACCATTTTCCATAGAGACTCGAGCTTTGTAACCTCCAAAATGATGAGAATAATCCGAACTGAATTTGAGTACTAACTTAGAGGTAGAGCTGACATAACGAAGTAACTTGAGTTTGGCGCTCCAATCTCCACAAAGACGCCTTGTGAGTGTTTGATTCTTGGTGTGAGACGGTTGTGGATCGATTCCATTTTCTAAAATTTCCAGGTAGTCATAGCTGCAACTGAAAAGAAAAATATGAATAGATATTTATTAAAACATGATTCGAAAGAGCAAAGATTATTATCATAGCAGAGCCGACACTGGGCTTGTGAAATATTCTAGAGATGACTGTTGAACTAGTGCCGGGTTAGAGCGAGCCGGCATTCACCAGTGTGAATACAGCCGAACGACCCAGCCGAAGATGACCTTGAAATCATCGCACGCTAGCGGACGATAGGGCGGATATCTATGCAAACAGAAACGAACGATCGCGTTGAAGCATAGTAAAAATTAATATCTACAGAACTGTACGAAGGATCGGTTTCAAATTTGGTGTGAATGTTGAAGAGAAACTACTGTTAAAAATGCATCCACACCTTGCACTCATACCTCAAGGGAACAGGGGGTGGGACGTACCAATCTGAAAAATTCGATTTCTCGAAAACTGCACATAGAATCGATACGAGATTTAGTATGCAGAACAACAGCAGAAAAAAACTACATACACGTCATCCACTTGCACCCCCAGGAGGTGGGGGGTGGTCATATGAAAAATCAAAAAATTCGATTTCTCGAAAACTGTACATAGAATCGATACGAAATTGGTGTTAAGGTTTAAGAACAACAGCAGAAAAAACTACATTCCGCGTCATCCACTTGCACCCCCAGGGGGGGGTGGATATATGAAAAATCAGAAAATTCGTTTTCTCGAAAACTGTACATAGAATCGATATGAATTTGGTATGCAAATTTGGAAACAACAACAGAAAAAACTACATACACGTCATCCACTTGCACCCCCAGAGGGTCGGGGGTGGACATATGAAAAATCAAAAATTCGATTTCTCGAAAACTGTACATAGAATCGATACGAAATTTGGTGTGCAGATTTGGAACAACAACAGAAAAAACTACATACACGTCATCCACTTGCACCCCCAGGGGGTGGGGGGTGGACATATGAAAAACCAAAAATTCGATTTCTCGAAAACTGTACATAGAATCGATACGAAATTTGGTGTGCATTAAGGAACATTAGCAGAAAAAACTACATACACGTCATCCACTTGCACCCCCAGGGGTGGGGGTGGACATATGAAAAACCAAAAAATTCGATTTCTCGAAAACTGTACATAGAATCGATACGAAATTTGGTGTGCAGGTTAAGGAACATTAGCAGAAAAAAACTACATACACGTCATCCACTTGCACCCCCAGGGGGTGGGGGGTGGACATATGAGAAACCATAAAATTCGATTTCTCGAAAACTGTACATAGAATCGATACGAAATTTTGTGTGCAGGTTAAGGAACAACAGCAGAAAAAAACTACATACCCGTCATCCACTTGCACCCCCAGGGGGTGGGGGTGGACATATGAAAAATCAAAAAATTCGATTTCTCGAAAACTGTACATAGAATCGATACGAAATTTGGTGTGCAGGTTAAGGAACAACAGCAGAAAAAAACTACATACCCGTCATCCACTTGCACCTCCAGGGGGTGGGGGTGGACATATAAAAAACCAAAAAATTCGATTTCTCGAAAACTGTACATAGAATCGATACGAAATTTGGTGTGCAGGTTAAGGAACATTAGCAAAAAAACTACATACACGTCATCCACTTGCACCCCCAGGGGGTGGGGGTGGACATATGAGAAACCAAAAATTCGATTTCTCGAAAACTGTACATAGAATCGATACGAAATTTGGTGTGCAGGTTGAGGAACAACAGCAGAAAAAACTACATACACGTCATCCACTTGCACCCCCGGGGGTGGGAATGGACATATGAAAAATCAAAAATTCGATTTCTCGAAAACTGTACATAGAATCGATACAAAATTGGTGTGCAGGTTGGGAACAACAGCAGAAAAAAATTACATACCCTTCATCCACTTGCACCCCCAGGGGGTGGGGGTGGACATATGAAAAATCAAAAATTCGATTTCTCGAAAACTGTACATAGAATCGATACGAAATTTGGTGTGCAGGTGGGAACAACAACAGAAAAAACTACATACACGTCATCCACTTGCACCCCCAGGGGGTCGGGGGTGGACATATGAAAAATCAAAAAATTCGATTTCTCGAAAACTGTACATAGAATCGATACGAAATTTGGTGTGCAGATTTGGAACAACAACAGAAAAAAACTACATACACGTCATCCACTTGCACCCCCAGGGGTGGGGGGTGGACATATGAAAAACCAAAAATTCGATTTCTCGAAAACTGTACATAGAATCGATACGAAATTTGGTGTGCAGGTTAAGGAACATTAGCAGAAAAAAACTACATACACGTCATCCACTTGCACCCCCAGGGGTGGGGGTGGACATATGAAAAACCAAAAAATTCGATTTCTCGAAAACTGTACATAGAATCGATACGAAATTTGGTGTGCAGGTTAAGGAACATTAGCAGAAAAAACTACATACACGTCATCCACTTGCACCCCCAGGGGGTGGGGGTGGACATATGAAAACCATAAAATTCGATTTCTCGAAAACTGTACATAGAATCGATACGAAATTTTGTGTGCAGGTTAAGGAACAACAGCAGAAAAAACTACATACCTGTCATCCACTTGCACCCCCAGGGGGTGGGGGTGGACATATGAAAAATCAAAAAATTCGATTTCTCGAAAACTGTACATAGAATCGATACGAAATTTGGTGTGCAGGTTAAGGAACAACAGCAGAAAAAAACTACATACCCGTCATCCACTTGCACCTCCAGGGGGTGGGGGTGGACATATAAAAACCAAAAAATTCGATTTCTCGAAAACTGTACATAGAATCGATACGAAATTTGGTGTGCAGGTTAAGGAACATTAGCAGAAAAAAACTACATACACGTCATCCACTTGCACCCCCAGGGGGTGGGGGGTGGACATATGAGAAACCAAAAAATTCGATTTCTCGAAAACTGTACATAGAATCGATACGAAATTTGGTGTGCAGGTTGAGGAACAACAGCAGAAAAAAACTACATACACGTCATCCACTTGCACCCCCAGGGGGTGGGAATGGACATATGAAAAATCAAAAAATTCGATTTCTCGAAAACTGTACATAGAATCGATACAAAATTTGGTGTGCAGGTTTGGGAACAACAACAGAAAAAAACTACATACACGTCATCCACTTGCACCCGCCGGGGGTGGGGGGTGGACATATGAAAAATCAAAAATTCGATTCTCGAAAACTGTACATAGAATCGATACGAAATTTGGTGTGCAATTTGGGAACAACAACAACAGAAAAAACTACATACACGTCATCCACTTGCACCCCCAGGGGTGGGGGTGGACATATGAAAAATCAAAAAATTCGATTTCTCGAAAACTGTTCATAGAATCGATACGAAATTTTGTGTGCAGATTTGGAACAACAACAGAAAAAAACTTCATACACGTCATCCACTTGCAACCCCAGGGGGTGGGGGGTGGACATATGAAAAACCAAAAAATTCGAATCGAAATTTTTTGGTTTTTCATATGTCCACCCCCCACCCCCTGGGGGTGCAAGTGGATGACGGGTATGTAGTTTTTTTCTGCTGTTGTTCCTTAAGCTGCACACCAAATTTCGTATTGATTCTATGTACAGTTTTCGAGAAATCGAATTTTTTGATATTCATATGTCCACCCCCCACCCCCTGGGGGTGCAAGTGGATGACGGTATGTAGTTTTTTTCTGTTGTTGTTCCCAACTGCACACCAAATTTCGTATCGATTCTATGTACAGTTTTCGAGAAATCGAATTTTTTGATTTTTCATATGTCCACCCCCACCCCTGGGGGGTGCAAGTGGATGACGTGTATGTAGTTTTTTTCTGCTGTTGTTTCTTAACCTGCACACCAAATTTCGTATCGATTCTATGTACAGTTTTCGAGAAATCGAATTTTTTGGTTTCTCATATGTCCACCCCCCACCCCCTGGGGGTGCAAGTGGATGACGTGTATGTAGTTTTTTTTTGCTAATGTTCCTTAACCTGCACACCAAATTTCGTATCGATTCTATGTACAGTTTTCGAGAAATCGAATTTTTTGGTTTTTCATATGTCCACCCCCACCCCCTGGGGGTGCAAGTGGATGACGGGTATGTAGTTTTTTTCTGCTGTTGTTCCCAAATCTGCACACCAAATTTCGTATCGATTCTATGTACAGTTTTCGAGAAATCGAATTTTTTGATTTTTCATATGTCCACCCCCCACCCCCGGGGGGTGCAAGTGGATGACGTGTATGTAGTTTTTTTCTGCTAATGTTCCTCAACCTGCACACCAAATTTCGTATCGATTCTATGTTCAGTTTTCGAGAAATCGAATTTTTTGATTTTTCATATGTCCACCTCCCACCCCCGGGGGTGCAAGTGGATGACGTGTATGTAGTTTTTTTCTGTTGTTGTTCCCAAATCTGCACACCAAATTTCGTATCGATTCTATGTACAGTTTTCGAGAAATCGAATTTTTTGATTTTTCATATGTCCACCCCCCACCCCCGGGGGGTGCAAGTGGATGACGTGTATGTAGTTTTTTTCTGTTGATGTTCCCTAACCTGCACACCAAATTTTGTATCGATTCAATGTACAGTTTTCGAGAAATCGAATTTTTCGATTTTTCATATGTCCACCCCCACCCCCTGGGGGTGCAAGTGGATGACGGGTATTTAGCTTTTTCTGCTGTTGTTCCTTAAGCTGCACACCAAATTTCGTATTGATTCTATGTACAGTTTTCGAGAAATCGAATTTTTTGGTTTTTCATATGTCCACCCCCCACCCCCTGGGGTGCAAGTGGATGACGGGTATTTAGCTTTTTCTGCTGTTGTTCCTTAAGCTGCACACCAAATTTCGAATTGATTCTATGTACAGTTTTCGAGAAATCTAATTTTTTGATTTTTCATATGTCCACCCCCACCCCTGGGGGTGCAAGTGGATGACGGGTATGTAGTTTTTTTTCTGCTGTTGTTCCTTAACCTGCACACCAAATTTCGTATCGATTCTATGTACAGTTTTCGAGAATCGAATTTTTGGTTTCTCATATGTCCACCCCCCACCCCCTGGGGGTGCAAGTGGATGACGTGTATGTAGTTTTTTTCTGCTAATGTTCCTTAACCTGCACACCAAATTTCGTATCGATTCTATGTACAGTTTTCGAGAAATCGAATTTTTGGTTTTTCATATGTCCACCCCACCCCCTGGGGGTGCAAGTGGATGACGGGTATGTAGTTTTTTTTCTGCTGTTGTTCCTTAAGCTGCACACCAAATTTGTATTGATTCTATGTACAGTTTTCGAGAAATCGAATTTTTTGTATTTCATATGTCCACCCCCACCCCCTGGGGTGCAAGTGGATGACGTGTATGTAGTTTTTTTCTTTGTTGTTCCCAAACTGCACACCAAATTTCGTATCGATTCTATGTACAGTTTTCGAGAAATCGAATTTTTTGATTTTTCATATGTCCACCCCCACCCCCTGGGGTGCAAGTGGATGACGTGTATGTAGTTTTTTTCTGCTAATGTTCCTCACCTGCACACCAAATTTCGTATCGATTCTATGTTCAGTTTTCGAGAAATCGAATTTTTTGATTTTTCATATGTCCACCCCCCACCCCCTGGGAGTGCAAGTGGATGACGTGTATGTAGTTTTTTTCTGTTGTTGTTCCCAAATCTGCACACCAAATTTCGTATCGATTCTATGTACAGTTTTCGAGAAATCGAATTTTTTTTGATTTTTCATATGTCCACCCCCCACCCCCGGGGGGTGCAAGTGGATGACGTGTATGTAGTTTTTTTCTGTTGTTGTTCCTAACCTGCACACCAAATTTTGTATCGATTCAATGTACAGTTTTCGAGAAATCGAATTTTTTGATTTTTCATATGTCCACCCCCCCCCCCCCTGGGGCTGCAAGTGATGACGGGTATGTAGTTTTTTTTCTGCTGTTGTTCCTTAACCTGCACACCAAATTTCGTATCGATTCTATGTACAGTTTTCGAGAAATCGAATTTTTTGGTTTTTCATATGTCTACACCCCCCACCCCCTGGGGTGCAAGTGGATGACGTGTATGTAGTTTTTTTCTGCTGTTGTTCCTTAACCTGCACACCAATTTCGTATCGATTCTATGTACAGTTTTCGAGAAATCGAATTTTTGGATTTTCATATGTCCACCCGCCCTCCCTGGGGTGCAAGTGGATGACGGTATGTAGTTTTTTTTCTGCTGTGTTCCTTAAGCTGCACACCAAATTTCGTATCGATTCTATGTACAGTTTTCGAAGAAATCGAATTTTTTGGTTTTTCATATGTCCACCCCCCCCCCCCTGGGGGTGCAAGTGGATGACGTGTATGTAGTTTTTTTCTGCTAATGTTCCTTAACCTGCACACCAAATTTCGTATCGATTCTATGTACAGTTTTCGAGAAATCGAATTTTTGGTTTTTCATATGTCCACCCCCCACCCCCTGGGGGTGCAAGTGGATGACGTGTATGTAGTTTTTTTTTGCTAATTTCCTTAACCTGCACACCCAAATTCGTATCGATTCTATGTACAGTTTTCGAGAAATCGAATTTTTTGGTTTTTCATATGTCCACCCCCCACCCCCTGGGGGTGCAAGTGGATGACGGGTATTTAGCTTTTGCTGCTGTTGTTCCTTAAGCTGCACACCAAATTTCGTATTGATTCTATGTACAGTTTTCGAGAAATCTAATTTTTTGATTTTTCATATGTCCACCCCCACCCCCTGGGGGTGCAAGTGGATGACGGGTATGTAGTTTTTTTCTGCTGTTGTTCCTTAACCTGCACACAAAATTTCGTATCGATTCTATGTACAGTTTTCGAGAAATCGAATTTTATGGTTTCTCATATGTCCACCCCCCCCCCTGGGGGTGCAAGTGGATGACGTGTATGTAGTTTTTTTCTGCTAATGTTCCTTAACCTGCACACCAAATTTCGTATCGATTCTATGTATCGGGTGTCCCGAATTCGTTGTCTAGTGAGGGGATCTCAGAACCCTTGGAGCTAGAAGGAAATGAATGGCACATTTTCGGGCTCGATTTTTGCGAGATTTAATTTGGTGAAAACCGTAACCTTGTAAGTTTCAGCCGTTTTCGAGATATAGCGAAAATTGGAAAATGGCGTGAAATGAAAAGTTCTCATAACTTCTTTATTACTGGCGCTATGAACATGAAACGAAAACATTATACAGGCACTTTTTTTCGTAGAATCTTTGATGTAATCAAATTTTTTTTAATTGCGTTTTTTTTCGAAGTTATAATACAAACTTGTGTTTTTTTAAATGTGAACCATAAGCATTTGAATAACAGATGGATCCGTCTTTTTTTCACTTTTCAAAAATATATAACTTAATATATAAATTTCTTATTAAACTGTAAAAACATCAAAAGTTTTATTTTCACACGAGAAATCAAATGGTTGTCTAAATATGATAATCTGTGAACATCAAATGATTACTTAATAGATAAAAGAACAGATAACAAATTTTTCATAAATATTGTGCGAAGTGAAGTCCATTTGGTCAATGCAGAGCTCACACCTTCTTCTGACATTGTGAGGTGTGAGCTTTGCATTGACCAAAATAGACTTCACTTGGCACAATATTTATGAAAAATTTGTTATCTGTTCTTATCTATTAATCATTTGATGTTCACAGATTATCATATTTAGACAACCATTTGATTTTTCGTGTGAAAATAAAACTTTTGATGTTTTTTACAGTTTAATAAATTTTATATATTAAGTTATATATTTTTGAAAAGTGAAAAAAAAGGACGGATCCATCTGTTATTCAAATGCTTATGGTTCACATTTAAAAAACACAAGTTTGTATTATAACTTCGAAAAAAAACGCAATAAAAAAAATTGATTACATCAAAGAATTCTACGAAAAAAAGTGCCTGTATAATGTTTTCGTTTCATGTTCATAGCGCCAGTAATAAAGAAGTTATGAGAACTTTTCATTTCACGCCATTCTCCAATTTTCGCTAATATCTCGAAAACGGTTGAACTTACAGGTTTACGGTTTCACCAAATTAAATCTCTCAAAAATCGAGCCCGAAAATGTGCCATTTATTTCCTTCTAGCTCCAAGGTTTCTGAGATCCCCTCACTAGACAACGAATTCGGGACACCCGATACAGTTTTCGAAATCGAATTTTTTGGTTTTTCATATGTCCACCCCCACCCCCTGGGGGTGCAAGTGGATGACGTGTATGTAGTTTTTTCTGCTGTTGTTCCTTAACCTGCATACCAATTTTCGTATCGATTCTATGTACAGTTTTCGAGAAATCGAATTTTTTGATTTTTCATATGTCCACCCCCCACCCAATGGGGGTGCAAGTGGATGACGTATGAAGTTTTTTTTTTTCTGCTGTTTTGTTCCTTACCTGCACACCAAATTTCGTATCGATTCTATGTACAGTTTTCGAGAAATCGAATTTTTTGGTTTTTCATATGTCCACCCCACCCCCGGGGGTGCAAGTGGATGACGGGTATGTAGTTTTTTTCTGTTATTGTTCCTTAACCTGCACACCAAATTTCGTATCGATCCTATGTACAGTTTTCGAGAAATCGAATTTTTTGGCTTTTCATATGTCCACCCCCCACCCCCTGGGGGTGCAAGTGGATGACGTGTATGTAGTTTTTTTCTGTTGTTATTCCTAAACCTGCACATCAATTTCGTATTGATTCTATGTACAGTTTTCGAGAAATCGAATTTTTTGGTTTTTCATATGTCCACCCCCCACCCCCTGGGGGTGCAAGTGGATGACGTTTATGTAGTTTTTTTTCTGCTAATGTTCCTAACCTGCACACCAAATTTCGTATCGATTCTATGTACAGTTTTCGAGAAATCGAATTTTTTGGTTTTTCATATGTCCACCCCCCACCCCCTGGGGGTGCAAGTGGATGACGGGTATGTAGTTTTTTCTGCTTGTTCCTTAAGCTGCACACACCAATTTCGTATTGATTCTATGTACAGTTTTCGAGAAATCGAATTTTTTGGTTTTTCATATGTCCACCCCCCACCCCCTGGGGGTGCAAGTGGATGACGGGTATGTAGTTTTTTCTGCTGTTGTTCCTTAAGCTGCACACCAAATTTCGTATTGATTCTATGTACAGTTTTCGAGAAATCGAATTTTTTGATTTTTCATATGTCCACCCCCCACCCCCTGGGGGTGCAAGTGGATGACGCGAATGTAGTTTTTTTTCTGCTGTTGTTCTTAAACCTTAACACCAAATTTCGTATCGATTCTATGTACAGTTTTCGAGAAATCGAATTTTTTAATTTTTCATATGACCACCCCCCACCTCCTGGGGGTGCAAGTGGATGTAGTTTTTTTCTGCTGTTGTTCTCAAATCTGCATACTAAATCTCGTATCGATTCTATGTGCAGTTCTCGAGAAATCGAATTTTTCAGATTGGTACGTCCCACCCCCTGTTCCCTTGAGGTATGAGTGCAAGGTGTGGATGCAATTTTTAACAGTAGTTTCTCTTCAACATTCACACCAAATTTGAAACCGATCCTTCGTACAGTTCTGTAGATATTAATTTTTTACTATTGGTTCAACGCGAGCGTTCGTTTCTGTTTGCATAGATATCCGCCCTATCGTCCGCTAGCGTGCGATGATTTCAAGGTCATCTTCGGCTGGGTCGTTCGGCTGTATTCACACTGGTCCGGCATTCATGGCATTTAAAAGGCATTTTGTCTATGTTCAGTAAACTTTCTGAAATATAGAACTCAAGCTATAGGAGGACTGAATTAACACCAGGTCAGAGGCACAAAGATACTGATTGCACATTCAAAGAGAAGCGTAACAAGCTTTATCCTTGTCAAAAAACTAATTGAGGCTGCTTACTGGGCTTTTATAGGAATTGTTTCATGAGATATCGCCTCCGCAAGATCGGTGAGGAAAACTCCGATAGCTGTAGGTGATGTGGATCGGCCACATAAATCGCCGAGCACATATTATTATACCAATGTGTTGGCGCAAACCTGACTTACCCTACTGTGTGGCACGAACTTGACGCCAGCCAACATAAAAGCGAAGTCTCCTAGGAAAAGAGTCAACTTTGCTAAGGAGATTACATTTCTTATCAGAATGTACATAGCTCTAGTGTGTAACGCACTTTTAACTTCATCGATCGCATTGCAGAAAGTTCTGGTCCTCTCTGAACAACTACATCTCATCTGCGAACTAGTGATGTAATGATCAAAAAAGAAAGCACTGAGAAAAACTTCAGGATAATGTAAAAAAAAGTAAAGTAACCTCAAAGAAAATACCGTAAAATGGTATACAGATAGTTCCAAAACCTATACAGGAGCTGGCGTTGGGATATACGGGCCAAGTACTAAATGTGAACTGTCGCTAGGCTTCTGTATGAGCGTCTTTCAAGCAGAAATCTTAGCTATCGAAAGATGTCTAGATATTAATCTAGAAAGAAATTATCAGAAGTGTGATATAGAAATACACTCAGATAGTCAAGCTGTTATTAAAGCACTGAGCTCATCATGTCATCGACTCAAAGATGATCTGGGAGTGCCGGAACAAACTCAATGAGGTAGGCAAGGTAAATAAGGTCTTTTTAATATTTGGATCCCCACCATTCGGAAATCAAAGGAAACAAAGAGGCCAATACACTTGCCCAAGAGGGCGCACGAATGTCACTCATTGGCCCAGAACCCTTCTGTGATATAGGTAAATGTACCTATAAGAAGGAGTTTCTGAAGAAGAAAGAAAGCCGAGAGGAAAAAACTCTGGCGGAATATCCCAGGAATGGATCATTCCACAAAGTTACTTCGAAACTTTGAAACAGCAAGATCCAAAAGATATCTGGATATTGGTAAGAAACAATTACACCTCCTCACTGGCTTTCTTACAGTACACTGTCGCCTCAGGAAGCATCTGTTGAGGATAGGATTATCGGACACTGATGAGTGTAGGTTCTGTCGGGAGGTGGGAGAAACCCCCATTTACCTAGTCACGTAATACTTTGGCATTGCGAGCCTAAGGAGAAAATGCCTTGGGCTAGAAACTTGTAAGAGTGAGGAACTAGCTTCGTTGAAGCCTTCATAAATATTGGATTTCTGGAACTGGAAGGCGAGCTGTAAAGGTTGTGGTCAGAACAGCTGTATAAGAGGGCACAATAGACCTTTAGGTCACAGTGAACTGTAACCCCTTTTTAAACTTTAACTTTAACTATGGTAACAAAAACCTCAATGGTCAAAGTGCAGAAAGGCAGCGTGCCAAACGACTACAATCCAATCTATTCTAATTCAATCGGAGTTTAATTTTTTACTTCAGGTATAAATCCTTTGGAAAGCTAGCCACTTATAGGCTATCATACATAAACATTAAGTTTATTTTAAAAGGAAACATGTAGCCTGTAAATTCCATCCAGGCTCTGAGGTGTAGTTCTTCAAGAGCTGGTTTAACAGTTAGATTAGCGTAGGAAAAATCTAATTGTATCGTCTATTTATTTGGAACTGGAAACATAGCTAAATTGCTGAGTCCATAACTCAAGGAAAACATGAAAACAAATCTTACAGATAACTGAACAAAAGCTAGAAATGAACTGAAATTTATGCGTGGTCTCTATCAATTGTTAGATAGTTAATTTACCCGATAGCATATGTAGTTTTGGAAAATTCAGAAAAATTTTCAGAACTATCAACTATCATTTCCAGTTCATAATTTTTTCTGTTCAACAGAATGTTCAAGACAGGGCAGATTCAAACGGTGTATCCTACCCATACGTCATAGGAAAACCTCAGAAACATAAATACATATTCCCCAAAGTGGAATAACCAAATGAGGTCATGGAAAAAAGGCAAACAGCATTACCCCTGATCCCTGTGTCAGGAAGTTTGTCATATAAATCAGAGCCTGACGGAAAAATAAGTAGCTCAATAACTCACCAGGCACGAAGTAAAGATGTCGTAAACTACGCTTGCCACACTGCGATATTCACTTCATGAAACTGTTTGTACAATTTGTGAAATGAAATGGAGACTTATAATGTTTGCTGAAGCCTCGGTTGATGATGACTAACACGAAGTTTATTCTGTTACATTTTTCTTCGAGAGGAAAATATAACGCAATGTTTGAAAGTTCTATTTGTCTTCTGGCCTCTCCCAGATGGCATTTTACGTTTTAATGCACAAACTTCAGACTTTTTTTTTTCGAGTTTTTGAAATATTAAATAAAAGAATAACTGTAATTAAGGCAATTAACCTAAGTTCTTCAGCCCAAAGATATTATTTTGCGAATATTCATCGGTCGACAGATGATGAAAGTATTACTGAAAAGCATCGCACATAACAGCCATGATAATACTAGATATATATAGTCTTGGAATTAATACACATCATTTCGGAAAGGTGTTAGTTGAGGAGCCTTGTCTTTCTTAGGGCCGTATTCATAGTCTTCCGCCAGGTGAGGGTGGGTGTAAGTGTGAGTGTCAGATTGTCCTTGAGTAGCTGTAAATCTTAAATCATAAAGCATACTGAGTGAGTGAGTGCGATTTTTGCCAGCCTCAACTTGAGTTAAGGCGCTAGCACCCATGAAATGAATATGCTTTATGAAACGGCTACAGCTACTCAAGGGCATTCTGACACTCACACTCACCTTCCAATTGAGGGATGACTATGAATACGGCCCTTATCGCCATAGCACGAGAAATTACAGATATCCAAAGATCACCATGGCCAGAAAATTTGCCAGACATGAATTGATTGAGCACAAGTGGCATTCTAAAACAAAACTTATTCTCCTAGCACTGTCCAGAAACACACACTCAAACAAGAAGAGTGGAACAACACCTGAATGGAAATCATTGGGTATTGTTTCCATACATAAGTGCGTTGACACATAACTACAGAACAGGGGAGGATAGTCCAAATTTCGCTTTAGCTGTAAAGTGATTTATATATTTTAGCTTCTGGTATCCATTTTCTGCATTTCTCTAGTTTGTATTTTTCGTATCCAGTTAAGAAAGAATAAACATTGATTACATTGAATTAAATAAATTGAATGTATGTGCCTACTTTGAAATACATTTATAATAATAATAATAAATTTATTGGTCCAGTAAGACATGAAAATGTATAGGACAAGTCTGTGTTACATCAGGTTTGAAACAAATACAATATAATGTTTGTATCACACAAGTACTCCCTAATGCTATAATATGCCTTTTCCAATAACAAATTTTTCACCGTCATTCTGAACTCTCCTCCACCCATTGCCCGCACCTTGGAAGGCAAATGATTATATAATTTAATTCCACTATATAAGATGGATGATTGGAATTTTGTGGTTCTGTGCAATGGAATAGAAAAGATGTCAGCATTTCTGGTGGAATAGCGATGGAAACTTGAAAGCTTACAGAAGCTGCTTTGATTATTTTTCATGTACATTAAGGCATTAAATATATATACACAATTTATATAAGGGTCTATGAATTTGGCCAACGAATGATGATGAATTTGATTGATGATTAGTTTTGTAAGCGATTGGCTCCGTGATTACCTTTCTGCAATGCGATCAATAAAGTTAAAAGTGCGTTACCATTCTAGAGCTACCATT
Organism: Propylea japonica; assembly: GCA_013421045.1. NCBI lineage: Eukaryota > Metazoa > Arthropoda > Insecta > Coleoptera > Coccinellidae > Propylea > Propylea japonica. The sequence goes on from CM024239.1 coordinate 2,818,805, forward strand.
TTGGAGGAATGTAACCTTCTTCGTAAAGTTGATTATATTTTTCTAGAAGACTTAGCTCTTATGCCGACTGGCGTCAAGGTCGCGTCACCTAATGCAGTAAGTCTGGTTTGCACCAATAAATTGAATTGCGATATTATAGTGCTCGAAGTTTTTGTGGCCGATCCATGTGATCTAAAGATAGTATAGTTTTCATTACCGGTCTTGTGCAGGTCATATCTCACGAAACAGTGGCCAGTTAAAAGCCTTAACTCATTTTTGATAACGATGGGGCTTATTGAGCATTTTCTTTTGAAGTTGCAATCAGTCTTCTTGCTTGTCTTTGACCTGGGGTGTTAAAACAGTACCTAAGAATATTACTTTCCTTTTTGCCAATCATCGACCTCCATCCTAATCAGTATTGGTGATACCCAACATGTTGGCACTGGTCCATCGAAGGAGTCTTTGCTCTTTTCACCCAAACTATATCTAACTAGCTTGTGGTCCTTGATTCATAAGAATTTCAAAATCAGTTCGTGAATTACACATGATGTACAAGCTGTATTACTCCTGCAATGAGTTTGGTGCTACCGAAAAGTATATTCTAAAGGGTTTTCCAATAAGAGGTGTTATTTTCAATAGCCCGCTATAAGTAGATGTCAAGTTTGAAGCTGTCATTTTTTGACATTGACAAGTAGAAACTACGCCATTAATAAAAATGGAATGATGCACGCTTCAAAAACACATTGTATTATTAAATACTGAGACGGTCCGTAACACTCCATGTCATACCGCAATAAAGAAATGGTAGAAAAATTCGAGCTGTTGGGACAAGTTTGTGATGTGAAGAATAAAACCCGTGCACGTTGCTCAAGAACAGTCTAGAATACTGCTGCTGAGCCGAAAGTGTTAAAGATAACCTAGGTTTGTCCACAAACGTCAGCTAACACAAGAACTCAAGCCACCATTGATCTTTTGCGGGAAAAGTTTCCGGACCGTGTTATCCCTCGAAGAGGTGATCACAATTGGCCACCGAGATCTTGTGATTTAATACCTTGCGATTTCTTTCTTTGGGGCCACGTGAAAGAGAAGGTCTACGCCAATAGCCCAGCGTCTATTCAAGACCTCAAAAATGGAATTCTTGGGACTATCGAGGACATAGGGCAGCCACTTAGCGATTTGGTTTGGAAAAATTTCATTAAAAGGATATGGTCCTGTAAGCGTGATCGTGGGGGTCATTTAACTGATAATATTTCCCATAGCCATAGCTTCTTTTTTATAATAAAATCAACATCCGATCATTTATATTGAAAAATGGCTTTTTTTTAATATCAAAATAACACCTCTTATTGGAAAACCCTTTGTCTTAAAACTTGTAACAAATTCAGAACTCAATTCAGTTAGAGCTTTCTTTAGTTGAAGACTATCGCTTGAATTGAAGGCATTTTCGGTATTTCGCCCAAGAAATCTTGCACAAAAAGAGTTTGGGAACTTCCAAGAAACAATGGATAGCTTTCATTAATGCCAAATGTGATCATCAGACCAGTAATGACCAGCTAATGCAAATTTTCGTAGACAATGTGGCCAGAATCTCCAAAGTCGAGCAAAACCCATCACGTCTTGGCCATTTCGGTCTATTTTCCAGAATATCCCTGTTTGAAATTTAATACTTAATTACATTTGCACTTATCGAGGTAATTACAACTTAGTGGCCTGGAACTTTCCAAGTTGCAGAATGAACATCGCTGAATCCGAAGCTTGTTAGCACGCTCTCAGGCTATTATAATTTCTTATTTCGCATATAAGTTGACGTTTCTGGAGTGTAATTGCTGAACGGGAACTGTGGATCGTTTGCGAGGTTCCATTTCGATGTTAGAGATTTTCTAGTCACGAAACTCTATGATGATAAATCTCTCAGTTTTAATGAGAGTTAACAATCATGAATAAAAAGTACTTGGAAATTAAAAGAATAAGCTAGGTCGTCTCTCAGAGAGCTGCCTTCGCTGTCCAGTTGAATGGTGGTATATCCCAAAGATTCACATGCTACGTTTATGAAGAAATGAATCTGCAGTAATCTGAGGCTGTTATCTATCTCGAATCGAGTGTCACGGAAAGCCTGACAGAATAAAGGGTTTTCCAATGAGAGGTGTTATTTTGAATAGCCCGCTATTTCGGTAGATGTCACGTTTGAAGCTGTTATTTTTTGACATTTGACAAGTAGAAACTACGCCATTAATAAAAATGGAACGATACACGCTTCAAGAACGCATTGAAATGATTGAAATTCACTATAAAAATGGTGAAAATTTGGCAGAGACGGTTCGTTAAACTCGAAAGTTAGTGATGTGAAGAATAAAACCCGTGCGGTTTATGGTCCGGTGGAGTTATTGGACCTTACTTTTTGGAAAATAAGGCTGAAGCAACAATTACGGTGAATGGATTGCGTTATCGAGAGATGAGTAATGATTTTCATAACCGAAATTGGATAGTATTGATCTGGACAACGGGAAAAGTTTCCGGACCGTGTTAGCTCAGAAGAGGTGATCACAATTAGCTACCGAGTTCTTGTGATTTAACACCTTGTTACTTCTTTTCCTTTAGGGCTACGTGAAAGAGAAGGTATACGCCAATAGCCCAGAGTCGATTCAAGATGATCAAAGATGAAATTCGTTAGGCTATCGAGGACATAAGGCAGCCTTTCTGCGATTTGGCTATGGAAAATTCCATTAAAAAGATATAGTCCTGTAATCGTGGTCGTGGTGGTCATTTGCCTGATGTTATTTCCACTATACTAACGGCATAGCTTCTTATTTATATTGAAATAAACATCCGATCATTTAATTTGAACAATGGCATTTTTCTTTGAATATCAAAATAACACCTTTTATTGGAAAACCCTTCAGAACATCCGATGATTAAATGCATCAGGTTGCCATTAGGTAATTCTCGATAGGACAATTTAAGGTTGCCTACCACATTGCTTGAATTAGGCCATTGCTAACCATAAGAGGAATAAAACAACATAGTATTCGCACTTGTTCATTCATGTCGTCAGATGCGTACCACGTGAATCTCTAGAATATACCAATGTCCAACTGGACGGCAAAGTTCTCTATCTGATACATTGAATATGGTACGTTTCCGATGTGAAATGTCATATGAGTAAAATCTTTCGTGATATTTTATTCGAATTTTCGTCCCAAGGACCCTCACGAAATTTTGCAATTGTTTGTTCAGTTACTGAGTTGCAAAATATGAAATTTCTAGGGAAAATTTAAATTCCGTGTAATTCGAAAACCACTCAATACATCTTTTTGAATTTTGTATTCAAGAAAACTTTGGTTGAAGTCTTCATATCATCATTTTACTAAATGTATGTACGAGTACGGGCAGATGGAATTAGTTTTGATCTCAGATCATACAGCAGTGAGTTCACAATTGCTGCTCAAAATTCGTAACTTAGAGACTTTAAGGCAGAACTATAGCACATTGTTGCCCTAGGCAACACTGCGCAGAAAATATACACTTACGTGGGTTCGTTTTCCAATACTAATTCCTCGAAATCTAGAAGTATTTGATATCCTGGAGGAGCTACGATGTAGGTGTTGCAGTCTACGTTGTCTGGATAGTGCCTTGGAAATCCAGGACTAGAGACTGATGCTCGGGAATGCTGACGAGTTAGTAAAATGGTCTTATTGCAATCGAGTGGCCATGTATCTTCCAAAGGTTCTGAAAAAAAAATATTTAATAGTGAAAATGTTATAAGGAAGTTTGATATTCTTACATTACAGATAATAATCATAAAAAAACTTCTATATAACACTTTCGCCTTCACAATACCTAGATCTTATACGCTACACCCCTGTCAACATTAATTCTGTTTCAGTGTATATCAGAACTTCTAATGATATATCTAATATAAGACAGTTACAATGTAAAACATTTGAGAAAGCTGAGATCTCAGACGGATGTCTATAATAATAATATAATAATTTATATTCCTTCAAAAAATTATTACATATACTGTATAAATACAGTTATGAAATTGAAACAAGTCAAACAATAATTCACAGGGAGCTAGACCAGGTGACTATGATTGAGTGCTGAAACCATAGAGATAGGATAAAATAGAGTTGCCATCATTGAAATAAACGTGTTATCAGATCCGCCATATTACTACCACATTTAAGTCAAATTTGACAATCGTTGAACTTTCAGGAGAACTATTGCTGTTTTTTCTAGTTAATTTCTGATTTGTTCTGCTTAATAACATATAGTTGTGACCAAATGTCTGTAAGTTCAGAATTTTGAGCAAGAAGTGGTATTAAATGACTGTGTTGGTTCCACTAATGAGGATTCCGATTCTAACTTACAAACTTCTATTGAGAGGTCAAAGGTTATTCTTCATGGCCGTCAGTAAACACTCTTACTTCTACACGGATTGAGCAAGATAGTTGATATTAGGTACAAGGGTTAGTTCGATCGATCCAAATGGTTTCGGAGGTAATAATTCATTCATGAATATTTTGCAAAATACCAAACAGCCAATACGATTTGATGATATAATGATGTAGCAGTTCTGGCTAAATTTTGCAAGTTTTGATCAACAAGATGAAGAGGTTGTCCTACAGTCGGTTGAAACCACTTTTGTTTCTTTCCCTTCTTGGTTTTCCTAGGATCAAATGTTGAATATGCTGATATTTCGAATTTGAATATTTTAAGAGGTGCAGTAATATTTCGTGATAATTCAACTTAAATTATTAACAACTCTATTACGATTATGGAATAATCTCCGAAATATGAAGGGCTTCACGGCTGACGAAATAATTTTATAATGAAACTTGAAGCGCTACCCTCAAGTATAGCAAATTTTACCAAGCAACCTAACTTATATATAAATGAACACGTCTAGGAAAACTTAGAGTTGGATGGTTAATTAAGTATTCTATTTTCTATGCAGATTACTTGTCGCTTCCTTGTCATATCAACTTGGCCCATGAGAGTGAAGTATAATTTCATCTTGAAGATTATCCACTGAGTAAGCTTCGTTAAATATTTTTCTTATCTGATTTTCCAATAGCGATACTACTAAGTGGTAACTTAGACCTAACTGTGTATGAAGAAAAGCTCAGGCCTGAACATTTGGCGAGAAGTGCCCCATGGTCATAGTCTTGGCTCAATAAAACGAGAAAAATTTCCAGAAATAGGACGACTATTGTTTTCAATTCACTTCTGTCTGAATTTATAGGAAATCAAGAAAACATCCAGTAACTGTATAAGATTGTCAGCTTCAAGTAGTGCCAGAGTGGAATATTTCTTTGGCGATAAAAACTTTGAAACCGAGATACAATGCAAAAATAAGGGACATATTCATTTTGTTCATAATTAATATTTTATTTACGATTTTTTTTCTTTTGACGAGTTTATCCGCTCACGAGGAAATATACGACGATATTTCTCTGGTATGATATTTTCCCACGAAATAAATCTACAATTTGCAACCACCCTGAAGTAAAGTAGGTGGTGGGAAAATTAGGTCAGGGGTAAATCCATTGAGTGTCTCGGTTCTGAGGCGCCGAACCAGTGAATGGAAATTCTATAACTTCTCGGATGCTGGGTGGTAATAAAAAATATATAGACCTCAAGAGGGCTTCTTGTTTCTTTATGCTTCTGGGAAAGTTCGTGTATAAATTTTTATCTTGAGCCTACGGATCTGCGCTTTAGGGAATCAAGAAAGCAAAAACTGTTATACCTGTCACTGTATAGTGAAAAGGGATTCATTTTGTGACATCCAGCGGTTACGAAGTTGAATCAGGGGGAAAGGTTTCAATTTTATGAATGTGACATGTAGAGAAAGAAGTATTCTATATTTTATTATTTTATACTCAACGTTTGTTTCCTTTTTTGGTAATTTTCCCTACAGAATCTAGAAAAGAAGATGGATAAGTCTAGAAATGAAGCAATCAATATAAATTCTGATTTTGAACAGGGAAAAAGGTTTCATTTTTCTGAATGTGACATGTAGGTAAATATTCTATATCTTGTTATTTCATACTTAACGTTCGTAAAATTTAGTGATTATCTTCCCTACAGAATCTAAAACAAATGGATAAGTCTAGAAATGAATTAATCAATATGAATTTTGATTTTGAACATTTAGTAGTTCCACGGCCCTTTTTGTCGAGAAGAAGAATCTAGATCTGCAATTTTTAAATCATAACTTCTCGGACGTTGGACGGTAATAAAAAATATGTAGTCCTCAAGGGGCCTTCTTGTTTTTTATGCTTCTGGGAAACTTCGTGTATAAATTTTTATCTTGAGCCTACGGATCTGCGTCTTTAGGGAATCGAGAAAGCAAAAACTGTTATACCTGTCACTGTGTAGTGAAATGGGATTCATTTTGTGACATCCGGCGGTTACAAAGTTGAATCAGGGGGGAAGGTTTCAATTTTCTGAATGTGACATGTAGCGAAATATTCTATATTTTATTATTTCATTCTCAACGTTTGTTTCTTTTTGTGGTTATCTTCCCTACATAATCTAAAAAAGAAAATGGATAAGTCTAGAAATGAAGCAATCAATATGAATTTTGATTTTGAACAGAGTGGAAGGTTTCATTTTTCCGAATGTGACATGTAGGGAAGTATTTCATATCTTATTATTTTATAGTCAACGTTCGTTTCCTGTTGTGGTAATCTTTCCTACAGAATCTAAAAAAGAAAGTGTATAAGTCTAGAAATGAAGCAATCAAAATGAATTTTGATTTTGAACATTTAGTAGGTAGTTATATGACCCTTTTTCACGAGGGGAAGAATTTAGATCCACAATTTTCAAATTATAATTTCTCGGACGTTTGATGGTAAAAAAAATTATAAAGACCTCAAGAGGGCTTCTTGTTTCTTTATGCTTCTGGGAAACTTCGTGTATAAATTTTTATCTTGAGCCTACGGATCTGCGTCTTTAGGGAATCCAGAAAGCAAAAACTGTTATACCTGTCACTGTATAGTGAAATGGGATTCATTTTGTGACATCCAGCGGTTACGAAGTTGAATCAGGGGGATAGGTTTCAATTTTCTGAATGTGACAAAAAGCGAAGTATTCTATATTTTATTATTTTATACTCAACGTTCGTTTCCTTTTTTGGTAATCGTCCCTACAGAATCTGAAATTGAAGATGGATAAATCTAGAAATGAAGCAATCAATATGAATTTTGATTTTGAACAGGGGAAAAGGTTTCATTTTTCTGAATGTGACATGTAGGGAAATATTCAATATTTTATGAAAAGATAGCGGTATTTGATTTTCAGGGTTTAATATTATTTAAAATATGACAGTGATTGGCGACGTTTCGGGCAGTGCCCTTTTTCTAGCCTGTAAAAAACAATGTATACAACGTTCGTTTTTTTTGTGGTTATCTTCCCTACAGTATCTAAAAAAAATGGATAAGTCTAGAAATGAAGCAATCAATATGAATTTCGATTTTGAAGATTTAGTAGTTACATGACCCTTTTTCACGAGAAGAAAAATCTAGATCGACAATTTTTAAATTATAACTCCTCGGACGTCATAAAAAATATATAAAGACCTCAAGAGGGCTTCTTGTTTCTTCATGCTTCTGGGAAACTTCGTATATACATTTTATCTTGAGCCTACGGATCTGCGTCTTTAGGGAATCGAGAAAGCCAAAACTGCTTTACCTGTGACAATCGGCGGTTACAAAGTTGAATCGGGAGGAAAGGTTTCAATTTTCTGAATGTGATATGTAGGGAGATTTCTATATATTATTATTTTATACTCAACCACTCAACGTTCGTTTCCTTTTGTGGTTATCTTCCCTACAGAATCTACAAATGAAGATGGATAAGTCTAGAAATGAAGCAATCAATATGAATTTTGATTTTGAACAGGGGAAGTGTTTTCATTTTTCTGAATGTGACATGTGGGAAAATATTCTATATCTTATTATTTTATACTCAACGTTAGTTCCTTTTTTGGTTATCTTTCCTATAGAATCAAAAAAAAACTTGGATAAGTCTAGAAATGAAGCAATCAATATGAATTTTGTTTTTGAGCATTAAGTAGTTACATGACCCTTTTTCACGAGAAGAATATAGATCTGCAATTTTTAAATTATAACTTCTCGGACGTTGGCCACTCTGTCCCATTGTATAGCAACAATCGCGCGAAAATAGATGCACAAAAAATCTCTTCGCTCTCGATAAGTTTGATTCTTTTGTTTTTTTCCGTGGCTAATATTCAACTTAAAAGCTAGTATTTTGAAAAATGATGAAAGCAAACAAACTCTGAGACTTTTTCCAAATTCTGTGCTTTATCAATAAACAACTCTTGTTTCTTTTGAAACATTTAATGTGGAGAAATGATCGTATCTGTTCTATTTTGTTTGTTCCACTTGTCTTTTTTGAACAAATAAACAGTAATCACTGTGCTGACGTCACTTCTTCTGAAGGAAAATATATTATTTCAACGCGCTGTTCTTCAATGAAAAACAGCAGTCAACAGAAATAATATTTCAGGAATTTATTCTCAACATTCGCGAGTAATTTGAAACCTTGATATCGTTATCAAGCATTATTACGTTCTATATAATAATGAAAGCGCAATGCGGAGCTTCTGCTGGCAATTATGTTATGCATGTAAAGGGGAGGAATTCAAAATACGAAGTTATAAAACTTGCCAGTTATCGAGAGCATTCTCTTCTCCTTTGTATTTTGTTTATGATGTCTGCATTCTCTTTCCTATTCGATATAGCTCGAAAGTTGGAATTACAGGTCTTAATCCATTGTGTCGTTTTCTGCATTTGCAGAATAACTTTATTTTAATCTTCTCCGTGTTATTGATTCAACTACAATGATATAGACAGATAGCAAAATGGAAACTTTCTGATGGTATTAGCATGTTTGAAGAGTACTTACTTTTCTGTCATAAAACATGTGAGTGAAGATTTCGACAAAATTCATTTTGCAGAAATAAGCTTCATGATATTATTACCATTAGTTTCGAATGAATTTACTAATTGATAGTTTCAAAAGGGGGTTACAGTTCACTGCAACCTCGAGGTCTATTTTGCCCCCTTAAAGAGCTGTTCTGACCACATCTTTCACAGTTTGCCTTCCAGTTCCAGAGATCTGATGAAACCGATATCTGTGAAGGCTAGTTCCTCACTCTTTCAAGTTTCTCGCCCAGGGTATTCTCTACTTAGGCTTGCAATGCCAAAGCATTCCGTGGCTAGGTGATTGGGGCTTTCTTCCTTAACAGGTGCTTTCTAAGGCGACAAAGTCCTGTAAGAAAGCCAGTGAGGAGATGTAATGTTTCTTACCAAGATCCAGTTATCTTTTGGATCATTCTGTTTTAAAGTTTACCTATACCACAGAAGGGTTCTGGGCCAATGAGTGACATTCGTGCGCCGTTTTTGGCAAAGTGTATTGGCCTCTTCTGTCCTTTGATTCCCGAATGTCCGAAATTACGAAATTACGATGAATCAGAAACGAGTCCTTCGTTATTTGTTACAAGAGCAAGAGCTCATTGCCATTCACAGAGGTCTGTGCATCGGTTTCTCGATCGTTGTGTGATCATTTTGCCCATATTATAGTTCAATTATCCTTCTCCAAATAGTGTAATTTTTTAGGACAAACAAATAACTGATTGATTGACTTTCTATCATTGTAAGGATTAAACATAATAATAATAAATTATGATTTTCTTAATTAATCAGACGAGATGTACGAAAAAAGTACGTTTGAACTACTATTTTCGATTCGCGTCTTGCAGTAATACTATGAAATCAAGGAAGCATCGTGTATTTGGATACAATTGTGAGATTTGAGGGATGCCACTTGAAATGTTTCATTTTCAATTAAATTCAATAATATGATCTCGACTCATCACTCCGTTCATCATTTCCCATTCCTATGCTTTTAGTAGAAGGGGCATTTTAATGCACAACTACGATTTTGGTAAAAACTAAAACAGAATAAATTAAAAATACCACTTTTGTTCAGACGATTAAAAGACCTTGCTTTCAGATAAATGCCCCACAACCATAGAGATAGGATAGTTGCCATCATTGAAATAAACGTGGTATCAGATCCGCCAACTTAACGTCAAATTTGACAATCGTTGAATTTTCTGGAGGAATTGTGATTCTTGCGCTTTTTGAGCGCTCGTTCTACTTAGACGAGTGCTATATCGTTTTGCCCAAATGTCTGTAATTTTCGAATTTTGAGCCGAAAATGGTCTCAAACGATAGGGTTCGACTCCCTGATGGAAAATATGAGGTCAAATCAAATTCTGTAGGGCCGCCGTCCGTCCGTGAGCACAATAACTCTCGAACGGATTGTCCTAGAGACTTGAAATTTTCGGGTGTGTTCAGCTCCCAAATAGCTCGGTTAAGTTCGTTAACCAGAAAAATCGTACAGGGTGTTCCATAAAAAGTGGCCATTCAAAATTTTGTTCCTCAATATTTCACACAAAACGAGGGCAAACGGAATGAAATTTTGCAGCAACTTGCCAGATGCTCATAGTAGGCCTCTCGCAAAATTTTGTGGCCATAGTATCAACAGAACCATAGAAAATTCAATTGGAATATTGAAAAGAAGAATTTTCTTATTTCCATAACCAACTTTCCGATTCAAATGAAATTCATTTTGTGAGTTGAGACTGATATACTGAATGTTCATGCAAAATTTCAAGAGGATAGCATCATCAGAATCATAGAAATTCCAATTGGAATATTAAAGGAAAGACTCCTTATATTTTCATAACAAGATATCCGAATCAGGTGAAATTTATTTTTGGAATTGAGATTTTTATATTGATTGTTTGTGCAAAATTTGAAGATCATCGCATCATCCGAACTATAGAAAATAAATTCAATTTGAATATTGAAAAAAAAATATTTTCATAACAAGATATCTGAATTGAGTGAAATTTATTCCTGGTATAAAGATTGATATACTGAATGTTCATGCCAAATTTCAAGAGGATCGCATCATCAGAACCATAAAATTTAATTATTTTAATTTTCAAGTGTGACCATAGAATTGAATTTTTAAATGTTTATATATAAAGTATCAATTTCAAGTCATATACAGAATTTTGAGATGATAGTCCTATTGCTCCACCAGAGAACGAGCGCTCAGAAGCTCCTGCTCAGGGCTTGCTTCCATTTTTTCTAGTTAAGCCGGTTTCACAAAACTCCAATCAGCTTGATTATTGAAATGTCATCATTTCTGTGCAATTTTCAGTTCATTTTTGACGTAAACCATCGACTCAATTGAAAATCAACGATTTGATTGCCAATCAAGCGTTTGTGAAACCCGCGGAAATTTAGTTTTTTCTGCTTAACAATATACAATGAAATTGTATCGTGTGCTGTAAGCGTAAGGCTTTTTTCAAGAGGAGAAGAGACAGTTAAGAAGAAAATTAGAGAAAAAACATATCACAGATAGGGATGAGTACTGAACATATCTGCATTCGAAATTCGTCTGCCTTGGTAATCTGATATCCTTCTATATGTGTGTTTTATCGCCTGAGGAAAAATAGTTTATTTAATATTCAATTGAACTTATTTGAACAGGTTTCCTAAAGACCCAACACGTCTTATTTTTTGGGTGAAATTTGTGAACAGAAGAAACTAGCAACTTAATTGAACCCTGAACTTTCCACCATTTTGATCCCCAACTTAGCTCCGCCCAGTGGTACTATTTTTCTTTACTCAATTATATGTCATAGCGTCTCCTCTCTAATAGGATATCTCGATGCTCCCAATCTACTTTTCCTATTCAAAATTATGACGCTGTCAACAGATTGAAGTAAGAGTCTAAATGTTGAGTAGAGAATTTTTCTCTCGAAACAAAAGTCGGTTTTTTCTTGCAGAGGTCGTAATTTCCAAAAACTGGCATATAATGACTTGTGAATAGCCTTGAAATAATTCAAAATGAGAGATGAAATATTTTCACGGTCTTATCTGATTTCTCGACTGTTCGACTTTTTCCCCTACAAAATCCGTTCATTAGACAAACCACTCTTGTCGGCAGTAAAAAAAGGTTTCTTCCAGGTAAGCTAAGGCTTTTTCTAACCACGCCGTTAAAGGGAAATGCATAAATACTGGTGGAATGAACTTGGGTATCCTTCAGGGAAACCACTCAGCCGTTGTAACCGGTGAAAATTATATGTATGGAAGAAAACATTATTTTCGCTAGCTTAGTGTGATTCATGATATCCATTATCTGAAATTTATATCTTCCCTGGACAAATATTTGCCGTAATAAAATCTGATCCAGTTAGGGATATCTTTTATGGCGACAAGCAGAAACCAGATAATGCAGCGGTAGTTTTTGCTCGGTTTCTATCATCTGGAAGGTTTCATGTTATCGTAAAGTTTTTTTGAGAAACCATTAACTTTTTTTAAATATCCCTTCCAATTCATTGTTATGTTTTTCCAATCTTGATAGGGAAGCATGCAATGAAGCAAAGAGTAGACTGTGATCGAGTGGCACGATGACTTCATTTCTTCACTATTCTGGCGGGCAGCTACCTAAACTTGAACTATCTTGTTGTATTATCAGTTCATAGTGTACAGCTCCATATGCTTTTTGATTTACAATCAAATACCATCAGTTTACTTAGTGCTATCATTCAATATCGAAAGGAGTCATCATTATTTGGCAGTAGTTTTTTTTTAGTTTTGGTTCAAAAAGGGGTTACAGTTCACTGTGACCTCAAGGTCTATTGTGCCCCCTTACAGAGCTGTTCTGGCCACACCTTCACAGCTCGTCTTCCAGTTCCAGAGAGATCTAATGAAATCCAATATCTGTGAAGGCTTCAACGAGGCAAGCTCCTCACTCTTACAAGTTTCTAGCCCAAGGCATTCTCTCCTTAGGCTTGCAATGCCAGAGCATTGTGACTAGGTGAATGGGGGTTTCTTCCTCCTCCCCACAGAACCTACACTTCTCAGTGTCCGATAATCCCATCCTCAACAGGTGATTCCTGAGGCGACAGTGTCCTGTAAGAAAGCCAGTGGGGAGGTGTAATTGTTTCCTACCAAGATCCAGATATCTTTTGGATCTTGCTGTTTCAAAGTGGAATGATTCATTCCTGGGAGATGGATTTGGCAGTAGATATGATTTCATCTTCTATTTCATAACACAAATGGTTTCGAATGACAAATGAATTTCGTAAGATAATAATAATTGGAAGAGAATTTTCTTATGACTAAAATAAATTTTTCCTCGAATAAGACAAGGGCTTTATCCATTTATTTGCTCAAACATTTTCCAATCCGTATTCGTTCCTATTTTGAAGTTAAGAAAATATGAGAAGCTTTGAAACCTGCAGCATTTTGTTCAAGTATACAATATTCAATATTCAAATATTTCAGTTTTCGATAAACTTTTTAAGTTCTGTATGATACATCGTTGAATCTTACCGTCATTTTGAAGTTTCTCGCAGATGAAGTAGTTCGGTGTAGAACAATCTCTATCATTCCACATGAAATTGTTAGCCATTCCTGTTACTGCAGTTGGAAGTGAATAGATTCTCCTGACCTCAACGCAATCTTGGTCACTCAGTCCATCGTCGTTAGGTTGCCGGTTGTACTGTCCATGCTGGGACCACCCAGGAAACCAATCTGGAAAGAAAACAATAGACTCATACACATTTTAAAAAAATTTTATTTCTGAAAATTTCATAGATAAGATATTGACATTCTAAACATTAAAAATTTGAGCTTGATTTGAACGCCTCAGTATCTTGATCGTTTCAAGTATTTCAGTCATTCTTTCGGTAGCTTGAGTTGTTCTTAAGGGGAAAAAGTCAAGATTTTTCTTTGGTTTAATATTGTTCGGGAACATAAGTAGTGTCGAAAGCTCAGCAAGTAGAGTGTCGCACTTATAACTGGAAGGGTTCGAGTTCTATACATGGCTACAGGGGAAAATTTCTAGTGGGTTCCAGGCCAATCAGGTCAATTGAAGTCGTAACCGTTTTTCTGGAATAGGGAAATCTATTGACAAAGAGAATACAAGGGGTTTTCCAATAAGGGGTGTTATTTTGATATTCAAAGAAAAATGCCATTTTTCAATATAAATGATCAGATATTTATTCCAATATGAATAAGTAGCTATGCAGTTGATAGTGAAAAATAACATCAGTCTAATGACCACCACGACCCCGCTTACAGATCCATATCCATTTAATGAAATTAGCCATAACCAAATCGCAAAGTGGCTGCCCTATGTTCTCGACAGCATCACGAATTCTATCTTTGAGGACGCTGGGCTATTTGCGTAGATCTTCTTTTTTACGTGGCCCCAAAAGAGGAAGTTGCAAGGTGTAAAATCACAAGATCTCGGTGGCCAATTGTGATCACCTCTTTGAGAAATAACACGGTCCAGAAACTATTTCCGCAAAAGATCTTGTTGGAAGTGAACGATGTACAGATCAATAATATCCATTATTTCGGCCATAAAAAACAGCTCGAATTTTTCCACCAATTTCTTTATTGCGGTCCGACAAGGTGCTTCACGAAGACCCAAAAATGTTTGAGTTTTACGAACCGTCTCTGCCAAATTTTCACGATTTTTATAGTGAATTTTAATAATTTCAATGTGTTGTTGAAGCGGTTATCGTTCCATTTTTATTAATGGCGTAGTTTCTACTTGTTAAATGTCAAAAAATGACAGCTTCAAACGTGACATCTATCGAAATACCAGACTATTCAAAATGAAACCTCTTTTTGAAAAACCCTTAAGTTGAGTTTTAAGAGGTATTATCTATATCCTAGTAGTGCCACAGCCGTCTATAGACTTTAGACGGCTGTGGTAGTGCCAAGGAATGCACTACCCAAGATTTCAGATAAATACCGTCAAATGGTATACAGATGGTATATTAAAACCACAGTAGGTGCCGGCGCTGTAGTATAGAGGCCAAGTGTAGACTATCTTTAGGCTGGCTATTGGAGTGTTTTTCGAGCAGAAATACACGCAATCAAAAGTGGAATGAATAGAAACCTGGAAATAACCTATCAGGGGTGTGACATGAGCTTCCATTCTGATAGTCAAGCTGAAATTCTATGTCGACTCAAAGCTAATAGAGTAGTGCGGAAGAAAACTCAATGAAGAAGGCAAAAACAACAAGGTCTCTTTTGTCTTGTTTCCTGGTCGCTTAGGATGAAAGGAAATGTAGAGGCTAACACAATACGCAGAAAGGGAGCACATACGCCACTTACTGGCACAGAACCCTTCTGTGTTAAAGACAAATGCTCCTATAAGAAAGAGTTTTTGGAGAATAAAGAAGCTGAGAGAGAAGCACTCTGGAGGAATCTTCCGGGAATGTCTCATTCCACAAAGTTTCTTCGGAACATTGGAACTGCAAGGTCCAAAAAGTATTTGGATCTCAGTAAAAATAAGTTACGCCTCCTTACCGGCAATCTAACAGGCCATTGCCTCCCAAAGAAGAATATGATGGCAATTGGCTCAACAGAAATTGTAGAGAGTGGATTCTGTGTTTACTTCGTTACAGAATGCCTCGCCGTTGCAAACCTGCACAAAGAATGTCTTAGACAGGAGAATGATAGAAGAAAAGCGGAACTAGCCTCCTTAAAGCCCCTTATAATATACAGGAGTACAATAGGACTCCAAACTGAAGGACTATCCGTAGCGCACAAGTGAAAACAGTTCTAATGGGAACACGAAAGAACTTATAGTCGCAGTGGAATGTAGACTCCTCAATAATACATAATCTTAGAGTGCCAGTATGATAATATCAAAGTAAAGTCGATAAGCATATTCAGTGATCCATAAGATAACGGAAGCCCTTCGAATACGGCCCTGATCGTTCGAAAACAAACGTTCCGCGTCACTTCAGTCTCGATGTTGACTTAAATGGTCATGATAGCCGGCAGTCATTCAAACATATGAAACTTTCATCACTGCACTCACTGCCTGCCTCGGAACGTTTAAAAATAGACGAACTGAAACTTCTATCTCTCCTGTTTCCGACCTGAATAGAAACGTATTTTTCCAGTTTGTGTTCCAATCTCTCTCTCTCTCTCTTCAGTACAAAAGACTTATCGCTGATTTACTGACCCTTTATGTCACGTTTATAATGGGGATTTCCCAGATCTTTAAAACCTGGCTTCAGGGAGAATCTATTGGGGTAAGAATAGGGGTAATGATTTGAAAGAGGGAAGTTTGTTCTGGTTGGTGATAACTGATGACAATCCTTGAAAATGCCTTTGAATTATTGTAATTTATGAGAGACGCTTTGATGTAGAAATGTGAGGGTCAAAAGAGGTACTGAATGGCCATTTGATCACTTGTTCATAAGAGGCTTTCGAAAACTCACTGAGTTAATAACTCGGGGTCTCTGACAGTTCGACTGGTGGTTAACTGGATCAATTAACATTCCCAGTGATTTCCATGAAAAATCATTTTGGAATTAATGACGCTCAGAAAATCATAGCTATCATCCCGTTCCTGCTCCGTGGTCACGTTTTGGAGAGAAAATTCTTGAAATTAACGAAATAAGCTAGCACATCCAAATGATAGCATTAATTCCATTGGTTGAATGTTGAAAAAAGACGGACTGAAAGTTCTCTTCGGTTCCCGACCCGAATTTAAATGTATTTTTCTAGTTTGTGTTCCGAAGTCTCTATATTCACTACAAAAGACTTTTCGCTGAGTTACTGACCCTTTATGTCACGTTCATAATGGGGATTTCCCAGATCTTTAAAACCTGGCTTCAGGGAGAATCTATTGGGGTAAGAATAGGGGTAATGATTTGAAAGAGGAGAGGTTCGTTCTGGTTGGTTATAACTAATGAAAACCCTTGAAAATGCCTTCGAATTATTGTAATTTATGAGAGACGATTTGATGTAGAAATATAAGGGTCAAAAGAGGTACTGAATGGCCATTTGAACACATCTCCACAAGAGGCTTTCGAAAACTCACTGAGTTAACTTAGAAATATAAGGGTCGAAAGAGGTACTAAATGGCCATTTGAACACTTACTCACAAGAGGCTTTCCAAAACTCACTGAGTTGCTAGCTCGGGGTTAACTGAATCAATTAACATTCCCAGTAATGTCCAGGAAAAATCATTTTGCCTATTGTAATTATTATTCAGTTGAAACTAAAATTCTGAAAAAATTAAGTATAAATTTTTCATCCGTTATGTTGGTATTATTACGCATTGCCTGTGAATTTCAGAATCAAATTAGAAAAATGAATATCTCTTTGACCAAATATCGCATTTTGAATCAGAATAGAATATCTTTATAAGCGAACAAATTAATGCTAAAAATTTTCGTTTATCTGATTTAATCGTTGCCCTATTTGTACAGTCTCAATTTCAGTCGAACTATTTGACCGACTTATATCATTGACAAACCGAGCTATTTCGACCCTGAAAATTTCAAGTCTCTATCCTTCCTTAAAAATTGTTTGCGGATGGAAGGCCACACAGAATTATTCTTAACCTCGGATTATTCATCAGTGAGTCCAAAAGAGTCGGTTAAAACCACTCCTGTTCAAAATTCGACACTTACAGACATTCAGGCATAACTATGGACGCTGTTACGTTACAATAAAGTGATGACTTGTGCAACATTTCCATGAGAAAATATGAGAGGAAAGTGACTGATTTTTGAGAGCTTGTACTACTTGAACTAGTGCTATATCGTTTTGCCCAAATGTCTGTAATTTTCGAATTTTGAGCCAAACATGGTCTGAAACGATAGGGTTAGACTCCCTGATGATGAATTCGTGGTCAGATTCAATTCTGTCTGTTAGCACAATAACTTTCGAAGGGATTTTTCTAGAGACATGAAATTTTCACGATGAGTTTGGGTCCCAAACGGCTCGGTTAAGTTCGTTAACCAGCCGAATCCTACAGGTAGTTCCATGAAATATAGCCATTCAAAATTTTTGTTCCTAAATATCTCAGAAAAACCAAAACCAATAGAAATTAAATGTTACGGCCAAATTCAACCGAGCCATAAAAAATCCAATTGAAATATTGAAAAGATAAATATTTATATTTCAATAACAGGATATCCGATTCAAGTGAATTTTTTTTGTGAATGGAGACTGTAATACTGAATTTTCATGCAAAACTATGGCGGCCATAGTGTCAACAGAACCATAGAAAATTCAATTGGAATATTGAAACAAGAATTTTTATATTTCCATAACAGAATATTCGATTCGAGTGAAATTTGTTTTGTGAATCAAGACGGATATACTGAATTTTTGTGCAACATTTCAAGGGGATCGCATTATCAAACCCATAGAATCACATTTTTTCAATTATTTTTTAAATATTACATTTTCTGAATAATATCTAGAATATAATTCCAAATGTGCTGAGATTCTGCGTTTATATATTTGGTATCAATCTCAAATCGAATATTAAATTTGAGGTAATAGTCTAATTGCTCCACCAAAGAACGAGTGCTCAAAAGCTTCTGCTCAGGGCTTTTCTTGAATTTTTATAGTATGAGCTTAATTCGAGATATAATTGAAAAAAATCATGTTTAATTTCATGAGAGAGTTGGGTAACAATAGTAAACAGTATCAGAGAAACATAAAAAAATATATTTAAAGGATATCCAGATATTTTCCACCAAACTATTGAACAAATATTGTCTTTTGTCTAATTTTATCGGAACACCATGTTGATTCATCACCAGAGTTCAGCGAACTGTCAATAATTTCATATATTTGGCAAAACGTTTACTCAAAATGTGAATTATTGTTTCATAACGTCCTGACTACCTATTCGTAAATAAACATATAAAAACCAGCCAAGAAAATGCACCTACACCTTTCCTCTAATTTATTCACGTGAATTCAAAATTCTCAACCGCAATATTTATTTGATGAGGAGATTAGCGAATACTCAAAACCTGTAATCATATAATGATTGTGTGACACATTTAGAAAGTTAGAATTGTTTTCGTACTTATTTTTAGGGGTTCTCAAGTTAACCGAAAACCTCATCTGCCAATCTAAATTTAGCGGCATCTAATTTCGTTCACTTCATAATATGGAATTTCTATAAGTTATAACGAAGGAGCGGAGAAATAAGGGGAGGATGTGAGCTCTCCCATCTGAAAAAAATACCAGTGTATAAATATCACACACCACACTAGGAGTGTTATGAAAAGCGAAATAATGTTTAAATTTGATTTATAAATAGACCACTGGTTAAATATAGAACTCGATGACCAAATATGGTCATGAGTTCCGTGATGATCCATTCTATTCATAGAATTTCACTAATGATATTTTCGTTTTTGTGTTTTTGTTTATCTTAACACTGTGGGGATTAAGAAATAGAAGAATTGGAAGTAAACTCGTTTAATCAAATATTACGTATAAATATTGCCGAAATTTATTTAAAAAAATACATTGGTAATAATAAATACATAACATAAATAACTTAGGTGATTTTTAAATAAATAGGCAATTTGAAATAATTGAGTCAGGCTATTTTACCTGTAGCTGAGTTCTTTCAGATATTAAATTCTTGTCTGTGTGATGGCAGTGCATCAAATGTCGCATCGATAAAAAAGTTTTTTAAGTACAATACAATATAACAACATGATGACAATAGATGTAAAATTAATTGACTTAGAAGCATTTGCGGTGAACGATTCCAGGGCCGGATTCGTCGTATTCTTGTTTGGAGATCCACATCTGTTGGAAGGTGGACAAGGAAGCCAAGATGGATCCTCCGATCCAGACGGAGTATTTCCTTTCTGGGGGAGCGATGATCTTGATCTTGATGGTGGATGGGGCCAAGGCGGTGATTTCCTTTTGCATACGATCAGCGATACCTGGGTACATGGTGGTACCACCAGACAAGACGGTGTTGGCGTACAAGTCCTTACGGATATCAACGTCGCACTTCATGATGGAGTTGTATACGGTTTCGTGGATACCGCAGGATTCCATACCCAAGAAGGAAGGTTGGAAGAGGGCTTCTGGGCAACGGAATCTTTCGTTACCAATGGTGATTACTTGACCATCAGGAAGTTCATAGGATTTTTCCAAGGAGGTGGAGGCAGCAGCGGTGGCCATTTCTTGTTCGAAGTCCAAAGCGACATAGCACAATTTTTCCTTGATGTCACGGACGATTTCCCTTTCAGCTGTGGTGGTGAAAGAGTAACCCCTTTCGGTGAGGATCTTCATGAGGTAGTCGGTCAAGTCACGACCAGCCAAGTCAAGACGGAGGATGGCATGGGGAAGAGCGTAACCTTCGTAGATTGGTACAGTGTGAGATACACCATCTCCAGAGTCCAATACAATACCAGTGGTACGACCGGAAGCGTACAAGGAGAGTACAGCTTGGATGGCAACATACATGGCTGGGGTGTTGAAGGTTTCAAACATGATTTGGGTCATCTTTTCCCTGTTAGCCTTGGGGTTCAATGGGGCTTCAGTCAAGAGAACTGGGTGTTCTTCTGGGGCAACACGGAGTTCATTGTAGAAGGTGTGATGCCAGATCTTTTCCATATCATCCCAGTTGGTGATGATACCGTGTTCAATTGGGTATTTCAAGGTGAGGATACCTCTCTTGCTTTGGGCTTCATCTCCAACGTATGAGTCTTTTTGTCCCATACCGACCATGACACCCTGATGCCTGGGGCGACCTACGATGGATGGGAATACGGCACGTGGGGCGTCATCCCCAGCGAAACCGGCCTTGCACATACCAGAACCATTGTCAACGACAAGAGCCGCTACATCGTCGTCACACATGTTGTCTGATTTATGTTACACACAGATGCACAGACAGTAAGAACTCTTAGCTGAATAGCTTGGCGACTGACTGAGTAAGATCGGGCACCGTTGTTTTATAGGATCGCCTCCCAGTTGCGCTACGTATCGGTTTAGAGGCGGGCCATGCGAACTATTTTGGGGTTTTTACTATTAAAGAAGCATACATCTCGCGTGCTCGAACGGTGAAATGTACAACTTACGAAATCGGCCGTTTTTCGGAATTCCGATACTTGAATTTTACTTCAGAATAACTTTCAGAAATCTAATAGAAAAAAATTGTGATACTCAGTTGTGATCCCTTTTTTTTCAAAAACTTTTCTTGAAAATTTTATATTTTTGAATTGGTTCATTGTCGAAAAAAATATTTCAATCTGATAAAAAAGATTTTGAAAAGATTGTGAATTTTTCAAAGGTCATTCTATTTTTCCATGTCCATTTCAAATACCTACCGATTTTGACTGAATTTGCATTTCTTGGTCGAAATTGCCGGAAAATATCAAGTTTGAATATTAGAGAAATTTTACTACGATAAAATTGATCTCAAGTGGTACTCGACATGACTATTTCACGAGAAAATTAATCAAGAATACTATTTATCGATTACTTGTGATGAAAACTAAAATCAGCACTTAGGGCGATGAAATTCAGTTTTGCATTTGACAAATATCTATTTTCTAAGCTATTTTGAATTATAATGTTTTCGCTAAATAATCATTTTCTCATTTTTTCTGGGTTCATTATTATATCAATGTGATGATATGGTCATTATGTGAACTTACAAACAGAATTTCAGACGAGTCTATTAGTCGTTGAGTTCATCAGATGTATAGATTACAATCAATGATATCATTAAAGATCTGAATGAATTAAATTAATCTGGAATCACGTCGCAAAAATTAATTCAATAATGACATTAGGAAAATGTTCTCAGAATTTATTCAATCAGAGATAGGTCAATTTTCATTAACGTCAATTTTTCGTGAAACGAAATACAGGAGTACCTATCTTAAGAGTGGCCAACTGCTTAAAATGCTCAGAAAATCACTTCCTTTTTATGGAATAAATCAATTTTTTTCGAAAGCTCAAAACTTAATGAGCATATGCTTAAGTTATTAGATGCCACAAAGGCCTCTGAAAATTCAAATGAATTCTTTATTTTCATGTTAACCAATAACTACTCCATGAGGGCCTTCATAACATCTCATATTTTCAGGATATGATTATTAATTTAAGCTCTCGATGAAAGTTAATCTATTGCATAAAGAAGAAAGTTATTTATTTACGGTATATTTTTAGTAATGAGGCACTGTTGTGGTACTCTTCTAATTCAGACCTGTGCCGAAGCCTAGTGCTCGTGAAAGCACTCAAAGCTCTTTTGTGCTCGTGAGCACTGTGCTCGCGAGCACCAGTGCTTAGTGCTTGTCGCTTCGCGAATTTTGCGAAAGAGCTTAGTGCTTGGTAATTCGAAAAAAATGCTCCCAAGCACTTTCAGGTATTACCAAGCACTAAGCCCTTCATGGACTTGTTGGAACATGGAAATGACTAAAACTATTTTTTTTTCGCTTCACTTCTATAGATATAAAATTTGTTCATTTTTTCTTGGACTACAAACACAGGTATTAAAAAATAATCTCGGTGTACGAGTATGTTATGGACTTTGTGGAACACATTTTTACGTTTTCATTATTTTGACAAGAATAACAGATTGTTATGATGTTATGGCGAAATTTTCTCGGAAAATTCTATGGAGCAATGCGACCTTCTTTTAACATACGATCCAGGTATCTATTTATATATATATATTTTTTTTCCGCCGACCTCGAAATAAAAGGAGCTTTTAATGTGTACGAAATTGAGCATTAATGACCCATTTTATGCTCAATTTTTTAGACATTTTAATGTGCAATCCTCATGGCAACCGTACACATAGTATTCAGAAGCACTACGAGAAATGTCAAAAATCTACTGGAACATAGAAACATAGAAATTCCTTTACGTCAAATGTATGTCTTGTGCGAATTGAGAATGTAGGTATTTTAATCAAGTATTTATACACTATACATGTTGAGATCGTCGGAAAAATCTTGTAATAAACTCGGTTATTAATCGAGCGACTAATGGTCTCGAACTATTAACGCGTTTGCTCCGCTCACGCATTAAATCTTTAATAACCTAGTTTATTAAATAACTATATTTAACTGAATGAATGCCATATAGAGCTCAGAAAACCATTAGAAACATTTCCATCTAATTTGTTGACAAGATGTCACTGTTTCTCTGTAATTTTTTTTTCGTATGTCGTCATGGTAACCTGTCTGTATATTCAGAATTTATCGAAAATAATTATTTCGTCGACCTAAAAGGTGATTTTAATGTACAAAATTGAATATAAATGACCAATTTTAATGTTCAATTGATGCTGGACAACCTAACATAAAGCATTCAGAAGCGATAGAGTAATGTCAGAACTCAACAGTAACATAGAAATATAGAAATTTATATTATGTAAAATGTATGTCTTGTGAAAAATAAGAGTGTATTTCAATCAAGAATTTATATACAATTCATATTGATGTCGTCGGAAAAATCTTGTAATCAACCCAGTTATTAATCTAGCGACTAATGGTCTCGAACTATTAAGGCGTGAGCGAAGCGAACGCTTTAAAATATCTTGACCATTAGTCGCTCTCTTAAATAACCTAGTTGATTAAATATCTATTGAACAACTCGCTGAAAAAAACCTATTGTCAATTTCAATTATGTCCAGTTCAAAACACAATAACACTAGAAAGAAAAAATCAAGACATCAAAAATCAAAATTCCAAACTAAGAGATATTTGGATGGAAAATATTAAGTTTTTTTTCGAAAAGTGCTTAGTGCTCGGTGCTCGTGTGAACGAATTACTTTCCATAAGTGCTTAGTAATCGCGAGCATTCTTCAAAAAATAAGGGCTTAGTGCTGGAGATTGCGGAGCACTTTTCAATAGGGCTTAGTGCTTTGTGCTCGAAGCACTTTTCTTCAGTGCTCGGCACAGCTCTGTCTTCTATTGACGTGAAAAATTCAGAAACAGGGAAAAATCGTTCAAACAATTTCGTTGCGAACAGTCAATTAATGCATAAACAAATAGTGAAAATTACAACTTCTAAAAATCGAGAATTAATTGAAGCATTCATCATAACTTATATCAGTGCAATTTCTTTTTCGAGGGAGATCCTCGACTCTCAATTTCAAAGTATAAATTCGATATGAATGCCCATCCAAGCTTGATCTGCATTTACTTTTTCCGTGAACGATTCTGTTAACTCTTTCGAATCGAACGAGGAGTTTATGTTAATAAGGGATCATTAGAAAATATAGTTAGTATTAAATTGGGTCCGAACACACTGTGAAAAATTGGAGCGAAATAATTAATTCAATTCGAATGTTAAAATGGAAAAATAAGTAATTGAACGATTTGGAATGATGATTTGGCTGTGTGGGAAAAAGTTTTACATACAAAAGTATCCATTTATAAACCGATAATATTAAATTTAAAATGTTAATTTTAGGTTATTGGTCCATGACGTAGAATTTCACCCAATTTTGTGTATTAGGTATCGTCTGATGATCGTTCTTTCGTTCAGTCAATGCAGGTTTGTAACAGATAGCAAAATATTTTTCCAACTATTGTTTTGAAGTACATACTAATTTTGGAAATATTTCAGGAGTGTTGTTTATCAGTTGAGAGATTTTTTTTCAAAATTTTGTCCTGAATTCACAAGAATTCCAATAGAATTCATGGTGTGAGTGAAGATTGAACACCTTTATCAGTGAATAAGTCAATGATCGAATTATGTAAATAGTAATAATGGTAATGACAGGTTTCCTCCTCAGCACAGTTTCTGTGGAAATCTGCAGAGCGATTACTCATTTCAACAGACCTCACCAAATTTTATTTGGCTTAATTGAAAGTTTTCGAAAATCTTAAATATCTAACCACCAAAATCAACGACTCTCTCGAAATTAATTGTGCAAATAGCACACTGAAAAAACATTAAAATTTAAAAAATAAATTTAGACTTATATGCCTAACAATAAGATTCTTAACTAGAAGATTAAAAAAACTATAAATCATAATTCGAATTTTAAATTTAATTTTCCCGCCGACCTCGAAATAAAAGGTGATTTTAATGTGTACGAAATTGATCATTAATGGACCATTTTAATGCTTTTTGGCTATTTTAATGTACAATTCTCATGGCAAACGTTCACAAAGTGTTCAGAAGCACTACGAGAAAGGTCAAATCTCTACTGGAACATAAATATATAGTCCGTCCACGAAAGGTTGAGCGCATAGTAGGCGTTTCTTTATTTATCTGAAGTTGGCAGTATTTGCTGTCAAAACGTAAAATAAAGTCACTCTATGCAATATTGACAACATTGCGTATCAATCTGACAAGAAAATAAAGAACATAACCTAAAATTTTAATATACACAGTGGAATATGCCAAATTTTCATGGCCAACCGACGGCTCAAACTTTCGTAAATGGATTAAGCATAGAAATTTTATTATGTCATAATGTGTAAGTCTTGTGCAAAATGGAAATGTATTTCAATCAAGAATTCATACACAATTCATATTGAGATCGACGGAAAAATCTTGTAATCGACTCGGTTATTAATCGGGCGACTAATGGTCTCGAATTATTAACGAGTGAGCGAACGCGTTAAAATATCTTGACCATTAGTCGCTGTCTTTAATAACCTAGTTGATTAAATAACTATTACTACTTCTATTTGATACTTATGGTGAAAATAGATAAAAATATTTCAATGGTCAATTTCAGGAAAAAAAGCAAAGAACTGATGAAATATCAGTTTCCTTCAGAAAATGGTAACTACTCAATTCGTTGGAATCAGAAGGAAATTTAGTACCGTAGAAAAATCACAAAATATTAGCGAAAATATGTCAAAATTTCATTCCCTCTACATTCTTGGTATCTCATAGCCTCAAAATTTATTGTAACGAGATAAGACAACCAGCTGATTGGAAATCAATGAAATCAGTATCGGAATGTGATAATCTGTTATGCGATTCTCTAAATCACATTTTTGACGTTTTAGAATATCCTCATAATCATGATAAGAAGATGAGACTATTGTACAAAATGAATGATATCTAATTAAACTTTGAGTACAGGTTATCATGTCGAGCACATGTTTGTTTATTATGAATTACTATTTCTGGAAGAATGACATTGCCAGAAGAGTACGTTATATCTAATCATTAATAACTCAAGCGGTAGAGATATAGTAAGTATATTACTGATTTACGTCATCTTAACTGAACCGACATGTTCAATTTTTTCCCAGTATAATATTCAGGTGAATAATGACTTGCCTTATATAGTCCGTTCACGAAAGGTTGAGCCGTCGGTTGGCCGTGGAAATTTGGCATATTTCACTGTGTATATTAAAATTTTAGGTTATGTTGTTTATTTTCTTGTCAGATTGATACGCAATGTTGTCAGTATTGGATAGAGTTCTCTGATAACTCGGAAGCTCGTCGGACGAAGCCGGATACATTCGGCAACGTTGACTTTATTTTACGTTATGACAGTAAGTACTGCCAACTTCAGATAAATAAACAAATGCCTATATGCGCTCAAACTTTCATGAACGGACGATGCAAAAAAATTTTGCAGCCAAATGAGGGAATTTATTTAACCCAAATATCCAAAAATCACTTTCATTTCTCGAAAATGACTGGAATAAAAAATTCAACATCATATTTTATCTGGATTACTCACAAATTGCCTCTGGAATGTAAACGGATTTCGAATAAAAAATTTCAAATACGGGAGTTATTCAGCATCATTAAAAATGACAATTTTCATTCACTACTCAAACTCAATAAACGAAAGGCTGGATCTGTTTTTATATTCGAATGAGTCAGGAAAAAAGAGCTCGAGAATATGTTAAAAGTTTTCTTCTAGCTGCTTTAATTCCAGGGATGCCTTCAGTTGACAACGGATTTTGCCAACATGTAAATTATACCGGGTTGCCCACCACTGACGCGATGCTCATTTTGAGAGGAGAAAATATGATGATATTTCGAAAATATTTTTTCGTGGTGTATGTAGGGTAATAAAATGCACAATTTTGAATTTTTTCTATACAGGGTGTTCCAATACAAAGATACAGACCAAAGTAAAACTTTTCGGAATGTCACACCTGACCTTAAAAATGGAAAGGCAAGCTCAAATTATAATGAGTTTCTTCAGATCACTCTGTACACTTGATGCACCATTTACAGGAAATCGCGAAAAATTGGAGTCATTTAAAATGGCAATTTATGAAAGAACCAGTTACGCAAGCGATTTAGACAATATTTTTTGAGTAGACATATCCTGTAGTCCCCTAAGGAAAGAGGAAACTAAACTATATTGTATACAGAGTGACCATAATTAATTCCCTAACATCTACTACGAATAATGGTAAAAAACTTTCTTATTTCAAACTGAACACCGGTATTTTTTGATCTCGTTGAGCGCAAAACACAACAGTTTTCTTTTTTTATGGGGGATTAGAAAATATGTCCGCTCAAAAAAACTCAATCGCTTGCTTAACTGGTACCTTCATAAATTGCTATTTAAAATGACTTCATATTCTGAATTTTTGGCTATTTTTCTCGTGAATGGTGCATCAAATGTACAGAGTGATTGAAGAAACTCTGCATAATTTGAGCTTGCCTCTCCATTTTTAGGTAATATATAGGGTGTTACATTTGAAAAAGTGTAACTTGGTCTGTATATTGTATTGGAACATCCTGTATATATGGAAATTATTTTGAATTGTGCTTTTCATTACCCTAGATACACAACAAAAATATTCAAAATATCAGCATTTACTCCCTCAAAATGAACATCGCGAAAGTGGTGGGCCACCCGGTATAATATGTAAATCATTTTTTGCAGAAATGACTCAATAAAAGGTGCTATCTCGACAACAAATTCATGTCCCATCCAATCAACAACTGTTGAACAAATCCCCATTCTGATAGCAGTTATAAAGAATCCCATATGGACCAACATGAAGATATCAAACTTTCGGAAGCCACGCATTACAGGAAAATGTGCCTGTTAAGCTCGGAGCTTTTCCCAGGTTGATATACATTCAACACACCCACTCTCGATTTCGCGCCCGAAAAAAAAGAAAAAGAAAAGGCGCTTGCTAGTTGTTTTATTGTTTCATTAAAGTAAAAAGGAAGGATTTTACGAGTCTCCTTAGAAACGAAAAGAATTTCCTCCTGAGTATTTCCACTATTTCCTGCGAACTGAGAAGTTACGATTTCATTGAAAAAGCCACGTTGAATGCTTTTTCAACGTATCACGTAATTCGGAAATTACTTTGGGAGTTGCGCAGCGAAAACATATTAAACTGAATTTGTTCTGAGGTAGGTTTGCAAGGTGTGACCTGGAGATTACAACCTTTGGTTTCTTTCAGCTGGTGCTAAACGATTTCTGGTTCTCTTGGGAGTTGAACTGATTTCTACAGGGTATTTCGATGTGATTTTTGATTTTGAACCAGGACACGAACGTTTTTCCCCTGTGAAGAAAACAATGATGGCTTTTTTCAATTATGCGATACTTGTCTGTGTCGATGAGCAATTATTGTTCATTCCATTAGGTATTTCAAGAAAAACGACGTATGTGAAACGTTTTACGAAACAGCACTCATAATGTCTTTCATATCGAATATGCAGTTCTGAAAATATTCAGGAAATAAATGAATTAATTATCAGTAATATTAGTTGGGAGAAACAAGAACCTTCAAGTATATGTATAAACCACCCTTATTGATATTAGTCGAAATGGCTGCGACCATACAGATATTTTGTTCTCTACCCAACTCATTCATGATAACCCAAGGAGGTCTTCAAAGACATTGATAAAACCTCCTTAGGAGCCTTGATTGTAACCCGTTGGCCATCCAGGACCGGTTTGCCCATGTGAACTGTTCTCAGACTAGAAAGCTCTGGACAATTACATACCATGTGCTCAGCTATTTCTGCTTCTGATCCAGAAAGCCTGCAAACCTTATCTGCCTGTAGACTTTCCCATGCTCTACAAATGATATTTTCACAAAAACCCGATCACGTTGATTGATGAAGTGTCATTATTCTGTGCAAATTTCAGTTCATTTTTGACATAAACCATCGAATTTTTATCAAAATCAACGATTTGATTGCCAATCAAGCTTTGTGAAACCCGCGGTAAGGAGAGAAAAGATAAACGGAGCGACTACGATGATGTTAGCGCCATCTCTGTGCCAGGATTAAATACTTAATTCAGGAGAATGGTAAATAAAAAATTGTAGAGGCCATTTTGAGCAAAACAAGGACATTTGAAAAAATTGCTATGATTGCACGTGGGTAACATCTTTGTGGCTTCATTTTAGTTTCGTTTCGTATTGTGTTTGTGTTATCTATTTTGTGTGTGCATCTTTTGAAATTCAAAATGGTTTACATAGCATATTGTGTTGTGATGAACTGCAAAATAATAAAAAGGCCAATCCTGAACCTGAGAAAATAGAAATGTAGGTATTAAAAATCATATCATGTATCTCTGTTTCTCATTTCTTTTAAATTTCAGTTCTCTCATATGGATATAGTTTTCTGGGCGAAGAGATATTGATCGCACCAGCTGTTATAGAGTGTGCGGTGAGCATTTTTTACAGATCAAATGAAAACAAATGAAGAAGCACTATCCTGTTGAAATTTCCATGGTTTTTCAATTATATTTTCAAATTGTGATTTATTTTTCATTGTTTATCCTTTTCAGCGCCATCTTTGTGTCAGAAATGCTGAACTAACCAAAAAACGTAGTAGGATTTAAGAACTAGAGTTGTGGGGGCGTATCCTATCTTTCTCTCCCTAATCTTTGGATATTTGTACCGACAGTGCCACGTCAACAGCCCCATCATCACCCGAAGATCAGCTCGTGACAGCTTCAGGAGCCTTCTGGTTTGGGTAGGTGAAATCATCAAGAATTTTTTGGCCTGACTATGTTCAGGAGCGTTCCTTCAAAGGGTTATTCTATTCTGTTATATTAGTCTTTCACAAGCGCACAGAAAGGCTCAGTTTCACATATTGGTGATAGTAAAGGCTTGAAACTACAGTAGAAGTCCGATAATCCGGCAACTACATATATAAATCGTAATTATAAGAACAATTGCGTTAATAATTAAGCTTCAAATACAGTATGCAAATACATACAAGAAAGTTTATTCCATTATTGAAGGGTCGCAAGTAATTAGAAGTTGAGTCCCAAAACTTGACCAAATTTTCTTTGAATCTTGATTCATGTTACAGGTATTTCAAAGTTACGTTCAATAGAAATTCCCTTATAAATTCAGAAATTTTGGTTGTCAATAACCATGGATATATAAAAATAGAGCCATATTCACATTTCACAGTAGGAAAAAATCGTTCACTGTTTGCTTTCGTCCACTGTACTGTGAAACATATTTCACCTAGATTTGAGAAACTCACGAATATCTTTTTGTTTCCTTGAATATTTGCATTTGAATTTGAAAAATTTCGAATAGCTCTAGAGCGTCTTTATTTGCTTCTAAAATATTATTTTGGAGAAAAACAGAATTTTTACAATTTGCCGAACCCATGCCGGATTTTCAGGCATCGCCGACTATTGGATGCTGGATAATTGGACATTTACTGTAGTAGAGAATAACCAGCTTACATTATTTTTCAAGTTGTGATACATTTCATCAATTCTCGCTTTTATGATATTATATCATTAACAACGATCTATTTTTTGTAGAGTTAACCACGAAAACCAACACCTGAAAAAACTCCAGAAGTCTATAAAGCCGATAATTGAGCTTCAAGTAAAACACGCTGCACTGAAGTTAATTTTCAACTTAATTCTGTGGAAAAGTACCATCTTAACCAACTTCTTTCAGCATCATCCTTTATAATCCCACCTGGGGTTGCTAATCCATTAATTCATATAATTCTGTTTTCGCCAGATAAAATAGATGAGGACAAGAAATAATTTCCTCTTCGTCTGTTCAAATTTCATTTTATAATGGAATTTGTTCAAAGAAATTTCGGCATGAATATTCAGACGAGTAGGAGGTATAAGGTTTATCTTCTGAATTAAAATTGGTTTTTTCCTCCGAGTCATCTTTATTCAAGTCTCTTGAAAAAGATGGAATTTCATCTCTTGATGTATATTTGAATTATTGAAAATGAGAGAGGTTCATTTATCTCCTGCAGGGATACTTAAATTGTCTAGATTGAGTGGAGGTATGCAAGACATCTTCACAAATTAATTCATTACTATCTCAATTTGTCGTAACAACAAAGATGGGTGAGTATTTTACTATTTTGGTTGAGTTAAGTGTTGAAGAGAAAAGTCATAGTGGATGTTAGTGAATAAGTGCGATAAATTTCAGGATTTCATAACTCGTCCAAAAATATGAACAACAATACCTACTGTTAACTTATATCCTTCAAAAATAATCCATTTCGGAATTGAAAAAACAGCGTTTTTCGCGAATGTTTTCGTTACCTTTTCTTGTAAAAAACCGATTTTGTGAAAAACTTTCAATACTAGTAAGCTATGTTTTATTTGGTGGAAATTTTTTCTGAAGTATTGATTGGTAAAGGTTGATGAAGGTTTTGAAGTGTTAATGGGTGTTTTCCCCCAAGATCATTAAAAAACAGATTTTGTAAAAATTTTCAATAATAGTAAGCTATGTTTTATTTGGTGAATTTTTTTCGTTCTCTTTTTCTTCATTGGTAAAGGTTGATGAAGGTTTTGAAAAGTTAATGGGTGTTTTCCCCCAACTTCTACGCTAGTGGAAAAAGTACGGTTTTTGAGAGGCCCATTTGATACAAAAATGTTTTCGACAAATTGAAGGTACTTCTGGTCATACCCTCTGAAGTCAACCGTTTTCGTGAAAAATCAACTTTCATTTTGAAAAACACGGTAAATCTTTTGAGATATTTTTTTCAACCCTACTGTAACAGTCAATAAACTGACCATGATTTGCTACATGTGAGTTGATTTGTCTCGGAAACGGTCAACTTTAGAGCGTATGACCGGGAGTACTTTTTTGTGTAGAAAACATTGGCGGTTCAAATTGGCGTCTCATAAAATCGTACCTACTTTTTCCATTAGCATAAAAGTTGGGGGAGGGGGTATCACCAAGTAATCCCTGAAAACCTTTACTATCCTTTTTCTGATTATGATAAAAAAATGCTCACGGAAGCGATAGAAGGTTCTGGAGTTATTCAATTTCAACACCCGGTATGTCGAAAAAAATGCAGTTTGAAGGGTTACTAGAATACCTTGTTCCTGTTTTTGGACAAGCTATTATATCGCAGTTATTGACTGACATCCAGTACCTATTGAGAAAAAAATGCTCTATTTGAAATATTTTTTTCTCAATATTTTCATGTTCTTTTCCCGAGAATATCTTTTTTTCAGAGACGTTCGGGTATACCAAAGATCGAATATTCTGATGATTTCTACATGTGGAAATTCAGATTTTGTGAGAAATATTATTGAAAATGATAATTTTATTATTTATTCAATTTTATTCATTACTCAAAATCTATGAACAATAGGCTGGATATGTTTTTATATTCGGATTAGTCAGGAAAAAAGACTAGATAATCTGTTATCAGATTTCTTCTAGCTGCTATAGTTCTCGAGGTCCCTTCAGTAGACAACGAATTTCGCGCACCCTGTACATTTCTTTTGAATGTTATTTCATTCACGTTCACGTTCATGAGCTTTGTCTTAAAAAAATCGATTTAAAGTTCATCATATAGATTTTGGTCAATTCATTGATTGAATAATTTTTCTGCTGACCTCGAAATGAGAGGTGATTTTAATGTGTACGAAACTGATCATTAATGGCCCATTTTAATGCGTAATTTAGGCTGTTTTAATGTGCAATCCTCATGATAACCGTATTCAGAAGCACTACGAGAAATGTCAAAACTTTACTGGAACTTAGATACATAGAAAAATTATTATGTCAAATGTAAATCTTGTACAAAATGAGGATGTATTTGAATCGAGTATTCATACAAAATTCGTATTGAGATCGTCAGAAAAATCCTGTAATCAACTCGGTTATTAATCTAGCGACTAATGGTCTCGAAATTTTGAAAAATTAATTCATATTGACCATTAGTCACTGTCTTTAGTGACTTTGTTGATTAAATAACTATTTCCGTCGATCTCAAAATAAAAGTGATTTTAATGTGTACGAAATTGATCATTAATGACCTATTTTATTGCTCAAAAACTGAGTCAAAGGGCCACGCTCGGACTGCACCAAGACCTACACCAAAAAATGCTGCATTTAAGGCAACCCGGACTATTATGGTGTCCCAGAAACGTAATTACACCTTGCCGGCGAGATCGACGCCGAGCGTCCCTTCTCCTCCGACGCCGACGGCCTCTGGCTTTTTTGGGAGACGCCACGCGACTGCGTCCAGACGCCGAGCGCTCCATGTATGGATAGTGGGCTTTCTTACGAAAACATCGACTTAGCCCGACGACGCTCGACGTCGCTTTCCGACGCGTATGCGTGCGAAATTCTGGACGTCGAATTGATGGCAACTTTGATATTTTCATTTTGTTCCGCTCCTTTCCGGAGTGAAACGTAGAGTGATATTTTAACCGAGCGCTATTTTATTCCGTTCGTTTACATTCAGATGAAATCACTCACGATCATATTTTCAATTTAGATTTCAGGAATTGGAAATGTTGGAGGTGGAATTTTATTATTTTTGTGACTTTTGTTTGTTTTAGCGTTTCTTGAGGATTCGTGAATTTTTGGTAATGTAGAAATGTGGCTTTTGTTATTGAGTTCGATGCAGAAAGGAGGGATAATGTTTTAGTCGATATCATGGTCTGAAAGAGCTCGATTAATTTCATCATTTTTGTTCCTTGTTACGAAATAAATGCTCATTTACGTTTTTTGTTTCACTTCGGATATATGCCAAAAATCATCCGCTATTGATATATAATATAACTTACCAGAATGCTTTTATAGTTATTTTTGTATCTAGTGCGCGAAATGCTACTTTGGTGATCGAGAACTGATTTTTTTAACTCGGCTGCGCCTCGTTAAAAAATCAGTCTCGATCACCAAAGTATTTCGCGCATGAGATGCAAACAAAATTTTTTCTACAAACGCTTAGCTTAATATAAAAAAATATTGAACTGGTTTGAACTGTTTTTCCAAATCAAGTAATTATAGGTATTATAACTATGGGCATATATTCTATGTTGAAAGCAACACTCAATGTTAAAGAAAACGTGGATTTCAAGAAATTTACCAAGTTAAAATATAAAAATCCCATATAGTTTACATGCAGTGTGCGAAGTAAGCATTTCGCACACTACTTCGCGCACGGTGTCATAGTAACAAAGGAAAATGAAAAAAAGGGTCACTTCGCATATTCTTGCCAATGCACGAACCTTGTCATTTTTTGACGTTTGTAGAAAAAATCTTTTATTCGGCAAACAGAGTGTTTTTGTCCACTAAACTTCATGATGAGAGCTCGTAAATGAAAAGTATAGCTTCATTTATTGATTCAAGTGGGAGACCGAATCACCACTTTTTTATACAAAGATACTTCTGGGATGGAAGCGTATTATGAAGAAACTTCTAATTTCGTCTTGGTGATAATAATAGTTGTATGTTAAACCTGGTGAATACATACATCACTGAAATATATTTGTGTTTGTTGTTGCAACTTTGATTTTTAAGTATAAGGAACGGGATTTTCACGATTATTTCAATTGTAAATTGGCCTTTTCCATATTCCACCTAATAAAAATTCAAAATGAAAAAATTCTAGTGATCCATTTTTGAGTTTTAGATGTGGCAACGCGGAAAAAATGAGTTTTGAGAATTTTTTTAATTGAGTTACTTTCAGACAAATTAAGTCTTTTTTATTTTTGAAATTCAAATCTCTCGAAAAAATTCCATCATATGAAAAAACATAATAAATACTTTTATTTTCCAAAATGGCCAAATATTCGTCGAATAATATCAAACTTTTAGGAGTTTGATTCTTTGAATTTATGTTACTTTTACGGAATATAACGGTAATGTTTTCGAGATACGCCCAGGGTTATGATGAACGTCTTTATCAGGTGGTTCCATTCGAAGGTATCGTTTGCGAGATATAACTGAAAATGGTGTTTTTTTCATTTAAAACAATCTTTCCAATGTGGTATTTCTTTCAACCTCAGGAATTTACGGTTAAAATATTTCACATAGTCGAAGACTCACCCTGTATATCCCAAAGCCTCACCAAATTATCGTAACTGTCATTTCGATTCAGTATGGCCGAAATTGTAATGCGCAAGTTTCTGATTTGAAAGAGGAAAAATTTAAAATCGAATTCGATGGAAACTAGAGGTTTCATAACACTACAGTTTTAGACGCAGAATTGATGGGACCTTTGATATTTTCATTTTGTTCTGCTCTTTTCCGGAGTGATATTTCAACCGAGCGCTATTTTATTTCGTTCGTTTACATTTTGATCCCATATTTGCGTAGATGATGAATTTTATGATAATATTTTCAATTTAGATTTCAGTCTGCAGGAATTGGAAATGTAGGTGGATATATATTATTTTTGTGACGTCTGAACGTTTTAACGTTTCTCGAGAATGTTTTTGCTAATGTAGAGATGATGCAGAAAATAGGAGTTATTGTAAAGTCAGTTTTCTAGTTTTCACGAGGTGAATGGATTGTATCAGTTTTTTTCTCATGACAAGAATAGAATATTACACTTTTAACTTTTTTGATGTTCAAGCGATAGATTATATGTGACAGAAAAAAATTTGCGGTCTTTGAAGCTAGAAGAACCTTAACATTCATTATCATAATTTCAACGAAGAATTTTGGAGGAAGTTATTTTTCTGAGAAGTTGCAGAACAAGGGATGATATAAAGGTTAATGAAACAGTAAAATGTGAAGACAGTAGGTAGTTGTATGACAGATTATCAATATTCTCATGTTTATGTATTTGTTTATATATTTATATGAATATATTATTTATTGATTTTATTTTAATTGGGCTTCAGAAAGATTTCGTTCAATTCAGTGTACCATTTATTGATTCAACTAGTAAGCTTTCGTGATTGCTTAATCACTTCGTCAGAGTTGCTATAATTGAAAAATCTTATGAATATGGTTACATTTACATCAGATAAATATAATCCCACAAAATTGGATTGTGAATAAAGATTTTACCAAACTGACTTTAGTGCTAGCTGGAAGAATGATTAATTTGATTGTGTATTTGAGACATTAGAAAGTTTTTCTTGACATAAAAATATGATTTTATATGAATATATAAATTGAACAATTATAAGATTATTAGTGCCGAGAACTTTTATTTTGGAAATAAACAAAACTTCCCAACATTGATGGTCCAGAAGACCGGAGCAAACTTACTCAAAATCCATAAAGTTTGATCGCATAACTTCAATAGTCAATTCATCAACTTTGTATAACTAATGTAATCCTACGCAGTATACAATAAAATCAATACGACTATAATTAATGGATCATTAGCCTTCAGTTGTAATTATTCACTTTGATATTATATTAATTATACACTCGATTTTAGCTTTATGTAGGCGTCGGATATAAGGGATGTTATCGATTCGAATACTTCAGTAATCGAGTAGTAATAAACATAAATAGTTCAAGCGATGAATATAATTTCAAAACTATGGCTATGCACCTACTTGTTCCACCAATAATTTCTATGGAAAACTCCAATTGAATTCGATTAGATACCATCAACATAAACGACAAAATTCATAAATGACTAGTATTTCAACCTTTATTTCCTGAACTTCATAAATGGAATGAAGGTATTGGAAAACCTACTATTTATTGTATGAACATATAATACTGATTTTAAGAGGTGCAATTCTGTATTTGTAATAATAGGGTTCATGATCATAGGTGTCGAGCATTTTTTACGCAGGTAAGATCCTTTCACCAAGAAATATATGCAGAATGAACAGACTTCGATACAACAAATATTAATTCAAAAAAATCCGAAATGTTCAAGAAAGCAGAATTAGTACCTAACACTCGAAGAACACATCTAGGTTACTAAGATTGCGTCTCAAAGCATTATCGGTCATTTCAGCAATTAAAGGACCAAAAACTTGAATTGACTTTCGTTTCAGTAGTTAAAAGTACATATTACTAAATTATATGACACAGCAAAAAAATATTTTTGATCTCAAATGCTGCTGGAACGAGATTTAACACGAAATTATAAATAATAATAATATAAATTATTACCCATCACATTTTGATGAACATCTTTTTTTGAAAAGTGCTCTTCTGGAATTTTTATTTTTAGTATACTTATGAATTCTTACATGTTGACGCAAATAAACTGATCTGATGTTTGCTGTTTTTTTGTTTTTTGTACTCACATCACTTTGGAATGAGTTGCCATACGTTTTTTCAATACCGATTACCTGGGTTTGTATAGGGTAACTTGCATATTGAAAGCATTAGACCTGCATTTGTAGAAAGATTTTTTTGGCTTTCACTCCCAGTCTCTAAAACAAACTGGAAGTGGAAATATATTTTTTTTTAGAAACGCAGAATGCTCCCAGATTATATTTCAATCCATTTTCATTAGGCATGGGGCCCATGGCACCAAATACTTTGCAACTTTTCACTTTGCACTTTTCACTTTTCAAATTAATTACGTTGCACGAAACGCATTCATAATTGAAAAGTACAATGTGGAAAGTCAAGTGCAAAGTGAAAAACACTTCGCAGAAAGAAAATGTTGGGAGAATTATTATGCAACATAATTAATTTTCAATTTGGAAATTTGTCAGAATGCAAAGTGCAAAGTGAAAAGTTGCAAAGTATTTTGGTGCAATAGGCCCCTGGTTTGCTTTATCCTTCTGGCTATACATTAGCTTTCTTTGAATATCCAAAGTAATTTCAAGGACAAGATTCTTCTGCTTTTACTGTGAAATACTCATGTTTTATTATTGTTATCAACAGTGCATCCACCATAAGCCAGAAATGAATTTGACAGTGTTGTCAGATTTTAAAAGTTTTCCAAGAAAAGAGGAATTCGAGTACTTCCATGTGTTCCATGTCAGAGTTATTTCTTCAGAAAGAAATTGTTCGCCCAAGAAGACCAGTTTGCGTGTACTGCAACTCAACTTATATGTTTCCCAGTAGTAATAAAATTTGATACCAAATTGAAGTAATTGTCGTAACACTACTTCAGAGCCTCACGAGTATTTTCATGAAGTCATGTGAAATAAGAGTGCAGGCTTCAGCTATGAAATATATATAAAAACTACTCAAACAAGTTTAAGTATTCAGCCGTTCACGTAGACCCCTTCAGGAGTTTATAAAATAAACACGGTTTCTTAAATTTTCATAAAGTCTGCTTGCATGCCTGTCATTCATTCGGACGTGCTCACGTCAAACTGAGCATCCATACTTGGGGAAATTCACCTACGCCCTTTGGCCCTTTCCTCTTTCTATGTAATTTTAACCTTTGGAAACTCGCAGTTGATGTTCGGGTATGGTTTTTTGGGTATAATTCAATCTCGCTTAGGTATAGAATGTAGAAATATAGGGTCCAGTATCTGTTAATATTAATATATCCATTACCATTAAAACTTTCGGATCCTCAGGCCAAATTTCGTCAAAAGAGGTTCAGTTTCGAACATACTCGTATGTATGAAACAGCCGGTCAAATTTGCTCGATTTGAGAAGTTGATGGTTTTTCTTGTGTTTCTAGATTTAAGCATCCATAATTCTACATGGTTTTATGGTTATGCCAATTTCTTGTCAGATAAATGAGCAATACAAAGTTATTTGTTCTAAATGAAGTCCGCAGAAACTAATCAATTATTCTAGTAATATCGATACACATCGAAACATTGAATAATGCGAAATTTGATGCAGTAAATAACAAATGAATGAACCTACTGCAGTTATTCAATATTGAAAATAGTTCATGTTTTAGCGAAAAGGTCGAAATATTTCGAAACATTGAAGCCGGGTTTCACAAAACTCCAATCAGGTTGATTATTGAAATGTCATCATTTCTGTGCAATTTTCAGTTCGTTTTTGACATAAACCATCGACATTATTCAAAATCAACGAATTGATTGCCCAATCAAGCTTTGTGAAACCCGCGGTGATGATATTGTACGAAGCAAAGATTTCATTGGAGGAAACTATTTATTCATTAAACAAGTGTTTTTTAGCTGTAATAGAAGTAACGATAACTGTTGTCTATATAACTTTATAGTGGAGAATGTCAAATTGTGTTTCTATTCAGCAGGTTTTAAAGCCACCAATGATTTCGACTTGTGGAAATTTGGCATTTTCTCGCAAGAAATTGTTGAAAATAGCTAAAGTAATTGTGTTAATCTTAGATTATATATCCCTGAAAAGATGAGTAACCAGCGCGTATTTGTTTGTAACCATCATCTTCTCCCCTCCATAACGAAGTAGGGGAAGTAAATATTTTCGCTGGTTTGCATCCTATTGGGCGGATTTTAATAATTAATATTCGATAGCAACACGAGAAATGTCATTTCATACGACACGCATCATTAACTGATTCATCTGATCGTGGTTTTCGCTGTTTTTTTGAATTTTTTAGACAATTTCAAGTGTTGAAGTAATACTAAGTGCTATAATGACCAATAAGTGCTTAGTTTGTGGGTATAGGAGCAGAGCTGGAGATGGTTTATCCTTTCATAGGTATGTAAACAAAATAACCACGACTTATTCCATAGGCGGCACATAGAAATGTATTCAGTTCATTAATTATTAGTGCACTCAATTATATAGCATTTTTCAATTACGTCGTGTCTTTAGTTATCCAATAACAGGATAAAAAATATTATTAATAATATAGCAACTCGTTTTATTCGTAATGCGTAAGTTGACTTAACATATATCTTTGATTGATATAAATCGAAGAGTTTCATTAAAGGGTAATCGAAACTTCGTAAATTAAAAAGTGACGCCGCCACTGATAACTGTTTTGGTTTGGAAGAATAAACACCCCCCACCACCATTTTGTCCGTGTTTATCTTGGGCACACTTCCCCTACTGATTTTAGTTAGGCGTTACTCATCTTTTCAGGGATATATAATCTAAGGTGTTAATAATATAGAACCACAACCAGCACAAACGATTCGGAAAGTTGAAAGTTTTAAATCTTTTCCTGACGGCGGCTGGTGAATTCTGGCCGAAACGTTCAATACAAGCAGCATAAATGATGGAAGTATCCCTAATAATATTTCAGTTTTCAAGCATTTCATCGAGCATATCACATTATCACAGCAGATAATAATACGGGGTCTTTATAAATGTTTGTAACATCGTACGTTGCTCTGGAAATATTCTATTTTATCGTTTCTTATGCAGAGTCTACAAATTTATAATTCCAGTCACATTATTCAGTTTCTTTCGGAATGACCAGCCTAAGCTCACAGTATAGTTTGTTTAAATTAAAGTATACATTAGAATAATAGTTATTTAATCAACTAGGTTATTAAAGACTGCGACTAATGGTCAAGATATTTTAATGCGTGAGCGGAGCGAAGGCGTTAATAGTTCGAGACCATTAGTCGCTAGATTAATAACCGTGTTGATTACAAGATTTTTCCGACGATCTCAAGATAAATAGTGTATAAATTCTTGATTAAAATACATTCTATTTTTGCACAAGACTTACATTTGACAAAATGAAATTCTATGTTCCAGTAGAGGTTTGACATTTCTCGTAGTGCTTCTGAATACTTTGTGTACGGTTGCTATGAGGATTGTATATTAAAATGGCTAAAAAATTGAGCATTAAAATGGGTCATTAATGCTCAATTTTGTACACATTTAAATCACTTTTTATTTTGAGGTCGGCGGAAAAAATATTTATAATAGTCCAACTCCAACTGCTCTGTTAAAATCATTTATAGAGACTCTGTAATACAATTTTTTTAAGATTTCGAACATTCAAGCAGACAAGTCTTATGTATTCATAG
The DNA here is from genome assembly GCA_013421045.1 of Propylea japonica. Lineage (NCBI taxonomy): Eukaryota > Metazoa > Arthropoda > Insecta > Coleoptera > Coccinellidae > Propylea > Propylea japonica. Next base: position 2,859,689 of record CM024239.1, read on the forward strand.
TACTCTATACTTTCAATTGGAATAAAACATCATGACATCAATAAGCTGAAGAAAAACGAACCAAAATAAGGCGGACCCTCTTCCTAATTCCCAAACAAATATTGAATATTCCACAGGCGATGCGTGTATGTACCTTATTCTTTAATCAAATATTTCCATTGTTCTGTTAGCTCGTGCCAATAAAAGGCAAAAAATGTACCAGCAAATACAAACGTCGAAGAAAAAAGATCGAATGTGAAATGAAATTCTACGGCATGCATTAAGCCCCTTTGTTTATTCCATAAAGCTGGATTGTTTTTTTCATCGAGGATACAGCAGGAGGCGTATTCGAAAAAACAAATGAAATTTTCGATTCGAGTAATCTGAATATCCCCTGCGAGGGATCAAATGACAAAAAACTTGGTAGGAACATACTGAGGAAAAAGCTCTGCATATAAAGTTTAACAACATATAACGTTATCGATACCCGAATGAAAAAACATCCTGGGACCCATATGTAACATATTTGGCGCATTCATACAATTCTATTCTTATGTCCAGCTTCAATTTCGAATAATATCAGAGTTTTTCAGAGAAACTTGCACGCGCTTAGTCGTTGGTTCTTTCATTTCTCCCCAATCTACAGATCGATTGCTTAGTCCGGTATACCCTCTGGAGGGTGCTTTTTCGTTCAAAAGAATTTTTGCTCCAAGGAAATATACAGGGTGACTGGTGACGTAAGGGACAACGGCTAACTGAAGATAGAAGACCTCAAACTGAATGAGGATTGGGGGTTTAAATGTCCCATAAGGCTATTAGTTTCAGAGATACAGAGTGTTTTTTGCAAAAGTGCTAAAACTATAAACTTCCATATCTTCGTCAATATGGAAAATTTTTCGCTGATATTTGGAAAGCTTGTTACTATACATATTCTCTATCAGATCGTGAAGAAAAAATTCCAAAAATTGTAGGTCCGTATTCAAAAATTTCACTTTCCGTGTCAGGTGGGAAATATCACTCGGTATATGAGATAAAAAAATTTGAATTGGAAAATTGGAATCTGCAAAAAACATTGAGTAAAAATCTGTTTTTAGTTTGAATGGCACAAATTTTTCATAGTTTTTATGATATGTTGAAGTCAAATATTACAATTTATTCATATTGAATTCAAGAAACATACTATTCCTGATAAAAAAAACCACTGAATGTGAGAGGCTCAAATAATCCTGACGCATTTTGTATATCCTCACATCTTTAAATTATTTTTTTTCAATTTTTCCATCAATATTATGAGAAAAGTTCAAAAAATAATAAACATACAAGAAGAGGAACAGTAGCACATATGATTCATGAAAAAATCAAATAAAAAAATGCTCGATATGCGAGAACCATTCACCTCACACACTTATTGGCTCTTTTGAACAATTGAAGTACTTTTCATATCCACAACATAAAAACTTTCACTCTTGATAGAACAGAAACACTGGATTTCAGCTCGAGAAAAGTTTGACTTTCTTCTCAGAACAATAATGCATCTGGTACTTATGTTTTCAACAAAATTTATTCTCAATTAAATAATGCAATGATTCATAAAAAACAACTAAGCAATACTCGAAATGAGAGCAATCTGCTTCAATACATTTATTGGCTCTATTGAACTCTAATTATTTCTTTCTCCTTTAAGATGAGGATTATTCTGAGACCAAATATTATATCCGTTCATTTTGTGGAATCTAAAAACAAGTATCATCTACATATTCCTCATTCGTGAATTCTGAAGCCATTTTTCAGTAGATAAACAAACGACACAATTCCCAATAGTTCACGACAAAAGAATGTATGAATATAAACGTAATTTTCTGAAGTATGCCTACTCTGTGTGGTGAGATGTATTTTATTTATAATGAATAATAAACCCCTTATTCTAAAAAATTACTTGTTTCCCTAATATTATGTTTGCATTAAAGTAATTCTTATGCTTCTCAAAAGAAGGTGAAGTTGCTACACCTAAGTACATATCAGAGGAAAATAATTACTCAAAATTCATACATTATTTCATTGAAGAATAAATTTTGTTGAAAACAGAAGTACCAGATGGATTATTGTTCAGTGGTTCTGAGAAGATAGTCACACTTTTCTCGAGCTGAAATCCAGTGTTTTCATCTCGTGGATATGAAAAGTACTTCAATTGTTCGATAGAGCCAATAAGTGTGTGAGGGAAATGGCTCTCGCATATCGAGGATTTGTTTATTTGTTTTTTTTTATGAATCATATGTGCTACTGTTCCTCTTTTTGTATTTCTATGTTTTTTGAAATGTTCTCATAATATTGATAGAAAAATTAATAAGAAAGTATTTAAAGATGTGAAGGATTATTCAAAATGCGTCAGGATTTTTTAAGCATCTCACATTCAGTGTTTTTTTCTATCAGGAATAGTATGTTTCTTGAATTCAATAAGAATAAATTGTAATATTCGACTTTCAACATTTCATAAAAACTATAAAATTTTGTGCCATTCAAACTGAAAACAGATTTTTACTCAGTGTTTTTCGCAGATTCGAATTTCCCAATTTGATTTTTTATCTCATATACCGAGTGATTTCTCACCTGACACGGAAATTGAAATTTTTGAATACGGACCTGCAATTTTTGGGAACTTTTTCTTCACGATCTGATGGAAAATATGTATAGTTACAAGCTTGCCAAATATCAGCGAAAAATTTGTCATTTTGACGAAGATATGGGAGTTTATAGTTTTAGCACTTTTGCGAAAAACAACCTGTATCTCTGAAACTAATAGCCTTATGGGACATTTAAATCCTCAATCCTTATTCAGTTTGAGGTCCTCTATCTCCAGTTAGCCGTTGTCCCTTACGTCACCAGTCACCCTGTATAATTCCAAGTGACCAAGTGACATTTCAATTATGATGAAAATAATCCATGGATAATATTCTTGTCTTCAAACATATTCAACACAGGCTCGAACATTTAGGTCTGGCAAAAAATAAATTCGTTTGAAAAGTGCTACTTTCTGCACGCCTCGCATTAAATATTGATCACGTTGTGCTCGGTGATTTTGTGGCCGATCCACATAATCTACAGATATCGGAGTTTTCCCTACCGATCTTGTTCAGGTGATATATCACAAAACAGTAACCTGTGAGAAGCCCAGTAAGCAGCATTAACTCGTTTTTTTTTCAGAAAGATAGAGCTTGTTGAGTCTATCTCTTGGAAGTGCAATCATTCTTTTTGCTTGTTTTCGAACTGGTGTGTTAATCCAGTGAGAGTGTCTTCATATCTTGTAAGGATTTACACAACCCTTTCCTCTTTGTTGACCTTGTGAGGAATAAATTTGACTTATATGACTTAAATCGAGTATTCCAAGTAAATAATTATAACAAATTTTTTGGAAATTACGTTAGCACCCAAAATCAGCTTGAGGATAAGCCGAAGGATCTTCAGCTTATCAATTGGTCTTGTCCATCAGTTAACTCTACATTGACTTTATAACTCATTTTTGATGTTCTCTCGGGAAGGTTTTGAACGAAACAAGTCACATTAAATGGAAGAAAAAATTCAGAATTTCACCGAATCTTATGCAAAAGAAGAGAAATAAACAATTTTCAAAATACTGGTATGCTGATAAGTGATATAATACTCGGAATTACCACCTCTGCCTTAATTACAGCTCGGCAACGACGGTTCATACTCAAAATGAGTGATCTTAAAATGTTCTGATCTAATCCTTTCCAGATTTCTCTGAGTTGGATTCCTAAGTCATTAAGAGTAGCTGGATGATTTTCTGAACTTCTCAGCCTTCTATTGAGGTTGTCGCAAACCTGCTCAATTGGATTGAGATCTGGAATTTTGTAGGCCATTCTACTCGAGAGACTTCAACCTCTTCAAGGTACTCATAGCTCCATTATCAACGACCACTAGGCCTGTGCGAGCAGTCAAAGATATTCCACCCTATACCATAATCGATCCTCCCCCGAAACCAGGAGTATTCAGGAAATTGCACTGATCATATCTTTTATGTGGACGTCTGTATACAAAGGAATGTCGATCACAATGATAGAGGCAGAATCATCTGTAATGAGAACTTTTTCCAATGAGCCTCTTCTCAATGGATATGCTCTCTCGCAAAATTCAAACCCGCCCTTCGATGGGCTGGGATAAGAACTGGCCTCTTGCCGCGACACGAGACATTAAATCATATTCTCTGAGGCGATTTCTTATTGTATGAGTGCTAATTTGCACCCCATGAGTTTGTTCAAGCTGATTTTGAAGGAGGCGAGCGGTTGCAAACCGTTGTCTCAACGAAGAAACTCTCAAGTAACGTTCTTGAATGGCAGTTGTTACCCGTACTCCAAACCTTTCTGCAATTCTTGTGTATGTCCAACCTTCTTCTCGCAAAAACTACGCTTGGGCACATTCCTCTTGGGTCAAATTACGTGTTTCGCGTTGCATAGCAATCGAGTGTAGAAAATCATACGAAAGAAAAACTATTGATCACTAGAATTGATCGAGAACAACTGATTTCAGAATGGAGCCAATACATTCAAAATCTGATAATCTCATCTTTTTTTATTCCTGCTTGAAAAAAACATCTGTATTGAAGAAAAACGTTGAAAGTGGATAACATATGCATGCATAATTCTGATAAAAATAATTATTTTTGAGAACACCTTCAGTTGTAGAATAAATTCGAGATTTCCATAATATGCGTTAATTTTTTACGCAGTGTATTATTGCATTTGTGCCAACCAATCCAATATTTCAGAGTGTAAACAATATCGCCTTCCAAAATTCGAACAAATAATATAAACATTGCCAGCCTTATCCTAGTCTGTTCAACCCATGCATTATACATAAAACACTTCATTTTGATTATGCAGTACTAGCTTCTTTCCCCAGGAAACAATCGTTGGCATTCAGATTGAGCAAATTGGAGGAGATACACGTATAATATTCTGTTTGGAGGGACGTCAGCTCCAGAAGGCCAAAGACGAGGGGCTTTTTTTACAACACGAACCGGAGTATTAGATTCATGTCCGAACCCGGAATATATTGAATACGTCGGGATATAAATCTCGAACCTGCCCGCTTTGAATAGAGAAACAGATGTAGGACACGTGCTTGGTCCTTTGGAGTTTACCTCATCAAAAGGTTTTTGTGACTCAGGATGTAGCGGGACAATAAATGGAAGCGCCGTTCTCGTGAAAGGGGAAAGCAGGTTTTCTGAAATTCGATTGACGGGATCGAACGTTTTTTCGTTAGTTTTTTTCGTTTGAATATCGATGTCGAGTCTAAGGGAAAGCGAAGAACTGGGTATAATAAATAGAATCATTTGAATATCATTTACACAAATCATCGAAAGTCTTGGCGCCCCCAATCAACTTTCAACTTGTTGAATGTTTCTAGAAAACTTTTTAGGTTTTCACTCCCAGTCTCTGAAACAGAAATAATTAAAAAAATTTCATTTAGATGAATTGCTCCTGCTTACATCTTTGCACTAATTAGTCAGGAGCACAGGACCCCGCACATTTCTTATGGGAATTGGCTCCCAGGGGATTTGGCTGAAAATTTGATATGATGTTCTACTAATCCTTCTGATCAAATGTCTCCACAGTCACGAAGATGAAAAATGCATACTTCTAGGAGTTTTTAGCGATTTTTTGTATCCATTATGGCTTACGTATTACCTTTCACACAGAAATGTTTGAAAAATTTCGAATTGACAGAATCTGCTTTCAATAATCACGAAACATTTTCAAACATTTCTGTGTGAACGGTAATACGTAAGCCATAATGGATACAAAAAATGGCTAAAAACTCCTAGAAGTATGCATTTTTCAGCTTCGTGACTGTTCAGACATTCGATCAGAAGGATTAGTAGAACATCATATCAAATTTTCAGCCAAATCCACCGGGATCCATTTCCATAAGAAAAGTGTGGGGTCCTTTGTTTTGAAAAAATTGTTGCCTAACAGTAAAACAAAAAAAAAATAAATAAAAAAATAATGAAACGTTACGGGACTATATCAGACTCCTTCTTCAGACAAATTTAAAATCTTAGGAATTGTATATTTTTCGTTTGCAGTCTAATTGACGTTGAAAGTTGTCAACACATAAAGATTTATTTATTTTCAAAATTCCTGATGTCATTTCTTTATTCAATAAATCAATCCTAATACGATCTATTCCAACAGAATAATCAGCTAAATTATCTACTTCATCTGACAAAATACATGTGGATTCTTTATTTTTCCCTTTATAATTATCAGGTCAATGTATTTTGTTAGATGAAGTATATAATTTGGCTGATCGTTCTGCTGGAATAGATCGTATTTGGATTGATTTATTGAAGAAAGAAATGACATCAGGAAATTTCAAAATTAAGTAAATCAAAATCTCTATGTATTGACAAGTTTCCATGTCAATTAAACTGCAAACGAAAAAAAAAAACACAATTCCAAAGATTTTACAAGTGTGTCTGAAGAAGGAGTCTGATATAGACACCGAGCTATTGGTCAGAACACTTCTGTGGTATCGGTAAATGTATCTATAAGAAGGAGTTTCTGGAGAAAGAGAAAGTCGAGAGGGAAAAACTCTGGCGGAATCTCCCAGGGATGGATCATTCCACCGAGTTCCTTCGGAACTTCGAGACAGCGGGACCCAAAAGATATCTGCATCTTAGTAAGAAACAATTACACCTCCTCACTGGCTTTCTTACAGGACACTGTCGCCTCAGGAAGCACCTGTTGAGGATGGGATTATCGGACACTGACGAGTGTAGGTTCTGTGGGGAGGAGAAAGAAACCCCCATTCACCTAGCCAAGGAATGCTTTGGCATTGCAATCCTATTGAGAGAATGCCTTGGCGGGAAACTTGTAAGAGTGAGGAACTAGCCTCGTTGAAGCCTTCACAGATATGGGATTTTATCAGATCTCTAGAACTGAAAGCCGAGCAGTGAGGGTATGGTCCCAAAAGCTCTGTAAGGGGGCACAATAGACCTTGAAGTCTTCGTGAACTGTAAAACCCTTTTAAACTAAACTAGCTAATGGTCTCATTTAATTCATTATAATGATTCGTTATTGAATAGGAAACATTCGAAACAGACCCCCCAAAAGCAACAACAAGCTGCCAAACATGATACGAAAATCGGTAAATTTATGTGATAGTTATAATAAAAACGGACGAATTCCATTTTGAACGTTGCACTCATTTCTCTAATGTGTCTGAAAATATGACCCTCCAAGGATTATAAAGCCGTCGAGTTGTAACTGTGTAATGTGACATTACATTAATTTACATTTCTGTTTTCCTAATTTTTTGTCGAGAAAACATAAAAGTTAGATCAGGTGAGTGGTTGCTCCAAAACATGAAAACAAGTAACGTAACGTTTTTTTATTATTATTTGGAGTTGGTCCAGAAATAATTTCAACAGATTGAATTTTAGTACCACAAAAAAAAGGTTAGTCTTCAACAAACGCAATTGTTTTCTTCGCGTGAAAGCTAGCACGTTGACAAAGTTTGCGTCATAACTCTAAAAAGTGGAAAGTTCCATTTTTCATTGGATAAAGTTTGATGACAGTAAAAAAATAAGGAGAAAAGAGTTTCATGAAAGTTGCTGATTATGAACACGGAAAATTCACATTATTGTCGCGATTCGAAATATTAATTCGAAGCAAACAGGAAAGAAACCATTTCTATTATGAATTGATGAAGTTTCATAACTTGGCTTGGTCTGAAAACATCATATTTCTCTTTCGGAAAAAAAGGTAGTTCTGAAGGAAAATGATAAATGGGAAATAAGTCTTTGAATATTTCACTGAAAGGACTATTCAAGAAAATGTTTGACTTTATATAACCATCTTATTCCGAAGTAAAATAATTTTTTGTGCGTTCATTAAGTGTCTCCTTCGTTTTGACCATTTGTATTTGAGTATTATGCCAGGTTGTTTTGTGCTAGAATGTGCATCATTAGTTTTTGATGGAAAACAAAATATATTTCCCTCTACCTTTTATTAAATGGTGCTTGAATAAGCACCATCAAATACATACATGCTTTTATGACGTAGTCAGATTGATAGATTTGAGAATGGCAAGGTTATTATATTATTAAATTATATATTGAATCGATAAAAATATAGATTACAACATTGTTTTCTTATAATTGAAAATGAAACATAAAGTTAAGTTTGAGTTAGGTACTTATTTCCTATTTGTACCCTTTTTTCGAATTTTCAGTGAAGAAAAAAAAAATTCCTTCATAATTTTGCCGCATTTTGTCATACACTACGAATTCATCATTGACTATTTTGTATTTTTGTATGTTAGAGCGTGTTTCAAAATTTTTTTCATTATTGCCTTTTTTTTAATTATTTGATAATGGTTCGTAAGAAATGTATTGCTTGTGGAAATCCCATGAAGTATAAAACCACAGGTTGGTATACACAAGAAGGTATCATTTTGATATTCTACTACCATATTTGTTAGCACATTTTAGCTCAAGCTTTCGCATTCTCAATATACTTCTCTATATACAGGAAAGAGCGAAAGTACTCCAATGAAATAAATATTTTTCAAAACAGTGACTGAAAAAATTAAACACGTGAATTGATTTTGAATTGAACTCATTTACTCATTTCTTGGCCATAAAATGAGATTCTTTTCTTCAACTCCTAGCTACGGCCCTGATAGTGTGGTTAATAGGAAATAAGACAAATCTCTTCATTTGTGAAAAACTGGATTAGACGACGCAGTGCAATTGAATGGGCACCAAGATCCCCCGACTTAACGCCACTAGATTACTTCCTCTGGGGATTTGAATAAAAAATTCAATTTATCGAAAAAATACTCTTGAATGAAAAGGATTTTATATGTTTCAGCTTCCACTTCAGTCACTGATTTAAAAGATATAAGATATCGATTGAAATATAATCTGGGAGGATTCTGCATTTCTAGAAAACTTTGTAGGTTTTCACTTCCAGTCTCTGAAAAAGAAATACATTCAATACATTCTTAATACACTTACATTCAAAACATTTTCAACATACACTTCAATAAGCTTAGTTTACAGTGTCCAACCCATCGAGAACAAAGACTCACGTAGGCTATGCCTAATAAGATGAAATGCTCCTGCTTAAATCTTTGCACTAATGTATCAGGAGCAAATTTGTTTGAAAAAAAATTCTGCTAACAGTAAAACCAAAAAAGCAAATAAATGAAAAGGATAATGTAACGTTTCGGTATCTACATCAGATACCTTCTTCTTTCTTTGGAATACACAATTCCAAAGATTTTACGAGTTTGTCTGAAGAAGTAGTCTGATATAGACACCGAAACATTATCCTTCTCATTTATCTCCTTTTTTAGTTTTACTGTGAGATAACAATTTTTTCAAAACCAATTTGCTCCTGACAAATAAGTGCAAAGATTTAAGCAGAAGCATTTCATCTTAACTAAATTTTTTTAATTATTTCTGTTTTAGAAACTGGCAGTGAAAACCTAAAAAGTTTTCTAGAAATTAAAAGATATTAATTTTTTTCGCTCAACTCTGTGCTTATTACCTACTGTGGTTCCATTATCCAAACAAGTGAATACAAACTCCATGAGTCGAATTTGCAGATCTCAAGCTACTTCGATTTAAAGATACCACTAGATATAAAATTTTAAAAAAATACTTACTCGAATATGAGAAAGGCAGACCATCCGACCATCTGAAATCTCCCTCATAGGTTTTGTCAGAGGCCCCGATCCAGTAGGCGTTGTCATCACGATAACCAGGGCTGCAAACCAACGAATAATTATTATTCATTATGCCTTTATATGTCTGTTTAGTATTATTAACATATGTTCAGCGCAATGTATTTGATTCAATTAATTAGAGCTGCTGTACGTGTAACTACACAAAAATAGACGTATGTGGTTTGAAAACTAATGAAACGCAATGAATTTCCATTAGTCAAAATGCGCATTGTTCATGATTAATTCTCAGTTTTTGCGGCTTGATAATCGAATTCGATTGGTTTTGTCGTGTATATGCTACACCACCAGGGGTGAGATTAAATTACGTTTATGTGTTTTTTTCCTGATTCAGTGTTTTAAGATATCGATCGAAATATAATCTGGGAGGATTCTGCATTTCTAAAAAACTTAATAAGATTTCACTCCCATTCTCTGAAACAGAAATAATTAAAAAAAATTTAATTAAGATGAAGTGCTCCTGCGAAAATCTTTGCCCTTATTTGTCAGGAGCAAATTGGTTTTGAAAAAATGTTGCCCAACAGTAAAACTAAGAAAGGAAATAAATGAAAAGGATAACGCAACGTTTCGGTGTCAATATCAGACAACTTCTTACTACAAACTTGTAAAATCTTCAGAATTGTGTTTTTTCATTTCTAGTCTACCTCTTTGATTTGGGGCATGATTGTGCGATTATATTGCATTTTATCTGTATTAAAAATGAATTATATGACACGAAGAATACAGAGGACATTAAGTTGAGTATGAATAAATTACTCGGGTGGTCAAGCATCCACCCTAATTCTTCCTTTCCTTCATCAAATCTCCAAAATTCGGTAGATACATTTCAATGTAGGACAGGAAGTATTCATGCTCGCAGGATGGATTTACATAGGTAGGTACCCACCATTTCGGAAAGACCTGGTTATCTTCGTATCGTTTGACAAGATAGTTCAATTTGATGTTGCCAATCTTCGAAATTATTCATGATACCGGTTGGCATTTTTTAATAAACCAACGTTATTTAATTTTGAGTTCAGTAAACAAACCATCCGTAAGATGAAAATAAATCGAATACCGTATTTGATCGCGATAGTAGTTAATTCGAACAAAATTTTTTCAAATGTCAGACCTATGTTTATAAAAAAAAAATTTTGGGACCCCCAAAATTATAAAACTTTGCATTTCAACACCTAATAGTTACAGAGAGTTTGATTTTTTGTCGCTTATTTGAAAATTCGTATAATAGTATATTACCTAACCGAACGTGTTCGAAAAGTACGGTGATATCAACACGCTGACCTAGGTTGAATTATCATAACCCTACACAAGAGCAGGTCGCATGCGCACTGCAGTTTAATTTTTTATTTGAAAAATGCTGGAATGAGTCTTCTACTCTTTTCTTAATCATTTCATATATTCTATTCCTGAAAATTATGGAAAGAGAAGGAAATTTGGCTCAATGTAAAATGTGTGGTGTTATGAGCCAAGAAAATAATCTAAACAAATTCTTCATAACTTGTATACACATCTTTCTGCTAAGCTAAAGCTTTCTTTACTCCTTCAACATAGTTACTCGAAAATAACAATAAACATGGGAAGACACACCAGAAATTCGACAATGAACTGGGACTGATACTCAAGAATAATATTAAACATTGAAGGACACACCAGAAATTATGAGAAAGATTTTACAAAAGCCAAAAAATGCAAGTAAAGCTAGAGGCAAACTAAAAATAGACTGGAACTGACAATATAAATTCATTGAATATTTGGTTATGTTATTGGTACGTCTGACACTTCAAATCCTAAACCTGATGTGTTCGTAAACTTAGATCCGAGTAGATCCGTCACGTGACCCAATGGATCAAGTTAATAACCCTGAGTAGGTTTCTAAAAATGCCTAATGATAGCTATTATTCACGCCTACGACTCGTAGCCTAAATCACCGAGTGAATAACAGCTATTATACGCGAGTACCATACTATACTTTATCCATGAATACTGAATATATTTCGTGAAGATTTTAACATTGGCGACAGTTACAAAACCCATCTATGACGAGCGTGGAAAAGGTCGAGATGACACATGAGAAATGAATGAGAAAAAAAATAAAACATCTGAATTGAATTGAATGTATAAAAACGGCGACAACAAAATGAATTGAAAATCACTTTCAACATTTGAAGTAGGTATTCAACGAAAAAAATTTGAAAAAGATCAAGCAAAGTTTCAACTCCAATAGAAAAAGTGGGACGTTAAGAAAATCTGAAAAACTCCTATATTTGAAGGTCCCAAACAAATAAAAAAACTGGTTGGGGTGGGGTGTAATTCCTATGAATCAATATTCAATTAGTCGGGGACTCAAAGCAAGCTTTATGAGCTTCTGCGATGATTCGCCACTGCTCATAGCTGTAAAATATCTAGGATATAAATTCTGCAAGTTCAACAATCATTTCGAATGCATGAAATAACTGATTATGTGTCAGTTGCAGGAACGTCCATTAAAATTTAAAGGTCCATTAAACTCTTAATCCTCCATTATTACAAGGAACTAATGGAGGATTAAGGGTTTAATGGACCTTTAAATTTTAATGGACGTTCCTGCAACTGAGCATATGTGCAATTATAATCCTACTGAAAAAGTAATGAAATTCTCATTATTTCGGGTTGAAAATTTCGGATGAAAACTCCTCCAAGAGCAAATAAATTCATATAGAACTTTGGTGTTCCAGTTTCTAGTTGGCGAAATTCAACACTCCCCAAACGACATCAGTCATTTGCGAAGTTGTAAAGTTCGGTTCAGGTTTAAAAGTTGAAATAACTTTTGTAAGGGGATACGAGAAGTTAATGCTATCAAGATGTATACTCTAGAAGTGCGAAATCGTTGGAATCAAAAGAGGAGATAACAACGCTTTCAACCATTTTCAATGAACCAGATATTCGGGGAGTGTATAAGCAGATTATTTCTCCATGGAAATTAGTCAGAAGCTTGATTTTGTTAGAGTTGAAAATGTTGAAAGATATTGTACAGAGGAGATACTCAGGCTTCTCATGAATAATGTGTTGGATAATGTTATTAAGAAGTTTTGGCGGCAAGGCGTTAATAAATAATTTTTGGGTGATTGGAAAATGTTGACTTGTGACAATTTGAAGGTAGGTTTAAGAGTTAGAGAATTATTGGAAATATGAAGGCAGCGGTCCAGCAATGAGAACGAAATAACCCTCTAGAGAAAACATACCGGGAAAAACACGTTCAAAAATGCTTGATGTTTTCACCTACTCATACCAAAAAGCTGTTAAAGCTTACACCCTGATTACACTGAGCTCGCACTTATTGCAATGAGCAGGATATTGAGCAGGAAGAGAGCAGCGCGATAATGTAATCACCTCACTTCCCTGCTGGTTTCTGCTGCTCCTCGTGCTACTTCATGCTCCCTAAATTGGCGGTTTTTCGTCAAGTCAAATTACCAGTAGTACGAGCGGCAATGAGTGATTATTATTATTCAGCTAGGTTGCTGTGGCTGCGTTGACAACAGAATCGCTGAACGCTCTAACGAAATTTATAATTTTTTCGAAAGTTTTGTTAGTATTATTGTCGAGAAGATGTCAAGGCGGAGTGGAGTGAAATTTCGATTTTGAAAATAATTGTTCAGTATTATGTGCCTTCTTTTTGCTATCCCAAAACAGGTTACTTTACAACTAACAATTCTTACGAATGTTTACATTTTCCATCAGTGGTGAGACCACAATTATTGCAAAAATCAAACAAGCTTTAGTTATTTCACAGAAATTTCAATTAAAATCAATATAAAATCGCATTTTCAAATTAAAAGTGATTCAAAGAAGTAAAATAACTTTTATCGGAATTCAATGATTTTTAGCCCATTCGCCGTCCAAGGTCGATTAAAACAAAAAAACTCGAATGAAGTACGTTTTTTTTCAATGACTTTTGTAGATCAGGAGCTAAAAAGACACCTTCTTGTATTTTTGAACCGAAAATGAATGTTTGGGTTCATCCTACTGAATTTCTAGCTTTTAAGCTTTTTTGGGATACTTGCAGATACAAGGACAAAGTATTAAAACAACGCTCGGCAATATTCTTGAAAGAAACAACAACAAGATTTTTCCATTTGTTTCTACCAATTCAGCTGCCATAGCTGAATAGATCTTTGAATCGTGAAAACAAACTAATACGCTTAGAGTAACAAGGTTGAAATTTCGCCAAATAACCAATATCCATAAAAAAATTAGCATCCGAATACATTTCTAGGTAATATTTTACACAGTTACTTTTTGGAAACGAGAAACAACGCTGCACCTAGACTTTCAGTGCCTACTTCGATATCAATCATTCTTGGATGGACTAGTTATAGTTTCAAAAGGGGTTACAATTCACTGCAACCTCAAGGTCTATTGTGTCCCCTTACAGAGCTGTTCTGACCACACCCTTCACAGTTCGCCTTCAAGTTCCAGAGATCTGATGAAATCTAATATCTGTGAAAGCTTCGACGAAAGTTCCTCGCCTAAGGCATTCTCTCCTTAGGCTCGCAATGAAAAAAGGTTTCTTCCTCCTCCCCACAGAACCTTCACTCGTCAGTGTTCGATAATCCCATCCTCAACAGGTGCTTCCTGAGACGACAGTGTCTTGTATGAAAGCCAGTGAGGAGGTGTAATTGCTTCCTACCAAGATCCAAATATCTTTTTGATCTTGCTGTTTCAAAGTTCCGAAAGAACTTAGTGTAATGAACCCTAGGATATTCCGTCAGAGTTTTCCTTTCGACTTTCTCATTTTCCAGAAATTCCTTCTTATAGGGACATTTACCTATACCACAGAAGGGTTCTGGGCCAATGAGTGACATTCGTATGCTCTCTTTGGCAAGTGTATTGGCCTCTTCGTTTCCTTTGATTCCCTAATGGCCAGGAACCTTATTTTTTTGCATACCTCATTGAGTTTCTTCCGGCACTCCAAGATCATCTTTGAGTCGATGACGTGCTCAGTGCAGTAATAGTATCTAGACTTTTTTTGAGTGTATGGTTTGAGTTGATGGAATAATACGTACTGTACAAATCATTGTAAGCTAAAATTCTTTTGTAGACAACCTCCCACTCCATCATACAAATTTGGTCCAAACCCTATTATAACAGTTCCAGTCCTCGTAATCTTCCTCGAATCAGTTAAATTGAGCTTCCTTCGTCATACCCTGTCCTCTTCCTGTGCTTTATCTTATCGGGAACATTGGATTCAACTACCATATTGATAACAATATTCCAGTTTAATTAAACGAACGGATGAACCCCAAGGCTTAAGCGTCGCCTATTGACCAACTAATTCCGCTAGATTTCAGGCGCAGATAATTGCAGGTATGCATGATTAATTGAAACCAATACTGTTCTGCTTCCGCTCCAAGTGACGTCAATCCTACCAATTCAACTGAAATAAACCCATTGTCATGTCGATGAGAATCAATAATTATTATTGGATTGGTCGTTATATTTGCGTGGTCAGTGAAATTGAAAATATGTCTATTTATGAAGTTGGGGGAAATGCTTACAGTGCATCTATACGAAGGGATTTGGGTATTCTGCATATAAACGTTCATTGTCACAGAAAACTGTTGGGATTGAAACCAGCATTTCGAACCAGAAAAGTGATTTTTTTGAAAATACTCCAAATGACTATTTCACTCATTTCATTTTTAGTGAGGAAGTTTCCATAGCAACTCTCGTTTCACAGCATTAAAACATGCAAGCTTGCAAATTAGTATTTCAGCGATAATATACAGGGTGTCCGGAATAACTGTACATACTCTTACCAGAGATAGAGTTGCACTAGCTGACTACTGATTGACTATAAAAAATTAATTTCTGGGTTTCCTAGAAAACTACAGGGTGTTTTTCCAACTTCATGGAAATACTTAGACCATCATAAAATCCAATTTATTTTCGAACTCCACAAGGTGACTGAGTCCTGTTCAGGTAGATAATTCAATTTTTCGAACTTTTTCCAAATTCAAAAATTCATACAAAAATAATTGTTGATGTGACAACTTTAAGCGATACCACAAATTGAAGCATAATTTAGCTTCTTTCTAAAAAGTTAATCAATTATTCGTAATTCGAAATACAAAGTGTTTTTTTTTACCCTGAACACTTTAAATGAAGATTAATGAGTCCGGCCCTGGAATAATGAAATAATTGATGTATTTCTGATTCGACCTTAGCATATGCCAATAACCCCCCAAGTTTCAATAATATCCGTCAATAAGTTTGGATTTTATGATGGTCTAAGTATTTCCATGAAGTTGGAAAAACACCCTGTAGTTTCTAGGAAATCCAGAAATTAATTTTTTATAGTCAATCAGTAGTCAGCTAGTGCAACTCTATCTCTGGTGAGAGTATGTACAGTTATTCGACGGACACCCTGTATATGTTATTTCTCAAATTTATAGATAACTTGAGATATAAATACTTATTTGTTTAATAGCGCAACAGGGGTCAAAAAGTAGACTTGCAGAATTCCAGATTTTCTCAAATGTGACCATATAGCTGTTAAACATATTTTCTCGTAAAATAGTCATGCTAGTATACAGTGTATAGTAACAATTCTCAATACTGCCACAGGAAAAAACTCTATATAATAGGTGGTCAACTATCCGATTTAAAACAGACATAAAACAAAAACTCTCAAGTCAATTTAATTTAGTTCCTTCAAATAATGTTCAGCTCTTTGGGAATTCATTTCCTGAAAATTACGCTGTCCAAATGTCCACCATTCTTCTGCTGGCACTATTCGAGTCGAAACCCTAAACTTAGAAAATCACTTCGCAAAGTTTCTGGACCGATGGTTTGAATTTCCTGGCGAGTATTTTCCTTCAATGCAATAAGAGTGCGTAGATTTTGCGGTAGACTACACTTTTTAGGTATCCCCATAAGTAAAAAGTCGCAAGGTGTCAAGTCTTCTGGGGGACCGTGGAAGGTCTCCATGCCAAGAAAAAAAATTTTCAGGAAGAATCGCCTGAATAACAGGTAAAGATCAATTGAAGTGTGACAAGAGGTCCCGTCTTGCTGAAACCAAGTGTCCGAATGTATCCATCAAAGTCTTGAATGGCTGGATCAAAAAAATTGTTCACATGTCCACATAACGATCAGAATCTACTGTTACTACTCGGCCGCGTCCGTCTTCGAAAAAGTACAGGCCAATAATGCCTTGTGCGTGTATTGCACACTAAACTGTGAACTTCAGACTATGCACTTGAGTTTCATGTTTCTCTTTTGGGTTTCTGAAGACCAATACCGGCGATTTTGTCGGTTTACATAGCCGTTGAGATGAAAATGTCAGAGAAAAAAATGTTGATTTTAGTAATAAGCGCGCACACAAACGAACCCTCCTCACCTGTCCACCGAACCATGCCGACTGAATTTCCACGAACCCCTCCTTTGTTTAAGACCAACCCCACTTCTCTATTCCTTTTAAAAACAATTTTAGAGCGCTTTTAAATCGGATTTCTTTAGTTGATCACCCAGTATTACAACAAAGTGGAAATGCCCATTGATGAAAATCGCCGTTATATTCTAGATCTATATTGAATCTTGAATTCGAGTTACCTCGAGTATTGGTAAAATTCTCTGGGTCTCCCATTGTTCATCATTCTCTTAGATGATCTTATTTCAATATTGCATGAAAGGAACTGGAAATTAGAGCAAGTAGAACGTGAACAATAAGGACTTGGGGTAGTAATTCAAGCGAAGAAAATAAACACCGAAAGAAGTGGGAACAAACAGAATGTTTTAAATTAATTTCTGTCATTCTGCCGTTATTTCAGTTGCATCATTACCTATCTAGTGCCTCTTTCGAGTGTTTATTATGGTGGAAATCTGGATCTGAGGCTGAAAGAGAAAAAAGGAGGTATTTTTTCATTTCACTATTATTTCCAGGATATTTTTCCTCTTAGAATATTAACTGGCGGAACTGGATATTCTTTCAGAGTGAAGCGTCCTGCTAGTTGCAGAATGGAATATTTTCAAGTGAATTTCTATTCACTCCTTTAATTTTTATCTCATTTCAAAAAGATAGTTCGGGACCATTAGTCGCTAGATTAATAACCGTGTTGATTACAAGATTTTTCCGACGATCTCAGCATGAATAAATTATAAATTCAAGATTGAAATACATTCTCATTTTGCAAGAGACATACATTTGACAAAATGTAATTTCTATGTTTCTATGTTCCAGTAGAGTTTTGACATTTCTCGTGGTGCTTCTGAATAGTTTGTGTACGGTTGCCATGAGGATTGCACATTAAAATGGCTAAAAAGGTGAGCAATGAAATGGGTCATTAATGCTCAATTTCGTACACATTAAAATCACCTTTTATTTTGAGGTCGGCGAAAAAAAAATTATTGATCATTCGATATAACAGAATCAGTGATTTATTCGGTAGGTACTATTAAACTTGAACTCTGAGTGATAGTATCTCGTCTAGTCTTTTCGAAATTTTTCCAGTGAAGGAATACAAATATACCTATTTAGAGAGATTTCAGTTATTTCAATATCTTTACGATTAACATAGGAATATGTTTCGAAGTATTGAACTTCAGTATGAAATGAATACTAAAACAGAATTGGAATAACGATCTGAGAATAAGTGAATAAAACCACTTATTCTCAGATCGTTATTCCAATTCCGTTTTAGTATTCATTTCTTTTAGGATTCATTGCGATATCATGCAAATTTTTACACATAAATGAAAACAATTAAAATCAACAAAATTATTTCCGCAATACAAATATGTACAAGGTTTTTTCACTATAATTTGACCCCCCCTTCAACTTTGTTACTAAACTGGATACAAAAAATGTTTCATACAAAAGTTTCACGAAATCAACCGAGGTTTTTTAATATGACTTCGCGAACTGAAATATATTCAGGGTGGCCAACATATTGATGGGAACTTCATTTTTTCGAATGGAACACCCTGTATATTTTTCAATATTTGGCTAGCTCTTTTTCACCTGATTTCGAATATGTAACATTTATTCGTCTATCTCTCTTAATCTGAGCACCACAAAGTTTCAAGAACCATCTGGCATTTCCAGAAAACATCATTTGAAAAATCTGTATGTTGTTTCATTGTCATGTTTTCGAGAGAAAAATTATTGAGATTACTGGAATAGAGAATTCGAACGACCATAATTGGTGATTAAGTGTGACTTACGCGTGAGAATTCATTTCATTGGTTTGCTTTAAAAATATTTCGAATTTTTTGTCTTTCTCCATGATAATTTCTGTTAACTATTGAGATTATTCAGTTTTGTTTCATTTCATAATATTCGTTTTATAAAATATAGGAATATAAGAAGCTTTATATCCTTTTCACAGGCAAGACATTCATTCAATATTCTCGAATCCGTACAATAATAAACTATAAATAATAATCATTGAAGCATACATTCACATAACTCCACTCCTCGTGAATAAAAAAGCAACAGTTTATCCGTACAACCGATCTTTGAACCTCAACATTTATGCGACCGAAACACGAAAAACTATAACGAATCGATATTTCTGTTTGACGAAAATGACGTGTGTCATTTCGGTTAATGGAGGTTGGTCACACGATAACCCAATTTGCGTTTTTTCAATTAATGCAAGGGTAGCGTTTTACCGCTGTTTACTCGACCGTAACACTTTCTCCTGGACTTTTGTGTTGTAGGTAACTCCGATGAATACACACACTTATACACTCTACAGGGTGTCCAAAGATGTTCTATACAGTAAATTTTTTGGCACTCAGACATAGTAGACAGTTCGAACAAAGGGTATTTTGAAAGGCAGCAAAAAATCTATCCTCTCAGAATCTGTCGTTAATATTTTGTTTTTGAAAATCAGCCCCTGGTTATTTATTTGCAATTATACCCTTTCTTTCTTCTTCTTCTTCTTCAATAATTCTTCTTTTTCAATAATTTCCGAATATGAGCAAAATAATTTGAAACATTTACTGTACCGGGTGTCCTCAATTCGTTATCTAGTGAGGGGATCTCAGAGACCTGATGAGCTAAAACAAAATGAGTGGCACATTTTCAAGCTCGATTTTTGAGACAATTCATTCGGTGAAAACGCAACCTTCTAAGTCTAACTGTTACGTTATAAACATGAAACTAAAATATTATACATGCACTGTTTTCAGTAGAATTCATTGAAGTAATCAATTTTTTCTTATTACATTTTGTTCTAGCTTATCGAGTTTCTGAGATCCCCTCACTAGACAATGAGCCTCTAAAAATAACGGTTATAAACTGTGGCGCATTCGCCATTTTGCGATTTATGTTAAAATACCATATGTACCAAAATATCTAACACAGATAATAAATAAAACATCAGCACAAAAAATTTCGTTTAAATAATAAACCAACTTAATGATTAAAGGAATCAAATAAACTGAGCGTCAAAATTCAACAAAGTGGATACGTCACAATTTATAATTATTATTCAAAGAGTTGAATCTTGCTAAATGATAACACATGGTTTTTACATATTATTTCTACCAGGAAATAGTTAAAAAAAAGTATATGGTTGGAGAAAGGAACAAATAACGTGAAAATTTTAACGATCCATAGAAAGTTGTTTTTGATAAAAGTTTGTTCGCGCAGTTGCACGCAATCGAAGACTGATTATTCTGTCGACTATTTGAAAACCCAACAAAGCCACGGAGTTCAATTGAGTTTTGTATATTGTTCTCCTTTTCATTAAATAACGGGCTGATTTCAACTCAGCACAAAAGCATCAAATTAGTAGGACAGTTCTGATTGCTTTAAAAGCATCAGCAGCTTTCACAGTGGACTGATCCAGAATTGAGAATATCCCTGTCAGATATTATTAATATACAAACAATGAAAGCAGAGAATAATATGAAATGATTAAAATCAACCAATATTAAACCCATACTTCGGAACTAATCCCGCCAAAGTACAAAGAAATATGGGTTTTACATAGGTTGATTTTAATAAATTGATATTATTCTCTGCTTTCATTGTTTATATTTTATCACCACGTCTGGTCTATGACGATTAACCGAGCGTTTCCACGGTTGGTAGTCAGGTAGTCCAACTATGTGGATTTAACCACATAGAATATGTGGTTAAATTCACATAGTTGGACTACCTGACTACCAAAAGTTTGTATGAAAAACGGATAAACATCTCGCTACTTCACGGTTCACGGTTCATGCATCGGAGGTAGGTGTAGGTGTTCGTAAGGATCCTAGGAGATGGCGTATTGTTTCTGTTATTCTCAGAAATAGGCTACATTTCTTCAAATAAGGAAACCTAGAATGCCTTTCAGACGGAGCTCCTCCATACTGAAGAGCCCCAAATAGGGCGAAATAGCTATATATGGGTGCTTTGTTTGATACCATGCATGTTCCGAAGAATGGGTTTGATATTGGTTGATTTTAATCAATTAATATTATTATCTGCTCTCATAGTTTATATTACATATAACTGCGTTACTCTTAAACGCATACATTTTCATTTCGTATTATTAATATACCTACAGACAGAGCTGTGCCGAAGCCTTGTGCTTAGTGCTCGTGAAAGCACTCGAAGCACTTTTGAGCTCGTAAGCACTGTGCTCGCGAGCACTTAATTGAACCAGTGCTTAGTGCTTGGTGCTTCGCGAATTTTTCGAAAGGGCTTAGTGCTTAGTAATTCGAAAAAGTGCTCCCGAGCACCAAAGTGCTCCAAAGCACTTTCAGGAATTACCAAGCACTAAGCCCTTCATAGACTTGTTGGAACATGGAAATGACAGCCTTTCGCGTGCTTCAAATAGACAAAAAATTAACGTTTTTTCTTTCGTTTCATTTCTATAGATAAAAAATTTGTTCATTTTCTCTTCATTATTTTGACAAAAAAAAAACAGATTGTTTGGCTGTAATGGCGGATTTTTTTCAGGAAAGCTCTAAGCAATGCAATAAACGATTCAGGTATCTTTTATCATGATTTCAAGTAATTTATTGGCGAATATTTCAGTCACAGTTTGTTAACTGAATGAATGCCATATAGAGCTCAGAAAACCATAAGAAACATTTTCATCTAATTCGTTGACAAGACGTCACTCTTTCTCTGTAACTTTTTTTGGTATGTCGTCATGGTAACCTGTCTATATCCGGAATTCATCGAAAATAATTATTTCTTCGACCTAAAAGGTGATTTTAATATGTACAAAATTGAATATAAATGACCAATTTTAATGTTCAATTGATGCTGTTTCAGTGTGCTATTTCCATGAACAAATGTCAGTCACTCAACAGTAACATAGAAATATAGAAATTTATATTATGTCAAATGTATGTTTTGTAAAAAATAAGTGTTTATTCCAATCAAGAATTTATCTACATTCATATTGATGTCATCGGAAAAATCTTGTAATCAACCCAGTTATCAATAAAGCGACTAATGGTCTTGAACTATTAATGCATGAGCGGAGCGAACGCTCTAAAATATCTTGACCATTAGTCGCTCTCTTGAATAACCTAGTTGATAAAATATCTATTAAACGACTCGCTGAAAAAACCTATTGTCAATTTCAATTATGTCCAGTTCAAAACACGATAACATTAAAAAGAAAAAATCAAAATTTCAAACTGAGAGATATTTGTATGGAAAATATTAAGTTTGATTTTGAAAAGTGCTTAGTGCTCGGTGCTCGTGTGAACGAATTACTTTTCGAAAGTGCTTAGTAATCGCGAGCATTTTTCAAAAAATGAGGGCTTAGTGCTCGAGATTCCGGAGCACTTTTCAATAGGGCTTAGTGCTTTGTGCTCGAAGCACTTTTCTTCAGTGCTCGGCACAGCTCTGCCTACAGATAACTGGAATAGATATATCTAAAATCATTTTCATCGTTCCTTTAATACTGATAACCGTTAAAATGCTTGTGACATATATGATGCTGTTCACAAGAGAAGTTGATTTAGATATTGCGAATTTCACTGTGTATAACTTAGATAACTCACTTCATATTTCAGTCTGTAGTTACAATAAAAACAATTTAGGTAATGGTTACTATCTATACAGTCTGATTTTGTTCCACTATATGTAGATATTTGTTTATTGTCAAATGCACAAAATTAAATCACGAATGCCTTATAGTTCGAAATATTTTTGGAATCAACCATCCATAGTTTAGGGACATTAAAGTGAAAATTTAATTCTCTTGCTTGATCAGAAAGAAACCCTTTCCCTCCAGGTAATGAAAATACCCAAGTGCTAAGTTTCTATCTATTAGGTACCTAGCTACTTCTATCAAATCTTATATGCCTTCGAATTATTCTCAATTCAAATTGGTCATTTTCATTCTATTCACGTCTGATCACGATGGATATTCAGTTCCAGCTACTTTAATGAATTTCAGTTCAGAATTTCGAATTGATTCCTTGGAGATGATCTCATTACGTTTTCCCCTTAGGAGACAGTTTCTAATTTGATTAGGGTATTGAATAATTTCAATTTTTCGCTCTCAATGTCAGTCCTAACGAACCTGGAATTGGGATATATTATTTTGCAGATGTAACGAAGGTAAAGAAAGTTGATTGGATAATTTTACGTAATCAAGGGATGAAAGACTCGGTTATACAAGATAATTCAATCCAAAAATACACATGATAAGGAAAGATATAATCGAAGTAATTGGGATTATTCAGTGTTCTCAAATACCAAATATGAATGTATGGGGAGTGAGTATTCAAGTAGTAAAATTTGTTTTGTGAGCTGCTTAAAAGAGTGGATTGAAAGTTATTGTGAGAATTCACTTTCAAAAAACGTATTTTGTTCGTGAAGAGAGCACTTCGTATGGCTCGTTTCTGTACTCTCTTTACTCTCCTCGATTAGAAACATCTACTGAACAAGAATTATGCATACCAAAAAAAAATATTGCTGCTGTAGTAGAATTGCGAGCGCTATATCGAGCAATGCTGACAGGTTTTTTGTTGTCCAGAATTACAGGTGAACATCGACCGTATTGGGTTCCATTCAGATGACCCAACTTGCCATATTGTTAACTGTTTGCATGTTCTGTCGTTTGTACGACCTTACGAACAGTATGTTTTCATTTGTTTAAATATTCTGTGGTCGAACTTAGCCTATTCTTTTCGGCAGTTTTTCTACCCACTGATGAACGGAGATGATTCTTCGGATCTCAGTTTTTATCAGCTAGCCAAAGATAGTGCTTGAGACTGTGTTTTCCAAATTCACAGGCATTTATGAAACTTCATATCATAAAATTACTAATGCGAAGAGTAAATTGATCAGTGGCAGCTCGTGAGATTTCAATCAGAGGAGGCCCGAGACCACGCAACCAACTAAATAATTTATTTTGAACTGGGCTTCCTGTCAGCCACTGGCATTTATCATACCATTCTACGCAGAACGAACGATTATGAGCAGAATTAATTAATAAATTTGGCATTGCTGGTCCAGGTGTCTCGATTACTTGAGTTATGAAAGTTTTATCATCGTAAGACATTTTACTGAATTTATTATTCAAAATGAAAACTATAGGATCTTGAGTTCCTTTAAGTTCACTACTTGCATTACAATTCTCATTTCTTGTTTCCGTTTCCATCTTTCTTGCTGAAACATTAAAATCTTACCTAAAAACTTTTCCGAAAAATGTTGCAAAACCACAAACCGCACGCTGAGAGAATTAATACTTCGTTAATAAAAAAAGGAGGAATCAAAACAACAGCGGATCTCCATCCACGATCGCCTGGGTTGATTCGGGCCGATCGGACGTTCAGTTTTGGCTAAGCTCGTTCGCCTAGCATCGAAAATAATGCCGCGGAGCCGGGTCCCAACACGTGATCTACAGCTTCAATTTTGAGTGGTTTCCGCACTGTTCATTTGAAGAAGTTGGAAATGTTACATTCTAACGAATCTCGACTCGTGGAGGCGAGCCTCCTTCGCTAAGCGGTTTGCCTACTATCCGTTACGCTGTATTATGTGTTGCGGATAATGTATGAATGTTTCAGATTGCTGAGTTATAAACATATGCCTTCTCTGAGGAGCCGCCACTGCATTTGATACACTTTAAGAAATCTAAGAAAAGAGTGATTAATCAAGGACAACTCACCTGTTCAACAGAAGACCATTGATGATATTATGTGCATGCTCGCTTCTCACACTAGCCAGATGCCCCCCTCTACGCACGCATTCCATCTCCGCCTGTGCCCAAGGCAATCGCACTCCCTCGACCGCCGATATGCAGAATTGCCTCAGGGCAACCCAACCGAATTCGCACAAACCCACGACTTCTTCGATCGGTTCCGCCCTGTAGCTCATCCGAAGGCCAAGGGCGTCACTTCCGATACCGCGGACTGTCACCTGGAGGGTGACCCGATTACCACGTGACACGATCTCGATCTGGCGATCAGAGTCGCCCGGTCGCGTGCAATGCGACCATTTGTTGTCCTCGTCGTAGAGCAGGGTTTCAAGGCCATCGCATTTTTCTTCGGTCGAGAGCTCTTCGAAGGTGGAGAGGGTGGTTGCTTTGCCTGTAACAGAGAAGGGTGGTGAAGACCTAGTCCAGGATGAGAAGGGTTGTCTGAGGTAGGGACTAGGAGGGGTAATGGATAGGAAGGTTCCTGATAGAGTTTTTCGTGCACTGTAATCCTTTGAGAATCCAGGTTTGAGGTTGTGGAGATCAGTTTGGTTGTCGTAAAATATCTGGCCAATGCATCATACTTAATTACATCATCAACTCGTTGTTATGTATCAGCATCACGATTGTTTCGAGATCATAATGAATGTTCATTTTGCCTGCAGGCAAATCTGTACTGATTGAGGACGAACAGTCTAAGTACAAAATAGTGAAAGCAGAGCTAAATATAAATCGATTGAAATCAACCAATAATAAACTCATACTTCGGAGCTAATCTCGTCCTCGTTCAAGACAAAATGCAGGGTAGTGGTATCAAACAGAGCACCTATGGATGGCTATTTCGTCCTTATTAGGTCTCATCAGCACAGGATAGCTCGAAATGATACAAGGTATTTCTTGGAACTCACAGCGAAATAGTTCTTCTTTAAGGTATAAATATATCGAAGACGTCATCTCTAGTTCCATACGAAAACCTGCTTCTATAGCATGAACCTTGAATGAAGGGGCGAGATGTTTACCATTTGTCGCATTGACCGAAGCGTTCTTGCATTTCGCAAATTTTACGTCTTCAGTCCACGAGGTAATACATTTCCTAGGTTTGTGGTCTTTTCCATTGAAAAATTTCTTTGACGTCAAAACTTAATGGCTTTTAAGCAAAGACCGAATTGACAGATTGCAAAGAAAAGTGTACCAACATAATAAGACTTATTAGCCTAGTTCCTTGTGGACGGCCACATGAACTTCTTCACATCCTGAATGAGTGTAAAGAGTTTCTGGATTCGGTTGCAGATAACCTAGATCTTGAAAGTTGCGATTGATGGAATAGCAACAAGATAGTTTTTCCTGCAGGTTCTATGCTGTATTGAAAAGATCACTCGAAAACCTAGGATGGACGAGTCGAAGACGGTCTGTACGGCCCCTCAATCCAACTAGATTTTTGCTAGTCATTTCCAATCAGTATTTCAAGTAGAAACTCTCGCCATAAGATGCATACCACCATAAGTGCATATCGCAATGCACGATATGCAACTACCGGAAAAAAGGATATTATTCATTAAGCAGAGGTTCAACGCGTAACATCGCCATCAATACAAAAATAATGAAAGCATACAATAATATTAATCGATTGAAATCAACCAATATTGAACTCATACTTCGGAGCTAGTGAGTCCTAAAAGGACGAAATGCCCATCCATAAGTGCTCTGTTTGATACCACTTCCTTGCATTTTGCCTTGGACGAGCACAAGATTAGCTGTGTAGAATGAGTTTAATACTGGTTGATTTCAATCCATCAACATTATTCTCTGCTTTCATTATTTTTGTATCCATGGTGATGTTATGCGTTGAACTTCTGTTTATTATTTACTACGGTGTCAACTGACGTAACCTGCCAAGGGAATACTCTGGCCAGCACATGTTGCGATAGTCAGGGAACTCTGAAATCTCTATCTGATGTTAGGGTTTTGGTAGAAGAATGTAGGAAAGCTCTGCGTGGGCTGAGCTCTGATAACTTTTTGAAAGTAATCTGGTGTCCGGCTCATGCGGATATACCTAGTAACGTCAAGGCAGATGAACTGGCTAGGCGGGGAGCCAGATTAGCATTTGTTGGTCCGGAGCCTGCGCTGCCAATCTGTCGCACATCTGTCAGAGGCTTCTTCAGGAGCTGGCTGAACAGGGTGGTTGAGGATTCTCATTGAGAGACCGTCCTCGCGACCTGAGGTCAATAGACTTGTGTTGCTGGAGAGGAAACAACTCGGTCTGGTGACTGGTGTATTGACTGGTCACCTGTTTAACAAACATTTGAAGAGAATGACATTAACGAGCTGCTCCCTATGCCGGTGGTGCAGGAGCACTGATGAAACGGTTGAGCATATTATGTTCAACTGTGGCAACCTAACTGAGTTAAGGTCAACACACCTAGGTAATCCAACACCTACTATTCCTATGGTGAGAGAAACCACTCCTGGCAGACTCGCGACATTTCTGTCTTTGCGTCTGAGGAGCTGAGTCTCTATAGAACGATGCGGGTGAACAATGGGCCACTAGGCCTCAGTTCGGCCGGAAGGCACCGCGCGAAGAAGAAGAAGAAGACGTACCCTGACCGCACCGCGTCGTGGACTGAAGACGTAATATTTGCGAAATATAAGAACGCTTCAGCCAATGCGACAAATGGTAAACATCTCGCTGCTTCGTTCAAGGTTCATGCTACGGAAGAAGGTTGTTCGTATGGATCTGGAGATGGCGTCTTCGGTATATTTATACCTGAAAGAAGGTACCATATCATTTTAAGTTCCAAGAAATACCTTCAGAGCTATCATGTGCTGATGAGTCCTAATAAGGACGGAATGGTCATCCACAGTTACTCTGTTTGATACAACTTCCTTGCATGGACAAGCTCCGAAGTATGAGTTGAATATTATTCTCTGCCATTATTTATATTGCCTGACCGCTATAAGCAGACCTACAAGGGCTTGACTGTCCTGTAGTACGGTCGAAGCCAGTATGGTAATGCAAACTATCACTCAATGCACTCGGGCTAAACAACCAGGTCAACCTTGAATGGGTACCTGGTTATAGTTGCATGCACGGCAACGAAATGGCAGATCAACTAAAGCACGAGAGGAAGGTATAATCCCTTTCATTGAGCCAGAGCCATTCTGTGATTTACCAGTCAGTCATCGAACAATGGCAGTTAAAGGAGGAGAAACTGACCTGCGCCTACTTTGTCCAAAAATTCGTGATGATTTCACCTACCTATACCAGAAAGCTCATGAATCTGTTATGAGCTGAGCTTCGGGGGCTTCGGGAACTGCAGACGGAGACTGTCGGTACCAACATCATTTATACCATATAGGAAAGTCAGCAGATCAAATTTGTAAACTTTGTGGATCAGAAGCAGAAATACTTGAACCAATGAAAAACAAGTGTCCAGAATTGGCTGGCCTAAGCACAATTCATATGGGAGAACAGGTCCTGGATACCCAAGAGGTAACGGCCAAGGCTCCTAAGAAGGTTGTCGGTTTTATCAACGCCATTCACGACCTCGCTGGGTTTCCATGAATAAATAGGGTAGAGAACAAAAGATCAACATGGTTGCAGTTCCCGGAAGCCTAACCTAATCAAAATGTCTCCCGTTTCAATATTGATAATAATAAGGAATATGAGCGAATAATGAGAGAAGGAAAAAGGAAAGTAAAGGGATTCATCACGAGCTTGCTACCAAAATTGTAAAGAGCTCGGAGTTGCAAAATAGATTTTGAGGCAACCACTTGTAAAAAATAAACATACCTGCAGACGAATCTCCAATATGAAGACTCAAAGCCACCCTATTTCCATGCGGTAAAAAAATCTTGAAAGTGCACATGAGTTCACCAGTCGGTTTCAGCTCGAAGGAATCATTTTTGCCGACAAATGTTATGTTATAGCAATAGTCGACCAAGTGGTAGGACAAGGTGAACACGGGGTTATTCATCAGTCTCATCATAGGAGGCGTGTGAGAAGCCGGAAAATATATCCTCCTGTCGGACTCTGGCAGTTCTTCCAGTTTTCCACAAAGATGCGCCTGTTTGCGGCTTCTGTAATGTTGATGTTGGCTTGTATTTAGTCCGGAGAAGTGGAGGTAACCCTTAGAACAGGGTATGTTTAGTCTGGTGAGTTCAACTATGAGACCGTGGTTTCCTTGGTTTGGAAACCACACTCCGCAATCTTTATTACTAGGTATGTCTTTGTTGGAGAGAACTTCTTCTTTACTCTGGAGATAGAGTTGGCAGTCTGTAAAAAATGAAACACGGCAATGAGCTTTTTTTTCAATTTCTCTAAAGGAATTTATAGATGAAATTATTTTTTCTGTGGCAGGAAAAAAATTTGAAATTTTATCTCTGTTGACAGATAACAAAATACAACTTTTTACATTCTTTCCCTGGGAAGAAAGTGAGTGTATAATAATCCATGAAAAAATTGATTTCGTGAAAGTTATATTGGCTGTAACGGACTTGAAATTTTTATGGTAGATTTGGGTCAACTACACATCTGTATGATCTTATGAACAGTAAAAACTGGTCGATTGATTCCGGAGTTACTCTCATTTAAACTTGGTCTCATTGATTTTTCAATATTAGCGAAATAATAGATCCGATTAATTTCAAACTCAATATTGAAAATGAAGACATCGACGCGCATATTGGACCTGATTTTCGTCAAAATCACATCATCAAAAAACAATGTGTGACAATGTTCTATGGCGTTCATATCGAAAATTTCTAGTTTTGAAGTGGTCCTTTTCGGACTTTATCTTGTTTACGGTAGGGCGTAGGCGGGATCAAGCTTGCTAAATGTTCTTACTTCAAGCTAGTGCTTTCTCAAATTTTTTCTGAAGGCGATTAATTTCATCTCTACAAAAAAAAGACTTATTTAGAAGTTTTGTGCACAATTGTAGAATAGTGTATCTTTCAGGTGAATCTATCAGTTAAATTGTCCTATTGAAAACAATAATTTCGGCATAAATCTGGTTACACTTTTTAATTACAATTATAATTATGATCGGCCCAGTCAAAATAAAAGAGTTTGTTTTAATACACACTAAATAATGAAATACAAGGATATCTATTCATATATCAGTGTGTGCGCTCCAAAATTTCATACGGCACTAGTTTTATACCGATTATGAATTCGCTGATTTTATTTCATACATACAACAAATAATAGATGGAATCAAACAAAAATGCAATAACAAAACTCATAATTCCGTGATGAAATCAATAAATACTTGGAGTTTTATCAGAATGAACGATATCACGCAAAATTTCTGGCATAATCAAATTTTATTTCACATATCAAAGCCTACCACATCTCTCTGTCCGATTATGTTCATAAAAACGATCATTTATTCCTAAATGAATTCCCGATAATGGTCGATTAAATATACGGATGTTTTTCAACGTTTTTTATGATTCTCTGCCAACAACGAAGCCTATATCATAAAATATCTGTTGAGAATTTGTTGACAGGGCGTTTAGATTTTATGTCCCAGGAAATTGCTTACCTTTTGTTAGCATTTTTTCCATCACCACCCTGTGGATCGATTCGCTTCCTCGAAGTTGGTAATCCAATCTGAAATAAACAAAAGACGGGGTTAATGTCTGGAAGTTATTAGTATCTGATATATTTGGAAGTTCAGATAATTTGGCAGATTGTTCTTCATTAAAATGTTGTCAGTGTTTTCTGCATTTTCACACAATTTGAATATTCTTGAGTATTTTCCACTGGTGAAAAAACAAGTACCATTAGAAATATGGGTGATAATGTAGAGGTGAACTCAAGAATGTATACAACTTCCTTTGAAATGATAGTATTTAAGTAGCAAAAATTCCACTAATAAACAACGAGAGGTGTTTCTCCTACACATTTGATCTTTTGATGAGGATTGACATTTGACTCACATTTTTTCATTTAAGTATAGCTTGTTATTATCTCATACATACCCAAGGCGTTTTCGGAAACTTACTCAGGGTTACTAACTCGATCCATTAGGTCACGTGACGGATCTATCCGGATCACGGACCCGGGTTCTAAGTTTACGAACACATCAGGTTTAGGATTTGAAGTGACAGTCGTAATCAATAACATAAGCAAATATTTGTTGATTTATTTTTTCAGTCCCAGTTTATTTTCGGATTGACTTTAGCTTCGCTTGCATTTGATGGATTTCGTAAAATATTCCTCATAATTTCTGGTGTACTCTCTCATGCTTAATGTTATTTTTGAGTATGTTCAAGAAGTACAGGATTTATTATTTCAGTTCCAGTTTATTGCTTGGATATATTGGCTTCTGTAAAATCTTTCTTATAATTTTTGGTGTGCCCTTGCATGTTCAAGATTATCTTAAAGTACCTATGAGAAAAGATCTGCATACAAAGTTATGAAGAAGTCGCAATTTTACACTGAGCCAAATTATCTTCTCTTTCCATAATTTTAAGGAATAGAATATATGAAATTACTAAAAAAAGAGACCTATTTCCGCCTTTTTCAAATAGAAAATCAAACTTCAGTGCTCATGCAGTACTCTACGACCCTGCTGTCGTGTAAGGTTACGATAGATCAACCTGAGTCAGTGATCGAGTTAATAGCATCGTACTTTCCTAACACGGTTTGGATGTTCGAGTTAGGTAAACGAAGGCGAAGGTTAGGGATCGAGTTAACCCGAGTAAGCATCCGAAAACGCCTCTAATGATGTTGTGATCAAAAAGTGAGTTGAACTAAACGCTATAAGTAAAGGAATAATGGAAAAAGGGATTCTTTACCGAAAACAAGAAGATTTTTTTAGTCTGGGTTCCTGGCCACTCAGGAATCGAAGGAAACCCGTCAGAAAGGGGGCACAAATGCCTCTCGTATGGAAAAATGTGCCTATAAGATAAAGTTCTGTAGAAAAAACCAACTGAAAAATCATTCACAAAGTTCCGTTAGAGCTAAAAAGAGCAAGAGTTCATCATGTAACAGCATTGAGAGTAGTCAAATTATTCACTTAAAAATTAAACCTACATATTTATTTTTAATTGAATATTCAAAATGCGATTCCTGAACTCAGTTTCAAATGTTGACTCATAATGACGAAGGAGCAAGCATAATTAGTGGGCATGACGATTTACAATAGATTTGACTGTAATCGTTGTAATCTGTGGTTTATTCAACATTCAACCAATCAAATGAATGCTAATGAGTATGTAACTCTCAACCGCTAATTCGATTTGATTTTATTTGGTAGTTTATTTCGGTGATCAATTTTTTTTGAGAAAACCTGACTGAAAAACAAGAAACGAACAATCTCTGATTTTCTGAGGGTCCGTTATTTCTAAAATGATTTTTTCTGGAATTGTCAATTAAGGTCATATTGATTATATTCACAAATATTTCCAATATTAATTTTTGAGTTGTTTTTCCATTATTTTGCCCTTAATTTTTTGGTATCACGTACGGTAAAATACCATAGAAACATCATCCATTGCCCATAGATCATCGAGGACAGTTAGACAGTTTTTCACCTCGTGAATATCAAGTTCCATGTTAATTCTATGGTGCTCACTTCCTACAATAAAGGATCACTGAACAATGTTTTCCTTTGCATGGTGTTTGCAGGAACTTCCTGGATTGAATTGAAAATCCACGAGCGGAAAACTTAATACTGCCAATTTCATTCAGATTTTTATTTACCTATCCTCTTTAACTAATGGAAAGCTTATGCTGTTTCCTCGCAATGGCCATGAAAACGTCGTAAACTGTACATTCAATGATAGGAACGTGCATAATGTTTACTTAACCAGATGGGTGCAACAAATGCATGACCCACATAAGGCGGGATTGTTCCGTAGGAATGAGATTTTTCCGGAAAAAACTGTTCAATTTATTTCAAGGTGAACATCTAGTTATTTCAAATTCTTAGGTGGAAGTAGAAATGCTTTTCTATGGAATAGATACCTAATCACCTGAAGAATCATAAATATAGATTAGTTTTGAAGATGTGCGATAATGTAGATCTAGAACAAAGATGATATTTTTCAAGCAGCAGCATAAAATTAATGAAGATTGTGAGCTCAGTAAGTCCCATTGTAATAAGCATTTCCTATGATTTCCAAAAAAAAATCATTTCAAAACTGATTGACCCTCAAAAAACATAGTTATTTTCCGTATTTTGTTTCGATATCAGGTTTTCGAGAAAAAAATCATCGAAATCACCGAATAAATAGCGGTTGAGTATACATTTCATTGTTTGAATATTGAATCACAGTTTACAACGTTGCCAACGTATATTTTTACACCCTGTAAATGCTCATTGAATAGAGATAATGATCAACAGATACTGAATTAAGAGCAGATTACATACATCTTCTGATAAACCTGCGAGAAGTACATTTCATCATGTGTATGTGAAAATAACTATTCAAAATAAAAGTATTTCAGCAAAACTATTTCAGAATCCGTCGTTGAAATTTTTTCTGATTACCACTCCTACTACTCCCATATATTTTTTTTTGAATGGCACCCTTGTATTTTTTCCCTTCAAATGATTTTTCAGTAAAAGAAAGAATAACCTATAACAACTCTTTATCATTTTAAGTCGACTCAAATCTTAAAAATAATAACAAGATAAGAATTGAATTTATTTGATTATTAATTTGTTTTATAATGTTCCATGGTATTTTCCGTGTCGATGTTCTGTTCATTGTCTATATTGAATATCGTGGGAAACCATAAATATTTCACCATGGATCGCAAAATGGTGAATGCGCCACAATAAATGTTATTTTACCCAGGAACATTTCAAAGGAAACAATATGAGTAAGCAATTTGAAGGGATATCTGAAGAAAAGTCTTAACATCAAAATTTGACAGAATTTTTCATATTATTTAAAATACTTCTTGTATGAACTTTTAACCTTGAGTGAGAGTCGAGATAAAGGGTTTTCCAATAAGAGGTGTTATTTTGATATTAACAAAAAAATGCCATGTTTCAATATGAATAATCGAATGTTTTTGTCAGTATAAAGAAGAAGCTATGCCGTTAATAGTGGAAAATGACATTCAGGAAATGACCACGACAACCACGCTTACAGGACCATATCATTTTAATGAAATTTCCCATAACCAAATAGCAAAGTGGCTGCCCTATGTCCCCGATAGCCTCACGAATTCCATATTTGAGGTCTTGAATCGCCGCTAGGCTATTGGCGTAGACCTTCTCTTTTACGAAGCCCAAAAGAGAGGAATTTACAAGGTGTTAAATCACAAGATCTCGGTGGCCAATTGTGATCACCTCTTCGAGAGATAACACGGCCCGGAAACTTTTTCTGGCTTGAGTTCTTCTGTTAACTGAACTTGATAAGCCTGAAGACCCAAATCTTTATGCGAAATACGATGTAATGACGTTTGTGGAATGCCTAATTCCAAAGAAAGACGAGGAATGGACGAAACTTTTCTCAACACTCTCGGCTACAGCAGCAATATCCTCGGCTGTTTTATTCTTCACATCAATAACTTTTCCCAACAGCTCGACTTCTTATACCGATTCCTTCATTGCGGTCCGACAAGGTGCTTCACGACCCCCAAAAATGTTCGAGTTTTACGAACTGTCTCCGCCAAATTTTCACCATTTTATAGTGAATTTCAATAATATCATTGCGTTCTTGAAGCGTGTATCGTTCCATTTTCATTAATGGCGTAGTTTCTACTAGTCAAATGTCAAAAAATTAAAGCGTCAAACGTGACATCTACCGAAATAGCGGGCTATTCAAAATAACACCTCTACCTCTTATTGGAAAACCCTTTATATCTTGGGACAAGCTTCAAATTGTAGTAAAAGCTTCAAATAGTAGTAACATTCTCACTACTCTTCGGTAATAACTATATATATGGACAATTTTCAATGTTTTCTTCACATGTTGAAACATGAAACCAAATTCAACATAGAGAAGCGTCACATATTATCAAGAGTGTCAGGTGAAATCATACCGGAGAAAACTGAAATATCGAAATCTACGCTTCGAATATAGGTTACACTCTCACAAGCTGCGATGGAATTTCCAATATTCCCTAACTGAATGAGTAAGTACAGGGTTCGTTTCGTGGGGGTATGCGTGCTTCATAAATTATTGAATAGTGAACGTGGTATCGATTCAGGCTTAATTGGGCATTCAGTTTTCAATTTTTCCGCACAGTTGGACGACCATATTCGATGCTATGTTGGGAATGTGGAAATTCACCTATATTTTGGCTCTTTTTCATTGGACAATGGAATAGAGGACAATGTAACGATGGAATTTTAGTAACAGATAAAAAAATGAATAATTGAGTATAACCAATGTGGGATATCCAATAGTAGGAAACACAACGTTGTAGCTTTAAAAGTTAGTTTATGACAGTTCAATCCATTCGATGTCATTGCACGTTATTGAAATAAATGAATTTAATATTTTTGGAAAATAATTTAAGGAGAGGACCGATGGGATATAGGATAATATAACGATGGAATTTCAGCAACATATAGAAAAATGAAAAATACGGTATAACCAATGTGGGATATCCAATAGTAGGAGACACAACGTTGTAGAATTAAAATTTAGTTTATGACAGTACAATCCATTCGATGTCATTGCACGTTATACCTAGAAATAAATGAATATAAAGTTTTCGGCAAATAATTCGAGAAGAAGACTCATTCTAGAAAATAAACAATCTGATGATTCATTAATTATTGAATGGTGAAGTGGTACCGATTCAAGCTTAATTGGGCATTCAGTTTTCAATTTTTCCGCCCAGTTGGTCGACCATATTCCATGCTATGTTGAGAATGTGGAAATTTACCTATATTTTGGCTCTTTTTCATTGAACAATGGAATATAGGACAAACGATGGAATTTTAGCAACATAATTATAAAAAAAATGAATAATTGGGTATAACCAATGTGGGATATCCAATAGTAGGAACACATCGTTCTAGTCTAAAATTTAGTTTATGACAGTTCAATCCATTCAATGTCATAGCACGTTATAGCCATAGATTTATAATACTAACAAGATGGCGAACCTGTCGAAAATTTTGAGGCAAACGTCGGCCATTTGCAGTTTGGGGTGGATTTGAGAGGTGTCACTTTTTCTATGAATTTTTATATTAGAAATACCAATATACCTTTTTTATTTTATTTCAACGCATAAAATGAAAGGATTACCAATATTGTTTGATAACTAATCACAAGAATCGAAAATATTTATAATTTTAATAGACCGAAATGTCAGAGTTCACAGAACACTAATATATACAGGGTGAGTCTTTGACTTGTACATATATTTTAACCGTAGATTCCTGAGGTCAAAAGAAACACTTTTTTCCTCTACCATTTTTTCCGATTCGGTCTGGTTACAAAGATACAGGCTGTTGAAAATCCATGGAAAGCATAAATTTTCAGTAATATCTCGCAAACGATTCCTTCAAATGAAATGATTTTTGAAACATAGTTTTTCATGAATATGATTAATCTTTCCCGACTACAAAATTCCGAGTAATTCGATGTTGAAAGAAAGAAAAAATCTTAAAAATTCGAAAAATTGGGTACTTTGGCTGAATGCAACTCTGTCGAAAATATTCACAGAATTCAATTTTCCCTATGTGGTCAAATGTGACAAATTTCAAGAATATTTCGAGAATTTGTTATCTGGAATGATGAATGGTAAGAGAACTAGCGGATTTTCTTTAACAATGGGGTTACAATTCATAAGCTCACCTCTATACTTCTTCAGTGTTAATCCTTATCTATTCAAGCAAATTTCTACACCACTTTCGAAGTACCTATTGCAATTTTGTTTCGTTGAGCTTTGACATACGTTGATCCAAATTTAAATTACGTTAGAATACGTTCATTTCTCATATTATTCATCATATTATTACTACTAAAATGACCTTAATAAGTTATTATTCCTGAAGTCGTATGATTTTGAAAAACAACTGACCACAGAACACCGATGTCAAAGAATCTAGTGTCACGTCTGTGACTTTCACCATGCGGACCATAGAGAAAAGTTTGTTCTATGATGCGGACACCCCTTGAAATTCAATCGCCCAACTGGTGTTTATGAACGTGAAATGTCATGCGTGTTATGGTTGAGTGGTTGTTTTGATTTTAGAAACTCTTGCAAGGAAGATTTCAAGAGATATTGGAAATGAATGCTATAGCTAGAATAGGTGGTTTAAAAGTTAATCCGATATAATCAAAAATGAAGTATACTGAGTATACATCAAGAAGAGATTATTCTGCTTT
Source organism: Propylea japonica (assembly GCA_013421045.1). Taxonomy (NCBI): domain Eukaryota; kingdom Metazoa; phylum Arthropoda; class Insecta; order Coleoptera; family Coccinellidae; genus Propylea; species Propylea japonica. The sequence goes on from CM024239.1 coordinate 2,896,879, forward strand.
TCATCACCAGTAAAATTTTTGGATGAATCAATCATTGCATTAGAAAATATACAACTGGTATTGAAAAGGTGAGTTCATATTTTTTTCATTAATACAGCAGCTTATTTGAAAATTTCGAATGGTATATCTACTCGTTTCTTTGATACAATAGCTTATTTCAAAGGTTTGAATGCTATATCTCGTACTTGCAAAAATTCAGTGGTTAGTTTACCAGTGGCGGCATAGCTCATTCTGAAAACAAAAAAGGGCTATATCTTCTTATTTAGGACGAATCGGAAAAAATGTAGAGGAAAAAAGTGTTTCTTTCGACCCCAGGAATATACGGTTAAAATATATGTACAAGTCAAAGACTCACCCTGTAGAGTTCGTTTTTCATAGCTTCTTTCAAAGGAACGTCTATAGTCCGTTCACGAAAGGTTGAGCACATAGTAGGCGTTTTTTTATTTATCTGAAGTTGGCAGTATTTGCTGTCATAACGTAAAATAAAGTAAACGTTGCCGAATGTAACCGGCCTCGTTCGACGAGATTGCGAGTTAACAGACAACTCTATGCAATATTGACAACATTGCGTATCAATCTGACAAGAACATAACCTAAATTTTAATATACACAGTGGAATATGCCAAATTTCCATGGCCAACCGACGGCTCAACCTTTCGTGAACGGACTATATGTTTCAATCAAAATTCGAGCACAGATGGCATAAAACATCAAAATATTTGTGGTTCACCCCAAACTGCAAATGGCGGCCATTTGCCTCACTTTTTCTACGTGACAGTAAGGAACTTCGACGTCCAGTTAGTATTTATAGGTCCATGGTTATAGCTAAAAATAAATGAATACCTATAATGTTTTTGGCAAATAATTCAAGGAGAACACTCATTCTAGAAAATAAGCAATCTGATTTTTTTTGTAGGAATTACGCAGGTATTCAAGTATGCGTTCTTCATGAATTATTGAATGGTGAACGAGGTATCGATTCAGGCTAAATTAAGCATTCAGTTTTCAATTTTTCCGCCCAGTTGTACGACCATATTCGATGCTATGTTGGAAATATGGGAATTCACCTATATTTTGGCTCTTTTTCATTGGACAATGGGATATAGGACAATGAAACGATGGAATTTTAGCAACATATAAAAAAATTGATAATTGGGTATAACCAATGTGGTATATCCAATAGTAGGAAACACAACGATGTAGCTCTAAAATTTAGTTTATGACAGTTCAATCCATTCGATGTTATTGCACGTTATTGAAATAAATGAATATAATGTTTTCGGCAAATAATTCAAGGAGAAGACTCATTCTAGAAAATAAACAATCTGATTATTTCGTGGGAATTATTCAGCATTTCAAGTGACATCAATATTAGTAGAACCATTTCGATTTATCGTGTGGAATTCAAGATTTTATCGAAAAACGAACTCTTCAGCTATTTTTTCGTGAGTGAGTTGGAAATTTGTTGTTGTATGAAAATCACGAGCAGTGAAAAGTGTGATTTTGGAGAAAAAATATGTCGAGTAGTATTTTACATGACTACCTATTTCACGAAAAATTATTCAAAATTATCTTTTAACAAACATTCTTTTTCATATCTCGAGAACTGTAAAAATTTGTAGGTATATTAATTCTTTATCATCAACAGTTTTTAATTTCACGAAATGTTGGCGAACGTCATTTTATACAGGGTGAAACAAAATCTATTTTTGTACTTAACTTTAGAACCACCCATGGTGTGTTCCAGTTATTCCTCCGTAAGATTTCTTATTTTATCATCAAGACACAGTACACAGAACTTCAACAAATTCAACCTAAAAAACTGACCTAATGAAAATAAGCTGAAAACTAAGTCGAAAACATAAAGGGTTTCTCGCCCAGACGCGGATAACAGGTGCAATTCGTTTCGACATGTTAATCATTAAGATTTTGGGTCAATTAGAGCATCACAGAGCTGTTGAAAATTTTCAGGAGTTGATACGCGAGATCGATTTTTCCTACCGAAATACAAACATGCCCAATTGGGTTCAAATCTGAGCTTAGAGCAGGTCAGCTGAATTTTTAGATATCAACCTCTGCTAAATACTCTCTGGCAATCCTAGTCACATGCGGTAGAGCATTATTGAGCATTAGCACGAAATCGTCTCCAATAAACGGTGCATACGGAACAATATTATCGCTCTAAAACTCCTCTTGTTTCATTTTTTCACTTAGTTTTCAGTTTATTTCCATAACGCTCGGCGGTGAGGTTAAATCTGTGAAAGTACTTTCATAGCCATAGCGAAATTGTGGAGTTTAATGTTGCTCTGGAAACCCTATATCTTTACCAAAAATTCGTCTATTGTTATAAGTGAAAAATTAGATGGTCAATAGAAGATGTGTCTTGATGATGAAATAAGAAATCACACCGTGGAATAACTGACACACACCAGGGGTGGTTCTAAAGTCAGGTTGAAAAAACATATTTCGTTCCACCCTGCATAAAATGACGTAGGCCGAGTTTTTTTGAAATTCAAAACTGGTGATTGAATAAGGATGAACATACCTCCAATTGAAAAAAAATTCAATCGAATCGTACTTGAAACAGCATATTCATGAATCAACAAACTTCATCGATTTTTTGAGTGGATCGATTATTTTGCCGGTGAGTGTATATTCATCATGGCATATGTCTAGAGCAAAAACGTCAGCATTTGATGAGAACCGAATATGTCGATAATTGCCTCCTAGTATAACACTTTAATACGTGTCGGAGGATCCATTATCACCTGTTATATGAAATCAGACCCTTCTCACCTGTATAATTCAAGGGATAAGTGCATAACGTTGCTAACGTAGGTTTGGCCAGACTGACGTGACCCCGAAAACGATTTCTAGCATGATTTTCTACATTTATGAATTCATGTTCCCCTCAGCTGCCACTGAAGGCATACAAAATTAATGGACGTCAACCGGCATTTTCGTTTTACCTGCGCTATGCAGGGCCAGGTATGTGCTGACAACGGTTTTCTGTACATGGATCGCATATATATACTTGTCTGACATTTATAGATAACACAACGCGCTGGTTTTAGTTGCTGACTTCATGAAATCCACTGTTGGACTGGCCGATATAATTTATTTTTAAATCAATGGAAAATTGGGTGGCGTTTTTATTTCGATGGATTTTGGGGTGGATCAAAGAAATTATTGTATATAGTCCGTTCACAAAACTTTAAGCGCATAGAAGGCGTTTGTTTATTCATTTGAAGTTGGCAGTATTTGCTGTCATATCATAACGTAAAATAAAGTCAACGTTTCCGAATGTACCCGGCCTCGTCCGACGAGCTTCAGTGTTATCAGAGAACTCGATGTTATATTGACAACATTGTTTATACATCTGACAAGAAAAATAAACAACATAATCTAAAATTTCAATAGACACAGTGGAATATGCCGAATTGTCATGGCCAACCGACGGCTCAAACTTTCGTGAACGGACTATAGACTATAGTGTTCATTTGGAGTTACTTTTCATAGAATTGCCATCGTTTACGAGTACCTATCTACCTAATGAGAGTTTAAAATTTTCTACTTTGAAGAGTGAAATGAGCATTTCCAGCATGTTCAAAAGAAGAAGAGTTTTTTTATGTGACAGCATCGATAGTAGGTAGTGTTGAATATATACCCATATTTTTATTATTTCCAATTTAATATTGAAAGTGTGATTTATATACTCCATCGCCACATGATGACGTACGAGAAAGCATAATAATTTGTTCGGCATCCCGAACTAATTATGATAATTCTCAACAGAGTGACCAGTTGGCATCGTTGTGAACTACGATTCAAAATCAACCAATGAATGCTGAAGGGTACGTGCACACTCAATAGCCACTACTAATCGTTCGAATAATTCGCAGCGTTTTGTCGGTAGTTTCAATGATTTTTTCTGGAAACTAAAAACTGCTGATCGCTGTGATTTTCTTGGTGTCCATTATTTCTAAATTTTTTTTTCTGGAAATCTCTGGAAATGTCCATTGCTTGAAAATAAGCTAGCGAATTTAAACAATTAGAATCAGCATTTATCTCATTGGTTTAAAGTTGAATCACAGTCAGACCAGTCAACTGGACAATCTTTTATGAATCGTTTTCCCCACTAATTATGCTTGCTCGTACGTCATCCGTCACTTACGAGTTTAAAAATACATTTTGAATATTCAATTAAAAATTTATAACATGAAATTTTGAGTGAACAAGTAAAGGGTTTTTCAATAAGAGGTGTTATTTTCAATAGCCCACTATTTCGGTAGATGACACGTTTGAAGCTGTCATTTTTTGACATTTGACCAGTAGAAACTACGCCATTAATAAATATGGAACAATACACTTTTCAAGAACGCATTGAAATATTGGTAGAGTTGGTTCGTAAAACTTTGGCCATTTCTCGTCGTTCTTTGGAATAAGGCATTCAACGAACGTCATTACACCGACGATTTTGCATAAAAATTTGGGACTTAAAACTTATAAGGTTCAGTTAACACAAGAACCAAGGAAACCATTGAGTTTTTGCGGGAAAAGTTTCCGGACCGTGTTATCTCTCGAAAAGGTGATCACAATTGGCCACAAAGATCTTGTGATTTAACACCTTACGACTTCTTCCTTTGGAGCCACGTGAAAGTGAAGGTTTACGCCAATAGCCCAGCGTCGATTCAAGAAATTCGTGAGCCTATCGAGGACATAGGGCAGCCACTTTGCGATTTGGTTATGAAAAATTTCATTAAAAGGATATGGTCCTGTAAGCGTGGTCGTGGTGGATATTTGCCTGATGTTATCTTTCGCATAGCTTCTTCTCTATAATGAAATAAACATCCGATCATTTATATTGAAAAATGGCATTTTTCTATGAATATCAAAAAACACTTCTTATTGGAAAACTCTTTTTATATTTAATTTAAAGCTGTTATATGAAAACCCTTCATTTAACATACTGGAAATGCCAATTTGTTTCATTGAATGAAAATTTTCTGTTCAGATTTCAAACTCATCTGAAAATTAACGAGTTGGTCTTTGCTAAGGTTATCGTTTTCAAACTAGTCTATACGCAAAAGCCAATTTTATATTAGGCTTCTCTTAATTTTTTTCAATTATTAATTTCTCTTCCTCTGAGTACGTTGTCTACAAATCCGATAAAATCAATAAATTTTTTCCAGGAAATATACCATGATAGGAAAAATTAATTCAAACTTCATTGTCCAAATAGACTCGAGATGATGAAGTTTCTATATCTAATCCTTGAAACTTTCTACTTCCCCGTAGAAGTCTTGAAAATATGGGGAAGAAAATATTATGAATTATGAAGTTTCCATGCTTTTCGCTCGTCTGACATTTAAATAGCAGGCGCTCAGACAAACTGGAGAGCTCAGAGATAATCTCTTTAGCTAGGTACATTTCGAGTTCTTAGGGTTTCTCATAAAATGGAGAGTACGTGAAGTGCAGACCGAGTAAGGAATAATTACTCATTTTCTTTGCAACGAATCTAATTTGAGAGTGATGCAGGATTGTTCATTATTATTTGAATATTTCAGGAGGCTGTATAAGCTCCCTTTAAGTCCTTATAAATTTATATGTTATAATTTCGTTCTCAGGTAGAAATATAGATCTTTATTCGACAACTGAAAACTGCACAGTTTTAAACACATTTTTGAGCCCATATAAGGGATATTCCGATAAGAGGCGTTATTTTGAATAGCCCGCTATTTCTGTAGATGTCACGTTTGAAGCTGTCATTTTTTGACATTTGACAAGTAGAAACTACGCTATCAATAAAAATGAAACGGTACACGCTTCAAGAACGCATTGAAGTTATTAAAATTCTCTATAAAAATGGTGAAAATTTGGCAGCGACGGTTCGTAAAACTCGAACATTTTTGGGTCGTCGTGAAGCACCATGTAGGACCGCAATAAAGAAATAGGTGGCAAAATTCGAGCTGTTGGGAGAATTTAGTGATGCGAAGAATGAAACTCGTACACGTCGCTCAAGAACAGCTGAGAATATTGCTGCTGTAGCCGAAAAAGTTGAAGCAATAGTTACGGTGAATGAATTGCGCTATCGGTGGATGATTAATGATTTTTTATGACCGAAATAGATAGTATTGATCTGGACAACGTTTAATTTCAACAAGACGGCGCTACGTGCCACACCAGCAACGAAACCATTGATCTTTGCGGGGAAAAGTTTCCGGACGTGATATATCTCGAAGAGGTGATCACAATTGGCCACCGACATCTTGTGATTTAACACCTTGCGACTTCTTCCTTTGGGGTCACGTGAAAGGTCTACGCCATATAGCTCAACGTTGATTCAAGACCTCAAAGATGGAATTCGTGAGGGTATCGAGGATATAGGGCAGAAACTCCGTGATTTGGTTATGGAAAATTTCATTGAAAGGATATGGTTCTGTAAGCGTGGTCGTTGTGATCATTTGCCTGATGTTATTTTCCACTCTAAACGGCATCTTCTTTTTTATAATGAAATAAAACATCGGATCATTCATATTGAAAATTGGCATTTTTCTTGGAATATCAAAATACCACCTCTTATTGGAAAACTCTTTAGGGGAACAGTGCTATTGATCTTCCGAAATGTTTGTAATTTTCGAATTTTGAACTGGGAGTGGCCACGAATGAATCGGTTGTACTCGCTGATAAAGAATACTAGGTCATAAATGATCCTGTCTGGCCATAAATGAATAGGTACGATGAGTCTCGAACGAATAAAGTTAGACCTTTGAAATTTAAAGGTAGTTTTGAATCCTGAAAATCATGGTTAGTATTGTTAAGGTGTTAAATCGCTCCAGTAGTTTTGAAGTTATTTGCATTCGATTTTTTCACTATTCAAAATGTTCCTTTTAGATGAATAATAATGACGTGCAATTTCGTGAAAAATTGCATGAGGATCCTATTACTAGGTAATTCATGCACAAAATAATAATAATTATTTTGTCAGTGCATTTTGGAGGGTAATGTGTCGACTACATTGAAGTACTTCACAATCAGCTACTGAGCGAATTTAGAGGCTAATGAATCAGCTTGTGAGCTTGTGATGATTACACACAAAACTGTCTACTCGCTGAGCACCCAACAATTTAGCGATCCACGAGAGGTTTATGTTTGTATCATTGTCAAGGATCTAAGATAAATGTCAAATACGTTTTCAAATTTAAGAACCAGGAACCACCGAGTAGATGAGAACTCAACGATTGTTTAGTAGCATCTGTGATTACACACTGCTTGTTTACATGCCAACAAGCCAAAACGCCATCGATTTAGCATGAAAAAACCCCAGCTTTCAACAGTCGAATATACAATTAGCTACTAAATTTGCTCGGTAGCATCTTGTGAAGTATCTCAATAAAATAGACCCATAAGTTAATGAAATTTTCTATTCATATTTTGGGACTTGGTAGTTTTTTCAGAATTTGAGCAGTTATCAAGTCGTAACCAGTGGCTTTGTTGTTTTTCAGTTTGCGGATTTCGGCTTGAACTTCTTTGGGGCAATAGTCTTCCTAACAACTATTTATAACCACATGCTGAACTTGAGCTACTTCCCCATCCTATGGAAATAGGCACATATGATTATGATTCACAAAGACGGTAAACCACAACACGAACCAACATCCTACAGACCGATTAGCCTTTTATCGATACCTGGAAAAATATTCGAAAGACTACTGCTGAAAAGGATTCAAGAGGACCACGAAACAAATATCCTTCCTGACTACCAATTTGGATTTCGACAAAAAATGTCAACAACCCACCAGGCCCACAGAATAGTCAACCAAATAGCCAAAGCTCTTGAAAGTAAACACTATTGCAACGGCGTTTTCCTGGACATCTCTCAAGCATTTGACAGAGTGTGGCACAAAGGATTGCTATATAAAATTGAAAAAAACCTGAATAACAACTACTATCTACTACTCAAATCATACCTTTCTGATAGAATTTGTTCCGTCAAATTTAATACTGAAACATCAGGCTATTTTACACTCAAATCAGGCGTACCACAGGGAAGTGTCTTGGGGCCGTTTCTCTACCTTCTTTATACAGCCGACCTGCCTGACAAACACTGAGACAACAATTGCTGCGTTTGCTGATGACGTGGCTGTACTTTCTTCGGACGAAGACCCTGCTGTCACCTCCAGAAACATACAAAATCATTTAAACCAACTAAACAACTGGTACAAAACATGGAGGATGACCATCAACCAGTCCAAATCAGTTCAAGTCGTATTCACCACTAAAACCAGCACCTGCCCCAAAGTGTCTATAACGGAGCCGTAATACCAACAAAAAAGGAAGTCAAATACCTAGGCTTGCATTTAGATCAACGGCTCACATGGGAGAACATATACAGGCAAAAGAAAACATCTAGACATGAAGCTCAGAAAAAAGTATTGGATAATTGGAAAGAGATCAAAACTGTCCATCCAAAACAAGGTAGTTGTACAAAGCAGTCCTAAAACCTATCTGGTCATACGGCGTTCAATTTGGGGCTGCGCGAAGCCCACAAGGAGAAACATAATCCAGCGGTTTCAATCAAAAACACTTCGCCTGATAGCTAACGCACCATGGTAACATCACAAACGAAATATTACATGCAGATCTCGAGATTCCATATGTAAGTGATGTAATCAAATCCGCCTCCACGAAATATCAGGAACGATTGCAGGGACACCCAAATGATCTTATACAGAGTCTGTATACAGAAGGACCCAACAACAGGAGACTCAAGAAATCATGGCCTGAAGACCTGCCACAGCACCACTCAGTGTAAAATAAGTAGAACTGTCAATGGACAGTTCACTTTCATGCTTTTTACTTATTATAATATTTACTTAATACCAATATGAGTAGATTGTAAATTTTTCAATAAACGTCATAAAAAAATATTTTGGGACGAGCTATATAATCCTGAAACATCATGAAATAGCCCATATCATTTTCTGTAGAGTTCAACCTAGTGAAATTTCCACAATTTCATTTACCTACCTCTTGTTCACTATTAATCTACTCAATCTATAAATCGAAAAAAATATGTCAGATGCTTTTCTTATCGCCCAAGGCTATCACTTTCAGTCTCCTTGGATCCCAATAACGTTCCCATATCAGCTCTTAAATGAGTTTCCGCCACCAATATCGTAACTATCTAAAATTGAAAGGACGTACGGCGGGTTATCCTAACCAAGTAAAAGCGCAATTTTCGTAGCCAATACTGATGATAACGTTGGATCAAAATTTCATTAAGGTGTCCGTATTCACAGAGACCGGATATGCCGTAAAACAGAGGACCGATGACGAGTATAACTCAATTAAGTATCCATAATCCTGTTAGCGTTTTACTTGCTCGATATTGTTTCATAACACTCGTCATTTATGACATTATACTCACCCCTTCCCCTCGGAAAACATAGATTAAATAGGTGTGGATGGCGGAATTCCCCTGGAGAAGCAATAATATTTCATAATTCATATTGTTGTCTCTGCCAAATGTCAAGTGTCACTGTTGGGCGGAACTAGGAGCAATTAGAGATGAAGTCTAAATGAATTCGCTGGTGGTCGGGAATGCTCTGGAGATTTTCATTATGATTAAAAATGTTAACGCTTCACTGGTTTAAGTTTAACGCTGATTCTACGGACTTAACTCTTTATTTAAATTTTTCATTAAGTCAGATCTCTGGTTTCAGGATAACTCTCGAAAACTATTATGTTGCGAAAAAGTCAAATAATGCTTCTGTGAAACATCACTTTTAGATTGATAGTGTTTACTCAGCATCTGTCACAGCATATTATTATCAGTAGATTCTTGCCAAATTCCTGTGAACGTTTAACTTGCTCGATATTGTTTCATGCCACTCATCATTTCTGACATAATACTCACCCCTACCCTCGAAAAACATAAATAAAATAGGTGTGGATCATAGACTTTTTATGTTCTGTCAGTTTCCCAACATTATGAGAGAGAGATACTGTGAAGGATGGAGCAATATTAGTTTAGTCTATGCACCACACTAATTTACTCCATCCTTCACAGTATCTCTCTCTCTTATGTTGAGATCACGAAACTTAGTGCAAAAGTCACGTGACGCCCTGTCCATTCTTTTCTATGTCTATGGTGTGGATGGGGGAATCCCCTGGAGAAGCAATACTTTTCATAATCCATATTGTTGTCTTTGCAAAATGTCAAGTGTCACTGTTGGGCGGAACTACGAGCAATTAGAGATGAAGTCTAAATGAATTCGCTGGTAGTCGGGAGTGCTCTGGAGATTTTCATTATGATTAGAAATGTTAACGCTTCACTGTTTTAGCGCTGATTCCAAGGAGTTAACTCTTCATTTGAATTTTGCATTCAGTCAGGTCTCTGGTTCCAGGATAATTCTCGAAAACTATTATATTGCGAGAAAGTCAAATAATGCTTTTCTAAAACATCACTTTTAGATTGATAGTGTTTACTCAGCATCTCTCACAGCATTTTATTATCAGTAGATCCCTGCCAAATTCCTGTGAACTTTTTATTTGCTCGATATTGTTTTATGACACTCATCATTTCTGCATAATACTGACCCATTCCCCTCGGAAAACATAGATTAAATAGGTGTGGATGGCGGAATCCCCTGGAGAAGCAATAGGTAATATTTCATAATTCATATTGTTGTCTCTGCCAAATGTCAAGTGTCACTGTTGGGCGAAACTACGAGCAATTAGAGATGAAGTCTTAATGAATTCGCTGGTAGTCAGGAGTCCTCTGGAGATTTTCATTATGATTAAAAATGTTAACGCTTCACTTGTTTAACGCTGATTCTACCGACTTAACTTTTCCACTGAGTCAGGTCTTTGGTTTCAGGATAACTCTCGGAAACCATTATAATGTGAGGAAGTCAAATAATACTTTTGTAAAACATCACTTTTAGATTAAAAGTGTTTAATCAGCATCTTTCACAGCGTATGATTATCAGTAGATTCTTGCCAAATTCCTGTGAACGTTTTATTTGCTCGATATTGTTTCATAACACTCGTCATTTCTGACATTATACTCACCCCTTTCCCTCGGAAAACATAGATTAAATAGTTGTGGATGGCGGAATTCCCTGGAGAAGCAATAAATTTCATATTCATATATGTTGTCTCTGCTAAATGTCAAGTGTCACTGTTTGGCGGAACTACGAGCAATTAGAGGTGAAGTCTGAATGAATTCGCTGGTAGTCGGGAGTGCTCTGGAGATTTTCATTAGGACTAAAAATGTTAACGCTTTACTTGTTTAACGCTGATTCTACCGACTTAACTTTTCCACTGAGTCAGGTCTTTGGTTTCAGGATAACTCTCGGAAACCATTATAATGTGAGAAAGTCAAATAATACTTTTGTAAAACATCACTTTTAGATTAAAAGTGTTTAATCAGCATCTCTCACAGCGTATGATTATCAGTAGATTCTTGCCAAATTCCTGTGAACGTTTTATTTGCTCGATATTGTTTCATAACACTCGTCATTTCTGACATTATACTCACCCCTTTCCCTCGGAAAACATAGATTAAATAGTTGTGGATGGCGGAATTCCCTAGAGAAGCAATAATATTTCATAATTCATATTGTTGTCTCTGCTAAATGTCAAGTGTCACTGTTTGGCGGAACTACGAGCAATTAGAGTCTGAATGAATTCGCTGGTAGTCGGGAGTGCTCTGGAGATTTTCATTAGGACTAAAAATGTTAACGCTTTACTTGTTTAACGCTGATTCTACCGACTTAACTTTTCCACTGAGTCAGGTCTTTGGTTTCAGGATAACTCTCGGAAACCATTATAATGTGAGAAAGTCAAATAATACTTTTGTAAAACATCACTTTTAGATAAAAGTGTTTAATCAGCATCTTTCACAGCGTATGATTATCAGTAGATTCTTGCCAAATCTGTGAACGTTTTATTTGCTCGATATTGTTTCATAACACTCGTCATTTCTGACATTATACTCACCCCTTTCCCTCGGAAAACATAGATTAAATAGTTTTGTGATGGCGGAATTCCCCTGGAGAAGCAATAATATCATAATTCATATTGTTGTCTCTGCTAAATGTCAAGTGTCACTGTTTGGCGGAACTACGAGCAATTAGAGGTGAAGTCTGAATGAATTCGCTGGTAGTCGGGAGTGCTCTGGAGATTTTCATTAGGACTAAAAATGTTAACGCTTCACTGGTTTAACGTTGATTCTACCGACTTAACTCTTTATTGAAATTTTCCATCAAGTCAGGTCTCTGGTTCCAGGATAACTTTCGAAAACTATTATATTGCGAAAAAGTCAAGTAATGCTTTTGTAAAACATCACTTTTAGATTAATAGTGTTTACTCAGCATCTCTCACAGCATATTATTATCAGTAGATTCTTGCCAAATTCCTGTGAACGTTTTACTTGCTCGATATTGTTTCATTACACTCATCATTTCTGAAATAATACTGACTTCTTTCCCTCGGAAAACATAGATTAAATGTGTGAGGATAGGGGAATTCCCCGGAGAAGCAATAATATTTCATAACTCATATTTTTGTCTCTGTCAAATGTCAAGTGTCACTGTTGGGCGGAACTACGAGCAATTAGAGATGAAGTCTAAATGAATTCGCTGGTAGTCGGGAGTCCTCAGGAGATTTTCATTAGGACTAAAAATGTTAACGCTTCACTGTTTTAGCGCTGATTCCAAGAACTCTTTATTGAAATTTTCCATTAAGTCAGGTCTCTGGTTTCAGGATAACTGTCGAAAACTATTATGTTGCGAAATAGCAAATAATGCTTTTGTAAAACATCTCTTTTAGATTGATAGTGTTTACTCAGCATCGCTCACAGAATATTATTATAAGTAGATTCTGGTCAAATTCCTGTTAACGTTCTAATTGCTCGATATTGTTTCATAACACTCGTCATTTCTGACATTATATCCACCCCTTCCCCTCAGAAAACATAGATTAAATAGGTGTGGATATCGGAATTCTCCTGGAAAACATAGATTAAATATGTGAGGATGGGGGAATCCCCCGGAGAAGCAAAAATATTTCATAATTCATATTGTTGTCTCTGCCAAATGACATGTGTCACTGTTGGGCGGAACTACGAGCAATTAGTGATGAAGTCTTAATGAATTCGCTGGTAGTCGGGAGTGCTCTGGAGATTTTCATTATAGGATTAAAAATGTTAAAATTTCACTGTTTTAGCGTTGATTCCAAGGGGTTAACTCTTCCTTTGAATTTTCCATTCAATCAGGTCTCTGGTTTCAGGATAATTCTCGAAAACTATTATGTTGCGAAAAAGTCGAATAATGCATTTTTAAAACATCACTTTTAGATAAATAGTGTTTACTCAGCATCTTTCACAGCGTATTATTATCAGAAGATTCTTGCCAAATTCCTGTAAACGTTCTACTTTGCTCGATATAGTTTCACGACACTCATCATTTCTGGCATAAAACTTACCTCTTCCCTTCGGAAAACATAGATTAAATGGGTGTGGATGGTGAAATCCCCTGGAGAAGCAATAATATTTCATAATTCATATTGTTGTCTCTGCCAAATGTCAAATGTCACTGTTGGGCTGAACTGCGAGCAATTAGAGATGAAGTCTAAATGAATTTGCCGGAGTCGGGAGTGCTCTGGAGATTTTCATTAGGATTAAAAATGTTAACGCTTCACTGTTTTAGCGCTGATTCAAAGTGGTTAACTCTTCATTTGAATTATCTGTTCAGTCAAGTCCCTCTGGTTTCAGAATAACTGTAGAAAACTGTTATGTTGGAAAAAAGTCAGATAATTCTTACGTAGAACATCACATTTAGATTAATAGTGTTTACTCATCATCTCTTACATAACACAATCCTGCAAACGTTTTTCTTCCTCAATATTGTTTCATAACGTTTTTAGGTCTATTTAATAAAGATAAAACTTGATCAGCATAACAAGAAAACCAAGAATTGCATCGAAAAAGTAGCTTGTGAATGTCGAACATCTTGTTGAGATGAGTGATTCCTGACTGCCTACGAATGCTGGCCGAAACGTTGATTTATGAATAAAACAATCAAATAGCCCAAATTACATTTCAATACAATTTGTACGCAGGATACCATTCCTACTACAAACTAACCAGCTTCTGAACCAAGCGGCTTTCTGTATATTCACTGCCTGGGAGGGCGAGAATGATCGATCACTAAATGAAGATCCTGGTTCCAGGACAATGATTCCATCGAATATTCACCGTGAAACATAATTTCCACCGTGAAATCTTCTCTCCAAATACTTCCTGATACAATAATCTGAGGCATCACAACCTGTTTTCCTATTCATTATAAAAAGCTCTAACAATATTACTTGGATCAAGAATGCCCCCTCAAATTTCCCACCAAATAACCTTTTCATAATAAAACTACAGGCCACAATAATTCCCTCATTTTCTATCATAATCTTCTATGTTCCTCGTTAAGGACTCAAAGCACGTCACGACACCATCGAAAAACGGCAAATATTCCGATCTTCTTCGATGCGGACTATGATGTCTGCTATAATTCACCAACAGACATCATCCCTGGTATTCAGCTCGGTCCTTCCGATCATTTATATCCTTTGAATATTTAATTTTAATTAGTGGAGGGTGGAAATACGTGCGGTTTCAACTCTGGAAGATTCCAATACTGCGTTTCTAGGCAGGGTCGACTGGATAATTCGGGAGACATCTGAAATATTGCTACGAGCGAGGATTAAGAAGGACAGGAAGGGTCTATGGTTCTCGGGAACATATATACGCGATGAGATTCTATGTTAGTTGTGCTGAATTTGATGGTATGATTTCTTGGTTCAACTGCATGTGAAATTTGAAGACTACCCATTTGTTTAATTCTGATTACATCTCTCCTAAAAAATATTGAAAAAAGCACTGAAGGTACGGACTACCAACTTCGATTTTGATTGAAACGAATTTCAACGACATCAATGTGATAAAATATTGTCACATAGAGTTCAAATAAATCGAAATTTCATAATTATTTAATGGAGCAAGAGCCCAGGGTATCCAGACCTCACGTTTCCTCCAAATTACGAAAAGTGGACGATTATGTAGTGTTAGTAACCTGTTTTTCCCGTATATTTTAGGTATTATCCTCAAAAATAAGTCGTCAAACTTCCAGATACTTTTCGTCGGCAGTGTAGCTTTACAGACTTTTTAAAGCATCCAAAATAGCTTCTTAACTTAACGTAACGAGAGCAGGGTCGTAGAGTCACCGCATGCGTACTGCAGTTCAATTTTGTATTTGAAGAAGGCGGAAATAAGTCTTTTACTTTTTTCTTATTTCATATATTCTATTCCTAAAAATTATGGAATGAGTAAAGAATTTGACTCAGTGTGAAATGTGTGGTTCCATGAGCCGAGAAAATAATGTGAAGCAATTCTTCATAACTTTGTATGCGGTTCTTTCTGTATTGAAGGTAAAGCCTTCTTTACTTCTTCAATATAGCTACTCAAAGACAACACTGAACATGCGAGGGCACACCAGAAATAATAAGAAAGATTTAACAGAAGCAATATTTCCAAGCAAAGCAAGAGACAATCTGTAAATAAACTGGAACTGAAAGAAAATAATTATCTACTTTTTTAACATGGGTGCCCAAAAATAACATTAAGCATGGAAGGGCAAACCATGAATCATAAGAAATATTCTACAAGAGCCAATAAATGCAAGCAAAGCTAGATGCAATCCGAAAATAGACTGGGACTGAAAAAATAAATCCATAAAATATTTGGTTATGTTATTGATACCACTGTCACTGCAAATCCTAAACCTGATGTGTTCGTGAACTTATGAACCGGGTCCGTGATCCAAGTAGATCCGTCACGTGACCCAATGGATCGAGTTATTAACCCTCAGTAAGTTTCCGAAAACGCCTTATAATGGCGAGAGTTCGAAGTAAATTCCACATGGAATAATAAAAAAGTGTGCTAATTTTTTTTTCATGAAATACCTACTGCCATTCCTACTAAAATTTTCATGATTTAACTGGTAGGCTCAATAACAAAAATATCCCTTACAGTCCTTGCTATAATATCTTATTTTAACAATGATCAATAACAATTAGATCCCCAAAGAATACCTTTAAATCATACTTACTGCAGGGTGATATTGCCGATAATCATTTCAGGACCTTCCGAACGTTGAAAGGACCAGTTAACCTCTATTTCGTCAACGGTCTCCCTGAAACTCGTCTGGAATTTTCCAATTCCTCGACAATTCCCGGGTTCTTCTTCCATCTCGCCCTCTTTGTCCCTCGCGGAGAACACTCCAAACGAAGTGCCATTTATCTTCGACGTTAGAAAGACATCAATCGAAGTTGACGATCTCATTCTGTTGACTTTCACTGGAATAAAACAAACAAGATTCAGATAGAATTGTCCACTACTCGGTTTTCACAGGTGGAAAAAAGATACAACTGGGGTCGATGGACCCACGTCAAAAGACCTATGTCATCTTTCTGTGGCAGAAAATTGGCGAACCAACAGAACTTACGCGTGGCAGGTTTTTATAGATTCTTTTAGGATGACTTTTTCAAGTGAATTGAATTATACAGGCTTATAACTATTTATAAAGGGACTACCGGAATATCAGAAAACGTTAGAAATACAAGGTTTCTCAAATTACAAAACAGTTGCGTTATTACAATAATAATAATAGCGATAATTCATTTTTTATTCGAACGTTAAAATATACATCCATTCACAGAACAAGGATGAAGTCCATCATAAGCTACTCAAGTTAACCCTTCAGGATACACGAAAAACCTATTTGAATTCGCTAATAAAATACATAATAAAACTGTATATTATGCAACCAGCGTATAATGATAGCTATTATTCACGAGGTTCATGGTATATTCGGTAATGAAAAATGCTTTAATTGATATAATAAAAGTAGATTTGGCCTTCGATTGACAAGGTATACCAATATTTTTTGGTTGGAGTACTTTAGAATACTAAAGGAATACCAATTTAAAGAAATCATATCAAAGTTAAATCAATGAAGCATCTGACAGCAGTTAATTATATCTCATTAATCACTTGTAATTAATGGATATTATTTTGGCCGAGCCCACAGACGTAAAAAGGCTAGATTATGTAGTATTCTTGGATAAACATATTTTTATCAGCTTTGTTCGGTCAACAACCGTCCCTTCAATACTGACCTCAGTGAACTCAAGGAGGTCACCTCATACATATGAACATGCTCTTTGTAGAGCTTCACAGCGTTGAACGTGAAAGAACGCTGAAACGTGGCTGAACGAAGACTGGGCAACATAAGCCTCTGTCCATGCCTGATCGCTCTCATAAACATCACTTCTGAAAATTAGTTTCTTTCGCAAAGATGAAGGAATGGATGTCTGTAATATGCGATGTTCCGCGATAGCCATCTGCAACCTGAAGCTATTCTATTTGAGGATGAGTGAATATTCACATAGTTATAGGGTGTTTTTCATGGAATTAGGTATGGAACCGATAAAACAGAATGAAACATTCACATTATAGAACACAAACTGCAGTTCTAGCGAAGAATAATTTTAATCCATGAAAAAATTATCGATATCAAATTGACATCTCATGGTCTCGAAGAACACATAAAAGAGTTTTGTATTTTCATTATTCGGAAATTGAATTCATTCAGAATGAAATATCACTGTATAAATCTATGGAAGATGATTACCCTTCAGTAGGGCCCTGAAGCGGTCTTAGAAGAACAGAAGATTCGAAAAATCATCACTTGGAAGACCAGACCTGGTTTAAAACACCCTCCTGGCTCGAGAGCAAGAATTAAGTATTTTGAATCTTATTATTGGGGGTATTTATTCAAATAGTTTTAAGTTTCAATTCTGTAAAAACTACATGACAGGTTTTTTTCTACTGAAGTTTTTTCCTAAGCTCTGGCACCATACGCAGACTAGCATGTTACCCCGTTCTGTACCAACCTCAGCCAGGGACTTTTTTGTTTCATGTTTTGAATTTGTAAGCTCTCAATTCAAAAGAATATATACAGTGTGTTGGTAATGACTTAGCGATAATTTAAGGTCATTAAATTTACCTAATATTATTCACAAAAACACCCAAACTTGGAAGTTTACCCCATTAGTTTTGGAGTAGCCCCATTTTAAATTTACTTTTTTATTTTCGTTGACCCTTCCAAATAATATCGATTTCTTTGGAGATAAAGGTCCTTCAGATGTGAAAAACATGTTTTTTGAAAGATGACACTACCACCTTTCATTGAAATATAACAATAAAAAAACATTCAACTTGAAAACACCCAAAAAAAATTCTTTAAAAATTGTCATAGTAAAAATATGTACTGATTTTCTCAGTAAATCCGCACTAGTACAAGAACTAGCACATTGAATTATAATTATTTTTTCAATAATTCAACACGCAAGGATAGTAGCTACAAAACAACACTCACATCATAATTATCTGTAAGTTACATACTTTGAGAGTTATTGCTGTTCGAACATGATCACTAGCAAAAGGCACAAGACAGGTCGTCATGAAGGCCACAGCCTGTCTACAGAGCAGAGGCGGCCATTTTGAGCAATTTTAATGATTAATTTGTTTGTTTGATCATTGAAAATTATTATCGAAAGTACAGAGGTTGTTTTATTTTATCAATTTTCATAAGGGTTATGTTCGAACAGCAATAACTCTCAAATTATGTGACTTACATCATTTACGTGTTGTTTTGTAGCTAACATCCTTGCGTGTTAAATCATTGAAAAAAAATTATACTTCAATGTACTAGTTCTTTTACTATTGCGGATTTACTAAGGAAATCAGTACGTTCTTTTACAAATTTTTTTTAAAGAACTTTTTTATGGTACTTTCAAGTTGAATGTTTTCATATTGTTCTACTTCAATGAAAGGTTTTAGTATCATCTCTCAAAAAAACATTTTTTCACATCTGTAGGACCTTTATCTCCAAAGAAATCGATATTATTCGGAAGAGTCAACAAAAATAAAAAAATTAAGGGGGTAAACTTCCAAGTTTGGGTGTTTTTGTCGATAATATTAGGTATATTTGATGACCTTAAATTATCGCTAAGTCATGACCAAACACACTGTATAGATGGATCCAGTACTATAATATTCATTTCGATTGTTTCCAATTCCCGTAGTTCTATATCTATCAATTCTAAATAGTTCTATATCTAGCCTGTATATTTCTTTCACCATATAGTCTCTTCCCCATTGCAGTATTTGTATTATACATGTTCATTTTTATCCACAATTGAAAATTAAATTTGTTTGCAATTGTCAGGGCATTACAATCTATTTATATTTCCAACTAATGTAAATTCCTTCAAACTAGTCTCCACAATCCAAAAATCTTGACCTTCCTTATTCACTGTAATCTAGAACCCTTATTCTTTTATCATGTGTAACAAATTGGCGAAGAATAATTTTAATCCATAAAAAAATCGATGATGATCGATATCAAACTGATATCTACTGGTCTCGTCGAACGTTCTAAGAACATAATATGAAAATGTTTTGTATCTTCACTGATGGATTCAGTACTATAATATTCATTTCAATTGTTTCTTATTCCAAGAGTTCGAAACCGATCTCAAGTCTTCAATAGAATTTGTTTTTCTCGGAGTTATTACCAAAAATCAATTTCCTTCTTCATTTCATTCGAACCGCAACATTTTCATAGCCCATGACGACAACGATTCGTGTTCGTAAAAATCCCGTCTTCTCTGAAAAAAACAAGCGAATACCATCTGACACTTCGTTCCAACCAGTAAAATGTTTAGTCCGCAAACGACTCTGCTAATTGTCTCTTTCATTTCGCTTTTATCCGACGAACGATAAAGTGAAATTATTTTTGGTCCTTCAACTTTCTCATGTTGTTTTGATTTTTTCTTTTGTTCATTGGTCCAGAGACGCGAAGGTGAACTTTTCTATAGACGCCATATTAGTTTCTTCGTGCAGTGATAAAGACAAAAAGTATAAATTCAATAGTGTATCAAACGAAAACTATTCACACCATCACATTCACTTCTAAACAACCTAACTCTTTGGTACTTAAGCCGCGACCATCTAGTTTTTGATACCTATGCTTGTAGTAGAAGTATGCCTCTAAATAGTTCTAAGCCTCTATATTTCTTTCACCATATAGTCCTCTTCCCCATTGCAGTATTTGTATTATACATGTTCATTTTTATCCACAATTGAAAATTAAATCATTTTGCAATTGTTAGGGCATTACAATATGTTTATATTTTCAACTAATGTAAATTCCTTCAAACTAGTCTTCACAATCCAAAAATCTTGACCTTCCTTATTCACTGTAATCTAGAACCCTTATTCTTTTATCATCTGTAAAAAATTGGCGAAGAATAATTTTAATCCATAAAAAAATGATCGATATCAAACTGATATCTACTGGTCTCGTCGAACGTTCTTAGAACATAATATGAAGAAGTTTTATATTTTCACTGATGGATTCAGTACTATAATATTCATTTCAATTGTTTTCCAAGAGTTTGAAACTGATCTCAAGTCTTCAATAAATCTTGTTTTTCTCGGAGTTATTACCGAAAATAAATTTCCCTTTTCATTTCATTCGAACCGCAACATTTTCATAGCCCATGACGACAACGATTCGTGTTCGTAAAAATCCCGTCTTCTCTGAAAAAAACAAGCGAATACCATCTGACATTTCGTTCCACCCAGTGAAATGTTTAGTCCGCAAACGACTCTGTTAATTGTATCTTTCATTTCGCTTTTATCCGACGAACAATAAAGTGAAATTATTTTTGGTCCTTCAACTTTCTCATGTTGTTTTGATTTTTTCATTTGTTCATTGGTCCAGAGACGCAAAGGTAAACTTTTTCTATAGACGCCATATTAGTTTCTTCGTGCAGTGATAAAGACAAAAAGTAGAAATTCAATAGTGTATCACACGAAAACTATTCACACCATCTGACCATCACATTCACTTCTAAACAACCTAACTCTTTGGTACTTAAGCCAGCTACCATCTGGTTTTTGATACCTATGCCTGTAGTACGCCTCTAAATAGTTCTAAGCCTGTATATTTCTTTCACCATATAGTTCTCTTCCCCATTGCAGTATTTGTATTATACATGTTCATTTTTATCCACAATTGAAAATTAAATTAGTTTGCAATTGTCAAGGCATTACAATCTATTTATATTTTCAACTAATGTGAATTCCTTTAAACTAGTCTCCATAATCCAAAAATCTTGACCTTCCTCATTCACTGTAATCTAGAACCCTTATTCTTTTATCATGTGTAACAAATTGGCGAAGAATAATTTTAATCCATAAAAAATGATCGATATCAAACTGATATCTACTGGTCTCGTCGAACGTTCTTAGAACATAATATGAAAAAGTTTCGCATTTTCACTGATGGATTCAGTACCATAATATTCATTTCGATTGTTTCTTATTCCAAGAGTTCGAAACTGATCTCAAGTATTCCATAGATCTTGTTTTTCTCGGAGTGATTACCGAAAATCAATTTCTCTTTTCATTTCACTCGAACCGCAACATTTTCATAGCCCACGACGACAACGATCGTGTTAGTAAAAATCCCGTCTTCTCTGAAAAAAAACAAGCGAATACCATTTCGTTCCACCCAGTGAAATGTTTAGTCCGCAAACGACTCTGCTAATTGTCTCTTTCATTTCGCTTTTATCCGACGAACGATAAAGTGAAATTATTTTGGTTCCTCAACTTCTCATGTTGTTCTTGAACATTCTGGGAATAAAGGAAATGGATAAATAATCATCTGCAGTCGTGACAGCCGAAATAGCGATGAATACGAAATATGTTGTAGTTTTGAAATGTACAGACATCATCAAATTATGTTGGAGTGCTGCTCCATTCGGTATTTATAGTTACATTGTCTGGAAATAATAATCATTTGAATGCTAAAAAAATACATCCATTCAGAGAAAAAAGGCGAAGTCCATCATAAGCTTCTACACTTAAACCTTCAGAATACACAAAAACCTAATTAAATTCGCCAATAAAATACATGAAAAAACCCAGTTTTTAGCTGTTTTATTCGGTCAACAACCGTCCCTTCAATACTAACCTCAGTGGGAGGTCATCTCATACATATGAACATGTTCATTGTAGAGCTTCACAGCGTTGAAAGTAAAAGAACCAGCTGAAACGTGGCTGAAAGAAAACCGTGATAGGCATCTGCAACCTGAAGATATTCTATTTAAGGGTGTAGGGTTAGTTCGAATCCACGTGGTGCACCCTTGGTAACGCTAAATGGACTAATACAAGAGGCGGCAGACAATCTTCAGTTCATCTTTAGATCTCCTGGCAAAAGGATCACAGGCACAACAACTGATGCTACAATCATTAAACGGTTTTTCTAAGGACCAATTGACAAGGAAACTCGGAACTAGTGTACACACGAGTCTGCCACCGCAAGATAGATGGCATAAGCAATTTATTATTCTTGTTAAGTATTCACCTGTGATGTTGCCATACGATAAATAAATAAATAAATCTATTTAAGGATGAGTGTGAAAATTCACATAGTTACAGGGTGTTTTTTATGGTACCGATAAAACCGAATGAAACATTCAGTTTATCGAACACAAACTGCAGGTTCATACAAATTTTATTGCAAGCATACATTTGTGCTACAACACTAGCCACTCTTTCTATTCAAATTTCTGATGGTAATCCATGAGAAAATGATCGACATAAATGATAAGTTTTCCATTTTCATTGATGGATCCAGTACTAATATTCATTTCAATTGTTTTCAATTCCAAAGGTTCGAAACTGATCTCAAGTGTTCAATAGATCTTGTTTTTCTCGGAGTTATTACCGAAAATCAATTTCCCTTTTCATTTCATTCGAACCGCAACATTTTCATAGCCCACGACGACAACGATCGTGTTCGTAAAAATCCCGTCTTCTCTGAAAAAAACAAGCGAATACCATCTGACAATTCGTTCCACCCAGTGAAATGTTTAGTCCGCAAACGACTCTGCTAATTGTCTCTTTCATTTCGCTTTTATCCGACGAACGATAAAGTGAAATTATTTTTGGTCCTTCAACTTTCTCATGTTGTTCTTGAACATTCTGGGAATAAAGGAAATGGATAAATAATTCATCTGCAGTCGTGACAGCCGAAACAGCGATGAATACGAAATATGTTGTAGTTTTGAAATGTACAGACATCATCAAATTATGTTGGAGAGCTGCTCCATTCGGTATTTATAGTTATACTCCGTTAGCGAAAGGTTGAGGGCATAGTAGGCGTTTCTTCATTTATCTGAAGTTGGCAGTATTTGCTGTCATAACGTAAAAAAATTCAATGTTGCCGAATGTACCCGGCCTCGTCCGACGAACTTGCGAGTTGTCAGACAAATCTATGCAATATTGACAACATTGCGTATCAATCTGACAAGAAAATAAACATCATAACCTAAAAATTTCAATATACCCAGTGGAATATGTCAAATAATCATGGCCAACCGACGGCTCAATCTTTCGTGAACGGACTATACCTACATTGTCCAGGAATAATAATAATTTGAATGCTAAAAAAATACATCCATTCACAGAACAAGGGCGAAGTCCATCTTAAGCTACTACACTTATGCCTTCAGAATACACAAAAATCCTTATCAAATTCGCTAATAAAATACATAAAAAAAACATGTTCAGCAGCTTTGTTCGGTCCCTTCAATACTGACCTCAGTGAACTCAAGGAGGTCATATCATACATATGCACATGCTCATTGTAGAGCTTCACTGCGTTGAACGTAAAAGAAAGCTGAAACGTAGTTGAACGAAAACCGCGATAGCCATCTGCAACCTGAAGATATTCTATTTAAGAGTGAGTGTGAATATTCACATATACTCCGTTCACGAAAGGTTGAGCACATAGTAGGCTTTTCTTTATTTATCTGAAGTTGGCAGTATTTACTGTCATAACGTAAAATAAATTCAATGTTGCCGAATGTACCCCGCCTAGTCCGACGAGCTTGCGAGTTATCAGACCACTCTATGCAATATTGACAACATTGCGTATCAATCTGACAAGAAAATAAACATCATAACCTAAAATTTCAATATACAGAGTGGAATATGTCAAATTATCATGGCCAACCGACGGCTCAACCTTTCGTGAATGGACTATAGTTACAGGGTGTTTTTTTATGGAATTATGGTACCGATAAAACTTTCACTTTCACTCAATAGAAAACAAACTGCAGGTTCATACAAATTTGATTGTATGCATACATTCGTGCTATAACACTAGCCACTCTCTCTATTCCTATTTCTGATGGTAATCTATGAGATATCAAACTGATATCTACTGTTTTCGTCGAACGTTCAAAGAACATATAAAAGAGTTTTGCATTTTCATCGATGGATCGATCCAGTACTATAACAAATGAAAATTCATGCGTTTAAGAGTAACGCGGGCATAATATAAACAATGAAAGCGGAGAATAATAGCAATTGATTTAAAATCAACCAATATTAAAACCCATATTTCGGAACTAATCCCGTCAACGCACGAAAAACATGGATAGTGGTAATATCAAACAGAGCATAGATAGCTATTTCGCCCTATTTGGGGCTCTTCAGTATGAGGAGCTCCATCTGAAAGGCATTCTAGGTTCTCTTATTTGAAGAAATGTCGCCTAGCTTTGAAACTAACAGAACCAAAACGCCATCTCTGGCATCCTCTCACATCCTCATCTACCTCCGATGCATGAACTCTGAGCGAAGTGCGAGTTATCTTTATCCGTTTTCATACAAACTGGTGGTAAACCAACTATGTAGGACTTAACCTTCAGTCGATGAAGTGGAAACGGTCTTATAATCATCATAAACCAGACGTGGTGATAATAGTAACAAATGGAAATTCATGCGTTTAAGAGTAACGCGGGCATAATATAAACAATGAAAGCGGAAAATAATATCAATTGATTTAAAATTAACCAATATTAAACCCATACTCGGAGCTAATCCCGTCAACGCACAAAGTACTATAATATTCATTTCAATTGTTTTCCATTCAAAGAGTTCGAAACTGATCTCAAATCTTCAATAGATATTGTTTTTCTCGGAGTTTTTACCAAAGATCAATTTCCCTTTTCATTTCATTCGAACCGCAACATTTTCATAGCCCATGACGACAACGATTCGTGTTCGTAAAAATCTATGTTTAGTCCGCAAACGACTCTGCTAATTGTCTCTTTCATTTCGCTTTTATCCGACGAACGATAAAGTGAAATTATTTTTGGTCCTTCAACTTTCTCATGTTGTTCTTGAACATTCGGGGAATAAAGGAAATGGATAAATAATTCATCTGCAGTCGTGACAGCCGAAACAGCGATGAATACGAAATATGTTGTAGTTTTGAAATGTACAGACATCATCAAATTATGTTGGAGTGCTGTTCCATTCGGTATTTATAGTTACATTGTCTGGGAATAATAAATGACCTAATTTTGTGTATTCAAAAGGGGTGTCGCGTGTTCATGAATATTTTTCGTTGTAGATGACTGGATATAAAGGAATGGGGAACATTCTAGAATGTCCAAAAATGGATATCTCGATATCTCGATATCAGGTTTTTAGACGGGTTGGAGTGGACACTTTAACCGATTGGGTATACGAAAAATGGAAGCAAGCCCTGAGCAGGAGCTTCTGAGAGCTCGTTCTCTGGTGGAGCAATAGGACTATCATTCCAAATTCTGTATATGACTTGAATTGATACTTTATATATAAACAATTAAAAAAATTCAATTCTATGGTCACACTTGAAAATTAAAATAATTAAATTTTATGGTTCTGATGATGCGATCCTCTTGAAATTTGGCATGAACATTCAGTATATCAATCTTTATACCAGGAATAAATTTCACTCAATTCAGATATCTTGTTATGAAAATATAATTTTTTTTTTCAATATTCAAATTGAATTTTCTATAGTCCGGATGATGCGATGATCTTCATATTTTGCACAACACATAATTATATAAATCTCAATTCCAAAAATAAATTTCATTTGATTCGGATATCTTGTTATGGAAATATAAAGAGTCTTTCCTTTAATATTCCAATTGGAATTCTATGGTTCTGATTATGCTATCTATTGAATTTTGCATGAACATTCAGTATATCAGTCTCAACTTACAAAATGAATTTCATTCGAATCGGAAAGTTGGTTATGGAAATAAAAAAATATCTTCTTTCAATATTCGAATTGAATTTTCTATGGTTCTGTTAACACTATGGCAACAAAATTTTGCAAGAGGCTTACTATGAACATCTGGCACGTTGCTGCAATATTTCATTTCGTTTTGCTTTCGTTTTGTGTGAAAATATTGAGTAACAAAAGTTTTGAATGACCAATTTTTATGGAAAACCCTGTACGATTTTCTGGTTAACGAACTCAACCGAGCTTTTGGGAGCTGAACACACCCTGAAAATTTCAAGTCTCTAGGACAATCCGTTCGAGAGTTATTGTGCTCACGGACGGCCGGCCGAATGGCCGGCCCTACAGAATTTGATTTGACCTCATATTTTCCATCAGGGAGTCGAACCTATCGTTTGAGACATTTTTGGCTCAAAATTCGAAAATAACAGACATTTGGGCAAAACGATATAGCACTCGTCTAAGTAGAACGAGCGCTCAAAAGTATTCTTGATGAACTTGAACTCATTGAAATAACTTTGTCATTATATTGAAAAGAACATATATGCTGGAGGACAGATTCTAGTGACTTTACGTCATTCCAATCATATGTGAATTCAACTCTTTTTTTCCTATTTTGGAAACTACTAAAAATTTTAAGTTTTCATATTTTCTCTTTAGGAGCCTATTGGGTTTACAATAACCTATTTTTGCTTCGCACCCTGAAATATGATAAAAGTGAAATTAATATAATTTCCACTTCCGCTAAAATGTCCATATTCATCAATTCAGATTAATATTCGCGATGAAATGAGTGAAACCAATGAATATGTATTTTTTTCCGTCGATCTCAAAATAAAAGGTGATTTCAATGTGTACGAAATTGATCATTCATGACGGGTTTTAATGCTCATTTCTTCTGTTTCAATGTGCAATCCTCGTGGCAACCGTTCACAAAGTATTCAGAAGCACTACGAGAAATGTCAAAACTCTACTGGAAACAGATAAATAGAATTTTATTATGACAAAGGTAAGTCTGAACAAAATGACAATGAATGTATTTTAATAAAGAATTCATACACAATTCGTATAGGGATCGTCGGAAAAATCTTGTAATCAACTCGGTCATTAATCGAGCGACTAATGGTCTCGAGCTATAAACGCGTTCGCTCCGCTCATGCTTTAAAATATCTTGACCATTAGTCGCTGTCTTTAATAATCTAGTTGATTAAATAACTATTAATTCTCATTGTCATTTTTCAATATGTGTATTGATTGAGTAGGATACAAACTATCGTCGAATATTTCGATCATTAGTGAATTAAAAACTCAATTTTCCTCACATAGCTGAGATTTTTCAAACATTATTTCAACGCCCCTAAATATAAATTATGTGATATCAGCAGACTATCTTCCTCGTCCTAATCCTGACCAATCAGAAAATCCTAATTTGAATGCAATAATTTCTAGACAGAAAACTGTATGACAGCAGCTGTCATCAGATTTTTTGAGTTTACCTGCGCCAAACTCAAGAGTTGTATTTGTATACATAATGTACGTATAGTCCATTCACGAAAGTTGGAGCCGTCGGTTGGTCATGACAATTTGGCATATTCCACTGTGTATATTAAAATTTTAGGTTGTGTTGTTATTTCTTGTCAGATTGATACGCAATGTTGTCAATATTGCATAGAGTTCTTGATAACTCGAAAGCTCGTCGGACGAGGCTGGGTTACATTCGGCAACGTTGACTTTATTTTACGTTATGACACTAAATACTGCCAACTTCAGATAAACAAACAACGCCTACTATGCGTCCAACTTTCGTGAACGCACTATACAATAATCTGTCACTTATGGAATAGTCTTGTCAAATAAAATTCGGTCATTAAATTTTTCCGGTTGAAAAACCACAATGCAAAGTAAATTTATTGACAGAAAGCATTCGTACAGTTGCGAAAATCCACGTCTTCAACTCACTGAGCAAAAGTGTTATTCGATTTTTTTTCTGGAAAAATTAGAAGCCCTTATGATATTACCTACGAATAAATTCCTGATCGCAACCTTCATAAAATATACATCGTCAAAAGAAGTCATTCCGTCGAAAAACTTCACCCTTTGGTAGATCCGGACACTTGCAAGTGATATAAAAAACTTCAGAAGTTGAGAAAAAACCTGGAAAGTTCAACGTACAGAAAGGAACTTTATGAACGCCCTAATCCGATAAATATCATGGTTGAGAGTTAATCTCGTCCAAAGTTCCAAATTGCTCTTACTGTCTTCAACACGTGTCTTGAGTAATTTGGAGCTGAGTGCCTCGAAGAAATTGAAACAATTTGTGCAGATTAGAGAGGTTCACGAGAACGACGCTGATTAGGTCTTACGTCCAATATAAAGTTTTCTGGAGCTCAGGGATTCGTGCATATTTCGTACACATTTTATCTATATTGTCTGTTTTTGAAGCGGAAATAACCTGAAACAAGATTGAAGTTTCCTGGAACTCGTTTACGTATATCATTGATGCGACTGAAATTAGACTATTAAGGACGAATTATCGCTTTCGAAATATCAGCCATTTCTTGATGTTTGTTACTGTTAATATCTTCATATTTCACTTCACCAGAATTACCAAAAGTTGGCCAGTTATAGCAAATTGCAAAATGGCGAATGCGCCATGATCGATAAGTTTGGCCAAAGTTATGAACTTGTTCTGATCAGACCCATAGAAATAAGGAATATCGAGATGTTTATTAACATAAGAAGAAAAGAAGAGTAGAATAATGAATACTCTCCTAATAAATGTCAGAAATATTCCATTACGTTCAATTTTCTCAACAAACTATTTTTTTTTTGTTTTACAAAATTAATGCAAATTGACAAAAGAATATTGGTCGAATAATGAAAGGAATTATTTTATAAAGGGTTTTCCAATAAGAGGTGTTATTTTGATCGGATTTTACTTCATTATAAAAGAACAAGCCTTTCGATGAAAATTTTCCATAACCAAATCGCAAAGTGGCTGCCCTATGTCCTCGGTAGCCTCACGAATTCCATTTCTGAGTTCCTGAATTGACGATGGGCTATCGTCATAGACCTTCTCTTTCACGTGGCCCCAAAAGAAGAAGTCGAAAGGTGTCAAATCACAAGATATCGGTAGCCAATTGTGATCACCCCTTCGAGAGATAACACGGTCCGGGAACTTTTCCCGCAAAAGATCAATGGTTTTGTTGCTTGTGTGGCACGTAGCGGCGTCTTGTTGAAAGTAAACGTTGCTCAGATCAATACTATCCAATTTCGGCCATAAGAAACCATTATTATCTCTCGATAGCGCAATCCATTCACAGTAACTGTTGCTTCAGCCTCATTTTCACTTTCGGCTACAGCACCAATATTCTCGGCTGTTCTTGAGCGACGAGCACCAGTTTAATTCTTCATATTTCTAACTTGTCCCAACAGCTCGAAGTTTTCAACCAATCTCTTCATTGTGGTCTGACAAGGTGCTTTACGACGACTCAAAAATGTTCGAGTTCTACGAACCGTATCTGCCAAATTTCCACTATTTTTATATTGAATTTTCAATAATTTCAATGCGTTCTTGAAGCGTGTATCGTTCTATTTTAATTAATGGCGTAGTTTCTACTTGTCAAATGTAAAAAATGGCAGCTCCAAACGTGACATCTACCGAAATGGCGGGCTATTCAAAATAACACCTCTTATTGGAAAATCCTTTACAAGTGTCAAAATAATACTTTCTGGGCTGTCGACTATTTTAGAGGAAAATCAACTCTTATGATGAAAAAAATGTTAATTCTCCTCGAAAAGCTTTTTCGAATTGGTCAAATATTTTTAAAAAAAAAGTTTTTCTCGAAAATGCTCTACTTTTGAATGTAGAACTACTTCTTAGGACCGTACTTTGTTCATCCGCATGAAAGTCGGAAAAAAACACTTACTCCACAAAACCTTCACCTTTTTGGAAAAAAAATCCGCAAAAACTGCTACGAAGGTTGTTTTTTCTGTACCATAAAAGGTTCCAAGATTAGCAAAAAAAACGTTATTTTTTTCAATCACAAGAACAGCCTATTTTTTTGTCCTAGATTCTATCCAAATTCGCATCCAAAATCTGCCCCTTTCTGAAAAACCAAATTCATATCTGTCTTGATTTTCCCAAAGGAATAGAAGTCTCAGAAAATATCCAACGGAAAACCTGAGTCCGCGTCCAAAGCTCCATTTCAATCTCATCAAAAATACATTGTTTCGGGCCCTTTCTCCTGCATTTTGTTCCGCGGAAGAGGAAAAATGTCTTTTCCGATTATTCCACCTCGAGAAATAAAGTTTCGAAATGATATTTTTGGTACGCCGGAGACGCAGAATAAAAGGTCAACTCGAATTCGCTTTCAACGCGCTCCTGTCATTATGCCCTGTAAAAACAAGCTGCCAGAAGAAACAAAGGAAAAGTTTTGTCAGGAAGCTCGCAAGAAGTCTACTCGTACAAGATGCGACTTTTCCGTCTGTTGTGAGATGAAAGATGAGGAAAATACTTAGAGAGCGATTTCCCCAAGTTTTTCGTTCCCCTGGGCGCTGGGGGTCATGAAAGAGTTTGTCGAGATTTTCTTGCGAACAATTAAATGAGTCTGTGGATTGTGTTTAGGGGCAGGTTAAAGACCATTAGGAGCTTTTGGGTAATAAATATTACATCAGATGGAAGGATAATCAGTTATCTAAACAATATTATTTTTGAAGCAAGTTTATTAGACTATATTATATTTTTTTCTGATTGAATGAATATTGAGCAATATCGCCTTAGTTAACATATGTCATAACACACTCATATTTCCCAATTGAAAAATGAAACATCAAGTCATATTGTCCCAAGAAAAATATGAAACGTTAAGTCATATTTTACTAAAAATAGTATATTATGCAAATTTTCACCTAATATATCAGAAAAAAGTCATTGGAGCTTCTATCAAGAATTTCTTGATCTGCTCCTGGGACAACACTGCTGATTTTTTGGAACGTATCCTTTATTTTTGTTCTTAACAATTGCTTTCACTTCATCGAATAACGAGAATCAGAGCAACATACCAAATCTTCAAAATATAGTAACAAAATATTTTCGCTGACACCTTCCACCACCGTTCCACTTCTGAAAGCCTGCATACTCTTCACTATAGGCAGCTTTAGATTTGGCCGGAATTAAAAATTCACGGGCTTTCGCAGCTTGAGTTTCAACGTTATCAATTTTATTTCTGGCAAGAGGTCAAAATAAAACCAGTCAACCTTGATTCTCACAAACACGGCCCATAGCAACGTTAAATATCCAAATAATTCAAAAATTTACAATCTTATATTAATTTTCCATTTTAGGAAGGATATTCTTTCGACCAGAAAAAAACTATTGATTACAACACGAGAAATATGAATACATTTCCCACGGTTGCCTATATATCCCTCAGGCTTTGCTCTCGGGATGTAACTAGGACAACCTCAGGAAATATACTATTCATATTTCTCTAGTTGTAATGATAGCTATATTATAACTTGGGTCATATCTCCTTGCCGTGCTTATTTTTTTGCAGACTGCCAACTCTATCTCCAGAGTAAAGAAGAAGTTCTCTTCAACAAAGACATACCTAGTAATGAAGATTGCGGAGTGTGGTTCCAAACCAAGGAAACCACGGTCTGATAGTTGAACTCACCAGACTAAACATACCCTGTTCTAAGGGTTACCTCCACTTCTCCGGACTAAATACAAGCCAACATCAACATTACAGAAGCCGCAAACAGGCGCATCTTTGTGGAAAACTGGAAGAACTGCCAGAGTCCGACAAGAGGATATATTTTCTAGCTTCTCACACGCCTCCTATGAGGAGACTGATGAATAAACTCATGTTCACTTTGTCCTACCACTTGGTCAACTATTGCTATAATTAAACATTGGTGAGCAAAAATGATTCCTTCGAGTTGAAACCGACTGGTGAACTCATGTGCACTTTCAAGATTTTTTTTACCGCATGGAAATAGGGTGGCTTTGAGTCTTCAAATTGGTGATTCATCTGCAGATATGTTTATTTTTCCACAACTGGTTTCCTTAAAATCCATTGTGCAACTCCGAGCCCTTTACAATTCTGGTTGTAAGCTTGTGATGAATCCTTCTTTTGCTCCGCTCATTATTCGCTCCTATTTCTCATTATTATTAATATTAAAACTAGGGACATTATGGATAAGTGAGCCTTCCGGGGACTGCAACCATGTTTATCTTTCGTTCTTTATCCTATTCATTAATGGAAAGCCAAGGATTCGTCAATGGCGTTGATAAACCGACAACCTCCTTAGGAACCTTGGTCGTTATCTTCGTGGTGTCCAGTACAGGTTTTCTCATATGAGTTGTATTAAATCCAGCCTTTTCTGTACACTCCTGTTTCAGTTTCTGATCTACAGAGCATGTGAATCTGATTTGCTCACTTTCCCATGCGGTACAAATGATATTTGTAACGTCAGTGCCCTGTCAGCAGTCCCACCATCCACCAAAGCTTAGCTCCTGACAGCTTCAGCAGCTTTATGTTATGGGTAAGTGAAATCATCACGAAATTTTTGGCCTGAAATACTCCTAGACTTACTCAGGCCAAAAAATTCATGCTGAATTCATCTACATATATCAGAAGGCTCCTGAAGCTGTCACGAGCTGAGCTCTTTTAGACTATATAATAATATAGTTTATTGAAACATAAACACTGATCGCAGCGGCTTGAGCCTTTACGAGATGTACAATTAACAAATACAATACTCAGTAGCCAATATTTGATATAATTCATTCCTAAGATTCCTTTCAAAACGCACCATTTCGATATCCCTAGATCGAATAGATAGAATAGAAATATGAGGATGTATGAAATATATACAACCCTTCGTTATTTGTTGTTATCTTTAATTATTAGAATCTTAAAAACTTATAAGGAGTTCCTTCTGTCTTCAGAGAATATCTTTATCTAAAAATAATATAATGAAAACTGAGTATTCCAGCCAGTTTCTATCACTTTATTCAGATCCAAAACATCAAATCCAGAACGATGTTACTGAATCCCAGACAAAAACACTTAACCACCCAATTTCCTCCGTATTTCCGATCTGGAAACTTTTCATTGTCACGATAAAAAGTTCTCGATTAGGATCTAAACTCGAACGATCTTTCCATGGACTGAATTAACTTGGTCGTTCGGAATTAGATGCCGTATAAATATTTTTTCCTCTGGTCCTGCCAAGTTCGAGCCGTTTTGTCGACATTATCATGAGATAACGTCAGACGGGTTGAAGTCAAGTTCGCCGACCTATCGATATGTCTGGTAAATAGCCCCATCGCATGTCCTGCATCGGAAGAATGTGTGTTCCGCTTGGAAATGGGTGCTCGGTAAGTGCGCCGTGAAGGAGCATCACGTCTCTATGTTCCGCTATTTCCTCCATCTACTTCCTTCTTCTCACAGTGGTGGTTCGTGAAGGAAATGAGAGAGTATGCCATGAAACTTTTCTCATTTTCACATCTTAATTGGTTGAAACTAATGGACTTGAGGCTTTTCGAACCGTTGACTTAGGGTTGAAAACTGGAAAATGGCGAGTCAACATCCTTCTATCAAAAGTTTTCAATTTTGATATTTCATACGCTCTTTAAAATTTGTATAGCGAAAACATTGCCACTGTGGAAGAGAAAATGCCAGAGTATGGTGAATTGATGGAGATACTTGCATAATATACACTCTTCAATTTACCGTGACCAAGTAATATGTGCGAACGATAAAGAAAATTTAAAATATATAGCGAGAAAGCTTCAAGAAGAGTATGGAAAATGAGGTCTACAGATGAATGTATCTAAAACACAATACTTGTGTGTTGGTGAAGAGACCACTGATTTGAAGCTAGAAAACAACGAAATCATAAAGAAATGCGAAAGCTACAAATATCTGGATATCAACTTCAATACCGAAGGAACAGATAACGCTGAAATCATATCAAGAATAAATAAGACAAAAAAATAATGAATTTGCTAAATGATATTCTATGGAGCACAGAGATAGGAACACAGAGAAGAATAAGAATATATGATACATTCATCAAAAGTACCCTGGTTTACTGATTTGAAACATGGCGGTTGAAAGAACAATTGAGGAGGAGGATAGAGGCCACAGATATGAATGGATGTAATAAGAAGAGCATCAAGAACTTCAGAAAGAGAGAGGGTACCCAATTTGATGAAAAGGGAGAATATGTAAATAAATGAGATAGACACGGAATATATAGAAAGGAAGCAGCTGGTATGGTATAGACATGTGAAAAGAATGGCAGAGAATAGATTACTAAAGAATGTGTGATATGAATACCACCGGAAAACAGGAAAAGAGGATGACCAAAAATGACATGGATTAGTGGAATAAGAAAGTCAATGAGTGAGAAGAATTTAAGATAATGGCAATTTTATCAATCTTCAACATTAACATTTCTGCTTTCAAACACACTTCAGTACTATAAAAGATTGACAAGGTTTTGCTTATGTGGTTTTTTGAGGTTTAAAAAGTGCCAACATGTGTTCGAATACTTCAAATTAGAGAAAATAAATTTGTTTGTTTTTCTTCTTAGTAGGTTACTATTTATTTATTGTTACTCATTGTGTTCTTAGAAATACTATATGTATATGATTTTGTTCATACTTATAAACAAATTGAAGATATCTAAATAGTTTTATTCGTTACATCTCATCATTCAATCATTTCAATCCACAAATAATAAACTTTCAATTCAAGTATAGTGAAATATTCCTAACAACAGCATCATATTTAATCGACGGCTGTTGTTTCTTTGTTATAGTATAGTTATTCAATAATATATTTAATTTACTTGAATATTATAGTTGATAGACAAAATTTTGGGTTTCTTTTAATTGTATTCTTTCATTGGCACTAATTATAGCTTTTCTTGGCCCAAATATAGCAATTTCTTTATTTTTTCACTGTTTAAATAGAATCAATGAGGCCTATAATTGTTTTGTGTGTAACACCGTCCCTACTTCAAAATGAAATTGTAATTTCACATCCTCAGCTCCATAATATATATCCATTCCAATAATCCGCATTGATTCATCCGCAACATCCTGCTAATCTACATCCATTATTACTCCCAGCTTACACTTCGGCCGAAACATATTCTGTAGTTTGTGTTTACTGACGTGTACACTGGCTTATCCCAACTGTATAACACATACATGAGTAAACAACCCACTATCTCAGCATTTGTTCAGGAAATAATAAACATTCACATGATGTCGGTACAGTTTCCTTTGGGATATAGGTATGTATATTATACACTCGATGTCTCTGATTACTTCAAATTGAGGTTTAGGTAGGCGTCTTAGCATACTATTTCTATTCCTCCTTCCACATCATTGATTATTTTCGATTAATTAATGGGGTATATTTTAGAAAAATATAATATCATAAATACTTTCTTCCATTTCAGCTTCAATGAATGTAGATGTTTTGGATTCGAATTGACGATTTTTGAGTTTTAAAAGGCGTTGATTCCTTCGATTGGTATTATCTGTGTTAATATCTGAGTGTACAATGCTTTTTCTTGATTCAAAACGTATATTCCATTCACGAATGTTAGAGCGCATAGTAGGCGTTTGTTCATTTATCTGAATTCGGCAGTATTTGCTGTCATATCGTAAAATAAAGTCAACGTTGCCGAATGTACCCGGCCTCGTCCGACGAGCTTGCGAGTTATCAGACGACTCTATGCAATATTGACAACATTGCGTATCAATCTGACAAGAAAATAAACAACATGACCTAAAATTTCAATTTACACACTGGAACATGCCAAATTTCAATGGCCAATCGACGGCTCAAACTTTCCGTTGTACCGTTTGTTCTTTCTACTTGTACAATGATTTTAGTTCATGATGGTATTCTGATTCTCATCTGCAAGTTACGATACTGTAGTGTACAGTTGATCTGTATGTGCAATTCTGGAATTGTTCCGGGAGTTATCCCGATAATATAATAATAATAATATAAAATATTCATGAAATTCCTTATCAAAATATCAATATGACATAGCTACAAATTCCAAAGTAAAAGCAGGAGTTTCCTTCTCTTTCCCACAGCACTCATCAGTTGCTATTGGACCAATTCTTATCATAAGCTTCCTGAGGTAACAATGTCTTGTTAGAAAGCCAGATGGAGGCTCAACTTATAAAGGGGTTTCCAATAAGAGGTGTCATTTTCTAAGAAAAATGCCATTTTTCAATATAAATGATCGGATGTTTATTTCATTATGAAAAAAAAGCTACGAGGTGGAAATGGGCCTCATCACTAAAGATGATTTTCCGATTGAATTCCGGATCATTTTCATGCATTTCAACGACCCAGTCAGCAAAGACACGACGTTGTTGATGATCGGCCGGCTTGAGTTCTTGTGTTAACTGAACTTTATAAGCCTTATTAAGACGCAAATCTTTATGCAAAATACGGTGTAATGACGTTTGTGGAATGCTTAATTCCAAAGAACGACGAGGAATGGACAAAAATCTGGGTTTTCTTCAACACTTTCGGCTACAGCAGCCATATTCCCGGCTGTTCTTGAGCGACGTTCACGGGTTTTATTCTACACATCACTTACCCCAACAGCTCGTATTTTTCCACCAATTTCTTCATTGCGGTCCGACGACCCAAAAATGTTCGAGTTTTACGAACCGTCTTTTCCGAATTTTTGCCATTTTTATAGTGAATTTTAATGATTTCAATGCGTTCTTGAAGCGTTTATCGTTCCATTTTCATTATTGGTGTAGTTTCTACTTGTCGAATGTCAAAAAATGACAGCTTCAAACGTGACATCTACCGAAATAGCGGGCTAATCAAAATAACACCTCTTATTGGAAAACTCTTTACATACTTGTCTTGCGAAATGAATTGCTGCTCTGAAGGTCTCGCTTTTGGACATTTGTCAAAATTGGAATATTCTAATGACGGCATTGCACCCAAACATCACTGCTCCGGACATGTTCAAATAGACACATGAATTATCCGATATATTTTTTCACTGAATGTCACTCTACGCTACGTATGGATCGACCCTTATCAGATATAAAATTGGAAGAATTTCCGATAATCTCATCCAAAAATATACCCCAAGGAAATTATCATTTAAATTGGCAACAAATTACATTTTTTCGCTTTATACACAATCCAAACAATTATCTGATCCTTTTTAACTCTATCCTATCACTGCGAATATCAACCATAACAGTATTTCTCGCTTTGCAATAAGATAAAATGAAACCTGTTTCAATTCCAATACCACCCCACGAGCAGCCCCTGCATTCACCTCATCGGTTTCTTACCGGGAAATGGAAATGTTGTTTCAAATTTCATGCCGCTTTTGTAATTTACCTTCGGGTGAACGACTGGAATGGTTACTAAATGGAGTTTTTATGTCATTTCGGAAATTCCTCCAAGTGCTCCGTGACGAGAAGAAATTCCCAGAAGGTCTTTTCGATTCGCTGGTGTCGGATTTCCTCCTTCTATTTCGACGAAGGAAAATTGCGAGGGTTCGGAGCATTTCTGAATTTTATTATTAGACCCAAAGTAGGGTAAATATTGATGGTGAACGAATGTATACAGAGGCTGTTTCTGTTCTGTTTGTCGATTTGAGGCTTATTCCGAAGGGTGTTTCGAACAGATCACAAGATTTGAATTGCGCTACTTTTTTTCTCACTAGTTAGCGCCTCTGTTGCGTGAGATACTGTGAAAGTTCGTTGAACTGTCCTTGATTTGTTATTATTGAACAAATTTTCATTTGTACATTTGATTCCTATATCATAATCTGTAAATACTATACAATAACGAGCATGCCGCATGGTTGTGCAGTTCCGTATTGTTCAAAAGAAAAGGAAAGACATACGTTTCCAAACGATAAGACTGCCCTAAAGCAGGTGATGTTGTTCCTCTAAAACATTCACGTGCTTGTAAAAACATTTCAACCCTGATTATAATACGTTAACGTACCTTACGATCCTAATACAGAAAACCGTGAGTACCTACCTTATAATCTTTCCAATAATGTTGCTCCAAACACTTGACTTTTATAATTGAATGAGTTATACTTATTTTTACTATTTGTAACCTAACCTAACCTAACCTTACCTACTGTTGAACAGTAAAAACGAACTTACCTCTGAATTAGCTGTTCTTTTAGCCAGCTTACAAAGCAGTGATATTCATTGATCCCATGATATGAGTATTCTTATATCATGATTGATCCGTAATTCATATTTTGTGACTTCATTTTTATTGATATTTATATGAAAGTCCTCACACCCGCGTGAGGATTGAAAAGAAACAATACAGATTCACAAATACGTTTGAATATTTGACAATTCAAATTATCGAGAAACTCACGCAACACTAGAGCCTCTAGCGGTAAATTCATACACGGTAGCCTTACTGCGCTCCATGTTTGACTCACTTTACAAGCTCGTAGAGATTTTTCAGAAAAAAACATAAGAGAATGTGACAGAAAGGTGGGAGATGTCAATTTGCGATGATAAGCTAGTTTCTTAACCCTCATTTGGAAACTATTGACATTGACGTCATGTGGTTTCAACAGGACGGTTCTATATGTCATACCATCCGTGAAACACTGGCGATCATGATCTCTAGATTGCTCCTTATCGTGTCATTTTCCAATTGTGTGACAAGAATTGGCGTACACGCTCTTGAGATTGAACGCCTTCAGACTTCTGGATTTGAGGTTATCTGAATTCACAGACTCATTCAAGCATAGAAGAATTGAAAAATCCGATTAGATGCTGTATCAATGAAATATCTTCACTTGTATTCGATAACCATGTTCGGGGTACAGTTAGAATATAGCAACCTTTTCGATGTCTATTAGATATAATGAGGACGAAATGGCCCTCCATAGGTGCTCTGTTTGATACCACTTCCTTGCGTTTTGTCTTGAAGGAGGACGAAATTAGCTCCGAGTATGTGTTTGATATTGGTTGACTTCAATCGAATAATACTATTCTCTGCTTTCACTAATTTAATATTCATGGCGATGTTACGCGTTAAACCTCTTCTTATTATTTACTACGGTGTCAACTGACGTTACCCTGAGCGCACCGCGTCGTGGACTGAAGACGTAAAATTTGCGAAATGCAAGAACGCTTCGGTCAATGCGACAAATGGTAAACATCTCGCTACTTCGTTCAAGGTTCATGCTATGGAAGAAGGTTTTCGTATGGAACTAGAGATGGCGTTTTCGGTATATTTATACCTTAAAGAAGATGCCATTTCGCTGTAAGTTCCAGTAACTAATTTGTATCACTCAGAGCTATCCTGTACGGATGAGTCCTAATAAGGACGAAATGGCCATCCATAGTTGCTCTGTTTGATACCACTTCTTTGCATTTTGTCTTGAACGAGGACGAGATTAGCTCCGAAGTATGAGTTTAGTATTGGTTTATTTCAATCGATTAATTTTATTCTCTGCTTTCATTATTTTGATAATCAAAAATGTTGATCTCGTATGCATCGCAAGAAACGTCATCAACATTTTCACAAACGGTTAAAGATTCGAATAGAAAAATTGAATTCATGAATACAATATATACAGAATAATAAAACATGCATTTTTGACCAATTAATTTTTCAAGAGAATTGGTTTCGGAGACTTAGAAAAATCACCACCCTGATTTTAATTCAAGTCAACATATCCAAATATAAGAACAAGAAATCCCTTAAGCCGCTATTCGATATGATTCCTCATTTAAATTGGTCCCAATGTGGAATAGACTACAGGCCCGTCTTGAAAAATTATGGGTCATTTGAACCACCAGGTGACCTATCTAGAACGATATAAGAGCATAAAATAATAAGATTCAGCACTATGCCGTCACTTGTAAGCTGTCCAACTGAGTGCAGGTGAGCGTTCGAAAGTACAAGTAGAGTGGGTACATTTTGGTCATATATTTTTGTACGGCATTCTCAAACACCGATAGATCCTTGAAAAATAATATGAAAACGCGCAGTGCCGTAAAAAAATTTGGAGCCACAGAGTCGAAATTTTTTTTATTTTTTGACAATTGCCACGGTAAATTTGGTCATTTGATTTTGTACGGCATCTATGTCATACTATTTCAATACTGCTTCTAATCCATTATTCCGCAACGCCGTACAAAAATCATGAGACAAGGGGAAAAAATCGAGGGTTGCAATCCCCTCTTTTTCCGTGGTCCAGAGGGTGATTTGACACAACATGAAATAAACTTATTTTGAAAGTATTTTATGCACAGATAATATTTTCATATGCCGTACATTTTAGTTGGTCCAAAGGGGAAAAAATAAAAAATCCATATATCGGGTGTCCCAAGGTGAGTGGCCTATTAGATTTTGTAACTTGGCAAATGATGATTTTTTTTGGTCCATCCTGTATAACTGACAACTATAATTCGAAAGCAGTGACATAGATCAGATCAATATCTAATGACTAGCTAAATTTTTGACTTAAATCTCAAATATTGAGAGAACTACAGTCATTTTCGTAACACGTCAATTTGATCTAATAGGCCACTCACCTTGGGACACCTGATATAACGAAATGTAAGGTGAAATTTTTTTATACGGCATTTAGTTTATTTGTACTAACTTTCATGGTGTTTTCGTGCTTATAGGTTCCTAATTAGAAACTTTGTTAAATATGGGTTTGTATACCATCGATAAAAGACCGAAAACTGGAAATTGTTCTAAAAATGTTCATTTTTCTCGTCATTAGGTATCATTAAATATATCGAATTTTTCAAAAAAATTATTGTTTTATTTATTGACTTCATTACAATGAAACAAATTAATTATAATATATGTATGTATCAATAATGTTTGATGTATATACAGGGTTGGGATAAAGTATGGCACCAAACACATATCTATTGAACGAAAAGGACAATATTATTGAGATTTTTACCCTAAACCCAGTATGTGAGCATTCGCAATCCCAAGATCTATCAACATCTGCAAAGATGTACAGGAGGTCCCATATAAATTAAAAAAGTTTTTGATCGAAAAGGAAAATATTTTTTAGATTTTTACACTAAACCCAGTATGTGCGCATTCGAAATTCCAAGCTCTTTCAAAATCTGTACAAATATATAGGCTGTCCCATTTAAATTAGAAGTTGATGGCATTTCCGGTTAAACCGGAAGTATCTCGTTAATGAAAATATGCTCATCAGATGCATTGTGGTCCATTACACTCAGCTGCCAAATTTCAAAAATATCGCCCGTTTCGTTTTAAAGATATTAGTTTGGTGCCAAACTTTA
This sequence comes from Propylea japonica, assembly GCA_013421045.1. NCBI lineage: Eukaryota > Metazoa > Arthropoda > Insecta > Coleoptera > Coccinellidae > Propylea > Propylea japonica. The sequence continues at coordinate 2,938,498 of CM024239.1, forward strand.
TCCCAACCCTGTATTAAACCAAAAAGTATACAAAACTGTTGATTCTGGGATTGACAGTTTCAATTCTTGGACATAATATACACACTGTTTCAGTTCAGTTAGACGTCATAGTGATTTTATCATATTATCAATTGTTCTCTTCAAGAATATATTAAAGCCGTACTGTATCAGCCTGAAAGATATGGCCTGCAAAAAAATGTACGGCATATTTTTTTCCTGATTTATCAATGTTATTACAATTAAAAACAAGGAATAAAATGTAGAAAACTGCTATATTTCATTAATCTATGACATTTAAACTTTTACAATAATTTGCAAAATTTCAGTTTTTGTATTTCTCTTTAAATTTTTTTAGAAGTTTTTTTTTTGAACGGGCATACTATATAACAATTGTATTCTACAATATAATGTTAAAAAAATTTCTCGTTCAGAATCAATTACTTTAAAGCTTTTTAAATCAAGGATACGAAAAAAATTAAGATAAATATTGATGTACATTCGAATGAACAATCAGTTTTTGACGGCATTATTTTCAATAGTACTTTTGAGTGCTAGATAATATTTTGGAACCGAAGCCGTACTTTTTCAAATCACCCTCTGGACCACGGAAAAAGAGGGGATTGCAACCCTCGATTTTTTCCCCTTGTCTCATGATTTTTGTACGGAGTTGCGGAATAATGGATTAGAAGCAGTATTGAAATAGTATGACATAGATGCCGTACAAAATCAAATGACCAAATTACCGTGGCAATTGTCAAAAAATAAGAAAAAATTTCGACTCTGTGGCTCCAAATTTTTTTACGGCACTGCGCGTTTTCATATTATTTTTCAAGGATCTATCGGTGTTTGAGAATGCCGTACAAAAATATATGACCAAAATGTACCCACTCTACTTGTACTTTCGAACGCTCACCTGCACTCAGTTGGACAGCTTACAAGTGACGGCATAGTGCTGAATCTTATTATTTTATGCTCTTATATCGTTCTAGATAGGTCACCTGGTGGTTCAAATGACCCATAATTTTTTCAACACGGGCCTGTAGTCTAAAATAATCGAATAAGGTCTCAGTGGATGCATGAAGAGAATTCTCCCATATTTTCTCTCGCAATGTTCCAATATTTGAGACTGCAAATCGCCTTTAAATTGCCGAAGCAATAAGCGAACTGATACATGTCAAGAAACGGAACTTAGATAGTGATAGGTAGGTATGGTAGAATACACGTGAGCTGCTTCGTGAGTAGATTCAATTTAATAGGTTATCGATTGTGTCTTCGTTCAGTTGATGAAAGAAGCCAACCTCCATCACTTGATAATCAAATTTTGTCTCGTGGCAAGGTCCCTTGGATATAATGGAATATTCGAAACTTTCCGACTTTATTGAATTATAAGTTTTTCAGTTAGTAAGCTCTCCTTATGTATTTCTTTAAGATTATGAATTTCATTTCAGGGGATAGCGTGCGAAGGCTTAGGATGATAAAATTACGTTAAAGGGAAAATACTCATTGATTGAAAACCAACAGAAATTTCAGTGTGCGCTGAACACACCTAAGATGTGGATATAATGCTTTCGATATACCAGACAAACATGTTGAACAAGCTTTGACTTATCAGTATCTCACCGTTGAGTTTATTTTTCATGTTTTCAATTCGAACATTCAAAGGACGTTTAGATTCTCAAAGATGGGGTCTACCACCTTCACAAGGTACTCCATATAAGTATAGGGTGTCTGTAAACAAATGCCAGGGACTTATTAAGAAGATTTCTCGATGAAAATAAGCAGGTGTAGTTCGTCGTAAATTTTTTCAAAGTCGACCTCCCTTCCAAGATACAGCCCTTGGAAGGCGATAATGAGTTGACAATTTTTATTTTTTTTTTGAGTCCCAAAAACACTGGATCATAAAACTATACATAATATGATTCATTAACTAAATGTTACTCACACAATTTTTTTATCCCATAACTTTATTATAAAGGGTTGAAAATAACAACCCTTTATGATTTTTCTTCAAAAATCGTTCTCGTGGGATAGAGTTTAAAAATATTTTTAAACTCAATAATATTAGGTGTACAAATAAGTTTCCGCGGTTTGTCAAAAGATGGCCCCACCAGAAGGTTATGGAGAAATTGTCAGATGTAAAACGTAATATCCCAAGTTTAGTCATCTGGCAACACCATAACCTTAAAGTACTAGTGATTCCGTATCAGCATCACGTAATTTTTTTCGTGCAAAAATGTCAAGTTTTATTCCGAATAAGCATCATTTGCGGGAACTTTTGATTTACTTCTTTAATGTGAAAAAATCTGCAGCTGAGGCGCATCGATTGTAGAGGAAGGTTGCGGCTTCGGCGTTTGCTATATTTCGAGGGGTTTCGAGGTCCGGGGGTATTTTAAAAAAATTCCCGAAAATCGCGAAAAATCCCTAACTAATCGGGATTTTCGACCCTAAGGAGGGTCGCGGGGGTTCGGTTATCGATCGCTATCGACGCAGAATCGCGAAATCTACGTTTTTGCAGAAGAAATCGAGACGATATCTCTTTTCGTTTAGAAATTATCGAGAATTTAAATTTCGGGGACGACAAATTTCGCAGGTGTCGCATTATTAATGCTCGTCCACATGTTGCGGCGCCGGTAAAAACATACTTGGAAACACTCAACTGGGAAGTTTTACCCCACCCGCCGTATTCACCAGACTTAGCCCCTTCTGATTATCACCTGTTCCGGTCGATGGCACATGGTCTGTCTGAGCAGCGCTACACGTCATATGAAGACACCAAAAATTGGGTAGATTTGTGGATAGCGTCAAAAGATGAAGAGTTTTTTCGACGGGGTATCCGAATGTTGCCAGAAAGATGGGGAAAAGTAGTGGCAAATGATGGAAAATACTTTGAATAAAACGTAATGTACTTTTTCTACAAGCGTGCACTTTCATTCTCTTTCCCGCACGTATTTCAATTCGTAAAGAGTCACATTGCCAAACAGTGTGGGAAAACCCCTGCTATTCCATTACCGCACGCAAATGCGTGTGGTAATGGATTAGCAAGGGTTTTTCTCGCACGCTTTTTCTAAAGAATAACTGAATAATGATATATCTCTATGCCACCGACGACGTTACTATGGAAACGGCATGTGAACGACTTGTCAGAGACTTTTGTCATTCATGTGTAAGGTACCTGTGACAAATAAGGCCCACCTAAGAGAAAACAGTTCTAGATCTTCATCAAAACAATAGAGAATAAAATAAAATATATTAAACACAAAGTCATATAATACTCTATTTAGGACACGAATAAAAAATATATATTCAAACATTAACACAAACATAACGTGTTTTTTCAAAAACACTCTAAATGGGCCTTATTTCTGCCAATGACACTAATAAGGCCCATATGGTAGAAACACAATAAAATCTTAAGAAGTGAAAATAATAAACAATATTATGGTCGAAATGTATCACACAATAAATATTAAACATAAAATAAATTCCTGCACACCCAAAATTGAACTCTCAGGTATCACATTCGATGCATATATAGTCATCATCATCAGATGGTGTATACCCTAAACACTCCTCATGCATGGGCCCATGAGTTGCATTGTTTACAACGCCTCATATCGCTTTGACGCGATTCCTGGCATAGTGGGCAGTACCATGATGAATCAGTAGTGTTGTTAGAGGTAGAAGTATTGCATGAACTGGTACTGAAATTGATGAAAAACTAAAAATTTTGAATGACCAAATATAAGGCCCACCTAGGAGTTCAAATGGGCCTTATTTCTGACAAATCAATTTTGATGTTGGGTAACTATTAAACAAAAAACATGCAAATCCCTCGACTTTCTTAACGAATATAATTAGTTAATTAGGCTACTTACCAACAGAACTAATCTCACAAACTTCGAGGTGAAATCAGATTCACCACAAGGACCTAACTTTATGAAAATTTTATAAAACACGTGCTCGCCTGCAGGATTTCAAACGAGTGACAGAATTCAAACCGATCAAATGCGTGGCCGCGCTTCGCCATCTATGTAAAGTTACTTATACTTAAACCGGAATAATTGGTGAATATTAGGGATGTGGTTCATGTTTCGTTGCAGTTTTCTGCGAAGTGGGCCTTATTACGTGCTGGGCCTTATTTGTCCAAGGTACCTTATTTAGAATGATCAATTCACATTTGATCTGTGTGTTGAAATCGATCTCGTATAAGCGCTTGTAAAAAAAATATTGTTCCTAACTCGTGCGGAAAGTGTGTTTTCCCGTGCGGGAAAATATCACTTTCCGCACTTGTTAGGAAAATAACTATTTCCTTTACAATAAATTCCTAATTTTTTATAAAAACCGCGGAAACTTATTTGTACACCTAATAGAATGAATATTCAAAGATATTGTCTGTGCTCAAAATTGGTTTTGACAGAAGAAAAAAGATTTTATATGATTCTATTCTACAATTTTCAGTTTCAGAAGAGTTCGCTTTTTAATAAATACTTTGCAGTAATAAAATAAATTACTCAGTTATAAAAATGGTAGTTTAATGGAATTTGAATTTGGCAGATATGCATTTTTGCTCCTCCTGTCATGGACATACAATATCTTAGAATACTCATTCTATGAAACACTTATACGATGAAATGGAATGAACAGTGATCATAACTGCTTGTGAGTTTTATTTTTTCCGACAAAAGTATTGACTATATCGAAATTTTGCAGGAGTTTTTTCCTCCAAAATTGAATGAGAAACTATAAGAAAATTTTATCTTTATTGTAGAAAATCTATCTCACGAAAACAATATTTGAACGAAAATCATAGTGGTTCTTACTTTCAATCCCTATTAATGAAGTAAAGAGATCTTAAAAGAATGTTTGAGTAACATCTACTTAGTGCTTCATATTATGTATAATTTTATGACTCAGTGTTTTTAAGAAGCCGTAAAAAAAATTTAAAACTGTCATCCCGTCATCGCCTTCCTAAGGCTGTATCTTGGAAGGGGGGTCGATTTCGAAAAAAAATTATATGAACTACCTCCACTTATTTTCATCAAGGTCCAAAGTCCCTCGCATTTATTTACAGACATCCAGTATGCAATTTTTGCATGATTGATTTTCAATATCACGTTTAACTTCAGTTAGATCAGCTCAAATAGAATCTTGAGTTGTGAGTGTGGACCCTTTAGTGGAGAAACTGAACTTCTCTAAATATTCGAATAGAAAAACATAAACAATTAGATCATCAAGAAGCAGTTGATGAGTCAAAGCTTGTTCAACATGCTTTAAATGAAAACAATAGGAGTTTTTGGAGTGAAGCTTCCATAATATAAGAAGAAGAAATGTTGAAACGTATAAAATTAATAGTCCAGTCAAATAAGCATTTAACCTCGGAATTCGAGATACCCAGCTGTAAATCTGTAAATACTTTTATATTGACTCCCTAAAAGTTGTCTCAAAACCTACATATGGTAGGGTGTAAGCAACTATTAAATTTTGATGTCGAAGGTCACAAATATCGGTTTTTTTGCGCTTTTTTGGAAATATCTCATTTCCTATGGGTTTTTTCCTATTTTAATTATTATCAATATTGTATAATACAAAATTATATACAAATTTTGTTTGAAAAAAATTTCGATAAGGTGGACTGTTCCCGAGATAGAGGGCGGAGAGCGCGCGGTCACAGCATCACTTCAGGTCAACCGGCGCCTCCGATCGAAAACGCTCAATTTACAGTTGATGCACTATCGCTAAATCAATAATTATGAATGTTTGTAAATTTTTATTAACTATTATGTTATATTTTATCATTTTTTTCCGAACCTGTTCACTTTTTATTCAGTATCAATTTATTCAACAACACTGCCCCATGTAATTGCAGAATTGTTAATGAAAATATAGGAATTCTATTTGAATATTAACCTAATTAATAGTAATATCCTCTTACATGATGAAAAAAAAACAAATAAATAATGAATTAATCTTCTTTTTAAGAAATATCATTCAATTAATTTATTTTTATTGAAAGTGAAAAATTGAATAAAGGGTACAAAAACTACAATTTATAATTTAAATCATCTTCTTCCTCTTCATCGTCTTCTTCTGGCTGCTGGTAAATTTCAAACTGGTCTTCATTATCGTCTTCAACGACCTTTGTCTCAAGTTCTTCAATGATTTCGGGGTCAAAGGTTCCATCTTCGTCAAGGTCGCTCTGATATGGTAGAGCATTGAGACAAGCTTGCCCATTACATTGTCCACAAGCTAAAGAGCATTGCAAGTCCGCTTTCCTGCATCCGCATCGCGAACCACAACCACTCTTGCAGTTGCAGAAAATTGTATTCAGCAATTTTTCTGGAGCAGGTGGTAAAATTGTCATGATAGGCTCCAGAAAATCATTTCGCATTGCTCAACCCCATACTTGGGGTTCCAAATCATGTCCTAACCAAGTTTGAACTTGATAATATACACGTTTGAAATGTTGATGAGCAGCTGCACTTGTCGGTGGAATATTTGAATCAATTTTTCCGTCGTTTCGTTCGATACTTGCAGTTCGTAGAGTTTTCATACCGCAAACTACTTCAACAAGCGATTGACCTTCCTGACTTGAATCTGACTTATTACAAAGAAACACAAATCAGCCATATTTCTTGAAATTGTACGTCCGTAGTTTACCAAGATACGATTCAAACTGAAGGAAAGAGAAGACGTAACGGTCGTAACTATACAATACAAATGAACATCTCTCCAGACTGACTATAATAGAAAGGTCCGTAGTCGTAGTGTATAATAGGGGCCCGTATAATTCCCAGGTATAATTTTAGAATTTTGGAAGAATTTATAAATTTACAGAGTTCAAAGAGGCACTAAATCATTTTCTATTTAAAATGTCATAAGTGTAAATGGAAATATAATCGTATTATGATTTAAGTTTTTCTCTTAATTATTTTTTAATTTAAGTAAGTATTATTGAATAGATATAGATTTTATGCATGAAGAAAATGATAAATGTAATATAATAGTTAATAAAAATTGACAAATATTCATAATAATTGATTTATCGATAGTTCATCAACTGTATATTGCGCGTTTTCGACCGGAGGCGCCGGTTGACCTGAAGTGATGCTGTGACCGCGCCTACTACGCCCTCTATCTCGAAAACGGTCCACCTTATCGAATTTTTTTTTCAAACAAAATTGGTGTATAATTTTGTATTCTGCAATATGGGTAATAACTAAAAATAGAAAAAACCCATAGGAAATGAGATATATCCAAAAAAAACCGATTTTTGTAACCTTCGACCTCAAAATTTAATAGTTGCTCACACCCTTCACACCCTACCATATGGAGGGTGTCAATATAAAAGTATTTATAAACATACAGCTGGGTATCTCGAATTCCGAGATTTTGTCTTATTTGACTGGACTATAAAGGAAGCACCTTTCATGTCAATCACCGAAAGAACCAGCAGTTAACCGTCCGTTGATCTCAAAACATCTGGGTTGCAATAATAAGATCCAGCTTAAAAGAGATCAAATATGTCCGAACAGGGGTAAAACTGCTTTTCTAAAACCTACAAGTCTTAAGTGTTTTCCTGACCACGACTGACGAATGCTGGCTGAAATATTCAACACAAGAAGCAAAAAAGGTGGAAAAAGACCAAAAATATTTCAAAAAATATTCCATCATCTGTAATTTTTCTTCACCAACTTGAAAGAGTGGAATTATTAGGAACTTTTAATTCGGAGAAATGAAATTTTCTTAATCTTCGAATATTTATCTTCTGTTCCATTTCAATTCCAATTTGGATCCTGAGCGTATAAATATGAAAGTCCTCATAATAATACAAGGTTGTCCAATCAAAACTTTATGTGTTCATAAAAGCTTAGAAATTGTAACAGACTTGTCTTGAGCAGCAATTCTGCCAGCTGTTTCTCCACACGAAATTCAATTTATTATATTTCCTTTCCTCTGAAAATCATTATTGCCCCTATACTCGTAAAGCAGCGAGAGATAACGACATCCGCAAACGTGTGATGTTTTATTATTACAACGGTGGTGTACAGCTATGAAAATTTCGATTTTATATCAGAAACATCTGCAGACGTCATACTGTTTCATATGAATATACTTATATCTAACATTGAGTTGATAGTTGAACCTTCTGAGGTGTGTAGGTATATCTTGAGAACTATTAGTTTGTTTCTAATTTATTATGAATTCAACATCTAACCTGTCTAGATTTTGAAGATTATGAGTTATCTATTCCGAATGTTATAAACTTATACAATGCTCTGAAATATTCAACCTAGCTCCAAGCGTCGTAAACTTGATATTTGATGAGAAATTCAAACCTCTTATACTTATATCTCCCAAAAAATCGATATTTTTTCGAAATTTCAAACCAAATAATAATACGAACGGAAATACGTTTCAGAGATAGTTCAACACTTATTATTTCGACCTAGTAGGTACAGGCAATTCACAATTCATTGCGGAAAATAATTGTTACCGCTATTTCTGAATTGAATATGATATTTCGTATCATAATATTCCTTCGCCTCTACAAAAAGAAGTTTATTTAGCGCTCTAGATAATAAAATCTTTCAGTAAGAACAGAATATCTCAGGACTATACAGGAGTACCATAAGAGTGCTTCGTTTGTTACTATTTCCTTGTATTACTTTGAACGAAGACGAGATTAAATTATTGAAATAATTGTTTATATCCCATTTGTATATGTTTATAACTACTCTTCTCAATATTATTCAGGTTGAAGAAAGGATGTCCAATTAAATTACCATTGAAAGAACAACAATTCTGGAATACCGAATATTTTTTTTAAAGTTTCATAAATTCATGGGTCTGAGCAACCCACAACAAAAGGGGCAAGAGCCACAAACTAGCTCATTTTATTCTCTTGTGCTTGAAATCTCTTGGATTACTCAATGAGGTAGGCAAGAAAAATAACGTCTTTTCAATCTGGGTTCCCGGCCACTCGGGAATCAAAGGAAACGAAGAGGCCAATGCACTTGCCAAAAAGGGCGCACGAATGTAACTTATGGGCCCAGAACCCTTCTATGGTATATGTAAATGTACCTATAAGAATGAGTTTCTGGAGAGGGAGAAAGCCGAAAGGGAAAACTCTGTCGGAATCTCCCAGGGATGAATCATTTCACTGAGTTCCTTCGGAACTTTGAGACAGCGGGATCCAAAAGATATCTGGATCTTGCTAAGAAGCAATTACATCTCCTGACTGGCTTTCTTACAGGACACTGTCACCTCAGGAAGCAGGGATTATCGGATACTGACGACTGTAGGTTCTGTGGGGAGGAGGAAGAAACCCCCATTCACCTAGTCACGGAATGCCTTGGCATTGCGAGCCTAAGGAGAGAATGCCTTGGGCGAGAAACTTGTAAGAGTGAGGAACTAGCCTCGTTGAAGCCTTCACAGATATTAGATTTCATTAGATCTCTGGAACTGGAAGGCGAGATGTGAAGAATTTGGCCAGAACGGCTCAGTAAGGAGGCACAATAGACCTTAAGTTTGCAGTGAACTGTACTCCTTTTTCAAACTAAACTTAACTAAACTAATTCCTTGGATGTTTGAATGAAGCTGATCTACAGCCAGGTTCATCAAACTTAGTTTTTTTCTCCAAGTGAGTATTTTCAAAAGTTTCAAATGCTACAAATAGAACTTTAGAAACAAAGAATAATTCAAACAATACCTTTGAGGTAGCCTACTCTAGGTATATATAACGACGAATTCCTGACTAATTGGACTAAATTCTTCTATTGTTAATAGATTCAAGCTTTCCAACTATTGTATCATCCAAGCTTCAATCGGATCCCTATTTACGGACACAGATTTTATGATTTCCACGAAAACTAAATCTAGTATTCGACACGACAGTTGTACTATATTTCAGGGAAAACTTTCGAAAGTTACATCCTCCTCGTTTTGATGGAAAAACTGCAAGTGATATTGGGTGGAAGTTCCTGAATATCGAAGTTTAGTTGTTGAAAATATTCGATGCGACGAAGTTTTTGAACATTCTGAGTTTTCTCAGGATATACTGTCATGTATCTCCCTATTCATTTCACCTTGTCAGAAGAATACAGGAATAGGCAGAGATTTTCGTGGAAACGTCGAGAGGAAAATTCTCTGTTGGAAGGCGGCACCTCAATAAGTGTTGAAAAGTTTTGTATGTATTTTGTATGTATGTATGGATTTTGTTTATATTTCCAGGGTTAATGATCTTGTTATTCTAAAAATTTCGTGAAATAAAACCATGCCTAATTCTTGAAAATTAATTTAAAAAAAATTAAAACAAACTGATGACATCTCAACTTCAATCAAATATTGCTCAAAAACAATACAATTTAAGCATCGATTGAAATGAACTTAAAAATAGTTAAAAAGAGTTAACAGTTTGTTTTCCACATGATAATTATACTGTAACTTAATATATAGTCCGTTCACGAAACTTTGAGCTGTCGGTTAGACATTACAATTTTGCATATTCCAATGTGTATATTGAAATTTTAGGTTATATAGTTTATTTTCTTGTCAGATTGATACGAAATGTTGTCAATATAACATAGAGTTATCTGATAACTCGGAAGCTCGTCGGACGAGGCCGGGTACATTTGGCAACGTTGACTTTGTTTATCTTTATGACTGCCAATCTCACATGAATAAACAAACGCCTACTTTGCGCTCAATAATATGTGAACGTATTATGAGTAGGTATATGAACTATCCATGAAGTACTGAAATATTATAAAATGTCGCTATTTATTTTTGTTTTTGCTGAAACCAAGATTGAAACTGTCCTGAATGATAAAACTCAGGTTTTAAATAAAGATTCGAATTTATGAAAATTATTTATCGACAGTAATTGTTATTAAATTGAGAGTTATTAGGATTTCTCGGTCGAAGGATCAGTGATACACTTTTATTCACCCAAGCTTTCGGTAATTTTTATTACCTTTCTCAAGGATCTACAAATAAATATACTGTATAAGGGACTAAAGTGACAAAATTATTATACATACTATTATTGATTTTTATCCTAGTAGTAGTAAAATATTTGTAATCTCACTCTCACTGAGATACAAAATTTTAATGTTTCTTTAATACATGAAAATTATGGAATTATAGTTGAGGTATTTTGAAAGTTCAATTGCTAATCATATTTGACAACTATTCAGTCATTAATGCTATCTTGTATTGTCAAATCACGAAATGGTGTATGTGTTTTTAGATAGTTGAATTAAGTATGAATATATATTATTGAGATTGTTTGTGTCTTGTTTTGTGTTCATTGTATTTATAGAATTTGTAATGGCCAACATTTCTAGAAAAAGTCTCTTTGTATAATGTGGTTCTTTGAAAAGAAGTTTGACGCCTGAATAGTTTATTACATGGTCATGACTATTTGCATGTATCGCTAAGGCACAATTTAGTAGATTTCTTTTAATAGCGCTTTTATGATTAGAGATTCTAGACTTAATCCAATGAGAAGTTTGTCCAATGTAAACTTTCTCACAATTTCCACAGGGTATACTGTAAACAACTCCAGACATATTCTTCTTTTTCTTTGTCTTGAGTTGTTAAACACAAGTCTGTGTAAGGTGTGTTTCATGGTGTTAACTATCTTTATATTTTATAATTCTTGAAAATTACTGAAATTTTATTAGAAATAGTAGGAATGTATTGTAGTGTAGTGAAGACTGGATTAGTAGGTTGTTCATTTATATTAGTGTTAACAGTGACGACATTAGTAATAGGTGGAGAAGAAGATGATACGTTGTACAATATCTGGTTAAGAAGTCGTTGGGATATCACTCAATAGGAATAGTTTTTAATTTTCTGGATGGATTCTTTTGATAAATTGGATGTGTTAGTTGTAAAAACCTCTTTTTCATACCTTTGATTAAATTCATCTTCATGTTAAATGGGTGGCAGGATTATAATGTAACTTCTTTTCAAAGAACCACATTATACAAAGAGACTTTTTCTAGAAATGTTGGCCATTACAAATCTATAAATACAATGAACAAAAACAAGACACAAACAATCTCAATAATATATATTCATATTAATTCAACTATCTAAAATACACATACACCATTTCGTGATTTGACAATACAAGATAGCATTAATGGACTGAAATAGTTGTCAAATATGATTAGCAATTGAACTTTCAAAAATACTCAACTATAATTCCATAATTTTCATGTATTAAAGGAAACATTAAAATTTTGTATCTCAGTGAGAGTGAGATTACAAAATATTTTACTACTACTAGGATAAAAATCACAATAATATATGTATGTATAATAATTTTGTCACTTAGTCCCTTATAACAGTATTTATTTGTAGATCCTTGAGAAAGGTAATAAAAATTACCGAAGCTTGGGTGAATAAAAGTGTATCACTGATCCTTCGACCGAGAAATCCTAAATAAACTCTCAATTTGATTCGAATTTATTTACAATTACAGAGAAACAATTTAATAAGTTATTTTACAATAAGATTGATAATACCATTTGCTAGTAAATTATAAATATTTCATCAGGTGAGTACTTTAATGATCATATTCTCTTTTCTCCAACTAACTGCACATGGCAGATTCTCACGTCTACGAGTTAGTACTATATAATTGGCGGCTATATAACTTCTAGAATTGATACAAAATGCTCCCTGCAACTTTCTTTTCAGAGTGGGTTCATCCCATATTTTCGAATTGTAGGCTGCAGATGCAGACTGCTCGATTCGAGAAAAACAACAACATTGTTCGAAGTAGATCATTTATCTTGTCATAAACGTAGCACGTTTATCTTTTGAATCTACCACTGTGCAACTGGACGGCAAAATTTTTTCTCTGATTCATATAATATCGGATGTTTCCGAAGTAAATTTCCATACAATTCCAAATCGATCTGTTCTATCCGCAATCAGTGAGTGCAACCTCTTCAAATTATTCAGAGGCCTCCAAAGGCTTCAATCTGAACGTGTTTATTCAGGTCTTGTTACAGCAAGTGCAAGTAAGAGCATGCGAAGGAGCAACATGCAATTCGTGATCTGGTTGAACAAACGGATTTTCCTTCCAGAATGGGACAGGTGGAAGAGGAATTGTTGGATGGAAATGTGGATTAAGGGATTTCCCTTTCCCCACCGTGAGGTATTATCGGATGAAATATGTGGAAATTTGATGTGGTAAATGCCAGCGGCGGGTGTGAAGGTGCATATCGGTTATAAGAAGGTACTGGACTTTGAAATACTGGAATTTTAATGAGTCTTGACTTGATGTATCAGGGGGTTGAATGCTTAGTTTGCTGGATCCTGACGCATTGAATCTTTGCATGCGTCAGGTCGCTCGATTCGAGAAAAACAACAACATCATTCGCAGTAGATCATTCATTTCGTCATAAACATAACACATAACTTTTTCGAACTGTTTAACTGGACGGCAACTTTCTCTCTCTGAGGCATCGAATATCACATGTTTACGATGTGAATTTCCAAACCGTTATACAACCCAAATCTGTAACTTATCAAAATCGATTTGTTCAATCCGCAATCAGTGGGTGCAACCTCTTCAAATTATTCAGAGGCCTCCAAAAGCTTCAATCTGAACGTGTTTATTCAGGTCTTGTTACAGCAAGTGCAAGTAAGAGCATGCGAAGGAGCAACATGCAATTCGTGATCTGGTTGAACAAACGGATTTTCCTCCCAGAATGGGACAGGTGGAAGAGGAATTGTTGGATGGAAATGTGGATTAAGGGATTTCCTTTTCCCCACCGTGAGGTATTATCGGAGGAAATATGTGGAAATTTGATGTGGTGAATGCCAGCGGCGGGTGTGAAGGTGAGCATATCGAGTAATTCAAACTGGTTGAAATACTAGAATTTCAATGAGTCTCGACTTGATGTATCAGGGGGTTGAATGCTTGGTTTACAGAGGGCTTCATTGTTCGAGAGTTATCTGGTGAGTTTTGGAACATGAGGAGCTGATCAAATCGTTCGACTCAAGTCGAGTCAAGTACTAGCTAACCTAATAGACAAATCAAGCTGAGCGATAGGTACGCCCTCTGGTGATGATCTGAGTAACCTTTAAAATTGACATGATTCTTTCATTTTGCATTGTGTTGTCGTGATTTATGTGAATATTCAACTTTATCAATAATTTTTTGAGTATAATTCATGTAAATCGCTATTGTTCAGTTCCTCTGTTTTTCCCGAGAAAAAAAGAATTCCAACTAATATATATTTCCATGCCTCCCCTTAAGCTTGAGATAACTTTCTTGTTTGGGTCGAAGGGAAATCGAGGATAATGTAACAAAATGTTGATGGATCGACGAAAAGCCTGGCAACTGAAACTTAAAATCGGTAAACCAATCATAGGAAATATGAAAGTTTGCTCCTTGCATTTCGTAGATGACGATTATTGTTATCGAAGTAAGTAAGATTTCACAAAATTTATAGGTTAGATTAGATTCATGGGGTAAATCGTTTACAGATCCCAGTTCATAACAGAGGAAGTTTTTGAAAAATACTGCTGTGTACCAGGAATCTTCCTGCTGGATTTACTACCAGGAAGGAGAAAAAACCGGAATGTTCTAGTTCTAGTAGTAGAACCGGAAGGGTGAGACAAGGAATTCTAAACAAAAAAAACCAACTGAAGAATGCTCTTGTGAAGAGAAAAAGTACTGTTTGAATATAATAAAATGAAGATAATTCAACTGGTCAACAAACAAAACTGTTTTCCTTAATTTCCTCAACAGCTTTTCAACCTAATTCATCCTTCACTATGGCTGAAATAAATTGAAACAAATAATGAAACACTCCGTCTTTACAGAAAATAAAAATATAATATCATTGTTTTCATTCAAGAATGATTATACACACAGTAATACATTTGTTCACTATAGATTTCTGAAATTTTGATATATTGGTGAAAAATCCAAATTTTAATGAAGCAGATATACATATAACCAACACAACAAAATCCACCCATGTCATTATTAATAGTTCTACGAATGCCAACCGTGGCGCTGCATTCTTATTTTCAGATGCCTATAGAATTCTGTCTATAGTGAATGAGTGCTACAGACTTCAGTTCGTGACGGCTGATCCGAAAAAATGAACAAAAGAAGAACTCACTTACTGAATTGCACCATTTTTGCGATATAGGGTGTTGAAATTGACACGAAAAATCGTTTTTTTTCAAATATTTCCGGAACTTTTTCATTGTACAGAAAAAAAGCAATCGTGAGTATTTTCTAATGATGTTAAGGTATGTTTTTCGTAAAAGTTTTTGTTTCAAGTCTTAATTGGTATTAAGGTTGGTGAAAGTTTTGAAGTATTAGTGGGTGTTTCCCTCCCCAACTCCCACGCCAATAGAGAAAGTTTTTTGGACTTGAATCGCCAATGTTTTCTACAAAAACATGGTTCTCTTGGTCATAGGCTCTGAATTCAACTTTTTCGAGAAAAACTCACTTTTATGATAAAAAACATGGTTAAGCGAAAATATTCGGCAGGTGTAGGTAACTCCTTTCCAAACCGCCACTGGTAGACTCGAGAGCTTATCGTTTTCTGCAGACTGCGAATTCTTATCTGTCGGTGTTTTGAACTCTGCTATTTTCCGGAAAGGTGCGTCCCGGTTCGAATCGATATAAAACTGTTTGAATCGAGTTTGGAAAACTTCCTGATCAGGAATAAAGTTTGGGATTAATGGTTTCCAGAATAATTCTTTTTTATAGCGGCAGGCACCTACCTAGTGAATAATATAGATGAACTTTTTAATTGATTATCCAAAATAAACTGAATTCCGGATTCATAATGAAAAAAACATGGGATATTTTGGGGTGAAGTTGTGAATTATTCATCAACATTTAATACATGCAAAATATTCAAAATACCTTCTGATTGGTTTATTTCAATTCAGCCATCGGCATTTACTCGTTTACCATAACATTATTCGCATTCGAAAAATATTCAGATATTAACTTTCCATTCCCTAAAAAAACAGGAAAAAGCCTACTTCGCTAGCAATGATTTGATAGTTAATCGCACTGTATGGCAAGTTGCACTATTTTATATTATCATCACGTAAAATTTTTCACGTGATCAAACGACGAATCCACATTTTGGCGTCTTTTTTAAGACTTTGTGTTACAGCAGCCTGTCCAACTGATGGTTTCAAATCGAAAGAGAATTATTGTAAAAACGTGCAATAACTACTTGAATTGCTTCGCTCAATAGAACGATTATGTAGACCGTAAAATGCACCAATAAGAGCTCTATGAACTTAGCTTTTTCTGGCGTTCAATGATTCATGAGAAGAAGAGTCAACTCTGCCGCCCAAACTTCAGACTGAAAAAGTCAGAAATTCTCCCGTCACATATTGAATGAGAAAAAATAATAGATCTTAACTTTATATAGCAGTTATTTAATCAACAAAATTATTAAGGACAGCGACTAATGGTCAAGATGTTTCAACGCGTGGGCGGAAATAGGAAGATTCTTCTTTTAGATATTCCAATTGAATTTTCTATGATTCTGTTGATACTATGACCTCAAAATTCTGCATGAAAATCCAGAATAACAATCTCAATTCACAAAAAAATTCACTCGAATCGGATATTCTGTTTTGAAAATTTAAAGATTCTTCCTTTAAATATTCTAATTGAATTTTCTATGGTTCTGTTAACAGTATGGCCACAAAATTTTGCATGAACATTCAGTGTATCAGTCTTCATTTATTATATGAATTTTATTTCAATTGGAAATTATTTTATGGAAATATGGAGCTTCTTCTTTTCAATATTTCAATTGAATTTTCTATGGTTCTGTTTTACACTATGGCAACAAAATTTTGGATGAGGCTTATTATGAGTTCTTGCATATGGCCGCAAAATTTCATTTTGAATGGCCATATTTTATGAAACACCCATTTGGAAACCGAACTCACCCTGAAAATGTCAAGTCTCTAGAACAATCCCTTTGAAAGTTATTGTACTAGCAGGCCGGACGGCCTCACGGACAGAATTGAATTTGACCACGAATTCGTCATCAGGGAGTCTAACTCTATCGGTTAGATAGGACCATTTTCGGCTCAAAATTAGAAAATTACAGACATTTGGGTAAAACGATATAGCACTCGTTTGTAGAACAAGCGATCAAAAATTATGTTGTATGTTCACTTTCAACGTGATACACAGAAACTGTAGGGTTCTTTTACTCCGAAGTATATCAAGTAATTCAATCTATGGCTTCATTCATTGTACATCTTGAAATATTTCTTGTTTTTCTGCATTATATTGACATCTTAACATTTCATTTAGGAAGTCATATTTACTGATATTCGTGATAATATCTCAAATGAACAGATAGATTTCTGGTATTCTTCAATGCACCAATTCTCATAGATTCGATTATTCATTTTACAATAAATCCAACTAGGCATGCAGTTTACAGACTAGGGGCTCTTTAAACCATAAAATCAACAACAATAACCGTTCACATGCTATGAAATTTCTTGATGATAAATCCTTCACGAACCAAGTAGCGAAACGACGGCCATTCCACCGAAAAATTAACGCTACAATAATTCTTGTCACCTCATATATCAAATCCCCTGTCCTCTCGATCTTCTTTCCTGTATCAGGGATATTACATTTTTCCGGCTTATCGCTTTTAAGCAATTGAAACGGATTATTTCTTTCACTGAAAGGTGATAAATCAGGAATGTCCGATGCTGTATTCCTTTAGCAAGTGACATCCACTGGTTCTATGAAAATGGACGATGTGGGTTTTGTTTTGGATGTATAGGTTTATACGCTCACTTGTTGTTTAATATTTAATTAATATTCAGTCTACTATAGGTTCATAGATAAATTGAAAATAGTAATCATCGAAATTAATACAATCCTCCATTTATGGGCTTACAGAACCTTCTTCATGCGGACTGGGATGATTATTCAAGATGTTGTCAATGAGGGAAGAGACAGACCGGTTTCGGCTTCATTAGGCCTCATCAGTGTCCCATATCCCTCAGAGACAACATGCTATTGAAAAACTTCTACATTTAAGACTACTTGTAAAAAGCTATCGAGTAGCAACTAACAGATGGTGACATCTAGTAGTGTCAAATGAGAAGTTCAATCATCACAGATCGCATGCTGAAAGCACTGATTAGTTCCTTTTCACTCTTTGAGATGTTAGCAGAGGCCCTAAATCAGGGCCTTAATGCAAGTTTCTCCGAGTGATGGAAACACCCAATATTTTTGGCGACTGTGAAGCCAAGTGATTTTAAGATGAAGAAAAAATGACAAACGAAAAATTATTTGCCTTTAAAGAGGCTAACCTAACCAATTTTTGAAATATAGATAAATTGAAAATAGTGATCATCGAAATGAATACAATCCTCAATTTATAGTCCGTTCACGAAAGGTTGAGCACATAGTAGGCGTTTCTTTATTTATCCGAAGTTGGCAGTATTTACTGTCATGAAATAAAATAAAGTCAACGTTGCCGAATGTACCCGGTCTCGCCCGACGAGCTTGCGAGTTATTAGAGAACTCTATGCAATATTGACAACATTGCGTATCAATCTGACAAGAAAATAAAGAACATAACCTAAAATTTTAATATACACAGTGGAATATGTCAATTTCCATGGCCAACCGACGGCTCAACCTTTCGTGAACGGACTATATTTATTTATTTATTTATGCCTCCTTAAGGGCAAAGAATTTTTGTTTGTCATTTTTTCTTCATCTTACTATAGGTTCAGTTTTCAAACTTTCCAGAATATTCTGCCTTTTATCTTGTCTACCTTGTATATAAATCATTTGGCAAAAACGGCCTGCAAAATGAATTTGATTTCGTACCTTTTTTGTATCTTATTGTATCTTATAATGGAAAACACGGTTCAGTTTTTGTCCATCAAATTAACAACAATTGATATTCTATCATTAAAGGTTCAAAAATAATAACAAATTTGGGATATTCAAATTTCATTTGGGTCAAAAGTTTATTCTAACAACTTTTCGACTGAATTTTTCTTTCACAAAGCCTCATAAAAATAAATTTAAATAAGGCTTCTGCAGAGGCTTTCGAGCGCTCGTTCATTGGTGGACCAATAAGACTATCACCTCAAAATGTAGTAGTTTGTGTAGTACCTACTAGTTAATACTAAATATATAAATGCAAAATCTTAGCATGATCCGAATAATATTATGGAATTTATTCAAGAATTGAAATATCTAAAATCCTGATATTTAAAAAAATTAAATTTCATTTCCATTAGTTTCGTTTTTATCTGAGGTATTGAGGAACGAAATCTTCAATGGCCATATTTTAAGGAACACCCTGTACGATTGATCTGGTGAATGAACTTAACTGCGGCATTCGGGAACCGAACCCACCCTTAAAATCGTGCTAGCGGCCGGACAGACGACCCAACGGACAGAAATGAGTTTGACCACGGATTTGTCATCAGGAAGTCGAACCCTATCATTTGAGACCATTTTCGGCTCAAAATTTGAGAATTACAGACATTTTGGCGAAACAATATGTAGCACTCGTTTAAGTAGAACGAGCGCTAAAAAAAGAAGGAATATATCATATTTATTTTTAGCACATACATATGCACTTTCGATCCTTCTTTCAATTTATTGATCATAATATTCACCTCACCTTTGATATACACCAGACCAGAAATGTCAACTAATTTACTCTTTGAATGCATATGCGGCATTGTTTCTCGTTATTAGTGGAACAGCCATTACACCAAGTGATTGTTTTCAATCCCTACAGTAACATATTCAATTAATCTCCTTTCTTCATGCTCATCTCCCATAGAGATCACCATGTATATCCATTTTAATCCATACAGTATTTTCGGCTCACGTTCCAAGTAAAAACCACAATTTATCCATTTTTACAACCCCTTTTCTCCATTCAGTTGGAATAAAACTGACGAGTAGTATCCGTTATATTCACAGAGAAGAAAATGGAAAAAGAATTGTTTGCCTGCCTGTTCGGAGGTTTCGGATGATTAATTCTGTGTAATTAATGAAGGTGGCAACCCATGTTGTGCTTTCAGTTAGAAGAATGTATCCGAAAAGGCAGCTCGCCTTTCCTGAAGCGACTAAATCATCCTATTTTGCGTTTTTCGTTCGCGAATGTGCAGCAAATACGAAAAATAACGATGAAGTGGGTATTCCCAAAGACTAACAAGGATACGACACTTGGTGACTAAGAGAACCGAACTTTCTTTCTCTCTCGTGTAGCTCCAACGGAGTATGAATTGTGCGATCTGATTGGTGCACTTCGATGCGCTCCCAACCATAAGAGTGGCCAACTGTTGGAAAAAACACGGAAAATCACTTCATTTTTATATGCAATAAAAGTTGATTTAATCAACTTTTACTCTATAGCTCAAAACTCAATACCTAGGATATCATTATTATAGATGTCACGAATGCCTATGAACATTTCAATAAATTTTTCATTTTTATGTTTTCAATATTGGCATTGAACTCACTTCGAGAGGTCACGTTTACCCATAGACTAATAAAAATATTTTCCGCCATGGAACATAGAAACATAGAAATTCCATTATGTCAAATGTATGTCTTGAGCAGCGTTCTTTAATAAGGGGGTTATGAAATGGTAGCCATTTTCGCGCCCATGGCGAGATTTTCAAAAATGTAAGCATTGTAAAGAACAGTCAAGTACAGGGTATCCCATTTTGGGCACTTTTACGGGATATCTCCGTTATTTTTAACGTTAGCGGGATGCGGTTTTCGCGACAGTGTGCTACTTTTTTGTGAAACGAAAGATAGTGCAATCAGTTTTTGCATAGCCCTCTTAGTTTTTGCTATACAGGGCGGAAATGGAAAGTATCACTTTTTAATCACCCCCCGTATCTCAGTTGTGCTTAAACTTGGAGAAATGGTTGAAACGCATTCCTATAGATTTTTTTCCGTAGAATCCAGTGGCGTAGTCAGTTTTTCAATTAAATTTTCCGTTTTTGAGTTATTGAGCAAACATATGTTTTTTTAAATTGGACGCCCTGTATATTATTTTTTATTCTTATTAAGCACAATCTCAGCTTTTCAAAAACATATTATTTTATGAATTTATTTTTAAAACCAAGCTCAGAATTCAAGATTTTGTAATTCAATTGTCAATAACTTAGTAGTAGGCTATGACTGTTTATTAAAAACAAAAAATAAATGTCAAGATTTCGTTAGAAATCGAAAATAATAATAATATCTACATCACAAACAAGCATGTCATATTTCTCGTAATTGTCGTAAGCAGCCGTAATGAGAAAAACTTAAAACTGAATAATTAATATAATATAATAAATAATAAAACTGAGAGAACTGTAAACTTTCAAACCAACCGACAAAGCATTGACATTTTTTTTGTTTTTAATAAACAGTCATAGAGCCTACTTCTTAGTTATTGACATTGAATTACAAAATCTTGAATTCTGAGCTTGGTTTTGAAATAAATTCATAAAATAATATGTTTTTGAAGAGCTGAGATTGTGCTTAATAAGAATAAAAAATAATATACAGGGTGTCCAATTAAAAAAACATATGTTTGCTCAATAACTCAAAAACGGAAAGTTTAATTGAAAAACTGACTACGCACTGGATTCTACGGAAAACAATCTATAGGAATGCGTTTCAACCATTTCTCCAAGTTTAAGCACAACTGAGATACGGGGGGTGATTAAAAAGTGATACTTTCCATTTCCGCCCTGTATAGCAAAAACTAAGAAGGCTATGCAAAAACTGATTGCGCCATCTTAAGTTTCACAAAAAAGTAGCACACCGTCGCGAAAACCGCATCCCGCTAACGTTAAAAATAACGGAGATATCCCGTAAAAGTTCCCAAAATGGGATACCCTGTACATATACTTACATTTGAGATTATATCGGATTCTAATGAGTAAATACTCCACAATAAGTTTATTATAATGAAAATGCGACTTATTCAATGTCTGAAGAAAAATTTAAACTGATCAGTTTCGATTTATTAGATCTCGAGCTCCATTGAGGAAAAACAGAGGAATTGTATTGGTCACATTTTATAGCTTACAAAAGGAATAATCATCACATTGATATACATATAAATATATAAAAAGCAGAGGTTTAACGCGTAGCATCGCCATAAATATAAAAATAATGAAACCGGAGAATAATATTAATCGATTAAAATCAACCAATAAACACATACTTCGAAGCTAATCTCGTCCTCGTTCAAGGCAAAATGCAAGGATATTATTTTCATTAAAGTAAACTTACTTAGCGCGAAATTTGAGTTGAGTTTTACTTTATGTTAAATATGGAGAACGTTAGATGTGTCATTGATTTTATTCTATCGTAAAATATTTATATGGAAAGAAGTTTTCAGAGAAACAATGTTGAGGGTGAAATATTTTTTAATTCTTTTTCGCCCGTAAACATATTTCCTTGATTTCATTCTTGTTAGTTCTTTAAGTTTTCAAGATGAAAAAATTGGTTTTCAGAAGCCATCTCAAAGAAACTGTTACTAGGCAGGGCTATCTCAAAAAAAAATTATATGAAGAACCCAGCCTGTTTTTTCAACAAAGACTCACTCGCTAAATTTTGTCGGGACTATTCATACACACCCGTTATAATATTATACCCATTAATATGTATTTATAAAATATTTTCAGTAACAAAATTTTGGCCATGACTCAGTTTTCCTGAAAACTAACTGACTCTCAATCGCCCAAAAAATTTATGTGGCATTATTATATATATGATAACTCTATAGTTGGCAACTCTGAAAAATCTGAACTGCGCGATTGGAACCACCGCATATGCAATACAGAGCTCTGACCGGTACCAGTAACAGCTGCAACATCCTCCAAGAAACACAAATTTTCGATATTTAACTCTTTCCAACAAACTCCGAGATGTTAGGACATGCTGCTGGTGGAGCTGCTCCCGTACGTCCAATTGGACCTTTAGTCACCTCAGAACGAGTATATACAGTATGTATTGGCGTAGGCGTGATAGCTATTTTATTATGTACAGACGTATATGGATTGATAACCGCTGGCCTCAGTTCTGCCATGAGTTATATCAGCAGCAGATTTTCTGGTCCACCATAAATTTACAGAATTAATAAACATAAAGGATGTCAAGATCTAGTCATGGCTTTTTCTGCAATATGTATTGTGATTTTTGCTTGAGATTTGTATATTTGTGTGAAATTGTGATATTTTATTCATATAGTGAACTATTTCAACTTTGTCTTATGAAGAAATGTGATATTTGTTTCATGAAAATGTTGATTGTGATTTGTTCACTAGATGTATATGGAAGAAGTAAATTAAATTCCATTTGAAACGTTATCTGATATTTTTATTCTTCACAATCACAATCAAAATATTACTGTTCATTTTGAATTCTGCTGAAGTCTCAAATTTTTATAATTTGAAATTATAAGTGTAAACTTTATTTCACTGATAACCCATAATCCTAGAATTCTGAAAAGTAAATAAGTATACTTGATAGAAAAAAACGAATTCTATAGATAAAAATCGAATGCAAATATGTTTGGATTCAGATTATTCATATAAAAACTATTCTCATATTATCTTTAAATTATATTCACACATAAACAGAGAAATAGAGGAACATGAGTGTTTACAGAGGAGAAGTAGTTGAAATTGAGATCATTTAGAGAAAGTCATTATTTCTGCAGGCAGGTTTTTCAACCACATTTTCAGCTTCCTCTTGAACAATAAAAAGTTACAGACGTCTCTTATATACTGTGGAATACTAACCGATCCATTTAGAAGCATTAAAATAAGGAGATCTTCGGCCAATCGAATGGGTTGCTTTTTGTGTTCTGAAATCATTGTTTTTTATGTATGGTCTAATGATGCTGTTTTATACAAAATAGGTATTTTTTATATACGAAAAGCACCCATACATCCCATACATACAAAAAATCAACAGAATTTGGCTATGAGTCAGTAGTCCTAAAAATCGAACGATTCGTCCATAGAATTGAAAAGTATATTATCGATGAAAATAATAACTCTCTAGTTGGCAGCAATGAAAAATCCCAACTGCGCGGTGCGACAGCACCAGTAACACCACGCATGCAGATCAGTTAGTAGCAGCTGCAACATCCTCAAAGGAACTTTTACAAATTTTTAGTATTCAACTCTTTTCAATAAATTCCTCAATCCAAGATGTGGAGTCCAAACGCTATTCCTCGTCCATATACATTTCAAGAAATTTTAGCAGAAGAAATAACTACAAAACGAGTATATACAGTATGTATCGGCGTAGGCGTAATAGCTATTTTATATTGTACAGACGTATATGAACGTATAACCAATGGATTCAGTACTGCTTGGGGTTATATCAGCAACTGATTTTCTGGTCCAGAATTACAGAAATAATCAACATAAATGATGTCAAGATCTAGTCATGTAATTTTCCGTCGTAAGTGATATAATTTTTACTTGAGATTTGTATATTTGTGTTGAACTGTGATATTCATATAGTGAACTATTTCAACTTTGTCTTATGAAAAAATGTGATATTTGTTTCATGGAAATAATGATTGTTTTATGTTCTCTAGATTTATATAAGAAAAGTAAATTTTACTCCATTCAAAACATTAATTGAATCTTCTATTTTTCATCATCCCAGAAATTACTTCTTATTTTAAATTTTAGTGAAGCCTTGACTTTTTTCAATTAGCATTTAAATGTCTGAGTTTCATTACTTTAAATATTTTTAAATATATTTATTATTAAATTCTGAAAAATTAATAAGTGTAATTGATTAAATGAAAAAATTCAATTGATACAAATCTTATACGAATATATTTTGTTTGAGTTCAGATTATTCATATGAAAACTATTCTCACATTATCAGTTATTGTCTTTGTTTCTTATTGCATATTCCAGATGTTTCATACATATACTAGTGAAGCATGTTATCATTTTGTGTTTATTGCTACAAATTTTGAATATTTCCATATTATTTCAAAGATACATTGGAATTACTGGTAATGATATTTCATAAAGCAAGGTTATAATTAATGACTTTTTATTTCCCCTTTCAAATGAAAATATACGGATTCGCGCGTTTCATAGAATCATCCATTATTGTAATATTCCGAGTAGTTCCTTACAAAATCAACACTCTGTATGTAGGTCAACTTGAACCGAAACATTCCTCCAAATTAAATTTTCGAATTTCGATTATGCAGTTAGCAAGAGCTAACTGGAAGGCAGTTTTGGAGTATCCACTTTAGCCATTACCGCTTAGAACGATTTAGTTGGAAGGAAACATAAAATATATTGATAATTCAATTTATACGGAAACTACGAAGAGTGCATGGAGCAATAAAGATAAATTCAATTATAAACATTAGCATACAACATATTCATCTAAACAAGCATCCGTGCAGTTTGTTAATGGAATTCTGGGGCAGAGCGATATTTGTTTCCTTTGTTTCTGTTAAACGATTAATTATAGAAGAACAGATTGAATTTTTTCTGCTTGTTTTATTTCAAAAGGATTGGTATTCCGTATAAATGATAAACAACTTCATATAGGTGAGCCCAAAAAAATTGATAATTCATTGTGGCTTGAAAAAAGGGAGATTTATTTGGTAGGTGTACAATAAGGATCGTTCTGGTTTCATTCGATGTGTTAAGTGGATTCCATTCGAAACATCTGTTCAAATATTTACCAAACACAAAATAAAAATAGTTTTTTGAATGTCCCTTACCAAAGAGTTGAAAGAGAAATGATACAATGTTTGTTCTCAAATAAAACCCGATTAAACATGAGTAGAAATGAAAGTTATCCAAATTTTCAGATATGCTACCAATAAATAAGTTTCTCCATTTCGTGTTATCCACAATATTTTTCAGCTACAACTTCAAAAAAATTGAAACTAATGGCAAAGATAAAGGTTCATGAATTTTGAAAAATAATTCAATGTTAGTAAACAGCAAAAAGCGTATTTTACTGTTTTTCAAAAATTTCAATGCAAGTACAAACGAAGCTGTACTTAGTCATTTGATTGACCATATGAATTCTTGGTTGAAATATTTCTTTATTTTGCACAAAAGATATATTTGACATAATTTAAATTTATTTATCCACGACTATTGTAAAATCCGTCCATTGTACGTCTCGGTGCTCAGCCTTGATAATACCCATCAATAAAAAAATAATAAAATTAAGTAAATAATGAGGTTATAATTCACTGTTATGAGATGCTTCATAGATTTAGCTTTGATATAATATTCTTTATATTGGTATTTCTTCAGTATTCTTAAGTACTCTAATTAACAAATATGTCAGTCGAGGTCCAAATTCACTTTCATTATATCAATTAAAGCTTTTTTATTACAAAATATACAATGATCAGTTCTTCAAAAATTTCACATGTGTCAACTCAACTTTTTCCACGCTTGCCACAGAAGGGTCTTGTCGTGGTCGCCAAATGTTAAAATCTTGAAGAAATATATTCAGTAGTCGTCGTTAAAGTATAGTATGCTACTCGCGTATAATGGCTCTTATTCACTCGGTGATTTGGGCCTCTCGCATACGGCTCGTGGCCTAAACGTCACCTCGCGAAAAATAGCTATCATTGCTCGTTGCATAATATACTATTATTTTACTAGAGTTTGGACATTACTCGTATTGCTTCTGACTTCTTTATATTCGGTTGCACATGACAATTATACATTAAAATAGTAGAAACCACGCAATATAATGGGTTATTATCGATTAATTTCGTATGAGTTAAATTCAGTTTTTTTGAGGTCAACAGAGAAAAATATTTCAAGTCGTTCAGGAAATATCCTGAAATTTTTATTCAGTTGAAAAATATTTAACAACCTCTATTCTGAAAAAGAAGTATAACTGAAGGCTCAAAGGACTTTCCTAACCCAGATTCAGATATCCTGAATGTGTTCGCAATACCCTGTATAAGCGTCCATCGAAAAGGAGAATACACAATTTTCTTATGTAAAATCAGAGTACACCCTTCTTTTTCCATACCATTCCTCTTCTAACCTAATTTCTCTATGTAAATATGAAAAAATATTAACCTCAATACACTTCTTTCTGCATTGCAGACGGGCATAACCTTCTGTTTTGTCCCTTGAGTGCTATAAAAATTCAAATGCGCACATACTATACATATTCACATTGACGACATGAAAACGAAGAGTTCTGTATTTTGTCTACATATGGGAGCATAAATATTGATGAGACAATTTCAATTTGAATAGCATTGCTGTGTTGGTAAAACAGTGATATAATATGACGGTCATCTTGTTAACAGCGTTTTGCGATGTTGCGCTTTTGACGCATAATGTGAGGAAATTGAGGTGAAGTTTATTCAAAATAATGGGGTGTCTCTTGATAGAATGTTCAGACTACAAAACAATATTGGTTTTTCCTACAAAACTGTGCCATCATAACATAAAACATTAAGAGGCGTTGAAGTAATGAAAAAATAGAAATACTCGTAACTATTTCACGCTTATTTTCATGTTAGACTATAAAAATATACAAGTGAGGTATTTATTGACCGTGAATGAATATTTTCTAGAAGCTTTATTAGGATATCCTAATATAAAAATATAGTTCTATGCATGTACAGGGTAGGGCAAAAGAACTTGAGTACCTAGAAACTCAATTGAACAAAAAGTTTTGTGAATATAGATTGAAATATTTTTCCACAATCAAGTACCTTCAACATTTAAAGTTTATGTTTAGACAGTTTTGAAGATGATATCTGGCAAATTGTGTCCATAGTTATCAATACCTACACTGCTTTAATCGATTTCAAAAATGTAGAACGATTTTGTCCAGAATTTCGTCGGGTATGTTGGCGATAGCCACATGAATGTTGTTTTTCAAGTGTGACAGAGTCTTGTGACGATCGTTACAAACATAAGATTTGAGTTGTCTCCAAATAGCAAGAGGCTATCTAAGGAGAATTTATTGGAGCGCGGAAAAATATTCTCGAGATGATCAAATTTTACAGTGGAGTGAATTTTCCCAACATCTATTCCTGATAAAATTTTAGTAGCTTCCACTTTTTATTCCCTTGTTGTATCTGAATGCAGCTGGGGAAAACCCCAATAAGCTGAAAGGAAGGAACACAATAGACCTGAAGGTGCACGATACACAGCCATCAAATCTAAAATCTAGAATAGTTGAAATCATTTTATTTCTTGGAAAAATTCATCAATTCTTTAAGAAAGTCATGTGTTTCGATACTATAAATATACATCTTCATAAATTAATGATTATATATGGATACAGTGTCCGGTTTAATGAAAAATTATTGACTAGAGCGGAAATATTCATTGTCATTTTGAAATAACATTAGTTCACAATGAAAGTAAGGGGTTTCATTTTGAAAATAAGAAACCTAATTGATCGGAAATGGCTTCGGAGTAATACTTCTAACACAAATTAACATATTTTATGAATACCCATATTTTTCAAGATGTTTGAAAGCTTAAAACAGTTATTCAATGAATTGAAGTTCTCTTCTGACATAAATACTTCGTATAATGTCGTCTCTTACTTTATATAAATGAAATATTCAGATTTTTTGAAGCACTGATTGAAAATTCCTCTTCCAGTTATAATTTGATCAATTTTCTTGTTAAGTGCAAACAGTTCTTCACTTTGTACTCGTCGTCATTTGATATCGTAAATTCCCATTAGTTGTACCAAAGCTGTAGTGGAGAAAATGAGATGTATGATATCTCCCTTGTGACCCAGTTGAACATTTGCTAACAGCTCCAGTTATCTGTCATGCGGGATACAATAAGTCGTACAATCTAGGACTGATGTTATCAAGAGAAAATAGGATAGGAAGCATTCATTATATCCGCTCAACAAATTTTCAAATGCTGAAAGTTTTATCCAGATAAATGTATATTCTCGAAATGATCAGAATATCTTCCATCCTAATCAATGAATCCTTGAACTTTATTTCGCAAACTCTATCGAGAAAGGACATAAAAACACAACGAGTGAAGACGAAAATACTCCAGCAACATCTTCCGAACCATCTACGAAACCCAATATGCACAAACATTGACCGCTTTCCCTTTTATCCATTAAATCCGCTCACAACCAGTTTTCTATTTTGAACGAGCTGGAAAACTACAACTTTGCTCAATGAGTACCTATTTTTATCCCAGCTTTCATCGGACAAGACTTTTATAGATTATCTGAAGAAGAATGCTATAGCGATTTCATTGGACGAATTTTTTCTCTCTTTTATTGATGAAGTATAATCCCTGGCTAGTTTAGAATGCAAAGTTTCACGTTACCAGAAATGTATTTCAGACTATTCGAATTCAAATTCAATCGGGTCAAAAAAAGTGCAAGAACATTTCGACGAATAAATTTGCATTATCTCTGATAGTCAGATGGCACTGAGTCAACTGATGGACGTTGATTATAAATCAGGGATCATTTAGAGTTGTATAGAATCCCTTACATCCTTACAACACTGGCTATGTACAAGCTAGTTGTACCTGTCTATAAGAAAATCACGGAAAATCAGAAAGCAGACGTTCTCGCAGAACAGGGCCTCATGTTTGGAACCTATCACCCACACTGATTAAGATGGAGGTCGTTTTTTGGAAAAAAATAAAAGAGCATTTTCACTGGTTTAACACAGCGAGTCAAAGGCAAGCAAAGAGACTGATTGACCTTCAGAAGAGAAGGGCCAACAAGCTCTATCCTTGTCATTAAACGAGTTCAGAATAGAAGTGCCAACTAGGCTTCCGAGTCGTCACTTTTTCGTGATATCGTTGAGGAAAACTCCGATATCTGTAGGTTATGTGGATAGGCAAAAGTTAGCACCGAACACATATTATGCCAATTGAATGAACTGACGAAAACTAGACTTAGTCTACTGGATGGCATCACACTTATGTCAGCAGACATAAGAACGAAGTCTCCTGGGAAATTGATCAACTTAGCGAAAGGGGTTACATTTTTGGGCAAAATATTGCCTTAGTATAGCGAAGCAAAAAGACTCCATTGACTCCAGCGAGTCAAAGGTAAGCGAAGAGACTTTTTGCCCTTCAAAAGAGAAGGACCAATAAGATTTTTCCTTGTCAAAAAACGAGTACAGAATAAGATTGCCTACTAGGCTTTTAACTCATCACTTTTTCGTGATATCGGTGAGGAAAACTTCGATATCTATAGGTTATGTGGATAGGCCACAGTTATCATCAAACACATATTATGCCAATGCAATGCACTGGCTCAAACTAGACCTACTCTGAAGGATGGCACTGCATTTATGTCAACAGACATTAGAACGAAGTGTTCTGGAAAATTGATCAACTTAGCTAAAGGTGTTACATTCTTGGACAAAAATGCTTTAGTATGGTAAGCAAAAATACTCCATTGGTAATACTACAGACACAAATATTCAACCAAGCAAGAATCTATCCCATCTAACATCAACTTGTCTCAGCCACAACTTCCAATGTTTACGCAGACTCTGCCAATCTGGAGAAGTACCTAACAAATATAAAAACCTGTAACTCGAAAATCCGTATTTCCCATTAAAATGAATCACAACAAGCGAAAGTTCTACCGTAAACGAACCACTCGACAATGACCGGGTTGATAAATCACCTTCCTATTTCCGAAACACACGAATCACCACATTCGAATTCTCTTATCCTGGGCGCGTTACAACGCTAATACCCTCTGATCAGTCTCTCTCGATGATAGATCGTTTTCTCGTGACAAACAATGGCCTGTGCTGATATGCCCCAAAGGGTATTTGTTACATTCTTGGTCACTTCGAATGCAGCGCTTCGCGTCTGCCAGAAAAGTCTTTTAAACTATCCAGATTCGAATCTTAACCAGTCAAAATAGGGTGATGAGCTGTA
Organism: Propylea japonica; assembly: GCA_013421045.1. Taxonomy (NCBI): domain Eukaryota; kingdom Metazoa; phylum Arthropoda; class Insecta; order Coleoptera; family Coccinellidae; genus Propylea; species Propylea japonica. Next base: position 2,969,467 of record CM024239.1, read on the forward strand.
AGAACAATCCCACGGATAAATTTCATTGTCTCGATAGTCAGATAGCACTGAGGCAACTGATGGCCGTTAATAATAACTCAAGACCATATAGAGTTGTACACAATCCTTCACTACACTGGCGATGTACAACAATAGTTATTTTTGTATTAAGGCGTAAAATGAGTGTTTTTTTCATGGCACATGAGAGTGTCAATTTTGGCCGAGACCGCAGGTCGAGGTAAAAATTCACTCGAATGTGCCATGAAAACACGAATTTTATACGGACGAAATACAAACAACATTTTTTGTACAACTGTGAGTGTGAATTTACATCGTCTGAAATACGTATAATCATTGAAGATATGCTTTCAATACAATATTTAAATGATCCGGTGATCTTTCTGTGTCGTAACTATAGAAACAGTTTGTTGAAATTGTTTGAATCTTTGACAGTATTTGCTCGTAGTTGTTTCAATTTCGAATTATTTTAAAGAAGATGAATGTTGAACATGATAGTGGTAGTGATACCCTCGCAGATATGGCTGAAGAAGCAAATACAATGTATCTATATGTTACAAGCCAAATCAAAGCTAATAATATGAGAAAATATAACCAATTTCGAGAATGGCGCAACAAGAACAACGTAAAAAAGGTTTCTGAAAATGTGCTCACATGCTATTTCGAGGAAAAATAAAAAATTTTTAAACCTTCCAAGTTATGGAGCTCAATGTTAAAAAAAACATCGAATGTCAAGGAAAATATTGATATACGGAATTTTTCAAAATTGGTCCCGCTTATTAAGAACAAGCGTCGGATACCGAGGAAAGAATCTAAAGTGTTATGGAGGGATAATATCAATAAATTTCTCAGAGATGCTGATGACGAAACTAATTCAATTATAAGGTACAGATACAATCATAATTTGTGAAATTAGTTGTAATTAAATATTCATTATTTTTAAGTTGTTCTAATTTTAGTTATCAGCAGTGAAAAAAAAGACTTTTTTTAACGGTGAAAAAAAGACTTTTTTTAACTGTGAAAAAGTAATATTTTACGCACCATAGTGAGAAGAAAAGTCAAGTTTTTTTGACAGTTGTACAAAAAATAGTTTTAGTCATAGATTATAGAGTTAGAAAAGATAGGAAACGGCCCTACATTCCTAGTACTAAAAAACGACTACATTTTTAGTTCACATTTGACCCAGAGATGGCACTGAAGACAATTTTTATATAAAATCGTAATTTGGATTAGAAGTCAATAAGTAAAGAAAACTGTAATAAAAATGATGCGAAATTCGTTTCCCTTCAGGAGGTTTCATTTTTATATTTTAAATCCATAATTTTCAGTAAAATTCAGTATTTCATGTGTAATATTTGTATATGCATTTATAGAAGATATTACAGAAATATTAGGGTATTATTGTAAGATTTATACCTGGATTGAATATTAATATACTTAGTGCGTTGTGGATTTCCAGTTTCTGGCTCAGTTCAATTGCAGCTTCGTTGTCCACCATCACTGTTCGAATTGAAGGAAAACTTTTCCTGAATAGTCACTAACCATTTCATTTTCCGTGCAGCTTCAAATCAGCCACTATTTCTGCCTCTGTATCGTGGAAATAGCAACAGATGTTGACGTTGATCAAGCCAAGATATAGCTTTACCTGCATACATCCATAAAACACCAGTTTCACTATCTCGTTCGTAATCTGCATTACTGAAGGGTACAAACTAATCTTTTTCCACTTTTTCGAGACGACTCTAACGGCAAAAGCCGTTCGAAGTGAAATAATATTTGTGCAAACGAATTGATTGGCACTTTTTTATATCAATGACATTTCCATGTATATTGATTTCGAAACTTATAATCATAGAACCAGAATTTTAACCCTTCTATAGTGACATTAGTTCACATTTGACCAGAGATGCCGCTCATAAACTGTAGTCGTGTCGTTTCCGATCTTTATACTTATAATCTGGGGTTTAGTTTAGGAAACCTGCCAATAAAAAAATCAGAAACCAGACGCTCTCGTAGAAGAGTGGGGAGAATAGGGTAATGGGAGTCAGCGGGTAATAGGGTCCCCTCATTTTTCCTAAACAGTATGTTCGATCGACTAGAAGAAAGTTTCCGTATCACCATTCTAGACCCCCGCGCTGCCTTAAACGCCCCGCACCAGTCTGCGATTGCGCCTTTGAGGGACAGTCATTAGTTTTCGTGTGCTTTTCGAAGTAATATTACGTAATACAAATTTGAAGGTTGTGTGTTGAATATATTACTGTATACGATCAAGACTTTTACATATACTTAGTCACATATTCTCAATGGAAAAATGCAGTTCAGATTATGTAAATGTGCGAAGGTTTTTTTTTATGTAATTTTTTCTCATCGGTCCAGCTGTCGGTAATGAGGTCAGGTGACTCCAATTACCCTCAAGTGACCACTGTTGGCTGCAAGTATGCATTTGGTTAACGTTATTTTCATTTCAATCAAGATTGCGATGCAGCTACAAAGTACATAACTCTCAATACTTTAAATGAAGTTCAGTCACAATTCCTAGCACTTCGAAATGATTGGATTCATCAGATCTGAAAACTTACTGCTTCTGATTCTGAACCAGATATCTTAGCACTTGATCCTGGCAAGTGACAAGCAAAACGAAGTAGGTCCTACACTGAATAATTTGAATTACCAGAGGAAATATGGTTATGAATACAAGGGGCGAAAGAAAACTACCTGAACTCCGGTTAAGAGAACATTAGGGAAAAAAAAAAAACAAATCAACAAAACGTAGTAGGAAAAAAGGAGAGAGATGTAAAGTTCAGGGAAAAATGACTATTGCTAAGAGAAGGCAAAGCGCCAAGTACTTCAAGAACCCAATGAAACTTCTGTGTCAGATGTTGTCCTGACGAACTATACCAGAAGCATGAGAATGATGACGTAGAGTCGTAGAAGATGATGAGAACAATGACTTGTATGTCACGTCTTCGGATCAGTAACGAGATGTGATACTGATGCATCTCATTTGGCTCTGGACATACACGAAGTGGGGACTTAGCTAAGGGTTATCTGTGCAAATATGCTAGGCTGATTTTGACTCGTTGCCCCCCAGAGTGATCCCCATTATCCACATATTGGTGTAATGGGAGCAATCTGTTTTTTTTTGTAACACATATAATTTCAAAATTGATTACCAAAATGAATGAAAATGATTTAAATGTTAGTTAATTAAGTATATATGTTTTAAAGGTTGTTGAAATGAATATATTGCTCATAATTAAAATTTATTTCAGTTCCCTCTTAAGTGACCCCCATTACCCCCTTTTACCCTACCTCATGTTTGGTACCTATCACCTACACTGATTAGGGCAGAGGTCGATTATTAGTAAAAAATACGAGAGCACTCTCACTGGTTTAACAGAGCGAGTCAAAGGCAAGCAGAGAGACTGATTGCCCTTCAAATGAGAAGTGCCAACAAGCTTTATCCTTGTCAAAAAACGAGTTGAGATTAAGAGTGCCTAATAGGCTTCCAACCCTTCACTTTTTCCTGCTATCAGTGAGAAAAACTCCGATATCTGTAGGTTATGTGGATAGGCAATAGTAAGCAACGAACACGTATTATGTGACTTACTCTACTGGATGGCACGACACTTATGTCAGCAGACATAAAAACGAAGTTTCCTAGGAAATTGATCAACTTAGCTAACGGGGTTACATTCTTGGGTAAAATGTTGCTTTAGTATGGTAGAGCAAATATACTGCATTGGTAATACTACAGAAAGATATCCACCAAGCCAGAATCTATCTCATCTAACCTAAACTTCGTCTCAGCCACAATTTCCAATGTTTACGCAGACTCTGCCAATCTGAGAAAGTACCTACACAAATATAAAAACCTGTAACTCGAAAATCCGTATTTTCCCATAAAATGAATCACCACAAGCGAAAGTTTCCCTAACACCACTCGACAATGACCGGGTTGATAAATCACCTTCCTATTTCCGAACACACGAATCACCACATTCGAATTCTCTTATCCTTCCCTCTCCTTTGCTACATCCTCTGGCTAACTTCGAATGCAGCGCTTCACGTTACCAGGAAAGTCTTTCCAACTATCCAGATTCGAATATAATATGGTCAAAATGGGGCGATGAGCTGTAAGAACAATCCAATGAATACATTTGAATTGTCTGGACAGTTAAATAGCACTGAGGCCACTGATGGCCGTTGATAATGAATCAAGGACAATTTAGAGTTGTACACAATCCTTCACTACACTGGCGATGTACACCAATTTAGTTTTAGTTTTGGGAACCTACCTGTAAGGAAATCAAAAAGCAGACGCTCTCGCAGAACAGTGCCTCATGTTTGTTACCTATCACCCACACTGATTAGGGCGCAGGTTGATTATTAGGAAAAAATCAAAGAGCACTCTCCCAGGGGGGTGATTCTTGAATAATGTCGTGTTCAAGATTCGACAACTGCCGACCAACTTCCCTCTAAGTTGGTCGGCATTTGTCGCTTCGCGAACACGACAATTCAAGAATCGACCCCCTGGTTTAAAACAGTGAGTCGAAGCCCAGCAAAGAGACTGATTGGCTTTAAAAAGAGAAAGGCCAACAATCTTTATCCTGGTCGAAAAACGAGTTAAGAATAATAGTGCCTACTACGCCTCCAACTCCCACTTTCTCGTGATATCGATGGGGATAACTCCGATATCTATAGGATATGTGGATAAACTACAGTTAGCATCGAACACATATTATGCCAATGCAATGCAGTGGCTCAAACTAAACTTACACTACAGGATGGCACGGTATTTATGCCAGCAGACATCAGAACGAAGTCTCCTGGGAAATTGATCAACTTAGCGAAAGGGGTTACATTACTCCATTGGTAATACTACAGACAAATATTCACCAAGCAAGAATCTATCCCATCTAACATCAACTTCGTCTCAGCCACAACTTCCAATGTTTACGCAGACTCTGCCAATCTGAGAAAGTACGTACACAAATATAAAAACCTGTAAGTCGAAAATCCCCACAAAATGAATCACCACAAGCGAAAGTTTCCCTAACACCACTCGACAATGACCGGGTTGATAAATCACCTTCCTATTTCCGAACACACGAATCACCACATTCGAATTCTCTTATCCTGGCCGTTACAACGCTAATACCCTCTGATCAGTCTCTCTCGAATTGATAGATCGTTTCTCGTGACAAACAATGGCCTGTGCTGATATGCCCCAAAGGTATTTTGTTACATCCTCTGGCTAACTTCGAATGCAGCGCTTCACGTTGCCAGAAAAGTCTTTCCAACTATCCGGATTCTAATCCAATCGGGTCAAAAAAGTGGGGTGAGGGGCTTGCACAAACAATTCGACGAATAAATCAATTTCGCGTCTAGATTTCCGGTTTGTACGGAAGTTATTGAGGATAATGTCTGGGATAGGAATGGTCATTGACCGCTTTCTGATTTGTTTTTTTCTAATTTTATGGTGGATTTGTTCAATGTTTCGTGTCTTATAGGGTGAATTCATGCGGGACTATCTCAGTTTTACATTGATTTCATGAATATATTTTATTGTTATATGTTTGTACTCTGAACTCCGCTGTCACATATTCCATCAGATTTGAATTCAAACAATTTCTTAATTGGCACGTTTTTCAATGCGAGAATAATGAACTATTTGGTGGTTCGTTATTTTTTTGAAAATAACCTGAACTGAAAAAGGAATAATAGTCATCGTATAATTCAACCAAGACTAAACACGTTATGATGTGATTATCATCACTGAAAGAGTCGTTAGCACGAAACAGCTATCTGTGGATTCTCTAAATGACATAACCTCTATATGTGGGTTGAATTTGAAAAGTGATTTGAATTATATTGTGTTATGTTTCACCTTGAAACAAGATCAAGAAGATTTCAACTTTATCTCTAATGTTTATATGATGGTCGGCCAAATCAACATTCTTTGGTATGATTTCAACGGTGGGGAATGTTACCTTTTTCGCTTCGTTGATTATTTTCCTAGGTGACTTCGTTCTTATGTAGGCTGCACATAGCATTGGCATAATATGTGCTCTGTGGTTTCTGTAGCCTATCTGTAGATATCGGAGTTTCCTCTACCGATATTACGAAACAGTGACCTGTGGAAGCCCTCAAGCAGCTTCAACTCGTTTTTCGACAATGATAGAACTTTATTATTGATTGGTTATCGATTTTTAGTTTGTAATATTGAGTGGTTTTCATGGTTTTCGGGTGTAAGAGTCTTAAAGGCCTTATTTATGGTTTTCCCCTCATTGAAATGCCTAAGCTCTCGAAACTGCTCTGTGTGGCTTTATCAGAGTTTCAATGTGAAGTTGCAGATTTGTTATTTTTTCTTTTTTATTAGTTTAATTGCTACATAAAGTAAAAATAACGAAATAACAAAATGACGAATCTACAAGGAGGGTTGTTTATAAAAAACTGCAACATCACATTGAACCTCTGATGAAGCCGCAAAGCTTAGGCATTTCAATGAAGAGAGAACCATAACAGGCCTTTAAGACTCCTACACCCGAAAACCACCCAATAAATAATAATAATAGAGCTTGTTGAGCCTACTCTGTTGAAGGACAATCAGTTTCTTTGCTTGCCTTTGACCTGATGTGTACACAAGTTTTTTTTCTACTTATCGACCTTATCAGTGTGGGTGTAGGTGATAGATACCCAACATGAGGGCACTTTTTTGCGAGGGCATCTGATTTCTAGTTTTCTTTAAGGTTTTTTTAGGCAGGTTACCAGAACTGAAAATAGTTTGTTGTACATTTTCAGTGTTGTGAGGAATTATTCACAGCTCCAAATGGTCCTTGATTTCAACGGCCATCAGTTGCCTTAATGCTATCGTACTATCAGAGACAATGTCCAATGCTTCTTGCAGCTCCTCACCCCCTTTTTTTGATCTGATTGAATTTTAATCCGGATAGTTTGAAATACATTTCTGGCAACGTGAAGCTTTGCAATCAAAGTTAGCTAGAGATTAAACTTCATCAATAAACGAGATGAAAAATCGTCCAATGAAATATCTATAGCATTCTTGTGCAGATAATCTATAAGAGCTAGTATTGTCAGATGAAAGCAGGGATGAAAATAGATACTCATTGAGCAAAGTTGTAGTTTTCCTGCTTGTTCAAAATGAAAAAAACTGGTTGTGGGAGGATTTAATGGATAAAGGGAATGTAGCTAATGTTTGTGCATATTAAGTTTCGTTGATGTTTCGAAAGATGTTGCTGGATTATTTTTGTCTACACTGGCTGTGTTTTGTTCTTTCTCTCTAGAGTTTGCGAAATAAAGTTCAGGGATTCATTGATTAAGATGGAAGACATTCTGATCATTTTGACAATATACATTCATCTGGATAAAACTTTCAGCATTTGAAAATTTGTTGAGCGGAAATAATGAATGCTCCCTATCCTGTTTTCTCTTGATAACAGCAGTCCTAGTTGAATTCACATCTAGATTGTACGACTCATTGTATCCCGCATGACAGATAACAGAAGCTGTTAGCACATGTTCAACTGGGTCACCAGGGAGATATCATACATCTCATTTTCTCCACCACAGCTTTGGTACAACTAATGGGAATTTACGATATCAAACGACGACGAGTACAGAGTGAAGAACTGTTTGCAACTGATCAAATTATGGGACTGGAAGAGGAATAACGGATAAACCGTGGAGTAGATTCTGATATATTAAATGTAAATATAACTGAGATATCCTTTGAAAAAAATACATTCAACTTCATGCAAATAGACAGACTAACGTCACCAAAACCTTTCCATCAAAGAAAAGCACCTTTCCGCATAAAGAATTCAACTCTCACCTATGGGACAAAACTTTTGTATACACGCACGACCCCAGGGAGGGTTAAGAATTCCCATATTTTCGCCCTGAGTCAAGCTATCGATCCTGAATTGGTGCCAAATTCGTCTTCCGACCTGAAGAAGACTCTTGGCCCGCCCAAGTCCTTTTTCCCGTGTCTGCTAACAGAAAACATAAATTTTCATAATGGCGGTGCGATGCCGAATATTGCCAACAAATTCGATACGTATCGACACGATATTACGGAGAATTTCGTCCGATATTTTTGATTCAGTTGTTTTTGGAGAAAATGCCGTGGAAGTTGAGATTATTACTCATAGTTTTCCGCATTGCATCTCTGAACCATCTGGTCGTTATGGAAAATAGTTAAAGAAAATAGTTTCGGCCAGACATCGTCTGGAAAACACTTTGGACTTTTATCGCTCAGAAAAGCAAGTTTCGTCACTCTTTGAAAATGTTTATCATTTTTGAAGGTTCTCAGAAAACAATCGACTTATATGATCTATTTTGGTTAATTCAGTTGTCAAAACTTCATTTGATTTGTTTAGTTTGGATGTTGTTGTTGGCGCCCAGCTGTTTTTGATATCAACAGTCGGTTGACTTATGGGATTTTCGGTTATTGACATGAAGGCTGCTTTCTTTAATAATCTTCAGCCCATAAAATCATGTCCTAGTCTTCAGTCACAGCATTGTCGACGAACTTTGACTTATCAGTATCTAGAAGTTGAGCTACTTTTTTGAGCGCTCGTTCTACTTAAACGAGTGCGATATCGTTTTTTCCAAATGTCTGTAGTTTTCGAATTTCGAGCCGAAAATTGCCTCAAACGATAGGGTTCGACTTCCTGATAACGAATTCGCGATTGAATTTAATTCTGCCCGTGAGGCCGTCGGGCCTACCGTTAGCACGATAACTTTCGAAGGAATTGTCCTAAAGACTTGAGATTTTCCCCTAATGCCTCGGTTGAGTTCGTTAACCAGCCAAATCTTTCAGGGCCATACAAAATTTTTGTTCCTCATTATCTCAGACAAAACGAAACCAATGGAAATGAAAAATCTGCTACATGCGACGTGCTCATAATTAGGCGCATACAAAATTTTGTGGCCATAATGTGAACCGAACCATAGAAAATTCAATTGGAAATGTGAAAAAATGAAACTTAATATTCCTATAACAAGATATCCAATTCAAATGAAATTAATTTCATTGATGAAGATTGGTATACTGAACGTTCATGCAAACATTCAAGAAGATGACATCATCTGAACCATAGAGAATTCAATTAGAATATTGAAAAGAAGAATCACCATATTTCCATAACAAGATGTCCGATTCGAGTGAAATTCATTTTGTGTATGAAGATTGATATACAAAATGTTCATGCAGAATTTCGAGAGGATAACGTCATCAGAACCATAGAATTTAATTTATTAAATTGTCGAGCTTCTACATATAGTTTTTGAATAATTTCCAGAATTTTATTTCGATCGTGCTGAGATTATGCATTCATATACTTAGCATTAATCAAGTTCTATACAAAATTTTGAGGTAATAGCATTATTGCTCCAACAATGAACGAGCGCTCAAAAGAACTCGCTCGGGGTTTTCTTAATTTTTACATTCTTTGATTTAAACATTAAAGGGAAGTTTATTTTTTCCAATGTTATTTTTATAAAACGAATAAATCAACACTGACAATGAAAAGTACCCTAATAAAACCATTTTAACATTTGCGGTATCGTGCAGGATTATCCATTCAACATGAAGAATATGCTTCTATCAATATTACCATTGAGAGAGGATAATTAGAGAATTCATCAAGTCAGATAGAATCGAATTCGGTTTCCGAATAACAAACACTGCACCTTAGAATTAACGAGGTAATTTCCTACATAATCTATCCTGCCAACATCCTTCCTAATTGTCCCTATTTCCTTTCCTCTGTGTGTAAACAATGTGAGCGCTTCCTTGATTCATAGGATAATTCGAAATATAATCGAGTTTAAAGGCAACGTTGAACAATTGGAATTCCTTTCCTACAAGTTAGCTGAAATAATAATAAATATTTGTGATTAGCGATCTGCGATAGCACTGAATTGGTGCTATTAAGGTTGATGCTCACTTGGGCGAAGAAGCGGGAAGTGAGGCGAAGCGTTGTTTTCCGCCGTAGAAGTTTGCACCGAATCAAATGAGTAGACGCTCACTCAGGAGGCGTGAAGCGAAGAGCGGAATTGTTAGTTTGTTTTCAATGGATCATGAGAGTGTTGATTAGAGTTCTCTCGATTTTCTGGAATGACGAATTTTATATACAATACAAACAACATTTTTGTATTTTATAAAACTGTGAATATAAATTCAAATCGTCTAAAATATTGGTATTATATTATTAAATACAATAAAATATTGAAAAATTCTTCTTCTAAGGAAATTAAAATATCTGATAAAATTGGAAAATGGTGGAATAATTCCCTCGAGGGATATATGACCGGCAAATATGTCGGGATTTAATGTTGCAAGCCGTTGTTCAAACTATACCATCAATTATCATTTCTATAAATTTGATTTATTATGAATAACTAGCTTTTACCCGCGACTTCGTCCGCATAAGTTTCTTTGTTTTCTCCCGGCTGTAAGTCCTCCTGCAACAATGTCCCACTATCGTTTTCCAGTCCTCAACTTCACATCAAAATTTGTTCAAAAGCAACCTAAGCTACATAATGGATAGCTCCGAATGTTTCCTTATTAAATATAAAAGTAAATAATATAAATCGGTTTAAAATACTACTAACTTCCTACCTGCCAACCCTATAAGTTTCGATCAAAGTAAAACCGTTAAATAAAGACAGTTGCATCAAAATTTTATCTAAATTCCCTAAATTATGGCGCCTACCGACCTTTTAAGTTAGAAAAGTGATCAAATACTAATTTAAAGTCTCAGAACACTCAGTAAAAAAACATCAAAATCATTTCAGTAGCTATGGCGTCATGCGCTTCTTGACACGATCACGCTAGATTTCCGCGGAAATGAGGAATTTTCATGCCGTAAAAAATAGCCTGTGTCCGTTCCTAGGATCCTATCTTCATATTAACCAAGTCTAATAAAAATACGTTCAGACGTTGAGGCGTGAATGAGGTAAAGTTTCAAAACAAACGATTAAAAATCACTAACTTAATTAGTTTTCTGCCTACTGCCTACGCCTTCAATACGATAGCATGAATATTAATAGCCCATTACCTTTCTAGGTTACTATCTATCACCTAACTAAATTTCATCAAAATCCGTTCAGCCGTTTAGGCATGATAGAGCAAAACTCCCAGCAAAAACCATAAAAAAATCACTAGCTCAATTCAGTTTTCGGCCTACTTCCTACATCGTAAGTACGATGACGTGATCATTTTGATCTTATATCCGGTTTTAGATAACTATCTATTACCTTACTAAATTTCATCAAAATCTGTTCAGCCGTTTAGACGTGAAGGAGCAATTCCCAACAAAAACGACTGAAAATCACTAACTCAATTTAGTTATTTGCCTACTGCCTACCCCCTAAGAACGATGGAGTGATTATTTATAGCCTATGACCATTTCTAGGTTGTCATCTATCACAATACCAAATTTCATCAAAATCCGTTCAGCCGTTTAGGCGCGAAAGAGTAACAGACAGACAGACAGAGTTACTTTCGCATTTATAATATTAGTATGGATTAATTAATTGATAAATGATTGTGTGAATGTTGATTCAGTGAAAAAACAGACATTTTTCGATGTTGTCGTAGAAAAAGGTATTTTTCCTGAAATTACCAGAATTAAGGAATTCGATTATTACTCGCTTCATTTTTTTTAATCGGTTGAGAGAAAATATACTCCGTTCACATATTATTGAGCGGAAAGTAGGCGATTTCTCATTGATCTGAGATTGGCAGTATTTGCTTCCATAACGATGAACAAAGTAAACGTTGCTTAATGCACCCGGCCTCGTCCGACGAACCCCGAGTTATCAGAGAACTCTATGTTATATTAAGAACATTGTGTATCAATCTAACAAGAAAATAAACAACATAACCTAAAATTTCAATATACACAGTGAAATATGCCAAATTTCCATGGCCATCCGACCGCTCAAAGATTCGAGAAGGGACTAGAAGCATGTCGTATCAATGATTTAATATATTTTTTTTGTATTTCTGGATGAGAGTAGGACGACGAGGATTTCATTGAAAAATTCGCGATTGAAACAAGATTATGATCAAAAGTGCGCGATCCTCGGCTAACTTCTCGCCTCTTCGCCCAAGTGAGCGTCAACCTTTAGGATCCTACAAAGTTTTGTAATGAGTAAACGTTTGATATTCGAAAATCAAAGAGGTTTCTACTTTCCAGAATGACGAGAAAATTTAAGTGAACTTCTAATCCACACAATTAGAATATGTTTGTGCCTTCTAATTAACTTCTTCAAAGCTTTCAGTGTCTGTACCTTGCCTGAAATTTAACTGTATCAAATTAAATTTGCACAAGAAATGAACAAAATGGTCAAAAATTATTTTTTGTCTACAAGTTATTAATTAAAAAAAAGTAACTCTGAAACTGAAAATAGTGTCTCCCTATCGGTCAGCAATACAGGGGTTGTTCGAATTGGGAAATTGTTAGGGGTGGGAAGATCCTATTCCTGAACCCATCTGAGTTGCTGAGGTTCATAAAAATCTTGGAAGTTTATGGTGAGCGGTTGAAAATGTTTCAATCAGCGTGAAATACAGAGAAGGACATTAGAACTGAAGACTGAATCTAATCTAACCTATATACTTTCATCCGAATTGCATATGGATTCAAATGATTCCCTGATAAAAGATTCATGTAGCGACTTCCTTTCTGAACTTTTCTTGGTTGTATCCCATGATTCAGAAGCCTTAAATAAGCCTGATAAGTAGCTTGTTAATATTATTTATTCTGTGAGCATGCTTCTCTTTTTCTCCTAATCATCAAACTCTGCCCTGATCCTTACGTAATACCCAACATGGTCAGATAAAGAGAGTGTTTGTTCTTTTTTTCCAGGAGATTTTTATTTCCATCACCTCTGGTTATTCTGAGCACGTACCAAAACTAGAACTAATTAGTTCCTTTTCGTCTGAGATATGGAGGATTTTTCTCAGATTCAGATGCATTCACATACTCTCGAAAGTCATCAGTAGCTCCAGTAACACTAAAATATCTGAGGCAATTCAGAATCTAGCTCTCCTGTACTATCTCAGCGGAAAAACTTAGGTATATATAGCTATATTTCATATATTTCTCCCAAATCTTGATAGTATTAGTATCAGAGGTGATATCTTTACCACACTATACTTATTGATTTCTTTTAGTTCATTCGTTCTTGTCTTTTAGATATGATTTCAAGGTATTCAGCCTACCCACGAGAATAAAAAGAACCGAATTCATTGACACAAAACCCCTCAATATGATGATTTTGTGTATGTGCACTCATACCTCACTGTATTCGTCCTCTAGTACTTTGTTTTAGTTTTTGGAATGAGATATCTTCATCACTGAACTAATTACCATACTTGCCGTCACAAGTAGTTCTGGAGTTGCCCCCTTACTTCCACAGAATCGACATTAATCAAGTATTTCCTGAAGTGGAACGAAACTAATTCCTGTTGAGATCTAACAGAGTTTGTGATCTTGAAGTGTTTTGGCTAAAGAGACTCATCCAGAATGCCTTCACGTCTTTCCCTTTTTTCCTTTTTTCCGGGAATTCTTATGCCATAGAGAGATGTCTGAGAAAGGATGACAAACATTACCATTTCACTAAGGTTAGTTTTGTATTGAAACAAATAGTACAGAATAGTTGAATGCGAATTGAATAACAGACAACCGAGCAGAAAACTGGAAGCTTGAAAATGCCCGAAATAGATAAACTGCCAAAACCAAAAAAAGCTGGAAAAGTTCAAGTAAAAGAACAAAGATGAACAAGTGAGCGAAACTGCGAGTAAACCTAGTTAACATATAAATCGAAACAAACCATAAACTTCCCAGTCATATGAAAATGACATCAGCATGGCCCGTTCCTTAAGCACACTCTAACTAAAGGTTTTCCCGCCCCGTATTCCGCTTTCCATGGAAATGCATAACCAATGTTCAAACCGTCCGTTTTCACACGATGAATTTTCTGCCACGTTTATTCTGTGCGAGTTTAAACGACCCCAATTTCCATACTAATATCAAACCCGAATCTACCTTTACAGAAGTGAACAGCAGCTTAATGAAAGGTACAGTTTTCTTTTCACTTGTAGCTCTCTTGGTGGTGAGAATCGCCCAGGTTATCGATTCTGTGTTCAAGGTATTTTAGGTGAGAGGTTTTTCTTCCTGGTTAGAAGGAATCGAATGTTGCGTCTGTTTGGAGAGACAACGCGGAAGGAATACGATTAATGAAATTACTTTGTTTACTAGCACTATTTTATTGAGCAAAGTTTCGTAGTACTACAAATAATGCTAGTGAATATCAAAGTTTCAAAATATTTGGAAGGCTTTTTTCTTCAGGAATGCAAAAATGAGGGAATAAGGTTATGAATGTGCTGTAGAGTTCCACTGATACTAATTTACCCAATTTCTTGCTTTCTGGTGCCAGATGTAGAATATCTAGACAGTTCGATTGATTCGACCCCTCTTCAAAATGTTCATATACAGTGTGGAACAGCCAAATGGAATAAATTCGATAAAAAATAAATGCGATCCTGTTGAAAAAAAACGCTTGGTCACGTCAATTTGTATTTTTAGATGCGCATTTTTTTTCGAAAATAAAAATAGTTATATAGTGAGTGTTATGTTACAGTAGCCGATACCAACCTTCTTATTTTAAATACAACCCCCTGTATATTATGATTTTTTTGGATTTTTCAGAAGATTCTAGACATAGTTTATATAAAATGTCCCGCACCTATCTTCAACTGTTTCGGAAAAATTAAGTGTTTTCAGATGCATTACAAAAATAAATATAAAAAAAATTATTTCCTTTCACATCTCTTACATTGAAATTAATATTTTTTTGTTTTTTTTCACATTATTCGTAAAATAGAATAATTTTTTTATGTTAATTTTCGTAATACAGCTGTAAACCTTGAACATTTCCGAAATGGTTGAAGATAGTTGTGGGACATTGTACATGAATTATGTCTAGAATTCTCTGAAGAATCCAAAAAACTAATAATATACAGGGGTTGTATTTAAAATAGGAAAGTTTGTATCGGTCACTTTCACATGACACACCCAAAATGCGCATCTGAAAATTCAAATTGTCTTGTCGTGTCCAAGCGTTTTTTCAACACGCTCTCATTTATTCGATTTTGAATTTATTCCATTCGGCTGTCCACACTGTATTTTAATGTCGTTCACATCATCCAAATCTATTGATATACTATTTGGACTATTTCATATTTACTTCTTCTGTTCAAGATTCTAGAAACAAAAGTCACTCTAACTCAAGTGAAGTAACTTGTAAGTGCGGTAGAGGCTATATTAAAGAATTTTTCCGCCGACCTCGAAATAAAAGGTGATTTTAATGTGTACAAAATTGAGCATTAATGACCCATTTAAATGCTCAATTTTTTAGCCATTTTAATATGCAATCCTCATGGCAACCGTACACAAAGTATTCAGAAGCACTACGAGAAATGTCAAAACTCTACTGGAACATAGAAACATAAAAATTTATCTTTGTCAAATGCATGTCTTGTGCAAAATATGATTGTATTTCAATCAAGTATTTATACACAATTCGTATTGAGATCGGCGGAAAAATGTTGTAATCAACTCGGTTATTAATCTAGCGACTTATGGTCTCGAACCATTAAAGCGTTCGCCCGGCTCACGCAGTAAAATATCTTGACCGTTAGTCGCTGTCTTTAATAACCTAGTTGGTTAAATAACTATAAACTTCAATATTGGAATCAAAGAACATGAAAAAACTAGCCCAACTCTTAGATTCTGATAAGTCAAAGCTTGACCAACTTACTTTGAATGAAGACTACAGGATTTTATGAAATGAATCTTTCATAATATCAAAGAAAGAAAAACTGAGACGTAGTTGATTGAAGAAAGCAGCTTTCAACAGTTTATAATCAAGAACTCCATCAGTCAAGCATCTGTTGCTACCGAAAACAAAACAACAAAAATGACAAACATACACAAAGAATGACGAGAGCTGATTTTTGAAAATGTTTAGTGATTTACTTCCTGACGACTGCTGGCGAATGCTGGCCTAAATAATGAACCAAAGAAGTAAATATGATGGAAATAGCTCAAATATTATATCAATAAATTTCACGTCACACTACAAATCTTTTCTCATTTAAAACACAATTATTATTTTCACGCATACTATGGTATTAACAACGGTAATGCAGATCTGATTATCCTGAAATGAAAAGGAAAATTTTCTCGAATCTTGATACATCAGCAATTTTATGGAACATCATCTGAATATACTGCATTTGATTTTGTACGATTTTCTGGAATGAATACGAATGAAAGCTGAAGGCTTCAAGCGAAAAAACATCAATATTTTTTTAATGAATAATAAATCCCTAAAAGTTTCATATTATCTGACGTTTATGATTAATGAGTTCATATTGTCCGATGATAATGTTCCATTTTCAGCTTGAATAGAGTTGAGTAATGTATTCCACTAGACGCAGTGCTCCGAAAATCCTTCCGAAGTTATTTCAGCAGAAAACATTCAGAGCAGAACTAATCGAGATTGGCTGAATTCATACTTTGACCATTCATTAAACGTCATGCTATATAGAAGCTTTTAGCTCGTATGTATGGGGGTCAAGGTATGAGTTAATAGACTTTATATGCAAACCAGAAACATGTGGGCTTCTATTGTAGTACGATGATATGCAGAGACTAATGGTGGTATTTTGCTCTCATCTGTCAGCCAATCTGTAATTTTTCATGAGCTTACAGGAAAGTTGCAATTCTGGACCTCTTTAAGGGATATGTAGCTTATAGAAAACGTAAAATATTTACGAGTACTCGACGGGTGATCGGAAGCATTATCGAATGACATATTGTTAGGTTAAGTTTAAAGGTTTGTTTATTTAAGGACGAACACCTACGTTTTATTATAAAAAATTCATGATGAATAAAAATAATATGGCTTTTTTCATTGGATTGTAATCGGAAGAAAATCATAACAGGTAAAACATTGTTCAATAATATACATGACCTGAAAATCATTCTTTTTTAAAGTAGGAAATTTATGAGAATTGGAAAGAAAAGGTTGCGTGGTCAAATGTATTCATTTGAAATGCCGGATGTCCAGAGAATGTTCAGATTGAAGAAATGCCGCATGACCAGTTTGTGAACATGTTCAGATTGAAGCAATTTTAACCAAGAAATTTTTTTCTTTTTTGTTTCCAATTCATCAGTGAAAGCAACAAACGCAAATTACATTCAGATGAATATATTTTCAAATTCAAATCAAAACCATTTACTCATGATACATAAAGTTCCATCATCAAATTTTACGATTTAAGGTTATGTTTTTCGATGAGTAGTTCAAAAGTGACACTGTGAATAAGAAAGTTACAGAAATCATTCCAGAATTGCATTACATACGAATCTGTACGTCGGCTAGTTACAGATCGTACGCTACAGTATCGTAACTTACAGATGAAAATCAGAATACCACCATTATATGAGATATAGGAACTGTATGAAGTATAACAAATCATCAAAACAGTTCAAGCTTGAAGTCAGGAGATTTCGGGCTTTTTTGTATTGATAATTTAATAATTCGATATATTAGTTATAAAATTCTTCCATAGTATGGTTTTGTTCATAAAAGTATGAGTTTCACGAAAACACACTATAATATATTATTATTTATTAATCTAGGCTATCGATTTCGGAACATTCCTATTCCATCATCAGGCCTGCTGAAAGTACACGATTTTGTAATATTTTAATTTGTTATGTATTTGAAATGGAATATTCTCTTAACTTGACCCTAAATATTCCATTTCGAATGCATAACGAAAATTAAAATATTATAAAATCGTGTACTTTCAGCTGGCCTGATGATGGAATAGGAATGTTCCGAAATCGATAGTCTAAGATTAATAAATAATGATTTGTTATAGTGTGTTTTCCTGAAACTGATAATTTTATCAATAATTTGAATCTGAATTTTCTTGAGATATCATTATACTTGTTTTTGAATTAAATTTTCTTGTTCAAAATTTGAATCTACTATGAAAATTCAGTCAGAAGTTAAACTCATTTATACCGATATATTGAGAGCCTTCTGCAATCTCTGGCACATTGCATTTGAAAGTTGCAGTGTTTTCGAACGTCCAAAAATATTTTTGTGTCATAGATATACATACCTACTTCGAAATTACAAGAATAGGGTGTAAATTATGGCGTGGCTTTTCCATAGAAACAAGCTCACATCAATACACTTTCATAAAATAATTTTTGTCGAGCCTTTTCAATAGATCATAGATAGATAGTATTAAATTGTGAAAAGCGGTTATCGATGCATATCGACAACATGGTATACAGCGCATTCGCCATTTTGCAAAATGTGCTTCTTTTGTTCGGCGTTTGATGATACGATTATTTTCAACATTTCTTTCTTATATTCTATATTTCGTTGAACTACTTTACCGTCAATTGAAACCACACGGAATTATGGAATATCGGCTGTTCCATTTTACAAATATCGGAAGAGCATAACTCTACTACTATTGGAGTAACTTGGCCCTTTAAGAAACTCCTCGATATACATTCAGGTGATAATACTAGCCTAATCGTACTTATTGTTTTCATCCTGCAAATTCCTTACAATCAGTCACTTTTATCTTAATCGATATGAAATCACCAAATGAAAATATATGCAGAAAGTATCTGAACCGAAGTGAAAAAAAAATTATGTCAATTACTTCAAATTGAATAAATGAATTCCATTGAAACTCATACGCATCAAAAATATATTTCGTAACATTGCGTTAAAATCAAACAAAACATATTCATGGAGGTTGCGTCAACTCTTATCGATCGACATAACATTTTACGAGTATTGTTGCGTATACTACTCAAACGTACGTACATGTAATGAAGTAATACAATAAAAGTTCACTTCACGCAATTTGAAAGATAAAGATCTCGAACTGGCAAGGCGAAGAATTAGGTCAACCCTTTTTGTGAATAAACGGACGTTTTATTCAAGAACACAATAATAAAATTCAGGTCAATTATAATATTTTTTTCAACTTCGTCACACGTTATTCAGAAAGAGAAAGTGAAATAATTACTTTTTCGTTTGGCAGAATGAATCTTGAAGGATATATAGACTCAAATCATTCTGCTATGTTTTATAATATTATATATTTACTCATTTATGTTGAATTATGATTTTTAAATGTTGTATTGTAATACTCCTATTTTAGTCCGGTCTATTTAGACATTCGAAGTTACATAAAGTCCCAACAAGCTGAATTTCTGTGAAGTTGTTCAAAACATAATTATAAACAATGTCTAAAAGTTCCTCATCATTCCTCCTCATGAGGAAAAAATTTTATTCGAGGTCAAATGTCAAAAAAATGAGTTTTTTCGCGACTTTCAGCAAAACGGTAAGTTTTATCATAGAAGTACTTCAGACAAAAAAAGTGTAAAGACTGTTATTCACTCGGTGATTTGGGCTAGTCGCCTACGGCTCGTGACCTAAACTTCACCTCGCGAATAATAGTTATCATTATACGCTCGTTGCATAACATACTATTAATGCAGCGGTTGTTCATTAGAGACTGGAAAAGTTTTATCATAAAAGTACCCCAGACGAAAATTGTAGATCATAAAATTATCTATAAAAAATGTATCAATACTTTTTTTCCTACGACCACCGTTTCTGAGATATAACGATTCAAAAAGTTATAACTACGCGCTAAGTACACTACCTCATAGGTGGCATGGAAACCTGTGCATATTATGACGATAACGACTTTTATAACTTTTTGAATCGTTATATCTCAGAAACGGTGGCTCGTAAGAAAAAAGTATTGATACATTTTTTATAGATAATTTTATGATCTACAATTTTTGTCTGGGGTACTTTTATGATAAAACTTTTCCAGTCTCCTAATGAACAACCGCTGCATTAATAGTATATTATGCAACGAGCGTATAATGATAACTATTATTCGCAAGGTGAAGTTTAGGTCATGAGCCGTAGGCGACTAGCCCAAATCACCGAGTGAATAACAGTCTTTACACGCGAGTAGCACACTATACTTTATTCACGACTACTGAATATATGTCTTGAAGATTTTAACATTTGGCGACCCCGACAAGACCCTTCAATGAAAAGCGTGGAAAAAGTCAAGGTGGCTCATGAGACATTTTTGGAGGACTGGTCATTGTATATTTTGTAATAAAAATGCTTTAATTGATATAATGAAAGTAGATTGGGCCCTCGATCGACAGGTATGCCCATATTTGTTATTAATCGGTATTATTAAGACAGAGCAAAGTGACGTACAATGGATGGATTTTACAATAGTCGTGGATAAATTTTGTTTCACGGATATCGACACAGTTTGACTAATCTCTGACGACAGCTAGCTAGAACGTTGAATCGAAGGAGAAAATTATCGAATTGACATAATATCATTTCAAGAAATGCCATATAGAATAAAACACGACATGGAAACTAACACAGAAAACTTTTCTGCGTTATTCAGATGAGATGGTTTACATTTGGAGGAAGATATTGATACAGCAAATGCGTGGATGAAGCAGCGAGTTCGATACTTTCTCTTAATTGATTTGTTCTAAAGCTATTCCTTCTTCATTTCCTTAACGAGTTTTCAATTAAGAGGAAGATAATAAGATGGAGCTTGTTAAAGGTCAGTTTGTTTTGTTTGATATCACCATCAAAGTGTCATTGAATATGGTGGCTCTTGAGTTTCTGTCTTCGTATAATTACTATATCTGGATGGAAATATCTTGAAGATCGAATTACAACTTTCTATTCCATATCTAAGGACAGCTAGCTAGAACATTGAATTGAAGGAAAAAATCATGAAATTGACAAAAATATCATTCCAAGGAATGCCATATAGAATAAAACAAAAACATCGAAACTCATTGTCCAAAAGAGAAGCCCATTCTTCAAATGCTCCATATTCAGATAAAGACACGCCGCGTTTAGTTCTTCCGTATCGTCGAGCACGATAGCGCTAAGTCCAAAAACGAACTCTTTTCACTAACTTTTCCAGTCTCCTAATGAACGAGCGCTGCATTAAATAACATTGATGGTGAAGCGGGGCTTGGCGCCAGATGGTTTTTATTTTTCTGTCCCCGCTCCAGCCTTCCATTAAGCTGCACATATTCGCCATTGAAGTTTCGCCATCAGTGTGCTAATCTCAACCAATCAGTCGGCTTTTCAATTGGAATCGAGAAAACTCCCCGCGTTATTCAGATCAGTTGGTTACATTTTGGAGAAGGATATTGATACGCTAAATGTATGGATGAAGCAGCGAGAGGATTGTTTTTTTTAATTGATTAATTCTAAGCTATTCCTTCGTTTCCCTAACGAGTTTTCCAAAAGATAATGAGACTGAGAGGGAGTAATTCAGAATAAATTCTTATTGTTTCGTTTCGTATCACCCTTGAAGTGTCATTGAATACTGAACCTCTTAGTTTTAGTCTTCATATAGTTCCTATATTTATAACAATAACCTGTATATTATTAAGATTGAGTCAACCTTAGGGGAAGAAGTAAAGTTACTCCTTCCTCTGAGGAGTCAATTATTTTTATAAACTGAGGTTTAACGCGTAACATCACCATGAATATAAAAATAATGAAATGTGTGCTAATCTCAACCAATCAGTCAGATTTTCAATTGGAATCGAGAAAACTCCCCGCGTTATTCAGATCAGTTGGTTTGCATTTTGGAGAAGGATATTGATACGCTAAATGTATGGATGAAGCAGCGAGGAGTGGATGTTTTTTAATTGATTATTCAAAGCAATTTCTCCGTTTCCTTAACGAGTTTTCGGAAAGATAATGAGACTGGGAGGGATTAATTCAAGGTCAATTCTTATTGTTTTGTTTCGTATCACACTTGAAGTGTCATTGAATACTGAACCTCTTTATTTTGGCCGTCATATAGTTCCTATATTTGATATCTGTTTTTTCGTTGTTTGGTTTTGTTTTGCGCTTTAATCTATAAATTATTGATTGAGGTTTCTTGGGTTTTTCTAGCACTCAGTTTTTCCAGCAAATAGTTATTCACTTTTCATAAAATATATATTTATCCCAACATATGTTTCGGCCCCATTATGGCTTTTCTACAGAAACAACAATGAGTATAAACCTGAATAAGATAGATATCCAAAATTCAACAATAAACACACTCTTATCAATCCATACAGATGTCGTAATATTTATTCGTCTTGAGTTTGAAAATTTAATTTGACGTTCATAACTATACCAATGTCATTTTGTTTGTGTCTTATCTGTGAAAACTTGTCTTGCGTTTTATATTTTTAACTGATGAAATGTAATATTGACGAAAATAGTAAGTGTAAGAAAATTTTGAATTAATTTATATGATGTTCACTATTTGTATTCACAGGAATGATTTGATTGTTGTATTCTCCTTGAAAAAGGCCATAATAGGGCCGAAACATATGTCGGGATAAATATATATTTTATGAAAAGTAAATAACTATTTACTGGTAAAACTGAGTGCTAGAAAAACCCAAGAAACCTCAATCAATAATTCATTAATCTGTATATTATCAAGAATTAGTCAACCTCAGAGGAAGAAGTAAGGTTACTCCTTCCTCTAAGAAGTCAACTATATTGTTATAAACAGAGGTTTAACGCGTAAAATCGCCATAATATAAAAATGATTAAATCAATGTGCTAATCTCAACCAATCAGTCGGCTTTTCAATTGGAATCGAGAAAACTCCCCGCGTTATTCAGATGAGTTAGTTACATTTTGGAGAAGGATATTGATACGCTAAATGTATGATTTCTAAATTCATCTCGGGGCGCTTGAAAGGGCGTTATAAGCTCAGTCTTTTCCCGAGAGATGCGTATAAAAAAAAGGATGAAGCAGCGAGTGGATGTTTTTTTTTTTATTAATTATTTCTTAGCTATTCCTTCGTTTCCTTAACGAGTTTTCCGAAAGATAATAAGACTGAGAGGGAGTTATTTAAGGTCAATTCTTATTGTTTTGTTTCGTATCACCCTTGAAGTGTCATTGAACACTGAACCTCTCAGTTTTGGCCTTCATATAGTTCCTATATTTAATAATCTGTATATATAAAGATTGAGTTAACCTTGAGGTAAGAAGTAAAGTTACTCTTTCCTCTGAGGAGTCAAATACTTTATTATAGGTAAACAGAGATTTAACTCGTAACATTGCCATGAATATAAAAATAATGAAACCAGTGTGCTAATTTCAACCAATCAGTCGGCTTTTCAATTGGAATCGAGAAAACTCCCCGCGTTATTCAGATCAGTGGGTTTGCATTTTGGAGAAGGATATTGATACGCTTAATGTGTGGATGAAGCAGCGAGTTCGATAAAAGAGGAATAGATGTTTTTTTAATTGATTTATTCGAAGCTTTCCTTCGTTTTCTTAACGAGTTTCGGAAAGATACTGAGACTGAGAGGGAGTTATTTAATGTCAATCCTTATTGTTTTGATGTTTGAAAATCTGTATATCATTAAGATTATTCAACTTCAGAGGAAGAAGTAAATCTACTTCTTTCTCTGAGGAGTCAACCACACTCACCGGCAGAATAATCCAACTCAAAGCATCGGTGAAGTTGTTGATTCATAAATATGATATTTCGAGTCAGATACAAACTCGGATACAAATGAATTCTTCTTCAATTGTTGGTGTATTCATTCTCAATCAATCACTAGTCCTAAATTTCACGAAAACTCATATCATTTCATACAGGGTGAACCAAAATCTATTCTTTTATTTTAATTTTAGAACCACCCCTGGTGTGTTCCAGTTGTTCCTCCGTGTGATTCTTATTTTATCATCAAGACACATCTTCTCTCCACATTTAATTTTTCACCTATAACAATAGACCAATTCTGTTGAAGATACAGGATTTTCAGTAAAACATTGAATTTCGCTGAGGCTACAACAGTACTTCAACAAATTCAACCTAAAATTCTGCCCTTATGAAAATAAACTGAAAACAAAGTCGAAAACATAACGTGTTTTCCGCCCAGACGCGGATAATAGGTGCAATTCGTCTCGGCATTTCCTCATTAAGGTTTTGAATCAGTTGGAGCATCACTGAGTAACTGCAAATTTTCAGGAATTGGTACGCGAGAATTTTCCTCCCAAGAGTATCCAAACATGCCCAATTGGATTCAAATCTGGGCTTATAGCAAGCCAGTTGAATTTTTGGATATCAACCTCTGCAAATACTCTCTGGCAAACCTAGCCACATGCGGTTGATGCGGTCGAGCATTATAAAGCATTATCACGAAATCGTCTCCAATAAACGGTGCATACGGAACAACATATTGCTATAAACCTTGTCTTGTTTTATGGTTTCACTCAGGTTTCAGTTTATTTTCATAACGTTCGGATTTAAGGTTAAATCTGTGAAGGTACTTTCATAGCCATAGCGTATTTGTGGAGTGTAATATTGCTCTGAAAACACTGTATCTTCAACAAAAATTGGTCTATTGTTATAAATGAAAAATTAAATTGTCGATATATTATGTGTCTTGATGATAAAATAAGAAATCACACGGTAGAATAACTTGGACACGCCAGGAGTGGTTCTGAAGTGTGGGTAAAAAACATATTTTGTTTCACCCCGTATAAAATGACGTACGCAGAGTTTTCTGGGAATTCAAAACTAGTGATTGATAAAGGATGAACATATCTACATACAATTGAAAAAAATTCGATCGAATCGAACTGGAAATGGCATATTTATAATTAACAACTTTATTCAGATGTGAGGATAAAGAATCGAGTTCGATACTTTCTTTCAATTGATTTGTTTTAAGCTATTCCTTCGTTTCCTTAACGAGTTTTCGATTGAGAGGAAGATAATAAGAAGGAGGTTGTTAAAGGTCAGCTTGTTTTGTTTGGTATCACCATTAAAATGTCATTAAATACAGCGACTCTTGGGTTTCTGTCTTCCTATAATTACTATATCTGGATCGAATTATCTTGAAGGTTGAATCACAACTTTCTATTCCATCCTGAAAATCGATTTAATATGTTCTGGCTGAAAGGCATGAACATCGTTGTTCAAATAAATGGGAGTCTCTGGAGTTTCCTATACATTTGAGGTTCAAAAATATCCCGAAAATATTTTTCGCTTCTACTAGGAAGCAACTGAGACAGTTTAACACCTGCAATTGTTTTTCAGTGTTTCGAAGAGAAAATCCTGAAGACTTGAAATTTTCAGGATGAATTTGGTTCCCGAATGCCGCGGTTAGGTTCGTTAACCAGCCAAATAGTACAGGGTGTTCCATAAAGTATGTCGTTCAAAATTTCTGTTCCACAATATCTCAGACAAATTGAAAAATAGAATCTTCATAATTCCATAACAAAATATCTGATTCGAATTCATATTGTGAATGAAGATTGATATACTGAATGTTCGTGCAAAATTTCAATTGGATAGCATTATTATCTGAACCAAAGAATTCAATTTCTCCTAATTATTGATCATTACTGAGATTATGCATTCAAACACTCAACATGAATCTTAAGTTCTATACAAAATTCATTGCTTTACCAATGGACGATCGCTCAAAAGCACCTGCCCAGGAGTTTTATCAATTTTTTTTCTTTTAATACTGCCGGAATGGTAAATAGCACAGGGTTGGACATTAGATATTAAGTTCAAGTTTATGGGAGGTTTACTTAGCCTTTTTTTAGCCCATTATTTAAAGATTATTACTTTACTTTAAATATTGCTCTCATGCTTGGGGTTCAGCTCCTAAGCACTCGTTACTCCTACTTGATTCCATTCAAAAGAGAGCAGTGCGCCTAATAGACGATCCAACATTAACTGCCAACCTTGATAGTCTCGATCACCGTAAGAAGGTTGGAGACTTATGCCTTTTTTACAGATACTTCCACGGAAGGTGTTCTGCTGCCATTGCCTCCATGATTCCACCAGGGGCTCAATTTGATCGACGAACAAGGCTAGCCGATAATATTCACCAGTTTGCCGTGCATCTTTCTACAGCTAGGACATCGGTGTATCAGAAGGCTTTTCTTTACCGAACTGCAAGGCTATGGAACACCCTACCTCAAGATATATTCCCCCATGGTTACAACTTACAGCAGTTTAAGACACGCACAAACCGATTTCTTCTAAATTCATCTCGGGGCGCTTGAAAGGGCGTTATAAGCTCAGTCTTTTCCCGAGAGATGCGTATAAAAAAAAAGATAGCCAATAGTTCACTCCAATTCTGATAGGGGTTATCTCTGTACTCTTTTACCATAGTTGAAATTCTATAATGACCTGTTTTATTTTCCTATGCTAATAAAAAGTATAGAAATCTATACTTGTGAAATTTATCAAATATTTCATTAATATGCTTTTTTCACAAAGTTAACTATATTGAAGTGTTCATAAAGACATAATTGAAAAATATTTTATAATATCTTTATTTCTGGAGCACTCAGGATGTTGAACATTCTGGGATGGACTATATTCTTTTGAAATGAGAGCTAACAAAATACAATACATGAAACAAAAAAGTCCTAGCTGAGGTTGGAGCAAAACGGGGTAACATACATTGTATGATACCAGAGCTCAGGGAAAATCCTCAGTAGAAAAAATCCTGTCTCGCCGTTTTCACAGAATTGAAACTTAAAACTATTCGAATAAATACCTTCAATATTCAGATACAAAATACTTAATTCATGTTCTTGGGCCAGGAGGGTGCTTTAAACCAGTCTGGCATTACAAGTGATGATTTTTTGAATCTCCTGTTCTTTTAAGACCTTTACAGGACCTCATTGAAGGGTAATGATCTCCCATAGATTTCAACAGTGGATGGACTAGAACTGTATCACAAAAAATACGGGAAAGTAAATTTCATCCTCTGTTCTCATCATGTTTCACGCAAAATAATTGCTTCAGACAAATCAGACACTTCCTTCCTGTCCTCAACAACGAATTGAATAGATAAAAAGCAATGAAAGTTGGACTGAACGCAGCGGTTGGCTTGATTGTTTCCGATTCTCTTCAAAGTACATAACGAAGTTGGATTCATTTATTAGATTTACTAGCATAACAGTTGTACAGCCTGTATTTCTGTAATTTGTCTCGCTGCCTCGACAGGCTTTTGCTTTCAGATTGTCCTGTCTTGATAACGAAATAAATGGCCGAATGTTCTAAAGTTATCCTTTTTGCCGGGTCCTTGTTGGCTTTCTATGGTATTTGCGAGGATCGCTGAGTTATACTGGGGGTTGATTAAATAGTTTGATGAACTTAAGGGTCACACCTTCGTCTATGTCATGTAGACTCTTGGTCTAGCAGTTTTTCTTGCTGCTAAGTTGAAAATAAAATCCATTCCAGGAAGATTGACATCGAGTTAGACCCTGCAAGTCCAGGTGCATCTTAATTATATAGATATAAAATGTAACCTGGAAATATATTGAATTGGTATATTCTTCAAACTATACGAATGAAATATCTGAGGTTCGAAATATTTTTCATTGTCACTAATATGTATATTGCTTATTTTCTCACCTGTTGTGTCCTTAATTTTTGAACTCACGATGTACTGTTAGACTAAAGCCATTATCGGAGTACTATTCAAACATGGAAATGCAGATATTGATTTAACCAACTATTAAATTTACGATGGAATTAGAACAGAAAAATCAAATTTCTTTTCTAGATGTTCTAATGAGAACATTCTCAGACCATTTTGAAGCGAGTGTATTTCGGAAACAAACTCACACTAACAGATATCAAAATTTTTCTTCTAATCATCAATTAAATGTAAAAACAGGTATTATAAAAACACTTTATGATAAGACCTTTTTGATTTCATCTACACCTGAAATTAGAAATAAAAAATTTCCTTCATTGAAGAGTTTCTACTAGATAATCAATACCCACCAAATTTTATAGAAAGAACAATTTCAAATTCAGAACGAAAAATATCTAATCAAAATTCTAATGATGATCAGGTACAAACAGAAAACCATCAAGAATAACCAAATTTGTTGAACGTCATTCCTTATATACCTAGCCTTTCACAGAAAATAAGAAGAATTGGTTCCAAATTCAACATAAGAACTGTTTTCAAAACACGAAATGATTTGAGATCCATTCTTACCAGAACGAAACCAATGAATGAGACACAAAAATCAAAAAATTGTGTTTACAATATTCCCTGTATACAGATGTGGAAGAAACGGATGGAAACAGGGGAGATTCAGTGTTAAATTCAAGAAGCCTCGGGCTCCAGTGGAACAGTGGAAGAATCGAAACCTCAGAGCGATGCGATATTGAAAAAGCGGCTGGTCTGTTGGAATGGCAATCCGAAAGCTCTGATAAGGGTGAGATCGGAGCATTGGTTACAGCAAACGCTACGGTCGGCAACGACACAGGCACACGCGTCTTGCGATTGACCACCGAAAAACCAGCGTTTGCTGTAACCAATGCTCCGATCTTACCCTTATCAGAGCTTTCGGATTGCCATTCCAACAGACCAGCCGCTTATTCAATATCGCATCGCTCTGAGGTTTCGATTCTTCCACTGTTCCACTGGAGCCAGAGCCTTCTTGAATTTAACACTGAAACTCCCCTGTTTCCATCCGTTTCTTCCACATCTGTATGTGGAAAATCTTATACAGGAGAGACATCAAGACTTTTAGAGATAAGAAAACGGTCCTGACAAATAAGTGCAAAGATTCTCTCAGGAGCACTTCATCTTAATTAAATTTTTTTAATTATTTCTGTTTCAGAGACTGGGAGTGAAAACCTATAAAGTTTTTTAGAAATGAAAATGCAGGTTAGATAACCAACATATATCTCTACATACCAAGATCAAATTCAAGTCATCACCCAAAAAAATCTAAGGCAGATCAATAAATTACATATTTCTTTCGAATGACGGCTCTAATAATATTGCAATCTCAATGGACACTGGGTATAACTCCATTCGTACTATTTTGTTTCACGATTCGAGGAGAATTTTAGCAACCTGATTAAAGTAACAAAAAATTTATTTTAACAGTATTTGAGTCTTGTGTTATCTTTCAAAATTCTCAAATCTCAAAAAACACCCATCATGTTTAGTGAGACGAAGTAGCATCTATCTGAAAAATTCTTAATTTCCCTGTTTGACTACAATAAATGCCTTTCAGTGGAAAAAACTGAAATTTTAATGACCCCTTCTTGTTCTCTATTGATGATAAGGAAATTTTCAATGAATTCCAGAACATTTTATGAATGGTGAATCCTGGGAAAATCATAGGAAAACCTTATTTATAAGGTTTTCCGTTTTCATCACGTAGTTAGGTTTGCGGGGATTTTTTTTTAAATCACCGGAATAAGCTAGCGAAATCGAACTATCATAATTGAGGTTGAGTGTTACGTACGCGTTAGCATTCAATTCATTGGTTGAATGTTGAGAATCGTCAGCCCCACACGCGCGACGTTTTATTTTACGAGCATAGAAATCACATTTTGTATATTGAATTGAAAATTAATTACTTGATATTTTGATATGATAATTGAAAAAGTATATTTAACACTACTTTCAATGCTGTCACATGAAAAAAAACCTTTTCCGCCGACCTCGAAATAAAACGTGATTTTAATGTGTACGAAATTGAGCATTAATGACCCATTATAATGCTCAATTTTTTAGCCATTTTAATGTGCAATCCCCATGGCAACCGTACACAAAGTATTCAGAAGCACTACGAGAAATGTCAAAACTCTACTGGAACATAAAAACATAGAAATTCCATTACGTCAAATGTATGTCTTGTGCGAATTGAGAATGTATTTTAATCAAGAATTTATACCATATTCATGTGAAGATCGTCGGAAAAATCTTGTAATAAACTCGGTTATTAATCGAGCGACTAATGGTCTCGAACTATAAACGCGTTCGCTCCGCTCACGCATTAAAATATCTTGACCATTAGTCGCTGTCTTTAATAACCTAGTTTATTGGGGGAATGGCTAGTTCAGTTGAAAATAAAAGAAGCAAATGATTTAATTAATAAATTCAATGAATGAAACAAAATACTTCAAAATACCCAATTATAATGCCAAAATACTCACCGATTATGACGAAACATACTCAACGATTATGACAAAATATACTCACCGATTAGGACAAAACTACCGATTATGACAGGATAATTTCACCAATTTTAGCAACGAAAACCCCGGTTTGGACTTTGAATAAGAGCAAGGAGTGCCTTCACAGTGAAGTGAATGTTAGGAAGAATTTATTTATGTTTGAAATTATATATTGTAGGATTAAATTAAGTTATAATTAATAGTTACACACAGATTATACTACTCTGGTATGATCTCTGTAACGTAAACCATGTTTATTTCTCGCTGTAGATGAATAAACATTATTATTATTATTATTATTATTATTATTAAAAACTATTTATATTCACATACTAGAAATGCCCATATCCACTGTCAAATTAACGTTCAATAAGCCAAATTCCAATCAATCAAACACTTTTGAAATGAGGATTCAAACAGGTGAAAAGCTTCAAAAGAATTAACAACTGCTTTTCAGGTTTCAACTCTGAATTCCGAAAGTTTAATCCATAAAGCCCCCATACCGGTTAGTGATAATTACTCAATCAATGTTCCATTTCGTATTTGCCCATAGGAGTGCTATATTTCACAAGTGAAATATTAACGCTCGTTCTGAAATGCCAATATTCCCGAAATGGTGGTTGGATTCAGATGATTTGTAGCAAAGAACCAGTTTTGTATAATTCATGAAATGATTCGATTCGCACTGTTATCGCGAATTTGCTTCAGGCTTGAGCAGCATATTAATCGGAAGAATCAATGTTGATATAAAATCCATCTTAGAGATGTGGAATGAGAATCGTTGGTATTGGATAAAAAAGTTGAATAAAACTGATGATTTTGTTTTCAGATTTATTTTCAAAAATGGTATCGGCTGCGGCTCTGAAACAAGTATCTGAAAATACATTCGATTTGAATCTGAAAACGTTTTAAAAATCTAGAAATCTGGAAGAAGAGTGTTGTTAGTATAAATGAAACCTGAGATGATGGCCAAAGTTGAAATTACTCAATGTCAATGTCAAAAGAAAGTGTTATTTTTTTCATTTCTACGTTCAGTTTCAGAGTTGTAACATTGTAATTGAGGTTTTCATCTCTGATACTTAAAAATGTACGATATCCCCCTACATCTTCCGCTTCAACTTTAAAGAAAAGCTTAGGCTTTATTGATTGATATCAAAGAATGTCAAAGGTCAAAAAGTTGTAGTACAGGAATCAGCAATCTGACCCAGCCAGTACACCTTCTGGATAATTCAGCAGTATGTTCAATTCTTCACGTCGAAGTATTTCCAGATAATATCATCTATAGTAACAAAATCAAATTCTCTTCACTTTTATACAGGGTGTTACATGGTAGTATGTCACAACTTGAGGGGGTGAATCTACACTTAATTTTAAGAAAAAAGTTTATATAAACATGTATCCGTAAAAGCTTCGTTATGGAGCTACAGGTGTTTAAATTCCAAAAAAAATTGGTTTTTTCTTCATAACTCCTGCAGTTTTTGATATATTCAGTCTAAATTTGGAATGGGAGCTATTTTTAACAGTCTCCATCATTGCACGTCCTGCATTTTAACTGAAATCTTCAGGGTGTTTGTTTTTTTCGGAGCCATGTCTACTCTTTCCCTCTCAAACTCTTCTGAGGTACGCCACTGATCAGCGTGAAATCATTTTTTGACATTTTCGTTCAATTTGAGAACTTTTTTGGCTCCCGTAATTTTTTCGTATTAAAAAATTATTGAACGATTGTATATTACTTGCTAAATAAAAAAAGAATAAAAAGACTTGATAGGTAGGCCCAAAATTTGCTTTTATTTTGATAGCTCGTCATCTGAAACTCAACTTAAGCTTATTCAATATGAAATACAATCGTTCAACCATTTTTTACCCGAAAACTGTTAGAGATACAAAAAAATTACAGGAGTCAAAAAGTTTGAACGAAGATATCGAAAATTGATTTTACGCTGACCAGTCGCGTACCGCAAAAAAGTTTGAGAAAGAAAAAGGAGACATGGCTCCGGAAAAGAGAACACCCTGTAGATTCTAGTCAAGATTCAGTACGTGCAATGATGATCTAAATTTGAACTGAATATCTCAAAAATTGCAGGAGATATGAAGAAAAAATTAATTTTTTAGGAAATTTCCACACCCTGTAGCTCCGTAACGAAGCTTTTGCAGACCCATGTTAATATGGACTTTTTTTCTCGAAATTATGCGTTTCTTCATTCCCTCAAGTTGTGACATAATATTATGTAACACCCTGTATTACCTGTTCCTTCAATTCGTTAGGGGTACCCTGACGACTTCCTTAGTGTTTCTCTCGAATCAGTAGTTTCCCCGAACTCCTTAATTCTAGCGTGACACCAAAACAATAACGTAACAGTTCGCGTGACCTAAGCTAACAAAGAATAAAACTCTACATAGCTCAAGCCTACATCAATGCCACCATTATTCATAATCTATTGTTGTGGATGTGTTGTTGTGCATTCTATTCGTGTCTAGGATTCCAGGCAGATAACTACTCTTCATTTCGGAAATTCATCTCCATAAATCACGCTGAAAGCTCAAATGGAATTTGAAGTAATTTCAATAATATTTGTGAATTATGCTCTGAGTTCCTGGAACACCATTCGTGCTTGAATCAGACTGCGAAGTTAATTTCTTCGGAATCTACTATTGTTTTAGTTTCTATGGCCTGGTACCTGGTAAACGAAACAACTAACAATTTTCACGCTATACTCGTTTGAAGAAAGCATACTTCATTTACAGTTATAAAACCTGTTAACCGTCTAGGCAATTTTGACACTTGCAACGCAAAAAGGAACATTGGCTCCTTTAATAGTAAAAAACATAAAAAATACGAAAAATCAGTTTCTTTCTGACGAATAGGCAAAAGAATGAATTGTCTGTGGGGTCAATAAAACTATTTTCGAATATATTGCGTATAATATTTACCTGGTACACAAAACAAGCAAACAAGTAACAATATTCACGCTATACTCGTTTGAAAAAAGCATACTTCATCTACAATTATGAAACCAGTTAACAGTATAGGCAATTTTGACACTTTCGACCCTAAAAAGGAACATTGGCTCCTTGAATAGTAATTAACATAACAAGTGCCGGAAATCAGTTTTTTTCTAACGAATAGGCAAAAGAATGAATTGCCTGTAAGGTCAATAAAACTATTTTCGAATGTTTTGGGTATGACATTTACCTGGTACACGAAACAACTAACAATTTTCACGCTATACTCGTTTGAAGAAGCATACTTCATTTACAGTTATAAAACCTGTTAACAGTCTAGGCAATTTTGGCACTTGCAACGCAAAAAGGAACATTGGCTCCTTTAATAGTAAAAAACATAAAAAATACGAAAAATCAGTTTCTTTCTGACGAATAGGCAAAAGAATGAATTGTCTGTGGGGTCAATAAAACTATTTTCGAATATATTGCGTATAATATTTACCTGGTACACAAAACAAGCAAACAAGTAACAATATTCACGCTATACTCGTTTGAAAAAAGCATACTTCATCTACAATTATGAAACCAGTTAACAGTATAGGCAATTTTGACACTTTCGACCCTAAAAAGGAACATTGGCTCCTTGAATAGTAATTAACATAACAAGTGCCGGAAATCAGTTTTTTTCTAACGAATAGGCAAAAGAATGAATTGCCTGTAAGGTCAATAAAACTATTTTCGAATGTTTTGGGTATGACATTTACCTGGTACACGAAACAACTAACAATTTTCACGCTATACTCGTTTGAAGAAAGCATACTTCATTTACAGTTATAAAACCTGTTAACAGTCTAGGCAATTTTGGCACTTGCAACGCAAAAAGGAACATTGGCTCCTTTAATAGTAAAAACATAAAAAATACGAAAAATCAGTTTCTTTCTGACGAATAGGCAAAAGAATGAATTGTCTGTGGGGTCAATAAAACTATTTTAGAATATATTGCGTATAATATTTACCTGGTACACAAAACAAGTAAACAACTAACAATTTTCATGCTATACTCGTTTGAAAAAAGCATACTTCATCTACAATTATGAAACCAGTTAACAGTCTAGGCAATTTTGACACTGTCAATCCTAAAAAGGAACATTGACTCCTTAAATAGTAATTAACATAAGAAGTACAGAAAATCAGTTTATTTTCAACGTACAATTATAACGTCATTTTTCGACTGACAGGATCATCGAAAATTTCTATTTCTCCGCCAAGGAGGAAAAGTGTTGCTAAGTAACACTTTTCCGTCCGGCGGCAGGAAAAGTGTTACTATGCAAAAGATTAATAAGAATCGGTAATAACCATGATCTAACTTTTTAAACAGATCAAACCTGTTAACCGTCTAGGCAATTTTGACACTTGCAACGCAAAAAGGAACATTGGCTCCTTTAATAGTAAAAACATAAAAAATACGAAAAATCAGTTTCTTTCTGACGAATAGGCAAAAGAATGAATTGTCTGTGAGGTCAATAAAACTATTTTCGAATGTATTGCGTATGATATTTTTTCAGCAACACTGTAGGATAACACTATCGCTTTTGCTATTCATATTTTATTGCGAATTGTGATCAAAAAATACATGAAAAGACCTCAGAAGGAGCTTTTGGTCGCTCGTTCTTTGGTGGAACAATAAGACTATCACCTCAAAATTTTATATAAGATTTGAGATTAATACCAAATAAATAAATGCATAATGTCAGCACAATCGAAATTATATTCTGGAAAATATTCAAAAATGAAATATATGAAAAATGAATAATTACAAAAATTAATTTCTATGTTTCTGATTAGGCGATCCTCTTGAAATCTTGCATGAACATTCAGTATATCAGTTTTGATTCACAAAACAAATTTCACTTGAATCGGTTATCCTCTTATGGAAAACTAGGGATTCTTTTTTTCAATATTCCAATTGAAGTTTCTATGGTCCTATTGACTCTATGGCCACACAATTTTGCATGGAGATTTAGTATAGGTGACAGTCTTTATTCACAAAATTTTGAATGGCCATGTTTTACGGAACACCCTGTACTATTTGGCTGATTAACGAACTTAACCGAGCCATTTGACCACGAATTTGTTATCGAGGAGTGTAACCATTTTTCGGCTCAAAATTTGAAAATTACAGACATTTGGGCAAAACGATATAGCACTCGTTCGAGCAAAACGAGCTCTCAAAAACAGGCAAACTTTTGTAAACTAACATCGTATAACAAACAGGTGTTTCTTGACACAGTTCTGGTTCCCCAAATGAATATTCATTATAAAGTGATGCAATTTATCGACAAGTTTTGTTTATTCTTTTATCACAAAATTTTGAATTCTTTGCTTCAATATGGATAAATTGCTATCCTTACAGGGGATATGCTTTTGAAATAATCTGAAAATGAACTCCTCATTATTTTCTTTATGATCCAAGCTGACCTGAATTAAGTCTCGTGAAAACTCTATCCGAAAGAGGAAACTGTTTATGGAAGGAAAGCACGTGAAATGAATTTAAATGGCTTAGTGTTGTTGAGAAAATAGCCTAAGGAGAAGTGTCCTATGGAGTTGATTGACCATAAAGATTTTCTTCCTCATTCCAAAAAGAAGTCACGGTGAGTTGAGTGAATGGGAAAAAATAAAAAGCTTTTCCTACTTTCATGAACCACAAAATGTTATATGCGAGCCAAAATAAATTCAGTCATTCATAAATGGAAATAACTCCAGTTTTCGTAAGTAATTGCACGAGTGCATCAGAATTAACGATAATTTTGCATGACAGCGTGTTGTCAAAAATCTGCAAAGGCTTTTTCTTCAAAAATGAAAATGACTAACAAGATGGAATTCGAAATTATTCCATGCACGAGTGTAATTCGGGGGAATATTTTCCGATTTACCTGTCAATTTTGACACATTGCCATTATCGCTGGTCTCTTCCACTTTCTACGGTGCAATTATCGCTGTAATTATGAGTCAATGGCACTTCATTCACATGGAATTATTGACAGGAGGGAAATATTCGATTCAATATATCTATCTGCAATTTTCTAAAGCATTAACAATTAATTCATTAAAGTGCATCCACTGTTTAGTCTAAATAATGGGCCATACTGATCTATTGTAGAAGAGATCATTTTCTGTTTTGGTGACCAAACTTTGCTTCGAGATTTCTCGATTTACTGTCTTCTTACTTCATACTGTGGGGTGATCTGAAGTCACAGGTTTATGCCAATAAGCCTGCCACCATTGAGGCATCAAAAGCCGAAGTTATATCGATGAAATATCACCACATGCGTTCAATAGCGTTATTGAAACTCTCTTCCAACCCATTAGCAAGATATTTCATTCCATACATATTCCCAAATGTATATTTTCAGAATATTTGCAGGCCTTGTGGATCGAAAGCAGAAAGATGACCTAGCCATTAAGACTCCAATCCAAATAAAAAAATATTTTCAGAATTATGAATATTTTCCTTTGCTACAGAAACTCATATTATATTGAACACTACATTCATACTCTCTTATGGAAACACCTTCCACCAATCTTGTATTTATAAAATTGAAAAATGCTTTTACAGTCTATTCGGGAGTAAAACTTCAACGGACAAAACTGTCTATAGAAAAATAAAACTTTTTGGGTTGCTTTTGTGAATAACTAATCGATTAAATTTGTTTTCTGGCCAAATTGATTCACTAATCCCAGAATTGACTGCATAGGAGCTACAATAATACGTATAAATGAACTAATTCTGCAGCAGTCTCTGATTCAAATCGCAAAATCTATATCATCAGACAATGCGCAACTCCAAGCACAAAAAACATCTTTTTCGTTGGAGTAGGGACCAAATATCTCCAACATTCGTGCCTATTTTTTTCCAATGACCATACAAGCTTGAATGATTACTTTCATATCCGAGCAGGTCTAGCGTTCTCCACTTTTTTGTTAGCCAGCATATGCCCGTAAAAAATCCTGAAAAACATTGCGCAAATAGCAACGTTGATTAAATTTGTTTTCTGGCCAAATTGATTTACTAATCCCAGAATTGACGGCATAGGAGCTACAATAATAGGTATGAATTAACTGATTCTTCAGCAGTCTCTGATTCAAATCACAGAATCTTTATCATCAGATAATGCGCACCTCCAAGCACAAAAAAACATTTTTTTCGTTGAAGTAGGGACCGAATATTTCCAACATTCATGCCTATTCTTTAAAATGACCATACAAGCTTGAATGATTACTTTGATGTCAGAGCAGGTCCAGCGTGTCTCCACTTTTTTGTTACCCAGCATTACCCGTAAAAAATCCTGAAAAATATTGCGCAAATAGCAACGTCGATATTAAGGTTTTACGTAGGTCGATACGGGTGCTGAATCCAGCAAACTACTGCTCGAAATACCTTCAAAGAACTCGTATTATATTGAACATTTCATTCTTACTCTCTACCAATCTTGTACGGATATAATTGAAAAATGCTTTTACAGTCTATTCGGAAGTAAAACTTCAACTAACAGAACTGCCATTAGTGGCATAGAACTTTCTCGGTTGCTTTTGGGATTAACTCTTCGATTAAATTCATTTTCTGCTCAAATTGATTCACTAATCCCAGAATTGACGGCATAGGAGCTACAATAATAAGTATGAATCGACTAATTCTGCAGCAGCCTCTGATTCGAATCGCAGAATCTATATCATCAGACAATGCGCACCTCCAAGCACAAAAAACATCTTTTTCGTTGAAGTAGGGACCAAATATTTCCAACATTCTTTCCAATGACCATACATGCTTGAATGATTATTTTGATGTCAAAGCAGGTTCAGCGTGTCTTCACTTTTTTGTTACCCAGCATATACCCGTAAAAAATCCTGAAAAACATTGCGCAAATAGCAACGTCGATATTAAGGTTTTACGTAGGTCGATACGGGTGCTGAATCCAGCAAACTACTGCTCGAAATACCTTCAAAGAACTCGTATTATATTGAACACTTCATTCCTACTCTCTACAAACTTGTACGTATATAATTGAAAAATGCTATTACAGTCTATTCGGAAGTAAAACTTCAACTAACAGAACTGCCACTAGTGGCATAGGACTTTCTCGGTTGCTTTTGGGATTAACTATTCGATTAAATTCATTTTCTGCTCAATTGATTCACTAATCCCAGAATTGACGGCATAGGAGCTACAATAATAAGTATGAATCGACTAATTCTGCAGCAGCCTCTGATTCGAATCGCAGAATCTATATCATCAGACAATGCGCACCTCCAAGCACAAAAAACATCTTTTTCGTTGAAGTAGGGACCAAATATTTCCAACATTCATGCCTATTCTTTCCAATGACCATACAAGCTTGAATGATTACTTTGATGTCAGAGCAGGTCCAGCGTGTCTCCACTTTTTTGTTACCCAGCATATACCCGTAAAAAATCCTGAAAAACATTGCGCAAATAGCAACGTCGATATTAAGGTTTTACGTAGGTCGATACGGGTGCTGAATCCAGCAAACTACTGCTCGAAATACCTTCAAAGGATTTGAAGTTCAGCGCAGTGAAGCCTCTCTGAAATCGAAACCATAAAGACGGTTGAAGGTCAGCATCATATTACCGATGCAGAATTGATTTTGCTTGGAGACAATATCACTTATAAGTCTGAGGAAATTACTGCAGTTCGAGCATTAGTTTTATATGGTTTCATTCCTTATCATTTAACATGGTGTGAAAATATTTCAGGAGGACTGTAATTCCTGTATTACACAGCTGCATTTTCATCTATTTCCCAAAAACACATGTGGTTAACAATAATGATGCAGTATGTTTTTTGATTTCCTATGAAATGCTTCAGCTTTTATAGACAACTATAGGTAGAATAAGAAAATTGAGACTCAGATTCACAGGAATTTAAGAAGAAATTTCAGGTAAACAAAATATTTATATTGAATTGTGTATTAATTTTTAAATGGGATCCATCAATTTTGCGCACTTGTTCCTAAAGGCGTGCTATAATTTTACCCAAAAGTCTGTATTTTCCGAAAGTTTTAGAAGCAATACCAACGAAATTGCTAGGTTGTCCGTCCTACCTAAGCATATCAGATGTTCATACCAGAGTATCTCCTCAATCCAAGCGATCTAAAGTGGAATGTCAAGATCTTGAGAAAGCCATTGCATCAAATCCTGTTCAGAATTTGATTCAGCCGTGTCGTTTGGAACTTCAGCTAAGGCTTTTACAAAAGTGTTTGTTCCAAAAGATGGATAAAAGCCAAAGGAGAAGAAACCTGTGTTTTTTTATTTGGACTATAGTAATCAGAAATTCCAGTTGTTAAAATAAAAGTGTATGTGTCTGAAGACTTATTGTACTATTTAATAATATTAAGGCAAAAAAACTGGAATGTGATGATGGGGACTTAAAATTTCCAGTTATACTGAGAAAAACACTATTTTCACTATACATCATATTTCTTTTTCCTCAATAAATATCGAAAATTACCACGAAATTAGTACTTGTGTAAACAACGATTCTACCTACTCAGAAAAACATGATTTTTTTTTCTATTGGAAAATGAAATCTAAATTGATCAATAATTTTTTGGGAATGACATTGCGTAAATAAATACGGAAGGACTACCTATGGTGACGTCACTCATTCTGTTTCATGGCCTTGTGTTCTAGTAAGGTAGTGGTTGGACCCACTGATGAAGAATTCGTGGCCAATGAAAATAACGGCCATCCAGCCGTGAACACGATAACTGTCGTTAGGGTCCTGAAATTTTGAGAGTTCGAGTTCCGGGTGCCGCAGTTGAAACCACAAATCCGATCACTTTGAAATTTGGTATTTTGAAGGAAGAGAATGACGCGAAAACTTCTGAAAAATTTCATGAGGAATGTGCTCTACGAATTATTCAAAAAACATTTTGTCTTTAACATAGGCAGCTTTAGATTTAGCCGGAATCAAAAATTCACGGGCTTTCGCCGCTTGAGTTTCGACGTAGTTCGACATTATTTCAATAATTTTATTTCTGACAAGACGTCAAAATAAAACCAGACAACCATGATTACCATGATTACCACAAACACGGCCCATAGCAACGTTAAAAATCCAATTGATTCCAAAATTTACAATCTAATATTAATTTTTTCATTTTAAGAACGATACTGTTTCAATCAGAAAAAAAACTATTGATTACAACACGAGAATATGAATACATTTCCCACGGTTGTCTATACATCCCTTGGGCTTCGCCCTCGGGATGTAACTAGGACAACCTCTGGAATTATACTATTCATATTTCTCTAGTTGTAATAATAGCCATATTGTCGCTAACTGTAGAGGAGACTGCGAGACGAATCCCTTACCAAACTCGAAGTAACAAAAATGTAAAAACCGTTTCCCGAAAATTGTCGAATAAAATCCACACGAATACACCGAATCAAAATTCAACAATACCGACGAAACCACTTCATGATATTCAATATGGAATAGTGAAGCAGATATCAATCACACAGAACGAGTTTTGATTAAGTGCGTTCGAAGCTGACTGCTCCGCTGGGTGCAGTCAGAATTTATGAATAAAATTTCCATTTCGGCATATCTCCCTGGTATCCTTCGCTTTATGACACTGAATGAAAGGTCGTCGCATCTATTCGATTGATGGCCGCATAAACGTTGCATCTAACCTTGGATGCAGAAATGCCAACCGGGATAAGTAAAACATCAGGAATAAAATTATAAGGCATAATAAAGGGTTTTCCAATATGAGGTGTTATTTTGATATTCAAAGAAAAATGCCATTTTTCAATATAAATGATCGGATGTTGATTTCATTATAAAGAAGAAGCTATGCGGTTAATATTGGAAAATAATATTAGGCAAATGACCACCATGACCACGCTTACAGGACCATATCATTTTAATGAAATTTTTCATAATCAAATCGCAAAGTGGCTGCCCTATGTCCTCGATAGCCCTATGAATTTCATCTTTGAGGTCTTGAATCGACGCTGGGCTATTGGCGTAGACCTTCTCTTTCACGTGACCAGAAAGGAAAAAGTCGCAAGGTGTTAAATCACAAGACCTCGGTGGCCAATTGTGATCACCTCTTCGAGAGATAACACGATCCGGAAACTCTTTCCGCAAAAGATCAATGGTTTCGTTGCTTGTCTGGCACGTAGCCCCGTCATGTTGAGAGTAAACGTTTTCCATATCAATACTATCCTATTTCGGCCATAAAAAACGTTTGTGTCTAATTCCAAAGAACGACGAGGAAAGAACAAACCTGAGTTTTCTTCAACGCTTTAGGCAACAGCAGCAATATT
This sequence comes from Propylea japonica, assembly GCA_013421045.1. NCBI lineage: Eukaryota > Metazoa > Arthropoda > Insecta > Coleoptera > Coccinellidae > Propylea > Propylea japonica. The sequence goes on from CM024239.1 coordinate 3,010,958, forward strand.
CTCGGCTGTTCTTGGGCTACGTGTACGGGTTTAGGTTTTATTCTTCACATCACTAACTTGTCCCAACAGCTAGAATTTTTCCACCAATTTCTTTATTGCGGTCCGACAAGGTTCTTCACGGCGACTCAAAAATGGACGAGTTTTACGAACCCTATCTGTCTAATTATCACCATTTTTATAGTGAATTTTAATAATTTCGATGCGTTCTTGAAGCGTGTATCGTTCTATTTTCATTAATGGCATTGTTTCTACTCACTTGTCAAATGTCAAAAAATGACAGCTTCAAAGATGACATCTACCGAACTAGCGAGCTTTTTAAAATGAAACCTCTTATTGGAAAACCCTTTATAATGAATAGGAGTAAATTGTAGATGAGCCGCATTCGATTCATGGCGTTGATTCATTCATGAAAATAATTATCATCTCAATCGCCAAAATTGTTGGAATTTTTTCATAAAAATAACAACAGTTATTCAAACGGTCTTAGCGATATGTATTGTACTTTCAATATAGAATATTTGCACTTACAGTACCATATGGTTGCATTTCTCGAATTTGCGGCAAGAGGACCTTTGAAATATCTACTTAAAAAACCTCACTGAACTAATCATTGTTCCTCAGCACAACGAATTCAGGGACAATTTCATTCATTAGGATGATAACGCTCCATCGCACACGAAGGATCCAAACTATTCTTCAAATGAACAATCTGCAGGGAAAGAACTGGTCAGCAAACTCACCAGACATTTATCCAATTGAGCACGTATGGAATTTATTAGGGAGAGCAATAACCAATCGCCATAACCCACCTTCAACTCTTCAGGAATTGAGTTTAGAGCTTCAGTAAGAATGGAACGATATTCGTGAGAATTTTATTGATGACTTCTGGGATTTCAAAGCTAGATTAAAAGAACAAATGGTAATACGACCTATTGATCTTGGATTCAGTTGAGGAGCTATTGTTAATCAAAAATAAATACAGTGGAACTTCCCTATGACGAACGTCTATTTAAAGAATTTCTCTGTATAACGAATTTCGTAAAAGACATTGCACCCTGAATCCAAATTCCATGTTGAAAACACCCTCTAAAAGGAAATGAATACTCTCTATAACGAAATATTCAAAGAACATCACTCTTTGAATGAGTATTGGTAAGAAGGTATAAGGGTGGGTGTTTTCCGAAAATTTTCCGGACGTACATAATAAATCCCGACCTTAAACTAAATCATTGCGGCGGGCAGAGACATCATTCTGTAACAGTTTTAAATACACACCTGGCTGTTTGGTTTCAATCTAACCATTACGCTATTGTGAAAGTTGTGCAAAAATGTCTAAAAGGAAGTGCTTGAGTTTGAATGATAAACTTAAATTTATCCGTGAAGTCGACCGCGAGATTACCGACGATAGAAACAAATTTTCTGTATAACGAAATTTCTTTATTACGAATTTTTTGGCGGATTTAGCGCTTTCGTTTTAGGGAAGTTCCACTGTATTTGATAATATTATATTTTTTCTTATTTTTCCAATTTGTCTCATGCTGCAAAGAGAGAACAAAGATTTTCTATCAAATATATTGCAGTTGAAATAGAGAAAAATATGTTTCCCATTTCCAGAATAAAGTTAATTTTTTGAGAATTATAGGAGACCTAGACTCTCGACGATGTTTATGAATGTTAACTGGTTTTTCTCATATTGTTTTCAATGTCCTCAAACTATTTGAATGTCTTCTTTTTTCTCACTTCACTCATCTTCTGAACAATTCTAATACTTTCAGTTCAATTCAGAAACCATGAAGAATTGGAGAAACCACTATTCCACTGACAACCACTATTCCTCGATCTGTCATATTTCGAAGAATTCAAACAATAAAAATGTTATGACCCCCACTGATGAAACAATTTCAGCAGTAACGAATAAAAGTTGCTCCTAGCTTAACGGCATCATATTTGGTGTTCGATATGGAGGACATTATCGGCGAAAAATAGGTCATTCACCCTATTCATTCCGGACATAAAGTTCCTGAACGTACGTCGTAAAAAATAACAAACTTTCTTTCATACATAGAATTCAGAGATCAAGGAGATATAACCGTATTTCATTCTGAATTTTATTGCACAGAACTCATCCAAACTACCTTTATGACCATGTTTCATATCGATTGGTTTCATTTAGGAATAGTGAGAAGATATCGAAAACCTGAAGCTTTGTTCATTTTTATTTTATTCGAAATCATTAGATTCGTTTATCGGTAGAAAATGTTTTTCCACATAATAGAGTGCTATCAACTGACGTCGAAATATGGCCGATAGAAATCAACTGTTTTTTAGATGAGACCCATTGGTTTTTTCTAGATTATATGCGTTTTCATCTAGTTTTTGAGCTTTCTTGTCTTGTCGTTACCTATAGAACTTTTTTACTATGAGAAAACATTTACACATTTCGTGAAAATAGCCCTGAAAAAAAATCGAATATAGACATGAAAAAAGGCATGGTGTAATAAGGGTAAAATGAAATTTCAGGCAAACCGTTCCATTCTTCTTGAAGGGCTAAACTCAAATCCTTAACAGTCGAAGGCATAGGCGTATCTAGCCTCAGTTTTCAGGGGGGGCCGCGTCCTCTGGTATATATTGTGATACCTATTCGTAGTTTTTGATTTGAATCTTTCAGGGGGGGGCAGAGGTAAATCAGGGGGGACTTGGCCCCCCCTAAATACGCCAGTGGTCGAAGGAGAATTTTGTCGAATGTAGACATACAAAGAAATATAAGAGTTCTTGTTCAAAGAAACGAATAGCCGAAAATAATCAATTTATATCGAACTTCGAGATTAGAGAACTTATTCATTCCAAATATTCGTGCATCTAAGAATCATTAGAATAAATGTAAATTCTCTTCTAATTTCGAATTGCATGTGCAGGTGTACGCTCCGAATGGAAATGAGTTGATATATAAAGCTTCTACTAGTTCGTGGTATTTGTGTGCAAATGAGGAGAAATTCATTAATTTCAGATTGCATTGCTATGCGGTAATGAAGAAATCAAGCGCTTTTTCCTGAGAACAGCAGAATTATGTATGCTTTAGATAGAACTACTTTCCTCGATATCATCTTAGAATGTAAACAATATTATAAATCTTATAACCGAAGTGTTTCAAATAGAAATGTGTTACCAACATTAAATAATATCATTGTGAATAATATTGCATGTAAACAAATGCAATGGACTTTGGCAGTGGCGGCTTGTGACAGAATAAAGTGATGAGGCACATCAAAATAAAATATTAATCTTATAAACTTTTTTTTGTCAGCTGCATACTTATCATTATGAAAAAACCTTCGGTATTGATGCTCCAATGATTCTATAGCGTTTTATTGGGTGGTAATTGCTCTGAGATAAGTTTTTCAACTCGCTTCAACCAGTTTTTCACTAAACCCTATCGGAATATGTATGTACTGCCAAAAAATAATTTGATTAGAGTTACACTGCCAGTAGGCCAGTAGTACTCTCATTTTGAAACCTCCGATTCGATTTTCCTACCGCACCGAAAGTCAAGATTTGGAATAGGTTGTATAACTTCTTCAATTTTACATATTTTATACTCATAGGAATGACTCAGAAACTGTTTCTGTTTTATTGAAAACTCCGCAATATCACGAGTACTGCACAAACCCAATAAACCCAAACCAGAGTGAAATTTCACTATTTTCCGCTTCACGATTAACCCGAATATGTGCAGTTTGCCGATGAAACGAAACGATCACGGATCAAGGGTAGATAGTCCGGTCAATCCAGACCAAAAAATTAGGGTGAAGTTACATAAAATCCCAACAAGCTGAAAATCGGTAAAATTGTTCAAAACATCCCCCCCAATCATTCCCGTGGATGGACAAAAATTTATTCAAGTTCAAAGGTCGAAAAATGAATTTTTCGCGATTTTCAGCAAAACGGTGAGTTTCATCAAAAAAGTAATTCAGACAAAAATGTAGATGTTAAAATTATCTTCAAAAATGTATCAATACTTTTTTTTCTACGAGGTACCGTTTCTGAGATAAAACGCTTGAAATGTTCTAAAAGTTGTTACTGAGACTAGCCTCAAATTCACCTTAGAAGCCGCAATAGATAAACAACGAAAGGGAGGTTCATGATCTCGTCACGTCGATGTGAATAACGCGCTAGACAAGGAAGAGCGTGAGGCAAGCCTCACCTCACCGTTTACGCCTTGAAGAGGAAGTGAGATGAATGTACCAAAATCGGACCTTAACGCCTGTAACATGTAACGTTACGGTCCGATTTTTGTGCATTCATCGTAACGTCAGTAACGTGTAATGTTACAGACGTCTTTAGCTGTACCCGGCTTGAGATTGAGCTCGGATATTATGGAAGACGATTGCAGTACCGTACAAAAAATTGAGACTGAAGAACATAATGGGATGATGAAATTGATTAATAAAATATTGGATTAATTCGCTTGATATTTGTGATTTCCGTAATTTATTTGGTGAGGCACTGCCTCACCTGCCTCATAGGACAAGCCGCCACTGGATTTTGGGAGTCCTAAAAAACACTGAGTCAAAAAACAATACATAATATGATTCATTAGGTAGATGTTACTTACACAATTTGTTTTGATCCCATATTTTCATTATTAGAAGTTGAAAATAATAACCCCTTATGATTTTCCATCAAAAATTGTTTTCGTAGGATAGATTTTCGAAAAATAAAGTTCTCTTGTGGTTTCAAATTCAATTCTGGAGAAAAAAGTTTCTTGTGAAATTTCGATACAGTCGATACTTCCCGGAAAAAATAAAAACTTATAAGCTGTTATGATCACTGTTCATTCGATTTCATCGTATCACTACATAGTATAAAACAAAGTCGCTTTCTCTGTCCCTTTGTATGCTTAAATCTTTGAAACTACGCAACGGATTTTGATGCGGTTTTTTTTAATAGATAGAGTGATTCAAGAGGAAGGTTTATATGTATATTAACATCCATTAAATAGTGGAGAAGTATGTATTGTTATTTTTGAGGTTTCTAATGTGATGTCGTACCGTGCGAAGCCGGGGTGGGTCGCTAGTGTTTCATAAAATGAATATTCAAAAATATTGTTTATGCAAAAAATTTATTTTGTCAATTATGCTCATTAATAGAAAGAAAGTTCTATTTGTGAAACTAAAATATGACGGATATAATTTTCTTCCGGAAATTAGTAATTATACCATAAGAAAGATTTATAGAACATTTTTATATCCTCTCAGAGACATACATAACTGCTTGTAAGTTTTTACTTCTTCCGAGAAAAGTATCGACTGTATCAAAATTTTGCAAAAGACTTTCTTCTCTAGAGTTGAATGGGATACCATGAGATAATTTTATTTTTCAAAAATCTATCCCACGAAAACAATTTTATAAGGAAAATCATAGGGGGTTGTAAATTTCAACCCCTAATAATAAAGTTATGAGATCTACGAAAATTGTATGAGTAACATCTACTTAGTGCTTCATATCATGTATACTTTTATAGTTCAATTTTTTTTCTCGAAAACCTTACTAAGAAACAAAAAACTGATAATCGGTATGAAGGTTCATTATTTCTAAAATGTTTTTTTTTTAAATCACTGGCAATGCGCTTTATTCAAAACGCATACAAAAGTGAAGGTATCTATAGATCTTCACTGGAAATATTTTTGAAAGCAATAAAAATTGTATCTGTTTTTGTTTTCTTATCTCGAAATAAAAAAAACACCCTTGCATAATTAGTTCGACAATCAATAAATTAGATTCCTCAGCTTGACGAATTCATTTGTGAAGAAGTAACGAAATTCATAGAATTTGGTTGCAATAGAAACGTCTAACTAAAAGATATTCCTCTAATAATAATGAACCAGAACGTGAAAATATGAAAATAAAATATGCAAGGTATTCCGACAAATAAGCATTTCCTTTTCATTCGTAATGAGCATTCATTGTGTATTGATGAAACCAATCAGCAGAGTTTACACTGCTCAATTCCCATTTCCCATAGGTTATGAATATCTAACCTGCGAGCTCAGCTCTTGATCAACCTGAATAAAGGTAGGCAGTTATGAAAACACTGAAGCCTCCATAATTAGCCATTGTTCGTTTTCCAGTTCAAAAGTATTCTGATGCAAACAAGAAGTTCATTGATTAAGGATCCATTTTTATATTCATCATGCGAACCAATAATATTCCACATTGATTTATATGTTTTGAACACTACGTTGAGTAAAAGTTTTTATATTTCATATTTTTCATTTAATTCATTCTTCATTTCTTCATCTTGTGATATAAAATAGTTATGTTATTTTGCATGATAAAAAGAGAATTTAATCGACGTTTTATGTAACGTATATACAGTCCAATTTATGATATCTAAATCGAAAAGTTTCGGTAGCAAAAAATCTTTGAAATTTTTTTTCTATTATATATTTTTTTTTTTGAGAATCTACAGGTATTTTTGCACAAGTTTTTAAGTTTATGCAGCAAGTGAATACGTACAATCAGAACGGATCGCAGATCGTATAGCATCTAAATTAACGTTTCGGACCTGGTTACATTTCTAATTAATTTCAGATTTCGGATCAATGATTCCCATCGGGTCTGTTTAGATAAATTAAAACTTAATGAAAACAACCTCAAGAAGCCCTGACGTGAGGAACCCTGTGAAGAGGTGTTATACCTTTCTGTCTGCATCCTCCATGCTCATGACTTCCTGAAGATGTTTTCAGTTCTATAAAAGCTGATGATCTATTTCTGTGTATCACTGTTTTGATATATTGGATTCTTTTTCGAGAATGAGCTCTCATGGTTTATAGAAGTTCTTCATTAATTATTACCTACTAGCTGACCCAGCAAACCTAATTTTGCCTGTCTAAAAATTGTTAAATGTGGTATAAGTAAAAAATTGTTGTAGGTTAATATGATAAATCATACGTTATTTTTCTGATTGAAATTTTAAATTTTCGATTCACTCGATGTAACTTTTTGTCCAAATGTCAAAATCATTATAGGCTATAAGTGACTGTTTAATTAATTGTCGTAAGAAAATTAGAGCTTTTCATTTTTTGTGAACAATTTTTTGAAATATTTTGTCGTATAAACTTTGCCCTGGCAATTATGAACACAACAAAATAAAAATTATTCAATTTGGTGCAGTCTTTTGAAAGAAATTTTGAGGCAAACGGCGGCCATTTGCAATTTGGGGTGAATTTGAGAGGAGTCACTTTTTCTATGAATTGAAATATTAGAATTACCAATATTTCTTTATTGATAGGATAACCAATATTGTTTAATAACTAATCACAATAATCGAAAATATTGATAATTTCAATAGACCGAAATGTCAGAGTTCACAGAACACTAATATATAGAGTTCGTTTTTCATCACACTTCTTTCAAAGGAACGTCTATGTTTCAATCAAAATTCCAGAATGGACCTATTATAAATCTATGAATTCGAGCACAGATGGCATAAAACATCAAAATATTTGTGGTTCACCCCAAACTGCAAATGGCGACTATTTGCCTCACTTTTTTCTACGTGACAGTAAGGAAGTTCGACGTCCAGTTAGTATTAAAGGTCCATGATAACAACCTATAAAATCAACGAAAAAGGTTTTTTTATAACTGACAGGAGTTTATCATGAATCTATATTGAATTGTTGGTCATTAATAGTTATTCAATCAACTAGGTTATTAAAGCCAGCGACTGAAAGTTAAGATATAACGAGACCATTAGTCGCTCGATTAATAACCGAGTTGATTACAAACTTTTCCGACGATCTCAATATGAATTACGATTTCTATGTATCTATGTTCCAGTAGAGTTTTGACATTTCTTGTAGAGCTTCTGAATATTTCGTGAACGGTTGCCATGAGGATTGCACATCAAAATAGCAGAATAGTACATTATATACCGCGGGACTGAAGTAGTACATTTAATCCTGAAGGTAAAGTTTATGGCCCGACCGCAGGGAGGGCCATAATTTACCTGAAGGATTAAATGTACTTCAGTCGCAAGGTATATACGATACTTTTCATACTTCCGGTATGATTTTATTAATTATTTTAATAATTTCAATCAGTTTTTTCTCTCTTCAAATCATTTAATAAACTGTCTTTAAAATAAGTACCATAGTAACATTGCGTTGTGACAATTATAAATTAGAAACATTGTCATTACTAGTGTCATTGTAAAGAAACATTGTTATTGATAATTATTGGTATCATGAGTGAAGAAGGTGTATCTGATATTGATAAAAGAGCAGAGCCGAAGTAGGTGAAGAATGTTACCACCGAAATCTAGAAAACTATACGAGCAGCAGTACGATGCTTTTAAAAAGTGGTGCCGCTTAAAAAATGTGAGACAACCTACTGAAAATGCGCTGTTAGTCTACTTCAATGATAAATCAAAAGCGGTTTGTGCCTCAACTCACTGGGCACATTACTCAATGCTGAAATCGGTTATTAACATTAGAAAAGATATTGATAAGTAAATTTCCAAAATTATTAGCTTTTTTTGAAGAGAAGAAATGAGGGATTTAAGCCAAAGAAGTCAAGAGATTTGGGCGATTCCTTCCTAATTGCGATTAGAAACACCAAAATAAAATTGACCGAAATTTTGTGATCAAAAATTCAGAAACAGTGCCATCAGTTTTGTGGCGATATTTCGGAAGTATGTGGCATTGCAAAAACAGGACACCTCATTCAAAATTTTTTGTTCAATACATCAACAAGGAATGTACTACGCGAGTAGTAGGAAAAAACATGTTTGGTACATTTCCACGGCAAATAGCAGCTTTCTTGAAATTAGAAAATGCGACGTCTTATACGGGACATTGTTTTAGACGCACATCTCGCTCTTTGTTAGCTGATTCGGGAGCAACAATAGACGTGCTGAAGAGACATGGAGGATGGAAATCTTCCAACGTGGCCGAGGGATATATTGAATCCTCTATTAAAAATAAAAAAAAATTTCAGATAAAATATTTGGTCAAGTCGCCGATTCGTCCACTATAGTTATGCCACAGTCCTCATTCTCGCTTCCTGTTCCGCGGATCTTCGAAACAACACCAGTTCAATATGAAAAGGACCTATCTGTTACTCGTCAGTTACCTGCTGCATTAACCAGGAAAGACTGGTCAATATGACGAACTGTCACAATATCAATTTGAATATTAACGCTAATTACCATTCTAATTAATTATATTTTTCAATAAAATATCCCTTAAATTCGTTGTTTGTGATTTAATCGTTCCGGGAGTTTCGTCAATATTTTATCCCGGAGGGATTAAATGTGACACTTTAGTACCTGTCACAAGGGTGAATTTGTCACTTTAGGCCCGGAAGTACGAAAAAGATTGAAAAGAGTCATTAATGCTCAATTTCTTATACATTAAAATCAATTTTATTTCGACGAAAAAATATTATTCAATTGATGTCAATCGCAAGATGATCTTCATTTCTTCATATAACGCACGATAACCGTAACAACTTAACCCTGTGTGTTGAAGGTCCAACATTTGAGATTCCAACAAGCCTCAGAGTCAAAACCGCAGGAAAACACACGGCCGATAACATATGGTAACACATCCTGTTTTCAGACAAGATAACCGGTCCTACCGGATGCATCACGTTCAGAAATTGAAAGTGGCGAGCGGAAATATCGCTCAGGCCCTACCGTTTTCCATGCCCGGATAACTGAAATATCATTTTGGCGCAGCGTCAACACGGAAAATGGAACGATTCTAGTCCTGAAACGCATAAAGATATGGGTCAAGTTTGGCCCAAAACTCCGGACTGATCTCATATTTATAGTTCTGTTTGTGCCGTTCCATTATGAGCGGCAAAAACACGGGTCGAGAACTGTCGCCCTGATTTGCTACGGTCTGTGCTAGACGGTTAAGGGCGCAACCGCGGTCAAGGAAAATGGAGAAAAGTGGAGTGAGAGTCTGTCGAAGATTAGATACTTTCATAATTTGGCAACATGGAAGAGACAATATTAATAATTTTCTTCAACTTGAACAAGTTTTCCATGGAAATTGAAGAAAATAACAAGCTTCTGATTCTTCATTCATATGAAAAGATATCCGATTCGATTGAATTTTTTTTTTGTGAATGGGGATCGATATTCTTAATATTCATTCAAATTTTGTAGCCGAAGTTTTAACAGACCATAAAGAATTCAATTGAAATTTTGAAAAGAAAATCTTCATATATTTTTCTGTGAATAAAGATTGATATACCATGGACTTGGACCTATAATACTAACTGAACGTCTAACTTCCTAACTGTCACGTCGAAAAAAGTGAGCAAATGGCCGCCATTTGCAGTTTGGGGTGAACCACAAATATTTTGATGTTTTATGCCATTTGTGCTCAAATTTTGATTGAAACATAGACGTTGCTTTGAAATAAGTGATGAAAAACGAACTCTATATATTAGTGTTCTGTGACACCTCTCAAATCCACCCCAAACTGCAAATGGCCGCCGTTCGCCTCAAAATTTTTGACAGGTTCGCCATCTAGTTAGTATTATAAATCTATGTGATATATTGACAGTGGGTTTCATAAAGCTTGATCGGGCAAATAAATCATTGATTTTGAATTAAGTCGATAGTTTATGTCAAGAATGAACTGAAAATTGCACAGAAATGATTACATTTCATTAATCACCGTGATCGGAGTTTTATGAAACCCGGCTTGAATCTTCGAGCTTAATTTTGTGATCATAGTGTGAACAGAACCATAGAAATTTCAATTGGAAAGTTGAAAAAAGAATCTTTATATTCATTTAACAGAATATCCGATTCGAGTGAAAATCATTTTGAGAATGATGTAAGACTCTGATAACATAACACTTGTGCAGAATTTCAAGAGGATCACATCACATAAAATTTCACTTTTTAAATTTTTCTTTACATATTTCATTTTCTTGATCTCAATCTCGAATCCCATATTGAGGGTGTCCGGTAAACCTTGTACATATTGAACTGGTGTTAGACCAGGTCATGATTGTTCAGAATATCAGAATTTCACCTCAGTAAAAATATTTTTCAGAACTTGATACATTTTTCAAGAAATCAAAAAACGAAGGTGAGTTAGCGATTTTTTAGATATTTAGAAAATGGTGACATTTTTACTTAGGTGAAATTATGAAATTCTGAACAGTGATGACCTGGTCTACACCAGTTTCAATATTGTACAAGGTTTACCGAACACCCTGTATATTACTAGTCTTATTGCTCCACCAAGGAACGAGCGTTTAAAAGCTCCCCCTCAGGCTTTTCTTAAGTGCTATATGCTATACGGTTATGTTTCGCCTGTTTGTCTGCTTGTATTCAGAAATACACTTTACTCCTAGTATGTCATTAAAAATTGTTGTACAGCTCTTGCTCAAAAAAAAATTATGTTCTCGATTTCGTAAGAAATAAGACTGAGTAATCTATAATCTATACAATATTCTCCTACAAAATCTTTTGAACAAATGACGGTTGTATGTAGTGCGTATAAAAAACTAAATATTCAAGGCTTTCCCACGTGCTATAGAAATATCAATACTCAAACAATCGAATGAAGAATTATAAATGTTAAGTTTGACTCACGCAATAAGTACATTACTCATGATTAAAATCTCATTTGGATAATCTAAATATATTCATAACATGTTCTACCATTTCCACTCAGATGGAAGAATTTTGAAGCTGAACTTTGTGGAAGTTTCCAGTATATGGTTGGCAAAATAGTTGATTTAAATAAGAATACGTTTTCAGAATGAGGAACAAATCCCGAATCAAGAAAGAAACAAAAATTCGAGATTTCCTGATACCAAGAATTTCGCTTAACGAAATGTTAACAAAAACGGAGTTAATGTTGGCTAAACCTCCGTTACCTACTTTATTGTACCCACTACGAGCTAAATCTCGCACTTTGCCATTACAAAAGTCAAAATATTCTAAGACCTCAGAGATTACAAATACATCAAAGGCAGTCTCGACCCCAATTAGGGTTTATTCATTGCATATTCAACCACTTGACCTGCAATTTCAAACGAACGAAATTATGTAGTATTCATAGATAGCACATTTCCGTCAATTATTTTACGAATAGTGCTGATCTCGACCTCATCAGTGCACTTCTCTAGCATATGTCTTCATTAGGATAGAACCTGACTAGTTATTTTCGCTGAATGTTCAATGTGGAGTTCATCTTTCTCGTAGTTTCAAAAGAGGAAAATTACCAACTGCATATAATAATTATGACCGAATGTTGTCGTACATGTAATCCACCTTGAAGACCGGTTTACATTGATAGAGTAAATGATAATAATAATAAAAAAATTGTTTATTGAAATATCAGGAATCAACATGTTACAATTTCGAATTCTCAAAAAAAAAATAACCAGATAAACAAGCAAAACAGAACTCAATAACCAACAATAATATAAGAATCTCGAAGGTAATTAAAAAAAAACAAAATCAACATCACAATATGACACCTCAGAGAAAGAAAATATTATGTTAGTAGGGGAAGAGCGATAACAAGAGTTATATCTGGAATATGATTTTCCGATATTTTCCTTACCCATGCACTGCCTTCATTTACACACGCAAATAGAAATACATAAGGAAAATTAAAAGGTGTTTTGTGATTATGACACCTAGCATACTGTTGTAAGTAGAATAGGTACAAACAATTTGACATACTAGATCAGAGGTTTAACGCGTACATTCATGTAATGAATTTGACATAAGTACTGTTTATGCGTTAGCAACCAATATTTGTTGGACTTTCATTCAGGGTGGACAAATGAAAAAAAAGAAGTGGATAGATTTAACTAGAGGATAATGATAATATTCGCCATGAACACATAGTAAAGAACTCTAATAACATCAAAATTCATTTACAAAACACCATTTTCCAGTTGTCAACGTGAAAACCTTGATGATGGAATATTCACTGAAATAATATTCGTAAATAGCCCAAAACATTCATCAATAACCATTTTCCGTTGACTCGATATTGCTTTCCTAGAGTATAACGACTGGTACTTTATTTTCAGATATAAACTTTCGAAATCATTTGCCTGAACACATTGTGACCTATATCACGTATCGATTTTCCATTATAAACCAATAAAAGCCGAACCAACAAATGACATTCTGTTTATTGAAGGCTCATTTGTGCGTACAGGATAATACTTTGATTGTTTTCAAAATGCAGATGGATTATGGGATACATACCATGATTTGAAACATATGTAATCGAAGGGATACCTAATACTTTCCAATTATCAATTTGAATTGTCATTTAAAACCTTTACTTATATCCGTTTTCTCTTGGAATTATTACAGTTAATTTCTTAGCATTCTCTTCTTCTTCATCACATCATAGATTAATTTATATCTCTTATTTCAATAATTATTACAACAAATTTCTACAATTTCGTGGAATTCCAAGAATGTACATCGTCGCAGGTTCGAATTTCCGTGTGACATTAAATTTTTTATTTTATTTCTTCAGAAGTTGGAATTTTCAGAGTGGGTTTAAGATTTTGAGTGGAAAGTTGAATTCATCTATAACTAGAATGAAACCAATTGCTCTCAGGATATTTAAATTTGATTTATCATTTTCTCAATATAAACAAGCTAGCAAAAGCTTCTAACGTCAAAGCTTTCTTCAATTTTTGAGCGCTTCTTCTACTTGAACGAGTGCTTTATCCTTTTGCCTGAATGTCTGTAATTCTCGACTTTCGAGCTTCAAATGGTCTCAAACGATAGGGTTCTACTCCCTGATGACGAATCCGTAGGGCCGGAATGATAGAAAACGTAGCAAAATATGAACATTTTTGCAATTTATACTGAAGGTAAAAAAGTAATATGACAGCCTTTTTGATTAAACAATGCATTTTGATTATGCAATTCAGTTTATACTTATCTTTTCTCAACCTAAGCACATGGTATGATTTCACTAGATTCCAACTGTCATTTTGGAAAAAAAATTCTGTACCTATGGTCCCTTCACGAAAGGTTGAGCCGTCGGTTGGTCATGAAATTTGGCATATTCCACTAGGTATATTAAAATTTTGGGTTATGTAGTTTATTTTCTTGTCAGATTGATACGCAATGTTGTCAATATTATTCTCTGATAACTCTCAAGCAACGTTGACTTTATTTTACGTTATGGCAAATACTGCCAACTTCAGATAAATAAACCAAGGCCTACTATACGCTCAACTTTTCGTGAACAGAATATACTATTTGACTAAACATTGGATTTACTGTAGAGTTAGTGTTACTATTTTTGTTATTGTTTATAATTCGACTTCTGAATATGAAGAAAATAAAGCGCTGAACTGACAGATAATAGACAAATTCACGATCATGCTCTACATGGTATGACTATGGAATAAAATAATCTAACTAATCTTATTCGTATACAGATATTCCAATCTTCACATCAGTATCCTATAAGCAAACCTCTGAAAATGTTCCATCTTTATTTCATTTCCCCGAAGTACTCTCAGAAAATTTATATCAACCAATTTGCCATTCTTATCAATAAACCACGAGCTCCTCGAAGAATTTCACTTGGCCGATGCGAATCCATCAGGTCTGAGTAATGTTGGGTCAGGTCAGAGAGAAGTTTTTCAGGTTGCTCTGACAAATGACTGCAAATGAGGTTGTTTATCACAGGGTAATTTATAGCTACGTTCACCTGAATATTCCCTTAAGGAATTTTTGTGCCTTATATTGACGAGAGGACTGAGGGCTTTACCGTAAGTCTTAAATACTTTGAGCTTTTTTACATTGAGGAGTTTCAAATAAGAAATGCGATAACCACGCCTCATATTTAGCTTGATTCAATAGAATAACATAATAACATAATTTATTGATCTTTCTAGACACTACAAGTGTATAGGATAAGTCAAATACAATTTCTAATATATTATTTAAATCTAACTCTAATCAATACTAAACATCGAAGACTAGAGAACCAAAATATACTCAGATATCGATTGAAATGAATTCTGGGAGAATAATTAAAAAAATTTCAATTTAGAGGAACTGCTCCTGCATAAATCTTTGCACTCATTATAGTCAGGAGCAAATTGGTTTTGAAAAAATTGGTGCCTAACAGTAAAACTAAAAAAAGAAATAAATGAAAAGGATAATGTAACGTTTGGATGTCTATCAGACACCTTCTCCAGACAAATTTGTAAAATCCTTCAGAATTGCTTTTTTTGCAGTCTAATTGACATTGAAAGTTGTCAACGCATAGAAATGTTGATTTATTTAATTATGAAATTTCCTGATGTCACTCCTTCCTTCAATAAATTAATCAAAATAAGATCTATTCAACAGAACAATTACACAAATTATTTACTTCATCTAGCAATATACTATACATGCGGATTCCTATTTTTTATCAGGTTCCGTCATTAGGATCATTGTGTTGTTCCAGTTCATCAAAAAGATACTCTACAGAGTATGGTTAATGACTGCAGATTTTAACTTACTCGAATTGATAGACTCGAATCAGCTCATAAAACTCGAAAACGGGGGTTCCTTTCTATTCAGCCTCTTCACCTTGTATCTGTTTGCTGAGAATTGACAATTTGTGGATGTGTAAAACTCCAGAGTGCTTGTCAAAATTGCTTCGTGAAATACATGTCGTTACTCAGAAAATAAGTAATATCTGACGACACTGAATTCTAGAGCTACACCAATGCAGACCTCGAAAAACTGAGATATAGTCACGAACCTCCAAATTCTCACATTCATATATTAGTGAGACTGGCACGAATCCAACCAAATCTGACATTATCGTAACGCAGTCAGATTAAACTGATACGAAATGGGAAAATTCGTATTCTCACACGTCGTGTTCCAAAGTAGGTAAAGCCTGCTGAAATAAAAAGGGGTTGTCAGCCCCGCAAAGTCAATTTTATGGCAGATGTCCATGCATATTTTCTTTTCAATTTCGCCAACGGCAACACAAACGTCGTTCAAACGGAAGTAAATATCAATTCGGTGTATATGAAAGCTAGAAAAACAACAACAGGATGAGGAGGATTGCCATATTTCAGCCGAAACTTTTTCCACAGCCTCCGAATAAAATGCAGGAAGTCACAGATATAACTCCCCAGTTGCCAATAAGGAGACAAACAGCGGTGTGTACACAGTGGTAGATCAGATTTAGGGCGAAGAGGTGAATATCCTTTCAAGCCTTGCTAAAGTTTTTATAATCAGAATAAAAAAAATTGTAAAAACGAAATTCAACCATTCGTTGGTAAGCAATAAGAAGATTTTCAACGCGTAACATCGTCATGAAAATCAAAATAGTGGAAGCAGAGAATAAAATTAATCGATTGAAATCAACCAATATTAAACTCATACTTCGGAGCTGCAAGTGAGAACCTATGGATGGCCATTTCGTTCTTGTTAGGACTAATTAGCACAGGATAGCTCTGAATTATACAAGGTATTTCTTGGAACTTACAGCGAAATGGCATCTTGTTTGAGGTATAAATATACCGAAAACCTTGAACGAAGAAGCGAGATGTTTACCATTTATCGCATTGACCGAAGCGTTCTTGCATTTAGCACATTTTACGTCCTCAGTCCACAACGCGGTACGCTCAGGGTAACGTCAGTTGACACCGTAGTAAACAATAGGAAGAGGTCTTGAACGAGGACGAGATTAGCTCCGAAGTATGAGTTTAATTAATGTTAGTTGATTTCACTCTATTAATATTATTCTCTGCTTTCACTATTTTGATATTCATGGCGATGTTACGCGTTAAACCTCTTCTTATTGTGTACCACGGTGTCAACTAACGTTACCGTGAGCGCACCGCGTCGTGGACTGAAGGCGTAAAATTTGCGAAATGCAAGAATGCTTCGGTCAATGCGACAAATGGTAAACATCTCGCTACTTCGTTCAAGGTTCATGCTATGGAAGAAGGTTTTCGTATGGAACTAGAGATAGCGTCTTCGGTATATTTAAACCTTAAAGAAAATACGAACTCGCTATAAAAACGGATTTGAGTAAAGGTTTTAAATGACAATTCCAAATGATGATTGAAAAGAATGAGGTACCCCTTCCATTACATATGTTTGAAATTATATTATGTATTACATAATCCACCTGCATTTTGAAACCAATCAAAGTATTATCCTGTACGCACAAATGAGCCTTCAATAAATAGAATGTCATTTGTTGGTTCGGCTTTCATTAGTTTATAATGGGAAATCGATACGTGATATAGGTCACAATGTGTTCAGGCAAATCATTTTCGAAAGTTTATATCTGAAAATAAGTACTAGTAGTTATACCCTAGGATGGCAATATTGAGTCAACGGAAAATTGGTTATTGAAATGTTATTTGGGCTATTTACGAATATCATTTCAGTAAATATTCCATCATCAAGATTTTCACGTTGACAACTGGAAAATGGTGTATTGTAAATGAATTTTTGATGTTGTTAGAGTTCTTTAATATGTGTTCATGAGGAATATTATCATTATCAAAATAGTGAAAGCAGAGAATAATATTAATCCATCGACATCAACCAATATTAAACTCATACTTCGGAGCTAGTCTCGTCCTCGTTCAAGACAAGAAGATGCAATTTCGCTGTGAGTTCCATGTATCATTCAGAGCTATCCTGTGCTGATGAGTCCTAATAAGGACGAAATGGCCACTTCCTTGCATTTTGTCTTGAACGAGGACGAGATTAGCTCCGAAGTATGAGTTTAATATTGGTTGATTTCAATCGATTAATATTATTCTCTGCTTTCACTATTAGTTGGTTAATACATGTAATGATTGGAATATATTGCTCATTTCTGATCTCCCTCACTTCGTTTTATTTCTGTCACAAAGAAGAACGATATTATTCAAATTCAGTTCATAAGCATCTAGATTAGATCAGAGGAGGGGCTATAAGGCTTAGTAAGGCTCTGAAAAGGGGAGTATACCAGACAGCCATGCTGGGTCCGACCACAGACTCGAAAATTACAGAACAATTCGAATGAAATGGAATCTGTAATCGAATAAATGCTTATGCTTACCTGTCTAGTCTTCAACTTTATTATTTTGAATAAAAAATCAATACTTTCCATTAACTATTTTTCAAAAAAAGCACGCAACTAACAATAGAGCACAATAACTGAGAAATTAACATTACCATCTGTAATTTTCGAGTCTATGGTTGGACCCAGTCAGCCTGTCTGGCATACCTATCTTTCTAGTGCTCTAGGCTTAGTATACCTCGCAGCACTCCGATAATAATCATTTATTTATATGAATAAATTGATGACATTAAATTCATTATTATACAATGATAAAGTAGAAGTTTTAAGTTGTACAGGATAAAATGTAAAGTGGCTAAAATATTTCAACAACAAGTACCACAGATAACACAATATTATTTATAATTTATAGTCAATATTCAATTCATGTGCAGTGTGAATAATAAATTGAATAGAGTACCTCTGAATTCTATTAATTCGAAAAATGCAACATAAGTCTGAAATATCAGACTTCACATATCGCTCTAGAATTAAATCTTCTTTTACGTCCAATTCCGAAACCAATCTAACATCGATTCAATCCAAACCTACATCTCCTATATGTATAACTAAATTTAAATATCAGTCCGTACGCTTGATTAATTCTACATTTCACAGCGTTTCATTACCAGGCATAGCTTGCAAACACGAGGATTATTCAATCCTTGATCGAATTATATTTGAAGTCTGCTTGTGACGTGTACGTCAAACTATTCAATATATGGCGAAGCTTAATTCGTACCGACAAGATGGGAAAATTCCACTCTGGACTGTTCGGGTGAATGGGATCATAAATTACCTGGTGATGAACAACCTCATTTGGAGTTATTTGTCAGACCAATCTGGTAAATTTTCTTCTGACCTCAACTGACAAGGCCCAAGATTGATGGGTTCGCTTCGTTTATGTGAATTTCTTTCTACGAATAAAATATGGATAGGCGAAATGAATGGATGAAATGCGTACATTGACCATGAACTTTTAATACTAAACTGCCATTTTATCTTTCTCAATAATTTCTCGGTGAAATTTTGTTTCGAATTGGAATTGGTTGGAGAAATACCATCGATGCCATTTGAATTTGAAATGAAGTGAATTTCTCTACCCTTATTCAGATTTTTCTATTAAAATTCTAATTTCCCTAACGTGATATAATGCAGTATTGAATTAACATCGATGACATTACATCGTGCCAAAAAGTGACGTGATTCGTCAATAATTCTTATACGAAGAATTACCAAGGAGCAATAATTCATACCATGCTTTTTGAATTTGATATTTTCAGCGTATATTCTATCCTAGTAATCTACTGTCACCAGCACATTCTCTTTACATTATGGTGGTAGGGGAATAGCAATAACAAGAGTTATATCTGGAATATCATATATCCGTTCCTGATATTTTTCTCACCACGCACTACCTTCATTTCTACACACGAAATAGAAAAACATAATGAAAATTAAAAAGTGTTTTTGTGATAATGACATAATAGCATATTGATGTTAGTAGAATACGAATAATTTGACACACTGTTTACGGGTTAGTAACTAATAAAATTTGTTAGACTTTAAGTCAGGTTAGACAAAAAAATGTAGAATTGGATAGATCAAACTAGAGGATAATGATAACATTCATCATGAACGCATATTAAAGAACTCTAACAACATCAAAAATTCATTTACAATACACCATTTTCCAGTTGTCAACGTGAAAATCTTGATGATGGAATATTTACTGAAATGACATTTGTAAATAGCCCAAATAACATTTCAATAACCAATTTTCCGTTGACTCAATATTGCCCTACTAGGGTATAACGACTGGTACTTATTTTCAGATACAAACTTTCGAAAATCATTTGCCTGAACACATTGTGACCTATATCACGTATCGATTTTCCATTATAAACGAATAAAAGCCGAACCAACAAATAACATTCTGTTGATTGAAGGCTCATTTGTGCGTACAGGATAATACTTTGATTGAATTCAAAATGCAGGTGGATTATGAGATACATACCATGATTTCAAACATATGTAATGGAAAGTTTACCTAATTCTTTCCAATTATCAATTTAAATTGTCATTTAAAAGCTTCACCGAAATCTTTTTTCTCTAGGAATTATAACAGTTGATTTCATAGCATTCTCTTCTTCACCATCACATCATAGATTCATTTATATCTCTTCTTTTAATTATTACAGCATATTTCTACAATTTCGTGGAATTCCAAGAATGCTGTTCCGAATATTTTTCACCCCTACTCCCCACACCATTTTTATCAAACAGGAATAATAGATAGATTGTTATATTTCGAATGAAATGAGTGGGTAATCAAATTACTTTCCATTTAATGTATCGCAATCCATGTACAGTGAGTTTGGTCATGACTGAGCGATAATTTAAGGTCAGCAATATACCTAATATTATCGACAAAAACACTCAAATTTTGAAGTTTACCCCCTTAGTTTTGGAGTAGTCCCCAATTCAAATTTACTTTTTTATTTTTGTTGACCCTTCCAAATAATATCGATTTATTTGGACATAAAGGTCCTACAGATGTAAAAAAATGTTTTTTGAAAGATGATACTACCACCTTTCATTGAAGTATAACAATATATAAACAATTAACTTGAAAACGCCACAAAAAATTCTTCATAAAAGTTTTAGTAAAAATATGTACTTATTTTCTTAGTCAATCCACAATAGTACAAGAACTAGCACATTGAGGTATAATTTTTTTTTCGATGATTTAACACGCGACCTTTATGTCCAAAGATATCGATAATATATAATAATATTATTAGGAAGGGTCAACTAAAATAAAAAAGTAAATTCAAAAAGGGAGCTTCTCCAAAACTGAGAGGGTAAACTCCAAAATGTGGGTTTTTTTTGTCCTTAAATTATCGCTAAGTCATGACCAAACACACTGTATTCATATTTGATAAGAAGGCCGTAGGAGGTGAGTGATTTCAAATTCAAATGCATATGATATGGAGACCTGCATTCAAAATTACAAATCCATGGATTCGTGGATATTCCTTGAAAATAATTAGTTAAAGTACTCACTCAGTGTAAGCTCAAGTATAAATTATCATCTGAAAACAGTCCATAGAGGACCACAAAAAATGAAACCAATTTTAACCCTTTATTCGTTGAAGTGTTGCAATTATCGGAAATCGATTAATTGATTTACGTAAACATGGAAAAAGCCTGGTATATAAACACAACATTATCGTAACAAAATCGATTCAAAATAGCCCTCAAATCATAAATTGCTCCGGTGTGCTTACGAACACATATAGTTATTGGGTTTCTTTTATCCTTTACATAAAAAATTGATTGTTACAAAAAAGCAAATGCGTAGTAAAAAAATTTCGGCTTGAACCTAGAGAATTTCCATTACCACACCGCAGTATATAAAAACGTGTTAGTTTTAGAAATTACTTTTTTGTCGTCGAAATTTCCATCGCAAGAATTGAAAAATAAACATGGGAATTTTCATAACAAGCAGGCATGTATTGGCAATTTTCACTACCGCATCAATCACACAAATACCGAGAAAAGAGGAGAGAAACGTATGAAATCTAAATGGCTTTTCTTTCTTGACAACTTATCGAGACGGCAGCTTATTCCTACGCCATCTGAGATGAGAAGTATAAATTCGTCTAAGCATGTGGGAATGTATTTAAGTAAAAGAACTCGCTCAGTTTGAGCTCAAGTGTTAACTAACCATCCATATAGGACCACAAAAAATGTAACCAAATTTCATCCTTTATTCGTTGAAGTGTTGCAATTATCAGAAATCGATTAATTGCTTTACGTTAGACATGGAAAATGACTGGCTATAAACACAATATTATCGTAACAAAATCGATTCAAAATAGCCCTCAAATCATAAACTGCTCCGGTATGCTTACGAACACATATAGTTAACGGGTTCCTTTCAATCCTCACATCAAAAATTGATTGTTAGAAAAAAGCGAATGCGTAGTAAAAAATCTCGACTTGAACATAAAGAATTTCCATTACCACACCGCAGTATATAAAAACGTAGTTTCAGAAATTGTTTTTTAGTCGTCGAAATTTCCATCGAAAGAATTGAGAAATAAAGATGGAAATTTTCATAACAAGCAGGCATGTATTGGCAATTTTTGCCACCGCATCAATCACACAAATACCGAGAAAAGAGGAGAGAAACGTATGAAATCTAAATGGCTTTTCTTTCTTCACAACTTATCGAGACGGCAGCTTATTCCTACGCCATCTGAGATGAGAAGTATAAATTCGTCTGAGCATGAGGGAATGTACTTTCACCATTGTCTGATGCAACTCCCATGAATTACTGTGCTTTTTCGATGAAAACTATGAGATAAGACGAACATTTCGCTTCACCCACGCGTTAAAATTTCTTGACCATTATAGTCACTCTCTTTAATAACCTAGTTGATTAAATAACTATTAAGTTTACTGGATAGGAAAAGTCTAACCTTTCCGAGTGACTGTGAAAATTGGTGGTTCCGACTTGGCTACACGAAGAATGTGGCTTTTCGTATGAGGGGAACGTACTTTTTCTGTGAATCCTTCAAAAATAGGTAAATTTGGTTTTGAAAAAATTGCGAATAACTTTATTTTCAGATGAATTGTGCTTTGAAACTCGCAATTTAATTACTTGCGTTACAAAGACAACGTAATAAGGTTGAATAGTTCAATTCAACCCACCAATATCAATAGAAAAATACATATAGTGACGTATCTTTGTCATTTCCAGATTCAGTTCATAAAAATCTCTTTCAAAAAACCTCCGGCGATCTTTGAACAATCTCGATAATAAATTATGTTTCAGATAGGTAAAAGTTTCAAACTCAACTTCAGGATAATATACGTACTCAGTAGTTTTTGAAGCGTTTAATTTCCTGAAGTTATATACTGCAACTTCCAACCAATAAATTACTTCGATTAAGGGATAAATTTCGCATAAAAGAAGATTTTGTACCTCACTACTTTTGGGAGATATCTGACAGAGGATGGTTAGCCTTTTGATATTTTCTTTTCAACTCATCTCTTTACCCCTTAAGGTGAATTTCGATAGAAAATAAATTTTGAGAAAATCGCGAACAACTTTATTTTCAAATAAATTCTGCTCTAAAATTCGCAATAAAATTACTTTCGTCACAAAGGAAACTAATAAGGTTGAATATTTCAACTCGACCCACCCATATCATATAAAAATATAATGACGAAGCCAAGTATCTTTAACATTTCCAGATTCAGTTCATAACAATTATTTTCAAAAAATGCCTCTGCGATCTTCAAACAATCTCGATAATAAAGGATGTTTCTGATAAGTAAAAAGTTTCAAACTCAACTTCAGGAAAATTTACGTACTCAGTAGTTTTTGCAGCATTGAATTTCCTGAAGTTATAAACTGTAACTTTCAACCGATAAATTGCACTGATCAAGGGATCAATTTCGCATAGAAGAGGATTTTATACCGAGCTTTGAGAATATTCCTCACTACTTTTGGGAGATATCTAACAGAGGATGGTTAGCCTTTTGTTATTTTCTTTTCAACTCATCTCTTTTCCCTCAAGGTAGATTCCGAGAGAAATTTAATTTTGAAAAAATCGCGAATAATTTTATTTTCAGATAAATTGTGCTTTGAAATTCGAAATGAAATTACTTGCCTTACAAAAGAAACTAACAAGGTTGAATAGTTTAACTCGACCTACGAATATCATATAAAAATATAATGACAATGCCAAGTATCTTTGTCATTTCCAGATTGAGTTCATAACAATGCCTTTCAAAAAATGACTCTGAGATCTTAAAAAATCCTGATTATAAATAAGTTTCTGATAGGTAAAAGTTTTCGAACTCAACTTCAGGAAAATGTACGTACTCGGGATTTTTTTTCAGTATTGAATTTCTTGAAGTTATAAACTGCAATTTCCTACCGATAAATTGCACTGATCAAGGGATCAATACGCATATAAGAAAATTTCATACCGAGCTGTGAGAATATTTCTCACTCTTAGGGAGATTTCTAACAGAGGATGGTTAGCCTTTTGTTATTTTCTTTTCAACTCATCTCTTCCCCCTTAAGGTGAATTCAGATAGAAATTCAATTTTGAAAAAATCGCAAATAACTTTATTTTCGAATAAATTGTGCTTTGAAATTCGCAGTCAAATTACGTGCGTTTAAAAGGAAACGTAATAATATTAAATATTCCAACTCGACCTACCAATATCATAGGTATAAAAATATAATGACGCAGCCAAATTTCTTTGTCATTTCCAGATTCAGTTCATAGCAATCCCTTTCAAAAAATTACTCTGCGATCTTTAAACAATCTCGATAATAAAGGATGTTTCTGATAGGTTGAAAGTTTCAAACTCAACTTCAGGAAAATTTACGTACTCAGTAGTTTTTGCAGCACTGAATTTCCTGAAGTTATAAACTGCAACTTCCAACCGATAAATTGCACTGATCAAGGGATCAATTTCGCATAGAAGAGGATTTTATACCGAGCTTTGAGAATATTCCTCGCTATTTCTGGGAGATATCTAACAGAGGATGGTTAGCTTTTGTTATTTTCTTTTCAACTCATCTCTTTTCCCCTTAAGGTACATTCCGATAGAAAACGAAAAATATATACTTCGCTTGTTTGTATGGTCACAAGCTCTGTTTCTGTATTTTGATTGGGCTGTAGTTCTTTCATTTGAACAATGCTGCATATTCATTAAAGTATCCATCAAAGCACAGTAATAGGCATTTTCAGTATGTGAAATATGGAGTTTTTTCATGTGACAGCATTACGAGTAGTGTTTAATAAATGTCTATCTACCCAATTATTTACTTACAATCTCAAGTAATTTTCATTTTCAATAAAATATTTAAAATGCCATCTCTTTACTCGTTCAAAGGTCATGCCATGATTACGTACAAGTATAATTAATGTAGATGATGATTCGAACAGAGTAGCCTATTGGCATTCTTCTTTCGGTGATTTCAATAGTTTTCTCAAAAACATGATAACGAATTAAAAAAACTGATAATACCTATGATTTTTCCGAATTTTTTTTCTGTAGGTCGCTCGAAATGCCCATTTCATCAAAATGGCATTCGACAATTCGCAATTCCAGACCCTCGACATGTTGTTGCAAAATGGCGAATGCACTCTCCGAAGTCTTAACTACTATTTCCGTTTCCTTCACTGATTGAGTTGAAGTAAATAGAATTCTCAGAGGGAGATATTCATGATTAAATATAAATGCAACTTTGGTAGTTGAAAGATCCGGCAAAATAGCTGATCTGTAGGAATACAGACTACGATAAATATTTTCCAACTTCATTAGTGAATTTTCCAAGTAACGAGTTCAATTAAGCACCCATAAAGTTGTCTCGAAATACTATAATGGTTTAAAATTCCAATTTCTTGGAATTGTTCAGACATTTAACATGAACAAACAATTATATACGGTGTCAAGGAGATAAGTACAATGCATAGAGTCACGCGATAGAGGGCCATGAAATATGAAAAAAAAATCCCATGAATATATGTCCGAAACTGTTTCCCTTGATAAATACAGCGAATAAAAGTTTATTATTTTATTTGAATGGAAAAGTGCATTCAAGCACAGCTAGCAGTTCGAACATCTTCTAAATACTCAATGTTTTTTGTTAATTAATCAGTATTTTGCTGTTGTTATTAAAATTTTATAATTGCAGTGTTCCTTGTTATTGTAAGTAGGTTACTTTAGCGCTTCTAGACAAATATTCATGGAATCCTTTTTTCATATTTTATGGCCCTCTATAGCGTAGCACTATGCGTGGTACTCTTTTCCTTGACACCCTGTATATGAACTCATTATTGATTTGATCAGGAAATTCATTATTGCAATGAAGATTGAAAACTGCGTTTCAACTAAAAACTTATTGAACATCCAAACTCGAACAAAGGGAAAAACAGCAAAGAAAAAGCCTCACTACTGAGTTCTTGGTACTTCGGGCAGAATCATTCTCGAATTAGCTCTCTTTTCATTTTTTAATCAGGTTGAAGTTATTTTATATGAACAATGTTGCATATTCATAGAAGAAGCCATCAAAGTCACAGTAATTTCATTAAATGTGCACTCCCCAATTTCAATTCCAGTCAATATAATGTTGCAAAATGGCGAATGCTCCCTCTTAAGTCTTAACTACTCTTTCAGTTAGTTTTAGTCAGTCATTGAATCGGAGTAAACAGAATAACTGCAGGGTGGTATTTACATTGTTAATTAAATGCCACTTCAGTCGTTAAAGATTATGTGGAGTGGATGACTTGTAGGAATATTAACTGCGACAAATATTTTCCAACATCATAAGTGAATTTTCCGAGTAAGAGAACACTTCAAAACAGATAACGTTACGTTTCTCAACATACTGTAATGATTGAAATTCAAGGGTGTACAGATTCAATATTATAATCCGTGGAATTTCCAATACATTAACATAATATAACTCTTATCTGAACAAAATCAATGTAATTTGATATACCTAATGTAAAATATTATGTATGAATTGAACAATTAAAGTTTGATATTGTTATGGGGTGAAATTCTTATTACACTTGTTGATAAAATTGAAGAAATCCATTGTTGCTATGAAAATTATGTTTGAAAACTGTGATTAAACTCTACCGTCATAAGTTATAGAGTCATTTGCTTTCTCTAGAGGAGAACTCGTATTTCCAATTTTGATCGCACCAAATATTGACTATTTTCTCAATCAGAGTAAACAGTTGTTGAAAATAATATACATGTTTGTTCTTAAAATTGTACATTCACATGAGATAAGAAAGCTTCGTCGATCATTGTAATTCCGGATAAATTGAAAAACAGGTGTTATTTGTAACTTCCAATAAATCATGAGTTTTATTTGAACAACATTCCGATTCTCAATGAATATTCGAATGAATATTGTGAACAACATTTCAATTTGTATGAAAAGAAATTATGCAACAAATTGACCAATCAATTGCTCACTTTTATAAACGATTTCCGGGCTAAAAACATCACTTCTATACAGTTCGGTACTCAGGGTAAAATTAAGATAATCTTGATCCAATTCCTCCAATTCTCCGTGTAAGCTACAAAGGTCATTTTCCGACTCCACAGGAGCCAGAGTCACGTTTAACTTCGTATACTCCAAAGTCGACGTAATCGAATCATTTCGCACATCATCAGAACCGTACACAAACCGAATCAAACAACTAAAAACAAGTCTTACACCTACAGCTACCATACTTCCTATTTTCTACTCGAAAGCTCGCACATATCTAGACACGAGTGCAGTATTTGGGGCAGCATTGAACATCCAAACTCGAACAAAGAGAAAAAATAGCGGAGAAAAAGCCTCCCTAGTGAGTTCTTGGTCCTTCAAGCCGGATCGTTCCCGAATAAGCTCTTTTTTATTCGTTAATTGGGTGGAGTTGCATATTCATAGAAGTAGCCATCAAAGTCATAGTAATTTCATTAAATTTGCACTCCCCAATTTCAATTCCAGTCAATGTAGTATTGTTGCAAAATGGCGAATTCTCCTCTTAAGTCTTAACTACTCTTTCAGTTAGTTTTAGTCAGTCATTGAATCGAGAGTAAACAGAATAACTGCAGGGTGGTATTTACGTTGTTAATTGAATGCAACTTCAGTCGTTAAAGATTCTGTGAAGTGGATGACTTGTAGGAATATGAACTGCGACAAATATTTTCCAACATCATTTTCCGAGTAGCGAGAACACTTCAGAACAGATAACGTTTTCTCAAAAAACTGTAATGGTTAAAATTTCAAGGGTGTATAGCAGATTCAGTATTATAATCCGTAGTATTTCCTATACATCAAACATAATATTACTCTTATCTGAACAAAATCAATGTTATGTGATATAATGAAATAAATTATGTATGAATTGAAAAATTAAAGTTTTATATTGTTATGGGCTGAAACGAAATGGCAAAAAAAAAATCTTATTACACTAGTTGTGGATTAAATTGATGAAATCCATTGCTGCAATGAAAATTATGTTTAAAAACTGTGATGAAACTCGACCGTCATAAGTAATAAAGTCATTCGCTTTCTCTAGAGGAGAATTCGTATTTTCAGTTTTGATCGCACCAAATATTGACTATTTTCCCAATCATAGGAGACAATTGTTTAAATAAGATACATGTTTGTTCTAAAAATTTGTACATTTACATGAGATAAGAAAGCTTTTCGTTCTAATTTTCCGGATAAATTGAAAAAGAGGTCTTATTTGTAACTAAAATCATGAGTTTCATTTCAACAACATCCCGATTCTCAATGAATATTCGAGTGAATATTGTGAACAACATTTCAATGCGTATGAAAATAAATAAGACAACAAATTGAACAATCAATTTCTCACCTTTATAGACGATTCCCGGGCTCAAAACATCACTTCTAAACAGCTCAGTACTCAGGGTAAAATTAAGATAATCCTGATCCATTCCTCCAATTCTCCGTGTAAGCTACAAAGGTCATTTTCCGACTCCACAGGAGCCAGAGTCACGTTTAACTTCGTATACTCCAAAGTAGACGTAATCGAATCATTTCGCACATCATCAAAACCGTACACAAACCGAATCAAAACAACTAAAACAAGTCTTACACCTACAGCTACCATACTTCCTATTTTCTACTCGAACGCTCGCACATATCTAGACACGAGTGCAGTATTTTGGGCAGCATTGAACATCCAAATTCGAACAAAGAGAAAAAAACAGCGGAGAAAAAGCCTCACTAGTGAGTTCTTGGTCCTTCAAGCCGGATCGTTCCCGAATAAGCTCTGTTTTCATTCGTTAATTAGGTTGGAGTTACATATTCATAGAAGTAGCCATCAAAGTCATAGTAATTTCATTAAATGTGCACTCCCCAATTTCAATTCCAGTCAATGTAGTATTGTTGCAAAATGGCGAATTCTCCCTCTTAAGTCTTAACTACTCTTTCAGTTTTCAGATTTAGTCAGTCCTTGAATCGAAGTAAGCAGAATAACTGCAGGGTGGATTTAACGTTGTGAACTGAATGCAACTTCAGTAGTTAAAGAACCTGCGAAGTGGTTGACTATTAACTAGACAAATGTTTTCCAACTTCATAAGTGAATTTTCCGAGTAACGAGAACATTTCAAAACAGATAATATTGTCTCGAAATACTGTAATGGTTAAAATTTTAACGGTATATAACGGATTAGGTATTATAATCTGTGAAATTTCCTAAACATCAAACATAATATTACTTTTATTTTAACAAACTCAATGTATTGTGATAAAATGGAATAAATAATGTATGAATTGAACAATTCATTAAAGTTTTATATCGTTATGGGGTGAAACGACGAGGAAAAAAATTCTAATTATACTTGTTCTCGATTTAATTGATGAAATCCATTGTTGTAATGAAAATTATTTTTAAAAACTGTGATTAAACTCAACCGTCATAAGTAATAGAGTAGTTCGTTTTTTCTGGAGGAGAATTCAGATTTTCAGTTTTGATCGCACCAAATATTAACCATTTTCTAATCGAAGGAAATAGTTGTTAAAAATAATATACATGTTTGTTCTAAAAATTTGTGTATGTCCATGATATAAGAAAGCTCTCTGATCTGATTTTCCGGATGAATGAAAAAACGGGTGTTATTTGTTACTTCCAATCAATCATGAGTTTCAAATGCCAGAACAACCCGCTTCACAACGGATCTTTGAATGGATATTGTGAAAAATATCACAATGTATGAGAAAAAAATATTCAACAATCTATTGCTCACCTTTATAGACGATTCCCGGGTTCAAAACATCACTTCTAAAGAGCTCGGTACTCAGGGTAAAATTAAGATAATCCTGATCCAATTCCTCCAATTCTCCGTGTAAGCTACAAAGGTCATTTTCCGACTCCACAGGAGCCAGAGTCACGTTTAACTTCGTATACTCCAAAGTAGACGTAATCGAATCATTTCGCACATCATCAGAACCGTATACAAACCGTATCAAAACGATCAAAACAACTAAAACAAGTCTACACTTACAGCTACCATATTTCGTATTTTCTACTCTAACGCTCGCCCATATCTTGACACGAGTGAAGTATTTAGGCAGCATTGAACATCCAAACTCGAACAAAGAGAAAAAAACAAAAAAGCGGAAAAGCCTCACTAGTGAGTTCTTGGTCCTTCGGGCAGGATCGTTCCGAATGAGCTCTGTTTTCATTCGTTAATTAGGTTGGAGTTGCATATTCATAGAAGTAGCCATCAAAGTCATAGTGATTTAATTAAATGTGCACTCCCCAATTTCAATTCCAGTCAATGTAGTATTGTTGCAAAATGGCGAATTCTCCCTCTTTAGTCGTAACTACTCTTTCAGTTAGTTTTAGTCAGTCTCATTGAATCGGAGTAAACAGAATAACTGCAGGGTGCTATTTACGTTGCTAATTAAATGCAACTTCAGTCGTTTAAGATTCTGTGAAGTGGATGACTTGTAGGAATATGAACTGCGACAAATATTTTCCAACATCATAAGTAAATTTTCCGAGTAACGAGAGTACTTCAAAACAGATAACGTTTTCTCAAAAAACTGTAATGGTTAAAATTTCAAGGGTGTACAGGTTCAGTATTATAATCCGTAGTATTTCCTATACATCAAACATAATATAACTCTTATCTGAACAAAATCAAGGTAATGTGATTTACCTAATGTAATAAATTATGTATGAATTGAACAATTAAAGTTTGATATTGTTATGTGGTGAAACGAAATGGCAAAAAAATTCTTATTACACTTTTTGTTGATTAAATTGATGAAATCCATTGTTGCTATGAAAATTATGTTTGAAAACTGTGATTAAACTCTACCGTCATAAGTTATAGAGTCATTCGCTTTCTGTAGAGGAGAATTCGTATTTTCAGTTTTAATCGCACCAAATATCGACTATTTTTCCAATCATAGGAAACAATTGTTGAAAATAAGATACATGTTTGTTCTAAAATTTGTACATTTACATGAGATAAGAAAGCTTTTCGTTCTAATTTTCCGGATAAATTGAAAAAGAGGTCTTATTTGTAACTTCCAAAAAATCATGAGTTTCATTTCAACAACATCCCGATTCTCAATGAATATTCGAGTGAATATTGTGAACAACATTTCAATGCGTATGAAAATAAATAAGACAACAAATTGAACAATCAATTGCTCACCTTTGTAGACGATTCCCGAGCTCAAAACATCACTTCTAAAGAGCTCGGTACTCAGGGTAAAATTAAGATAATCCTGATCCAATTCCACCAATTCTCCGTGTAAGCTACAAAGGTCATTTTCCGACTCCACAGGAGCCAGAGTCACGTTTAACTTCGTATACTCCAAAGTCGACGTAATCGAATCATTTCGCACATCATCAGAACCGTACACAAACCGTATTAAAACGATAAAAACAACTAAAACAAGTCTTACACCTACAGCTACCATACTTCCTATTTTCTACTCGAAAGCTCGCACATATCTAGACACGAGTGCAGTATTTTGGGCAGCATTGAACATCCAAACTCGAACAAAGAGAAAAAAACAGCGGAGAAAAAGCCTCACTAGTGAGTTCTTGGTCCTTCGAGCCGGATCGTTCTCGAATTATCGGCACGAGAGAGTGAAAACTGAGGGAATCGACTCGCGAAAAGTGTTCCACATCTTGAGTTTGGAAAATCGCGATTTGGGGTAGCGGAAAACGCGTGCTGACGGGATGGCTAACGTAGACGAACTGGATGAAGAGCGTGTAAAGTCGTGGTGGAGGCCCGACCGACCGATGTAGTAACCCCGTGCGCTCCACGCTCATCGATTTAAATCCGACTTTGTTGTGTTTCCACCTGAGCCGTACGCTTCACCTGATGTTTAATTGGGGGTAACGGGGACAGGGGTTCGATACAGACTATGGATATTAATTTTTTTGGTCTAGTTTTGGTGAAAGGGATGACGCTGTTTTGTCTTTCTGAAAAACTCTTGAGGTTTTCACTCCCAGTCTCTGAAGCAGAAATAATTTGAAAATTTGATTTTGATTGAGATGAAGTGCTCCTGCGAAAATCTTTGCACCTATTTGTCAGAAGCGAATTGGTTTTGAGAAAATTGTTGTCTAAAAGCAAAAATAAAAAAGGAAATAAATGAAAAAGGATAATGCAACGTTCCGGTGTCAATATCAGACACCTTCTTCAGACAAACTTGAAAAATCTTCTTTATTGGCTTCTGTAAAATATTTCTTTTAATTTCTCATGAGCCCTCGCATGTTCAATGTTATCTTTGAGTACCCATGTTAAAGAAGTAAAGGAGGCTTCAACTTTAACGCAGAAAGATCTGCATACAAAGTTATGAAGAAGTTGTTTCACATGATTTTCTCGGCTCATGGAACCACACATTTCATACAGAGCCAAATTCTCTTTTTTTTCAATAATTTTAAGGAAAAGAATATATAAAATTACTAAGAAGAGAGTAAAAGACCTATTCCCACCTTTTTCAAATACAAAATTAAACTGCAGGGCGCAATGCGGTGACTCTACGACCCTGCTCTCGTGTAGGGTTACGATAGATCAACCTGGGTCAGTGATTAAGTTAATAGCACCGTACTTTTTGAATACGGCTTTGATTTTCGGGTTGAGTGAATGAACGCGAAGGTTATGGATCGAGTTAACCCGAATAATTGATTTTTATTTCCTCATAAAGCAAGGCGAAAACATTGATGCATTCAAAACCTATCAAATCAAATCCAATGCATTTATAGACATTTCATGTCAATAGTTTATTATTGAGCAATCAGTTCATGAGAGTGATTTTTTTTAGAAATTCCTTTTTAAATCTTCTTTACTAAGAGTCAAAACATTGCCATGTTTTCAAACATAAAAGTTGATTTTTATCGAAAACTATCGACTAAACAGCGTTTGACCACTAGTACCTTTTTGTATAGAGAACATTGGCGATTTGAATGGAGCGTCTCATTAACCGTACTTCTTCATCAGCGTAGAAGTTAGGGGAAGTAACAACCAATTCAAAACCTTTACTAAACTCCACCAATAAGAAAAAGAATTCACAAATGAGATTGATTATTAGAAATCGCTCACAAAACTGTTTTCTGTACGATGAAAAGTTCAAAGGTATTCGCAAAGAACGATTTTTTTCCAATTTCAACACTCTGTACCTAGTGCTTTTTTATTGATATTGAGGAATAATCAAAACTTTCAAGACAGCCGTGAAGAATTTAGGGTATCAGTTCTTTTAATTGGAAAAGAAAATTTACGTTAACAAGTCATTTATGTTTTTCACTAATTGTGTGTGTAATTCGCGAAATCGGTTAGAGATATAAAATTCGAGCAGAATGAAGTTTTTCAGAATTTCACTAGATTTTTTTTGTGCTATTTAATGGATCGAATAGCGTATCCACTAAGACACCGCCGAATTTTACCCTCCTCAATTCAAATATTTTATTTTACCCCAATTTGATCGTAGATAATGAAGTTTATTGAATTGACGATAGAAATATCTTTAAAGAATCAAATATCCATTTACTAAGATCAGTAAGTGTTATATCCTCATACATATTGTTTAGAAATTACCTCATGGATATAGATAATATTCAAGCAATGAAATGATGCAAAATGGCGAATGCTCTTTCAACAATCGATTCGAGCAGGTCATAGGTACACCCGGCAACGTTGGATTTAAACTATCGTTAAAATTTCAAATACAATCAAACTATTATAAATAATTCACGGTCAATCACGTGCTTTTTAATGTGCGAATGGAATCCGCTCATCAATAAAATGTTACCACATTCTGATATGTCACAACATTTACATGCATTATATATCACACAATTCCTGTAATATATTTGTTTGTTCATCCATATCATATCATAAATAACACTAAATACGCTACTCAAATTGTATCGAAAAGCCATTAATTCAGTAAACGATGAAAACCAAATCATGTGAAAAGAAGATGTCGAACAAATAATTTATATCTGAAGAAGAACTGAAACAAACACAGGCACAGTTCTTGCACAATAACCTTGAGTTTATTGATTCGTTGTTGCCATATCAGTCAGCAATAAATCAGAAAAACATAGGCCAGCAACAAATCAAAGAGACAGAGTGAATTATTGGCCGAAACTCGTTCTAGAAACGTACGTGTAATGTGTCATAAAAAAGATTGCTGTTGAATTCAGAAAGTTTTACATACAGTGTGTTTCTCGAATAGGCATCATTGTTTGAAGACGCGAATTTACGATAGAATAGTTATAATACTTGCAGGGTGTATTGATATTCTTCCGCAAGTTTAAAGGACCCCGCACATTTGTATGGGAATTGGCTCCCGGTGGATTTGGCTGAAAATTTGATATGATGTAATCCTTCTGATCAAATGTCTCCACAGTCACGAAGCTGAAAAATGCATACTTCTGGGAGTTTTTAGCGATTTTTTGTATCCATTATGGCTTACGTATTACCGTTCACACAGAAATGTTTGAAAATATTTCGAATTGACAGAATCTGCTTTCAATAATCACGAAATATTCTCAAACATTTCTGTGTGAACGGTAATACGTTAGCCATAATGGATACAAAAAATCGCTAAAAACTCCTAGAATAATGCATTTTTCAGCTTCGTGACTGTAGAGAGATTTGATCAGAAGGATTAGTAGAAAATCATATCAAATTTTCAGCCAAATCCACCGGGAGCCAATTCTCATACAAAATGTGCGGGGTCCTTTAAAAACGATTCTTGATCATTATCAAGGATTATATGTTTTTCAATATTCATCATTATTTTTCGAATACTTTTCTTGAATCGAGTTGAAATTCAGTTATGACTTTTTAAATACAAGGAATGATGAATTGACAAATAGACTCAAGATATCATTTATTGAATGGACTTTCCCAAACCGTATCTAACTATTTCAGAAAGATTGTGAGTATTTTGAACGAATTGTGGCTTTGTCTGAGCTATTATTATTTTGTCAGGAATATTCAAAAATATATTTAAGATTTTTGTGTAGAACAAGGCTCAGATAGTATTTTTTATTGTCAGCAATCTTCAGAACATGTTGTGTTTTGAAGCTTTTGTGCAAAAACAAAAATACATAAACTTCGTTCGCATATGATTGAGCGCAAAGTAAACGTTTGTTTATTTATCTGAGATTGGCAGTTTTTGCTGTCATAAGGATGAAAAAAGTCAACGTTGCCGAATGTAACCGGCCTCGTCCGACAAACCTCCGAGTTATCAGAGAACTCTATGCAATATTGACAACATTGCGTATCAATCTGACAAGAAAATAAACAACATAACCTAAAATTCTAATATACACAGTAGAATATGACAAATTGTCATGACCAACCGACAGCTCAACGTTTCGAGAACGGATTATATATAATATTCGGAGACTCCCACGCTAAATCATTTTTTCTAGTCAATCCAGGAATACAGTTGTTTGAGATTCATTCACATGCAATCTTTCTTTCGATATTCATTAATCAACCGATTGGTTCAATTTTCTGAGTTTCGAAAGATCCTCCATAATGTAGGCGTGTTGGTTCACTTTGTCCCTCATTCCATTGAATAATACTGAACCATTAATCATTTTTCCGCTTTTTACTTCGAAACACGAAACCTATTAGCTTCCACATCACTATTTTCCTACTTTTCTTTTTCTAGCGTTACTTTATTAAAAAATTTCATGAACCGAAATGCATATTTGAAGCGACGTGAATACGAAAAAGTTTCCCGTGTTATATCTGAAATAGGGAAATGAATCATAGCTCAAAATAAAAAAAGGAAATGACTTAGAAGAAGAAGAATTAGACTCAAGTCTCAAATAGTACATTTCTTCTGTTGATTAGTAATCTTTGAGACATACTAGTTTTCAGCACTCCTTCTGTTTATCTTATGAGCATAAGGTTCTAGATAAAATAAAAACTTCACGTTTCGAGATTTTTTTTATATTTAATAGGTCAACCCTTGGTTTCTTTTCTCAAGTTTCACAGATCTGGGTAGACCTGTCATGTTAGACAACTGTAATTAAGTGAATCTCCATAAGGTTATTATGTTGGCTAATTTTGTCATCGCTCGATAGAATAACAATTAATAACTTTTTTCCTTCGGAATACGAGAGCTTCCACATTACTATTTTCCTAGTCTTTTTTTCAAGTGCTAGATGCTCCCCGCCCGTCAAAACCTTACATGAACCAAAATGAATATTTGAAGAGACAACAAAAGGTTTTCTGTGTTCTTTCTGAAATAGGCATGGACCTATAATACTAACTGGAAGTCGAACTTCCTTACTGTCACGTAGAAAAAAGTGAGGCAAATGGCCGCCATTTGCAGTTTGGGGTGAACCACAAATATTTTGATGTTTTATGCAATATGTCCTCGAATTTTGATTGAAACATAGACGTTCCTTCGAAAGAAGTGATGAAAAACGAACCTTATATTTTAGTGTTCTGTGAACTCTGACATTTCGGTCTATTAAAATTATAGATATTTTCGATTCTTGTAATTAGTTATTAAACAATATTGGTAATCCTATCATTTTAATTCGTTGAAATAAAATGAATAAAGGAATATCGGTAATTCTAATATTTAAATTCATAGAAAAAGTGATTCCTTTCAAATGCACCCCAATCTGCAAATGGCCGCCGTTTGCCTCAAAATTTTTGACAGGTTCGCCATCTAGTTAGTATTATAAATCTATGGAAATAGGGCAACCAATCATAGCACATAATAGAAAAAGAAATGAATTAGAAGAAGACGAACTAGACTCAAGTCTCAAATAGTTCATTTTTTTTGATAATTATTCTTTGACACACGCCATGTTTCAAGTAGTTTTCAGCACTCTTTCTGTTGATATAATGAGCATCATGTTCCAGATATAATATAAGATGCACGTTTCGCGATTTTTTTGACACATAATAGGTCAACCCCTTGGTTTTTTTCTCGGGTTTCACAGATCTGGGTAGACCTATCATATTTGTCAACTGTAATGAAGGTGATTTTAATAAGGTTATTTTGTTGGCTAATTTTGTCCCTCGTTCAATAGAAAAACACTGAGCCATTAATCACTATTTTCCCTTCGAAATACGAGAGCTGCAAGCTTCTACATTACTATTTTCCTAGTCTTTTTTCCAGCGTTAGATGCGACCCAGCCTGTCAAAACTTTATTAAAAAATTTCATGAACCGAAATGAATATTTGAAGCGACAGTAAATACAAAAAGTTTCCCGTGTTCAATCTGAAATAGGGCAATTAATCATAGCAAAACCAACGTTCCGATGCAAATCCAATCAATATCGCTCGGAAGCACAGAAACATTTGGTGCACTGGAAAAATGTATAAATCACCTCGGCCATGAGCACTGGTGCCAAACGGGAATAAATCTTCGAATTAACTCCAGGAATTTCAGTCCTACTTCCTTGAATTATTTCCTTGTGCACTGGATTCTTTCGAAATAAAACAATTTCTACGAATTTGAGAGCCTCGTACTCGAGTTAAGATGAATAAGAAGTGTTTTCCAATAAATTTTCATTTTGACGTTCATTCAAGTATGACTGGATGTAGGGATATTGGATGCAGTTGAATAATAAGGATATCCTTTGTAATTGAAAATTACAGTTTTCCTGCAGCAAAAACGGGACAAATAATAAAATAGCACAGCTTGAATACATATACAGCGAAACACCAGGGTATATTTTCAGGGGTACCCACGCACTCCAATCTTTTAATCTATTGTCATTTAATTCCATAGTCATTCAGGTGACATTCTAGTTGATAAGATAAGATCGTGGTTGATTGGCATGATGGCTACCTCTCATCTCTGCGACCAGTGACGTCTTTTCTACTTTTTCATACTGAAAATAACTACATACAGGGTGTCCCGTAATTTGACCGACAAACTTCTAGTGGACATTAAAGATCTTATTTTAGACATATTCGACCCAAATCATATAGTGCAAAATTGCTTCGTTGAGGAGCTAGTGCCCTTTGAAGATAACGTCCTGTCCACACTTTTTGCCACATATTCGCAAAACGGAGTTACATAAAATGCTGAAAGTTTACACATTGGCTAATATCAAAAATACGCATCGATCAGATTGAGTGCATTTCTTTCATGTCAAGCACAATCGTATCATTTGGGGGGGGGGTGAAGGGTATTTTTAGTTGAAACTTTTTTAACTTTCATTATTTCGCGAGATTTACATCATATTCATAAACTCTGATGTTTTTCCTGGAAAAAAAGATGCTCTTGTATAATAACGCCCAGATGCACCATTTCTGAAAAAAATAGATTTGAATTTTTTCTCTTTTCACTAAGTACTCAGTGTTCACTTTTGTTTTGAATTTATTTTCACTTGATAATGATTAGGCATCTTTCTTCAAGAAAAAACATCCAAGTTAATGAATATGATGTAATCTTGCGAATTAATGAAATTTAAAAAGGTTTCAACTAAAAATACCCTTCGCCCCCCCAAATGATACGATTGTGCTTGACATGAAAGAAATATACTCAATCTAATCGATGCGTATTTTTCATATTAGCCAATGCGTAAACTTTCAGCACTTTATGTGACTCCGTTTTGCGAATTTGTGGCAAAAAGTGTGGACAGGACATCATCTTCAAAGGGCACTAGCTCCTTAACGAAGCAATTTTGCATTATATGATTTGGGTCGAATGTGTCTAAAATATGATCTATAATGTCCACTAGAAGTTTGTCGGTCTAATTACGGGACACCCTGTATATCCAAAGAGAGTTTAACCTTTTTTGCTACATTTGCGCCAAAACACGGCATTAGCATTATAAAATGTGCTATGTGTTTTCTGTGGCCAATCCACATAAGCTCAATATATCTGCGTTTTTCTTACCATCTTGTGTGAGTATTGTCTTAGGATACACTGGCTTATGGAGAGCCTAGTAAGCAGTCTTATCTCATTTTTCTCACCACATTTGGTGATCTGGAAAAAATATAAGTCACTTCGTCCATGAGCACTGGTGCCAAACGGGAATAAATCTTCGAATTAACTCCAGGTATTTCGGTCCTACTTCCTTGAATTATTTCCTTGTAATAAAACTTCTACGAATTTGAGAGCCTCGTACTCAAGTTAAGATGAATAAGAAGTGTTTTCCAATAAATTTTCCTTTTGACGTCATTCAAGTATGACTGGATGTAGGGATATTGGATGCAGTTGATTAATAAGGATTTCCTTTGTAATTGTTTTTCAGTAGCAAAAACGAGAGTAATTATAACATAGCATAAATAAGCAGAGAGTAAAATATCCAGGATTATTTTCAAGAAGAACCCACGCACTCCAATCTTTCGATCTATTGTCGTACAATTCCAAAGTCATTCAAGTGAAATTCTTGATGTTCTCGAGTTAAGATGAATGAGAAGTATTTTCCAATAAATTTTCATTTCGACGTCATTCAAGTATGGCTGGATAAAGGCATATTGGATGAGGTTGAATAATTAGGATTTCCTTTGTTATTGTTTTTCAGTAGCAAAAACGAGAGTAATTATAACATAGCATAAATAAGCAGAGAGTAAAATACCCAGGTTTATTTTCAAGAAGAACCAACGCACTCCAATCTTTTGATCTATTGCCATCAAATTCTATAGTCATTCAAGTGGAACTCTTTATTATTATTAGATTGTGGTTGATAGTCATATTGACTACCTTTCCTCACTAAGACCAGTGAGATATTATCTATACTATCCTACTAAATATGACAACATTTATCCCTGGAATGTTACCTTCCTCGCGAAGTTTGTGCCAAGACATGACATGATAATATGAGCCCCCGACTTAAAATATGTTTTTTATCTCAATTCAATCGTAAATAATGAAGTTTATTGAATTGACGATTGGAATATCTTTTAAGAGTGGAATATCCATTTACACTAAGATCGGTAAATATTATATCCTAGTACATATTGTCTAGAAATTATCTCACGGAGTTAGGTAATATTCAAGCAATTAATTGCTGCAAAATGGCGAATGTTCTTTCAACAATCGCTTCGGGTAGGTCATGGGTGCAACAGGCAACGTTGGATTGAAACCATCGTTAACATTTCAAATGCAACAAACCTATTATAAATAATTCACGGTCAATCACGTGCTTTTTAATGTGCGAATGGAATCCGCTCATCAATAAAATGTTACCGCATTCTGATATGTCAAAACATTTACATGCATTATATATCACACAATTCCTGTGATAAATTTGTTTGTTCATTGATGACAAATCATAAATAACACTGAATACGCTACTCAAATTGTATCGAAAAAACCATTAATTCGGTAAAGGATGGAAGCCAAATCATGTGAAAAGAAGATGTCGAACAAATAATTTATATTTGAAGAATATTTTTTATTCAAGTATGGCTGGATGAAGGGATATTGGAAGCAGTTGAATAATAAGGATTTCCTTTGTAATTAAAAATTGCAGTTTTTCAAACAGCAAAAACGGCAATAATAATAACATAGCAGAGAGTAAAATATTCAGGTTTATTTTCAAAAAGAACCCACGCACTCCAATCTGTTGATCTATTGTCATCCAATTCTAGTCATTCAAGTGAAACTCTTGATGATTACTAGATTCTGGTTGACAGGCATATTGACTACCTCCTCCACTATGACCAGTGAGATATTATCTATACTATCATACTAAATATGACAACATTTATCCCTGGAATGTAACCTTCCTCGCAAAGTTTAGCATGACACGAGGGCAGTTCAAATATATACGAGACTTTTCGATTTTCAGGCACAATAGTAGGGGGAGAACATTCCTGATTTTTTTTTGTTGGGTAGGTTTGTCAGGAGTAAGGAAAGCACGTCGGATTGCCTCATCGACCCTCTCGGTGTACACTGTGACGATGTTTGAGCAATAGGTTCCTCCGTCAATTTCGCAACGTTTTGTAATCAAGTTTCTCGCCGAAGAAGACGTAAAACTGGCCAAACTAGCCAAAATCTTGAGGAAATTGACGGCCGATGTTCGGAGAAGAGACACTGTCGCGAGCCAGAATGTTTGCATGGCATAAACAGTTCGTGGAGGGTCCTCATTGTGTTGAAAATGACCGCATCGAACACATCAGTAGTGTTCGACAGCGTATTGAAGGCGACAAACGTCGTACAACTTCTGAAATTGCAAATTAGGTTGGGATAAGTTATGGGAGCACCTACTCCACACTCACAGAGGAGCAAGGGTACCGTAAGGGTTGCGCCAGGTGGTTTCCTCGCCTTCTCACAGCTGACCAGAAATTGCATCGTTTTCAGGTGTGTGGGCGTCTTCCTGCACGATCTCAGGAACAAGGAGATTAATTTCTCACTCACATTATCACCTGTGATGAAACATGGGTGCACCACTACACCTCATAATCTAAAAAAGCGAGTAAGGAGAGGAGAGAACAATACGTTGCGCAATTGACGGAGGAACCTCTTGCTCAAACATCGTCACAGTGGATACCGAGAGGGTTGATTAGGCAATCCCACGTGCTTTCCTTACTCCTGATGACAAACCTACCCAACAACAAAAAATCAGAAATGTTTTCCCCCCACTATTGTGCCAGCAAATCGAAAAGTCTCATTTATATTTGAACTACATTCGTAATATAAGCTTGGTGGTTTCTATGGCTGATATATGATATACATGATTTCGAATCAGTATGAGGCCGTAAAATTTCATTTCAATTGGTCTAGTTCCGTCTGAGATATCAAAGAATAAAAATTTTGAAAAGCCATATTTTATAGAGCACCCTGTACGATTTTCCTGGCATTAAAGAATGGGTATCGATATAGACCTTGTTTCATTAAAAGATCATACCGAGCAACATCCATACCCGCATAATATTCGAATCGTTCTCTACAATGGGAACTGCTTCGAACATGTTCTGTGTTTAAATTGACGGAAAGCGACAACTACTCAGTTGAATATCTCATTGTGTAGATTGGAATCGATATTGAGCTTTCCTACGGATCAAGTAGAATGTGAGCATTCCGAGTTACAGTTGAGAGACCTCGGAGTATATAGTTGGCTTACTTCATACTTGAAGTTATGATAATAGTTTCACTATGGCTTTACAAAGTGTGGGTGGGTAAACATAAGGGATCCTCTCGCTCAGAGAAGCTCGTTGAGTTGATTGGTTCTTATACAGGGTATCTCTAAAGATAGAAGACGAATTTTTCTGTATAACGAATTTCATTCAAGACATTGCACCTTGAATCCAAAATACATGTTGAAAACACCCTCTAAAACGAAGTAAATTCTGACTATAACGAAATATTCCAAGAACATGAACTTCACTCTTTGGATGGGTATTGGTAAAAAAGTATAAGAGTGGTTGTTTTCCATAATTATGCTGGACGTAGGTGATAAATCCCGACCTTAAACTAAACCATTACGGCAGGCGGATAGATCATTCTGAAACGTTGGATTCAGCTGGAAATGTTGATAATGACGGTTCTTCAAATGATTTCGTTAATGTCGATGTAAATATTGTAACAAATTAATTTCCAACTGAAAAAGACATGTTAAACAGTGTCAAATGCGGTGCTCGAAATCACTACGATAGTAGGGATGATACCGACAGCGTTGATTCGGAGGGGCAACCGGCCGAAAAACCAATCGTGAAGAGGTACTTTTCAAGCCTTTAAAACGTGTCGTCTCGTTTTCCGGTCCATTGAAGAGGTTCCGGAAAATATTTTTGAATATTTGAGAAAATGCGAAGTTTCTTAATGATAATAAAATGTTTCTTATTTTCCGCAAAATAATCGTGAATAGCTATGTATTGTATACGTACCTACATAAAATGCCTATAAACTATTAGAAAGGCACTTACACACCTTTTTGAGTATGTATATGAATTAACAATAAAAAATGCAAACTTGCGTTTAACGAAATTTCTGTATAACGAAATTTTTGCGGATTTAGCGAATTCATTATAGGGAATATACTGTAATTGAATATTGGGTTTCACAAAAATTCGATGCCATTGATAAATGAAATGTAATAATTCCTTTGTAATTTTCAGTTTATATTCGACTCAAACCATCGGCTTGAATTCAAATCAATGATTTGATAGTGCTATCAAGATTTGTGAAACCCATTTCAAGAATTATTGCTTCCATTAAAGTACTTACGTTCACACTTTTTCACCATCGCGGATAGTTTTTTTGGAGAAGAAGCTATAAGGTTAAATTTTTGTTCACCTAATTCTAAATCTTCACAATGACGTACAAGTCTTTGTCATTGAATTTCAATCTTCTGCAGCTCGAGTAATATTTGATTGATCTGTAATTAGAGAAAAGGAGACTGCCATTCATTTTTTATTCCGAATCGAATGCTGTAAAATAAATATGGGGTTGCCATTTGAAAATCTCGAAATATTTCAGTTTTAAGTTCCACATTTTCGTAGCAATATCTTCGAAAAACCTTACGATGTATCAAAATGCTGAATGTACCACATAAATGCATGGATTCTCTACTATCAGACTGCTGAGTTGGTTCCGTTCGTATAAAAAATAATCAAAATATTGCATTTCCAAACTGGCAACGCAGATCTGAAGAATTTCAGGAATATGTGATTACTAGACAACAGTGCATGGTAGAGAATTTTTTTCAGTAGGTTATACCTCGAATTTGGTATTGAATCGATAAATAATTGAAAATATAGGTAGTTCCATTGGAAATAAGAAAGTAGATATGTGTTCGAGATAGACGTGGCAACACTGTGGAATATTTTAGGCGAAGAGTTCCTTCACCCTCAAGGCTCCATCTAAAATTTCAGAACGAAATATTCACTAGTTCTCCTAAAACGTCTAATAGGAAAACTTAAAAGGAAAACCCTGTATGTAAACACCAGAAACAATCGCTAGTACCATATTCAATGAGAATATTGGGAATGCACTCTTCATGAAATCATAAAAATGGAGGAATTCTACTTGTGAAGAATTAATATTTGTGTAGTTCATCACCATTTCTGACGCAAGTTATATTGA
Organism: Propylea japonica; assembly: GCA_013421045.1. Classification (NCBI taxonomy): domain Eukaryota; kingdom Metazoa; phylum Arthropoda; class Insecta; order Coleoptera; family Coccinellidae; genus Propylea; species Propylea japonica. The sequence continues at coordinate 3,055,109 of CM024239.1, forward strand.
ATTTCAGCATCTAGTGAATTCACAGTTGAAATTGGTTCATATTCGATAGCAAAATCGAAGAAAACAAACCTCGTCCACCTGAATTTCCAGTAATACTTGTGCCAAATGAACAGCAATAATTTCCCAAGTTCATAGAAGTTTCAGCATTTCGATAACGTACAAATATAATATAACCAACTTGTACAAGCCAAGTTAATCGTAATTCCACCCCACAAATCTGACATCGGCGAAGTTTATGGTCGAGATTAGTACTGACATAATAATTTCCACTTTCTTCTGTTTGCCGAATGTTCAACATTCCAAACCAATCAACGCTGCTTGATTACCAAGCAGGTTGCAAATGGGAAATTGTAATTCCGGTTTCTAGTTTGAGCACTATGTTTCCCGCTAAACTTTTACTGTTTATTGGAAGGGGAAGGAAAATTGCCACAATAAACTTGAAACCAACTATACATGGTGGTTGCCAAATGTATTCAGTAAATTAGGTGAATCAATGTAGATATGAGAAAATATTGGTAGCTACTTATTTTTTTATGATTCATAAGTTTCCATTTACATTTATGAAGGGTTTGTGGAATGCCTATTTCCAAAGAACGACGAGGAATGGACAAACCTGGGTTTTCTTCAACACTTTCGGCTACAGCAGCAATATTCTCGGCTGTTCTTGAGCGACGTACACGGGCTTTATTCTTCACATCACTAACTTGTCCCAACAGCTCGAATTTTTCCACCAATTTCTTCATTGTGGTCCGACAAGGTGCTTCACGACGACCCAAAAATGTTTTACGAACCATCTGACAGATTTTCACCATTTTTATAGTGAATTTTAATGATTTCAATGCCTTCCTGAAGCGTGTATAGTTCTATTTTTATTAATGGCGTAGTTTCTACTTGTCAAATGTCAAAAAATGACAGCTTCAAACGGGACATCAACCGAAATAAGGAGCTATTCTAAATAACACACATAAATAACATTGGAAAACTCTTTACAATACAATTTTTTTGTTTCTTACGTGTTTAGCTGAAAATTATACTAATGACTAGATTTGAAACATTGATTAAGATTTCGTGGTTGTTCTAACCGGCCAGTCGTAAGCAAAGTGTATGGCTCTGAAATTTGTTTAGAATAAATTATTTTTATTATAATATTCATATTTTATTTTTCAAAATAAAAAAATATATTTTGAATGCAAAGGATTACATTAGATGTAAGAATAAACTGATATTAAGAATCAACATTGATTTCAAGAGATATTTATCATGAAAATGAAATTGAAAGCCTACAGTTTATTGAGTAGCTTCGAAATTGAAAGAAATACAAAATTACCTTGTGGATATTATTTGAAAAATTGGAGAAGTTATCTTTTGAAGAAATATATTATTCATCTGTAATACAGAAGTTGATTCACGATGGGCAATGTGAATGTCCATTTCCAGTATAAAAATAGGGTTTTTTTCATTCAACACCATAAAGGGTGGTGTTGAATATATACTCATCTTATTATTATGATTTCAAGAGATTAATTCATAATTCAACATTGAAAATGTGATTTCTATTATATTAGCATGACGATTTCTATTATATCAAGTATGACTTATGAGCAAGCATAATTAGTGAAGATGATGATTTACAACAGAATTTTTAACTATGACAACACTCAACCAATGGAATTAATCCTAAAATGTATGTCACAATCAACCGCCAATAGTGATCGTTCGAATTTTTGAGTACTTAATCTGGACTGAAAAGTTCTCGATTATCATTTCCCTAGGCTCAGTATAAACCGATGAAACTCTCCTAATTTCCGTCGATTAAGTCTGTGGACCGAAATGAAGCACATCAGCAAGAATTTATTCTCCGAAAAAAACTAATTATGGATATAAATTATGGTCCTCAACTGGGGAAATCTGAGCTGCAGTGAAAGCATTTTCATCAACTGGCATTAATTCCAGCCTGGAGACCATTCATTTCCTGATTAATTGTGACACTTTTCAGCTGAAATCCCTGCTTTATTATTTATTAACATAAAGTGAAAAATGTGGTGAGACGAGTTTGTGGGTATAGTTTTTTTAATTCCGTCAGGAGTGAAATGTGAAACGAATTAAGTGTCCTTGAGGATGGTCGGATAGCATTAAGAATCCCTTATGAGAGAGCTATATTCATTTCTCTCACTCGGATCATTTGGGTGATAGCTATACAGGGTGTTTCCTAATTGAATGTCAAAATTAATGGAGTTGATTTTTGTGCCCATTTTAAGAAAAAACTCCATATGAACATATGTCCTAAACGTCTCACCTTTTGAGTTACAGAGTGGTAAAGTTAACCAGTGCCGACTTTTATTAAAATAAAAGAAATGAAATCTATATTCTGTATCGTCATATTGTCATATGTATGTTTCAACGATATTGTTATAATCATACAGAGAAATGGTTCTTATTTTTTTAAACCGTGCATCGGATTGAAAAAAGTCAAGAGATCAACTCTGGTGAGAAATGACTGGAAATTTCGAGAATAATATGTATTTCAGGAAAAATCTGTGGCGTACCATCAATGTCTGCCAAAATAGAAAGGTCAAATTACGTACGAACGCCACTGGTGCAAATAAAAAAAGTATATTAAAATTTACCTCTTGATTCATAGTACATGTATGACAAATTTTATTGAAATATTCGAAGTGGTATTGTAGATATTAATAAGAAATGATTTATTTTTGGAAAATTTACCACTCTGTAACTCAAAAGGTAAGGCGTTTGGGACATGTGTTCATATGAAGTTTTTTTCTTAAAATAGGCCCAAAATACACCCCCATTAATATTGACATTCAATAAGGAAAGCAACATATAAGAAAAAATATTCATGATTTTTTGTATTACTCGAACAATATAGAAGATTTCTTAAAATTCATAGAAAGTCAACGAATACAGGACAAAACTTTATTTTCGACCATAATTTCAACACCAAATTAGGAATAGCCAAGAGTCTGAATTAGAGGGCATCAAAAACATGCTCTCTTCAAGGAGAAATTTAGAATAATTCTGAAATTCTTGAGCAGTTTCGCTATCTTAAGAAATTATTAGAAAAGCCCGAAGCAATTTGGAATAGTATAGAAACACAATCTACAAGTCAAAAACTGAACCAGCTCAAACGATAACCAATGTAATTGATTATGTTGAAGGTTTATCTGAAATGATTAGAAAAATTGGAAATAAAAACAATGTGAGAACAACATTCAAAACACAAGATACTATCAGGGCTAATCCAACTAAGGTAAAACCTGATGATGAAATAAACTATCCAAAAATTGAATATATGAAGGACCTTGTGAGTGTAGCAGTCTGTATTGAAGAAATTGAATGTTCATATTAAAGAACGTAAAAATCTAGCTCAACAGGGAGATACTGATAATTTGAAGCTTTTCCAACATTTTCTGAATGAAAACCAGGATCATTCTATGGAGTGAAGCTTCCATAATATAAAAAAACAGTTTTTCTCTTTCATCTTCCACTTGGTAATTTTGATAGAAAATAAATGTTGGCATAATGTTTTCTACATAAAGGGTTTATTCAATAAGTGGTGTTATTTCGAATTGCCAGATATTTCGGTAGATGTTACGTTTGAAGCTGTAATTTTTTTACATTTGACAAGTTGAAACTACGCCATTCACAAAAATGGAACGATACACGCTCCAAGAACGCATTGCAATCATTAAAATTCACGGTAAAAATGGTGAAAATTTGGCATAGGCGGTTCGTAAAACTCGAAAATTTTTGGGTCGTCGTGAAGCACCTTGTCGGGACGCAATGAAAAAATTGGTAGAAAAATTCGAGCTGTTGGGGGAAGTAAGTGATGGAAAGAATAAAACCTGTGAACTTTGCTCAAGAACAGCCGAGAATATTACTGCTGTAGCCGAAAGTGTTGGAGAAAACCCAGGTTTGTCCATTCCTCGTCGTTCTCTGAAATTAGGCATTCCACAAACGTCATTACACCGTATTTTAAGATTTGGGTTTTAAGGCTTATAAAGTTCAGTTAACACAAGAACTCAAGCCTACGTGCCACACAAGTAACGAAGCCATTGATCTTTTGCGGGAGAAGTTTTCGCACCGTGTTATCTTGCGAAGAGGTGATCTCAATTGTCCACCGAGATTTTACATATTGCGACTTCTTGATGGAATTCGTGAGGCTATCGAGGACATAGGACAGCCACTTTGCGATTTGGTTATGGAAAATTTCATTGAAAGAATATGGTCCTGTAAGCGTGGTCGTGGTGATCATTTGCCTAATGTTAATTTCCACTATTAACGGCATAGCTTCTTCTTTATAATGAAATAAACATCCGGTCATTTATATTGAAAAATGGCATTTTTCTTTAAAAATCAAAATAACATCTCTTATTGGAGAACCTTTTTCATTACTGGTTTTTCATTACAGCCACACAGATCTACAAAACAATAATTTTCTATCCAATTTTCAAGATATACATCATAATCATATTCAATATTGGATGTAATCAAAACTCCTGAAATTGATATGGAATAACTTCCGTCACTCCATGGAATTGTTTGGAGCTGTATTCACCTAGTGAGCCAATTCCTGTGACCTACTACTCAATATTTCAAATAAAATGTGAATGACCTCAGAAAATCGATAGGGAGACCGTAGCAGTAAAATATCACCTGAAGGAATGAAATATTCACATTTTTTCGTTTCACTCTGATATTTATTTCGAATCATTCGGGAATCACAATTGATGTGATTCAGTTATGCTGCTTCTTTCAATTGATTTCTGTTATTCGATTATCTGAATATTTTTATGAGTGTTCAAAGTTTTCAGATATGAAACGTATAGTCCATTCACAAAAGGTTGAGCCATCGGTTGGCCATGGAAATTTGGCATATTCCACTGTGTATATTAAAATTTTAGGTTATGTTGTTTATTTTCTTGTCACACTGATACGCAATATTGCATAGAATTCTCTGATTACTAGCAAGCTCGTCGGACGAGGACGGGTACATTCGGCAACGTTGACTTTATTATACGTTATGACAGCAAATACTGCCAACTTCAGATAAATAAACAAACGCCTACTCTGCGCTCAAACTTTTGTGAACGGACTATAACTCAAAGTTCAGAGATGTTTTGTATAATTATTATTTTTCCGAATTTATTCCTTTATTTTTTCAGGTAGATCTTGTTAACAAAAAAAATATTCCGTTTCTTTACGAAGAAAACCTTCTCTTGATACGCAGAATAAATTATCAATCTTCGCCTATTTATATTGTTTATTCCATTGAATTAATGAGCTCACTAAAATACCATTTTGATGCATAAATTAACGATAATAGTCATAATCGTGATTGATAATATTCCAGACCACATGAAAATATGAATTTTGAGCTTTAAGCCATATATCGTTCTCTTTAAGATTTCAGATAAAATTCGCAAATCAGCTCTCAACTTTAATGAACACGCAATTCGAGGTTGTGAGTATTTATTTAAGTATTACATCTTAGTCGGCTGGAAAAACGTCGTTTTTCTGAGAAATATTAGGATTTAGGCTGTGGTTTTCACGAAGCTTGACCAGTCGAGCATATCGAAGATTTTGATTTGAATTTACAATAAAATTAAACAAGATTTTCATAGAAATATCGACATAATGTTATATATCAATATCAATAGAAAAAAAACATAATGTGAATTAATTTCTGCAAAATCTGATTCATTATGTTCTATTTGCAACTTCTATTTCAGGTTTACATCTAAATTAATAAAACAGGATCTTTGGTTAGCGTCAAAATGCTATATATATTACAAACGACTGCACGAAATTGGACAATTCTTTTGTTGTTGTGTTCATAATTGCCAGAGCAAGGTTTATACAGCAAAATATTCTAAAAAAAATGTTCAGGAAAAAATTAAATGCTTTCTTTTTTCTTACGACGATCAAGAAGTCAAAGTGTACTTATAGGTTATAATGATTCTCACTTTTGGACAAAAAGTAAAGTTACATCGAATGGGACACTAGATCTGCCAAGTAAGCTAGTAAAGATTAAAAATGAATTCACCAATTCATCAAAATGTTTAATATTCCATGGTTGAGAGGTTGATATGACTGCTATTCTGTTGTTTTCAATATTAAAAATGTTTCAGATTATCATACTCCTTCGGAAAGTTACGACTGTGCAAATTCTGATTCAATATAAATATTCACAAAATTTAATAAAAGTGAATGAGAATTTTTCTCAGAGTGGGATAATAATACTTTGTAAAGCATGGAAGAAATCCCAAAGAACAAAAAACTGTTTCAAACGTAGCTTTATAAATAATGGATGAAATGGAAAAACCTATTCCTCGACTAATTACCCAATCAAGCTACAAATTGTTAACATCCATCAAGATTTTCCAACATGTGCATTACTCTCATCCGTAATGGATTCTTGAAGCGAGCTGATTTTTCATTTTTCGGTGAGTAGCACGATATCAAAGCCATCGATCAACTTGCAGCGTGGAACAAGCTGGAATACCTATATACCAACACTATTTTTCTGGGCAGAAAAGATGTGATTAAATAATAGAAATAAGTAAAGTCATTAGTGGAGCAATGAGCCTATTACCTCAAAACTCCATATGGAAGTTCTCAAGCATCTTTTGATTTTTATTCATTTTAAAAGCAGTTTTCTGCACATTCTGCAATTGTTTTCGAAAATACCAATGATACCGAAAAGTGCTCTTTTGGTGTTTACTTTCTCGAAAACACTACATGAATACAATTCAAACACACGACGTGTTCTTGGATCGTAGAATCAACGGTTTGGGAAGAAACTAACCAGAATCAAACCGAGGAAGCGCCTTCTCGGAGAGTTCAGTTCGGGAGTCTGCATTTCATATATTTCTTGGTATTTATCATTCGACATTATTCTGTACTTATGACAGTAAAATCCCATAATACAACGTTCATCAGATAAATTATTTTAATATTCAGAGAAAAATGCCATTTTTCAATATAATAGAGAAGAAGCTATGCCGTTAATAGTGGAAAATACCATCAGGCAAATGACCACCACGACCACCCTTACAGGACCATATCCGTTTAATGTGCTCGATAGCCTCACGAATTCCATCTTTGAGGTCTTGAATCGAAGCTGGGCTATTGGCGTAGACCTTTTTTTTCACGTGACCCCAAAGGAAGTAGTCGCAAGGTGTTAAATCAAAAGATTTCGGTGGCCAATTGTGATTACCTCTTCGAGAGATAACACGGTCCGGTAACTTTTCCTGCAAAAGATCAAATTTCGTTGCTTGTGTGGCACGTAGCACCGTCTTGTTGAAAGTAAACGTTGTCCAGATCAATACTATCCAATTTCGGCCAATAAAATCATTAATCATCTCTCGATAGCAAAAGCCATTCACCGTAACTGTTGCTCCAACCTCATTTTCGAAAAATTAAAGGTCTGACCATAAACCGCACGAAACAGTCACACATTGAGGATAGAGAGGCTTTTCAACAATACCTCTTGGGGTTCCGAGCCCCAGATGCGACAATTTTGCTTGTTGACGAAGCCATCGAGGTAGAAATGGGCCTCATCACTCAAGATGATTTTTCGATCGAATTCCGAATCATTTTCATTCATTTCAACGACCCAATCAGCAAAGACACGATGTTGTTGATGATCGGCCGGCTTGAGTTCTTGTGTTAACTGAACTTTATAAGCCTCAAGACTCAAATCTTCCTGCAAAATACGATATAATGACGTTTGTGGAATGCCTAATTCCAAAGAACGACGAGTAATAGACAAACCTGGGTTTTCTTCAACACTTTTGGCTAGAGCAGCAATATTCTCGGCTGTTCTTGAGCGACGTGGACGGGTTTTGTTCTTTACATCACTAACTTGTCCCAACAGCTCTAATTTTTCCACCAATTCCTTTATTGCGGTCCGCAAGGTGTTTTACGACGACCCAAAAATGTTCGAGTTTTACCAACGGTCTCTATCAAATTTTCACCATTTTATAGTGAATTTTAATGATTTCAATGCGTTCTTGTAGCGTGTATCGTTCCATTTTTATTAATGGCGTAGTTTCTACTTGTCAAATGTCAAAAATTGACAGCTTCAAACGTGACATCTACCGAAATAGCGGGCTATTCAAAATAACACCTCTTATAGGAAAACCCTTCAATCCTGTTTTAACTAAACTCGAACCTCACCTCAGATAATTGAACGAAACGTAGTGAATGCATTCAAAAACAATACCAAATCAAAGGAAGAATAAACAAATTTGTAATAGTTTACATTCTCAAGAACAAGTTTCTGCGAGAGTGCCTTCGATTAAACGAAGAAAACGACTCATTTATCGATCAATTGAATCGAGTGTCATGCAATTGTAGACCTGCCCTTATCGCAACACGTTAACAATCAAAGAATAGCAAGATAAGATGGCGAATAGCAAAACATCGAAGTACATAGGCATGTGTATATGAATCATATAAAACATAAAGGTAATAAATGATGCCTTCGAAGGTGTTAAATGTTCATTCATTGTGAGCGATTGTTGCAGTTATCAAGTGATTCTATTCGAGAACTGAAAACATGAATCCTAGTAATTCGCGTGCCACGTCATATTATAACAGAATGTATAAGCTTGTAGAAGAAAGTCTGGATGCAGCGCTGTATGTCTGTAATAATTATATGGACAGATTCTCCGATGCCAAGGTGTGTATTTTCGTTATTTATTGCGCAAGCGTTATTTTTGACAAATGCGAAAAGTTACACTTTTCGGGTCGCAAATACTGGTTAAAGACCGAGGCTATGTTCGGATAACTTGTTGTATGCGAAAAAGACACTTCTCGCACGTATTATAAGTCATAATTTTTTACACTATTCAATTGCAAGAAGTTCCATTATAATTTAATTTTTTGTGGACTCCAAAATGAAAGCTCAGTTTATCTTATAGGAGATTAATCAATAATGGCCCGTTTCAATGCATAATTTCTCCCATTTTAATGTATTAATGTCATGGGCAACTGAACAAAAAGGATTCAGAATCAATAGGAATAATATTACAACTCTACTAAAATATGGAAATATATTATGTCAAATGTATCTCTGGTGCAAAATCAAAATATATGGCAGTCAATAATTTACACATTATTCATGGTGGGATTGAGGAAAAAACCCTGTAATCAACTCTTTCATTGATCTAGCGATTGAGGATCTTAAATTATTAACGCGCTCGCTCCTTTTGCAGGTAAAAATATGTCGTCCATTAATCATTGTCATTAATGAACAAAATGATTGAATAAGTCTAGATCTATTCTACACTGTATACTTTTCTCTACAAAGAGTTTTAACATCAAGGATGATATAATAATGACATTCATTTTATTAAAATTCCACGGACTTTTTTGAAGCCAAGAATAAATTGGAGAAACAACTGATAATATAATTGAAAAATAGACTTATGTCTTGTCTATAAAAATATTTATGAAGATAGTTATCTAGGCATTGTTGCGGTTTGTGAAGAAATGTGTATTATACGAATATCAATAATATATTCAGAAAGTGAGGAAAAGGAAAGTAAACTTTACAACGAAATATTTCCATAAATAAGCCACCATCATGCAATAGAGAAACTTCAAAGCACCTTTTCATCTTGAGAAAATAGTATTTGAATATCCTGAAGACTATAACTCGATCGATTTGAACCTTAGATTAAGTATATAGTCTAAGATTTAACCCATTGACGAACTTTATCGAGATATTCCTACCACACATACAGGATGTTTCATCATAAACTGGACAAACATATATATTATTATGAAACACCCTGTATATCGTGAGAATTCCAAATCTTAATGAAATTCCGTCACAACAGTTTTAGAGTATCTATTTGAAGGATACTCAAGGGATTTCGTATACAAAACTTTATATCGTTGTTAGGAACCCATACATACCATCTGAACCAGATCAGATTTTGAGTTCTGATAATATTTTGCCCATCAACTAAGTTTTCTGCTGACCTCAAAATACAAGGGTATTTTAACGTATACGAAATGGATCATAAATGACCCGTTTCAATGTTCAATGTCTGCTATTTCAATGTGCAATCCTTATATAGGGCAACCGTTCAAAAAGTATTCCAAAGCACTACGATGTCAAAACTCTACTAGAACATGGATACATAGAAATTTCATTATGTCAAATATAAGTCTTGTACAAAATGAGAATGTATTTCAATCAAGAATTCATACACAATTCATATTGAGATCGTCGGAAAAACCTTGTAATCAACTAGGTTATTAATCGAGCGACTAATGGTCTCTAACTATTGAAATATCTTGACCATTAGTCGCTGTCTTTAATAACCTAGTTGATTAAATAACAATATCTGATACTTCTTGACCTTGCAGTACCCTTCAATCTTCAACTCATTCAGATTGAAATTTAGGGGATTTGTAGACATAATTCTTTTGACCACAGATTCTTAATCAGTAAATTGCTTGAGAACACTGCCGGCTAAAATTTGATACCTGCAGATTTTGGAAAAACTGTGGCACGCTTTTCTCTGGAAACAAGATCGCTAAAATAAAACTAATAATGAAATATTGAGCACTGGCTGTTGTAGACATATTAATGTTAGTAGCTCAGACCACATTATATGTATAAAGTCAGTTTTCAAATTATAAATCAATATTGAGGTGAACATTTCTAATGATTTAACGATAGCGCCCTGGAATTGATGGTTAAACTCCTGAAATAACTGAAACCCAATCAATTTAAGTTCATCCATATTTTATTACCTGCATATACAATTAGTCCAAAACGCGACTTATTGAACATTTGTGTATACTGAATTTCATCAATATGTGATCAACTGAAATGTTATTATATGCACAGTAATGAATGTTTGGTCCATTTAATAATAATTATACCGTGCATAAATAGAACTGATTAAATTATTCAAATCAATATGATTCCCAGAAAACATCTTTTCCAATTATAGTTCGGTACAAATTGACTCATTATTTCACTTGGAAATTATTAGGTAGAACCTACACTCGTCAGTGTTATTTAATCCCATCCTCAACAGGTGCTTCCTGAGGCGACAGTGTCCTGTAAGAAAGCCAGTGAGGAGGTGTATTTGTTTCTTACCAAGATCTAAATATCTTTTGGATCTTGCTGTTTCAAAAGTTCCGAAGGAACTTAGTGGAATGATCCATCCCTGGGAGATTCTGCTAGAGTTTTTCCTTCTCGGCTTTCTCCTTCTCCAGAAACTCCTTCTTATAGGTACATTTACCTTTACCAGAGGAGGGTTCTGGGCTTATGAATGACATTCATGCGCCATCTTTGACAAATGTATTGGCCTCTTCGTTTCCTTTGGTTCCCGAATGGCCAGGAACTCAGATTAAAAAGACCTTATTTTTCTTGCCTACCTATTGAGTGGTTAAAACAATACTGGAATATGTATACTGATTTTCTCTAACCCCAGAAGGCAAGAGTTACATACTCAGACTTTTTCTAAGGTTACAGGAAATCAGTACATTCTTAGAAGGCGTTTATACATCGGTAACCTGCAAAAATATTATTATTATTATTTATGAAAGATAAGAGCCAAGTTAAACGAAAGAATGGGGCTCAGAAAACATGAAAAACATAAAACAGTTACAACGCACAATTTCACAAACTGTATTGGTTGAAGCGGTCCAAATTGTTTATGAAGTTGTTGACACTGCCACTGTTCACTACCACGGAAGGAAGCTAATTCCAGGTGTTAAAAATGCGATTAGGCAAGAAATTTTCTCTGGCTGCATGGTGGAAATTTTCGCGATGCAGCTTGAATTGGTGGCCACGCAGCCACTGATCGGAATTTAGCTAATTAGATTAGATTAGATAGTGGTCGCTCGGCACGTTGATTACCCTTTTGCTCTGCGACCAATAAGGTCTTTTGTGCGTTACCATACTAAAACTACGTTTTCCCAGGAATCTAACCTCCTTAGCAAAGCTGGTTACTTCCTTGGGGGATTTCGCTCTTATGTCGGCTGGCATTAATAACGTGCCACTTAGTAGAGTAAGTCTGGTTTGCGCCAGCGCAGTGCATTGCCATAGTCGGAGTTTTCTTTACCGATCTTGTGTAGGTGATATCTCACGGAACAATGCCCTGTGAGAAGGCAGATTAGCAGCCTTAACTCGTTTTTTGACAACGATAGAGCTTGTTGAGACTTCTCTTTGGAAGGTTCGATTAGTCTCTTTGCTTGTCTTTGACCGGATGTGTTTATCCAATAAGAGTGTTTCTCTCTTTTTTCCCAAACGTCGACCTCTGCCCTAATCAGTGTAGGTGATACACAACAGGAGGGCACGGGTCCGGTGAAGGGTGTGTTTGCTCCTCTTTTTGCAAGGGCATCAGCTCTCTCATTTCCCTCAATGTTCTGGTGGGCAGGTTCCCAAGCTAAAACTAGCTTGTTGTACTCCGCCAGTGTTTTGAGGGACTGTTTGCAGCTCCAAATGGTCCTTGATCTACAATCAACGGCCATAAGCTGCCTCAGTGCCATCTGACTATCAGAGGCAATGCAAATTCTGGCTCCCTTGTTCTGTCTGGACAGACAGACTTGGGCGCATCTTTCTATGGCCAGAATTTCAATTTGAAGCGTTTTTATTGGCTTTCCCAAAGGCGCCGATTCCCTGTATTTGGGAAATTTAGCTGATACAAACCTGACAGTTCGACACCGAACAGACTCCTTAATGCCCAATATGTTGTTATGAGGTCACCTCATATGAATTTTCATTTTCCAGATTTTCGACGTTTTCGATCAAACTTTCCCCACAGCCTTCATCCTAAGCACAGGCTACTGGATCTTCTTCGTGAGCGATCTCGGCGCCCCACTATGTGTCTGCGGACGATTTGGCATCGTGTGCCGCCACGTTCGCAGCAAAAGTCACTGGATAGATTTACAACCGATTGCAGAGAGGACAGAGAGCATTGTTTTTACCCCGAAAATTTACGGAGCTGTTATACCCAGGGTAAGTTTCTTATAATAACGGAAGAGCCGATAATTTATAAACATCATCGCGGAGAAATTTGATATTTTTCTACCCTAGCGTCTGAAATGAGAAGGGTTTTTGTGAGGTTGGAGTAGAAAATGAAGAAAGTAAAAATGGAAGAATAACAGAGACATTTGGTAGCTTAATGAGTATTTAGAATTGATAAAAAATCTATTTTGATTGATACTAACCTTTTTTTTCAGCGTTCCATTTCAATTTGAAAAAAGAAAAGCCCTGATCAGGTGCTTTTCAGCGCTATCACCGGAAATTTTGTATAGAACTTGAGAATCATTCTAAGTATAATCTCACCACGAATTCAATTACATTCTGGAAATTATAAAAACTAAATATGTAAAAAATCAATAATTAAAAAAAATCATTTCTATGGTTCAGATGATGCGATCCTCTTGAAATTCTGCATGAACATTCAGTTTATCAATCTTCATTCACAAAAAAGTTTCACTCGAATCGGATATCTTGTTATGGAAATATTAAGATTCTTCTTTTCGATATTCCAATTGAATTATCTATAGTTCTGTGAACCTTATGGCTACATAATTTTGCATTAATTTTAATTTTGCATGAGGCTTTTTATGAGCATCTTGCATGTGGCCTCAAAATTTTATTTCGATTGGTTTTGTTTTATCCGAGATATTGAGGAACAAAAATTTCAAATAGCCATATTTTATGGAAAACCTTGTATGATTTGGCTGTTGACGAACTTAACCGCGGCGTTCCTATTGAAAGTTATCGTGCTAAAGGGCGGCCCCACGGACAGAATTGACTTTGAACACGGATTTGCGATCATCAGGGGAGTCGAACGCTATCGTTTGAGACCATATTTTGGCTGAATATTCGAAAATTGCAAACATTTGTGTAAAACGATATAGCACTCGTTTAAGTAGAATGAATTTTTTTTAATCTTCATGTAGTTTACATTGATATTCAACACCAGGAAACATTAAACAACTCGATCAAAACTCTTCAAAAGTTTTCTGATCCATTGATTTCACTTATCGTTGAATTCGCTTATTTCCTCAAAATATTGATATTGTAAGAAATCAATGATTACTACGAGAATGTACTATTTTCTTTACAGAAGTATAACATTTATATCGATGGAGCCACTGAGTGCAATGGTTACAATATTACCATAGATATGGATCTGATATACACAAAGAAGGTCAGAAAGGAATTTCATGTCAACATTCGAGCATGGTAAGTTTTGAAGAAATGTAAACCCTTAGACTGAGTGTAAACCACAAACTCTGAAAATACCACTGATCAGCTTTCCTGAAGAAATTCATAAACATCTCATTCTAACAAGCTGGGAAAACAAAAAAATGAAAATATTTAAATGTGAATAGCTCCGAAACTAATGAACCGATTTCCACAAAATTTTCAAAATATGAGGATCATTATTCTGCTCCTGCACACCAGGTTTGAGATTAATAGGGGCCATATTTTCAGAAATATTGCAGAAAATGTGAAAATATTCAAATGTGAACTACTTCGAAACTAATGAACAGATTTCCAGAAAATTTTCAAAACATGAGGATCATTTTTCTGTTCCTGCACACCAAGTTTGAGATAAATAGGGGCCATATTTTCAGAAATATTGCAAAAATTCTGAAAATATTCAATTGTGAATAACTCCGATACTAATAAACCGATTTCCACAAAAAAATACTTTCTCAAAATGGGAAAATTTGTTCGTACAGCAACAAGAACTGAAATTTGGCGAAATATACAGTCTTGAGTAGACAAAGATCAACCAGTTGGCTCAGTTTTGCTCAGTACAAAAATGCTGTAGCTTCAGCATAGGCCATCGATGTGCAAGTTCCACTTGAGCTTTGCGTCAAGTAATAAAAATAATTACGAGGTGGATTTTTATTCTATTTCAATAAGAGATTTAAACTTTTGTGGATACATCAGGCGACATTTATCTGTTGGGAATATTACGCATTCTGTCTTGGAGCTGTTTAATATTAGGTGGTTATTCACGCACCACGTTTGTGTTATCTCGGAGGTTCTCATGAAGATCTTCCATATTCACCGAAAGAATGAGAAAATCAGTGTCATCAACATATATTATAGCTTTTTCATTCGTAGTCACTGCTACATTGGGAAGATCATTTTTACAGGGTGACATGTTGAAAACTTGCCAGGCCAATTATGTCTCGACAGGAATATTTTCAGAGAAAATGCCAGAACAGGTCAATTTTTATTTGTGTAGAAACATGTTTCTAGCAGAATTGTAAGCCCAAATCTCCCCAATTTTACGTGTACGAGTTGTCACCCCTAAATTTGTATAGGGAATAGGGGTGAGCTGGGCGTCTATTGGAAGACAATATGTTCATGTAGAGGCTTGTATATCTGACACCAAGAAGCAAAAAAATTGAATATTTCTGAACTGTTAAAATTCCACAAACACCCCAAAACCTCCAAAATAAATTCCCTAATAAATCAAAACAATTTGGGATATGTTACTTCCCAATAATGTGACTCATACGAAGAGACATATTTATACGTGGAATTTATGAAGGTTACGCAAATCTCAAATTGGTTTTCAATATAAAATATTTCGAAAAACAGTTAGGAATGAATCATTAACGATTGATAACGACCCGTGCATGGCACCACATGAAACTAGAAATATTAATATTAGGGTAATAAATTTCCTACAAATTACCGTAATATAAATCAGAAATGGAACTGATTTGACGACACAGATGATAAGAATTCAATTGTTGTTTTGTCTAATCGGAATTGGCAACAAAGTATTATTCATCATTCCCTTTGTTTTCATGGAATGCGATAAATATTTCTTACTTCAAAACAATTTTCTCTCAATCTGCATATTTTGAATATAGTGAACACTCATGATGTTTTTTCAGATAGTGTTTGATTTAAACAAACTGACACCTCAGCTTCTTAAATTTTAGCTGTTTCAAAATAATATTTCTAGAAAGCACCCCTATTTACTTTTTCGATTGATTAGTTTTTTCAGTAGATCAATTCATTAAATATTGTTATGAAATATCTTAGTTAGTTTGATCATTTTCAAGAAATTTTTTGCAATGAATCCTTTGGTAGATTCTCAAAGGGGGTACATTCCACTACGACTTGTGTACCTCATCAGAGCTGTTTTCGTAACTGGGCTTCAGCTTGCTCCCAGTTCCAGAGCCCTAAAGACCATTTCTTCTATAATAATAATCCTGTCGAAGATAAACCTAGGTACTTTGCGCAGGCTCACAATATCGAGGCATTCTATAACTACACTCATCGGCAAAATAATCGATCCACTCAGAAAATCGATGAAGTTTGTTAATTCATAAATATGTTGTTCGATGCCCGATTCAAATGAAGTTTCTTTTCAATTGTAGGTATGTTCATCCCTAATCAAACACCAGTTTTGAATTTCAAGAAGACTCGGCGTACGTCATTTTAAACAGGGTGAAAAAAATTTCACCCTAACTTTAGAACCACCCCTTGAGTGTTCCAGTTGTTCCATCGTGTGATTTTTTATTTCATCATAAAGACACATTTTATTTTGACAATTTATTCTTCATTTTTGTTAAAGATAAAGGGTTTTCAGAGCAACATTAAACTACACAATTTCGCTATGGCTATGAAAGTAATTTCGCAGATTCGACCTTGAATACGAACGTTATGAAAATAATCTGAAAACTGAGTGAAAATATAAAACAAGAAAAGTTTCAGCGCGACATGTTGTTCGGTATGCACCGTTTGTTGGAGACGCTTTCGTGCTAATGATTTATAATGACCGACCGCATCAACCGCATGTGGCTATGATTGCCAGGAAGTGTATTCAGCAGAGGTTGATATCCAAGCATCAACTGGCCTGCTCTAAGACCAGATTTGACCCCAATTGGGCATGTTTGGATGCTCTTGGGGAAAATTCGATCTCGCATAGCAACTCCTGAAATTTTGCAGCAGTAAAGGCGAATTACACCTGTTATCTGCGTCATGTTTCTGACTTTGTTTTCATTAGGTCAGAATTTTAAATTTAATTTGTTGAAGTACTGTTGTAGCCTTAGCGAAATTCAATGTATCTCCAACACAAATTGAACTATCGTTGTGAATGAGGAATTAAATTGTGAAGAGAAGATGTGTCTTGATGATGAAATAAGAAATGTCGCGGTGGAAAAACTGGAACACACCAGGGGTGGTTCTAAAGTTAGGGTCTTCTTGAAATTCGAAACTGGTGATCGATTGAGGATGAACATACCTATAATTGAAAATAAAATTTATTTGAATCGGACATGAAATAACATATTTATGAATTCACAAACGATTTTTTGAGTGGATCGATTATTTTGCCGTTCAGTGTATAAGTGAACATGTTTTCTCATCTTCCCCACAAAATCCACACTCTTCAGTTTCTGTTAAGCCAATTCTCATCATAATTTTCTTAATGCGACCTGTCCTGTCAGAAAGCCAGTAAGGAACTTAACTTATTCTTACTAATATCCAAAAAAATTTTGTACCTTGCAGTTTAGAAGTTCCGAAGAAAATTTGTGGAATGATTCGTTCACTGAAAATTCCTCAGTGTCTTTTTTTTTGTTTTCAACCTTGAATTCAACTCAACTATGGATAAATGATACTGAAATATTCGACATTGCAGTTACGGCTATGTCTTCCCATGCTATGGTGGCCTGTTCTCAATAAGATTCACCCCGAACCCCGTACTGAAAGGAAATTACGGAACATATTTAAACGAACTACGAATTCATCGCGCTGTACTCATCAACAGGCAGTTCGTTGATGATCTTATCGTAACACCATACAGCATGCCGTCATCAGGACTTCTTCTGGTTTCTGTCAATCTGATCAAGTACGATATGCCGGCTAAAATATCAGCAGTACCTCTCACAGAATGGGATACATCAAAAACCGAAATCATCTCTCTCATAGATGCTTCTACACAAACTACAAACAAGAATGAACTGGAAGATTACAAGAAAGCTCTAGAAACCTTGAGTAGATCCATATGGCAAAGCGGAGAACCTTCAAAATCCGAGACTCAGTATACTCACAATATGGATTTGAAATTTGGAAAAGCTTTTCCACTGGGGATTGAAAGTTCTGAACAGTACGACAGGCAATTTCCTGATATGAAAATCAAAGCAATTACTGATGGTAAAGCACCAGTAAATCCAATATGTGAAGAATCTATACCGAAACCTATTCTTACTCCGTCCGTCCAAGTGAATGCCAAGCAATCAAAATACCCAAGTGGTCCTGTTGCAGAAGCAACACCGCTTCCAAACTTCCAGGAAGCATTCTCTAACTCCCATCAGTTTGCCAAACCCCAATCTATCAAGCGTAGAAGAGGAAGGCCTAAGGTTCCCAAAGCCTATAACACGGCTGTTACTAACCAACAAACAACAGCCATTTGTAATGTTGGCAGTAATGACCTCATACCTCCCCTTCCAGTTGTTAATCCTGGACTTGCTATGAGCCAGGTAAATTCTAATAAAGAAGAAAAATCAGTCCAAATATCTGTAGAACAAGGTTTAGCTGAGTTTGACGAAATTTTGAAACAGATGAATATAAAATGTAGGTTTATCAAGGATGAGGATTATGACGCTGAACTCGATCTTATTAATGAACTGGTTCTCGAAAAAATGCAAAATGATTCTTGAGATGCTACGAGAAAGCAGCTGCTTGAATTGGTAAGGAATTACAGAAAAATTTGCGTGAGCCAGATCTGATTTTAACAATAGAGTGCGCGTCAAAGTTATGGAACAAATCCATTTTCTCAGAAGAAATACATTTGGAAATAGAATCCATCGGATCAAATTTGTTTGACTTCTACAAAATGTGTATGCATTTTAGAGGGATTTTTATTGCATCCTGAGCTATCCCCATCAACCCACCAAATTTTTTGAATATGAAAGTCATGTGGCACTTTTTTGGCAAGGTCTTTGTATCTTCTTTACAGTCGTACAGAAATTTTCAAGAAAAAAATTTTTATTAAATTAGTTAGTAGAATAGGTTTTCAGTATGTGCACTTCGTCATGGCTCATTTACCTTGAGACGATAATACCTGATGAAATTTGTCACCAACTGAAAGTCGACCATTACAGTTTTGCTCATGCACATCTTTCAAGTCCGTAGCTTGAAAAATTTGATCATTGATGAAATTGCGTTGTCAGAAATCTCTGAATTGAAATATTTTATCGAAAAGTTTCAACTTCAGTAGAAATGTACTAACAACGTACCTACAACCTAAAGAAGATATAAAGACCCTTACCAAGAAGTACCGTGTTTTTCACTATAATTCGACCCCCCCTTTAACTTTGTTTGTAAGAGAGATACAGAAAATTGTTTCATACAAAAATTTCACGAAATCGACTGAGGTTTAACAATATGAATGGAATATATACAGGGTGGCCAACATATTGTTGGCAACTTAATTTTTTCAAATGGAACACCCTGTATATTTTTCCATGTTTGGCTAGCTCTTTTTCTCCTGATTTCGAATATGTAACATATGTTGGTCTATCTCTTTTATTCTGAGAACCACAGAGTTTCAAATTTTAAAAACCACCTGGCAAGATCTGTGTGGCAGAGTGCGTTTACTGAAAATGCTCATTTTTCTTCCTTTTTTTGATAGGCTATTTCCTCCTGATCTCGAATATAAATGCGTATGTGGATGTGTCTCTTCAATTTTCAGAGTTTCAAAGTTTTGAAATGATGACACCGAATAAAAAAATATGTGAAATACCTACGAAATTCTTTATATCCAAACAATCTACTTAAAAGTAATATTTTAGAATGAATACTCAACAATTACTTAACCAATGAAAAATGATAAAATATGGTAGTATGGTAAGAATAACATCAACTAAAGAAATTGCTCGAAATGACCACCTTCATTCAATACACATAGTTCATATCGTTGTCTCAAGATGTTTAAACTATTTTTGGTAACATTAGTGATGTTCTTTCGAACTGAACGAAGTGATTTATATAACTTCAATCAGAAAGATCAGTTGAAGCGATCGTTCTTTCGTTTTCAATCAGTTCCCCCTTCCACAACTCTAAAGTGATTGCAAGTGATTATTCTAATCGCGGAATAAGTTCCATCAGTTCAATCAGTACGAAAGAACACTACTATTATTATGTCAGAAATTAAAGCTTCAAATTTTTTTTTAATCATTACAATATTATCATTATTCTTTATGCGTTGACGGGATTAGTTCCGAATTATGGGTTTAATATTGGTTGATTTTATATCATTAATATTATTCTCCTCTTTCGTTTATTATCATTATTGCTGAAGTAAATCGTTTCCTTCAAGAACGGCTATAAAAACGTGTCCAACGGTGTTAAATCGGGACTATTTGGTTGCCATGAAATATGTGCGCCATCATCCAATCCCAAGATCAAATTGGCCACTTAAATGTTCACGAACTTCCAAAACGCTATGCCAGATGGTTCTTCAAATTTGAAACTCTGTGGTACTCAGAATAAAAAAGATAGATCAACGTATGTTACATATTCGAAATCAGTAATATCAAAAAACCTCAGTTGATTTCGTAAAACTTGTATACGAATCATTTTTTTGTATCTCCTTCAGTAACAAAGTTAAAGGGGGAGTCAAATTATAGTGAAAAATCCGGTACCACATGATCCACTTTTCCTATTCAAACCAAATTAAAGGGTTGATGGGGATGGCACAGGGTGCAACAGAAAACCTTCAAAATGCATAAAAATTTGGTAAAAGTGAATTTTTTCCATAATTTTGACGCGCACTGTATATCTACTCGCAAAAACCAAAATTTCAAACGTTGATTACAGTTTATTTCACCAATAACATTTTATTTACATAACTTTACATTTATACATGATTACAGAATGAATTCTCGATAATTTGAATATTCAAAAGTAATGCATTTTTTCAACACATATATATTCAATGAAATTGCTTTATGATATGATCAGACTTTTTTGGAAAACCATAAAATAACAATTGAAAATTATCGAAAAAAGATTTATTCATAGTTTCATTCAGTCACGAATTCATTTTAACAACAAATACCTAATTCTAGTTTTATATTTTTTGTCTTTTTTGTTTCATCCTTAAGCTACTTATCTCATCAATAACTAGTGTTATTATTGTCTTTTTATTGTTTGCCATTCTTCTTAAATTTTATTGGCGCTATCAATCAATTGACAAAGGACAGAATGAGATGAATGGAATCGTGGAAATCTCATAAAGTCATTAATATAGATTCTATATCACTTTCAAGCAGTATATTTCAATAAAATTATGTATATCTATGAACATATATATTTTTTTACTAACCCCATATAATTATGAATGCTAATAAACTATTATTTTTAACCAGTTGAACTTATTTTCACATATGTGTATTATAAATTAGACAAAAAAATACAGTGTTAATTCTCTGAAAATATGATATGTAGAAAATATTGCAAAAAAGATTTATTTCTCATCTACCAGCTCATAATGAATATTAACATAAACTCTGAATTGCTCAACATTTATTACATTTATATCAGGACTCAAAGTTGAATCAAAAAGCAGCATAAAATTCTGAAAAAATTTTATATGTATAAAATCAGCAATAAGATGATTTTTATTGTCGGTATTTTGATTCAGTGATCCACACTCATCAAATAAAGTGATTCCTAATTTGTGCTATATATCACATTTCATTAGATATTATCAATTTGCTTAGCTGAACACCTTTCTCAAACCTCCTAAGAGGAATGGAAAAATTATTGTCTAATACCTGGAATCACAAACAATTGAAGGCCATAGTAAACACATCTGAATATATAAAACTATTTTAGCTAATATGTACTTATTAATCTACACATTCATTTTAAGTTGATATAAATATATCTAAAACATAAGTTTTAGTGAGTAGTATTCTCTAAAGTTGTGATACGTATTTGCTTCACTGCTACAAATAATAAAGATATGTAACTGAATTTAATCAGTTTAATTTTTGACCTTTTCGTTGAAATATTTGATTCTTCTGGTATTTTGATTTTCTTTAGTGACATTACTCTTTTCAGTAGGTAACTCCATCAAACCTTTTTGAAAATGGAAAAATCTTCAGGGAACACCCCACTTTTATAGGGGTTATTGAATATTCGAAATCATTTTCTCTTTTTCTAGAGTAGCCGAAGACTATACGAAACATTGTTTATTGATTGAACTCAATTTCCAGCTAAAATTCTTATTCGAATTTTTTGTGGGGATATACTTCTGATATGATTATGATTCAGTAAACTGATTACTCTTAGGCTTCCTCGAAGCCCTTTAAAAGATATTAAGCTTGTGTATAGTCCGTTCACGAAAGGTTGAGTAGTCGGTTGGCCATGGAAATTTGGCATATTCCACAGTGTATATTAAAATTTCAGAAGTATCAGGATTTTCGTCCATGTTCAGATGTTCAGATGCCTACTCAGATCACGAAACGTGAGAAAAGATAAAATAACAAAACATTATTCGATACTCCAACCAAAAAATTCTTAATTCAACAAATGCACGTACTTCTAAACAAAAAAGAAATTTCCTTATAACGTTAAAAAGTTGATCACACAATTTAATATTAAAAACATAAAAAGAAATAAAACATCACAATTAGAAAAGAACACCTTAAAAATGATAGAACTTAAGAAATGTTTGTTAAATTGAGATAAATTCGAGGTGGGTACCTGTTCTGGCTCGCCAGGGCGAACTCTGCAATTTTAAACTGTAATTTGTCACTTTTTTAGCCTTGATAAAGGATCAATTGGATCCGAAACGTTGGTGAAGATTTAAGGAAATTTAACCAAAAACATCAAAGTCCAAATTCCTGAATAAATTGTTTTTATTAAAATTTTAGGTTATGTTGTTTATTTTCTTGTCAGATTGATTCGCAATGTTGTCAATATTGCATAGAGTTCTCTGCTAACTCGCAAGCTCGTCGGACGAGACCGGGTACATTCGGCAACGTTGACTCTATTTTACGTTATGACAGCAAATACTACCAACTTCAGATAAATAAACAAACGGCTACTATGCGCTCAACCTTTCGTGAACGGACTATAGGTTTGGAGAATCAGTTGTGTTCAGTGTGGGCTTTGTAACTGTGTCCTTACGTCATTTTAGACACAGAACTTCTGATTGTTGACCCAGCAGTGTATATATGAATCATTTAGTTCCTAAAGTTAATTTTTTTCAAATTAGTTCAAGAATTAATTCATTTGGAGTATTTCATTTCATGTTTTTCCGATATATTTTCAATTCCTCCATTTGATATATTAGTCAATAAAATCGTCTCAAAATTTTTACAAAAATCTTCCATCAACTAGTCTGGTTGATGAGTAGAAACATGATATTCTTTCAGATATGTTAACCAATAGATATACCAATTTGATTGGACAAAAAGACCTCAAAAACCAAGTGATTTACAGATCGTCGTCATCATTAGGAACTGTTGGACAGCAAAAACCTTCAGAACCATCTGGTCTGATGCAAAACAGTAGTTGTTCAGCAGTTGTAGGCTCGTGCGGCATAATACCATGGAAATCTTTCAGTTCATCTGCAGGAAACCATGCCTTTTCTGAGTCATCTATGACCACGACGCCGAACAATCTAGAAATGTCCATTTGGTTATACTCAACAAATATTATTATGATTTTGCATTGAAGCGACCGAAATTTTCAATTTGCGTGTACTCTGAACGATAATACGAGCAGCTCAAAGAAGCAGTTTGATAGTAATTGGGGTGTGGACTTGCAAAACGCGGTTTGTCCAAAATTGTGAATTATCAGGAAAAGCAGAAAACTTATTTTCAAAAACGGCCTGAGTTAAGAAGTTGCAATTTAAAAAAATAGCATAAGTTATCACTCAATTTGTAGAATGGACAGAGCAAAAATAGTTCTTATATTTGAAGAAAAGAGCTGGACAAACATGCTATTTGCATGTACCTAGTAGAAAAATAGCGTTTTGATAGTCACTTGAAAATTGCATTTTTCTCCAACCATCAAAAAATGTTGACATTTTTGTACTATTTTCAGGTGCAAAAGTCATAAATTTCCTTACCGTACAAAATTCACTCGTTACTCAGCAACACTCAACACTTTTAATCCTAGGATTAAAAACGCTACTTTTAATCCTTGGATTAAAAGTAATTGCATTTGACGTCTACTTGACAATCACTGTCATTAGTATGTGTTCAATTTATAACCAATTATTACGATTTTTGAACTAAAACCAATTTTATTGTAATTTTGACTTGGTTGGAGAAAAAAAAGTATATATTATTCGGACTAACAGCGCCTATTTTAACTCGCAATTTTGCATTCGCTCGGCTGCGCCTCGCAACTGCAAATATTGCTTTTAAAAAAAATATGCACTTTTAATCCTTATAATACTATTTTTTTTATATTTTTAAAATGAAATTAATTTTGTTTATGTCGTCACACTCGCATTACAGTGCTTTTCAAAAATTGGATCTAACCTTTCCGACTCTATTCCATTTTTTTTTCAAACTGTCCATCTTTTATTCTTCAACTTATGTCTTTTGTTTGTACAATGTCGATAGACTGAATGCATTTTGTATGTCTATGTGATTTCCACCGTACATTTCAAGCGGGAGATAATGCGATTTGAATGTCCAGGATTTTATGAAACGTTGGCAATCCAACCTTTTGTTGAAAAAATGTTATTTTGGACAAACTGCGTTTTGCAAGTCTGCTCTTCAATTGTTAATTTTATTTTTGCAATTTTTTATTGCAATACTCGGTGGCAAAAATAAAACTCGGACAAGTTCGTTTTCCAAGACTTTGTTTATAGAATTTTAGGCTTTTATTTGAACACGTATATCTTCAAAAGAAATAAAGATATCAAGGTAAAATAAAAATTAAGAGATAGTGAAAAAAATAATCTTTGTAATAGTGTAGCTTAAACTATACAAATTTTCAAAGGGTGTTGAAAAACTAGGCCAAAAATACAAGGTTTGTTTTCACCCTGTATTTATATGTTATCAACATTTTTGGAAATCTCTTCTGAAATTTGTTCTAATACCAAAGATTTGATCTAAAATTTGGCATAAAAACAATTAAAATCGGTGGACTTCTGCAAAATTTTGGGTTACCGAGTTTTTTTGCCTTTAGTGTATATAGTACAGGGTCTTCATAATTGATTGTAACAGCACAGTTGGCTTTAGATTATTTTCATTTTGCTGCTTCCCAAGTACTCAATACATTTATCGAATCTCTCTCTGTAATTATCTTTATCTATCTTTGACATTGATAATTTCAGCCACACAATTCGACCACCTAACCTGCATAACAGTGTAAAATAAATAAATAAATGATCCAAAGCCAACTGCGCTGTTGCTATCATTTATAAAGACCCTGTACTCTCATATCATAGTTGTATTTAAACGACCAGTCGATCTTACCTTGCGATTGCGACACCCGGTATCCATAAGGTAGAGGCAAGTATCAAAAATAATATCAAAACAATAGACCATGTGGGCCACTGATGCCATTCCGTTTCACCCTTAACAGAAGACCAAGCAGCATAGCCTGAGCCTTTCGTTGCTATTTCGAGAAAACTGGCCACTAATATTGAGATCATCGCTAAAGGCGACAGATATTTCCAGCAAATCATCCAATAGAGTCCAGGCCTGGAACCTGTCATCATCTCTATGTCGTCTGCAAATCTGAAAATGAAGTTCTTGTTCAGAAAATCCTGATCGTAACTGTAACTCACTGAAATCATTCTTAGTTACTGGAAGATATTGAGGAGAATTACGGATGAAGTTGCTGAAATGAGGTTTTGCTAATCTAGCAAATCATCATTCTCAATAAGTATCCAAAAGAAAGTTATTTGTGATAATAGCAATGACATTTTGTTGAGTAGATTTTGCTGACTTTATTTGGACCATGAGATAACTTTTTATTGAGTTATTTGAAGCCATAAGTAGCATGTAAGACGTGATGAAAATGTAAAAATTCTGATTCTCAAATTCGTTTCAAATAAAGCTAGTTTTATATATTTTTTCAGAATACAGGGTGTCCCGGAAAATGTGGGAAATCTCTCGAATTCAGATAGAACATAAAAAATGAAGATGACAATTTCCCATATATTTTCCTAGCGTTCCTCCTACGAAGATACGACCTCCTAAATGACGCCACTGGAAATCCATTTTAGTGGAATAAGTTTCAAACTACTCCCTCTTAAATTACCGCACCCAAATTTCAATAAGCTTGTTCACTTTACCAATGGGAGGACTGGGTTCTACATTTTAATGATTACATTTTTAACACTCTGTATGATAAGGTGCTAAAAAAACAAATTTGGATACTTTGAACTTCAAGCTGAAGAAACGGTACTCTTGTTCATTGTCGATAAAATGAAAGAAGTAAGTAATTGAAATGTATTCCACTAAAAGGAATTTCCAGTAGCATCATTTAGGAGGTTGTATCTTCGTAGGGAGGGCCGCTAGGAAAAAAAATTATAGGAACTTGTCATCTTATTTTTTATGTGCTATCTTAATCCGAGAGATTTCCCACATTTTTCGGGACACCCTGTATAGAAATATTTCCGCCCATTGACAGACACTCAGTAAAGTTCCAAACCCCTGCCTGACACCTTTCAACCCCAATTACTTATATTATATTCGTTTCGATATCGAAACAGTCTGCCTACTAGAAAAACAGCATTGAATAATTCCGTGGACAATATAGGTAATTATAAAATTCAGTTTGAACAAAATTATATAAGTCAAAAGTGTCTGCCGACGTCATCTGGAGGAAGACAAAGTCAAACTAAATCAAACTTGAAGATAGCCTTTGTTTCATCTTTGGGAATTGAATGCATTCAACGTACTATGAACTCAGCATAAAGATACTCACTTGTTGAGGCCGTAGATGTAGGAAACTGCAATGCATTCAAAAAACGCCACGATGAGCAACGGAAAATTTCCAGCGAAATTATCGAATAAAACAAAGACATAACTTCCAGCTCCGTGGGCAAAAATCATGGATAAAACGCAGCAAATTCCACAGATGACTCCAGTCAGTTTCTGTTTCGACATATTCGGGAATAGTTTCATGTCTGATACCGACGAAACAACTCCTTCTAATGTTCCAAACTGCGAATCTATTCCTAGCGTGAACAGCATCAAAAAGAAGAGAATCGCCCATAAAGGTGCGCCAGGAAACTGGTTGATAGCCTCGGTGAAAATGATAAAAGCCAGACCCGTACCTGATGCAGACTGAAAAAGGTTCATGATATAAGTTAAACAATTGAGCATGAAGGTCAAATTCAATATACATTTTTTTCTCGAAGTTGGTTCCTCAAAATAAATATTGCTCAACATTCATCAAGGCTGTTTGAACACTACATTAATTGCAGTGCAAAATTGTAAGAACAATTGTGTCAATAGATCACAATCCAATTTCAAAATGAACCTCTCAATTAAACGCCACGAGATAAACAGAATAACAGAATACTAAAAATACGAAAACTTGTTTGCCATTGCTCTCTTCATGAACTTCATGGCCGTTGTAATAGTATGCTTTTCAAGTGGAATTCAGTGAGAGTCCTAGTTGCGAATGCGGAGAAGCAGAGGAGACTATAGAACACCTGATAAATAATTGTCCAATATTTAAATTTCAGGATGGTTTAAGGGCTATACATGAAGTAACAGAGTCGTTTTTAAATTGGGTGGTAAATTTCAAATCGATTTAATAGAGTTTCAATAGTTTGATTTTTCTATTACTTTTTTCTGCTTCGATTTTTTTTTTCTGTTTCAGATTCATTCAGTATTCCAAAGGCATCTGGGAGAGAGTTTATCGGTTGGAATAAATAAAGAAGAAATCCTTCAATATTTCGAATATCGAATAGTTTTTTAAGTGTTATTTTTGTTGAAACGGCGAGACAGGGTTTTTTTGTACTGAGGTTTTTTCCCTGAGCTCTATCATACGAAAAAATAGTATGGTACCCCGTTTTTGCACTAACCTCAGTTTAGGGATTTTAATTTTTGTTTTATGTATTGTATTATGTTAGCTCTCAATTTCAAAAGAATACATATGTACTCCAATACAGAAATTACGTGTCAAACATTGTTCTTTAGTCTAAAGCTTAGACAAAGGTCTAAAGTATACTTAAAATTAACGCACATTATGGAAATCTCAAATTTATTCTACAACTGAAGGTGTTCTCAATGATAATTATTTTCATCAGAATTATGCATGCATATGTTATTCACTTTCAACGTTTTTCTTCAATACAGATGTTTTTTCCCATCAGCAGGAATAAAAGATGATTATCATATTTTGAATGTATTGGCTCCATTCTGAAATCAGTTGTTCTCGATCAATTCTGGTGATCAATAGTTTTTCTTTCGTTGATTTTCTAAACTCGATCGCTATGCAATGCCAAACACGCAATTGGACCCAAAAGGAATGTGCCCAAGCGGTAGTTTTGCGAGAAGAAGGGTGGACATACACAAGAATTGCAGAAAGGTTTGGAGTTTCCCATACAAGTGTGTCCAGAATATTGCAGTGACTCAGGGAGACAGATATGAATGTCCGAAGACCAGGACAGGGTAGACCACGGGTAACAACTGCCATTCAAGAACGTTACTTGAGATTTTCTTCGTTGAGACAACGGTTTGCAATCGCTCGCCTTCTTCAAAATCAGCCTGAGCAAACTCATGGGGTGCAAATTAGCACTCAGACAATAAGAAATCGCCCCAGAGAATATGATTTAAGGCCTCGTGTCGCGGCAAGAGGCCCTGCTCTTGCCCCATCCCATCGAAGGACTTGTTGAATTTTGCGAGAGAGCAGATCCATTGGGAAGAGGCAGATTGGAAAAGAGTTCTCTCCACAGATAAGTCTAGATTCTGCCTCCACCATTGTGATCGATGTTCCCTTGTATACAGACGTCCACATGAAAGATATGCTCAGTGCAATATCCTGAATATTACTGGTTTCGGGGGAGGATCGATTACGGTATGGGGTGAAATATCTTTGACTGCTCGCACAGACCTAGTGGTCGTTGTCCCTTACGTCACCAGTCACCCGGTATTTCAAGAAAAAAAAGTTTTCTAGAAATGCAGAATCCTCCCAGATTATATTTCAATCCATAACTGTTTATAGCTATAGTCATCATTCTGCAATTTTCAACCATCAGAAGGTTTGGATACGACTATTTTGATATGGGGCATATAATTAACGTGTTGTTCTTTTGTGTAGAAAATATTTTCTGCTGAAAAGGCTACACGCTTCAAAAAAACTCTCATATCAAGCAGTTGATATGCTAAAAGTACTTACATTATCCAGTTCTCTCTCCAGATCACAGACTTCCAGTTCCGGCATAATCAAGGATTTCGTAACATTATTTACAGTAACATTCATCACAGCCCCAGCAGCAGGCAAATCGCAAGAATCATAACCAGCCCCAAGCAACTGAGTCAAGGTTGCATTCCTTGAATCCAAGCACTTGTCATAAATCATTGTGGCTTTAAATCCTATAATAGAAAAGACCACCACTCCAGCAAACATAGAAGTGAAACAGTTCGTCAAAGAAACAGTTATTGCATCTCTGAAGCAATTGTTGTTCACAGGGTTGTATGAAGAAAAGGCTATAAGACCTCCGAAAGCAAGTCCAAGGGAGAAAAATATCTGCGTTCCAGCTTCCAGCCAAACAACTGGATCTAGTAAGGTATGCCATTTTGGGGTGAATAAGTAATGCAATCCCTCGAATGCACCCTTCAGGGTGATGCCTCTGAAGAAGAATATGATGAGTACCATGTAGGGAAAAGTGGCTGTGACATAAACGATGAGGTTTGATGATGCTATGCCTTTCATCATGCAGAGGTAGACGAGTGTCCAGGATAAGATGAGTGCCAGAGCTATTTTCCAGTTGAAAACTTCTGGACTGTTGATGTCCTCGGAAACCATCAGAGTGGTGCGATACCAGAAATGCTGAGTGGGACTGCTGACCTGCAAATGGTTGTTTGGTATTATATTTTGACTTATGAATTGAGTATTATAGTCCAAGAGACCTGATCCCAACACAGGTAAAAACTAAAACAACTATAAAATTTAGGTCGTGGTCGTTAAAGCATGTAAGAGTCGTAGTTTGAATTCAGTTTTGAGTTCGTTCACGAAAGTTTGAGCGCATAGTAGCTTTTCGTTTATTTATCAGTATTTGCTGTCATAACGTAAGTAAAGTCAACGTTGCCGAATGTACTCGGCCTCGTCCGACGAGCTTGCGAGTTATCAGAGAACTCTATGCAAGCAAATAAAGAACATAACCTAAAATTTTAATATACACAGTGGAATATGCTAAATTTCCATGGCCAACCGACGGCTCAACCTTTTGTGAACGGAGTATAATTTTCTTTGTAAACATACAGTGTAGAACAGCCAAATGGAATAAATTCGATAACGAATTAATGAGAGCGTATTGAGAAAAACGCTTGGACACGTCGATTTGTATTTTTGGTTAGTTTGTTAGTTTCACTAATGTTGTTCAGAAAGACTCAATGAAAACAATGACACCAAAATCTGGTCGATATCTGCTGGTTACAGAAATTCGATATTTACCCTTTATTAGATTTCAACCTTCTGCCAGACACTCATGAACTTCAACCAAGAGTCAATTTTTACCCCTTTATCACTTCTTACCTGCTTATGACAAGTTCAAGTCATCTTTGGTGAGTGTTCTTACTAGTGTTGGGTTCTTCTAATGAAAAACTTTCAGCTTTTGCACTATCAAGAAAAAATTAATACTAACCACACACTCAGGCTCCTGAATGTATGTTCCATTCGGAAAATGAAGCTTTGGGCATTCTGACCAAGGAAGCTCTGATTGAAAGCTTTGAGCAAAATAAAACAAACACCAAGCTATTATTGTGTTGTAGTATAGTGCAACATTGAAGGATACCACTGCGCTGCTGATTCCAATACCTGAAACGAAATGAAAATATTTTCTTATCAATAATTGACAACATAGTGAAAGCAGAGAATAATATTAATCGATTGAAATCAAACAATATTAAACTCATACTTGAGAGCTTAACTCGTTCTCGTTCAAGACAAAATGCAAGGAAGTGGTATCAAACAGAGCATCTATGGATGGCCATTTCGTCCTTATTAGGACTCATCAGCACAGGATAGCTCTGAATGATACAATGTATTTTTGGAACTTACAGCGAAATGGCATCTTCTTTAAGGTAGGTATAAATATAACGAAGACGCCATCTCTAGTTCCATAAGAAAACCTTCTTCTATAGCATGAACCTTGAACGAAGTAGCGAGATGTTCAACATTTGTCGCATTGACCGAAGCGTTCTTGCATTTCGCAAATTTTACGTCTTCTTAATAATTGACAACTATAACAATGTTAAAATATAAACTTTGAATAACTTTTGAGTTCAAATTTAAGTATTAAGATACTGGGTTATTAGGATACCTCCTTTCTTTTCATTCAAACAGATCTGTCTTTTTCAATGAGTAGGTACTAGATCTGGTCAAACGCCCTGTATTTCAATAAGTATGTCTTTGAGCCGAGCAATGTTTGAACTATGTTGATTTTGGTAAAGGCATAGGGCTTATTCCTCGTTCGTTCTGTGTTCTGCGGAAGATGAATTATTTGCTAATCTATTCAAACAAGGTCAAGCACGGGGTCGAACCTCGTGAATTATCCCATACCATATAATCTCGATCGAATTGCTGTCCTATTCTGTTATACTGCAGTTTCATATTAATGAACGGGCAGCAATGTGATTCATCAAAGCTGGACATGTTTACAAGCTCCAATGGTTCAGTATTTGGTGAAGTGATGGTAGAATGTATGACATTCAACAATCAAATAGTCGGCACCATGTTGGTTTTTGAGTTCGCTCGAAAGCAGAGTATGGTCATGTTTTTTTGTGCTTCGTAATCCAAATTTTCTGATATTTTCAGTTCGTTGATGATACCAGTCATCATTGAGCAGTATATGCTACTGAAGTTGAAATTCTAAGCTGTACTAAAGGGTTTTCCAATAAGAGGTGTTATTTTCAATAGTCCGCTATTTCGGTAGATGTCACGTGTGAAGCTGTCATTTTTTGACATTTGACAAGTAGAAACTACGCCATTAACAAAAATGGAACGATACACACGCTTCAAGAACGCATTGAAATCATTAAAACTTACATTAAAAATGGTGAAAATTTGGCAGAGACGGTTCGTAAAAATCGAACATATTTGGGTCGTCGTGAAGCAAAACTGTCGCTTCTGGAGCTCGGAAAACCGAAGAGTTATTGTTGAAAAATGAAAAGCCTCTTTATCCTAAACGTGTGACTGTTTGGTGCGGTTTATGGTCCGGTCGAGTCATTGGACCTTACTTCTTCGAAAGTGAGGCTGAAGGAACAGTTACGGTAAATGGATTGCCCTCTTGAGAGATAATTAATGATTTTTATGGTCGAAATTGGATAGTATTGATCTGGACAACGTTTAATTTCAACAAGACGGCGCTACGTGCCACATACACAAAGAAACCATTGATCTTTTGCGGAAAAAGTCGTGCCGTGTCGTGCTATCTCTCGAAAAGGTGATCACAATTGGCCACCGAGGGCTTGTGATTTAACACCTTGCGGCTTCTTCCTTTGGGGCCAAGTGAAAGAGAAGGTCAACGCCAATAGCCCAGCGTCGATTCAAGACCTCAAAGATGGAATTCGTGAGGCTATCGAGGACATAGGGCAGCCACTTTGCGATTTGGTTATGGAAAATTTCATTGAAAGTATATGGTCCTGTAAGCGTGATCATGGTGGTCATTAGCCTGACGTTATTTTGCACCAAAAACGGCATAGCTTTTTCTTTATAATAAAATGGACATCCGATCATTTATATTGAAAAATTGCATTTTTCTTGGAATATCAAAATAACACCTCTTATTGGAAAACCCTTTATAGCCTGCATTTATAACGGTTTTCGATATATTTGTAAAGTCGCCCTCTAAATAGTCCTTACCTTACATAAGAAAAAATATTGACAGTTCTTACATATTTTGAATTTTTGACACTGGCGGAATAATTTCAACGAATATATGAATGCACCCGATAATACTAGCTTTTTTCTAGTTTTCTTAACGCTGCAGTATGAAAGCAGTCAAGTTGACGTATTGTTGTTATGTTAACAAAGGATTTATGTCACAATGTAATCCTGAAAAATGAATACAGCGAAAATCTTGAGGCTTTATGATAGCGCTCCTATAGGACAAGAATAAAATGACAGAAATGGAAAGATACGAAAAAATATGGTGAAGAATGATTTGAGGAAAACATATATTCTGTCACCTTCGTGAAACCGTTGCAGTTTATCACGAATATCAGAAATTCATTTCCGATTTGTCACGAAAATTACTGGATATTGCTTGTAATATAATCATACTCCAGTTCTCCAATGCAAATGCTTTAATTTATGTTTTTTCGAATACCAGGTGTCAAAAAACAACGTTTCAATTTTCTATGGGATAATTCTGGATTCTAGATTCAAAATAATTGAAAAGTTTTATAAAATCATTGGCTTGCAAATGATCCGTTTTGGAAATATTGACAATTTTCAGATTTCAATTAAATACAATAAATTACAGTACAAATTCGATTTATTACTTCAGGTGTTTTACAGGAGATGCTCCATAGTACCACCGTCCATTTCATGCAGGAAGTACATCGTCGCATAAAGAAATTACGTAATATTTCGAAAAGACATGCGCTAGTGTTCTCGACAATATGGATCAAGTTCATGTTGGTTTTCCGAGGATTCTGCTAATTCTGCATTATGGAGGAGGTATTCGCAAAGATTGATCCTAGAAGGCGCTAGTAAAATCCAATTCTCACTTGTCAACTGTCAATTCGTATATTGCGAGTTTTCTCTGTACTGATGACGACCAACAGCCAAAAAGAGCTGTCTACAGATTGTCTGGGTGAACCTCCGAGCAGATTCTTCGGACGATATTATGTATGTATAGCACTACAGTGTGAGTTCAATATTTGATAATTTTCTAGACGAATATTATTCTCTCCTCAATTATTGTTAATTTATAAAAAAAAATTTGCCCATATTAATTGTAATAATCATTTGGTATCATCAACGAAGACCTATTGAATATAGTATTCTGTACATCAAACATAAAAGAGAAAAAATATTGCAATACTCACCTCCCAAATACGGAGAAACCTGACTCCACACCCCAATAGCCCCCTTCCTCAGCCTCTGTCCTATAGCCAACTCCAGATAAAAAATCGGAATCCCCTCAATTGCCAACATAACGAAATACGGGATCAGAAAAGCCCCCCCTCCATTCTTCTGCGCCAAATACGGGAACCTCCAAACATTCCCCAACCCCACAGCATATCCAATGGTAGCCAACAAGAACGTCAATTTGCTGTCCCACGACTCCCTTTCGTCTTCAGCACCTTCTTGTTTGAAGATGGGCTTACCATCTATGGAAGGTCTCTTACTTGCCAACGTTGACTTGATCTTGGTGTTAGGACTGGTGTCTTCGAAGGCCATGTTGGTGGCTCCGTAAGCAGGTCCAGTGTTGCCATTTTCTACCACCAGACGTCCTCGCATTTCCTTGAGTTCCAGACGGTCTATGGAGCGTTGGACGTGTAGGTCACGTGAGCTTTGGCGTCTCACCAGGTGAGCTGTGTTGGCCATGGTGATGGTGAGTGGTAGTGTGCAAGATGGTGATGAGGTGATGAGATTATCTCTTATTGTCTGTCATGTTGTGCATTAGTTTCTGGGAAAAAACAAGTTGTCAACATTTTTACGAATGATAGAGGAGAAGGGGTAATATGGGTAATATAAGCAGTGCCATCTCACAATATTGAGCCTGAAAGCTAACTTAACTCTTTCCTAACTCTTGTGTTTTCTGTGAATAAAAAACAAAATGTTGTAAGGTAGCATTACGCATTTGACGAAATCGCGGTCGCTGTAGAATTTGTAGTGAATCTGGTTATCTATATGTTTTATTACACCTTTTTGCCATTACTTTTCGAACAAAAAAGTGAAAACATATTTCAAAACTTTGTGGTTATGTTTGAAGTATGGGCCACCTACTTGTTATAAGTTTATAGTGTATACTTAACTCTTCTGTATCATTAATAATACAATAATAATAATAATAATATTTATATATATAATATTTTTTTATAATAATAATCATATGATGAAGAGCAAGAAGCATTTATTCCATATGAGAAGGATAATAATATGGAATATTTTGGGACATGTCCCAAAAGTGACGATGCTTTTTGCATTAATTATCACGACATTTCTTCCCAAGACACGAGAAGTGAAATTATGTGCTTCCGCAGGGTGCAAGAAGCATATATTTGTGATTTTCGCCGTTGAAGAGTTTTTGCTTTAGTTAGAATATTTTTGGAAATTGGTTTCGTGTTATTCTCTAAATAAGCCATTTGGAACCTAAAATTTTTTCAATTCATAAAGGTGGCACATTTGTAAAACATGTAAAATTGACATTCTTCAATTCGGTAAAATTTCAGAATCAACAAGCAAACCCTTCAAAATGAAAGTTGCTTTTTTCGATAATAGATACTTATGGCACTCCATTTATCAATAAATAAATATTTTTTTCTCAAAAGATGGAATATTACTTCAAAACAACAAAATGTGGCCCATATTCGGACTTTCTCCCCTTACAAGTTCTTTAGAATGTGCATTATTGAAATATGAGAATTGCTTTGATGCATGTATTACCAGAACAGAGAAAAAGTCTCTAGAACTTGAAAAATCTACAAGTGTCTCAGGTTATTCACTTCGAATTGACCCCTTCACCTTAGAGATCGAAGTACAAAAATTTAATATCCTACAAAATCGCAGCAAAAAATTAATCAGAATCTGTTGTTCAAATTTTGTTTCTGATTATCATCACTTGGAAAAACCTTGTCGGGTATTTTTTCAACTGTACCCACTTATTTTTCATTAAAAACATTTTATTTTACATAAAATAAACCCTAAAAAATAATAGCTATTAATTGTGGAGCATTCGCCATTTTGCGATTTAAAAGAAGGTTTCAAAATAAAACGAAGTGGACATGCCTCAATCTATAATTTTTATTTTGAAGGTTTAATCTACGTAATGAAAAAACGTTTTCAGAATCATTCAAATTTGGGTATTTCTCTTTTTTCCTCATCTCATTATATATACAATATAGTATAAACAATAAAGTAATCCCGTAATCCCTAAGTCTTTCAGAGGGTAATATCCACCCTAATGTTTACCTATCTCGGTATTTCCAAGAAAATCTAATAATCTAATACTTATAGCAGTATATTCTATATCGAATCGTTAGATTCAATATAATCTGCATCTAGCGATATCATCTGATATTTCTCATTAAAAATTAAAAAGCAGAATTCAAATGAATACGTTAACTAATGTTCGCGATATTATTCATGTTACTGTACAGTTGATACATGAAAACACAAACCTCGATAATTATTGGGGCACTACAACCCTCATAATTCAAATGGGGAACTCGTATCGAAGCTGTTCTGAAGAGCATTGAATGTCATTTGTAGAAATTGCCTAGTCCATATTTTCAGAGTAGCGGTTTAGCCTAATAAACGAAATATCCATATTTGCTATTCGGAGTGGAACTAAACTGGCTAAACAGGTTTGCGTATTTAAGCATCCACTGAAGATTACCTAAATATGTTCCCCTACAAACATAAACGATCTCAATAAAAATTCTGCTATTTATTATTATATATTAGAAATATCAGGGGTGGCTTCTCTTCATTGAGACACCCTGCATTTTAGCTAACATTTCAGGAAAGAAATCGAAGTGAAATTCTTCATATTCGTTCATTCTCAATCATCGGAGTGAAAAAAAACTCGTTATATTAGTCCAAATACGGTGCTCCCCCAAATAAACGTAAGATTAATGACGAAGCCAGGAAATTCATTTCGTTTGCAAAATGTCTGCGCACTTCATTATGTGAATTCATTCGGTCCAGGGTCTTTAAACAAAGGGCCAGAAGTCGAAGAAAGAACTATCTATGTAGGTCACATAGACATAATTGTGTGAGTGTCGAGGGAAAATACGGGAAAGTGGATTATCCTATTAATTAGAGATCGAATTCGAATCTACCCACTAGTGTGGGTCTTCGATTTATTACTACAATTGAATCTGGTATTTGATTAGATTATTTAACTCTTGAAAATGATTGTGATTAATTGGAGTAAAACACACTTGCGTTTTATTTGTATACGGATCGAAATTTCGTTTTAAATCATGAAACCTACCCTCAAAAAGTTATAGGTACTTATTAGTTTCAAGAATCTTTTATGAGAGAAAAAATAACAGTTGGTCTTTTTAAGAGCTGCATGAATAATTTCCGAATTCACAGTTCTACGTTCAGAAAGAACTATCTACATATGTAGGTCACATTGACATTATTGTATGAGTTTCGAAGGGAAATACGGGACAAGTGGATTATACTATTAATTGGAGATCGAATTCGAATCTACTCACTAGTGTGGGTCTTCGATTTGTTACTACTATTGAATCCAGTATTTGATTAGATTATTTAACTCTTGATAATGATTGTGATTAATTGGAGTAAAACACACTTGCGTTTTATTTGTAGGTATATGGATCCAAATTTCGTTCAAATCATGAAACCTACCCTAAAAAGTTATATTTATTAGATTCAAGAATTTTTCATGAGAGAAAGAGTTAACGGTTGTTCTTTCTAAGAGCTTCGTGAATTATTTCAAATTTACAGTTCAACGTTCAGAAAGAACTATCTATGTAGGTCACATTGACATAATTGTGTGAGTTTCGAAGGGAAATACGTTAAAGTGGGTTATCCTATTCATTAGAGATCGAATTTGAATCTACCCACTAGTGTGGGTTTTCGATTATTACAATTGAATCTGGTAAATGATTTGTTTATTTCACTCCTGAAAATGATTGTATTAATTGGAGGGAAATACAGTTGCGTTTTATTTGTATTCGATCGAAATTTTGTTTGAAATCATGAAACCTACCCTGAAAATTATCATCATTATCAAGAATCTTTCATGAGAGAAAGAGACGGTTGGTTTTTTCAAGAGCTGCATGAAAAATTTTCAAATTTACAGTTCAGTTGTATGTTCATTACAATTCAGTGAAATATATGCTCGATTCTTCATAACGTTTTTGACTTTGATGATAACATATTGATGAAATTTATCTCATTAAATATAATGGAATCCTCTGCAATTTGCCGTATAGCATATAATATTTTATGCATCGTTTCCCAACCTAATGGTTCAATCCAATATCCAAAGACACCATAATGGTTAATGAATTTCCCAATTGATGCCTAGGAGTCATCAATATAATCATTATCATAATAACCAAGATAAGACCAAGAAATAAAAACATTCAACTGATAGATTTTCCCACATAATCTGCACTAGGTTGAGCAGCTACCCTTTTGTACGTGGCTCTCTCCATTCGGGTACATTGTGCGTATTAAAGTATTGAATCGAAAACTATATCTTCATATAAATTATAGGTAACGTTACATGTAAAATAATATATTTTGCTCAAACTTCTAATGTTTAGTGCTTGCATCAGAAAGACCAATAAAATAAAGTTAAATGTATAATTTGTTATCTTCAAATCATCCTGACATGGCATTATAAATAATATCATTGTCCATGAAAATATGCATGGCACCGGCGCATTCGCCATATTGCATCGACGACAAGCTATTTTTTTCGTCATTGTAATGGTCTATTAGTTCGATAGGAAAGGATTCACTATCGGAATGGCAGGAAAACTCTGAGAATAAGAAGAGAAGAAAATCCTGACGTAAACTCAAAAGCAAATGCTTCTTTGTTTGGAGAAAACAATAAGCATTCAAACACAAATAATTTGAAAATGTTCAATTCTATTGGGAAGTTTAGGATTTGAACAGCAAAGCCGAATTCATAAATGAATAGAATTCATTCAGTCAATATTTACAATTGAATCTGGTATTTAATTAGATCATTCGACTCATGAAAATGATTGTGATAAATAGGAGAAAAAAAATATCGGCTTCTATTTAAAATAATAATTATTATATTATTATATGATTGTTATCATAATAACCAAGATATATTGTGCGTATTATAATATTGAATCGAAGACTATATTTATACATGAATGAATTATAAGTAACTGATAAAATCATCAAAATAATCAAAAATAATTCATCATTTTCTTCGCGCTTGTTGCTAATAGAACATTCCATCCAAATATCTATAGTTTTCAGCCGAAATTGGACATCGTGGACCAATTGAAGAGATTTTGAGGTCAATAGAAATTAAACTGACGCATGATATTCACATTAGGTAGGTATACTCATTACTTTCTCTTGGTTCGTTCGTCTTTGGTTTGCTTCTTCATACAAACCAAGATATTAAGCCAAACAAGATAAAAGGAAAACAGAAACAGATGTTTCAATCAATCAAACCTCTTCGATATTGGTATTTCAGTTCAATATTCGAACAAATCCTACCATCCAATCACTACACTTATACGGGGAAACAGTTTTGCTGAGGTTTTCATTACCGTACTCTTGTATAATACGTAGATATGTGTGCCATCCTATTCACATTCTATTTTGAATAGAGGGATATTTTTATGGCTAAAACTGTGTAAATACATATTCTACATTGTTTGAAATACGAGAGATTTTGTGAAGCTATATGTATATCATTAAAAAAAGATTCATCTAGAACAAAAAATTGATAAAATACATATTGAAAAATTATTGTTAATACAATTGCAAATATTTCGAGTAGATTCAGCATACTATAAGTGGAGCTAATTTTTAATGAAGAAATAGATACATACATACTCTTACTTTGAGGTATACTCATAACTCAATTATTGCCTTAACTAAACTCAAATATGATTAAATTCGGTCGGTTTCTCGAAGGAACTCGAACTAAATATTCAGAAATTTTTCACTAAAAATTTACAAAAAAATGTTAAGTGTCAACAACAACAAACGTATACTGAGTAGTGAGAAGTATAAGTTTGTAAAGATTAAACGAAAGAGCAACATAATTCAATTTTTTGTGTAGCAGAAAGGAAATCGAGTTTTTGTGATCCGAAGGAAATCAATTTTCATTCCTACTTTTTCGAACAATAAAATTGTAAGTACAAGATATATTTAGCAATATCAGAATAGTTATTCAACACTCAAAAAGAAAGAAATTTTCAGGATTGTTTCACCATGTATATAAATGAACACAAAAGATCGTTATTTATTATTATTATTTCACTATATGTTTACACCTGACCTTTTCTTACTTTCCCTTAAATGTGAAACGTTAAGTGGATTGAATCTCACGTTTTCCTTATCGTGAATAAAAGCCTTAAAAGGCAAATTATTTCCTTAAATCAATTAAATTCCCTTTTCAATCTCGGGAGTTACGAAGTGTTTGTAATTCAAGTCTTGTGCCATCTTGGGGGAAAACATGATCAAAATTCTGGAGCAGCATCCCAGGATAAAGTCTATTGAATTTAATTTTTTTATGAAAAAGGAAATGAAAAGGTTCGACTTCTTGGAAAAATTAGATTGTCTTTAATACCACTCACATAAATATCGTTTATTATTTCACTGATCAACTTTTTTGTGTCCAATTTCAAAGTTCATGAAGTAAAGGATCAATTCAATGAATTTATTTCGAGTCATTTCTCACGAAGGTTGGGAAATGAATAGGTTTCACGAAACAAGAAAAATGCATATTCAAGCAGGATATTTCAACGAATTGAAACACGAAGCGAATATCGTCTAAAATTCAATAACAAGTGTCTTTTACTTTATATCCTGGTGCAATTTCCTCTGGTCGTGCTGTGAATATTTAAGGAAGAAATTTTCTTCATTTTTGCTGATGTTAAGCGATGCTCATAATTATTCATAACCTTTTCAGAAACGAGATAAAATAACAATGGATATTGAGTATGAAGTTACTTCCCAAACGAGAATAAAATGCTGCAAATTAATCATTACGT
The DNA here is from genome assembly GCA_013421045.1 of Propylea japonica. Taxonomy (NCBI): domain Eukaryota; kingdom Metazoa; phylum Arthropoda; class Insecta; order Coleoptera; family Coccinellidae; genus Propylea; species Propylea japonica. The sequence goes on from CM024239.1 coordinate 3,096,227, forward strand.
TTTGAGAGTTTTGAATGTTTTTTTTCGAGAAGTTCATCGTATCAATGAATTCAAAGAAAAAACCTAACAACTTGACATAGGAGCCTTGAAAAATGATCGCTGATAATAAGCAAGATATGTTTCTTGCCAAGAAATTTCTCAGAATCCAATTCATACCTTCAACATAAATCATAGCTTTTGAATGACAAATCTTTGTTCAGCGTGTGTACCATACCAGATTGATAGTAATTTTTCATTTCATGAAAGTTCATGATACTGGTATGATGATTTTCATATGATATATACAGGGTGTTTCTAAATTTATGCGGAAGATTTAAGGGGATGATTTCTCGGAATATTTTATGAAAGAAAGTTCCCATAAATGTAGTGTCGGAAATGCATTATTTCCAAGATACAGGGTGTTGAAGTTTTACTTGAAAACTGACTGAAAAAGTGGTACGCTACTGAGTTATTTCAAACTAATAATTAATTCGAATTCTACGTTCAATTTGTGATAAAAACATTTCTTCTGCTTTCTCTTCGTGTGGGGTGCCTTTTTTATTCAAGAAAATAAAACATCTTAACTCGTATTTGTCGTTACTTCAACACATTATGTAGTAGAGATACTACGTCAAGATGTTTGTTTTTTTACATAAAAACGGAGCCTTCACGAAAAAAACGTTGGATAGTTTTTTCGTCATAAATTGAACGAATAACTCAAAAATAATTGTAAGTTCAAAAAATCTCACTGGCGTATCACTTTTTCAGTCAGCTTTTAAGTAAAACTTCAACATCCTGTATCTTGGAAAAAATGCATTTCCGGAACTTCATTTATAGGAACTTTCTTTCATAAAATATTCTGAGGAATCATCCCCTTAAATCTTTCGCATCAATTCAGAAACACCCTGTATATCATTGATTTTATTTTCCATTTATAAAGGAAAATGAAATTTATTTGTCCGAACATATTCTTCGCATAATAACAAAACCGCAAATGAACAAAAATTATGATGCATGCTGTAGTAGTATTAACTGGAAATTGTTGTAATAATAACATAATTTCAAAAATGGAAGGTATCCATATTCTGACTTAAAAATATTTTCTTTATTCCAACGAAACTTTGAAATTATAAATTCTCCATCAACACTATCACCGCCTTAAACTTCCAAGACTTCAAATTGCAATTCAGTTTTAACAGTTGAATAGCAAATGAAAGATGCATCTTCAAATCATCAATCAAACCAATAACTGTAGAAACATCAATGAAAACTCTAATCAAAATCAACCTCAACTAAGCCAATCATCCAAATCGCCAAACGGGACTTTTCCCTCCAAAATTTATGATAATTTTCAATTAGAATCACGTACCTGAGAGTCGGGAAGCAGTTCAAGAGAAACATCTCACCATGAAAACTTGCTAACACCAACTCACTGTTGCCACCGAATCAATACTGACGCCTGCGCATCCGCCAATTTGCATCGCGCCATGAGAATGTCCTCAGACTTTCCAATCGAAAAGTCTTTTGATTAGCTCGGGTGTAGGAGGATGACATGGCATTATTACTCTTGTTTTTTTGTTATTTGAATTTGATTATTTCATAGTGACAGTTTTATTTGAGAAATTGAAAGAAAGAAAAAATAGATATACCTACATACTTTCATTCATTAATTCTGATAATCTATACCTAGGCATTGTAGTTATAGTCATTGGTCATTTTTAAATGAGCTGTCGCTAGCAGTAACCCCATTCGTGTCATATGACTACAATTATTGTGACCTACCTCTGTTTATCAGACATAGATTGATTTTTCTGTAAACCTGGGACTTATTAATATTATTTCCTTCAATAGCCATTTTGAGTGATTTCAAGAAATAATATACCCTCAGAAAAATCATCACGATTATCCGTTTTTTGTTTCCAACTCACGTTTTGGAGGAAACAAATTTTAAAATCGCCGAAATAAGCTAAATAATTCAAAATGGTCAGAGTTAGTGGTTGATAATTGTGAGGTAGAAATGATATGGCATTAATAGGTAGGTAGATACTCTTGTTTTTCGGTATATTTCAATTTGGTTATTTCGAAGTGAACAGTTTTGTTTGAGGAATCAAAGAAGGAAAAATGATGTTATTCTATTCATTTATTCTGATAATCAATGCATTGCAGTTATATATAGTTATTGGTCATTTAAAATGATTAAAATGTCACTATAGTCCGCTCACGAAAATTTGAGGCGTCGGTTGGCCATGGAAATTTAGCATTTTCCACTGTGTATATTAAAATTTTAGGTTATATTGTTTATTTTCTTGTCAGGTTGACATGCAATGTTGTCAATATTGCATAGAATTCTCTGATAACTCGCAAGCTCGTCGGACGAGGCTGGGTACATTCGGCAACGTTGACTTCATTTTACGTTATGACAGCAAATACTGCCAACTTCAGATGAATGAACAAACGCCTACTATGCGCACAAACTTTCGTGAACGGACTAGCTCTGTTTATCAGATATGATTGATTTTTCTGTGAAACTTAGACTTATGAAAGTTTTAACATTATTTCCTTCAATGGACATTTTCAGTGATTTCCAGAAGAAATCATCTTAGAAAATGCGTTCTCAGGAAATCATTACGATTATCTGTTTTTTGTTTCGTTCTCGGATTTTCAAAAGATAAACTATAAAAATCGCCAAAAAAAGCAATCGAATTCGAACGACCAGAATTAACAGTTGAGTGTGACTCAGATTATACAGGGTGTTTCCTAATTGAATGTCAATATTTTTAGGGGTGAATTCTGAGCCAAAACTTCACATATGTCCTAAACGTCTTACCTTTTGTATTACAGCGTAGTGAAGTTGTCAGAAATAAATCATTCTTTATTAATATCTACAACACCGCTTCAGATATTTTAATTAAATTTGTCATACATGTACTCTGAATCAAGAGGCGTTTTTAAGTATCACTTTTTTTTCAAATTCCACCAGTGGGGTTCGTACGTAATAATTTAACCTTCCTATTTTGACAGACATTGATGGTACGCCACAGATTTTTCCTGAAATAAAAATTATCTTTGAAATTCCCAATCATTTCTCACCAAAGTTGATTTCTTGATTTTTTTCACTCCGATGCACCGTTTTCACTCACTCAAAAAATAAAATCGTTTCTCTGTATGATCATATGACAATATCACCATGCAGAATACAGATTTCATTTTATTTTTATTTTAAGAAAAGTCAGTAGCGTCCCACTGACTGTCTAAATAATATTTGAGACATTGTTTAAGGACAAACAATGTTTGAGGCTATGTTAATTGGGTCACCAGTGATTAACTTTTAAACACCCTGTAATTCAAAAGTAAGACGTTTCGGACATATGTTCATAAGAAGTTTTTTCTTGAAATAGGCCCAAAAATAACCCCCATAAATATTGACGTTCAATTAGAAAACACCCTGTTTAAGTTATCCTCTTGTTATTTCGTTTATTTCAGTTCGATCATTTCATCGTGAACTGATTTAATTTTTTTTAAGAGTCGAAGGAAGCAAATTATTTATTTAATTTTATTCATTCTGATAGTTTAGGACTTATAGTTAAAGTTATCGATCATTTTGAATAATGGAGCTATTACTAGCACTAGGTAAACCAATTCGTGACATATGAAAGCATTTATAGTCATGATTGATTTTTCTGTGTACCATGGATGGCACCTGGCGCATTCGCCATTTTGTATGCAATCATTTCTTCTATTTTCATTGTGCTAATACTGCTAATCCCTTAGTATGGTAGGATTTACTATTGGAATGAGAGGCAATCAAAAAATGAATAAAACTCTGATGTAAAATCAGAAGCATTTCCATGCTCATTCATTTCGGATTCATTCAAATTCATGGATTAATTTTGAGAAGTATTTATTGCTTTCATATTCAACTTTTCTATTCGAATATTGTACATATTCCGAATTTCAAGAATTGAAATCAAGCTCATAATTCGACATATTTTTTTGAGCTCTCATTCGCATTTCGTAAAATTCTTACTGAGGCCTATTTAAAAGTACACTGAAAGCAAGAAAAAAACAAATGTCATTTTCTTCGATGTAAGATTAGAAGGTGGCTGACTACTGTCAAATCTGTCAAAATTGGTGTTCTGTGATCGGTAGTAAGGGTACAAAAGTTGGAAATAAATTTCTCATAAGAAAATAATAAGCTACAACGTAAAAATGGCCAGCAATATCGCTAAAGCACCTTTACTTCGTGCAGTAACGGTATGTAATATGTTTTCTTCAAATGAAGTGTTGTTTGGAATCCCAACCTGACCTGTTATGTAAACTCTTACATGTAATTGAACCGAAATCAATTCTTCTATTTCAGAGCAGAACTTTTGCTACCGCAGCAAACGTGAAACCCATTGGTGGAGTATGCGATTATGAAGTACATAATTCAAATGTTAATGGAGTTCTTGTCACCTCTGCAGAAAATAATTCTCCCTTTCAAGAGTATCTATTGTATTTCGGTAGGTAATATTCATGTCTGTCTAAAATTCTTCTACATATTCTTATATTTTAAAGGGCTGGATCCCGTCAGGAGACTCCCGATAATCAAGGAGTTGCACATGTTCTAAGAATATGTGCTGGATTATCAACCAAATCTGCTACTCAGTTTGCTATAACTCGTCATATTGCTCAAGTTGGAGCCAGTTTACACTGTACACAAGATCGTGAAACAATTTCATACACTCTTGAAGGTACTAGAAGTGCTGTCGAACAGGTTTTACCATTCCTCTCAACAGTTGCTACAGAACATGCATTCAAGCCTTGGGAAATGGTAGATAACGATGGAAGATTACGTTTGGAATTGGCTACACGTCCACCACAGGTTTTATTTCATATTTTCAAAATTAAATAATCATTTAGTGATTCAATTATGCAAATTAGCTAATTTGTTATTATTTTTCCAGATGAGAACCATTGATCTCCTACATAAAGCTGCATATAGAACAGGACTTGGCAATTCCCTCTCTCTTTGCTAATATAATCTTGGAAAAATTGGGCCAGAAACTTTACAACATTTTGTGAATTGCAATCTAACTGCTGATAAAGCTTGCGTTGTTGGCCTTGGTGTAAATCATAAGGAATTGACCTATTTTGTTGAAAAACTCAAATTCCCTCAATCTTCAGGTCAACCAGTGAATCCTTCACCTTACAAAGGTGGTGAAATAAGGTAAATAAAATTTGCAGTGATTGCCATTATGAACTTTTCTACTAAATGGAAAGTTAATATTACTGAGTAAGAGTCGATTATTATTTTGAAATCTAGAATTTAATTTTAAATCAAAAATGATCCTAAATACTGGAGTAAGACTTACTGACAAAGAATTTGCTGTCAAATCAATTTCTGTAAGTAAATGAAAAAAAGCTGGGGACCTAGTGTAGGTTAGAATCTAATACTTTTGTTGCTTAGTCTGAATATTCTCCTCTGAGTGCTCGGCGTGCACTTCTTGCTCTCACTTGAAAAAGAGAGCATAATAAATGATGCGTTAACACAAAAAGTTCACTCCGAGCAGAATATTCAGACTGAGCATATAATATAGAGCTATCCCTCTATCATTCTAACTTCATTATACATATTTTCAAATTAGATCTTGAAATTTTAAAATTGGATGTATGGAATCAACTCGTAGACCTGTGTGAGATTTCAAAAAGATTCTTCATCCACAATATTGAAACTTTCAGGTGTGACAAAGGAGGAGATTTAGCTTACATCGCCATAGCAGGTGAAGGCGCAGGTCATAATGACATGAAAGCCGCTGCAGCTTGCGCTGTATTACAGAAAATATTAGGACCTGGTACTTCAATTCCTTATGGCGTTGATCACGGTCTGTTAAGCAGTTCCATCAAAGTGTCGGAGAGTTACGCTGTCAGTGGTTTGAATGCCAACTATGGAGAAACTGGTCTTGTTGGTGCTATTGCTGTTGCACCCAGTAGAGTAGCTGGAGTGATCACAGAAAACATTGTAGATGCTTTGAAGAATGGAAATGACTGATGAATGGGTCGCCAAAGGTTTGTACCTTTTATATTCAATTGAATAATGCAACTAAACATTGAATTTGAAGCAGAACATCATAAGGAATGTATTCTTTCGTTTTTCAGGCAAAAACCAAGTAAAAGCTTCAGTTCTTCTTGCAAGTGAAAATGGTAAAAGCGTTGTTAGAAAATTAGGACAAACTGGACTCCTTGCTGGCAGTGGAATTTCACCTTCTCAGTATATCAGCTTGGTTGAGTCTGTAAGCACACAAGATGTAAACAATGTAAGTTACAAATTGTTAATTTTGTTCCTCAATTGAGATTTATTCAATGCATTTTTTTCAGGCCCTCAAGAAACTTGGAAGCAATTTGAGTATTTCCTCATTCGGAAACCTGACATGTGTACCACACTTAGCAGACCTCAAGTAATATTTTAAAATATTATAATTTTGTTCATATCCTAAGAAAGATTCAAAACATAGACGTTTATTATTTATACCTTCAAGTGAAATGTCAGATAAGTCAATACATTAAAGTGTAAATACCAGTTTCATCATTTTTCTTATTTGCCTTCAAGTCACCAGAGAAAATAAAATGGAGAAATTTATTTCAGAACAGCCTTGGTGGGTGTAGGGGCTAAATAATGATATGTTCGTTGCCTTGACGGTTTCAGTTACCAAGGGCATTGTGAAAAGAAGATGAATGAATGCATATTTATTTCAGGTTAAATATTGAAGCAAAGATATTAACAATGTCGCATCTAAATTATTCAAGTCTATATAGAAACATTCTTTGAATTCTGTAACTGATTCTCTACTCTTCACATCAACATTGTTGAATTTCTCAATTATTTTATTCAGAGTGTTGAGAAAAAACATTCGGTATTTTAAACAGCATTCAAATAAAACACTCAGACTTGGTTGTTTCTCGTTGCCATTGATAACTTTCGAGGATAAGTAATTATAAGATTCGGCAGACAATTTTTCCAAAGCATCAATTCGATTTTTCATATCATTATTAGCAGATTTAAGATCATTTCTGAAAAACGAGAACTTAGTTTTTTTAACAACAATAACAAACAACTTACATTTTCCTCAAAATTTTTTCCAATGTATCATTAATTTCATCCTCTAACACCATACATAATTTATTATGAAGTTCCTCGAAATTGGGAATCTTGAGGTCTTCAACACTACAATAAATGAAAATATTTCGTGAATTTCTTCCAAATCCAAAATTCTTACCAATGTGTATGTATGATCTCTTCACTCTGGTAGGAGAGAATTTGTAGTAAGGCTGAAATTTCTTTGAGCTGTTCCTTCCAAATGCTTTGATGTTTTGATAAGTGACCTGGTAAAAGATTTATGTTCTTTATCAACAATTCTTCTGATTTATTCATTTTGAATTTAGGTCGCAAAATACAAATATTTTTTTTTTGATTTTTCAATTTCAGGTTATTATTTTGAAACATAGAAATGAAGAAATACTTTTCATTGAATGGTGTCAATAAAGATCAGAATAATGATTAAAATTTTCCAGAAATTTTAAAACATATATTTTCCAAATATACCAATTCATTCAAAAAAGTTTTGTTCAAAATGCAAAACTGCAATATTAGAAAAATTAAGGACACAAATGAAATAACTTTTTTTTACGTCAAGAAACGGGAAATTTTAATGTCTATGGTTAACTGTCAACTTGACAAAGGAAAGGAAACTACGTCAAACAAATAACATTTCGGAAATTATCCGTAATTCTTTTTTCCTTATGTTTAAGGAATTTGATGATCATAATTTTATAAAATTCGGACTTTTGATTGATATAAATCTTCCTTATTTATTATGCAGCACCAATACTGGGTTACCAAAAAGAGTGTTCAAAGAAAACTAGGCAAAAAAGAAGATGAGTGTGTTATTTCTTCAGATGCCGAATTGGACGCTAAATTGGAGTTGTTCAAATCAATCAATGATAGTTGTGTCCAATTACAACGATTTATAGACTTATACAAGGAAAGGTTGTGTTATTTAGCTCAAGAAGAACATACACTTGGAAGATATTTGAAAGAATGTGGGAAAACGGAGAAAAACGATAGCGCCAGTAAAATTATGATAACTGCAGGAAAATCCTTATCTTATATAGGACATCAAAGACTGACTGTGAGAGCACCTCTGGTAAGACTGCATCATGAAGTGGATACATTTACAGGAAGAGCAGTTGTGGACACCAAGGTAACAGTAGACGAAATGGAAAAGTGTCGTACTGAGTATAGAGCTGCCTTGAGTTGGATGAAATCTGCATCTCAACAACTTGACCCCGATACTGGTCATGGTGTCGATAAGTTCCGCAAAGCTCAATCATATGTCAGGTCTACGAAGAATAAGTTTGATAAGTACACTCTTGCATGTCTTCAGAAGGTTGATTTGTTGGCTGCTGCGAGATGTAATATGTTTTCTCATGCTTTGATTCCTTATATAAATGCCTTATCTGTCTTTTCTACTAAGGCTACTGAAGTTTTAACCACAGCTGGTATCAATTTAGACAAAGTTGAGCCTTATGATTTTCATGTAACCGCAGAATTGGCCATTCCAAATGATGATAAAGATAAGCAAACGTTTTTCAATGCCGAATATTCAGATAAAAATGAAGAGCCATCTAAAGAAGAGAAAGATACTGATAAGACTAGGTAAGCAGATTACCATTAAAAACTTTTAAGTTTTTATCAACCTCTAACTGAATTTAATCTGAATTATTTCTCCATATATCTTCTATGAGGTTATGTTTCCATACCTACTTTATGTAGACTAACGCAGATTTCATCTTTTTTAGCAAAACTCAAACTGATGAAGATGATGTGATGAACCTCCTGGGCGAAGACTTTTCATTACAAGCTCCCTCAACTAATTCTAGTGAATCGTCAAGTAAGGATCAAAAGAATGAAACTCTCCTTGATTTATCAGAACTTGAGAATGGATCTAATCTTTCCAAGGACTTTTTCATGCCCTCGAATCTAATGCAAGGAGGTTTTAATTTTACCTCTGACGATCTCAAAAAGTTGGAGAATACAGCAACAAATGGTGATTTACAGAAGAATGATACTTCAAAACAAGATGCTCAAGTATCTTGGCTGAGTTTATTCGAAGAGTTAGATCCTTTGTCGAACAAAAATTCGGCAAATAGAATGGGTGATCAACTCTAATGTATCATTTATTATTGCATTCCGGATTTATGAAATATTGTATTTATTTTTAATATTGAACAGAGAACTGACTGGGATATATACATTCATACTATACTTATAGAAGTACATCGAGATACAACATATTGATAAACATTATGTAATTTTCAAATTAAAACGTTGTGTTAGAGATGAAAGCAGGTAGAAATTAGGTGTAGGGACAGCCACCCTGCTGCGATTTCATCCATAATATCAGAAAATCAATCTGTTTTTTCCTCATCTAATATATTTTGGTTTAAATTATATCTGCAAGATATTTTCCTGAAATATTTAGCTTTATCTCTAATACAACATTATTCTGAAAATGTTATATTTTCAAGCACATTCCAAACAGTATCATATTTTTGCGTTGTGGCAATTTATATCCTATTTCAATATATTCCCTAAGTATTTTAGAAATCGCATACTTAATCGAATTATTTTAAAAGTCTTATTTTGACATAAATGTGCAGATCTTTGGTTACTATGCAAAAAGAAGTGATAATTCTGATCAAATTTTGATTTGCATTTGAGATTCTGTATATATTAGAACAATCGTAACACCACTTGGGTTAACATCAATTTATAGATATTTCGAAGCTTATAAATAATGAATCTTTCATTGAGTATTCTCTACTATATAAGATTTTCCCTTAATTTTTTATTGTTATTGTAATATCAGGTTGTTTTTGAGAATATTTTCTAATCAAAGACGATTCAATCGGATGAAGTGGCAAAATGATTTGGAATTGTTATTCAATCTGAATTTCAATAGTATAATTATGATTTGATGTAGAAAAAGGATATTTTGTAATTCATAAAAGCTTCATTATAAGCATACTATTTTGAGCATATCAAAATTGATATTGATGATTATTGACTCTCTTTAGTTAGCTTAATATGTTGTAACGTGAAAATTGAATAGTCCAATGAGAATTCTACCTCCTTAACTGTGGAAAAATAGCAGAATTTCAGAGTGACTTTGATACCCTTAGACATTCACCATTGTATTGCAATTTTATGGCCATATAGTATCTATTTCTACATTCATTCAATTCAACCAATCAATGTGATAAAAAATGTTATTCATCTTTAAGCACCACTACAGTAGCTGAAACGTTAGTGAATATTTTTCTCACACCAAATGTATACTTATAAAATTTGGTGTATTGATTGGGCTTTGATATTTAACATTACATAAGTCCGTCTGTTTGTTTCTTATGATAATATATCAGACATAAATGAATGCGAATGCCTTAAAAGTACTTAATCGATTTAGGTGAGATCTTTGGCATTAAATATCATTTTATTTTTGTCAGTCGTTTGTCTAGTTGATTTACCAAAGTTGTTTTCTTTTCATAGTTTAATATATTATGGTTTTATTCAAATAAAAAAACGTTTTAATTATGGCATTTCAATTGTTTTTACTATTCCTATATTTCCCCTTTGTTTACAATATTAGTACATCCGGAAAAACTAGTTTCCTCTGTGGAAGAAGTACTTCTTCCTCTGATTAAGTTATCTCATGACTTGAAAATTACCCGAATATTACTTACTTGCAGATAAATAATTCTCAAGAACAATATGAACCTATATCTACCTCAGTACTCTATTAATCTGAGATCTTTACTGGTAGTTGTATGATTCATTAGGAATGATCAATCATTATTGAAAATTCAGAAAATGTCAATTAATAGCGTTTTCTTTTGGGAAAACTGGTGCGCACCAGAATTGCCCCAGTGCGATCTGAGTGCAAATTTCTATGAGCATTTCATTGTTCTTTGTACCAATAGAACACGAAAAATTGCACTGGGGTAATTCTGCTGCGCACCAGTTTTCCCAAAAGAAAACGCTATTAGGAATCTTATATGCATAATGCAACATGTATGTTGATTTTCTTTCATCTTAAAGAATTGATAAATTGTTATAGTTCCTAAGTATCATAATTCACAACGAGGGGATATAGCTCAGTGGTAGAGCATTCGACTGCAGATCGAGAGGTCCCCGGTTCAAACCCGGGTGTCCCCTGTGTGAACTTTTTAATTAATATTTGCTTAAATTATTTTTAGCGCAATTTGCTATCCTGAATAATCTTGCAGTTGAAATAAATTATAAATACCACAAGTTGATGACTACAGAGAGGATATTCCCTAATTCAAAAGACTTCTTGTGCTTTATTATATTACTTTGACATTTGTTTACGATATTAAAAATCAATTAAAAAAATATGGTTATTTTGAATCAAAGCTGAAAAATCAATTGACAAAATGATAATATAAATAGTAAAGAAGAATGTAATACCATTATTTAAAGAGAACAATGGTAATATAATACTTCTCAATCAGTACCTTCATTCATATTTAGCGCCAAGCATGCGCACTACAAATTTACCATTCCCAGGTATTAGATACCAAAAGAAATAGTAGTTCATGATCGTCGTTACACATTCTGCACATAGTGGTTTGTTTAGGTGTTAAATTCAAAGTAGATATTTTCTGAATCATTTAAAAAGTTATGTGAAATTTCCAAAATACATGTGAACCGAGTTTTTAACATGGAGAACTCAAATTCGGAGGGTGTCGTCCTGCCGGACATTTCCGAAGCCGAACAATTAGCGAGTGAGCACGATGGCGGAGATGATGGCGTTTCTGTTGTCCCGAAAAGTGAGAAGGGCCCGGTCACTCTTTCTGTACGTCATGGTGGTGTCCCAGTTTCTTTACCCGTTGGTTCCCTCATCGCGAGTTCTTTCAATGTTATTACTCAAGAACAATTGTCTCAGTTTAAGCCTATGTTATGTGTCGATAACAATGGATACCTAGCCACAGATCCTACAAGTGGAGAGTTAAAAACCATAGTAATACAACAAGAAGATGTAGGATCGAATAATGCTTCGTCTAATTCAAATACTCCTAGTATTGTTGGTTCTTGGAGTGAAGCAGCAAGTTTACCTGTTTTGCCTGTAAGATGCAAAAATACTTCGGCGGTATTACATAAAAATCGATTTGGTTCAGGTGGCAGAGGGCGTTGCATAAAATCAGGAAATCAGTGGTATACACCAAGCGAATTCGAAGCTGTTTGTGGAAGAGCTTCTAGTAAAGATTGGAAACGAAGTATCCGTTTTGGAGGACGAAGTCTTCAAACTCTAATAGACGAAGGTAAGTCATAAGTTATAGCCTAGTGTCAAATTTTTAATTTCCAACCTCATTTTTGATACTCATATCAGATGTTTCCAATACTAATGTAGTAAATGTTATAATTTTTTAGGAATAATCTTACCACATGCTACCAGTTGTACGTGTGCAGCTTGTTGTGATGACGAAACGGCCACCGGTCCAGTACGACTCTTTACACCGTACAAAAGAAAACGCAAAAGGGAGCACGATATTAGTCCCAAAATGAGAGACCAGAATGGACTGAGCGATAGTCAACAATCAAAAGAAGAAGCTTGGCAGAATTGGCCGAAGGACTAGATTCAAGTGATTATCAACTTATGGACTCTGTAACCATATTAGACCCAGTATTATCGTTACGAAAATTAGAAGATATTGCGAATCAGATAAGTCGTTTAGCTGGCGAATTCCGCAGAAATCTGGAGGAACTCAAAGAAACAATGAATAGGCAGAATGACAAGTTTCAGAGAGATAAGGATGCAGCAATTTTGGCAGCTAGAGTTGAGGCTCAAGTGGCAGTTTTGCAGCCTGATGGGACCACAGATTCTATATTGCAGCCATCCCTCGATAATGAAAATCATAAAAAGGTAAACACAAAATTTAATTTTTGTTTATTATATTTCGCTGGTAAAATCTTATTTAATCCACTAAATTTTTATTTGAAAAGTTGTGTAATATTAGGTTGCATAAATAATAAGTCTAATTTTATGTATTTTTTCAGTGTGCAAATTGCAATAGAGAAGCAAATGCTGAATGTTCATTGTGTAGGAGAACTCCATATTGCTCGCAGTTCTGTCAGAGAAAAGACTGGGCTTCGCATCAAGTGGAATGTGTGAGAGGGGTTACGACAGAAGCAGGACCGCAACAGTCCATAATGCTTATCGTTGAAAGTACAGATCAGCAATAAAAAATATTTTTATATCATAATATAGTTCATATCATGGACGTTGTACATTATTCTGTATTATATATGGTTTATTTATATCACAATATTTTCTACAGGGTTTTCTTCCTCTTTACCACTTGTGATAATTGTCGATAAATGAATTGAAGTGCCATCTACATTCCTATCAACTTTATATTGAATTTTTGTCTTTCAAGCTTCTATTTAATTTCGAGGAATGTAGTATGGTTCATAGAGTGTTTCTAAATTTATGGTTGAAATTTGTATGATTTTCGAATGTGAATAAATGACTAGTTAAGTTTTGGTATCTGAAGTACGGTTTTTTCTTCATTGACTGCAAATTAACCTATATATTCTGAGGGTTCTAAACTTTTCTCTGAGGAATTACATATAATAGCACACCTTATGCTGTCTTTGAGTATTCAACATGAATTTCTGCAAAAAAATTTAAATATCTGAAACCATTGTAGAAAATTCGGCGATGGTAGGGATTTTGTCAATATTTATTTTCGTAAGACTTTCAAAGCAAAGTTAGATCCCTTATCTAGGTAAATGGAATAAAAATTGCTTAGATGCGCACATTTCAGCACACAATTTGCAAACAGAGTTCCGTTTTTTTCAGAGACGCCTGAAAATTATCAACAAACAAATAATTATGCCCCTAATATGCTGATATCACAGATAAGATAATAATTAAAAAATAATTAAGATATGAAGTTATCCGCTAAGATAGCAATAACATTTTGACAACCTAGATTACTTCTTTACCCACATACCAACTGTCAGATGCATAGCTGTCACCTGTCCGTTGTGACTGTTCGTAGAGAAATGGTTAATCGTTCCCGTTCCTATCATTTTATTTATTGAGATCGGGATGTAGTGTTGTTCGATTATTTGTTTTAGCGGTAAACTATTTTTTTACTATGGGTGACTATCAAATAGACATTTCCACTCTTCCAGAGGATGTGAGAGAGAAGTTAGCCGAGCTAGATTTGGAATTATCCGAAGGTAGGAACTTGCATTGGTCCCTCTTATTTCTTGTAGGACTTAAGTATGTTGATTGTCAACATAACAATCGATACCAGTCTTATCTTGAATGGTTTCTCTTGTTTTGAAATTGCTTCAGCTGTTAAATTTCAATTGAAAATAGCAGTAATTCGTTGTGAACACCAGTGCTTAACATTTATGTTGAACAATCTGTTGGTGATTTTCTTTTGAGATGCAGATTTAGATCATTCTGATTCATTGAAATTTGAGGAGTGTTTACAAATGCGAAATTTCATTCTAATCAAACCGCAAACCTCTACAGTCAATCTTTGTTTTGTCCTTAATTTTCATGCTTTACTTAGTTTTCTTGAAATACATATTCACCAGAATGAAATAAATATTCAAACATCTTAATGGAACTAACAACCTTAAATTCCTCATGTAAATAATGCAAAATTAGTGATAATTTTGTTATGATACAGTGTTCGCCAATTGAAATCCATTTATAGTGACTCATAGGTCATCAAGGCAGGTGCTGTCATACATATATAACTTGTACAGTTACGTTAGCTGAAGCATTAACTATGAAATTGATTTTATTGTTTATTTCAGTGAATAACATTCGGAGGAGTGGTCCTATTTTCATATTATCATAAAAAAACTAACTTTATCTAGCCAATTGTATGATTAATAGATAACAAGGTCGATATGCAAGTGCACTATCGAATATATCATCTTAATAATTAAATGAATCATTACTTATGCTGGTGGTTTTCTATATTTACTATTCATCATGTTACATTCATGATTGCCGATATGTAATTGGTATTTTCTTTACCTTCACAGCAAGGTATTTTCAAGTTTTTATTCCGATTATTATTTAATATAGCAATTATTCCGTTATTACAGAGATCTGATAGGTCGTTACACTATTTGATGTTTTTCCTTCAAGATGCACAACGACTTGTTGCATTTTCGATTCTAGTTGGCAAATTTTACATAGTTAATGGTGGTAGTTTTGGTGTTTCTTATAAAAGTATTCAGGATGTTTGCAAAGGTGAAAAAAATCACAGTTGGTGATGAGAATTGTGTGTAACGTAAAAGTCTTTGGTTTTCACGAAATGTTTGGTGAATTTTTTGCTCAGAAAATCCAATCTGACCAAAATGAGTAATTTCACCAATAGACCAGTTCTGGAGCCTTTAAAAATAAAAAATTATAGTACACAGAACGAAACCCATTTGAAAAGATGAAAATAAAAGGATAAAAAATATTTCGATTTCCGTTAGAACTTTAAGTCCTATTGAAAGAAATTGAATGGCAAAATTTAAGGCAACGAAAAGAGCTATCAATTTTGTATTAACACTTTTTACAGAACCTCAGCATTCATGTGGACAATTCTGAAAACCAAAATGAAAAAATTCTTTACGAAATTGCTTAAAATCTTCTCTTTTATGTTCTTAACATATGTACTGTATTTTTTAATTCATTTTTCGTCTTATATTGACTCAAAATCGAAGAAGCACCCTTATTTTCAATAAAACATTCTCACGTCAAGTCATCAGGCATTTTTGTAAAGTCTGTTGCTTTTCTGATCATTGAAATTTCTTATTTTTCATTGTATGAAAAGGTACCATGATAAATGTTCTCAGAGAACGCTAAAAATTTTACTGTAGCTGTGAAACTAGTTGTACATTTTGGCTGTCGAAAACATGGTTTGAAATGCCCAAATTTATGCTCAAAATGTTTCTCTTCCGAGCATAAATTTGTTCATGCCTAAAACCACGTTTTAGTCAGTCAACTTTCAAAATGTTACATCTAGTTTCACAGCTGCAGCAAAGTTCTTCAAAGCAAATTTTGAGCATACCTATCGAGTATTTGTATTATTTTTTCATTTAGCGAATAACATACAATCGTTCAATAATTTTTTAATCGAAAACGTTTAGAGATATGAAAAAATTACATACAAGTCAAAAAAGTTTTTGAATTGAAAGAAGATATCTAAAACTGATTTTACGCGTACCGCAAGGAGTTTGAGAAGGAAAAAGGAGACATGGCTCCGGAAAAGAAAACACCCTGTAGATTCTAGTTAAAAGTCAGGACGTGCAATGATGGAGACTGTTTTAAATAGCTTGCATTCGAAATTTGGACTGAATATCTCAAAAACTGCAGGAGTTATGAAGAAAAAACCAATTTTTTTGGAAATTTCAACACCCTGTATCTCCGAAACGAAGCTTTTACTGACCCATGGTTATATAAACTTTTTTTCTTGAAATTACATGTAGATTCACCCCCTCAAGTTGTGACATATTATTATGTAGCACCCTGTACAGTAGTAGCACGATGTTTCCTTAGAAACATGTATACAACTAAAAAAATTTAAAAAGTGTGCAACGAACCGTGGTATAATAAAGATAAGAAAAGGAAGCACTTATATTAGCTTAATCTTACAAGTCCAACAAAAGTACATAAAATATGCAAAAAACGTTAGTGACAAAGCGGGGCCACTGAACTTCAACGCTGAACTTTAACGCTATTTTCTTCATCCTTAATGCATTATTATCGATTGAAATTCATATTGATACTCATATTACTGCCTCACTGTGACAAATGTGAATTTAATTACATAATCTCCTCACGATTTTTGGAACCTGAGTTAATGAGGATTTTAACCAAGTGATCGTTGGGGTGACTTCTGAAAATCTCAATTTTAATGAAAGTTAACACTACATTGACTTTATAACTTATTTTTTAAGTTCTCTCGGGAAGGTTTTGAACGAAGCAAGACACATTAAATGGAAGAAAAAAATCAGGATTTCACCGAATCTTATGTGGAAGAAGAGAAATAAACAATTTTCAAAATACTGGAATGCTGATAAGTGATATAATGCTTAGTATTTCCACCCCTTGCATTAATTACAGCTCGGCAACGACGGTTCATACTCAAAATGAGTGATCTCAAAATGTTCTGATCTAATCCTTCCCAAATTTCTCTGAGTTGGATTCTTAAGTCATTAAGAGTAGCTAGATGATTTTCTGAACTTCTCAGCCTTCTATTGAGGTTGTCCCAAACCTGCTCAATCGGACTGAGATCTGGACTACTTGCTCGCCATTCCATTCGAGAGACTTCAACCTCTTCAAGGTACTCCTGAACGACGCGCGCACGATGGGGTCTGGCATTATCGTCCATAAAAATGAAATTTTTACCAATGTATGGGGCAAATGGCACTACATGCTCTTCAAGAATGTTCCTTATATACCTATCAGCATTCATAGCTCCATTATCAACGGACCACTAGGTCTGTGTGTGCAGTCAAGGATATTCCACCCCATACCATAATCGATCCTCCCCCGAAACCAGTAGTATTCAGGAAATTGCACTGAGAATATCTTTCATGTGGACGTCTGTATACAAGGGAACGTCGATCACAATGGTAGACGCAGAATATAGACTCACCTGTGAAGAGAACTCTTTCCCAATCAGCCTCTTCCCAATGGATATGCTCTCCCGCAAAATCCAAACGCGCCCTTCGATGTGCTGGAGTAAGAGCTGGGCCTCTTGCCGCGATATTTTCCATTGGAAATCTTGTGCATTTGATCTTGTACTGCAAGGTCGGCAGTTATTAAAATGGGGATTTCTGCGAATTCTGTAGACGACAAACTATTTTGAAGCTCAACGAAGAATTGCCTTTTAAACAATCGAACAGATGAACAGGTAATGTGTCAAATAAAGTTTCATCTTCCATTGGGAGTGAACTACACCAGAATTCGATATAGGGCCAGTGCAATTTTGATGCAAATCAAGTACACCAAATCGAAAACGCTAATACTTACTTATTGCTTTATATTGAATTCGAGAAAAATCAGATATTTCAGGGCTCTGAAAATGGTTTGTTGGAAATGGTTTTATAATCTATAGCCTTCTTTTACAACATACACGTAGATCATAATACTTGATTGGTTTTAATGACTCTATTTATTTCGATCATATATGATGTAATGGAACACTCATGTAGGTGAACATGTATGGTTGATATAATTGCTCCAAGCTCTCACTATAACCTCTAGATTTTTATTTCATCTGTTGAAAAAAACAAGGAAAATGATAAATAACTCTATTTATTTAAATCTGCAAGTGTTTAGATCTTGACATAGAATAATTTATTTTTTAATAACGTCGTACCGAATTATTATCACTTAGGTGATTTAAATGCTTGAATCTTTTTATAAACCTACCTCCTATCCACACAAATCTTGGAATTATTATTCCGTACTTTGAGCCTTATCAATCTATTTCAATAACATCTCTGGTTTATGTGGAAAAAATATGGGTAGTTGGTAAAATATACAGTAATCTCAGAAAGAAGCAAATTTGACTCTTTGTGCGTTTGTGCTGAAAAGTTTTCGATGTGATACTCGATTCGAAAAAGACAACAACATTGTTCCTAGTTGATTATTCATTCCGTCAGAAAATTAGTACGTAAACCTTTCGAATATACCACTGTTCAGCTGGCATCTGTCTGATAGTTATAGTTTAAAAAGGGTTACAATTCACAGCGACCTCAAGGTCTATTGTGCCTCCTTACAGAGCTGTTCTGACCACACCTATCAAAGCTCGCCCTCCAGTTTCAGAGATCTGATTAAATCCATATCTGTGTAGGCTTCAACGAGGCTAGTTCCTCACTCTCACCAGTTTCTCGCCCAAGGTATTTTTTCATTAGGCAAAGCATTCCGTGACTAGGTAAATGAGGGTTTCTTCCTCCTCCCCACACAACCTACACTCGTCAGTGCCTGACAATTCCATCCTCAACAGGTGCTTCCTGGGGCGACAGTGTCCTGTAAGAAAGCCAATGAGGAGGTGTAATTGTTTCTTACCAAGATCCAGATATCTTTTGGTTCTTGCTGTTTCAAAGTCCGAAGTAACTTAGTGGAAAGATCCATCCCTGGGAGATTTCACTGTTTGATATGTTGAATATCGAGTGTTTCCGGTGTGAATCTCCATATTGATATATTTAATTTTGTGGAATCATTTGGAAAAAACTTTTATTTCGCACAATTTTGCGTTCAACATATTTTTGTTACTCTATATTTAATAACGTTGAAGGCGGGGTCAGGCTGTATCGAATAAACCGGTACAATTAAGCAATTGGATACCCTTAGAGGTATAATTGTTGTGCTCCACCTTGCATAATGATATAATTTGTTCCCTTACATTTTTAGATAATATAATTTTCACTTCCACAATGGCTCAATTATTCATCGCGTACCTACGCCTATCTGCGTTCCTCAAAAAGTAATAAAGAAAAGCAATGGTCGAACATAAAACAATGAACAGCGTGGTCCAGGTCCGTCTGGTCTAGAAGAAGACTCAAGATACCTGAGGGTTCATTTATATTTTTTCCAACTGCCATTTTGACCATACCAGTTATGTTTTGACATTGTATAATATAACATCCTTATACAATGGTTTTAATATGTATATAAGTTTGTACCACGTTTCTTATCATTATTCCGAAATTGAATTCGATATTTCGGATGAAATACCACTATTTAATATATGGGATGATTACCCTTCAGTAGGGTCCTGTAGCGGTCTTAGAAGAACAGGAGATTCGAAAAATCATCATTTGGAACGCCAGACCTGGTTTAAAACACCCTCCTGGTCCAAGAGCAAGAATTAAGTTTTATGCATCTGAATATTGAAGGTATTTATTCGAATAGTTTTAAGTTTCAATTTTGTAAAAACGGCGAGGCAGGGTTTTTTCTACTGAGGTTTTTTCATGTGCTCTGGTATCATACGTCAGAATAGTACCCCCGTTTGCACCAACTGCAACAAGGTACTATTTTTGTTTCACGTGCAGTATTTTGTTAGCTCTCAATTCAAAAGAATTACATATATATTATGTATTTTCGTTGTCCCAGCACAATTCTTCCTAGAACAGGAAAAGTTAATTTTGATCGAGAGTTTGATAAAAACATGGCATTGAGCATAGTTTCAAGAAATATTCTGGCGAATTATTTCCCAAACTTCCAATTTCAAAGCTAGTGAGTTTCAGGTTCACAGGTAGGTTCAGGAATATCTGTGATGACATAATTACAGTATTCGTTTTGAGGAGTTTCGTGCTCCTGAGCTGTTCCAGTGCTTGTGCGCAGCCAATGGCAAGCCGTATTTCGAGCTTTTGAGTTACTCAGGAGCACGAAATATCTCAAAACGAAAAGGCTAAATATTCACAAATAAAATACAAGGCATTGATATACTCTTCTAATATTTCAAAATTCAAAAATGAGCCATGGAGGGGCATTTGCTGTGATTTCAAGAAAAAAAACATTTTATAAATAATGGCATCTCAAAAAATTGGGCGATCATTTATTTTTGTTCCGTAGACAGGTTCTCGAGAAAAAAAAGTTAAGAAAAGCCCTGAGCTGGAGCTTTGGAGCGCTAGTTCTTTGGTGGAGGAATTATACCATTACCTCAGAATTTTATATGGGATTTGAGATTGACACCAGATATATAAAAGCAGAATCTCAGCACAATCAGAATGATATTCTGAAAATTATTCAGAAAATGAAATATGTAAAGAATATAAATTATAAAGAATTGAATTCTATGGTTCTGATGATGCGATCCTCTTGAAATTTTTCATGAACGTTCAGTATATCAGTTTTCATTCGCAAAATGAATTTAGCTCGAATCGGATATTCTGTTATGGATATAAAAAGATTGTTCTTCTCATATTTCAATAGAATTTTCTATGGTTCTGTCAACACTATGGCTACAAAATTTTGCGTGAAAATTCAGTATATCAGTTTTCATTCACAAAAAAAATTTCACTAGAATCGGATATTCTATTATGGAAATATAAAGATTCTAGTTTTCAATATTCCAATTGAATTTTCTATGGTTCTGTTAATACTATGGCCACGAAATTCTTGATGAAGATTCAGTATATCAATCTCCATTCACAAAAAAAATTTCACTCGAATCGGATATTCGGTTATGGAAATATAAAAATTCTTCTTTCAATATATAATATATATTAATATTTGTTTATTTTTTGTCACTATACTTTGAGCTGTTACTTTTTTTTGAGTTATATAGGGTATCCTTAACTCGTATATTGTAAAATAATAATAATATATATTCCTATTGATTTTTTTTTAAGGTTCTGTTATCACTGTGACCACAAAATGAAGATTCATTATATCAATCTCCATTCACAAGAAAATTTCAATCGAATCGGATATATTTTTATGGAAATATGAAGTTTCTTCTTTCCAACATTCCAATGGAATTTTCTATGGTTCTGTTTACACTATAGCCACAAATTTTGCATGAAGCTTACTATGATCATCTTGCATATGGCTTCAAAATTCATTTCGATTGGTTCTGTTTTGTCTGAGATATCGAGGAACAAAAATTCTGAATGGCTATATTTTATGGAACACCCTGTACGATTTGGCTGGTTAACGAATCTAACCGAGCCATTCGGGAACTGGACTCACCCCGAAAATTTCAAGTCTCTAGGACAATCCCTTCGAAAGTTATTATGATAACGGCCGTCAGTTTTCAAGTAAAATTTTAACAACCAGAATCCTGGAAACAATGCATTTCTAGTCCTACATTTATGTGAACTTTATTTCATAAAATGTTCTGGGTAATCACCCCATAAAACCTTGCATATCAAATCAGAAACACACTGTATATTTAACACTTGTCCCAATGCTATTACATGAAGAAAACCCTATATTTTAACATACTGGAACTGCCCATAAGATGGATACCTTCTGTGTAGGTAGATTCCTAATGAAAATGTGCTGTCGAACAAGAACGTCAAAATGCTTATCCCGTATCGGGGCTCGTGCTCGAACACTCCATTAATTAAATTACAATCACAACTGTTCATTGAATAAATAAACAGCGGCGAAGTGCGAAAGTGCCTCGTGTTTCGTCTAGAAACATTTTCAGCTAGAGCTCATCACGGTTTCAGGCAGAATCGTCCACTTCGAAGTGAAATTTTCGTCAACCCTTAATTAATCTGTGGAATCTCATCAAACTCTAATTTATTCCAGGACGGACGCAGCTGTAAAACTACTAATTGAAATTTCTTTTGCGAGAGGACGTGTCCAAACATAATTTCCACTCGAAGCCGGTTGAAGTTGTGTGTCTTTGGCGGCTACAGCTCTCGAGCTCAAAAAAATGCAGCTTTGATGAATAACAACTAGTTCCCTGCGAAATGAAGAGTAAAAAAATCAGAATCGTTCAAATTCAATAGCACGACCGGGAAATATCGTGAAAGACCGTGGAAAGTGTGGTCTGCCCGCATGTCTGAACCATTCTATGGGTCTGTTTTTGCAAATAAAGGGTTTTCCAATAAGAGGTGTTATTTTGATATTCAAAGAAAAATGCCATTTTTCAATATAAATGATCGGATGTTCATTTAATTATACAGAAGAAGCTATGCCATAATAGTGGAAAATAACGTGAGGCAAATGACCACTACGACCACGCTTACAGGACCATATCCTTTTAATGAATTGCCATAACCAAATCGCAAAGTGGCTGCCCTATGTCCTCGATAGCTTCACGAATTCCATCTTTGAGGTCTTGAATCGACGCTGGGCTATTGGCGTAAACCTTCTCTTTCACAAGATCTCTGAGTCCAATTGTGATCACCTCTTCGAGAGATAACACAGTCCGGAAACTTTTTCCGCAAAATTCGTTGCTTGTGTGGCACGTAGCTCCGTCTTGTTGAAAGTAAACGTTGTCCAGATCAATACTGTCCAATTTCGGCCATAATAAATCATTAATCATTTCTCGATTGCGCAATTCATTTACCGTAACTGTTGCTCCAGCCTCATTTTTGAAAAAGTAAGGTCCAATGACTGCGCCGGACCATAAACCGCACGAAACAGTCACACTTTGAGGATAGAGAGGCTTTTCAACAATAACTCTTGGGTTTTCCGAACCCCAGATGCGACAATTCTGCTTGTTGACGAAGCCACCGAGGTGGAAATGGGCCTCATCACTCAAGATGAATTTTCGATGGAATTCCTGATCAATTTCATGCATTTTAACGACCCAATCAGCAAATACACGACGTTGTTGATGATCCGCCGGCTTGAGCTCTTGTGTTAACTGAACTTTATAAGCCTTAAGTCTCTAATCGTTATGCAAAATACGGTTTAATGACGTTTGTGGAATTCCTAATTCCAAAGAACGACGAAGAATGGACAAACCTGGGGTTTCTACAACACTTTCGGCTACAACAGCAATATTCTCGGTTGTTCTTAAGCGACGTGGCCGGGTTTTATTCTTCTCATTACTTACTTGTCCCAACAGCTCGAATTTTTCCAGGAATTTCTTTATTGCGGTCTGACAAGGTGCTTCAGGACGACCAAAAAATGCTCGAACTTTACGAACCGTCTCTGCCAAATTTTCACCATTTTTAAAGTGAACTTCAATAGATTCAATACGTTCTTGAAGCGTATATCGTTCCATTTTTATTAATGGCGTAGTTTCTACTTGTTAAATGTCAAAAATGACAGCTTCAAACGAGACATCTACCGAAATAGCGGTCTATTCAAAATAACACCTCTCATTGGAAAACCGTTTATATATTTAAAATACCAAATAATAAAGGAAAGTTTCAAATTCTCAATGTGAAAAAGCGTGCGAAAATTCACTCTCGGGCTTTCCTAGAATTTGTATACCATTTTTCGGAAAATGAGTAGGAGCACTAATGAATCTTATGGGAGCAATAGCTCTCATGATATTCAAATATGAAATATAATTTCTTCAACATGAAAAAGCATGCAAATGCGTCTGACATCATACTGACTGACACGTTCGGGCGGGCTTTCCTAGAATTTGTATACAAATCTTAGGAAATGTTTCGGACTTTACTTTCAGCTTTTCATAGAATTTTTATATAATCCCTAGGAAAACGAGTGAGCTTGAACCCCGTTTCGCTCATACAATAAAACATTCCCAATAAATTCCCTCAATCCACGATTTCAATCTCGGTACCCGCGAACGCTCCAGACACGCGGAAAGTCTCGATTCACCACGTATCGAGTCGCAGCATCCATCTCGCCTCTTCTTCATAGATCTCCGCGTCCAGGAAATACCCCGTCTTCTCAGAATAGTACCGTTCCATCCTCTCGTACCGTCCCTGCACGGACTCTTCGCGTCTTCGCCGTGTCTTCGGAGTCTGCCCCCCAAACCGTCTTCATCTAGTACCGAGGACACCTTCGAGCGCATACGACGGGTCCAGCACCAGCCCACCTCCTCGTAGACGATCGCGTGCTGTTCCAGTGATCGAACAACATCGCCGAGCCGCAGGTATCGCGGTGCACCTAGTGCTCAGTGGACATCATCTTCGAAGGAATGGGCTTTTCCACCGTCCTCCAGGTTGAGAAAGTTGATATATGGTTGGTACGTCACTAAAGAGTGATAATTTTCAACCAGTGATCGAAAAAACGTAGCCGAGACGCAGATATCGCGGTGCACCTAGTGCGCGGTGGACACCATCTTCGAAGGAATGGACTTTTCGACCATCGGCCAGGTTAAGAAAGTGGATATACTGTTAGTACGTCACCGGCCTGTGATAACTTTCAGCCCGTGGTCTTTGAAAAAGTTGCGTTCGTTCCGTTAGAGCCTGGCCCCGGGTTGTGTGTGCAGTGATCTCTTGGTTCTGTGTTTTCGTATGCCGAACTGATTGATCTCGAGTAGAGGATAAGTTTATTGACCGGCGATCGTGGTGTTGTAAGAGGACATCTGTGTATTGAGATTGTGTTTAAACGGTTTCTGGTATCGAGGTTGCATCTTGGGAATCGTGAAGATGTTCGGGTGGCGGTTTCTGATGCAGAGGTTTTTAGATCATGTAGGTATTCGTGGAGGTGGTCGAGAGCAGGGTTGACGAACGATCGAATTGTATCTAATGTAGTTAGTTGAATTTAGTAAAATAATACAGGGTGTTTTTTAATTTGGAGATCGAAATATTGCAGGATTTTTACGTTGTCATGAAAGAGTTATAACATAACTCATGGGAGGAGCGTGTGTATATTCCACATGCATTCTGCACATAATATTTTGGTCACAGCGTATGCAAAGTAACGCTTTCGGTGTTGAACTTCTCTAATTATCAGTGATATAATTTTGAAGTTCACAATTGGACACACCAAACTTTCAATGTAATTGTATCCGTTATACATTCTTGACAGCTCACTCGAATTACTGAAAATTCATTTAATGAATATTTCATGAAATCCTCCTAAATAGAAAAATTATAATTTTCTGTTTTACTCCAGTCTATTTTCACATTTTCTCAAACTACATACGAGTATCTCGAATATTGAGTTTTTTTTAACTCAAATGAATAGCTCAGCCCAAAAATCATTTGTTGAATTATGAATATTCGCAAAAATTTAACAGGAATCATTTTGTGATCCTCTAAAAAGTGTCCTTCGTTCCAAGAAAAATTGACCACGGTCAAGGAATTTCATCAGATTGATACCTCGTTTTTCATACTTCATCTTTCTTGTAGATATAAATTGAAATATAATCTGGGAGGATTCTGCATTTCTGAAAAACTTTATAGGTTTTCACTCCCGGTCTCTGAAACAGAAATAATTTAAAAATTTTTCAATTAAGATGTGCTCCTGCGAAAATGTTTGCACTTACTTATTTGTCAGGAGCAAATTGGTTTCGAAAAAAAATTGTTGCCTAACAGAAAAACTGAAAAAGGAAATAAATGAAAAGGATAATGTAACGTTTCGGTGTCTATATCAGACACCTTCTTCAGACAAACTTGTAAAATCTTCGGAATTGTGTGTTTTTCATTTGCAGTCTAATTGACATTGAAAGTTGTCAAGACATAGAGATGATTTTTTGATTATTTCTGTTTCAGAGACTGGGAGTGAAAACCTATAACGTTTTTAAGAAATTCATCTTCCTTCATTCGCATTTTGGAATGTATTCACAAAGCTCAATATTTCAGGATTCTATTTATGAATTCTCTTCGTAATTTTTTAAAATAAATCTTTCCACAATCATGTTCATGATGTTCATGTGTTTTGAAGATCTTGAAATCGACCTTCTGAAGACAAAAAAACAAAAAACGAAACAATTGGTGAATGAGATATCAAATTGCAATCAATTTCGCTGAATAGTCACTCTTGTTCCAAAAATTGTGTATGATCTTTTTGAAAACTGCAAACAATCATAATGGGCAAACCTTTCCCGTAGATTTCAACTGGATTATTGAAATATTATTTGAGTTATTTACATCACTCTTCGAAAAAAAATTTACAGTTTTTTTTACTCTGGATTTCATTATTAACTGACGGTTGGTTGATGGCATTCACGGAAATTGCTTCCTTCAATTTTCTACGTTTCAGTTTTCTTCTTTTGATAATATAGAAGCTGGTTTTCTTCGAAACATGTTGAACAAACTTTGACACATCAGGATCTTTTCATATTCTTGTGCTTATTTTCATATTGTTTGATTCGAACATTTAAAGGACTTTCAGTTTCAACGACCCTCATAAGTTTTTTCATATATGCAATATTTGGAAATGAAAAAATTGTAACAACTTATATCGACGTTACAGGTACTGCAATCGAATTAAGAAACACCTTGTATTATGTCAATATATGTATTCAGATTAAAAATAAAATAGTACTTATAAGTCAACTCTGCTCGAGATTATCCTCCAAAAATGCATAAAATATTCGCTACGTGATACACGTGCGAATACGTTTATTTATTTGAAATTTTAAACGAAATGCTTATTGTCATTAGAATGCGATTTCCGCGTACTTCCGAAATTAATTCTTCGACAGGAAAAGCAGCATTATTTTGTAATTTATCACGAATTTCTATTTCGGTCGTTACGTTTTCGTTTTTTGGTACGTTGCACTGCGTTCAAGGGCGATAAGCATTTCTAGTTGTTATGTGGTTGATAACTTCCGAAACTGATTTGGAACTGCAGCTGTTTTATTTTTTCAAATTTGGTACTAATTGATAGTTGATAGTTTATCGAGTTTTGAGACATCTGGGTATAATTAAGGATATTGAATTTATGTTGATTGTAAGTCGATAGGAAAGCAATGAACTAATTACTGATAGTACCTTGTGTTGATTTGTTTCAAACGGTAATGAAGAGGCACACACAATTATTAGTGTTTAATTTTTTCACATTTGCGAAATGCGCAATAATGTGAATATCATTTGGAGTTCCTGCAATACAGGGTGTTTCCTAAACATGCGGCAAAAATTCAGGGGGTTGTTCCTTGGACTATTTAAGCATGTTTTGTCCTTTGATGATTTTTGAAAAACCTCTTTGTTTCGAAGATACAGGCGAACAACATTTTTCATATTTTTAAAATTAATAATAGTTTAAATAAAATGCGTACTGCACTGTGTTTACTAAGAAGGTACAATTTATTTTTAAATTTGTTTAACAACATTCCAATTACTAAAACGACCAGTTTTTTTGACTTAAAATTGATAAGTTCAGATGGTAAAGGAATACAGATTAAACACGGTTTTCTTTTGGATTCGTTTTCTGATGTATTAGCAATTAACATTTTATCTTTGACTATTATGAATCGCTATAATTTTCAACAGTTTTTGTAGGTTAAGTTAAATTTTCATGTAATTTTCATAATAAAATGTTATTATCTAAAATTTTGTTTCCCCTGTATCTTCGAAACAAAGAGGTTTTTCAAAAATCATCAAGGGACAAAATATTCTTAGAATAGTCCAAGGACAATCCCCTGAATTTTTGCCGCATGTTTAGGAAACACCCTGTATGATGAATTCGAATTAGAAGGATGAAAATGAATGTCTTCATTCGCAAAGTGTGAATGTTGAACGCTCAATGACAATAAATTTTTATTAAAATAAGGTATTCCGATGAATTTGTCGTAGGAAATATCATAAGGACGTCTAATTTTCGAGAAAAAAATCGAAAAACTTGTTGCTAAGTAATTCTTGACAAAACACATGAGTGCTTGTGGCAACAAAAATCCGAGTCGAAGACGAGGATTTTTGCACTGCACGAATTCTTTTTGTCAACAAATATTACTTTCCATTGTGTTTTTTCCAATTTTTTCACAGGAAAAATTAGATGCCCGAATGCTATTTGACAGTAGAGTATACCACTCTCGATAATGCCTTTCATTTCCTCGAATGATAATAATTTATTTTTTGACATTGGAGTCCTCTGTCACGTAATATTCGACTTAACAATATGAGCAGCTTTCATTGCTGTGACTTCGACTCATTCATCTTCACTGTGGTGAAAACGAACAAAACAAAATATATATATTGGACGTTTTATGCAGATTCAGGTAGAAAAAGCTGTAATGAAAAGAGAGAAAAACAGCAACTAAACTCTGGTAGTCTAAGCTTGAGAGTTTAGTTCGAAGTCATGAAAAGATCGGTAAAAATGTATAACACGTTTTTTTACGAAAGATTTTTACTTGATTTGCTTGAAATATCTCATGTGTACAGTCATCTGTTTTCTAAGGATGAACTCCAATTCGTTTAATGATGTAAGACTTTGATAACATATATCTTATGATGTAGGTGAAAATCAGTATTCAAAAAAATTTTTTTGATCAATTTATGAATTATCGACACTTCTAGTGAAACACATTCTGTAGCTGGATTTTTCGAATAGAAATGCAGAGCTCAAATTCAGGAACTCACATAAATTTCTTCTATCGAAGTTGAATTGGAAATGTTTTGAATTATCTGATGAATATTGCTATGATAATTTGTAATTTAACTTCATCCATAGTTGGATTTGATTAATTTAAAATTGGTTTTATTTTCTACTCATTTCGAAATGACTTCAACTTTTCGACGATTAACGAAATTTATTTCGCTCTATCCGAAATACAGTGGAACTTCCCTATAAAGAAAGCGCTAAAACCGCAAAAAAATTCGTTCTAAAGAAATTTCGTTATACACAAAATTTGTTTCTATAGTCGGCAATGTCGCGGTTCACTTCACTGATAAATTTAAGTTAATCATTCAAACTTAAGCACTTGCTTTAGACATTGTCGCACAATTTTTCACACTAGCGTAATGGTTAGATTCAAACAAAACAGCCAGGGGTTTATTTAAAACTGATTCAGAAGGATCTCTCTGCGCGCCGTAATGCTTCAGTTTCAGGTCGGGATTGGTTACGTACGTCCGGAAAAATTTAGGAAAAACCCCACTCATACCTTTTTACCAATACCCATTCAAAGAGTGATGTTCTTTGAATATTTCGTTAAAGAGCGAATTTACTTCGTTTTATAGGGTGTTTTTAACATGGAATTTGGATTCAAGGTGCAATGTCTTGTACGAAATTCGTTATACAGAGAAATTCGTTATACAGACGTTTGTTATAGGGAAGTTCCACTATAGTTTTCACTCCTACGAAAATTTCACTCGAAAAGGTACAGAAAGAAACGAAAATGAATATTCTAATCATCTGTCACGGTAGATGGTACCCACACATCTCAGTCAACGACACTGAATAAAACAATCAATAAAATTAAGTAATTAATACGAAGTTCACGAACGCGGTTCGATTTCATTTTCATTCCGCAATTCAATAGAGCTCGAGGCAAGACGGAATCTATTAAAAATTTAGCATATTTCTCAATAATAACATGCGAACAGAGGTCGGGATTTTTTTAATGTGGGCTTCACGCACCGTTCCATTTAACACGAAGGAAGCTAAACGGCCTTCAAACCAATTTCACGCTCTGTCGAAAACGATTTTTTCAACACAGATGTCATTCAAATTGGGCTTTGGCTTCACCGATTCGGATTTATTTTTCTGCCGGAACGTTCTCGGAAGTGACGCCTTGAAAATGGGAATTGAAACGTGACTTTAAACCATATTTTTGATTCCATTTATTCATTGTTTCTGTCTGTCTGCCTTTATACAGGGGGTTTCAGAATAAGATTCTGTATATTCGAGATAATCCTCATGATATACAGTTCTTATGGATTATGGGTGTCTGACGCATTGTTTCTAAGATAGGGGGCATTGAAATTAAAAAAAAAATTGGTTTTGCGATGATATTTCCGAACCAGTACACTGATTTTCACCCCCATCATAAGGTGTGAAATATGTTATCAAACAAAGTCTTACATCATTAAACGAATTGAAGTTCATCCTTAGAAAACAGATGACTCTACACATGAGATATTTCAAGCAAATCAAGTAAAAATGTTTCGTGAAAAGATTTGAGAAAAGCCCTGAGCAGGAGCTGTTGAGCAATTAAACAATTGCCTAGTTTCAACTGACTGTATTGAAAAAAAATGTACTACGCAAGTTTGGCATGTTTTGTCAAAAGTTGGCGCATTTAGTAAGGATTCCAAAATGATATAATACTTGTTAAACTGTAGCTGCCGTAGTTCAAATTTATTTTCGATTGCCTTTGAATACACTTTTTCTTAAACTGCTTCCCAGTAAAAAAGTCTAATGGATTCAAGTCCGGTGAACGGGCCGGCCACCAGATTGGACCAGAACGTCCGATCCATCTTCCGGAAAAAAAATGTTACCAAAAAAAAATTTGCAGAGAAAATAATTTTTCCAGAAAAAAAATTTCCCTGAGAAATTTCTCTAGAAATTCAGAGGCAATCGAAAATAAATTTGAACTACGGCAGCTACAGTTTAACAAGTATTATACCATTTTGGAATCCTTACTAAATGCGCCAACTTTCGACAAAACATGCCAAACTTGCGTAGAACAACTTTTTTCAATACAGTCAGTTGAAACTAGGCAATTGTTTATTTTGAATTGTTTTTCTGAGAAGCAAGCCCTATTTTTATGAAACCTAGAGCAGCTGCTATCCAAATTCTGATTACAGTTTAGACAAGCATTATTCAAGGTTACACAGCAAAAAAAAAGTTGGAAAAAGTTGATATTCGTGGCAACAGGAGCGAAAAGACTGTCACAGGGTGTGGAATTTTGCGTGTTTTTTTGAATGCCCCTTATTTTGAAATCATGCAACTCAGATTTTTTTATATTTTTCTGACAACCAGCATTACTTGCCTTTTCACCCGGTTCCGGGTTGACGTCGAGTTTTGGGTTACCCTGTATAAATGCAGAATCTCAGCACAATCGGAATTATATTCTGGAAATTATAAAAAAAAAATGAATTATCTAAAAATAAATAATTACAAAGATTAAATTCTATGATTCTGATGATGCGATCCTCTTGAAATTTTGCATGGACATTCAGTAGAGTAGTTTTCATTATCAAAATAAATTTCACTTGAATCGGATATCCTGTTATGGAAATATAGAGATTATTCTTTTCAATATTCCAATTGAATTTTCTATGAATCTGTTTCACACTATGGCCACACAATTTTGCGTGAGGCTTATTATGAGCATCTTGCATATGGCCGCAACATTTCATTTCGATAGGTTTCATTTTGTCTGAGATATTAAGGAACAAAAATTTTGAATGGCCATATTTTATGGGACACCCTGTACGATCTGGCTAGTTAACGAACTTAACCGAGCCATTTGGAAACCGAACTCGCCCTGAAAATCTCAAGTCTTTAGGACAATCCCTTCGGAAGTTATTATGCTAAAAGCAAGCCGGCCCCACGGACAGAATTTGACCATTAATTCGTTTGAGACCATTTTCGGCTCAAAATTCTAAAATTACAGACATTTGGTCAGATCTTAATAGCACTCGTTTGAGGAGAACGAGCGCTCAAAAAAGAATAATCGCTATGATTTTCTGGGGGTCCATTATTTCTAAAATGTTTTGTTTGGAATTTCTGGATAGGTCCATTTCGAATTGATTTTTTTCCAATTTGTGATCGGATTCTGACCACTCTTGGATTTATATTCGCAAAATTCTGAAGATTTTAACGTAATTTCAAAATTTCGCGTTATTACTACAAATGTGCTGTAGGTATAACGAGTTGAGCTAATGAAAAAGCATGATACCGTTTCAAATAGAACGAAATTAAATGTGATCAACGATGCTTTATGAATATTCGGATCACCATATATCGGTTCAAATAACATGGAAACGGAATCGAGCCTAGATATGAAGTAGTACTATTTTATACCCGTTAAATTCACCTTTGTTATGGCTTGGTTGAGGCAACGTACTTCGTATTACACACGTTATATCCGTTACTTGTTACCTAATTATTTTTCATTGGTTTCGTTTTGAAATTTTTTCCTGTTGCCTAGAAGGCAAATTTTCCGCTTTGTTTTCGGTCGGGATTATTAAATTCACGGGTTTAATTTCGTTTTTTGTTCGAATGGAGTCGTGTTATGATGAAATTGGTTGGTAGAGAACTGGTGATCTATGCAAAAACTGTTCAATCGAAAAGACCTTCGGTGGATTGATTAACTTGGCGAAAAAGTTATTCTGGAGTTTTTCCGAAACATCGATATGGGTTTTAACCGAATAATTTTTTGTAGGTGATATTTTATTGGGAATAAAAGAGTCGATATAAATTTAGTGAAATACAGGATGAGACAAATGAACTTGCTGGTTTAGAAATTCATTTAAATAAAAACTTATTCAAATATCGATTTAATTATTTTTCCATCTTCGACTATGATATTTGAAGTTAACGTTCAGAGAGTTTCAAAGATGACATGATATCCATTTTTACCAATGAGCCATTTCGGAAATGTAGGTTAACGTTGTCCAGCATTTCGTTCGCTGAAGCACGATAACTTTCAAAGAGATTGTCCTAGTGACTAGAGATTTTCAGGGTGAGTTCGGTTACCAAATGCCCCGGTTAAGTTTGTTAACCAGCCAAATCGTACAGGATGTTCCATAAAATATGGCCTTTGGAAATTTTTCTTTCTCAATATCTCAGACGAAACTAAACCAATCGAAATGAAATGTTGCGGCCACATGCTAAATGCTCATAATAAGCCTCATGCAAATTATTGTGGCCATAGTGTTAACAGAACCATGAAAAATTCAATTGGAATATTGAGAAGAAGAATCTCTATATTTCCATAAGAGGAAATCCTATTGAAGTGAAATTTAATTTGTAAATGGAGATTGTTATACTGAATGTTCATGCAAAATTTCAAGAGGATCGTATCATCTGAACCAGAGAATTCATTTTTTTTAATTATTGATTTTTACATATTTTATTTTTTTTAATAATTTATTTCGATAATGTATAATTCTGATCGTGCTGAGATTTTGCTTTCATATACTTAGCATGAATTTCAATGAGCACTCAAAAGTACCTGCGCACGAATTTTCTTAAATTTTTTATAAAAATGAATTTCTCAATCATTGAATTCCTCTGTTACTGTGAAAATATAAAAGTATCGGTATGTTGAGTTCACTCTGCGGAATAATTTGATGGCCCGGTTGAATCAATCAGGAATATAAGTAAAAAATCGTGCTAGTCAAAATGTTAATTCTAATTCATTGTCTTATCTTGGTTTCCAATAAACATTATCATACGTGTCGTGAATCTATAAAATGTTATTCCCGCTTTATGCTTGTCAGCGTTCAGCTTAATCTGTTGTGGTTTCTCAAATACCGAACCTCATAGTTCTTCGAATTAATAGGTTGCTTTGTTCGTCCAATATCACAAACTAAGGCATATAATTCTTTCTTTCGGTAAAACGAAAATATAAAATAATATTTTATCAATATGTTTAACTCGACATTTCGGTCCCAGCTACGGTATAACCAATTATTCAAATAATATAGATACATATATTCTTTTGAGATATGCTTTCAAAAAATTTCTCGTATATCAAACAACATAGCGTGTATATTTCACGTAAGGCACATAGATAAAAACCTCGATAAAAAACTGCGTTTCGCCCTTTGAGTGAAATAATGACAAGAAATATTCATATCTGAAGGCTTTTTTCAATTGAATAACTCTTCTTTCTTTCATCCATCATCACTTCTGTGCTACAAACTGAAGTCAAATTTAATCTCTTGTCTTTGAAATATCTTCGATATTGGATAAGAACTAGTCTTTTACCAGGAAGGTTTATGGAACTTGGTTTGTCGCCCAATTAATGATTTTTCACAACCTCAGATTTTGAAGGAACTGTCTTCAGACCTATAAAACCTGATAATAATCTCCTATTGATTTAAACTGTAGTATTTCGCCCTAAATATCACCGTAAATTGCCAAATAATATTATTATAATTATTATAATCTTATTTTAGACAACTTTTTCCGCCGACCTCGAAATAAAAGGTGATTTCAATGTGTACGAAATTGAACATTAATAGCCCATTTATGCTATTTAATAGAAAATCCTCATGTCAACCGTACACAAAGTATTCAGCCGCACTATGAGAGATGTCAAAACTCCACTGGAACATAGAAACATAGAAATTCCATTATGTCAAATGTATCCATGTCTTGTGCAAAATGAGAATACATTTCAATCAACAATTTATACACAATTCATGTTGAGATCGTCGAAAAAATCTTGTTATCAACTCGGTTTTTAATCTAGCAACTAATGGTCTCGTACTATTAACGCGTGAGCGGATCGACCATCTTGACCATTAGTCGCTGTCTTTAATTAACTAGTTGATTAAATAACTATTGATAACAGATTCAAAGAATAAGATAATTTGATTTGTTCCGGTGGTTGACGAAATGACAACGTTGCAAACTTCCATTCAATCAAAAACGACATAACTATTACTCGTTTCAATGTGATGATTTCTTCTCAAATTTTCGGTATCTTAATCTGATTAAAAATAG
The DNA here is from genome assembly GCA_013421045.1 of Propylea japonica. Lineage (NCBI taxonomy): Eukaryota > Metazoa > Arthropoda > Insecta > Coleoptera > Coccinellidae > Propylea > Propylea japonica. Next base: position 3,131,245 of record CM024239.1, read on the forward strand.
GTGGAGAAACCTGAAATTGTATTTTTTTCTGGAAATACCAATTGTCGAAAGTTCTCTTTTCCTATGTCCATGATGACTTTTTAAAATGCCTTGCTCCATTGAGTGTCCTCTGCGGTAGATGAATAAAAAAACACAAGTTGTTAACACCGGTCTTGTATTCAAGTCATTCTCCCAAGAGTGGTCCATTCTTGGACGTCATTAGGTAATAATAATCCTCTTCTACCTGATGTACTTCTTTGAACTTGTCCCTCTATGTCGGAGACTGAACGGAACCGGTATAATTTATTCCTCATTTTTTATGGATCAAATTAAAGCGTCTTCGATATAGGATCCAGCGTGGTGAATTGAATTTTTCGCTTTTTCATTATAATCTTTGGTACTTCTATGTGAAACATTTTTATTTGTTGGTTTTTCTAATGAGGTTTTTCAATACTTTTTGAGCGCTCGTTCTACTTGAGTGTTATATCGTTTTGCCCAAATGTCTGTAATTTTCGAATTTTAAGCTGAAAATGGTCTCAAACGATAGGGTTTGACTCCCTGATAACGATTTCGTGGTCAAATTCAATTCTGTCCGTGGAGCCGTCCGGCCGCCCGTTAGCACATAACTTTCGAAGAGATTGTCCTAGGGACTTGATTTTTCAGGATGAGTTCGGGTCCCAAACGGCTCGGTTGAGTTCGTTAACCAGCCAAACCGTACAGGATGTTCCATAAAATATCTCACTTCAAAATTTTTGTTCCTCAATATCTCAGACAAAACGAAACCCATTGAAATGAAATGTTGCGGTCATATGCAAGATTCTCTTAATAAGCTTCATGCAGAATTTTGTGGCCATAGTGTAAAACAGAACTATAGAAATTGAGATATTGAAAAGTTATATTTTCATAACAGGATATCCGATTCGAGTGAAATTTTTCATTGTGAATGAAGACTGATATATTGAATTTTCTTGCAAAATTTTGTGGCTATAGTGTTAACAAATCCTTAGAAAATTCAATTTTAATATTGAAAAGAGAAGAAGCTCCATATTTCCATAACAGGATAACCAATCCAAATGAAAATTATTTCGTGAATCAAGACTGATATACTGAATGTTCGTGTAAAATTTCAAGAGGATCGCCTCATCAGAACCATTAAAATAAATTTTTGTAATTATTGGTTTTATATATATTTCATTTTTTCAATAATTTCCAGTATAAAATCTCGATTGTGCTGAGACATTCATATAGTTGGTTTCAATCTCAAATGCCATATAAATTTTTTAGGTAATAGTCTTATTGCTCCACCAAAGAATGAGTGCACAAAAGCTCCTGCTCAGGGCTTTTCAAAAATTTTTTGGATTAGTTATATATACAAGATGTTCCGAGATATTGAAGGGGCTGATTCCTCAGAGCATTTTATGAAAAACATTCACATAATTGTAGGTCCGAAAAAGCATTATTTCCAGGGAGTTGAAGCGACTGAAAATTTATTAATTTTGAACTGAAAATTATTTTTTCATTCTCCTTCAAATTTGTCACAAAAAATCTTCTTTTCCTTCTTTTCGTTTGGGCGCCGGTTTTATGTAAGAAAATTAAACATCTCAAAGTTGCGTAACTACTGCATAATGTGTTGAAGTAACGACAAAAAAGCTTTTATATGTTTTATTCATTTACATAAAAACGGTAGTCTACACAAAAAAAGGCATTAGCGATTTTTTGTTACAAAATGAACCAAGATTTCAAAAATAATTGTAAGTTTGAAATATCTCAATGGCTAACCACTTTTTTGTCAGTTTTCAAGTGAATTTTCAACACTTTGTAAACTTGTAAACATTGCGTTTCAGGAACTACATTTATGGGACCTTTTTTTCATAAAATTCTTTTACCGGCGAACTCAATATAATAAGTGGGTTTAACGTATACAAAATAGAACATTTATGACCCATTTTAAAGTTGAATTTATGCTATTTCAATGTGCATTTGTCATGAGCAACCGAACACAAAGAATTCAGAAGCAATACAAATAATGTCACAAATCTACTGGAACATATACAGATAAAAATTTATATTATGTCAAATGTATGTGTTTTGCAAAATAAGAATGTATTTCAATCAAGAATTTATACTCTATTTATAATGCAATCGACGACAAAATCTTGTAATCAACTCGTTTATCGATCGAGCGATTAACAACCTACTTGATTGAATAACTACACAGAATATAAGTCTGTATGTATATGGATCTTCATTTTTCGCCTTGATTTCCAAAACCTCCCGTAACTTTTATTCATTAGAAGAAGAAAAGGAATTTCATTATTGGTATTATTTATTGCTCGATTGTTAGAATTCGCTTGTGAAATGAATAAATGGTTTACTTTCTTCAATTAAAGGCAGACCAATAGATCATTCAACGAAAAAGATTAATCAAATGTAAAACATATAGAACAAAGAATCAGTGTACAATGAAATTACAATTCAAATGAACGCTATCACCTGTCAAATTCTTTCGATCACGTTTGTTTTTCCCATGGTTTCTATGAATTCAATATACCCTCGAATAACAAGAGACAATCGAAAGTGTTAATAGTTCATTGAAATAGACTAACTTGGCCGTTAATGAAAGGAGGAAACTTTTGACGGAATACGCCATTATCCAATTATCTGCGAAGGAACATTTATTATACTTGATAACCGTACTTATTATAAACACTACCATAAAACGATTCCATCAACCTACTCATGTCAGTCTTAATAGGGAAAAAGGGATCATTATTCGCAAGTGAATAAATAAGAGGTCCAGTTTTTAGCGACACTGGAATTCGCCGTGTGTAATAAATATACAGGGTGTGTTTGAGGAGCGTTCTACGAATAGGCAGGTCTTAGAAGGAGTATTCTGCAATGATTTAGCGAAATCATTTAAGAACATTAACACTTGAAATTCTCGGAGTGATATTGGCAAAAAGAAACACAACAAATTTGTGAAAACTCTAACGTTACTTTGGTGTGTGAAAATAATTATGAAATCATTTCATTTGAATAGGTTTTTAACAACGCATTCACAATAATTAACCATAATCATTCGTCTTCGAATCTTCAATGATAATTATATGAATAATGATTTATTCATTATATTTATTTCCTAAAGCAATAAATATAAAAAAACTTATTTCATTATATTTTCTATTATTTCGCGGAACTTCCTTAAATTCTACTTTTGTACATTTTAAAATTCAATGTGGACTTCTCACACAAATTTTTTTTTTCGTTATTGTTCGTTGTCAGTGAACTGCCCACTTTGCTGCTGCTGAGAAAGAATACGGAAGATCAGGTAGATTTTTGGAATACCGGTTGAGACAATCTTTTACAATTTCCTGTGTACACATTTCGTCAAATTGATAAGTCAGTTCACTCAGTTCTTATCTTAGGAGTTTCGTCTCTTGGTAAATTCTTTGTTACGGAAACAATACCTGCAGATAGAAAAAAAAATGTTCTTTCTGAGCGGTGCAATATTTTGTAACAATTCTTCAAATATCTGTTTTTAGAAAACCAAATTATTTGGTGATTATGGTTTTATAAAAATTCGAGATGTTGAGAAATATCAGTAGCTTTGGAGTTATTATAAAATAACTCGAAAGCTACTGTAGTTTAGCAATCGGTGAATATGATATGAATAAATTGAAGCATGGCGAATTCAAAATTACAATGAAAATACCAAAACAGTGGAACTTGCCTACAACGAAAGCGCTAAATCCGCAAAAAAAAATTCGTTATAAAGAAATTTCCTTATACAGAAAATTTGTTTCCTATAGTCGGCAATGTCGGTCGACTTCACTGAAGAATTTAAGTTTATCATTCAAACTTAAGCACTTCCTTTTAGACATTTTTGCACAACTTTCACATTAGCTTAATGATTAGATTAAAGCCAAACAGCCAGGGGTGCATTTAAAACTGAAAGAGAAGGATGTCTCTACCCGCGTGATGATTTAGTTGAAGGTGGGGATTTATTACTTACGTCCGGAAAAATTTCGGACAAAATCCACCCTTGTAGCTTCTTACCAATACCCAATATTGATAATAGTTTCAAGTTTCAATTTTGTTAAAACGGCGAGACAGGGTTTTTTCTACTGAGTTTTTCCATATGCTCTGGTATCATACGCAGACTAGTATGGTACCCCGTTTTGCACCAACCTCAGCTAGGGCCTTCTTTGTTTCATGTATTGTATTCGTTAGCTCCCATTTCAAAAGAATATACCGATTTGGAAATTCACATCGAAAACATACGATATACAAGGCATCAGACAAAGAATTCTTCCCTCCAGTTGCACAGATGAATAGGCGAGATAATCAAGTGCGATAACTGAATGAATTCAACTGTCTTACTGCAATAATCTAGTCTTGTCTCTCTCTTATCGCAGTATGGTAGGGAACCCGCACTATACGTATAGAATTTTTAATTTGTCAGGCTGCCCGTAATACTCGATTCAAGTATGTATTTACTGTTGCCTACCATACTAAAGAACTACGCTCCTCTAAACGATAAGAGAGAGACAAGTCTAGAATAATGAAGTAAGACAACTGAATTCAGTGTGTTACAGCAAGTGATTGTATCGACTATTCATCTGTGCAACTGGAGGGAAGAATTCTCTGTCTGATGCATTGTATATCGTATATTTCAGATGTGAATTTCCAAACCTGTATATACCAATACCCATTCAAAGAGTGATGTTCTTTAAATATTTCGTTATAGAGAATTTAAGTCGTTTTAGAGGATGTTTTTAACATGGAATTCGGAGTCAAGGTGCAATGTCTAGTGCGAAATTCGTTATACAGACGTTCGTTATAGCAAAGTTCCCGAGAAAGTTCCACTGTATTTCATTTGAAGAGAGCTATATTTTTCAAAATTCAATTTCATTTACCTCAAAATATTTGATATTATGCATAGCGGCCCAAAAGATTATCTTGGAATTGTGGTCTTTTGTGGTGATCGGTTCCTAAAAAACTCGATTCACTGTATTCGATGACAAAGAGACAGAATACATCGAAATTACACATGATTGAAAAACATCTGTGATTATGTTACGGTAATAAATAACAGTTTGCGGTTTGTGCCAATGTTCTGCTCATGAAAATTGGATATTTACAGGTATTGAAATTGGATTGTTATTCTCTTTTTTCTACTACATGATGCTTCATACATATTTGATTATTATACAAAAAATTATATTGTCGCTATGAATTCAATACTATTCTAATCGTTGTTTTCCTAGGTATTTTTCTTTCGACCCACGAAAATGATTATTATACAGGGTGTGAACGCGAAGAACTTTAGGATGTTAAAGCTCGTCTAAAAATATGAACAAATTATTCTTTAACTTACACTCCAAAATGAACCGTTTTCGAGATACTGCAGAAACAGCTTTCGTGTCATTTTATTATCATAATAGGCTATGTTTTTGCGAATTCTTTTCCCTGAGTATTGATTGTTGAAGGTTTTTAAGGTTTAGTGGGTGTTTTTCACCCTAACTTTTGCGCTAATGGAAAAAGTACGATTTTCGAGACTCCCATTTGAACCGCTAATGGTTTCGACACAAAAAGTCATACGTTTTGAAGTAAACCGTTTTCGAGAAAATTAAATATTTGTGTTGAAAAAACCTGGTAAATGTTTTGAAATGGTCAAAATATTGAACTTGTTCTTCAACATAAAATTGATCTTTCCCGAAAACGTCGTCGAGTTTAGAGCGTATGACCTACAGTCTGTTCACGAAAGTTTGAGCCGTCGATTGGCCATGACAATTTGGCATATTCCACTGTGTATATTAATATTTTAGGTTATGTTGTTTATTTTCTTGTCAGATTGATACGCAATGTGTCAATATAACATAGGGTTCTCTGATAACTCGGAAGCTAGTCGAACGAGGCCGGGTACATTCGGCAACGTTGACTTTATTTTACGTTATGACAGCAAATACTGCCAACTTCAGATAAATGAACAAACGCCTACTATGCGCTCAAACTTTCGTGAGCGGACTATAGAGTTCCTTTCTTGTGAAGAAAACATTATTGGTTTAAATGGGCGTCTCTCGAAAACCGTACTAGGCGCAAAAGTTAGGTGGGAAAACACCCCATAACCTTTCAGAACCCTCACCAATCAAGACTCAAGAAAAGAAATTAGCAAAAAAATAGCCTTTCATGATTAGAAAAAGATCACTAAAGCTGTTTTCTGTACGGGAGAACGTTCGGGATATATTAACAGATGGCATCTCTATAACAGTCTATTTTATAGGGTAAGTTCATAGAATCTTTTGTTCATATTTTAAGACAAGCTATGAAATTATGGAGTTCTTCGCATATGTTATGGAACATCCTGTATAACACTGTAGGACAACCAAAGCAAAGAACTCGGATATCGTCAAGAAAACAACAAAAAAATATTGTTTCTAATCCGTACTGAATAATGCAATTTACGAGGTTCACAAGTACGAATCAATAAAACCAAACAGAAGAAATAGTAATGTCGACAAGTGTCACGGACATGGGAAGAAATTATAAAAATGTCGACCTTTCCGCATGTCGGAGATTACTCTACAAGTAAATAACTTGAAGCAAAACATGTTCTTTCTTCATTTATCACTCTAGCAGTCTAACGCAACTCACGCAACCTTTTTTTTGGCACACGTTAGATCTTGGTAATCGCTTTGTTAGTTTTTCACCTACGAAATACGAGCCAAGGTGAAAATGGACTCGAATTTTTCAAGGAACTACGACGATTCGCGTTGATGTAATGTAAATTATATCAAATTACATCATTAAAAATAATGAAAAGTCTTATTATGTGTGGGAAAGCCTTGAGATGCGATGAATAGAATGATTTTCATATAAGTTGAGGAAATTGCTTGTGATGTTTTTGCTTTACGATACAAGTTTGTTGAGGCTGTTAAATGTGAGAGATTTTATCATCTTGATTGTGTTGTTAGATAAGATCTTGTTTTTGGCCCCAATGGGCATTTTCAGTGGTTTTCAGAAAAATAGATTTCAGTAATAATCGACTTTCTGGAAGTCATAGCGATTATCCGTTTTTGAGTTCGACTTCTGATGACGAATTCGTTGTCAAATTCAATTATGTCCGTGAGGCCGTTCGTTAGCACAATAACTTTCGAAGGGATTGTTCTAGAGACTTGAAATTTTCAGGATGAGCTCGGGTCCAAAATGGCTCGGTTAAGTTCGTTGAGCAGCCAAATCGTACAAAATATGGCCATCAAAAATTTTTGTTCCTCAATATCTCAGAAAATAGAAACCAATCAAAATGAAATGTTACGGCCAAACGCAAGATGCTAATAACAAGCCTCATGCAAAATTTTGTGCCATAGTGTGAACAGACCATAGAAAATTCATGGATGTTGAAAAGAAGAAACTTCACATTTCCATAAAAAGATATCCGATTCGAGGGAAATTTTTTTTGTGAATGGAGATCGATAGTCTGAATGTTCATCCAAAATTTCGTGGCCATAGTTTTAACAGAACCATAGATAACTCAATGAATATTGAAGAGAAAAATCTTTACATTTCTATCACAGGATATCCGATTCGAGCGAAATTTTTTCTGTGAATAAAATTGATATTCTGAATCTTCGTGCAAAATTTTGTGGCCATAGTGTTAAGAGAACCAAAGAAAATTCAATTGGAATATTGAAAGTAGAATCTTAATATTACCATAACAGATTATCTGATTCGAGTGAAATTCATTTTGAGAACGAAAACTCATGAACTGAATGTTCATGCAAAATTTCAAGGGGATCGCATCATCAGAACCATAGAATTTAATTTTTGTAATTTTTTTTTACATATTTCATTTTTAATTATCTTCAGAATATAATTTTGATTGTGCTGAGATTCTGCATTTATATATTTGGTATCAAATTCCATACAAAATTTTAAGGTAATTGTATTGCTCCACCGAAGAACGAGCGCTCAAAAGCACCTGCTCAGGTTTTTTCTCAAATTTTTTCGACATGAGTTATACTTCCATTGTAAGACGAGCAGATGGAATGCATAATTTAATTTTCGATTATTTAATTTCTGTTTATTTTTCAATATCTCTCAATTGTGTATATGATTTTTATTCTGTTATTATCCTGAAATTTTCCATATTCCGGAATAAATGAATAGTTAAATAAATAAGTTATGGACAATATCACCACGTGTTATTTAGCAGATTAGTCAATCTGAATATTTGTCCCTGCGCATCTCTGAAATTCCAGCGACATAACATTCTGTAATTCGAACCGATATCATATACTAGGAATTCGGGGAAAATCCTGCCTCCCTCGGGATACCAATCGAGCTCCATCCAGTCGATCTATTTGACCCAATTCGTGATCCAATCGTTTTTGAATCGAATCTCGGACTCAGTTGTGTTAGAATACGGCTGGAACCGTATTGAAGCTGCCGAATAAAATTAATCGGATTTTACGCAAAAGTTTACGTGTTTCAGGTTAGAATCTGGAACGATAAGGGTTTAAGATGAACAATTGAGGAGGGGGCGAGCTTGAAAGTGTCTAAAGGGAGGTTCTTTATTATTCTATCCGATTTGAGGATGTATTGAAAGCTCCGAAAGTGCCAGATTTCTGTTTCAGTAAAATTGATGTTGTATGAAAAAGTATTATTTTTTTCAGTAATGACAATATTTACATGAACAAATATGCCGAGTTTTTCTGCTTAACAACCTGCTCTACCACATAGTTCACGCGCACTATTGTGGTACATTCCCAGGTTTGTTTTATGTATCTAGTAAAAATTAAACTGTTCAGTCTACAGGGTATAGATACTTTGGTAGATGAAACCTCGATGAAACTAAGCACGGGTTGTACATATAAATGTTTTTCGAAATCGACCCCCGCTCCAAGATGAAGCTTTGAAAGCCGATGACGAGTTGAAAGTTTTTTATTTTTTAGGAGTCCTAAAAAACACTGAGTCATAAAACTATACATAATATGATTCATCAAATAGAAGTTAATCAAAAATTTTTTTCGATCCCATAACTTTATTATTAGGGGTTGAAAATAACAATCCCTCATGGTTTTTCATTCAATTCTGGAGAAAAAAGTCTCTTACAAAATTTCGATGCAGTCGATACTTTTCTCGGAAAAATAAAAACTTACAAGTAGTTCTGATTACTGTTCATTCCATTAATCTTGTGTTCCATAAAATGAATATTCTTAGATATTGTTTATGCTCAAAATTGGTTTTGTCATACAATAACTTAGAATATTCATTCTATGGAACATACGATGAAATGGAATGAACAGTGATCATAACTACTTATGAGTTTTCATTTTTTCCGAGAAAAGTATCGACTGTATCTAAATTTTGCAGGAGATTTTCTTCTCCAGAATTGAATGGGTAACCATAAGAGAACTTTACTTTTCGAAAATCGATCCCACGAAAATCATGGGGGTTGTAATTTTCAACCTTTAATGATAAAGTTATTAGATCTAATAAATTTGGGTAACATCTACTTAGTTCTTCATATTATTTGTAGTTTTATGACTCAGTGAATTTAGAATCCTTAAAAAAATCAACTCAACTCGTCATCGCATTATAAATGCTGTATCTTGGAAGGGGGGTTATATGAACTCCCTCAGCTTATTTTCATCGAGGAATCATCTCCCAAAGTCCCTCGCATTTGTTTACAGACACCCTGTATATGAACAAATATTTTTACGTATCGAATAAAGTGCAAAACAGATTTGTTCATCAGCGTTAAAATTACTAGTTTGAACCATTATTCTGCGTTAATTGATATAATTAAGTAATTACGGATACAATTAAATGTGTGTGAAAGTCTTTTTTGTATTGATGGTTAAAATCATGTGATGTTGCAATTCGAAGATTAATTTGATTTAAATTGTCGAAGATTCCAGTTCGAGAACTGGGAGCATAGGACAATTTGAATGTTATTTTCCATCTCCGTAGAAGTGGCAGAAAGTTCTCAGATTTAGTGGCGTGGTCTCGTATACTTTGAGTCGGAATTATCAGAAAATAATCTCTCAATAGTTGCCTTTTTATAAACCTAGAAAAGAATTAGATTTGCTCAATCAAAATATAGTTCTCAACAATCTTAAAAGTCGAATGATCATTTGAGAACCGAGAATATGAATCTAATTTTAGAGAATTTTTCGTATGTATTTCAAATCTTCAATTCAGAATGTAAAATAGCATCCAGAAAAGAAAGAACTTGTCCCAAGATGAATAGACACAATTTCATTAAAGTTTGATGATCATCTCATCTGAGGAGACTGAAAAAAATCTCATTTCAGCAATGTCCTGAAGATATTGACTCATCAATTATTACATTCAATAATCTTCGTTTCTTATGGATTCGAATATTATCAATCTCTTCCGTAGAAGTGGCAGAATTTATCAGATTTAGTGGCATAGTCTCGAATACTTTGAGTCGGAATTATCAGAAAAAAATCTCTCAATAGTTGGCTTTTTTAAATCTAGAAAATAATTATTTGTTAATCAAAATATAGTTCTCAACATCTCTCTAAAGTCGAATGATCATTCGAGAACCGAGAATATGAATCTAATTCCAGCGAATTATTCGTAGTTTCAAATCTTCATTGCAGAATATAAAATAGCATCCTGAAACGAAAGAACGTGTCCCAAGATGAATTCCCAAACTCTTCTGTAGAAGTGGCAGAAAGTTCTCAGATTTAGTGGCGTGGTCTCGAATACTTCGAGTCGGAATTATCAGAAAATAATCTCTCAATAGTTGGCTTTTTATAAATCTAGAAAATAATTAGATTTGCTCAATCAAATATTGTTCTCATCAAGTTTAAAAGTCGAATGATCATTCGAGAACATGAATCTTATATATTTATTAGGGTTTTTTACAGCTGAAGCCGCCTCCCTTCTCTCAGCCAGACTCTCCAACTTTCCTGGTCTTCCCAGTCTCCTTCTTCCAGTCCTTTCTTTCTCATAGCTTATTCTTGCGAATTATTCGTACCATTCCAAATCTTCATTGCAGAAAATAAAATAGCATCCTGAAACGAAAGAAAGTGTCCCATGATCTGAAACTGAAAAGAATCTCATTTCAGCAATGTCTCGAATCCTTCTCTATCCCGGCATAATCCGGCTAGAAAACGGCACACCCATATGGGACTGAAGCAGTTCGAAGAAATTCATATAAAATTCGATCTTGTTAAGTGCGGAGCCGAGAGGTGGGCAGCCGAAGGTTACGTTTGGGCGCCAACGTTATACAAGATTGGAACTCAGGTGGGCGCTTTTACCGGCAAACTGGTTAACTCCCTACTCACACTTTCTATAGACCTATTATGATACCTGCATTCCTGTCTTTCTTTGAATATGTTTCAATAAATAAAGGAACGATAAACGTCTGCGTTGTTAAGTCATTTTTATGATCCAGAGAGATGGTGGGATCGTTTTGCTACCATATAGTATACTCGGATATCGATTGAAATATAATCTGGGAGGACTCTGCATTTCTAAATAACTTTTTAGGTTTTCACTCCCAGTCTCTGAAACAGAAATTTAAAAGAAAATTGTAATTAAGATGAAGTGCTCCTCTGGAGCAAAAAATTGTTGCTGACAGTAAAACTAAAAGGAATAAATGAAAAGGATTATGTAACGTTTCGGTGTCTATATCAGAAACCTTCTTCAGAAAATCTTGTAAAATCTTCAGTATTGTGTGTTTTTTCATATGTAGTCTAACTGACATTGAAAGTTGTCAACACATAGGGATGTTGATTCATTTAATTTTGAAATTTTCTGATGTTACTTCTTTCTTCAATGAATCAATCCAAATACGATCTATTACAACAGAACAATTGGCCAAATTATCTTCTTCATCTAACAAACCATATGATCTCCGCTAATTGAACATACATGATCAGCGATTTGTGATCTTGAAATGTCTCTATTTTTGATGTTGTTCTTATGTTCCCGTTTTCTTATCTCTAAAGGTCTTGATGTCTCTTCTGTATAAGATTTTCCATATGTACAGGGAAAATTGTTAACACAATTTCTTTTCATTGGTTTCGTTCTGGTTAGAATGAATCTCAAATCATTTTGTGTTTTGAAAACAGTTCTATGTTGAATTTGGAAACTTAATTTTTCTATCCTTTCCATTTATTTCCTTTTTTAATTTTATTGGTATGGAGAATCACTTCGGAATCATACGATATTAATTGCATCAGAGAAGAGAGAGAACTTTGTCATCCAGTTGTATGGTGAAGTTTCGAAAGATTTGAGGCTTTATGATTATGAGGAAATTAATAATCAACTACGAATAATGTTGTTTCTCCAACATAAAGTACTGAATCAAGTATTACGAGCTGCCTGACGCATTGAATCATTGGATATTTAATGCGTCAGGTGTCGTCGTGATACTGGATAGGAGAAAGACAACACATTATTCGCAGTTTATCGCATTCATTTCGTCAGAAAAGTAGGACGTAAATCTTTCGAATATTCCGCTGTTTACTGGATGGAAGAGTTACCCCTCTGATGCATTTAATATTGTATGTTTCAGAAGTGATTTTAAATATCGGTATATAATCTCACAAAGTTCAGTAAATTCTGATGAATGTTCATTCTTGTTCTATCAGACCAGGTTCTTGCAGCGTTCATTTACAAAACCTCAGATGTGCAAGAAAATAGATCCTCAAGATTAGGTTATCATCCCCGACAGAAATTGTGATCATGTACCCTAAAACTCGAATAAAAGGGTATAGCCGGGTTTCAATGGTAAATCTGCCCCCGCGGCCTTTTCGATTCATATTGAGGGGATCGATTAGGCATTGAATGAAAATAATTCAGCCAACTTTTCAGCTTTTTATCTTTAGCCATTTTTGAGATTTCTGTGAAAAACACTTTTTTCGTTTTTATTTTTTTTCTCTTGTGATATCCAAAATTTTCGAATGGTGATTTTTTCTATTGATTCTTTGCTATTGAAGGAATAGACGTATAATTTTTTTAAGGAATTTCAGCTGAAAAATCTATTTTTAGAAAAAAAATAAAGTTATTGTCACTTGTTTTTCGGTGTTCTTAAAAAGTGTCCACCGCCATTTTTTGACATGAAATGTCTTCTTTGGCCCTTATACCCTGGAATTTTTCACATTTTTAAAATTGGTGGAACATTTTGAAAAAAAATTAAAACTGTTTTAATTTTAGGATTAAACAGATATCCATCAAATTGTATCAATGTATTCATATTGGCTCCCTGAATAATATTAGTGAAAAAAACAATTGGCGATCTGTTTTAGTTGGGAGTTATGGGCCCCCAAAGTCTGAAAAATATTTCACCTCAAAGTCACTTTTCTCACTACAGAAACACTGAATTATCGCTTTATTAAGTTTAAAACCTCTCTAAACATTTTAACATTAAGATTTGATTAATTTTGTTTCAGATATATTCAATAATTGTTGCAAAAACATCGAAAAAATTCGAGGAAAAGCCCGCCGTTTATTTTGGTAAGTTTGGCACTACCGCGTCTTTCAGCGAGTGTCATAGGAAATGATAGCGGGAATTAACGGTATGTATCGTGTCATATTCGCGCGGAAAATTCGCGGTAGTGCCAAACTTACCATAATAAACGGCGGCTTTTCCTCGAATTTTTTCGATGTTTTTGCAACAATTATTGAATATATCTGAAACAAAATTAATCAAATCTTAATGTTAAAATGTTCAAGAGGGTTTTAAACTTAATAAAGCGATAATTCAGTGTTTCTGTAGTGAGAAAAGTGACTTTGAGGATAAATATTTTTCAGACTTTGGCGGCCCATAACTTCCAAACTAAAACAGATCGCCAATTGTTTTTTTCACTAATATTGTTCAGAGAGCCAATATGAATACAACGGCACCAAAATTTGATGGATATCTGTTGAATCCCAAAATTAAAACAGTTTTAATTTTTTTTCAAAATGTCCACCAATTTTAAAAATGTGAAAAATTCCAGGGTATAAAGGGCGAAAGAAGACATTTCATGTCAAAAATGGCGGTGGACACTTTTTTAAAACACCGAAAAACAAGTGACAATAACTTTATTTTTTTTCTAAAAATAGATTTTTTAGCTGAAATTCGTGAAAAAATTATATGTCTATTCCTTCAATAGCAAAGAATCAATAGAAAAAATCACCATTCGAAAATTTTGGATATCACAAGAGAAAAAAAATAAAACGAAAAAAGCGTTTTTCACAGAAATCTCAAAAATGGCTAGAGATAAAAAGCTGAAAAGTTGGCTGAATTATTTTCATTCAATGCCTAATCGATCCCCTCAAATGAATCGAAAAGGCCGCGGGGGCAGATTTACCATTGAAACCCGGCTATACCCTTTGGGATTAATCATAAAAACTTGTGATAGCCTATATCAAAGTAACAAACATTGTTATGTTATGAATCTTATATCATATCTGAATACATTTGGGGATTATCAAAGGGTCGATCTATATTTCCCTTATCATCCGAATAATGCTCGGACAACTTACAATCTGCTTTGACCTGAAGGGTCAACTGCCAAGTGAATTTTAATCGTGCAGGTTCTCAATGCGGCATAATTTAGCGCCAAAGATGTTAAATCATCCCTCGTATGTTCGCCAAAACTTTTTTGTCGCTCGAGAGGATAATTCCGAATGAACAGATGCCTTTAGATATATCTTTAGCGCACTTGAAACTGGATCATATATCATATTGTGGTTTAGGAATACTAGAAGGGGGATGGCAATACAGTCATCGTCTGAATAGGTTTTTACGCTTAAAATCTAGTGATGGGAGACAGGAAGGCATTCCTGAATATATTAACGATCCTAGAAAGGAATGAAACGTTCCTTCGAATTCACAATCTCTCTTCCTTCTCTAAATTTGCAGTTTTATCCGATAATGTGACTCTTCCTGAAATTCCTTCAAAGCTGTAAGCGTTTTCCGCTTGAAATGATAGAGAAATTATCAAGTAATTAATGGGGGTATTCTGCTTTTCATCTGTAAGTTACGATACTGTAGCGAACGATTGATCTGTAACCGCCAACTTACAGATTCGTAAATAATGCAATTCTGGAATGGTTCCTGTAACTCTCTTATCTACAGTGTCACTTTTGAACTACTCATCGAAAAACATAACCTTCAATCGTAAGATTTTATCATGGAACTTTATGTATTATGAGTAAATGGTTTTGATTTAAATTTGAAAATACATTAATCTGAATGTATAGTTTGCGTTGTTTCTTTCATCTAATAAATTGAAAACAGGAAAGAAAAAATTTCTGGTTAAAATTGCTGTAGAGCATTATTAAGTTCATAGTACACTGGTTCTTCAATCTGAACATGTTCACAAAGTGGGCAATCGGCATTTCTTCAATCTGAACATTTTCTGGGCATCCGGCATTTCAAATGGATTCATTTGATCACGCAACCTTTTCCTCCCAATTTTAAGTTCCTACTTTAAAAAAGAATGATTTTTAGGTCATGTATAGTATTGAACGATGTTTTACCTGCTAGAATTTTCTTTCGATAACAATTCAATAAAAAAAATATATTATTATTTATCATGAATTTCTTATATTAAAACGTTGGTCCTAAAATAAACAAACCATTCAACGTAACCTCACAATATGTCATTCGATAATGCTTCCAATCACCCATCGAGTACTCGTAAATCTTTAACGATTTCTGTAAGCTACAGATCCCTTAAAGAGGCCCAGAATTGCAATTTTCAGTAAGCGTATGAAAAGTTACAGATTGACTTGCAGATGAAAGCAGAATACCACCATAAATTTTGAATAGTATTGCAACATCATCTAAATGCATATATACTTTTTGACGTCCACTTCTGGGAGCTGTAGTAAAGGAAAATGGATGAAACATAGGATGTCCTTTTGAAAAACGTGTTCAAAACCAATAATGATAATCAGTACAATCATAACATCAATTGAACGTTTGATATA
This sequence comes from Propylea japonica, assembly GCA_013421045.1. Classification (NCBI taxonomy): domain Eukaryota; kingdom Metazoa; phylum Arthropoda; class Insecta; order Coleoptera; family Coccinellidae; genus Propylea; species Propylea japonica. The sequence continues at coordinate 3,147,184 of CM024239.1, forward strand.
ACGAGTTTTTATACGCCCAGATGTCTCAATTCGCAGTGGATACCTTCAAAATCGATATTCAATTGTCGTATATGCAATCTCCATAAAGATTTCGAAAGTTAAAAACCACTCTTTATCATTAAACTGACACATATATTCTTATTCCAACATCCAGATCGCAAAGTCTTTATTCCATCGGTATGCCAAGTAGCGGTTGGAGAACATAAAAGTACCATGACGAACCTCAGGTCGATGATTACCCAGATAAAAACAGAAGGAACCTGATACACCAAAATGAGGCCCTTGTCTTTCGGAATCTTCGAAGGTTAGTCGGAGGCAAGAAGAAAAGAAGAAGGATGACTCTGGATTTAGAAGAAGCGAATCCTTCAAGAGGATATCCATCCGGAAAAGTTACCTTGATCGGGGGAAAAAGAAAAATTTGTCGAAATTAGAAGTTGCTACTCAAACTGTCCCTGAAGAAGAATTATCTAAATATTGAGACCACTTGCAAAGTTGATTCGGCTATTCAAGTAGATGGAAACGGAGCGTTTCAAGATACCTATATGGAACTTCCAAGGAAGAAAAACACGACTTCTGCTAACAAAAATGCTCAACCACAAAAGGCTAAAGCTAAAGATCTACCTCCGTCATCATTTGGTGCCAAAGGGTCAGAAAGAACTGTCATATATGTACCTGCTTCAGACGATAGCCTCCCACCCCCAACAATCGAAGAAATATCTTCATCTCCAGCCCCAAGAAGAAAACTATCACACGCTGGAATTCTAGAACGAAAGGAAAGTAACGATTCAGCCGTCGAAATGTTTCCATGGGGCGACGCTGTAGATATCAAGAAGTCTCCCTTGTTGAGGGAGAGACCAAAAGTTAACCGCCTACCTTCATTAATGCCAACAGACTCAGGAAACGAAGAAATGTGTTCGCTTTCCATAAGTTTAGGCAGGATATGGATGGACGCACCTCGGGTTATGTCCCCCAGAAGTTTGGAAATACCAAGAAAAGACCAAACGAGTGGTAACCCACCAGCTCACAATTCCTTAGACAGTGCCTTACGTGATATGAAAGACGATAGGGTTGTTTCGAATCGTTTACAAAAACGTCAAATGTTTTCTGTGTCAAGGACGTCATCTTCGAACAGTAACGCCACCAATTCTACCGGGCTTATGTCAAGTCGAGATTCCGGACTTTCGTTTTCAGTACCACCAACACGTTTTGGTGGCTTTAAAATGAGTTCGGGGTTCTTCAACAAGCAACCAAAACCTAAGTTATCAGTGAGTCGAGACGGATACTTTAAGAGGACTAGTTTGGTTGAAACCAAGAGAAGCTCTGTGAGAAGAAAGAGCAGCAGGAAGAAAAAGAGCAAGTTGGTCAGAGGTGGCAAGAGAAGAAGCAGCAAGAACGACATTTACCAAGTGGTTGTGGGAAGACGTCCGCGCCAGTTGAGTTTCCTCAAGTTAGATCCTATGATCTTCGTGCCTCCAGAGAGGAGAAAACCTTCCATGAAGAGGAAGAAGTCTTTCAAAATGGAAATGTGCGAAATAAGAAATTTAAATCCTACTGAAAGTCTTTATGTGGGCATAGACGAGACGACGGATGATGATTTATACGAAAGTCTTCCTGGAGATTTAGATTTTGAACTATGGGAAGATGGACGCTCAGAAAATGATGTCATCTCGAGTGTAGTTCTCGAGCGGAAGGAGTTATGTCACCGGGTAGTGAAGAAGTGACGCGATTATTGTCTGATTCAGATCATGATACCGCGGGTAGTCAAGGTGATAGTGAAAGGGGCAGATACGTGCCAAGATATAGTTCTGCTGCGAAAGCTCGTCCTGTGAAGAGGAAGAAATCTACAGGAATTTCCCGTAAAAGGAATGCTACTTTTGTTGTCAGACCAACTATTGTGAGAGCTCCGTCTACTTTGAGGAGGCCCGACTAGGAGAAACGGTAAGTTTCTGATTACTGATTTAAGGGTGAAAAATGATATTTAATTGCGAATATCTTTGAGTTGCGCGATGAAGTTTTGTGCTTTGATTACTCATTATATCAATGTTTCAGCTAGGAACTTTAGGTCGAGCATTGTCATACTATTGAAATGTTCTCAAAAATTTGCCGGCATCTCAATAATAATGATGCTACATGGAAAAAACTCGATAACTTTCTGCGCTATTAACATAAAATATGTTCTGCGACTGAATGCTGCCTTGACGTTTCCAACGAATTCTGTCTTTGTCGAGGGTGGCGCCACCCATCTGCATTTTGGTGTAAATATTAACCATAAGAAGAAGAGCTTTAACGCCTAACATGGCCATGAATATCAAAATAAGTGAAGCAGAGAATAATATTAATCGACCGAAATCAACCAATATTAAACTCATACTTCGGAGCTAATCTCGTCCTCGTTCGAGACAAAATGCGAGGAAGTGGTATCAAACAGAGCACAGAGGATGGCCATCTCTTCCTTATTAGGACTCATCAGCATAGGATAGCTCTGAGTGATACAAGGTATTTCTTGGAACTTACATCTCGCTATTTCGTTTTATGTTCATACTATGAAAGAAGGTTTTCGTGTGGAACTAGAGATGGCGTCTTCGGTATATTTATACCTAAAGAAGATGCCATTTCGCTGTAAGTTCCAAGAAATTCCTTGTATTATTCAGAGCTATTCTATGCTGATGAGTCCTAATAAATATGAAATGACCATAGGTGCTCTGTTTGATACCACTTCCTTGCATTTGCCTTGGACGAGGATGAAATTAGCTTCGGAGTATTTTCATCATTCATCATTTTTGATATTATTCATATTGTCTGACAGCTAAAAACAGTCCTACAACGGCTTGACTGTCCAGTAGTGCTAATTTAGCTTTCCGGGAACTGCACCCATGTTGATCTTTTGTTCTCTACCCTATTCTTTCATGGAAACACAAGGAGGTAGTCAATGATGTTGATAAAACCGACCACCTCCTTAGCAGCCTTGGCCGTTACCTTTTGGTATCGAGGACCTGTTTCCCCATATGAATTGTTCTTACGCCAGCAAGTTCTGGACACTTGTTCACCATTGGTTCAGCTATTTCTGCTTCTGATCTGCAAAGGTTACAAATCTGATCTGCTGACTTTCTTATATGGTACAAATGATGTTTGTACCGACAGTGCCCCTTCTGCAGTCCCACCATAACCGAAGCTCAGCTTATGACAGGTTCATGAGCTTTCTGGTATAGGTAGGTGAAATCATCACGAATTTTTGGACAAAGTAGGCCCAGGTCAGTTTTTCCTTCCTTAACTGCCAACGTTAGATGACTGACTGGTAAATCACAGAATGACTCTGGCTCAATGAAAGGGATTAAACCTTCTTCGCGTGCTATAGTTGATCTGCCATTTCGTTGCCGTGCATGCAACTTTAACCAGGAACCCATTCAAGGTTGACCTGGTTGTTTTGCCGAGTGCATTGAGTGATAGTTTGCATTTCCATACTGGCTTTGACCGTACTACTGGAGTCAAGCCGTTGTAGGACTGTTTTTAGCTGTCAGACAATATGAATAATATCAAAAATGATGAATGATGAAAATACTCCGAAGCTAATTTCATCCTCGTCCAAGGCAAAATGCAAGGAAGTGGTATCAAACAGAGCACCTATGGTCATTTCATATTTATTAGGACTCATCAGCACAGAACAGCTCTAAATGATACAATGTATTTCTTGGAACTTAAAACGAAATGGCACCTTCTTTCGGGTATAAATATACCGAAGACGCCATCTCCAGATCCATAAGAACAACCTTCTTCCGTAGCATGAATCTTGAACTAAGTAGCGAGATGTTTACCATTTGTCGCATTGACCGAAGAGTTTACTTGCAGTTTGCAAATTTTACGTCCTCAGTTCACTACGCAGAGCGCTCAGTGTAACGTCAATTGACACCGTAGTAAGTAATAAGTAGAGGTTTAACGCGTAACATCGCCATGAATGCAAAATAATGAAAGCAGAAAATAATATCAATCGATTCAAATCAACAAATATTGAACTCATACTTAGGAACTAATGAGTCCTAATAAGGACGAAATGGCCATCCATAGGTGCTCTGTTTGATACCACTTCCTAGCATTATGTCTTGAACGAGGACGAGATTAGCTTCGATGTATGAATTTAATATGGTTGATTTCGATCGATTAATATTATTCTCTGCTTTCACTATTTTTATTAATCATAAGGTTGGCTTATAAGGAAGCCTATATGCGCAATGGTATCAAGATTAGATATTCTTCTCCTTAACCGGATTTGGGAATCAGTTTGGAATTTGGATCTATACCGAGTAAGGGAAAACCTGGATAGATGCCCCACTTTTTGAATTTGCCACATATTTTTGAAATATTGATTTTATATGTGTAATTCCATGAGTGTAGGAAGCCTCATTATTTATTTGAAATACGCAGACTTTTCTCTGTATAGCAATGCCAATTTCACAAAAATTTTATTTTTGTAGACCCGTTTTTTTGGGATAGATGCCTACAAGTATGGATAGTCGCCCCACCATGAAAATACTGGGAGGGATAGATGCCCTTCATACTGTGTGAACCAAAACCCAACTAAATACAATGAGATTTTCTATGCTTAAAACAGCAACTTTATCTACGCAACATGGATCGAATTAACAACAATTGTGCATTTTCAATTGAATTTCAAAAGCATATATTAAACGAAAGCTGCATTCTTCATACTAACAGAAAGCATTATTCCACACATTCATGATAAATTAATGAAATAATAAGTCTCAACAAAAATGATCAGGAATCAAGTTTAAAATCAAAATGACACAATTAATCGAAAATCTGCTTAGAAGATAAGGTTTTAGTTTAGATGTCCTGAAGGGTACCTATACCTCAAAAGATCAGGGCAACTATCCTTTTTGATAGGGATAGATGCCTATGAATTTTTTCAATAAATTAAGAAGAAAACAATAGTTATTTTGTATCTAGTGCGCGAAATGCTACTTTGGTGATCGAGAACTGACTTTTTTAACGAGGCGCAGCCGAGTTAAAAAAATAGTCGAGATCACCAAAGTATTTCGCGCATGAGATGCAAAAAAATTTTTTTCTACAACGCTTAGCTTAATATGAAAAAAATATTGAACTGGTTTGAACTGGTTCTCCAAATCAAGTAATTAGGTATTAAAACTATGGGCAATATATTCTATGTTGAAAGCAACACTCAATGTTAAAGAAAACGTGGATTTCAAGAAATTTACCAAGTTAAAATATAAAAATCCCATATAGTTTACATGCAGTGTGCGAAGTAAGTATTTCGCACACTATTCGCGCACGGTGTCATAGTAACGAAGGAAATGAAAAAAAGGGTCACTTCGCATATTCTTGCCAATGCGCGAACCTTGTCATTTTTTGACGTTTGTAGAAAAAAATATTTGTACCCAGATGTACACTCAATGAAACACTGTATTGACGTAATAAAAAAATTACTGATTTATTACCACAAAAGTTATACAGCGGCAAATACCTACCTCTAAAACTTTGGCATGTTTGTGAAGTTCGCTGCTGAGATGATCGCACACACTAGCGAAAACGGCTTCACTTTACAATAACCCTTACAAAACTGAGGTCAGGGTGACTGTAGCAGCTACTTATAAAATTAATTTTTTTGTTACATGTTTCGGAAGTTTGGCATTTTGAAAATGGGGCATCTATCCAACTGGGGCATCTATCCGGGTTTTACCCTATTACCCTGGAGGTCTCGAATCGACTCAAAACGAGAACTAGCATTCAATTCTGTCCTTCGAAATAAAATAACAAAATCTTGCGCAACATGCAGAAGAGAATCTAACGAAGATGTCGTCTATGCATAAATCAATCGCCAACAAACATAAATCCGTAGGTTGCGGTCAGAGTCCTCTAGACCGAGTCCATCCGAGTCGCTTACGTAACTCCCCAGCGTCCACTAATAACCAAATCACTTTGGTATAATTGGTTTTCTGGTTCTCCGTTGCGTCACTGGTCATTCATACTGGATCGACCGCCGCCGCCTCATTCTGAGGAAATTGGAAACTGGACTTAATTCACGAGGAAATTTCATATCGAACGAGCTTCTGGGGGTTCATTAGAGACCTGAAGCATGCTGCTCGAACCGGAATTGGACGAGTAAAAATGTGAAAACTTCCGACATGAGGTCGAAGGATCTTGACCGTGCCTAATTGTAATTGATGTCGATGGTTGTATGTTGGAACGTGGTGCTTTTGGCACGAGATGATTGAATAACTTTTCTCTTTGGCTGAAGATTGAATTGCGGCGGTATATGACATTTGAGTAAAGCTTGAATAAATGAAATACGAGTACGGATCCAATGAAATTGTAGTAGTTCTGCCGGGGTTTTGAAGTCTCGTTATAACAAGATGGTGCGGCCCTTTTTTCATCTTATATCGCGAGAGGGTGCACTAGTCAATCTAATACATTCAACAGCAGAACCAAACGACCTGAAAACATTAGGTTGGTAGACTGTCTTTGTTTGGCCGAAGTCATTGAGATGCGTACTGTGCGCATCTCTCTCTGGATGAACGAAGATCATAAGGAATAGTCGGTCTAACAACGAAAGTTGCATTCCTTTTACGGGAAATTATTATAGATTTCTTCCCCCTCACAGGACGAGCTTTCGCAGCAGAAGAATATCGTGGCACGTACCTGTCCCTCTCACTATCACCATTACTACCCGCGGTATCATCATCAGTGTCAGACAACAATCGCGTCACTTCTTCACACCGGTGACATTACTCCTTCGGCTCGAAAACTACACCTCGAGATGACATCATTTTCTGAGCGTCCATCTTCCCATAGATCAAGATCTAAATCTCCAGGAAGACTTTCGTATATATCATCATCCGTCGTCTCGTCTATGCCCACATAAACTTTCAGTAGGATTTAAATTTCTTATTTCGCACATTTCCATTTTGAAAGACTTCTTCCTCTTCATGGAAGGTTTTCTCCTCTCTGGAGGCACGAAGATCATAGGGTCCAACTTGAGGAAACTCAACTGGCGCGGACGTCTCCCCACAACCACTTGGTAGATGTCGTTCTTGCTGCTTTTTCTCTTGCCGCTTCTGACCAACTTGCTCTTTTTCTTCCTGCTGCTGTTCCTTCGCACAGATCTTCTCTCGGTTTCAACCAAACTAGTCCTCTTAAAGTATACGTCTCGACTTGACATAAGTCCGATAGAATTATTGGTGGCGTTACTGTTCGAAGATGACGTCCTTGACACAGAAAACATTTGACGTTTTTGTAAACGATTCGAAACCACCCTATCGTCTTTCCTATCACGTAAGGCACTGTCTAAGGAATCGTGAGCTTGTGGGTTACCACTCGTTTGGTCTTTTCTTGGTATTTCCAAACTCCTGGGGGACATAACTCGAGGTGCGCCCATCCATATCCTGCCCAAACTTATGGAAAGCGAACACATTTCTTCGTTTCCTGAGTCTGTTGGCATTTATGAAGGGAGGCGGTTAACTTTTGGTCGCTCCCTCAACAAGGGAGACTTCTTGATATCTACAGCGTCGCCCCGCATGGAAACATTTCGACGGCTGAATCGTTACTTTCCTTTCGTTCTAGAATTCCAGCGTAAGATGATTTTCTTCTTGGAGCTGGGGATGAAGATATTCTTCGATTGTTGGGGTGGGAGGCTATCTTCTGAAGCAGATACATATACAACACTTCTTTCTGACCCTTTGGCACCAAATGATGACGGAGGTAGATCTTCAGCTTTAGCCTTTTGTGGTTGAGCATTTTTGTTGGCAGAAGTCGTGTTTTTCTTCCTTGGAAGTTCCATATAGGTATCCTGAAACGCTCCGTTTCCATCTACTTGGATGGCCGAATCAACTTTTCAAGTAGTCTCAAATATTTTGGATAATTCTTCTTCAGGAATAGGAAGTCCTTGATAGCGAAAACATTTGACGTTTCTATAAATAATTTGAAACAACCCTATCATTCTTCATATCACGTAAGGCAATGTCTAAGGAATTGCGAGCTGAGGTGTCCCCATACGTTAGGTCTTTCTTTGGTAGTTCCAAACTCTTAGGGGGTATAACCCGAGGTGCATCCATCTCATATCATACTCAAACATATGGATAGAGTACAACAAAATTTATTTTTGTTCTTGTGTCGAAACATTATCTCTGATTCTACCTGAAAACTTGGAAAAACGTTGTGGGCGACATACGAAATTGCGCTACTATAAACTGAAGTTCGGCCCATCGCATTCAATTCATGCCTTACCTCAGTATGCTTATTGCTCAATGTATTCAGATCTTACATTTTTTTCACCTATAAATGATTATTATTATTATTATTATTATAATAGAAATAAGAGAAAAGGCATTGCCTATTAATTTCTCAATAAAGTACTAAAATTAAATAAAGTAACCACAATGTTATCTAAATACTGAACAAAATATCAACATGATTGGCAAAAATGCAAAAACAAGAAAAAAAAAAAAATCATCTCTGTGTCCCATCATAAAGATTTTTGAACTGGTTTACACTTGTAGCCGACACCACCCGAGCAGGTAGAGAGTTCCATCTCGAGAACACACGATTACTGATGAAACTCTCCCGCTGCGACGATCTGAAGCGTTCCCGACTCAGCTTGAATGATGTCCCACGTAAGTTATTACCGGAGTGAACTTGGCAGACCATTTCTAGCAGACCGTTTGACGGAAACGCCCGAACGCGCTCCCCAGTGGCGCGCGGTGCGGAAGTATATTTAATGATGAAATGAGGCAGATTTAGATAAATAATGAATATGTTACTCTCGGCTTTGATTTATAGACCAATAAAAAGAGGTTATGAAGGTGTCGACGGTTGGTTATCAGAATGAATTACGACAGATTCGCTATTTCGAGAAAAAAACATTCAAAAATCCATATCTCCGAAAATATTCGCCGGCGCATAATAAGATTTGGCACGTAGGTTAACAATATTAATATCATTATTCCCTGAAAATTTCATCCACTTGCAAAGGGATCCAGGGGGTTAAAACGCCCCCCTTAACATGGAAAAATTCATATCTCCGAAAATATTCGCCGGCGCATAATAAGATTTGGCACGTAGGTTAACAATATTAATATCATTATTCCCTGAAAATTTCATCCACTTGCAAAGGGATCCAGGGGGTTAAAACGCCCCCCTTAACATAGAAAAATTCATATCTCCGAAAATATTCGCCGGCGCATAATAAGATTGGTACGTACGTTCACAATATTAAATCATTATTCCCTGAAAATTTCATTCACTTGCAAGGGATCCAGGGGGTTAAAACGCCCCCCTTAACATGGAAAAATTCATATCTCCGAAAATATTCGCCGGCGCATAATAAGATTTGGCACGAAGGTTAAAAGTATTAATAACATTATTCCCTGAAAATTTCATTCACTTGCAAAGGGATCCAGGGGGTTAAAACGCCCCCCCTAACATGGAAAAATTCATATCTCCGAAAATATTCGCCGGCGCATAATAAGATTTGGCACGTAGGTTTACAATATTAATATCATTATTCCCTGAAAATTTCATCCACTTGCAAAGGGATCCAGGGGGTTAAAACGCCCCCCTTAACATGGAAAAATTCATATCTCCGAAAATATTCGCCGGCGCATAATAAGATTTGGCACGTAGGTTAACAATATTAATATCATTATTCCCTGGGAATTTCATCCACTTGCAAAGGGATCCAGGGGGTTAAAACGCCCCCCTAATCATTGAAAAATTCATATCTCCGAAAATATTCGCCGGCGCATAATAAGATTTGGTACGTACGTTCACAATATTAATATCATTATTCCTGAAAATTTCATTCACTTGCAAAGGGATCCAGGGGGTTAAAACGCCCCCTTAAAATAGAAAAATTCATATCTCCGAAAATATTCGCCGGCGCATAATAAGATTTGGTACGTACGTTCACAATATTAATATCATTATTCCCTGAAGATTTCATCCACTTGCAAAGGATCCAGGGGGTTAAAACGCCCCCCTAATCATTGAAAAATTCATATCTCTGAAAATATTAGCCGGCGCATAATAAGATTTGGTACGTACGTTCACAATATTAATATCATTATTCCCTGAAAATTCATTCACTTGCAAAGGGATCCAGGGGGTTAAAACGCCCCCCTTAACATAGAAAATCATATATCCAGAAATATTCGCGGCGCATAATAAGATTTGGTACGTAGGTTAAAAGTATTAATAACATTATTCTCTGAAAATCTCATCCACTTGCAAAGGGATCCAGGGGGTTAAAACGCCCCCCTTAACATAGAAAAATTCATATCTCCGAAAATATTGCCGGCGCATAATAAGATTTGGTACGTACGTTCACAATATTAATATCATTATTCCCTGAAAATTTCATCCACTTGCAAAGGGATCCAGGGGTTAAAACGCCCCCCCTAACATGGAAAAATTCATATCTCCGAAAATATTCGCCGGCGCATAATAAGATTTGGCACGAAGGTTAAAGTATAATAAACATTATTCCCTGAAAATTTCATTCACTTGCAAAGGGATCCAGGGGGTTAAAACGCCCCCCAAACATGGAAAAATTCATATTTCCGAAAATATTCGCCGGCGCATAATAAGATTTGGTACGAAGGTTAAAAGTATTAATAACATTATTCCCTGAAAATTTCATTCACTTGCAAAGGGATCCAGGGGGTTAAAACGCCCCCCCTAACATGGAAAAATTCATATCTCCGAAAATTATCGCCGGCGCATAATAAGATTTGGCACGTAGGTTAACAATATTAATATCATTATTCCCTGAAAATTTCATCCACTTGCAAAGGGATCCAGGGGGTTAAAACGCCCCCCTTAACATGGAAAAATTCATATCTCCGAAAATATTCGCCGGCGCATAATAAGATTTGACACGTAGGTTAACAATATTAATATCATTATTCCCTGAGAATTTCATCCACTTGCAAAGGGATCCAGGGGGTTAAAACGCCCCCCCTAACATTGAAAAATTCATATCTCCGAAAATATTCGCCGGCGCATAATAAGATTTGGTACGTACGTTCACAATATTAATATCATTTTTCCCTGAAAATTTCATTCACTTGCAAAGGGATCCAGGGGTTAAAACGCCCCCCTTAACATAGAAAAATTCATATCTCCGGAAATATTCGCCGGCGCATAATAAGATTTGGTACGTACGTTCACAATATTAATATCATTATTCCCTGAAAATTTCATCCACTTGCAAAGGGATCCAGGGGGTTAAAACGTCCCCCTTAACATAGAAAAAATCATATCTCCGAAAATATTTGCCGGCGCATAATAAGATTTGGTACGTACGTTCACAATATTAATATCATTATTCCCTGAAAATTTCATCCACTTGCAAAGGGATCCAGGGGGTTAAAACGCCCCCCAAATCATTGAAAAATTCATATCTCCGGAAATATTCGCCGGCGCATAATAATATTTGGTACGTACGTTCACAATATTAATATCATTATTCCCTGAAGATTTCATCCACTTGCAAAGGGATCCAGGGGGTTAAAACGCCCCCCTATTCATTGAAAAATTCATATCTCCGAAAATATTCGCCGCGCATACTAAGATTTGGTACGTACGTTCACAATATTATCATTATTCCCTGAAAATTTCATTCACTTGCAAAGGGATCCAGGGGGTTAAAACGCCCCCTTAACATAGAAATATTCATATCTCCGGAAATATTCGCCGGCGCATAATAAGATTTGGTACGTACGTTCACAATATTAATATCATTATTCCCTGAAAATTTAATCCACTTGCAAAGGGATCCAGGGGGTTAAAACGCCCCCCTTAACATAGAAAAATTCATATCTCCGAAAATATTTGCCGGCGCATAATAATATTTGGTACGTACGTTCACAATATTAATATCATTATTCCCTGAAAATTTCATCCACTTGCAAAGGGATCCAGGGGGTTAAAACGCCCCCCAAATCATTGAAAAATTCATATCTCCAGAAATATTCGCCGGCGCATAATAAGATTTGGTACGTACGTTCACAATATTAATATCATTATTCCCTGAAAATTTCATCCACTTGCAAAGGGATCCAGGGGGTTAAAACGCCCCCCAACATAGAAAAATTCATATCTCCGAAAATATTCGGCGCATAATAAGATTTGGTACGTACGTTCACAATATTAATATCATTATTCCCTGAAAATTTCATCCACTTGCAAAGGGATCCAGGGGGATAAAACGCCCCCCAAATCATTGAAAAATTCATATCTCCGAAAATATTCGCCGGCGCATAATAAGATTTGGTACGTACGTTCACAATATTAATATCATTATTCCCTGAATATTTCATCCACTTGCAAGGGATCCAGGGGGTTGAAACGCCCCCCAAAACATAGAAAAATTCATATCTCCGAAAATATTCGCCGGCGCATAATAAGATTTGCACGTAGGTTAACAATATTGATATCATTATTTCCTGAAAATTTAATTCACTTGCAAAGGGATCCAGGGGGTTAAAACCTACGTGCCAAATCTTATTATGCGCCGGCGAATATTTTGGAGATATGAATTTTTCAATGTTTTGGGGGCGTTTTAACCCCCTGGATCCCTTTGCAAGTGAATGAAATTTTCAGGGAATAATGATATTGATATTGTGAACGTACTTACGTACCAAATCTTATTATGCGCCGGCGAATATTTTCGGAGATATGAATTTTTCTATGTTAAGGGGGGCGTTTTAACCCCCTGGATCCCTTTGCAAGTGAATGAAATTTCAGGAGTAATGATATTAATATTGTTAACCTATGTGCCAAATCTTATTATGCGCCGGCCAATATTTTCGGAGATATGAATTTTTCCATGTTAAGGGGGTCGTTTTAACCCCCTGGATCCCTTTGCAAGTGAATGAAATTTCCAGAGAATAATGATATTAATATTGTGAACGTACGTACCAATCTTATGCGCCGGCGAATATTTTCGGAGATATGAATTTTTTAATGTTTTGGGGGCGTTTTACCCCCTGGATCCCTTTGCAAGTGGATGAAATTTTCAGGGAATAATGATATTAATATTGTGAACGTACGTACCAAATTTTATTATGCGCCGGCGAATATTTTCGGAGATATGAATTTTTCTATGTTAAGGGGGGCGTTTTAACCCCCTGGATCCCTTTGCAAGTGAATGAAATTTTCAGGGAGTAATGATATTAATATTGTTAACCTATGTGCCAAATCTTATTATGCGCCGGCCAATATTTTCGGAGATATGAATTTTTCCATGTTAAGGGGGTCGTTTTAACCCCCTGGATCCCTTTGCAAGTGAATGAAATTTCCAGAGAATAATGATATTAATATTGTGAACGTACGTACCAAATCTTATTATGCGCCGGCGAATATTTTCGGAGATATGAATTTTTCAATGTTTTGGGGGGCGTTTTAACCCCCTGGATCCCTTTGCAAGTGAATGAAATTTTCAGGGAATAATGATATTAATATTGTGAACGTACGTACCAAATCTTATTATGCGCCGGCAAGTATTTTCGGAGATATGAATTTTTCTATGTTAAGGGGGGCGTTTTAACCCCCTGGATCCCTTTGCAAGTGGATGAAATTTTCAGGGAATAATGATATTAATATTGTGAACGTACGTACCAAATCTTATTATGCGCCGGCGGATATTTCCGGAGATATGAATTTTTCTATGTTAAGGGGGGCGTTTTAACCCCCTGGATCCCTTTGCAAGTGAATGAAATTTTCAGGGAATAATGATATTAATTGTGAACGTACGTTCCAAATCTTAATATGAGCCGGCGAATATTTTCGGAGATATGAATTTTTCAATGATTAGGGGGCGTTTTAACCCCCTGGATCCCTTTGCAAGTGAATGAAATTTTCAGGAATAATGATATTAATATTGTGAACGTACGTACCAAATCTTATTATGCGCCGGCGAATATTTTCGGAGATATGAATTTTTCTATGTTAAGGGGGGCGTTTTAACCCCCTGGATCCCTTTGCAAGTGGATGAAATTTTCAGGAATAATGATATTAATATTGTTAACCTACGTGCCAAATCTTATTATGCGCCGGCGAATATTTTCGGAGATATGGATTTTTGAATGTTTTACTTCTCGAAATAGCGAATCTGTCGTAATTCATTCTGATAACCACCCGTCGACACCTTCATAACCTCTTTTTATTGGTCTATAAATCAAAGCCGAGAGTAACATATTCATTATTCATCTAAATCTGCCTCATTTCAGCATTAAATATACTTCCGCACCGCGCGCCACTGGGGAGCGCGTTCGGGCGTTTCCGTCAAACGGTCTGCTAGAAATGGTCTGCCAAGTTCACTCCGGTTAAGTTATTCGAGTTTAGTTCGAAGAGATCACTCAAATCATACCGAAGAGGCCATGTAACGCTCGGAACGTTATGATTAAATCACCACGCAACCTCCGTTCACTGAACGTAGTTAGACCGAACAAACTCAACCTCTCTTCATACGAAGGTCTCCTAGGGCCGTATGGAATACGCGTCGCACTACGTTGAACGTTCTCCAGCAGCAACTCGTCCCTCCTCAGGGTGGGACACCAGACGGGACCACCATATTCCAAGATTGGACGAACATATGTAGTATAAAGTAGGTTGCACGTTCTAAGGGAGCAAGATGGAAATGATCTCCTTATTAGATACAATATTCTCTTTGCCTTGGACACGATGTGTGAAACATGTTTCGACCAGCACAAATCCTCTGAGATGACCACACCAAGATCATTGTGCTCGGTTACTGAATCTATTGGATGACCGCTGAGAAAGTAGGTGTGATTCCACCATTCCTTTCAAACATCTCAGAAGCACCAAACAAAAATCAAGCCACCTTCGATATGACGATCACATAACGATCCTCAATAACCGAGCGTAAGTGCTCCTCCCAATATTTCCTCAGAATTTTACGACTAGCACGTTTTTCATAGCCGTCTTCATGACCGTGGGTTCTTCGCCGTCTTCTTCATAATATTTAATCCTAGCCGGTCGTGGCCAACCTGCCATTTTAAAGAACCGAGCTAGGAGCGAGATAGCGAGGAGACACAGAAAAGTATCGAGTTGATCATCAGGTGTGGCTCGAACCAGAGAGATGTGCCATGCCCGCCCTCGGCCGGGCAATAGACATTGCTGAACTTTCGAGACCTTTCCTCTCGTTACTCGCGACCAGTGGCGGCTGGTGATGATTTTGCTCAGGAAGGTTG
Organism: Propylea japonica; assembly: GCA_013421045.1. Lineage (NCBI taxonomy): Eukaryota > Metazoa > Arthropoda > Insecta > Coleoptera > Coccinellidae > Propylea > Propylea japonica. The sequence goes on from CM024239.1 coordinate 3,162,426, forward strand.
AGTTGAGAATTCGAAGAATTATTCATACACTGGTAGAAAAAACGGTTCACTTGATCAGTACTTTTCAAATACCATAATTAGTTCAAACAGTATGAAGTGTAACCCTCCCCGCTCCTCTCTTAATACAGCTTCCAAACGTGTTGTAGAATATTCTCACATTCATGACGAAGGATCTCGTAGTGCTCTGTGAATTATTGAACAATATAGCTTTGACTCGCCTTTCCAGTTTGTTGTAACTGTTCAAATGCTTTCCTTAGTTTGAACAGTATGGTTGTGATCTCCCCTAGCGCTGATTACAGCTTCCAAATGTGATAAACATTCGAATATTCTTTCATTCATGACGAAGAGTCTCTTGGTGATCTTGTAAATTTTTGAACTTGCCTCCCCAGTGTGTTTCAACGATATCCGATGGAATTCAAGTAAGGAATTCGTGCAGACCAGTTGAACTTTGGAATTCCAAACACTATTTAAGCAGTATGTGGGCATGCATTTCGTGCAGCAATATTTCTTGCTCTCTCAGAAATTGTATTTAAGGTACAACATAATCCGTTGTAGATTGTTAAGGGGTTCACATTTCACTGTGACCTTCAAATCTATTGCGCCCCTCGTCAGAGCTGTTTTCGCAACTGCAAAACAACAAACCGTATGCTGAGAGGATTAATACTTCATTAATAAAAAGGAAGGGACTAAAAACGACAGCTGATCTCCATCCACAATCGCCTGGGTTGATCCGGGTCGATCGGACGTTAAGTTTCGGCTAAGCTCGTTCGCCTAGAAGCGAAAATAATGCCGCGGAGCCGGGTCTCCGACACGTGATCTACAGCTTGAATTTCGAGTGGTTCATTTGAAGAAGATTGAAATGTTACATTCTAACGAATCTCGACTCATGGAGGCGAGCCACCTTCGCTGAGCGGTTTGCCTGCTATTCGTTACGCTGTATTATGTGTTGCGAATAATCTATGAATGTTTTAGATCGCTGAGTTATAAACATACGTTTATTACATAGTGTTTATTGGCATAGTAGATAGAATGATGGAAATAATACAGATATAGAATGTGATTATTTTTTAATTGATCTCGAATTTGAATTGAATAAAATGCAGTGTAATTAGGGAAAGACCGGCCTCTTCTGTCTCTTCTGAGCAGCGGCCGCTGCTATCATGGTTTTAGAAACATCCATGTACCATTTATTTCGAAATTCTTGTTGGAATGTAATAACTTTGGATCGCACACCCCTATTATCAGTCCTTAAATCCTCTACGCAACTTTATAACACGAATCACCTACAATACATTTCCATTCAGCTATAAGTATTCCTCTGGCTTTGCTACAACTTCTCACCCCGCTGCCCACCTCTTTCGGCCGCCCCTGCTCACGAGCAACTTGCATCAACGAGGACCGCTGCTGAATAGATAGATAAATCTTTGACTTCATGTCCAGCGGCGTAGCAAAAGCTTCATTTGAATTTTAAATGCTCGTTGTAAGGATACTGTCCCTTTTTTTCTCGTAACGAGAACCCATTCGTCAGACGCGGTTCTATTTAGAGGGAAGGGAAAAACAAATCTTCCGGCAGTCGTAAGATAAAAGATTATGGCTGATGAAAATTCGTACATGGAAGGGTTCGGTTTTGATGGGAGGAATATAAAGTTGAATTGACAATTACTTCGAGGCATCAAGTGGTACTTTTTCACTAGGTGCTAGGTGTAATCTATTCATTTCCTATAGGAACAGGGTGTAATAGTTTTCCTTAATAGGCATTTCCAGAAAAATATTAAAGGGTTTTCCAATAAGAGATGTTATTTTTATATTGTAAAATATCGACTTTGTGGCTCGAAGGACCATAAAAAATATCCTAGCTCGAGGATTATGAAAGTTATATTGACTATTTCGATCCGTCTTTAGGGACCCTTGAAAAAGAAGATAAGCAATTGTCCTAAGTTGTAGGACCACGGAAGTACACTTATATTCTGCTGTATACAAAATATAATGATTTTGAAATATTGAAATTAAACACTTTCCATCTAAAAGCTATTTAATTAACACCTACTGAATGATCACTAAAACTCACAGAGTTAGTGATACCTGTACTTTTGAATGCACTGATTTGAAATATTATTCTCTGTTTGAGAATGTGTTCACGGTTCGACTTTTACCAATGCACTGCCTGACCTGTTACATTAGGTCGAACAGACCCTTTCAAGTACCACTTGAACTTGGGGCTGTAGCTAGGCAGAGTTTAACAAATATTTCCCTGTGGAATTTACGGAGATTTTTAATATAGATCTAGACTGAATATTTGTTTACATTTAAGTCGAAGAAATATTCGAGTCCAGATAATATTCTACAGATATTCAAAGAAAAAATCCAATTTTTCAATATAACTGATCGGATGTTCTATTTATTATAAAGAAAAAGCTATGCTGTCAATAGTGGAAAATAACATCAGGCAAATGACCACCACGACCACGCTTACAGTACCATATCTTTTTAATGAAAATTTCCATAACCAAATCGCAAAGTGCTGCCCTATGTCCTCGATAGCCTCACGAATTCCATATTTGAGGTCTCGAATCGACGACGCTGGGCTATTGGCGTAGACCTTCTCTTTCACGTGGCTCCAAAGGAAGAAGTCGCAAGGTGTTAAATTACAAGATCATGGTGGCCAATTGTGATCACCTCTTCGAGAGATAACACTGTCCGGAAACTTTTTCCGCAAAAGATCAATGGTTTCGTTGCTTTTGTGGCACGTAGCGGCGTCTTGTTGAAAGTAAACGTCTAGACCAATACTATCCAATTTCGGCCATAGAAAATCCTAATTCCAAAGAACTACGAGGAATGGACAAACCTGGCTTTCTTCAATACTTTCGGTTACAGCAGCAATATTCTCGGCTGTTTTAAAGCGACGTGCTCAAGTTTTATTCTTCACATCACTAACTTGTCCCAACAGTTCGAATTTTTCCACCAATTTATTTATTGCGGTCCGACAAGGTGCTTCACGACGACCCAAAAATTTTCGTCTGCCAAATTTTCACCATTTTTATAGTGAATTTTAATAATTTTAATGCGTTCTTGAAGCGTGTATCGTTTCATTTTTATTATTGGCGTAGTTTCAACTTGTCAAATGTCAAAAATGAAAACCCTTTAAAGGCCCCCAGAAAATCATAGTCTGTTTTTTGTTGCGTATAGTCAAGTTTCCAGAAAAAAATATTGAAATCAGCAAAGTAAGCTAGCAAATTCTAACGATTAATATTGGCGGTTGAGTGTGACGTACGCTTTATAATTCATTTCATTGATTGAATGTTGAACCACAGTTTACTACGATGCTAACTGACCACTCCTTCTCCATACATACTAATTATGCTTGCTCATACGTCATCATGGCACGATATTTGAACTTATCGAGTATAGAAATCTCACATCAATATTTAATTTTAATAAATAGATTTATATTGAGTGAATATTTTGATAGGCGCTTCACACAAAAAGGGACAGAAGAGATTTTGTTGTCACAAATTTGAAAATGCTTGTTAGTTCGGAATGTCTCAGTGTCGTACCACTTTTTTTATCAGTTTTCAAATAAAACTTCAACAACCTGTATCTTGAAACCAATGCATTTTCGGACCTACCAATTATGGTAGCCTTTTTTCATAAAATGATCTGAGGAATTACCCCTTTCATTTTTTCGGTGTCATTCGTATATTCGAGTTCATTTTGTATAATATATCTATAGAATGCAAGAGAACGTAATGTTTTGAAAAAAAAAAGGAAGTAAAGTTTTAATATACTGAGATTCGCATATTAATTTTCTATACTTGTTTGAATAACCGGTTACACCGTAGTTCTGAAAAAGAGCAGTGGTTTTTGTCTAAAAAACCAATAATTTCGTACCCAATCTCTGTAAACGTATTGTATCATCAACCTTGTACTACTGTACTGTAATTAGAAATGTGAAGCGAACATATTCTTGTTCTGAAAATATTCGAAAATAAAAATTAGATCGTTTTGCCCCCGGAGCTCTCGACTGATTAAGTCCATTATCAAGCTCAACCGACATATTCATAAAACAATGGTTAAATTTTATGTGGCACTCAAAGAATATCCTTTTTTATAGTTGAGCGCCCTCATCAGGTATTTTATGCTGAGTGCACCGAACAACTCCAGGCTCTTCATCAAAGCTAAAACTTCTCGTGAATCTTAGAAACGTTCATTCTGTAGAAAGCCCTTTAATTTAACCGCGGAGGAAATTTCTGAATCTTTTGGAGCAATAATCTCATAAAGCTTGAATCCACCCACGATTACAGGAATGTGTTTACATTGCGAACTTTTGCAACTTTCTCAATGTTCGTATTACGATTTTATGATTTGACTTCTCGCCAAGTTTTTTATTTGAACATTTGTTTCGTGAATCGTTTAAAAACGTCGTTAACAAAGAAACTTGCTTTCTAGGAGACATTGTGTGGAGAAAGCCCATTTCTCTTATTCCTAGGGGAACGAGGTTTTGTTTGTCAAATTTGCCTGTAAATTTCTAATTTTTAGCCGGGAGTTCTTTCAAATGACTCGGTTGTACTCACTAATAGAAAATTAGGATGGTTCCATAATATTAGGAAGTTTCAGTATGTTGAAATAATGATTCACTCAAATTTGATTTAGTTAGTTGATATTAACCAAAATTCTTGGTTAATCGTATGGAATTCGAAATATTCACCCAAAATGAATAAAAACGATGAATCAATTTTAAACTCGAACAACATTTTCACATTACAGTTTCAAGAGTTATGGATATAATGTATACCTTTATTTATTTTCGAGTACTTACGGGTATTACTGCCAAACCATAAAACTTCTAAATTTTCAGTTTACCAAAAGAAAATAGAGATATCAACTCAAAACGGTTAACAAACACAAAAGCAGCTTTGAACTCAAACCAGAAATATTTTTCTCGAATGAATGACAAAGAATGCATAACGCTTTAAATTAAAATATTTGTCAGAGTACCGAATACTCTGCAAAAAAGCATTGTACATAGAGCTTACTCCGAGAAAGTTTCTGAACGATCGAGAGTACAAATTACGCTCTTATTTCTAGGGAAACAAGGTTTTGTTTGGCAAATTTTCTTGTAAATTTCGAAAGTTTTGCCGGGATTTGTTTCAAATTCAAATAACACGGTTGTACTCACTGATAGGTAATTAAAATGGTTTCATAACATTAGGCAGTTCCAGTATGTTTAAATACACATATTTTTTCATTTGACGGCATTGAAAGTAGTTCTGAATATACAGTGTGTCTGTAAACAAATGCGAGGGACTTAGGGAGATGATTTCTCAATGAAAATAAGCAGGGGCAGTTCTTATAATTTTTTTCGAAATCGACCTCCCTTCCAAAATACAGCCTTTGGGAGGCGATGACCAGTTGACAGTTTTTAATTGTTTTTAGGAGTCCTTAAAACACTGAGTCATAAAACTGTACATAATATGATTCATTAAGTAGATGTTACTCACACAATTTTTTTTTGATCCCTAACTTTATTATTAGGGGTTGAAAATAACAACCCCTTATGAAAATTATTTTCGTGAGATAGATTTTCGAAAAATAAAATTCTCTCATGGTTTCCCATTTAATCTTGGAGAAAAAAAGTCTCTTGCAAAATTTCGATACAGTCGATACTTTTCTCGGAAAAAATAAAAACTTACAAGCAGTTATGATCACTGTTCATTCCATTTCATCGTATGTTCCATAGAATGAATATTCTAAGATATTGTTTATGCTCAAAATTGGTTTTGACAGAAGAAAAAAGATTTTCTATGATTCTTTCTACAATTTTCAGTTTCAGAAGAGTTCGATTTTTTCAATAAATACTTTGCAGTAATAAAATAAATTACTCAGTTATAAAAATGGTAGTTTATTCGAATTTGCATTTGGCAGATATGCACTTTTGCTTTTATCTCCTGTCATAGACATACAATATCTTAGAATATTCATTCTATGGAACACTTATACGATGAAATGGAATGAACAGTGATCATAACTGCTTGTAAGTTTTTATTTTTTCCGAGAAAAGTATCGACTGTATCGAAATTTTGCAGGAGACTTCTTTTCTCCAGAATTGAATGGAAAACCATAAGAGAATTTTATTTTTCGAAAATCTATCCCACAAAAACAATTTTTGAACGAAAATCATAGGGGGTTGTTATTTTCAACCTTTAATAATAAAGCTACATATTTAGATTCTAAAGAATTTGTGTGAGTAATATCTTAGTGCTTCATTTTATGTATAGTTTTATGTCTCAGTGGTCCTAAAGCCGTAAAAAAATTGAAAGCTGTCAACTCGTCATGGCCTTCCAAAGGCTGTATCTTTGAAGGGAGGTCGATTTCGAGAAAAAATTATATGAACTACCCCTGCTTATTTTCATCGAGGAATCATCTCCCAAAGTCCCCCGCATTTGTTAGATTAGAATTAATTTTCATAAATTGAAAATGCGATTTTTATGCTCGTAGTCGAAGCTTGTCGTATAATCCCAAGCAGTTCTAATCCTCCATTGATTGTCGATGGAAAAAAAGAGTTAAAATCACGAAGCAGAGAGCATCAAGTAGAAGTGCAATCCGACGCACTCGTCATAACGAACGTTGTAAAGTCGTAACATGTCTTTATACTAGAGTCATGCCGAAGACTCCGAAGAGTAGTCTCGTTATTATTCAGCATGAACACTGGTTAATTCCTACCTTCTACTATTCTGAGAAAAAACCTGAGGGCTTGGCGCAGCCGTAAAAAGTCGAGATCCGAAGTTCCATTACTCTTGTGTGCGTTGTTTCGCAATATTCAGGAAGTGACACTCAACTTGAAATATACTACATATATCCAGACAAATCTAATGTAGAATGCGTTTGTTGCGACGGTAGAGAAAACACTTCTTCTCTAGCCATCATTCATTCGGATTTATGAAAGATCTGGTATAATCCATTATACTTATTTTCTTTGTAGCTGTTGCACTTTCCAAGTTGAAGTTATGTGTTCAGGCAAGGTTACGATGAATGAGAATGGTTTTTGTTCTATCACCAACGCCATTAGGATAAAATATGAAAATGCAAAATTCTACGCGCTTCTCAACTGCGGATTTTTAGAAAATTCGACATAATAGGTTTAAAGGATTAAGTCACAGGAAGTTTGCAGCACGCTGATAAGTCCAATTAATTGAAGTTTTCAGCAACTTTTTGACTTGTTCGTCGAAATATCTCAAAATACTCGAAATGACACTATACTGTTAATTTCCAGTATAACCTCAGGTGATAAAGATACGACACTCGGTGAAAAATTCCAATTGTGCTTCTACTCCTTCTCTATCTTCTTCATGTGCCTTGTCAGTTATAATGGGTGCCAAATTCGAATTAAATGATTCCTACGTATTTCATCAACATTAGACGTCGAGCCCAGAAAAAATATCCTGGCCGATAAAACAAAGCTAGTGCTTTGCTTCGTGATCAGGATGTTATTTTTCGTCACAACATTGTTTAAAATGAATTGAATTCATGAAATTCGATATTGTATTGCTATAGTTTTATTAGAAATCATTACTCACAAAAAATATGATACCTAATGAAATTGAATACAAAATAATAATCATTTTACCTATCAGTTACCGAATTATCAAAATAATTAGAAATAAACCGCAATTTTAATATGGAAATTTCAACTGGATAGGGCTTCTTCATCTGTTTTTATTTAACGTGTAGAAAAATGCACTGCGCATTCTATAACAGCTGCTGAGATCAATATCTCTTCGCCCGAAAACTATATCCAGTTGAGAGCACTGAAATTAAAAAAAAAGTGAGAAACAGTGATACATGATACGGGTTTCAATACCTACATTTTTATTTTCTCAGGTTCAGAACATAGACAAACTAAAAAATTAGATGAGCCACTCGTATATTCCGCGCCATCTGTCGGAGGAGGAGACTAATACACAAAAAAATTATTTTCAATTTGATAGTTAGATGTCGTTGCATTCATGGAAATCCTATCGAGAAAATAGTAAGTATGTAAAATCATTATTATCAAAAAACCTTTGAATTGTCAACTGACACAAGGAGTGGTTTGACACGTTCTTTTTGAAATATAATAAATTTCGATATGCCTGCAAGAGTGAAGACGTGCTGTATTATTGGATGTGAAAATCGAGATGCAAGAAGGTAATTATAAAATTTATATGTATATTCTGTTACCTATAAGAATTAAGATACTCGTAGTTTTCAAAAAAGTTTTTCATGTATTGAATAAGTTTAGTAGGTAAATACTCATATTTTGTATTATTGAATTCATTAGTTTTTGAAAATGTTTTCAATGCAATTATTAGTTTATTGATTAGATATTTATGAAATAAATCTGTATTTTCAATTGGTGATACCCATTTCAGTTAATAAATTTTTATTCTATCCAGAATTTGATTATTGATCCTCATTTCTCAATTCCAAAAGAAAATCAGATGAAAGTTCGTTGTAGGTATTATTTTCATGAAAATAAATTCCTCACTCATCGATAACTTGCACGAATCCATTTCTGATTTCCTTTTGGAAATTGAATTTCAAAAAACTTTTTGCCTCTTGTATATGGTATATTCAAAAGGTGCACTACAGAATTCTTTTTGAGGCATCTTTACGATACAGATTCCTTTTTCAATTGAGCTTTTTTCACGAATTAGTAATGATGTACAAAAACAGATGGCGTTGAAGCTTGTTCTACTAGTGTCTCATCTATTCTCCGTTTAGTTAGTCTATGGTTCAGAATTGGCCTTTTTATTATTTTGCAGTTCATCACCACACAATATGCTCCGTAAACCATTTTGAATTTCAAAAGATGCACACACAAAATAGATAAACACAAACACAATACGAAACGCAACTAAAATGAAGCCATGAAGAGGTTACCCACGTGCAATCATGGCAATGTTTTCAAATGTCCTCGTTTTGCTCAAAATGGCCTCTACAATCTTTGATTTTACCCATTCTCCTGAATTTTAGTACTTAATCCTGACACATAGATGGCGCTAACATCATCGTAGTCGCTTCGTTTCCTATCTTTCTCTCCTTAATCTTTGATCGACACTTGGAGAGCCAGACCTTGTTGGATGGACCCTCCTGGCAGACAGGAATTTCAAGGATAAGGAATTGAATTTGACTGTAGTTTGTGGCGCAAAGGTGATATTTATCACATCTCACTTTCTTCTGGATTTTTCGCTTCTGCTTTGAATCTGTAAGCCGGCCATAGACATCGTTATTTTTTATCCGTTTTCCTCGCCGCGATTCGAACCGCCGAGTCGTATCGCCGAACTGTTTTGCCCACACACTTCGGTAAATTCTGCCAGTTATTTTGCTGTCGTTCGCGATTTATCACGTCATGAAGATGAAACATCTCTTAGCAGCGGCGGCCGCAGTTTCGGTTCTGAGTAAAAAAGAAAAAAGAAACGAGACTTATACTACGCTAATGGCAAATAACCTCCGATTTTCGCTGAATCCCCACACACAGTCGGTGTGGCACGACAACCGATGGACCGTCATTCCAGAAATCAAGCATCGGCAGATATTTGGACCGACGGTTTTTCGCCACACACATCGGTTTTCGGCACCTTTGTCGGGACGGTTATTATCGCCGCGATACGAACGATGAAAAATAATGATATCTATGGCCGGCTTTAAAATGCACCGTCTAAATATTCAGCGAAATCAGATGAGAAAGAAAATAGTTTCAATTATTCAATTACATATAAAAAATAGAATGAGTTGTTTCTTCAAACCAAATTAGAACAACAAAGTCGCAACACTTATTCTGAATAATCCATCCACCTTTACTTCAAGAAACCGTTGATACCTCGCGTCCAACATACCTGAAGATGCCTCTTAACCGCCTAAAAAAGTTGACATTGAACCGCGGCCGCGTTCATCGTATCTTCTCGTCATAATCGAACACCAGCTGTTTGAAGAAGCTGCGTAACAAGTTTTCGTTTCGATAATTGACGGCGCGAAGATATTCTTTGTCGCTAAACTTAATTCCGTAATTAGTCGATGGCCATGTCGACAGACTGCGGCGCGACAACTGCAGCAGCGGTTTCTGCAGGTTGTAACGGTGCAGTCCCAGGTGTTGCCGAGATCTGGTGCTAGTGCACTGCTGCAATTGAGCAATTTATTTCGGATCTGCGTTTAAACTGGAAGAAAACGAAAACGATCATGCGAGGTTGATTGGTTCGCTGCCTCTTTAACGCTTTGAATACACTTCATGTGTCGAAAGTCATCGTAAATGTGGTATCAAAGGCGAGACGATCTACCTACTTGATGAGCAAGGCTTTTCATGGATAGACCCACCAATAAAGAACGACTCAAACTACTCCAACTACCATCCATTGCTGAGCGTCGCTTGAGAAGAGATCTAATAATTACATACAGGGTGTTCCTAAATTGAACGTACAAACGAGAAGGGGAGATTCCTTAAGTGAGTTTAAGAAAAAAAAAGTCCCATAAACATGGGGTCGCAAACGTTTCGTTTTCGAGATACAGGGTGTTAAAGTTTTAATCAAAAACATGTGTTGATTATACGAGTTTATCGAATCTCAGCTTACAAAGTGGCCTTCCCATCATATTTGGATTTTAACGAGGATTTCGAGAGAATCGTACAAATTTTTTTTTCTCGAAATCGTTGGTAGATACGACAAAACTACAAGAGACCGAAAAGTTTAGTATAAGAACAAAGCTTCTTTTTACATTTTTTCAAATTAACAGTTGCTCACCAAAATAAAGTTCTGCAGAAGAACAGGTGGCAGTGATCCAGAAAAAATATCACCCTGTAGATCTCCTATAGAAATTGCCATATCACGTGGTAGGACTGTCAAATGTAATATCTATGCCAAATTTCAGTTGAATATCTTGTGAAGTGTAGATACCATGAGCAAAAAACTTGAAAAAATTCAAACTTCAACACTCTGTATCTCGAAAACGAAACGTTTGCGACCCCATGTTTATGGACTTTTTTTTCTTAAACTCACTAAGGAATCTCCCCTTTTCGTTTGTACGTTCAATTTAGGAACATCCCTGTATAGAGCCACGCACCAAATGCTCTACGGAATCGATCATGTCACACCTTTTTCCTCAATTTGAACCATCTACGTGGTCATGAATACAGCTCTTGAACAAAATTTCAGCAACAACTGCTAGACAGCAGTTTTTGCCAAATCGAGTGTTCGACGTCTGGAACAATCTGCCGGGCCTCGTATTCTCGACAAGTGATCTTTCGAAGCGTATACGAACTTCATTGCGTTGTGTTCATTTTTGCAGGTAAAAGATGGACTCGCGCAATGAAGTTCGTATACGCTTTGAAAGATCACTTGTCCAGAATACGGGGACTGCGGATGTTGTTGCGGCCCCTTCTCTGAACTCGTTCAAATCAAGATACGATGGATGGTGTACTCGGCGCTTTGGGTGTATTACTTTAGTTTAGTTTTTTCTTATCATGTACTTCTATTCAATTTAATTTTTTTTTTCACTTCTGAGCTTTATAGGTTCCAAACCTCAGCTCTTATTTCATTCAATAATAATAATAATTATAAAAACTTGCTTATGTTGTTCAGCAGGGTATTTCTTGTCCGCAACATGTACGGTTTGGGCGATATCGGAATGAACTCAATTCACAAACGTCGTTAAGGAAGATGAGGGATTTTAGTTTTAGTTTAGTGTAGATTAAAAGGGGCTACAGTTCACTGCGACCTCAAGATCTATTGGGCCCCCTTACAGAGCTGTTCTGACCACACCTTTCACAGTTCGCCTTCCATTTCCAGAGATCTGATGAAATACAATATCTGTGAAGGCTTCAACGTGGTTAGCTGCTCACTCTTACATGTTTCTAACCCCAAAGCATTCTCTCCTTAGGCTCTCACTAGTTGAATAGGGGTTTCTTCCTCCTTCCCACAGAACCTACACTCGTCAGTGTCCGATAGTCCCATCCTCAACAGTTGCTTTCTCAGACTACAGCGTCCTGTAAGAAAGCCAGTGAGTAGGTGTGATTGTCTCTTACCAAGATCCAAATGTCTTTTGGATCTTGCTGTTTCAGAGTTCCTAAGGAATGATCCATCCCTGGGAGATTCCGCCAGAGTTTTTTCCTCTTGGATTTCTCCTTCTCCAGAAACTCCTTATAGGTACATTTACCTACCCCACAGGAGAGTTTTGGGCCAATGAGTGACATTCGTACGCCCTCTTTGGCAAGTGTATTGGCCTCTTCGTTTCCTGTGATTCCCGAATGGCCGGGAACCCAGATTAAAAAGACCTTATTTTTCTTGCCTACCTCATTGAGTTTGTTTCGGCTTTCCCAGATCGTTTTTGAGTCGATGACGTAGGAGCTCGGTGCTTTAAAAGCAGCTTTACTATCTGAGTGTATGGCTATATCGCACTTCTGATAGCTTCTTTCTAGATTCATGTCGAGACATCTTTCAATACCTAAGATTTGCGCTTGAAAGACGTTCATACAGAAGCCTAGCGACAGTGCACACTTGGTGCTTGGCCCGTATATCCCAGCGCCAGCTTCTGTAGAGGTTTTGGAACCATCTGTATACCATTTTACAGTATTTTCTTTGATGTTATAGTCGGTGTATTCCCGTTTCCATTCCTCCCTTTCACTTAGCAATGTCTTTAAGTTTTTCCCAGTGGTAATGATGGATTAGTCTACAGCGATAGGCAAAATTGAAGGTACTGTACAGGACCTAAGAGCTCTGAGTAATGAACAATTATGCAGGGAATGAACAACGCTGTAATTAGTCGTTGGTCATGTCGACATCAGGCTTCGTCGCCAATCGAAATACGGCGCGGCAACTGCTACAGCGGTTTCTGCAGCTTGTAACGGTGAAGCCCCAGGTGTTGCCGAGATCTGTTGCTGGTGCACGGCTGCAATTGAGCAATTTATGCCCCGGCGATATCGTTCTGCTGCAGCGAGTTCATTCGGATCTGCGTTGAAAGTGGAGGAATCCGGAAGAAAACGAAAACGTTCGTGTAAAGTTTGATTGGTTAGCGGCCACTTTTACAATTTGAATACATTTCATCGCTCGGGAACCGTTAAATGCCTTATCCACCAGGTGATTTCTTGTCCGCAACATGTGCTGTCAGATTTGACAGTTTGCGGCATCGAAATGAACTAAATTCACGTCGTTGAGGAACAAGATCGAGTTTATGGTGTTGCCGAGATTGATGCCCTGGCGAAATCGTTCTGCTGCAGAGATACCATTCGGATCTTCACTGAAACTGAAGGAATCCGGAAAAAAACTGAAACGTTCGTGTGAGGGTTGATTGATCTCTGACCGCTTTAAGGCTTTGGATACATTTCGTGGCTAGAAAACCATTAAAAGTCATGGTTATGTTGTATAGCAGGTGATTTCTTGTCCGCTGCATGTGCTATGAAATTTGACAGTTTATTCTACAGCGATAGAAATACAAATACAATACAATACAAATATACTTGAATGTACCGGGTTTTCACTAAAATTTGACCCCTCCTTTAACTTTTTTACTAAAGGAGATACAAAAAAATGTTTCCTATAAAAGTTTCACGAAATCAACTGAGGTTCTTTGATATGATTCCACAAACTAAAATATATACAGGGTGGTCAACATATTGATGGCAACTTCATTTTTTCAAATGGAATACCCTGTATTTTTTCCATATTTGGTTACCTCTTTCTCCCTGGTTTCGAATATGTAACATAATATGTTGGTCTATCTTTCTTATTCTGAGCACCACTGAGTTTGAAATTTCAAGAACCATCTGGCATAGCGTTTTGGAAGTTCGTGAATATTTAAGTGGCCAATTTGATCTTTGGGTGGTAATGGCGCACCCGTTTTATGGCTACCAAATAGTCCCGATTCAACACCATTGGACAGGTTTCTATAGCCGTTCCTGAAGGAAAAAATTTACTTCAGCAATAGTGATAAATCAATGAAAGCGGATAATAATATTAATGATATAAAATCAACCAATATCAAACCCATAATTCGGAACTAATCGCGTCAACGCACAAAGAATAATTATAATATTGTAATGATTAAAAACAAATTTTGAAGCTTTAATTTCTCACTTGAATCAGAGCCATAATAATAATATCAAAAATGGTCTAAACAACTTGAGACAACGATATGAACTATGGGTATTGAATGAAGGTGGTAATTTCTAGCAATTTCTTTAGTTGATGTTATTCTTACCATACTACCATAGTTTATCATTTTTCATTGGTCAAATAATCGTTGAGTATTCATTCTAAAATAATACTTTTAAGTAGATTATTTGGATATAAAGATTTTTGTAGGTATTTCACATCAATACACGCATTTATATTCGAGATCAGGGGGAAATAGCCTATCAAAAAAAGGAAGAATATACAGGACAGGGTGTCCCATTTGAAAAAATATGGTTGCATTCAATGTTCTTCACCCTATTTATCTTCCCATTGACGTTATCATAACTCCAAAAATGAGCATTTTCAGTAAACGCACTCTGCCACTTGTAAAATGATTACAGATCTTGCCATGTGGTTCTTGAAATTTGAAACTCTGTGGTTCTCAGAATAAAAGAGATAGACCAACATATGTTACATATTCGAAATCAGGGAAAAAAGAGCTAGCCAAACATGGAAAAATATACGGTTGTTCCATTTGAAAAAATGAAGTGGCCGATAATTTACGAGAGATATTTTGACTTTGTTTAGCTCTTCTGTTCGGAGGTTGAGTGAACTCTACAGACTCTTCAATAATGGAATGTTCTTTCACGATGAAAAAATCGAATTGCGCTCTGTAATGAGCATAAAACACTTGTCACAATGAGTGCATTTCGATGTCGAACAAAATTATATCGCCCGATATAGAAATCGACGAGAATTTCCTCTGTTCCGCTCAACGTTACAATCGACTTCCTATAAACAGTCTGGCTTAATAACGGACGATGGCAATCAATCCGTTGAAATCGCGATGCCGACGCGTATGAATTTCCTGGGGGGACATGCCTGAACGTATTTTTAATAATTTACAATAATCATTTTCGCATTCAGAGCGGATACTACGCGAGCCGGCGATCGCGTGTATATTCGTTTTCACCCGCGAACAAGGACGAAAAATTGAAATCAGAGGATTCTGCCGATTCTAAAATTCAAATGAGGTTTCGATGCATCGCGAACGATCATGGTGCGTGAAGATCGGCTACCGGTTTTGAAGAAGTTCTGCTGCAACTTAATTGTTTTTGTATGTGCAGTTATTACTCTCATTAAAACTGAATTATTATGATAATTGTTGCGCATATATATTATTGATACAAAGTTTTTCGTATAAAATGTTTTTTTATTACAAACCTTATTCGTTGTGGTGGCTATTGACCTCAAACAAGCTTTTGGTACCGTTCAAATTATTGAAGTTCTGCTTGACAAGATATCGAAGATGGGATTCAGAGAAATATGCTGCAATCTGCTATGAACATACACAAAGAAAACGAAACCCTTTTTCAACTTCAACAAATCTTTAAGTGGAATTCAGAAAATGAACACGACAATCGTAATCCGGCCCATACACAAGCTACTTTTTCGGCGTTCTGGCAGCTAGCGTCGCCGCAAGCGACCAAAACGCCATAAAGTAGCCCGAAAAACGCCTGTGTATGTCCATCCGCTGCCACGCTGGTGAGTCGCCGAGCTGGACGCAACGCCGGACGCCAAGATCAAACGTGTTTGATTTTAGCGTCAAGATAGCCGGCGAAACGCATGAAAAACGCTTGTGTGTGTGAGAGAGCGTCTAGAATGGCAGAGAATCATGCAAAATTTCCACATTCAGAAGAATTCCTTACGAATTTTATAGAACTATTTAAAAGAATAAGTGTTTGTGGATGATCAAGAGCAAAGAATATTCGAACAGAACACTAGAGAATAAATCCTACGAAGAATTGTAAGCTTTATTTAAACAATATAACGATGAATGCGATATTGGTTCCGTAAAGAAAAAAATAAAAAGCCTCCGAGACTCATTCCGTAAAGAATACAAAAAGTTACGAGCTACAGAAAAGTCGGGTGCAAAAAGAGTTCAATCGTTTGGCCAACCGGGAGGTTTCATTTCCTAAAATCGACCTGTAAGCGAACACTCTGCTAAGATCGATGAATAACATAAAGAATGTTTGAAATTACGTGTCTTTTTTGAGAATATATAAAACACCTAATTTGCATTCATTTTCAAAAACCTTTTATTGTTAATTGAAATATCAGTTGTGACATTTATGTACGAAAAATAATGCCAAATGGCTTCCTCTAGCTCTAGATACGTTGCTGTTTCTAAACATTAACATAACTTATAAAGGACTACGCCATCAATAAAAATGGAACGATACATGCTTTAAGAATGCATTGAAATTATTGAAATTCACTATAAAAATGGTGAAAATTCAGCAGAGACTGATCGTATAACTCGATCTCTCGTCAGCGATCGGTGAGCTACTGAGACGCTTGTGTGTGGTCAAAATTGCACGAGCGTCTAGGACGCTCGCAAAACGCTAGCTGCCAGAACGCCGAGAAAGTAGCTTGTGTATGGGCCGCATTACAGAGACGATTCAAGATATCCACAATAAAAAATCGCAGTGGGCTAAATCAGACAAATGTGCTGGGGCGCTGAATACTCCAGGTAGAAAAACTCCTTAGTCGTGTGAACATGGCGGTCAGAAGTCACTAAAACTGTTCGTTCCTTTTCTTCGAAAAAATTTGGGCTTATTATCCCACTTCGCGATAGTGCACACCAAACAGAAATACGTTGTGAATGTAGGAGCCACTCTTGAAGTTCTTAAAGGTTTTTAGCACTACAGTACAGTGACCTGTGATTTTTATGAGAATTTCTAAAATCACATGTTTATAACGATTTTCCCAGGACTCAACATAGTATTCAAGGTCCTCATATCTGGGCAGTTCATTGTGAGGTGAATAAAACACTTTTCCAGATAAAAAACTTAGTGAATTTAATGTCTTAACATTTTTCGAACTATAAGTAGGTAGCTCATCTTCAGAAGAAAAACACGAACGTGAAGCTAAAAAACAAAAAACTCATGGAGAAACAGCAACAAAGCCTAATATAGAACATTAAATTAAATGCAGTACCTAACCTAAAAAACAACGACAAAGAAGGAAAAGTTAAAACAATTGAAATATGTAGATAGAAAATCAGCTGATTTGAAGTTTTTAAAAAATACAAAAGGCAGTGACCAAACAAATCAAAAAATTTTAAAATTGAAAAAAGGCAGAATGTCACCTGACTTACAGGAAATGTTCAAAAACAATTCTTGAGGATTTTTGAAGATTTCCTGTTTCAGATCATTTGCATGACTTTTTCAAATTTTTTTCATTTTTCGATTTGTTTGGTCACTGTTTTTGTTTTTTTCAAAAACTTACTTCGAATCGGCTGATTTTGTATATATTTCAATTGTTTTAACTTTTCCTTCTTTGTCTTTGTTTTTTAAGGTTAGGTACTGCATTTAATTTAATGTTTTATATTGGCTTTGTTGCTGTTTCTCAATGAGTTCTTTGTTTTTCAGCTCCACTTTCGTTTCTCCTCCTGAAGATGAGCTACTTATAGCTCAAAACATGTTGAGACATCAAAATCACATGAGTTTTTATCTCGAAAAGTGTTTTATTCACCTTAGTCACAATATTCACAATAGTCAACATACCCGACGAAATGCTGGACAGAGTTGTCCGACATTTCCGAAATCCATTAACGCAGTGTTTATACAATAATGGACACAATTTCAAATGTAATACGCGATGATAGAAAAATAATTGAATCGACAAAGGCATGAATTTTTGTTTGTTCGAATTTTTGAAAGCGATTATCTCTCCCTCCTGTATAACTTAAAGCGCATGTGAAGGACTGTTACAATATCGAACAAAAAGAAAGAGGCACATTTGCTGAAACAGCCAAGGCACATCAAGGAGTATAGGAGTTTATAATTTTCGAACACGCCCGGTAACTTATTAAGGACGAAAGATATCGCTAATTTTTACGATGTAAACATGGATTTGAGACTGAGCTTTGCACCAACTCATTGGAAAAATGGGGAATAATACTCACTAATGGAAGTAATCCGTTCAAACTCATGGCATTGTTACCACGCTGATTGTAAAATTCATATCGAAATAACAACTGGTTTCTTGCATAATATCAGGGATTAAGCGATAAGCTAGCAGTTTCAGAACCTGATTCGAATACCGAAATAAAAATATTCGAATTCTTAAAATAACACGTTCGTGAGTTCGAATATGATTCAGCTGCCTCTCCCCCTTTCATTAATAAGTGCACACATATACATACAACCTTAAATCTCATAGTACACTGCGCAAAAAAATTAACGCAAATTCTGAAAATGAAAAAGTTAACTCTACATTGACTTTATAATTTATTTTTTATGTTCTCTCGGAAGGTTTTGAACGAAACAAGACACAGATGAAAGAAAAATTAAGGATTTCACCGAATCTTACGTGAAAGAATAGTGTCACACGTTTTTTATCATTATTCCGAAATTGAATTCGATATTTCAAATGAAATACCATCGTTCCATTTTTATTAATGGAATAGTTTCCACTTGTCAAATGTCAAAAAATGACAGCTTCAAATGTGACATCTACCGAAATAGCCGGGCTATTCAAAATAACACATCTTATTGGAAAAGCCTTAAGTATACCATGTGTTTAGCTGTGCTTGCTTCCGATCCACAGTGCCTGCAACTTTCATCTGTTGACTTTGTAATCCGGTACTAATGAGGTTTGTACCGACAGTGTCCCGTCGGCATCTCACCATCGGTCAGATCTCATGACAATTAGTCAAGAAGTGTTTCTCCAGAGGGTTATTCTGGTGTTCAGAATAACTCTGGGGCTGAATGGAGATCTGCTAGAAGGTACCCCTAACAACTGACACGAATGGTAGCACAATAGACCTGGAGGTATCATGCACGATCTGCTCTTGTTAATGTACAGGGTAATTCATTGGAAACGGAAATACTTCACAGGTGCAAAGGTGACACCAAGGCGGTTCTGGAGATACCCCATTTATTGGGTCTTACTGTCTTCGTAGCCGAGATACAGGGTGTTTTATGAATTTGCCCTTTTGCCACCCGGTATATTTTCTTCATATTTGGCAAATATTTTCCTAATTGAGAGCCCAAACGAATCATGCAAGAACCGCCTTGAAAATCCAGGTCCGGGTTAACAAAAAATTACGGATCGTTTGAATCCTCGAAACAACACCCTGTACATCGGAATTTTAATATTCGAAAACACCACTAAAAACCTAACTGAGACGTATACTTCACATTTTCGCGCAGAAAGTTTTACTGCACAAATTTTCAACGTAAAAGTGAAGTTTTTTTAGAACTTGAACCGAAATTGGTTTGAAGGGACTTTCAACAATGAATTATCAACAATATTAAATCCATAATTATTGCAACATTACTTTGTAATTCATTTTCACATTGGTTTTCCTTTTTATAGCTGTATACCATTTCAGTTTGAGTTACTCTCTCGTCGTTTCTCATTACTGCACAAATTTTCAAAGTAAACGTGAAGTTTTTGAGAATTTGGTTAGATGGAAGTGATTTATAGTTATTTAATAAACTAGGTTATTAAAGACAGCGACTAATGGTCAAGAAATTTTAATGCGTGAGCGGAGCGAACGCGTTAATAGTTCGAGACCATTAGTCGCTCGATTAATAACCGAGTTATTACAAGATTTTTCCGCCGATCTCAACATGCATAGTGTATTAGTTCTTGATTGAAATTCATTCTCAATTCACACAAAACATACATTTGACGTAAAGGAATTTCTATGTTTCTATGTTCCAGTAGAGTTTTGACATTTCTCGTAGTGCTTCTGAATACTTTGTGTACGGTTGCCATGAGGATTGCACATTAAAATGGCTAAAAAAAAATTGAGCATTAAAATGGGTCATTAATGCTCAATTTCGTACACATTGAAAGCACCTTTTATTTCGAGGTCGGCGGAAAAAGTAATTTTAGTGATAAACCTATGAGTTAGTTATTGAGAACATGGTCATTTTTTGTGTGTAAAGCCCAAACGTATCATGCAATACTCTCCTTGAAGGTCACCTATGCACCTGTGAAGTATTTCCGTTTCCGAACGAAACACCCTGTATAATTTACAGTCCTTCTCCTGAATTGTATTTTTGAGATATTTCTACTCCGCTATCAGATACATAATATTTGAGAATATAAAACTTAACTCCGAAAACTGAAAATAAAGATATGTATTCAAATTCCACGTTCGAATATCATTCGCTCGCTCTCCGAACCGGATTCGAATACTGAAAAAATACGGGTATTCGGAATCTAAGAATAGCACACGTTCGTGAGTTCGAATATCATTTTTCCCCTATTAATAAGTACGTACAAGCTCAAATTTTATGGCGTGCACTCGAAGATTACCGGTATCGAACGCAACGGATAGATCCTCAAGAGAGACGGTCATCAATAAACGCCATCCGGATAGCTCATGCGTGGCTCGCTTTCATTGCCAATAAATATCGCGTAGCATGATCATACCCCATCCAAATATGGTACTCGTAAATTTATAACTTGTTCGTTCCCCCCATTGCGATAGAAACGACGGTTCTGAAATTCAACGTTTAACACCTATGCGATAATCCCCGTGAGCGGAGGCTTGGATTATATGCGCAACGGTCGTAAATTTATCATCCTGTGTATTAAGTCTTGTCGTTCTATTGGTGGAAATGGGTTATACCGTGCGAAGTTCTCATAGGATGGTTTGATTGACTGTTGAAAACCGTTCGTTTAGATTGTTATGTTATTATTGGGTTGGTGATAGTGCTGATCTATTGTTAAGTTAATTGGCACTTTGGAAAATTTCAATTTTTCTTTGGCCATTTTGAGCGTTAGTGCTATATCGTTTTGACCAAATGTCTGTAATTTTCGAATTTTGATCTGAAAACGGTCTCAAACGATAGGGTTAGACTCCCCGATGGCGAATTCATGGTCAAATTTAATTCTGTCAGTGCCGTCCGTTCGATGAATTTCGAAGGAGACTTGAGATTTTTCGGTTGCGTTCGGCTCCCAAATGCCTCGGTTGAATTCGCTAACCAGCAAATTATACATGGTGCTCCATAAAATGTGGCCATCCAAAATTTTTCTTTCCTCAATAAGTCAAACAAAACGAAACCAATCGAAATGAAATGTTGCAGCCACATGCGAGATGCTCATAATAAGCCTCATGCAAAATTTTGTGGCCACAGTGTGAACAGAACCATAGAAAATTGAATTGGGATATTGAAAATAAGAAACTTCATATTTCCATGGAAAGATATCCGATTCGAGTGAAATTTATTCTGTGTACAAAAATGGATTTTGTGGCCATAGTGTCAACAGAACCATAGAAAATTCAATTGGAATTTTGAAAAGAAGAATCTTTATATTCCCATAACAGGATATCCGATTCGGGTGAAAATTTTTTTGTGGATGAAGGCTTTTATACTTAATATTTATGCAAAATTTTGTGGCCATAGTGTCAACAAAACCATAGAAAATTCAATAGAAGTATTAAAAATAAGAATCTTTATATTTCCATAACAAGATATCCGATTCTAATGATATTTATTTTGTTAATGAAGACTGATCTACTGAATGTTCATGCAAAGTTTCAAGAGGATCGCATCATCAGAACCATAGAATTTAATTTCTGTAATTATTCATTATTTTAATTAATAATTTAATTCGAGCTGAAATGCACTATATTTTTTCAACATGTGCGTAGAATAGCCTGTAACCGCGCTACCAAATTGTTTTTCAATTCCTTAACGAATTACATATTATATTGTAATTGAATGTTCATTCTGTGAATGGCGCAATTAAATTACGGTTGGTGTGTGCTGTATGAAATTGGATGGATTTCATGAAAATATATTACATATTAATAATATTCGACCAGACAGCGATCAAAATTGGTTGTGTTCACAAATATTCAATTACGAAAATTTCTCTGAAGAATATAAAATCGCGGAAGAACTCATAGAAAATATCGACTATGTGTGTCGTAGGACCATGAAAATAATCCTAGCTCGAGGATTATGAAAAATATCTTGATTATTTCAATCCGTCTTGAAGGACCCTTGAAATAGAAGATTTGCAATTGTCCTATGTTGTAGGACCACGAAAATACACTTGCTTATTCTATATCCTGCTGTTGATTTAATATATGCACTTGATTATATATATTTTGCTGTTGACAAAAATGATGATTAGGTGCGTGATTGAAATTAAACACTTTTTACTTGAAAGCTATTTAGTTAATACCTAATGCAATGATCACTGGAACTCACAACTTTGAGTTAGTGATACTGTGAGTTTTGAATGCACTGATTGCTTAAATGATTCCCTGTTTGAGAATTTGTGTTATTGATTCAATCTTTACCATCGAGATAATTATAATAGAGAAGAGACGCTTTGACGTACAATTGAGTAAGGAAAAATAGTACCACTGGGCGGGGCTAAGTCGGGGACCAATATGGCGGAAAGTTTAGGGTTGTATTAAGTTGCCCAAAAAATACGACGTGTTGGGTCTTTAGGAATCCTGTTCAAATAAGGTCAATTGAATATCAAATAAACACTTTTCTTCAGGCGATATTATACACATATAAAAAGTTATCAGATTACCAAGACAGACTAGCAAAAATTTCGAATGCGGATCTGTTCAGTACTCATCCCTACCTGTGATACGTTTTTCCTCCAATTTTCTTCTTATCTGTCTCTTCTCTGCTTGAAGAGAGCCGTACAGTGTACGATATCATTTAATTGTATATTATTGAGCAGAAAAAAATCACAATTTAACTAGAAACAGGCGCAAGAATCACAATTCCTCCAGAAAATTTAATTATTGTCAAATTTGACGTTATGTGATAGTAATATGGCGCATCTGATACCACGTTTATTTCAATGATGGCAACTCTTTACTATTCTATCTCTTTGATCTTCACCTTCACCAATACACTGCCTGACCTGTTACGTAAGGTCGTTCAGACCCTTTCAAGTACCACTTGAACAGTGGTTGTAGTTTAACTACATATTTTCCTGTGGAATTGAACATTTTCTAAATATAGATCTAGACTAAATATTAGTTTACATTCAAGTCGAACGAAATATTCGAGTTCATAGAAAATTCTACAACTCTATTTTCCCACATAAATTCCTTCGACATGTAGTACGCGATTGAACCTGACACCTAAATGTCGTTTCGTGAGAAAGAAAGTGGTTAGAAATAAGAACGTACCGAGTAAAACCGAAAGTAAAGCATTTCACTGTGCCAGTAAATAACAAAAATTTCGCGGTTTTCATCCGAGCATGATTTATTGGTCGTCATGTAGAGCGTTACCGATACCGACACACAGCCCTCTAGGAATGCTGCTGGTAGTCCATCTCTCTTCATTGGCCCATTTTTTTGCTCCGATTTTTTTCGAAGAGGAGACAACTTGACTTGAGCGTGATTGCTGGTTTCTTGGAGACTCAATTGCGTTTCTACGGTTGAATAGACTCCATCATTATTCGAAGAATTACACTTTGAGGAATGCGATAATTGGGTTTTGAGCCGTTTGAGGTGATAAAAAAAATACAAGAGGTCAGGGTCAGATCGTTTGCGTGTCTGTTTATATTGTAGAAATAAGTATTCAAATTTGGATAGCTCGAAAGCTGTTTCATTCATTCATTCAATTTGCTTTGCTATAAATTAAATTCTAGGTTTAAACTTGAATACTTCAACCAAAACGAGAAATTTCTCTTTTAATGTTATGTTCTCATCGTGTGCGTTTTTGAGCGCTCGTTCTACTTAAACGAGTGCTATATCGTTTTGCCCAAATGTCTGTAATTTTCGAATTGGAGTCGAAAATGGTCTCAAACTATAGGGTTCTACTCCCTGGGGCCGTCCGTTAGCACAATAACGTTCGAAGGGATTGTCCTAGAGACTTGAAATTTTCAGGATGAGCTCGGGTCCCAAATGGCTCGGTTAAGTTCGTTAACCAGTCAAATCATACAGGTTCCATATAATATTGCCATTCTAAATTTTTGTTTCTCAATATCTCAGAAAATATTAGACCAATCGGAATGAAATGTTACGGCCAAATGCAAGATGCTGATTACAACCCTCATGCAAAATTTTGTGGCCATCGTGTGAACAGAACCATAGAAAATTCAATTGGAGTATTGAAAAAACGAAATTTATATTTCCTTAACAGAATATCCGATTCGAGTGAAATTTATTTGGAGAATGAAAACTACTATACTGAATGTTCATGCAAAATTTCTGAAGGATTGCATCAGAACCATAGAATTTGATTTTTGTAATTATTTATTTTTACATATTTCTTTTTTGAATAATTTCCAGAATATAATTCAGATTGTGCTGAGATTCTGCATTTATTTATTATTTAAATATTGGGTATCAATCTCATCAAATTCCATATAAAATTTTGAGGTAATAGTCACATTGCTCCACCAAAGAACGAACGCTGAAAACCTCCTGCTCAGGGCTTTTCCTAATTTTTTTGAGAAAACTATAGATTGTATCTTGTATGATACAGATACCTCATAACTTTACTTCAGTATTATGAATTCCAGAAATGATGATATAAAAATTCGAGAAGAGCCCTGAGCGGTGCTTTTGAGCGCTCATTCATTGGTGAAGCAATAATGCTATTAACTCAAGTTTTGTATAGGACTTGGGATTCATGCTGAGTATATTGGTGCAAATCCGAGCACGATCGGTTATTTTCTGGAAATTATTCAAAAAAATGGAAAATGTATAAAATTGATAATAAAAAAATTAAATACTATGGTTCTGATGATGGGATCTTCGTGAAATTTTGCATGAACATTCAGTATATCAATCTTCATTCCCAAAATGAATTTCACTTGAATCGGATATCTTGTTATGCAAATTTAAATATTCTTCTTTTCAATATTCCAGTCGGATTTTCTATGGTTCTGTAAACACTATGCCCTGACAATTTTGCATGAGCCTTATTATGAACATCTTGCATCCCTCAAAATTTCATTTTGATTGGTTTCATTTTATCTGAGACATTGTGGAACAAAAATTTTGAATGGACATATTTTATAGAACACTCTGTACGATTTGGCTGGTTAACGAACTTAATCGCGGCATTTGGGAACTTCGAAAGTTATCGTGCTTACGGCCGGACGGCTCCACTGACAGAATTGAATTTGACTACGGATTCGTCATCAGGGAGTCGAACCCTATCGTTTGAGACCATATTTAATCAAAGGGATCTGTTTATAGAATACAGTTTAGTTTTTTTCAATTCTCGAAGTGTAGTTTTTTCAACGATTGGTATATGAGATGAATAAGATTGTTAATATTAGGAAAGTTCCGGGTAGAACCGCGTCTATTATTCATTATTGTTCGATGTTTCGGCATCGATTTTGATGCCATTTTCAAGAACCATGTGTGATTCTACGTCGGGGTCTCAATGGACTTACAAAAGAGATGAATCGATCTTTGAAATTTGGAAAATTTTCTCCCCGTAGAGGCGTCAAAGATCTATTCATCTCTTTTGCAAGTCCATTGAGTCCATTGGAATCACACATGGTTCTTGAAAATGGCATCAAAATCTATGCCGAAACGTCGAACAATATTAAATAATAGACGCGGTTCTACCCGGAAATTTCCTAAAGTCGCATCCACACTATGCCGAACGACATCATTCGACACGTTGAGGGCCAACACGTTCGATTCAACATAGGTGTGGACGTGAATCATTCGATTTGACTTCCTTTGATCTGGACCGCGCTCATTCGGGTTGGAAGCGACATGATTCGATTCGACTTCTACAACGTCCACACTTATTCGACTTTGTCGAACGACACAAGTCGAATGATGTCGTTCGGCATAATGTGGACACCACTTAATATTAACATATCAAACCTATCCGAACGACGAATAAGATATAGACATAGACTAACTAAACGGAGAATAGATGGGACACTAATAGAACAAGCTTCAACGCCATCTGTTTTTGTACAACATTACTAATTCGTGAAAAAACCCTCAATTGAAAATGGAATCTGTATCGTAAAGCTGCCGCAAAAAAATTCTGTAGTGCACATTTTGAATAGGTAGGTACTCCCATATAGGCAACAAGTTTTTTACTTTTTGCAATTCAATTTCCAAAAGGATATCAGAAATGGACTCGTGCAAGTTATTGATGAGTGAGGAAATTTATTCTCGTGAAAACAATACCTGCAACGAACTTTCATCTGATTTTCTTTTGGAATCAAGAAATGAGGATCAATAATCAAATTCTGGATAGAATAAAAATTTAATAACTGAAATAGGTATCACCAATTGAAAATGCAGATTTATTTCATAAATATCTAATCAATAAACTAATAATTGCATTGAAAACATTTTCAAAAACTAACAATAATGAATTCAATAATACAAAATATGAGTATTTACCTACTAAACTTATTCAATACATGAAAAACTTTTTTGAAAACTACGAGTATCTTAATTCTTATAGGTAACAGACTAGAATACATATATATATTTTATAATTACCTTCTTGCATCTCGATTTTCACATCCAATAACACAGCACGTCTTCACTCTTGCAGGCATATCGAAATTTATTATATTTCAAAAAAACGTGTCAAACCACTCCTTGTGTCAGTTGACAATTCAAAGGTTTTTTGATAATAATGATTTTACATACTTACTATTTTCTCTCGATAGGATTTCCATGAATGCAACGACATCTAACTATCAAATTGAAAATAATTTTTTCGTGTATTAATATCCTCCTCCGACAGATGGCGCGGAATATACGAGTAGCTCATCTAATTTTTTAGTTTGTCTATGGATATATATACATACATAATTAATGATGTATTCGCATCCCTACATACCATTTTGGATAGACTGCCACACCCTATATTCTAAAGCTCTATTATTCGCAAAACTAATAACTCAAAATAAACCAAAGGAAGTAAACAACACAGGCAGTCGATTTAGATAAGAATAGAAATCCTCCAACCGTGTGAACCTCATCTAGTCGCGATGCTTCGATTTGCGTATCTACACAAAAGAGAAAACCGTAACAATGTAAAGGTATAATTTGATGAGGACATCAATGATTACCCGCCACTCATAACCTCGACAACAGACCTCGTTATACCATCGCTTAATCCACCCATATAAATTCGTTTTTGTTTCATTCTGCGATTGTGGATCTTGAAGCGTGTCTTCCGACCCTAAACGATGGTGGCACGCGTCCACCATGTTCTGAAATGTTCACTTGAGCGGGAAATTATTACTTAGCATCCGTTATTTGTGTTGATAATTCACCTACATCGCTTAACCTACAGGTCTTGTACTTAATTGTTTATCGGGCTAATGAGGAAGTAAAACATTTTGTCAGATAATAGGAATATTTTTATCGGGTAGATAAATACACTCAGATAGTCGAGCTGCTATTAGAGCACTGAGCTCCTACTTCATCGATTCAAAGATGATCTGGAGTACCGGAACAAACTCAATGAGGTAGGCAAGAAAAATAAAGTCTCTTTACCTGGGTTCCCGGCCATTTGGGAATCAAAGGAAACGAAGGCAATACACTTGCCAAAGAGGGCGCACGAATGTCACTCAATGGCCCAGAACCCATCTGTGGTATAGGTAAAGTACCTGTAAGAAGGATTTTTGGAGAGGGAGAAAGCCGAGAGGGAAAAACTCTGGCGGAATCTCCCAGGGATGGATCATTTCATCAAGTTCCTTCGGAACTTTGAAACAGCAAGATCCTAAAGATATCTGGATCTTGGTAAGAAACGATAACGCCTCCTCACTGGCTTCGCACAGGACACTGTCGCCTTAGGAAGCACCTGTTGAGGATAGCATTGTCGGACACTGACGAGTGTAGGTTCTGTGAGGAGGAGGATGGAAACCTCATTCACCTAATCACGGAATGCTTTGGCATTGCGAGCCTAGGGAGAGAATGCCTTGGGCGAGAAACTTAAGAGTGAGGAAGTAGCCTCGTTGAAGCCTTCATGTATACTGGATTACATCAGATCTCTGGAACTGGAAGGCGAGCTGTGAAAGATGTGGTCAGAACAGCTCTGTAACTATCACTATCGGGTGGATTAGATCTGCCTTCTGGTCACAATGGCTTTGGTTGAAATGCAGGAGTAGCAGAACTTTCTAATTCAGAAATTCAATTAAACAAAAATTGATTGAAATATCGATTGTCAATTTTTGTCAATAAACTGCGTTTATCGATTCCGGAAATGTCGGACCACTATGTTCAGCATTTTTTGGGCATGTTGGCGATAGCCAGACGAATGTGGCCCTTCAAAAGCTCCAGAGTCCTGGTACGATCGTTATTGACATATAACTTTAGATATCCCCATTAAAAATCGCAGGGAGTTAAATCAGGCCAATGTGCTGAGAATCCCAGAAAGGAAAAACTCCTTAATCATATGGATTTAACAATCGGAAGTCACTAAAACTGTTCGTTTAGTTCGATAAAATATGGTCCAAGTAGCATCATCAAAACTGTCTAAACAAAATTCTTAAATGCTGTACTCGATTGAGGAAAAATATTCAAATTGATATCCACATTAATTTTTGTTGAATTATATCTCTGCATTAGCAAATTTCTCTGCCCGCCCTCATTTCTATAAATGATATAAAAGCAGCAGTCTTTCCATATAGTAGTCGTGAATTATCTACCAAAATACAACTATAAAAATCCAATCCAACAATATTTCTTCTTCAGATTACCATTTTTAGTTCTCAAGCTCTCGAAAAAACACTCATTATAAAAGTATACTCAACATTTGTTCACTTCTATGACAAACTGAATATTCGAGTCTGTAAAAGAAATGTTCTCTCAGTAAAACTCGGGATTTAAATTCATAATGAATGATCGGACACATGGGAATTGAAAAAAATCCTTACCCAAATCTCATTCTCTCATTACGTTGAAATAAAACCTAACCCTCATTTTGGCAGACCAGACGGAGCGAGCTGAAAAAGTTTGTAGCGTTATAAATTCCTCTACAATCCATCATATTTCTTGAGTCGATGACAATCACAGTAAATCCAAAGTAAGATTAATTCATAAGAACCTCAGAAGAAGAAATCAAATAAACCCGAGAAAAAAAACGATGATAAATCGAGACTCCCGATTCCCAGCTTCAGAAATTCCGTATATCTCGTCTCTGAAGTTGTAGATTATTAAGGAGTTTGCATTACACTGCGACCTAAGATATATTGTGTCCCCCATCAGAGCTGTTTTTCGCAATTGCTACTCTACAGCATGCCCTCCAGTTCCAGAGCCGTAATGAACTCTAATACCTGAAAGGGCTTCAAGAAGACTAGATTCCATAATTCTCTTGTCCAAGACATTTTTGCTCAGGCTTGCAATGCCGAGGTATTCTATAACTAAGTGAACCAGAGTTTACTCCTCCCCACCACAGAATCTACACTTGTCAGTTTCTGATAGGCCAATTCTCATCTTATGCTTCCCAAGGCAGCAATGTCCTGCTCAGAAGCCAGTGAGGAGTCGTAACTTATTGTTACTGAGATCCAAATACTTTTTGGTCCTTGAAGTCCTTGCAGCAATGATCCATTCCCGAAAAATTCTTCCATAGTGCTTCTCTATCGGTTTCTTCCTTCTCCAGAAACTATTTCTTATAGGTGCATCTGCCTATGTCACAGAAAGGTTCTGGGTCAGTGATCCCTTTCTGGCTAGTGTATTAGTTTTTAGCATTATAAACTCCTTTTCAATCCATCATATTTTTCAGTCGATGACAATACAGTAAATCCAAAGTAAGATTAATTCATAAGAACCTCAAACGAAGAAATCAAATAAACCCGAGAAAGAAACGATGATAAATCGAGACTTCCTCCGTAATATCTCCCGCTTCACAGCTTCAGAAATTCCGTTTATCTCGTCTCTGAGATTGTAGATTATTGAGAAGGTTGCATTATACTGCGACCTTAAGATCTATCGTGTCCCCAATAAGAGCTGTTTTTCACAACTGCTACTCTACAGCATGCTCTCCAGTTCCAGAGCCGTAATGAACTCTAATACCTGAGAGGGCTTCAGAAAGGCTAGATTCCGTAATTCCCTTGTCCAAGACATTCTTTGCGCAGGCTTGCGATGCCGAGGCATTCTTCAACTAAGTGAACCAGAGTTTACTCCTCGTCACCACATAATCTGCACATGTAGTTTCTGCTAGGCCAGTGAGGGAGGCGTAACTTATTCTTACTGAGCTCCAAATACTTTTTGGTCCTTGTAGTTCTTGCAGCAACGATCCATTCCCGAAAAATGATTCCATAGTGCTTCTCTATCGGTTTTTCCTTCTCCAGAAACTCTCTCTCTCATAGGTGCATTTGCCTTTGTCACAGAAAGGTTCTGGGCCAGTAAGTGCCATTTGTAATCCCTTACTGGCTAGTGTAATAGTTTTCAGCATTATAAACTCTTTTTCAATCCATCATATTTTTTCAGTCGATGACAATCACAGTAAATCCAAAGTAAGATTAATTCATAAAAACCTCGAACGAAGAAATCAAATAAACCCGAGAAAAAAACGATGATAAATCGAGTCTTCCTTTTATATCTCCCGATTCCCGGCTTCAGAAATTTCATATATCCCGACCCTGAGGTTAGTAACGTATCGTTAACACCCAATCTGTTCTCATTTTTCGGACGTCCGAACAATCGTTACCGATAGCGTCCAAGAAACTCGACCGGCAAAATAAATGATAGCAATAAAAGTTGCAGCGGCGTCTTCTAACGCCCGTTTGCGGTTTGGACCGTTGGCAAACCTGATGATGGACGATTTCGAGCCGACGGTCTTTCTGCGATCTGTTGCATTGTTCGCAGTTTGGGCCGTCCCCGCAATATGTCGGTCGAAAGGTCCAGACGAACCTCTGGTCGAAACGTACATACAGGAATTTTCTGCTTCGTGTATTGGAAAAACGGTTTTCTGATCTCACAAAGATAACACTCCTTTTGTGGGCGGTTATCATTTAGTTCGTCAATATTGTATCCTTCTGAAGCGATAATGGTTAATATTCAGAGCGAAATGCCACTGTTCAAATCTATGGAAGGCGTATTTCTTCATCATTATGTACAGCCAGGCCACAATGAGATCCCTGGAATCGCACTGCCGGGAGTATGTGATGACCTAGGAGTGTTGTAACACCATAAACCAACTGGCAAGAGGCAATGAAGGGACTCTACTATGAGTGCAAGGCATTGTGGCGTTGAAGGAAATGAGAAAGCCGATGAACTTGTGAAAAGTGTATCAAGGCTAACATCTGCTGGGTATGAGCCTTTCTATTGGCTTACAAGACCAGCGGTCTAGCAACGACAATAAATAATAACCCTCTGAAGAAACACTGCTAGCCAAAAAAAATCGTGATGATTTCACCTGTCTATACCAGGAAACTCATGAAGCAGTCACGAGCTGATCTTCGGCCGATGTTACAACTGCTGACGGAGCACTGTCGTTACAAATATCAATTGCACCGTATGGGAAAGTCAGCAGATAAGATTCGCAAGCTTTGTGGATCAGAGACAGAAACAGCTGAACATACTCTGTATGTCTCTCAGATTAGACCGTGCATGGAGTACTGCTCCCACATATGGGAAGCGGCAGCCAAATCAACGCTTAAAATCCTCTATCGACTCCACCCAGAGGAAGGCAATCCGACTCATTAATGATCCCAATCTAACAAGGAATCTCCCTTCCTTAGCCCATTGACGTGCCGTGGTGACCTTTCGCTATTTACCGATACTATCACAGCCTGTGTTTCGAGGAATTGGCATCGATTGTCCCTCCCTCGGATAATCCCAACAGAGCCACAAGAAGAACATCGCAAATGCATCCCTTTACCGTCCAACTCTCCACGCATAGAACATCGACTTTCTCCCGTACTTTCATCCCAAGGGTCTCTAGAGTGTGGAATCAACTTTCTGCCCACGCCTTTCCTCAAAATTTGAACCTCCAGTCATTTAAATCACGTGTTAATAGACTGAATCTGTCCCTCCATCCTCCGACACTCACGGTACACTAGACTTAGGCCTGAGCCTTCGTGGTCTGTCTCAGATAAAAAAACACATGGTCTGAGCACAGACTACCTGAAATTTCTGCAATAAAAGTTGCAGTGGCGTCTTCTAGCGTCCGTTTGCAATTTGGAACGCTGGCAAGCCTGATGATGGACGATTTCGACTCGACGGTCTTTTCTGCTTCATGTCGTTGGATGGACGATTTTTCTAAGAGGTTCTTCTATGAGGGTTGATAGCAATCGTCCAGGTCTAGCAAAGAAAACACGATTTTGATGAGTGATTAACATTTTATTCCTCCATATTGTTTTTTTATTCTGAAGAGATAAAAGTTAATATTTAGATCAAAATGCCGCTGTTTGAATCCATCAATCATCATTTAATGGACCTCGTGGAGGCGTTCACCTCACCACGCTGAGATCCCTGGAATCACACTGCTAGAGGTCTCTGCTTACCTGGGATTTCCATAACACCATAAACCAACTGGCAAGAGGCAATAAAGTGACCCTACTATAGGTGCCAGGGCATTGCGGAGCTAAAGGGAATGAAGAAGCCGATGAATTGGCATAAAAGTGCTTCGAAGTAACACCTGCTAGACCTGAGCCTTTCTGTGGGCTCAGAAAATACCAGTATAAGGCAGCAATCCATCAATGAGAGCTAAATAACATAATAACCTATTGAAGAAACAGGCCTGAACTCTCAGGCCAAAAAAATTCGTGATGATACTTATACCAGAAAACTCCAGATGCTTTCAAGCGCTGAGCTTCGGTTGAGGGTGGGACTTTTGACGGGGCACTGTCAGTACAAATATCATTTGTACGATATGTAAAAGTCAGCAGATGAGATTTGCAGGCTCTGTGGATTTGAAGCAGTAACAGCTGAACACATGGCATGTGTCCAGAGCTTTCTGGTCTAAGAACAATTCATATGTGGAAACTTGTCCTGGATACCAAAGAGGTAACGGTCAAGGCTCCTAAGGAGATGTCAGTTTTATCAACACTATTGACGACCCCCTTGTGTTGCCGTGAATGAATAGAGTAGAGAACACAGATTCACATGATCGCATAACCCAGAATCCTTTAACCTAGCCATAACAACCCAGTTCTAATAATCATAATGGGACTGTAAACAGATCAATGAGGTTCTGAAAAATCATCATTTACAGAGTCAATTCAGAAAATTCTTTCTTCACAGTGTTTTAAGATCTCAAAAATATCTTAAATTATTGAAATGCCATGAAATACTGAGAGGTACCATTTCAAGGTTGGTTCTTTTAAAAATCATGGAGATTTTGTATGTGTCGCCACCTGTGGGTTAGGTTTGAAACGTTTCAGGCGACGTAATATGTAGTCGTTAATGAGAATATACTCTGACCAAATTAGCTCATCAGTTTCCCGATGCAAATTATGCCGAAGAAAACACAGTTTTTTTACATATACAAGTAATCCACTTTGTTCTTCCTCATCTTAATTATTCTTGGAGAAAGTTAATTTTCTAGAAAAACCCGTGCTCGCTAATCGAAACATTTCACGTTAATCCAGGCCAATAAAATGGAAAAGCTGATAAAATAACGATGTGCTTAATTATTTCCTTTCGATTTTTCCTCCGCAATGAAGCCTGATAACGAAAATCAACATTTATTCAGATGTTCACTCTCGTTTACATTCGAAATTAGTGTTCCGAGATGTTGAACCTGATAGTAGGTGAAGAATTTGCATCTAATTATGAATTGAATAAATCTTGGCAGTGAAAAACATCGTTAACCGCGAGGAATTTCACAGGTTTGATTTTAGAAGAGAATACTCTTTATTTTGGTATTTTATTTCAATAGAAATTCAATGGATAATGGAGGTGTTTGGAACACCAGAAGATGGTAATTTAATAAAACTTTTACCCAGGGAAGGATGGGGGGAAAAAGCAAATGGATTGAAGATAAATGAAAAGATATCGATCGAAATACAGTGGAACTTCTGTATAACGAATTTCGTACAAGACATTGCACCTTGATTCCAAATTCCATGTTAAAAACGCCCTCTAAAACGAAGTAAATTCTCTCTATAACGAAATATTCAAAGAACATCACTCTTTGAATGGTTATTGGTAAGAAGGTATAAGGGTGAATTTTTTCCTAAATTTTTCCGGTACGTATTACATCCCGACATAACTCTAAATCATTACGGTGGGCAGTGAGATCCTTTTGAAACAGTTTTAAATATACCCTTGGCTGTTTGGTTTCGATCTGACAGTTACGCTAGTGTGAAAGTTGTGTAAAAAGTAAGTGCTTAAGTTTGAATGATGAACTTAAATTTATCAGTGAACTCCACCGCGTATTTGCCGACTATAGAAACAAATGTTCTGTTTAACAAAATTTCTTTATAACGATTTTTTTTGCGGATTTAGCGCTTACTCGTTATAGGGAAGTTCCGCTGTATAATCTAGGAGGATTCTACATTTCTAAAAAAACTTAAGAGGTTTTCACTCCCAGCCTCTGAAACAGAAATAATTAAAAAATGTTTTCAATTAAGATGAAGTGCTCCTGCGAAAATATATGCACTTATTTGTCAGGAGCAAATTGGATCTGAAAATATTGTTGCCTAACAGTAAAACTAAAAATGAAAATGAATGAAAAGGATAATGTAACGTTACGGTCTTTATATCAGACATTTCTTCATACAAACTTGTAAAATCTTCAGAATTTCGTGTTTTTTCATTTGCAGTCTAATTGACATATTAATAAATGAAAAGGATAATATTCAGCATTGCAGTGAACTATAGCTGAGAAAGATGACATCCAGACTTCGGTAAAACGCTAGAGAGAAAGAAAAATTCTTTTAACAATCAATGAAAAGCAACGAGACAAGAGCAAGATAAAGGTGATTTAGCTTGAAGCTCAGCTG
Organism: Propylea japonica; assembly: GCA_013421045.1. NCBI lineage: Eukaryota > Metazoa > Arthropoda > Insecta > Coleoptera > Coccinellidae > Propylea > Propylea japonica. Next base: position 3,197,462 of record CM024239.1, read on the forward strand.
CTTTCTATGTAATGCAAAAAGCGCATACAAAAAGCATAAATATGTCTTGTTTTATTCGAACGCCTGAAGTGATAACCCTAAGCCCAGCAACTGTCATGTGATAAAGACGACGATTATTAATTACTAGCTGACCCGGCAAACCTAATAATTGATTATTTAATATGGTATAAGTGAAAAATTATTGTATAATATGTTTGTTCATACGTTATTTCTGATTAAAACTTTAAATTTTCGATTCACTCGATGTAACTTCCCTTTTTGTCCAAGTGTCAAAATCATTATAACCTGTAAGTACTCTATAACTGCTTGATTGGTCTTATGAAAAAGGAAAGTCTTTCACTTTTCACTGAACGATTACTTTGGAAATATTTTGTTGTATGAACCTTGCTCTGGCAATTATAAACACAACAAAAAAAGAATTATTCAATTTGGTGCAATCGTTTTGAAGATATGGCATTTTGGCGGTAACCATAGGTGTCTTATTAATATAGATAATCATAAGAACTGAGGTCGTTTTAGCTAGCATGACCTTCTGGGAACTGTGACCATGTAGGTCTTTTGTTGTCTTCCCGACTTGTCAATGGCGTTGATAAAACCAACATCCCCTTGGCCGTTTTCTTTTGAGTCAGCCAACTCTGGACACTGGCATACCACGTGTTCAGCTGTTTCTGATCCACAAAGCCTGCAAATCTCATCTGCTAACTTTCCTATACGGTACAAATGATGTTTGTACTGACAGTGCCCCGTCAGCAGTACCACCATCACCCGCAGTTGTGTTTCTTAAGTTTTCTGGTATAGGTAGGTGATAACACGAATTTTTTGGACTGAGCATGTCCAGGGGTGCTTTTCCAGAAGGTTCGTCTATATTCAAAGCCTATTGCTGGACCGTTTTCTTATATTGGTCTTTTCCAAGCCAACAGAAAGGCTCAAGTTTAGCAGGTGTTAACCTTGATGCACTTTTTGCAAGTTCCACATGTATATAACTTTCGTTTGTATATTCAATAGTCCAGGGGATGTTCGTTGTTCTTGTAGGCAAGACTATGACAGTACTTTTAATGGTTTTTGCATAATTGAACAGTGTACCGAAAGAGTACGGTTACTGATATACAGATGATGCAAGTGAGACCCCTAAATATCAAAATCCTGCTCATATTCAGCATTTCGTCATTGGAAGAATGTCAATTGATGTTGTGATAAGCATATACAGAATATCCAATTTTCTTCCAGTCTTCCTATTTTCATCATGGGAATTAGGCATAAACCTTAATTGGCTATGCAGTACTCGTGCTCCCAAAGTTAATCAGTCAAAACTGAATGAATGACCTTAGTGCCATCCAGACAGACCAACATTCTGGGAATCGCTTGTTTGTCTCTTCTCCCAACTGCACTTCTGTTTATTCCTAAGGAAAATCCGCACAATTGTTCTTAAGCAGCCCGTCTGCCGTCTGATAAGGGCGATGATCCGCCGCCGCCATCTTGGGCGCATGCGCCGCGAACTCCTTAGGGCGCAGGTCAGGTCGAAGTGGCTCGGGGACGGCGGCTCCGTAGTTCGCCGTCCAGTCTGTCGACGTCCAAAAGACGGCTCGCGTCTAAGTTCGCGACGCTCCAGCGCAATGGAACAGGGCATCGCAACGCGCTCAAGATATTACAAGCACCGTGCGACGGCATCTCCGTTACGTCATCGCGCCCGGACGCCGTGGCTCGAGATGGACTTTTTCTAAAACGTTTTTTCTAAAAAATTTTAAAGATTAAACATTGTTGGTAGATTGTTTGTTGTTGTTAACCGGAATTGTGAGAGCGGCATTGATCGTTGTTAAAGAGTAGTCGAATAGTCGAAATTTTTTTAAATGTACATAATAGAGTTGCTACGCGCTGTTGATATTGTAGTGGGATATTTGTATTACGGACTGTGAAACGAGGAATTGATCTATTTTTAAGATAAAACGAGGTGGGAGCCCGTATTCCTGATTTTTCCGCAGTTGTTGTAGATTTGGAGTAGGTAGAGCGTGCAGCATCTCACCTATGTAACCGTGCCGATCTGCTTGCTCGCTGCATAGCGCTCTGGAAATAGTATTAGCACAAAGAGATCGATACCAGGCTACCATAACCATATAATCTGACCAATTTTCATTCAGCTGCTCTTTCGCCGTCTTATACTTTTCATGAACCCTTTCTCCTGGATACTTTAAAGCTGCATTTACCAATGAAACTATCGAATGCATCAAGCGAAATATTTCAGCACTTCTGGAGAAAATTGCTTATATCTGGTATATTCAATTCAGAAGAATTGCTCCTTGATAGGGTATTCAAAATTAGTTCTTTTATGAGAATTGGTTGAATCTCCAGGCTTTCTTATATCGTTATCTCTCCAACTTAGTGGTTCAAGTGTTTCGAGATCTAAATAAAGAAAATTTTTGTTTCTGAAATCTGTGTTCTTCGTTCAGTTTTGTCAGGTTACTTCGCAATTTTATTATCTATAAGTTATCAGTATTGTTGCAACATCTTCTTTTATATTTAGGTATTGGATTCTACTCTTACTGATGCTCAGCCTTTTCTTCAATTCAAGTGAACAAATTTGTATGTAATTATAATGTCTGAAATTGATTGAGTGAAAATTTCTATATGGATATTTTTCATTTCGTATTTACTTTCGATAAAATATCTCAGTGATCATATTAACAGACATTCTCTTGCCATCTGGTATCTTTAATCAATGATTTAGACCAGATTCTCTAGTTTTCTATTCATTCATGTTAAGATTACTATAGCATCATTTCACTTGATATTTGCACAAAAATCTTACAATTTCAATTATATATTCTTGTTGTTTCTTCATATTTCAAATCAGCTGGTAGGCTACTTATTGTTTATGTATACTGGTTCTTTTGGATTCAATTCGTGGATTTATATTTGAATTTGGTTTCCAAAAAACTCTTAGTATTGGTTTTATAGCGAAAATTTTTAATCAAATGATTGGAGTTCACACTTCGATTTCCGATAATATTCATTTATTTTCACATCTCAATACCAGTGCAAATGAAGTATATTCCCCAATCATCTATTATAAGAATATGTGTATTCAACTTTTTTCGTTTCCTAAATGTCTGAATTTTTCTACAGTCAACATATCTATTTTTTTCAAAAATTCTCGTTGCTTTCCCGATTCACTAACGAAGTGTCCATATTCATGCCCACCATTAACAACATAAAGGTTTATTTTCGGGTGTACTGTTCAATATATTTCAGATAAATACTTCCCACAAAATTTATGTAACCTAATTTGAATAATGCTCTGCTGAATATTCCAATTTATGCATAGAATTCATACCACTTAAAATTCTTTCTTTTTTTGCTTCGTTGAATATTCAATGCACGTCTAATTTTCGATCTGACGAATCAGTTCAAGTACTTATGTTATAAGTGATCGATAATCTTTATTTCACTCCATGTTTCGCATCTGATACTTGAATTTTCTTTGGAAAGTTTCGGGTTCAACCGATGTTATATTGGTATCAAATGGCTTGAAAACAATAATTATCTTCCAGAAAATCATTCGTGTTTTTTTGTTTGAATACTTAGCAAATTTTCGTGAATTCTGCTATATACAGGGTGTCCCGGCAAATGTGGAAAATCTCTCGGATTCGGATAGAACATAAAAAATGAAAATGACAAATTCCCATAATTTTTTTCCTAGCGGCCCTACCAACAAAGATACGACCTCCTAAATGACGCCACTGGAAATACATTTTAGTGGAATAAGTTTCAAACTACTCGATATCATTTGATGAAAATTTGATATGATTAATATAATTAAGGACCTCTTAAATCACCGCACCCAAATTTCAATTAGCTTGTTCAGTTTACCAGGGGCGAACTGGGTTGTACATTTTAATGCTTATATTTTCAACACCCTGTATGATAAGGTGCTAAAAAACAAATTGGATACCTTGAACATTAAGCTAAAGAAAAGGTACTCTTGTTCAGTGTCGATAAAATGAACCGTTTCCGAAAATGAATGAAGGAAGTAAGTAATTTAAATTTATTCCACTAAAATGAATTTCCATTTGCGTCATTTAGGAGGTCGTATCTTCGTAGGGAGGGCCGCTAGGAAAAAAACTTGTCATCTTATTTTTTTTGTTCTATCTGAATCCGATTTCCACATTTTCCGGGACACCCTGTATAATTTTCGATAGAACCCTCACTTTTTCATGGTTTCAACGAAATACTCATTCTTCAGTCTGTACCTCTGTTCTATTTCAGTCGTCTTTATCTCTGAATTTTCCTAAAGTTAAGGTATCTCCTTATCTCCAAAACATTTCATTGCTTTATTTTCGAGTTGACTCAGTATATTTCTGGTATTGACTTCCGACAAAATGTTTGTAACCTTATTTGAATAATGCAATCCTGAATATTCCAATTTATGCATAGACTTTATACCACTTAAATTCTTTCTTTTTTTCATGAATATTCAATTCACGTCTCATTTTCGATCTCGCAAATCAATTCAAGTATACCATTAGTGATCAATAATCGTTTACTTCATCCCACATTTTGCACTTGATACTTAAGTTTTCCTTGGAAAATTTTAGGTGGTACTGGTATCGATCAAAACGAATGGTTTAAAACCGATAATTATTATCATTAATCTTCATTCCAGGAAATCTTTTATGTGAAGTTTGGATACTATTAGTTGTTGGAATTTGTAAACTCGTAAACAAGTCGTTCATATCAAATATTATGCAAAATTCACGCACAACGTATCGCTTAAGTAAGTAGTGTTAGTAACTGAGAACCAGGTGCTTCGCGAGTTTAGTATCGCACAGGAAAATTTAAGTGAGATAAAACATGATCGTAGTGCTGTAAGATGGAGAGTTTAGAAGAAGTGGCTGCAAGAGCTGAGGCAGAAAGACAGCAAAGTCTGAAGGATCTAGAACAGTTGTACGATTGGTTGCAACAGTTTGAGGATCCACCGCCGGAACCTAGATGTCCACCGCCGTATCAATTCAGAAATGGTTAGTTGAAATACAGTGAAATTTCCCTATAACGAACGTCTGTATTACGAGTTTCATACAAGACATTGCACCTTGAATTCAATTTCCATATTAAAAAGCCGTCTAACGAAGTTATTTTTCTCTATAACGACATATTCCAAGAACATCACTCCTTGAATGGGTATAGGTATAAGGGTGAGTTTTTCCGAAATTTTTCCGGATTTAATGAATCCCCACCTTAAACTAAATCATTACGGCGGACAGAGAGATCCTTCTGAAACAGTCTTAAATACATCTTTGGCTGTGCGAAAATGTCATAAACATAGACAAACTAAAGAATTAGATGAGCCACTCGTATATTCCGCGCCATCTGACGGAGGAGGAGGACTAATACACGAAAAAATTATTTTCAATTTGATAGTTAGATGTCGTTGCATTCATGGAAATCCTATCGAGAAAATAGTAAGTATGTAAAATCATTATTATCAAAAAACCTTTGAATTGTCAACTGACACAATGAGTGGTTTGACACGTTCTTTTTGAAATATAATAAATTTCGATATGCCTGCAAGAGTGAAGACGTGGTGGGTTATTGGATGTGAAAATCGAGATGCAAGAAGGTAATTATAAAATATATACGTATATTCTGTTACCTATAAGAATTAAGATACTCGTAGTTCAAAAAAGTTTTTCATGTATTGAATAAGTTTAGTAGGTGAATATTCATATTTTGTATTATTGAATTCATTATTGTTAGTTTTTGAAAATGTTTTCAATGCAATTATTAGTTAATTGATTAGATATTTATGAAATAAATCTGTATTTTCAATTGGTGATACCTATTTCAGTTAATAAATTTTTATTCTATCCAGAATTTGATTATTGATCCTCATTTCTCGATTCCAAAAGATAATCAGATGAAAGTTCGTTGCAGGTATTATTTTCATGAGAATAAATTTCCTCACTCATCGATAACTTGCACGAATCCATTTCTGATAATTGAATTTCAAAAAACTTTTTGCCTATATGGGAATACCTACCTATTCAAAACGTGCACTACAGTATTCTTTTTGCGGCAGCTTTACGATACAGATTCCTTTTTCAATTGAGGTTTTTTCACGAATTAGTATATTTCTACAAAAAAAGATGGCGTTGAAGCTTGTTCTGCTAGTGTCTCATCTATTCCCCGTTTAGTTAGTCTATGGTCATAAAGGAAGTGCTTAAGTTTGAATGATAACCTTTAATTTATCAGTGAAGTCGACCGCGACATTGCCGACTATAGAAACACATTTTCTGTATAACGAAATTTCTTTATAACGAATTTTTTTGCGGATTTAGCTCTTTCGTTATAGGGAAGTTCCAATGTACTATTTTTCTGACTACTCCGCAAAGTGATACTTTACTGCTTGAAAATGTAGCCATAAGAAGTTTGGATTAGTTTTTGCTTGCGGAAAAGTGATTATGTCTGCACGTGGTACGAACAATTTTTCCTACTAGAAATTCAGCAGTGTTCGGCATTTTGTGATAAAGAAAATTATTTCATCTCTGAAAAAGAAATGCTGAAAGGGTTCATAAGAATCGATAAGTTAACGTATTTACTTGTAACTGTTTCTCTCATCACGACAAAATAGCTAACCTCAAAGGAAATAATTATTATTATATAATGTACATACATGTTCCATCTCCATCATTATTTGACGTATATTTGTGGCTTGAATGAACAATCCCCTAAGAAGTGTCACTTCATCCCCTTCTAAATTGGGAAGAGCTTAAGTAATACTTCATTTGAAAAATCTTTCTCCTTTCAACGGTGTATAAAAATTTTGATGAACCGTTTTTCAGCTCAAATATATATATATATTCTTTTGAATTGAGAGCTAACAAAATACAATACATGAAACAAAAAAGTCCCTAGCTGAGGTTGGTGCAAAACGGGGTACCATACTATTCTGTCAAATGATCCACCTTGAATATTTCGGTCATTTTGAAAAATGGAATTTTGATACAAGCTAAACCGCTCAATACGTTCTTGCAATGTAGTAACTCAACAATTTCTTATAATAAATAATAATAATAATAAACATATCACACAAAATATTATACATATTATACAAAAAATGAAGGCAACACAAGGAAATGTTTTGATTTTTTTTATTCATTGTTTGCAGGAATGTTCCTTATATTTTGAGATCAAATTGCAATTCAATTTTTGTTGTTTAACCGAAATATTCAAAAAGAAGAGGACGTGTTAAACAGTTGACTTCATTTATCTAACCACACAATAGGAATATTAATACAATTTTTTCAATTGGAAAACAAAGAATCACATCATCTGAATATCTTTCATTTTCTTTGTAGATAATGATCATTATGATAGGGTTTACTTATCATGATGAAAAATACAAGAACTATAATGAATATCAAAACTATGATCTTAATGTAAGAAAAAAGAAGATTGAATTTCATTATTGTCACTTCAATCGATATGTATTTTTGAAGAAAATGTACCATTTTTCAGCTAAAAATTGAGAATCGGTCGTTTTTCAGAAAATACTCGAGTGATGGAGCATCGCATGATGACTTTCATTACATCGAAAAAATTTTCAGATAACGAGAATTATTGAAAATGGCTGCCTCCAACTAGGAATACAAGGGTCATTGTTCTCTTATGAATCTGCATTGCAGTAATTTTCACAAAATGTATTTCAAAAATAATGGCCCCCAAAAAATAATAATAATAATAAAAAGCTAGGAATGATATAGATACAAAATTCAACAAGTAGGTAGTATGGTGGGACATAAATTATCTGCGTATAAACATAACACGAAGAAGGAGAACAGTCATTCATGAATAATTCCCAGAATAAAATAAAGATCGCTTCTATTTTTCGACATATTCTCCACCACTTAAGCACTACCATAATTTACTTCAATGAAGATACACACATCCCAATAATGGACGCAATAACTTCATTATTAATTCCTTTGTACGATCAACGATGTGAACAAAGGATAAAGTGAAGATGTTTAGACCATTTTGTGAGGAGATGATGCCATTATCTTATGCAGTTTGATATTCATTCATATTGTATACAACACGAAAGAGATATCGTGTTTCCTGAGAGAAGAAATATGAGATGAGATAGCTGATGAATTTTTTATCTGGAATTGTGCAATGGGACGTTCATTTCCTAGTTTTTCCATTTCCTCTTTGGGTTCTCGATGAATTATTTAGACGGGTCTACTTCCTCGATAAATTTTGGAGATAGGCTTATATAGTGGTGTAGGGAACAAAATTACGAGTTTAAAGAATTAAGTGGAATGCTTTTGATATGCAGGGTGGGTTTCAGGAAAAGGGCCATAGAGAACATTCAAGTATTCACAATGTTTTTCGCTAAATGGGAAATTATACGATGTTTTCTATACAAAAAATGCCTAGTCATACGTTCTGAAATCAACCGTTTTCGAGAAAAAATCGACTTCTACGAGAAAAACATTGTGAATTTTTCGACTGTTAGTAACGAAGTTTGAAAAAAATATTTCAATAAATTTGTCATGTTTTTCCACATTAAAGTTAATTGTTTACGAAAACGGCGGACTCAAGAACGTATGACCAGGAGTACTTTGTTGTGTAGAAAACATTGGTTGTTCAAATGTCACAAAAACTGTACTTTTCACCAAAAATTCTCTTTAAATATTTGGATAACCAAAATACATTTCTTCAAAAATACATATCGATTAAAGTGACAATAATGAAATTTCAATCTTCTTTTCTTTTCTTCACATTTAAGATCATAATTTTGATATTCATTATAGTTCTTGTATTTTTCATCATGATCAGTAAACCCATATCATAATGATCATTATCTACACGGAAAATGAAAGATATTCAGATGATGTGATTCTTTGTTTTCCAAAAGAAAAAATTGTATTAATATGCTTTCTATTGTGTGGTTAGATGAATGAAGTCAACTGTTTAACACTCATGAGTTGAATATAAACAGTATGATTCGGCATTTTCCAAGAATTAATTCTTCAGTTGCTGTTGTCATCAATGATTCACGAGTTTGATGAGACGAGCAGTAATGCAGATTCGGTATTTGCAGAAAATTTTCATATTTTCTTTATTATTTCAAATAATTTTTTGTTGGGGTTGAAAATAATAACCCCTTATGATTTTCGTTCAAGAATTGTTTTCGTGGTATAAATTTTCGAAAAATAAAAAAAATCTCTTGCAAACTTTCGATACAGTCGATAGTTTTTCGGAAAAAATTCAAACTTACTCTTATGAAAATGAAAATCTTTTTTCTTCTGCCCAAACCAATTTTGAGCATAAACAATAACTTAGAATATTCATTCTATGGAACATACGATGAAATGGAATGACATTGATTATAACTGTTTTTATTTTTTCCGAGAAAATGATCGAATGTATCGAAATTTTACAAGAGACCTTTTTCTTCCAGAATGGAATGAGAAACCATAAGATAATTTTATTTTCCTAAAATCTATCCCACGAAAACAATTTTTGAAGGAAAATCATAAGAGGTTGATATTTTCACCCCTAATAATAGAGTTATGGGATCACAAAAAATTGTGTGAGTAACATCTACTCAATAAATCATATTATGTATAGTTTTATGACTCAGTGTTTTTTAGGACTCTTAAAAAAATTAAAAACTGTCAACTCGTCATCGCCTTCCAAAGGGTGTATCTTGGAAGGGAGGTTTAATTTATATGAGCTTATATTTTCATCGAGGAATCATCTCCAAAGTCCCCCGCATTTGTTTACAGACACCTTGTATAATTTTCCTAATAAGGCTGAGACACAAAGAACATTGTTTTCTCTTCATACTTGTACGAACGGATAATCATAAAATGCGGTTCCTAAAAATAATAAAATGGAATACTTAATTAATCAAGAATGAACTTGATAACATTGAGTAATTGAGGTTAATGCTGTTGAGGTCAAAGTCTGGCCAAGCTACGGAGGGAGCTCCATCATACGCCCATTTTCCAGAAAGGCTTGCCCTTTTATCAGTGGATGGAAATTATGAAAATTGAATTACATGAATATCGTACTTCTGATCTCCCCTTTGGAAATTTCATTTCGTATTTTACGTTCAGCATTCTAAATTTCTCGTTAACGCGTTCATGTCCTGCTTTGAAAACTTTTTAATTATCATTTTGTTACTTTTATTCTCGACCCCGAGCTCGTTTGGTGAATTAAGAACTATAAATATTAATCATTCAAATTGTTGTTTATCATACAAAAACAGTTCGCTTTTATGTATTTCGAAATGAAAATTATTGGCGAGTTCATTTTGTATAAAAAATTCTGAGTTAGTTCTTTGTCAATTATTTTTTTCGTTCTATTTATAATTCAACTATTTCATTTTATATTAAATTGTTTTTCAATTCATCTTTGAACGGTTTGATTAGGGAAAATGGAATTCCCATTTCATTAATTCAGCGGAATTACTTTATACTTTCCATAATATGTAATTCTTGTCTAGTTATAGATGTTTCCTTTTCTATTAACGTCCGGCTAGGGCTCTAGTCGTTGATTTTCTTCTTCAAACCTTGACTAGGACAAACGTCAAATATTATAATGTGAACTGAATCTTCTAGCAGAAATTTTATAATAATCGTTATTGTTGAATAATGATTAGATTGAGAAAGCCGATTTCTGGATCGTGACTTCAAAATCCTCGCAAACAAACAGCTTTTCTCATTTGAATCTCAAATCTGTATCAAATATTGAATAAATCAAATCAACTCAGTTATTCGAATTTTTCAATTTTTTGCTAATTGCACATTTACAATTAAGCAATTATAGTTACACGAACTAACATTTTCCTTTTGTTACAGGTGACATCACACAAAAAGGATATGAAAAAAAGAGGACGAAACTTCTCTCATCATATGTGCCTAAACAAAATTCAAGTGAGTAAAAGATTTTTCAACTTTTTTTTTAATATCGAACGGAAATCAAATCTTAATAAAATCACTCCATTATACTTGCCATAACGCATGACATGTGAAAAACAAAAGTTTTGGTAAAATTTCAGAAGTAATTTTTTTTGCATAATTTGAGATATCGTTATTGCAACGTCAATATAAAACTGAATGTAGATGCAGATTTAATGGTGAGTACTACAACTGTTGATTCGTCGTTTTCAAAGTTTCCTTGTTCCCTATTCCAAGAAGTGGGATTGTTACCAAAATAAAATAATTTATTGATCAAACTCCATTTACATTGAAGACCAATGGTGAGACATTTTCCAACCAGGATATAATTTCCCACAGAAATCTACTAAATCTTGAAAGCCCGAAGAGATATCATCTCAGATTTATCTAAATTGAAATTCTTTGAATTTTCCTCAACTGTTCCATACTATTCAGAGACAATTTGCTTCAATAAATTTCCTAGAGCGTCCTCTTTTCTTGTGTGGGTGTTCTATACCACGAAAAGTTCTATATCCTATCGCAGGAATTACCGCTCGAACTCAAGATTTTATCCTATCCTCTGGCTGGGCATTTCTCGCATTTTTATTCAGTTGTTTAAATCCTCACTGTTTTCCAATGACTTGCAGTATGGGAAACCAATTCTTCGACCAAATTTTTTTTTCTCCGTATCGATTTCAAGAACTCATTGCATTCTTTTGGATGAAAACAACGCAATTACCCGCCATATTGTGCTGATTTGATGCTCAGTGGCTACAGCTTGGTTTGCGTATTGTATTGTGGCGTGTATTTTGTACTCTCCTTTGAAATTTGAAATTGTTACAAAAAATTCATAGTATATTCACCTGATTAAAAGAGAGGAAAAGTGGCTATAATAGATATCACACTACACACATTCTCAGAAGTGAATCTTGATTACTACTCCAAAAAAATATCTGAAACTTTGGTGAATCAGAAACCATCATTCAAAACGAATACATTATTCGGAAATATTTTGCAACGTATCTGAAGGGTTTTCCAATAAGAGGTGTTATTTTGAATAGCACGCTATTTCGGTAGATGTCACGTTTAAAGCTGTCATTTTTTGACATTTGACAAGTAGAAACTACGCCATTAATAAAAATGGAACGATACACGCTTCAAGAACGCATTGAAATTATTGAAATTCATTATAAAAATGGTGAAAATTCGGCAGAGACGGTTCGTAGAACTCGAACATTTTTGGATCATCGTGAAGCACCTTGTCGGACGGCAATAAAGAAATTGGTGGAAAAATTCGAGCTGTTGGGACAAGTTAGTAATGTGAAGAATAAAACTTGTGCACGTCGCTCAAGAACAGCCGGGAATATTGCTGCTGTAGTCGAGAGTGTTGAAGACAACCCAGGCTTGTTCATTCCTCGTCGTTCTTTGGAATTAGGCATTTCACAAACGTCGTTACTTTACTGGATAACGTCTACTTTCAACAAGACGGCGCTACGTCCCACAAAATCAACGAAACCATTGATCTTTTTCGGGAAAAGTTTCCGGACCGTGTTACCTTGCGACTTCTTCCTTTGGGGCTACGTGAAAGAGAAGGTCTACGCCAATAGCCCAGCGTCGATTCAAGAACTCAAAGAGAGAATTCGTGAGGCTATCGAGTACATAGGGCAGCCACCTTGCGATTTGGTTATGGAAAATTCCATCAAAAGGATATGGTCTTGTAAGCGTGGTCGTGGTGGTCATTTGTCTGATGTTATTTTCCACTATTAACGGCATAGTATCTTCTTAATAATGAAATAAGCATCCGATCATTTATATTGAAAAATCGCATTTTTCTTTGAATGTCAAAATAACACCTCTTATTGGAAAACCCTTCATATCAATAAAACAGGATCTAGGGATACAGTCAAAATGCCATATCTTTCAAACGACTGCACAAAATTGGATAATTCTTTTTTTGTTGTGATCATAATTGCCAGGGCAAGGTTTATACAACAAAATTTATTATTTTCAAAAAAATTGTTTCCTTTTCCTTACGACCAATCAAGCAGTCATAAAGTACTTATAGGTTATAATGATTTTGATATTGGACAGAAAGTGATGGAGTGAATCGAAAATTTAAAATTTCAATCAGAAATAACGTATGAAACACCCCAGAAATAAATGATATGACAAAACTAGGTTTGCCGGGGCAGCTAGAGTCATATAAAACTTAATATGTTAAAATACTTGAAATATCTCTTATTTGTGTTGAATGTCGAATTTATTCCTATTTCGCATTTTTCCAAAACTGACTCGGTTATTGTTTCTCCCCAGTCGGAAGTGGCTCGAACGAGGGCGGCAAAAGCAGCGGCGGCGACAATGGGTCGGCCGCCAAGCCGCAACAGCACACGAGAAGGCGTACGCAACGCCGCGTCACGCACAGCGAGAAACGATACCACTGTTCGAACCCCGTTATTCCGGTATTTATTTTTTAAATCCCTACGCTCGACGATGTTGTTCTGTTTGCATGTTGTTGTTTTTTGTGTCGATGGCATCTAGATGTCCCCGTACTTGTTGGTCCTGCTCAGAATTGATGTTTGGTGCACTGTAGAGATTTTTTTAGTGTGTTTTTATTGTGTTCTAGGAATTCGGTGTTGCATGTTTCTATTGAGTCGTTGTAAGAATTCATTTACATGCTAATGGGTTGATTTACAGTTCAATGTTATTCAATTATCTTATCGTAATGGGTTGATATCGTTGTTATTTCAGAATTATTCATTTCTACATTAAAATTCGGTGTAGTATTGAAATTTTCCGATAAAAGTTATCGTTCGTTGATCCCAATGTTTTCCTGGGTATAGAAAGTGAGTTTTTACGTGGTTCGTATAATTCAATAGAATCTTTATGAATAAAGCATTTTTGAGTGCTCGTTCTCTTTAAACGAGTGCTATATAGTTTTGCACAAATGTCTGCGATTTTCGAATTTTGGATCGAAAATGGTCTCAAACGATAGGGACAATAGGATTCTACTGCCTGATGACGAATTCGTGGTCAAATTCAATTCTGTCCGTGGGGCCGTCCGTCCGACCGTTAGCACAATAACTTTCGAAGGGATTGTCCTAGAGACTAGAAGTTTTCAGGGTGAGTTCGATCCCAAATGGCTCGGTTAAGTTCTTTCACTAGCCAAATCGTACAGGGTGTTCCATACAATAAGGCCATTCAAAATTTTTGTTCCTAAATATCTCAGACAAAACAAAACCATTGAAATGAAATGTTGCGGCCATATCCAAGATGCACATAATAAGCTACAAGCAAACTTTTGTGGCCATACTCTAAACAGAACCATAGAAAATTCAATTGGAATATGGAAAAGAAAAAACTTCATATTTCCATGAAAAAAATCCGATTCGAATGAAATTTATTCGATAAATAAAGATTGATACACTGAATATTCATGCAGATTTTGTGGCGATAGTGTTAACAGAACAATAGATTTCAATTTCAATTGGAATATTGAAAGGAAGAATCTTCATATTTCCATAACAGAATATCCGTTTCAAGTGGAATTTTTTTTGTGAATGAAGGCTGTTGTACTGAATTTTCATGCAAATTTCTGAACTCACGAATAGTACCTCACTTCTCATGTGATCAAAATCTATGATCTAATTGGCACCCCTATATTATTGCTGAACGCCTTGCCGCTATATTAGTTTCTTGATTTTATTGTCCCCATTCATTCATAAGGAGCTTGAGTAACGCCTCTAATCTTTTGAAATATCCTGCGACACTGGGACCTCTCTATTTCACTGAATAAGTGAAGATTTGTTTCACTTCGCACTGAATCGAAATAGAAACGCTGGTTTTGCATCAGTTTGGAAGTGATAAGTGATGCAGCGTCAAATAGAAAGGTTGGAATGCCCACGAAGACTTCAAGCAGGATTCGCAAGATTTGGTAAAGAAGTATCATCCTCTGAGCTAGTTGATAGTTTAAAAAGGGGTTACAGTTCATGCGACGTCAAGGTCTATTGTGGCCCCTTACAGAGCTGTTCTCACCACTCTATCTATCACAGCTCGCCTTCCAGTTTCAGAGATCTGATAAAATCCAGTATCTGTGAAGGCTTCAACGAGGCTAGTTCCTCACTCTTACAAGTTTCTCGCCCAAGGCATTCTCTAATTAGGCTCGCAATGCCCAAGCCTAAGAAGAAGAAAGCCAGGGAGGAGGTGTAATTGTTTCTTACCAAGATCCAGATTTCTTTCGGATCTTGCTGTTTCAAAGGAACTTAGTATAATGATCCATTCCTGAATGATTCCGCCAGAAATTTTCCCTTTCGGCTTTCTCCTTCTCCAGAAACTCCTTCTTATAGGTACATTTACCTATACCACTGAGGGCTTTTGGCCAATGAGTGACATTCGTGCTCCCGCTTTGGCAAGTGTATTGGCCTCTTCGTTTCTTTTGATTCCCGAATGGCCGGGAACCCAGGTTAAAAAGACCTTAATTTTCTTGCTTATCTCATTGAATTTGTTCCTTCTCTGAGCTAAGGAAAGTGAAAATATTGTCACACGTGGACCTGGGGCATAAGATAATATTCATTATTACTGGAATATTTTTTCGCTATGTCACTTACTATATCATCTCCTACCAACGCCGCAACAACAATCGAAACTCTCCCCAATACCAGTAGATAACCAATCACCCAAAATTAACATAAAATCAATTTGCATACATTACGATCAGTATCAGTCGTATAGAACCAAACAAACGCATAATGTATAATCGTACACCCAGTAGAATCGATGACCTTAATCCCGAATTCAAAACTGGCGCTTTTGCGGCTTTAACAAAAGTCCGATCGACGGACTGATTAAAACATATGAAGCTTAAATTCTGCTATGTATCGATCGCATGCTGAGTGTTGTTTTGCATGTAGATGTGGGGGATGCACCTGGCGCGAAAGATGCCAAGGGCGGCAGCCAGCAAAGCACGGCCAATCGGGCCGTCAGGAGAGGCAATCGGCGGCTCACTCGACACGAGAGTCGGTATCACTCAGGTAAGGATGAAGAACCTCCTTCATATAGCCCATTTAGAACCTCCTGAATGGACCCTGTGTGCTATGAATCAGGTCAGGGTGAAGTAGGTGTGGATGAGTGGGATGTTTCAACAAGAGGTTACGTTTGGTGGTGGTGAAAGCGAATTAAAAGCACATTGGAGTCTCAGAATGAAAAGTATACCTAGAGATGCTCAAAGTAAAGAGTAAACCTAGAATTGCATTCACGCATTTGTTATGCAGCCAAGTAGAATCTGTATTGGAAATTCACATCTGAAACATACGATATACAATGCAGACAAAGAATTCTTCCCTCCAGTTGCACAGACGAATAGTCGAGATAATCAAGTGCTCTAACTGAATGAATTCCGTTGTCTTATTGCCATAATCTAGTCTTGTCTCTCTCTTATCGCAGTATAGTAGAGAACCTGCATTGCACGTATGCAATTATTTAATCTGTCAGGCTGCCCGTAATACTCGATTCAAGTATTTACTGTTGCCTACCATACTGAATGAATTACGCTCCTCTCAATGATAAGAGAGAGACAAGACTAGAATATTGCATTAAGACAACGGAATTCAGTGTGTTACAGCACGTCATTGTCTCGACTATTCATCTGTGCAACTGGACGAAAGAATTCTCTGTCTGATGCATTGTTTATCGTATGTTTTAGATGTGAATTTCCAAACCTGTATACGCGCGCGATCAAACTTCCAGGGTTGCGAAATCGTGTCTTATGTTTACTTCGTATTGGGATAATTGATTTACCGCTATCCTACTCTGATACTAACGGCTTGCGTCTGTTACAGATAATTCTGTCAGTTTGGCAACATTGTCTGTTAGTGTTAGTTTCTTCATGCGATGTGTTGACGTTTTCATTTCGATTGACTTTCATGAATTGAATTATTTCAATGATTTGGTGGCAGTTTATTGTTGCTCAATTCCGTTGCTATTCCGTTAATTATAGATAGGGCAAAATTACGAAAATGTTGTGTTATATTCAGGACTAGAGGAAAAGCAAATCTAATCAATTGTTTACTTCACCCCTGTATGGCAGTGAAATGTTTTCCATCTCAATCTAATGCTCGGTTGATAACAATGCAGTACATACTATTCACGCGTAGGGACATCTCTTGTTTATTTCTTACTCTGAGGATCATATCCAAAAAAGTAAAAAGGTTTTTTGTGTGCTTCAAAGGGTTAGATAACAAGAAACTCATGAATAATAGTGTAGGGGAGAAATCTGTATTTCAATGCGATAAACAACTAATAGCGAATAATCACTGAGAGATACATTACGCAACCCAACATCTATAAAAATGCTATAAAGTCTCAGAATGAAAACGTAGT
This sequence comes from Propylea japonica, assembly GCA_013421045.1. Lineage (NCBI taxonomy): Eukaryota > Metazoa > Arthropoda > Insecta > Coleoptera > Coccinellidae > Propylea > Propylea japonica. The sequence continues at coordinate 3,214,777 of CM024239.1, forward strand.
CGCACAGTTCTAATCAATCTGAGGGGTTTTCGGTCTTTTGATTCACTCAAACGAGTCCTCATTCTCTTTTATGCGTGTGTTTTATCGAGATGAGTCTTCTTTTTCGATATGTGATAGAACTCCTCAACATATGTCATTATGTTTGCCAAAATTCGTTCATCAAGATTAAGATTTTGAAAGTGAGGAGGCCTTACTATTTCGCTTTTGTTTCAAACATAATGGCGACAAAATTTGAGATTGAGAAAACTTCATTTTCCTGCCTCTAGGAGGTCCAATAATATCCGACAGCAGAATTTTACTTTTTACTCTGAGATATGATCAATATTCATTTATTAATATATCCACTCAGCGTAATCATTACAATTACTCAAAATTCGTGCTTAAGTAAACATGATTTCCAGTTGAAACTATCATGAGGCAAAAAATAAAGGATCCTCTCAAAAAATGAAATAGTTTATTGAACAAACAACAACAATACATCACATTTGCTTATAGCTGTTAAAAAAACACTCAAGAACAAGCAAAAATTGTAAGAGGGACACACTATCTGGTCCGATGTGGTTGTGATGCACTACTGCAAAATAAGAACTATTGTTGAAACATCCTGTGAAAAGCGACGCTCAAACTTACTAACAAAACTTCTCTAACTACTAACGCTTCTAATGACTAAAATGGTTTATGGGCGCAGCTTTTTTCCTTTAACTTTGCAGTTTGTTTTTCTCATACTAGTACCAGACCCATGTGACATATACAATGTGTCCCAATAAATATGGCTTACTTCTGATATGTATGATAATATATCGATTAGAATAATTCACATGAATCCGTTCATTTAGGATCGTGGGTAATTTTACTGTGGATTCTTGAAAATACAAACCCCGATGAGGGACATCACAATACCAAGAATTTGTATAGGTAACAGGGGTCAAATGATAACCCATGACAGGAGCTTTAAATTTCCTTTATCCAAGACTATTGTTAAATCCGTCCATCGTACGTCTCTGTGCTCGGCCATAATAATACCCATTAATCACGAGGGAATAATGAGTTATTTATCACTGCTGTCAGGAGCTTCATAGATTTAGCTTTGATATTATGTTTTTTAAATTGGTAGTTCCCTCAATTCTTAAGTACTCCAACTAACAAATATGGCTATACCATGTCAATCGAGGGCCAATCCATTTTTATTATATCAATAAGAGCATTTTTCATTACAAAATATAGAATGACCAGTTCTCCAAAAATTTCTCAAGTGTCAACTTGACTTTTTCCACACTTGTCGTAGAATGGTCTTGTCGCGGTCGCCAAAATGTAAAAATCTTCAAGAAACATATTCAGTAGTCATGGATAAAGTATAGTACGCTACTCGCTATAATGGCTGTTATTCACTCGGTGATTTGGGCCGCTCGCCTACGGCTTGTGGTCTAAACTTCACTTCGTGAATAATAGCCATCATTATACGCTCGTTGCATTATATACTATTATAGAAATGGATTTCACCCTGAGCAGTGATTCAGCCGAAAAAACAAACAGATATTCTTCTTTTTTGTTGACTAAACCACTACTCTAAAAATCAACTAGGCCATGTCTGAAAAGGAAATTTGAACCTTTTTTGCATTATAGGTATCATTGATCCTGATTCCTATTCAAATTCTTGTTGTAGATCCTCCTGATCTCTGCTGAATTCTCGAATGAGTAGAATGAATCCACAGCTCTCGGGATATTCAAAGATCATATTCCCATTTTGAACAGGCGCGCAGAAGCTTCTTACTTCTCCCTAGGGCGTCGTTCAATGTCATTCAAATTAATTCAAAGTAAATTTGATGCACTCGTGCAATTACATAATGAATTTCATAGTTTTCAGGATTAAAAAAATATGACATAGGTCCCTGAGTGAATTCAGACGTATGAATACCTTTAAAATTCATTTTTCAAAATTTTTTTCGGTATATTTCAACTACCGAAATTCTTCAATAGTTGGGATACATCCAAGAATCTTCATATCCAATCATATTGATTGAATTCGATTACTTATACGGTTTCGATATCTAATGTATTCGATTTACTCTTTCTTTCTAATCCTATTGAAAATGAATATCCTGATATATATTTTATTGTCAATTGAAGTAACGTTATTTTATAATGTAGAATGAATTCTCGTGAAATTATTTCTTATAAACCGAGTACACATCATATTATATTTTCCATACCACCACAAGATCTACTTCTACATCAATTCCATACCAATTTTACTATGGTGGGATTGTAGAATTGTAGAAGTGTTTTGGTATTTGATGGACATTTATAATGGATTTTCATTATTTACGTGGGCGTATCTTCCAATGAAATGTCATTGTGGTGAAATCGTTTCTGCAGTTCTCTTTCGTGTTTTATTTTACGGATTACAGAAATTACTGATCATTCGAGTGGTTCTCTCGGTAGCTGTGTTATATTTTTTTTAATAATAATGTAGGCAATACATTCAGTATCATAAGGAAACAATCAACCTGTAGTAAAAGCAGCATGCATAATATGTTTTCACAAAAAATTCATAGTATATCTTTAAAGGAAGTAAAATTCGATTATCAATAAATTATATCTCTCAATGATATCCTACTGAATACCATGTTCTTCATTTTAAAAATGAGGGGATCACGGTTTATTAAATTAATATTTAATTAGATTACTGCGTAGTGAAAGAGTACAGAGTTTGATCTTCGAATTATTGTTGCTGTTTGCCAGTTTGTTATAATATACACCGTTGACTTTCTCTGTGAGACAACTTGAAAATGTCCCGGGTGTCCCGGAAAATGTGGGAAATCTTTCGGATACAGATAGAACATAAAAAATGAAGATGACAAGTTCCCATAATTTTTGTTTCCTAGCTGCCCTCCCTACGAAGATACGACTTCCTAAATGACGCCACTGGAAACCCATTTTAGTGGAATAAGTTTCGAACTACTCGATATAATTGATGAAAATCTGATACGATTAATAGTATTAAGGACCTCTTAAATCACCGCACTCAAATTCCTGTTAACTTGTTCAGTTTACCAGGGGCAGACTGGGTTGTACATTTTAATGCTTACATTCTTAGCACCTTGTATGATAAGGTGCTAAAAAAACAAATTTGGATACCTTGAACATTAAGCTAAAGAAAAGGTACTCTTGTTCAGTGTCGATAAAATGAACCGTTTTCGAAAAAAAAAATGATAAAAAGTAAGTAATTGAAATTTATTCCACTAAAATGAATATCCAGTGGCGTCATATAGGAGGTCGTATTCGTAGGGTGGGCCGCTAGAAAAAAAATTATGGAACTTGTCATCTTATTTTTTATGTTCTATCTGATCCCGAGATATTCCCACATTTTTCGGGACACCCTGTATATATATATAATAACTTGAAAAATTATTTTCACTTGCAATTTATGAACTTCGTTTCATCTTCATACTGTATATATTCATAATATGTGTCTATATGTATCTAAATAAAATCATTTTTAACAATATTTTCATTACCTTAAGCTGCGCATAATTGTACTCTAACCCCAAAATGAACTACTAAATAATACTCGTAAAGAAATTGTCTTCAATCTTCAGCATTTGGATTTTTTGTTGCATCTTCTCTTTTTGTTGTTCGTTTGTTGTAAGTTTCTTCCAATTAAGGGTTACCTGTTTCTATAACATCATGTTTTGCACAAGGACTGTTTAAACTGGAAAGCAAGATACTATTTGTTGGCATGCTGATGTGTTGGACTATACATATTATATTATATTAGTAGTATCTTTTTCTTCCTATTAACACTGTATTATAGATGTTTCTTTTTTGTCTTCTGTTTTCATTTTCTAATCTTGCATCTTTTCCTTGTGTGTTCGCATTTGGTTTTATCATTGCAAACTTGATTAAATTGACGTTATTTACAGAGGTCCGACAAGAGGCTGTTCAAAGAGCGCTGGCACAAGCAATGCAGAATAGACTTAAACCATCGATGCCGATGCCGTCCAAAAGGACGTCTGTGATGGCTAGAAGTCCGGATAGGGATCGACACGACTCAGGTTAGTTGAAAATTGATCAAAATGTTCCTTCGTACAAATACTAATTGAAAATTGGCGTTTGGAAACATCTTAAAAAATGACAAGCATTCCGTGACTAGGTAAATGGGGGTTCCTTCCTCCTCCCCACAAAACCTACACTCGTCAGTGACCGATAATCCCATCCTCAACAAGTGCTTCTGAGGCGACAATGTCATGTAAGAAAGCCAGTGAGGATGTGTAATTGTTTCTTTTCAAGATAGAGATATCATTTGGATCTTGCTGTTTCAAGTTCCGAAGTGGAATGATCCATCCCAGGAGATTCCGCCAGAGTTTTTTCCTTCTCGGCTTTCTCCTTCTCGGGAAACTCCTTCTTATAGGTACATTAACCTATACCATAGAAGGGTTCTGGGCCAATGAGTGACAATCGTGCGCCCTGTTCGGCAAGTGTGTTGGCCTCTTCGTTCCTTTTGATTCCCGAATGGCCGGGAACCCAGATTTCTCACGGGGTTTCTCACAAGTAACTGCCATCTCCGGAAACCTTAAAGGAGAATGGGTGTGTTCGTAAACGATGACTGCATATTCTGTAGAAAAGATACAGAAACTGCGGAACATCTCGTTACAGAACGACTGTACATTTACACTTTCAGGGTATTTTTAGGATTGGAAAAGGGATTGAATACATGTTCTCATCAATTTCACTCATTAGAAACGATGACAAATGCAAATTGTAGGTACCAACAAAATTATCGTCACTTCTGAAGTTCTTAAGATTAGACGATTTTGTGAGAACTATACATGATGGGGAAACCAATCGTTTTTTTTTCATCCAAAAAAATCTTCGTGATTTTTGAGCGCAATGTCTGTTATTTTCGAATTTTGAGCCGAAAATGTTCTCAAACGATAGGGTCAGACTCCCTGATGACGAATTCATGGTCACATTCAATTCTGTCCGTGAGGCCGCCTGTTAGCACAATACTTTCGAAGGGATTGTCCTAGAGACTTGAAATTTTCAGGATGAGTTCGGGTCCCAAATGGCTCGGTTAAGTTCGTTAACCAGCCAAATCGTACAGGGTGTTCCATAAAATATGGCCATTCCAAATTTTTGTTCCTCAATATCTCAGAAAATACGAAACTAATCGGAATGAAATGTTACGGCCAAATGCAAGATGCTGATAACAAGTCTCATGCAAAATTTTGTGGCCATAGTGTGAACAGAACCATAGAAAATTCAATTGGAATTTCCAAAAAAGGAAACTTCATATTTCCAAAAAAGATATCCGATTCTAGTGAAATTTTTTTTGTGAATGGAGATCGAAATTCTGAAATTTCATCCAGAATTTCGTGGCCACAGTTCTTTAGAACCATAAAAATTCAATTGGAATATTGAGAAGAAAAATCTTTATATTTCCATAACATGGATATCCGATTCGAGTGAATTTATTGAGAATGAAAACTACTATAATGAATGTTCATGCAAAATTTCAAGAGGATCGCATCATCAGAAACCATAGAATTAAATTTTGTAATTATTTACTTTTTACATATTTCATTTTTTTAATAATAATTTTCAGAATATAATTCTAATGTGCTGAATTCTGCATTTAAGATTTGGTATCAATCTCAATCCCATATAAAATTTTGAGGTAAAGTCTTATTGCTCCACCAAAGAACGAGCGCTCGAAAGCTCCTACTGAGGGCTTTTTCTTAATTTTTTTTGCAACGAATTCATTCGCGCTACTTAGAGAATAATCCAATGAACAAATTTCATAATCGAAGCATTCTCATTCAGCACACCCCCTACATTAGATAACATCCCATCTGTCTGTAGCGTTTCTTTGATGGCTATTTTCATGAGACATAGAGATCGATTCTTCGAAAGAACGGCAAGTTTTGTTTCTTAGATTATTTACACCAAGATGGAGCAATCCCTTACTAGATGAACTGAATGTTTTGTTCCCATAATAAACACTGTTTGTTTACAAACAAGTGTGTTGTCGTAAATAGAAGTCAGTGGCGTGGATCTAAAAATTTGTTAAGAATAGAAATAAATCCTTCAAAGGTTATCGAATCTTTAATTATTATTTCATTGGATGCATAATTAATGTCATTATTTTTATGAATTTTGTTGACCTTCCCGATGTTTTCATCTTATTCTAAATCATTGTTATACGCAGAATTTTTATAGTGCGGGCATATTTTCGATTCGAAAAAAATTCAATATGAAAAGAGATTTGAAATAGCAAATATGATATTCAAATATTGTTGTTCTGGTTTTAATAATTACAAATACCTATACAATTGAATGTTATATCATTATCAATGATCTTATTAACAATCCTATTATATCGAATACATCTATTCAGGTCACTTTTCAGTAAGGCTGCATGGTACGTTATTACCATACAAGACGATGCTGTATCTAAATTTGGATTTTAACACAGCTTGATATCTTGTTCTGAGTTGAGTCCAGATTTTTATTGGGGACCACCATGTTATTACAAATGGAGCTCATTTGACTGCAAAGGTTTGAAATTTAAGGATATTACACCTGAATACTATGTTAAATTGAATAACAAAAATAACAATAAATTTTTGATCCAGTTCGACATGAAAATGTATTAGATAGGTCAGTTTTACATCAAGTGTGAAGTATAATCATATCAGATCTCATTAATGCTGTAATAGGCCTTACTTACTGAAACCTTGTCCATCCATTACCTGCACCTTTGAAGGCAAATGATAGTATGAATGTATAGTTTTGTTCCACTATATAAGATAGATGATTGGAATTTTGTTAGTTTTGCAATGGAATGGACGGGGCATCAGTATTTAAAGTGGAATAGCAATTGAAACTTGAAAGCCTGCATAATCAGGATTGATTATCAAGCAAGGATGTATTAATAACTTCCATAAAAAATAACATGTAACATAAAATAAATGATTTTTACAATAATGATTTGAAGAAATACGATAGGTAACTAAAATATACTGATAATCGATTCTTCAGAAATGTTTATAATAAAATAACTAAGAATCTACTACTGCTATTGTCCTTGGTAATTGAATCCAAACAGGATCGAAAAGTACACGATCAAAAAAGAGTGTTTTATACACCCTGATCACCCTAAAACTTAAAACTAACAATTGTAAAGATAAAAAAAAACTTATTGATTCTGATACAAAATCAGATGTGTGAGCATGCTTCTTACTCGATTCACCACTTGATCGCTCATTTTTCTTGTCTCGTGGTGAATTCTTATAGTGAAATATCTTTTCAATATCAGTTTTATCAAAGGCAATTCATGACTTTCTAGAAACCCTTCATCAAATACATGATTGCCAAATGCATTTAAAACATCATCTGGTAAACAGACAATACAATTATGAATCAACTTATTGATTAAATTTTCAGATTTTGTACTCAAAATATTAGGGTTGTTAGAAATCATATATCTTATTGTTTTTTCTGCTTGTGTGCATATCTTAATGACAAATTGGATGCCTTGAATAAATTGCCATACGTTTTTCTTTTCTGTAGAAATGAATATGTTTCACAAGTCTCCAACATATCAAGACATTTTGAGCAAGTGATACATTTTTTCAATGACTTGACAACGAATCCTGCTATATAAATTAAAACATCCTGTATATATGAAGATAATTGCCATCCTGAAGAGCCAAAGTAATCATGATCATTTAACGCTGCACACAAATTTTTATACTCTTCAGTCTCCTCCAAGTCCTCCTTATGATCATTTATTGTTATTTTTTTATATGACGAAACATGAAGAATTGATGTATTGTCCAAATTAACAACATTTCCAGAATCAGCACCTCTCACTTCCCTTGCTATCAACAACTTTTTATATGCTGACTGAAATTGTCTGGCTGTGGGATTGTTGTTGTATCCATTCAGACTCCTGATAGCACCAAAAAATACCTCCAGATGGTCTTGAGAGAACTTATAGGTCAATAAAAAGTCTAATTTTTTTGACACCACATACATTCTAAATATTTCCTCAAGACTCTCCATACATATTAAAAACCCTAGAAACCCTGTTTTCCTTCTTGAAGATAATACTGGTGTTCCATTCAGAGTCAGTTCCATGAAGTATTCTTTTGCTTCAGAAAACCTTTCCACGTATAAATCAATGTTTTCGAAAGACAATGCCCTCTTATATATATGGAGAGAATTTATTTCTTGAGTTCAAGATGTCAAATAAATCATTAACTAAGAGACAGAAATTTGCAGTCTCTTCAGCACCTTTAAAATTTGTCAATTTCAAATCAAACTCAAGGAATTTAAGAGCATCCGACACACTCCTGCTGAATGTCTGCGCAGCAATCTTCACTCTCATTTTTTCTTTCACAAAATGTAAATGACGTTTTCTTATCTTCGTTGCTGCATTCAATCCTTCTATGTCTTGAAGATTCACAAGTTCTTCAAGATAGGTCCATTTGATTAATTTATCATTTTTTGTTTTCAAAATCTTACTGTCTCCTAAACAATTTCTCAAGAGTTTGAGCATGTGACAAGGGTCAAGAAAAATAATACCTTCTCTTTGGTGACTGGATGTTCGAAGTGAGTCTTCAATGATTGAGGATTCGAAAAATCAGCACCCAAATGACTCGCCATATTCAAATTCGAAGCTGCTCCATCAAAAGTAACAGAAGTTATTCTCAAATTTACTTCATTCAAAAACTCCAGACAGTTAATTACCAAATTGGCTCTTTCTCTGCTTGATAATCCATCTATCAAAAAATAGCCTACTGGAATTTTCCAGTGACCATTGATGCAGGTAACTAAAAACACAAGTGCTTCCTTAGCTTCTGGTAAAGTATCCACTTCAGGTTTTTCTCCAAAACTTATTGATCCATAAAATTTACCAGCAATGAATTCGATTTTTTTTCTAATAGCCATCTCGTCAATCACCAGATTGCAATAAATTTGTTCTCCCGCAGACTGCTGCACTTTGTTCTTCAATGCACTGAGGGCTTCAGTTGTGAAGCCAGGAGTTCCATCAATGGTCTGATACCACTTAGAAATAGTCTTTGGGTGTGGAAGTGAATTATTGAATTTTTCCCTAACATAATTATAGGCCCTAGGCGAGTAAAAATGTAATGATAGGGCAAATGCTCGTAGAGAAGGTGTAAATTTCTGATTTTTTGATCCCCTTATGAGTCTATTTACCATATCTCTACTAGGACCTGGTAACGATGCCTGAAATATTGAAAATAATTACATTCCACACATATATGCAAAGCTGAATCTTACTTACCTCTATATAATCTTGAGCATTATCGGATATAAGGTTCATTTCCCTCAAATTATTCAGTAGTCCTGAAATATCTGAAATTTTCTGTTGCAGTCTTCTGTTCTTCATCCTCAATGCTTTCAGTCTCTTTTTCTGTTCTGCAATTTTTCGTTTAGCAAGGGAGAAGGCAAATTTTCCTTGTTTTGGTGTCCTGAAATCTTCATCCGTTACATCACCAACAAAACATTTTCTTTTTCTTGGCCTTGGTACAGAACTTTTAGCTTCAGAACTGAAATAAGATAATGAAGGTTTTATATAATGAACCAGAATATATTTTGCAATATTATAAATATAAAATTAAGTAAAACTTACGTAGTTGGATGTGCTACTGTTAATACTTCCGAGGATACCAAGTTGCTTGACGATTCTGAAGCTGTCATAGTACCGGACAATTCTGAAACTGTCAAAGCACCAGAGGATTCTGTATCGGTCAAAAAAGCAGATAAATCTGAAGCGGTTAATGTATCAGATAAATCTGAAGCAGTCAATGTAGCAGATAAATCTGAAGTAGTCAGTGTAGCAGACAAATCACTAGCTGTTGAAGTTCTGGATAGTTCAGAATTACTCAGTTTTGAGGATTCCCTGACACTACCTAGCTTATTAGTATCTAATGGTTCTGGAGTCACAGGCCTTTCATCTGGAGATGTGCTACTGGAACTGAAATTAGAAATATTATATTTAGAGAATGCAAATATTAGTGTCCTCCACAATAATTAATAAATTGATAACTGTATTTTGCGGGATAAGGACAAACTCTCAAAAGATCTTAAAGTATATTCAGCAACGTTTCGCAAACTCTCGTTTGCTTCATCAGGCCTAAAAATATTATGAAAATGTCATACAAAACATTTACAGTGAAAAAACCAATAAATACCTCTATACTATAAATAAGACATTCAGATGTAAAAACTTTAAAATATATATATTTAGATGTTCATATTATCCAAATCAAATTTGAATAAAACACCCTCATAATATTCAATAGACTTACCAATGAATCGATGACGAAATCCTGGACGGAATAGCTTCAGTTTTCAAAAATCTTTTTGCTGATTTATATAGGAAGTCTTCATCAGAAAAATGGTCAGAACAAACATATACCTCCTTCGCTAATTTTGTATTTCCAAATTTAATTGATCCATCCATAATTTCCGTCTGGCATTATCACTAGGCATTCTATTAAAAGAAAATGCTTTTAAAATAAGTTTACAATATGCTTATATTGAGAGCTAGGTACTCCTAGCTACGCCTATGGTAAATTATTATTTGTTGTTTACTTACCGATGTATGGATCGCCCGCAGTCTTTACTGGTGCTTTTTTTACATATCACACAGGAATTAACCATTTTTCAGCTTAATACAGCAAATAATTATTGTACAACCTCGTTTTCACTACAAAAATCACTTGGTTAACTCAAAACGATAAGTTTGAACTTGTTCCACCTAAGCATCAGCTGTCAAAGAAGGCGGCCATAATGAAATTCATTCGCACGTCCAGGTCACGTGGTAGAAAGCCACCAATAGGGAGCTGCGGGAATGTGTTTTGATTTTGACGAAAATAATAAACATATTGCTATCTTATTTCGGCCACGTTTTCTCTCTCACTATGCTCTATCTTGGTGTAAATAATCTAAGGTTTTGGTTGCGTATAAGCACTCCTAACCTTTGATCTTTCTATTGTTGCGTTAGCCGGTTTTCGATGGCATCCAAAGAGAACAACATAGCCCTCAATTCGATTGATCTTCAATCTGAGTGGTGGTTTTGAGGTATTTGCTCCGGTGAGATGTTCGCCGATAGGGAAATTTTGTCCACATAATGGAATCGTTGTTTTTCTTTGCAAGGAAAACGACATTTAATAGAGAAGAAATCTAACTTTTCACGAAATTACTCTTTTCCCGGATATATAAACACTCACTTTTTTCCAGAGGAAAAAAGTAATTTCGTGAAAAGTTATATTTTGTTACCTGTCGACGAGGTAATAATGTCATTTTTTTCAACAGAAAACAACAATTGTATTAACACCCTTGTATAATGATACTTAATTATTAATAACGGCCATTAATGGTCTGAGGCTTTCAACATATACAAAATGGCTTTGACCGATTACATTGGTAGAGTAAATGGCAGAGTTCATTGTAATGGGTCGATCACATTGAGTCTGAGATACTTTACAAGTTGGCTACTGAGTGGCGAATTAGTAGCTGATTTTGAATTCGCTCAGTGTAATCGTGTTCACAAGCCAACAATCTAATTGTAAAAAAGCTGCCACTAATTTGAAAGCTGGGCTACTTTACACGCTAAATCGCTGGCGTTTTGGCTTGTTGGCATGTAAACAAGCCGTGTGTAATCACAGTTGCTACTAAACAATCTGTGAGTTCTCATCTACTCGGTGGTTCCTGGTTCTTAAATTTGAAAACGTATATGACATTTATCTTAGATACTTGACAACGATACAAACATAAAACTCACGTAGATCGGTAGATTGTTGGCTATTCAGCGAGTAGAACAGTTTTGTGTGTAATCATCACAATCTCACAAGCTAATTCACTCGCTTCTAAATTCGTTCAGTAGCAGCTTGTAAAGTATCCCATGTAATCGACCCGTTAGAGTGCATAGCACGTGTAGAATAGTACAAATTTACTCTACTCTGATGGTTTACTGGTTGACTATACCAAAGTGAAGATACTTGCCTGGTTTAATAACGTCTTACTAGTCTCCTTTTTGTGATCGGCAAATTTCAGTTAGAACTTTGGTACTTTCAAATTACTAGCACGTGAAAACAGTCACCCTACTGCAATGAGTAGAGTAGAGTATTTCGGTAGAAAAGTATGCTACCATGTAAACCAGGCTTTAAGCCTTATACTGACTATTTAACTATGTATGTTCTAGCAAGCATAATGAGAACAGATTGTGCTAGTGACAAAGGAGTGCTAGAGACAGTGCACCGTAGAGTAGAGTGGATAGCACGTGTGAAATTGTACACTCTAGTAACCCTTCCTCACTGTACAATTCTCCCTTTGTGATTAGGCCAATATTCAGTTTGAACTAGCTTTTCAATCACTAGCAACGTAAATACAGTTATTCTACTGAAATGAGTATATTAGAGTATTTCCGTAAAAAAAGTACCTACATATCCTAGTGAACTCTTCCATTTAATCTACCAATGTAAACCGGGGTTAAAGCAGGATAATATAGATCGAGAAAATCTAATGAATCAATACAACTTATTTCCCATCTCTTCCTTCAGATTCATCGTCCGATGAAGATAGTTTGGGTAACGAGGAATTAGTAGAAACGACACCTGATAAAGAAAGACCTAAAGATAGGAGTACGCCACAGATGTTTCCACCGCCCCCTCTGTCGGACACAAGCAGTACTGGCTCGCCGCCGCCGCTGAACTACAGGGCACGGTTACCACCGCCTAACAACTGGGACCACAGAATCAAACACGATATGACCGAAATAAATGATGTTATGCAGAATATCAGACCATGTGAGTCGATATTTCGATAAGGCTGTTTGGGTTTTGGTCGATACTAATTCTTGCGGTTTTGTTATTGTATACCCGCTTTCAGGATCAGTAGATCAATGATAATTAATGCGCTTTTTACACTTGACGGGTATACAAAATTCCACTTCTATAGATTACCTTGAGGTGTTTCTTCAGCTCTAGATCAGAATGTTTCTAAGCATCGAAATATGATTCATTCATTTATACCATCACATTCAATCAAATTCAGATGATGAATATATGACGTCCTAGAGTTGAGGGACCTCTGATACCTCTAAACAAGTAATGTATCATTATCGTCCTTCGCAACTTTTCTCTTATTCAGACGAGATTCAATATAAAGGGTTTTCCAATAAGAGGTGTTTTTTTGATATTCAAAGAAAAATGCCATTTGTAAATATAAATGATAGGATGTTTATTTAATTATAAAGAATAAGCTATGCCGTTAATAGTGGAAAATAACATCAGGCAAATGACCACCACGACCACGCTTACAGGACCATATCCTTTTAATGTAATTTTCCATACCCAAATCGCAAAGTGGCTGCCCTATATCCTCGATAGCCTCACGAACTGCATCCTTGAGGTCTTGAATCGACGCTGGGCTATTGGCGTAGACCTTCTCTTTCACGTGGCTCCAAAGGAAGAAGTCGCAAGGTGTTAACTCACAAGATCTCGGTGGCCAATTGTTATCACCTCTCCGAGAGATAACACGGTCGGAGAGGCTTTTCAATAATAACGTTTGGGTTTTCCGAGCCCCAGATGCGATAATTTTGCTTGTTGACGAAGCCACCGAGGTGGAAATGGGCCTCACGCCTCAAATGATTTTTCGATGGAATTCCGGATCATTTTCATGCATTTCAACGACCCAATCAGCAAAGACACGACGTTATTGATGATCGGCCGGCTTGAGTTCTTGTGTTAACTGAACCCAAATCTTTATGAACATACGGTGTAATGACGTTTGTGGAATGCCTAATTCGGAGAACTACGAGGAATGGACAAACCTGGGTTTTCTTCAACACTTTCGGCTACAGCAGTAATATCCTCGGCTGTTCTGAGTGACGTGCACAAGTTTCATTCTTCACATCATCAACTTGTCCCAACAGCTCGAATTTTTCCACTAATTTCTTTATTGCGGTCCGACAAGGTGCTTCACCGACGACCCAAAAATGTTCTAGTTTTACGAACCGTCTCTGCCATATTTTCACCATTTTTGTAGTGAATTTTAATAATTTCAATACGTTCTTGAAGCGTGTATCGTTCCATTTTTATCAATGGCGAAGTTTGTTATTGTCAAATGTAAAAAAATGACAGCTTCAAACGTGACATCTACCGAAACAGCAGCAAAATAAAACACCTCTATTGGAAAATCCTTTAGTTACGGGTGCAACTTCCAATTATAAGTATCAGGTCACTGTTTGTGAGATATTACCTGCACAAGATCGGTTAGGAAAACTTCTGCGGATCGGCCACAGAAGCCTCTGAGTACCTACATATTAAATTAATGCAATGTATTGGCGCAAACCAGACTTACTCTACTGGGCGACACGACCTTGACAGCAGCCGACATAAGCGCCAAGTCTACTAGGAACTTTACAGAGAAAGTTAAATTCCTGGGAAAATGTAGCCCCAGTATAGTAACACAGAAAAGTCCTCATTGGTCACAGCTATCGAAAGGTAGTTACGGTGCCAATCTATCTCAATCTAACACAATACAATACTCTATCCAGTAATATACCATCACCGCCCTTCACAACTTTTCTCCGATTGAGATGAGATGTGATATAGTTACAGATATAACTTTTGATTATTATGCCACTCGATGTGTCAGTGAGAAAGGTTCCAACTTACTGTCACACATTACTTTTTTCTTCACAAATTATCGGAGTAAAAACTCTCTTAAGGTTTTCTTCTCTCTCTCTCAGACTCACAAGCTCCCGATGTACTCACAACACTGCCCAAGGGGGACGAAGACCTCCAGCCGCCGATAGACTGAATAGATACGCATCATCGACGTCTGATGAAACCATCGGTACTGGTACCGGCAAATGGAAAGTATCCGCTAAAATACAGCAACTTCTCAACACACTGAAAAAGCCTAAGAGGAGGCCTTTGCCAGAATTTTATCAAGACGACGACATTGAACTCGAAATAGCTGCCAATCCCAAGGATCCAATGCTCCCAAACCAGAAGGTAAGTCATTCAATAAAACCATGGTTTATTGTGATATAATATGAAGGATATTTTTGTATTTGACGCTCTAATACTTCTTAACCGATGCAAAATCGGTAATGCAGCGATCCAATTGGTCGATGCAGTCGAAGTGAAGTGATTTCTTCAGTTAATCAGTCAAATAACAATATTAATATCTTTATTCCCTGAATCCTGAATAACAATCCAAAGAAGTGGGAAACCGTCAATTACAGAGAAAAAAATTACATATTACATCCTAGATTCTACATTACAATAATTCATAAATTCTGAAATTGAATATGGTTCAATTGTTATAATCAAGTCTGTTAAATCTTTATTAAATTTCTTGAAATGAACTGTGTCTAGTACATTTTTGGGTAGATTATTATAAAATTAATACACATATATAGTCCGTTCATTTATCTGAAGTTGGCAGTATTTGCTGTCATAACGTAAATAAAGTCAACGTTGCCGAATGTACCCGGCCCTGTCCGACGAGCTTGCGAGTTATCGCTCTATGCAAAATTGACAACATTGCGTATCAATCTGACAAGAAAATAAACAATAAAACCTAAAGTTTTGATATACCCAGTGGAATATGCCAAATTTCCATGGCCAACCGACGGCTCAATCTTTCGTGAACGGACTATACTTGGTATTCTTTTCAGTTAGTGTCATTTTATGTATGGGAAAGTGAAAGGAAATTGTACGTCTTGTGTTATTTATATTTCTCAAATCTTCAAAGTAATGGGGACTTGTTTTAACAAAAAGAATGCAAAACGAACAACCCAAAGAAAGTGAGAATTCCATTTTGTCTGAAATGCCCTCTGCATCTCTCTATATTTTAGACCAATCATAGCTCTTTAAGCAAACTTTTGAAGAATAGAAAAGCCCCAATGAGAAGCTTCCCTCTTAGTTCTGTTATATCGAAACTGTGGATAATAATTTGATTCTTAAGATAGATGTATATTTTTTTTCATTTTATTTTTAAGGTGGTTGTATGACACCTTCGCTAGGAGATCCGTTAGTCATTCCTTCCGGTCTTCCAGAAATATTGAAGCTGCTATATCAAGATATGGTTGTGCTTCATTCAAAGCTCCTGTTGCAACAGTATTAGACCCCAATGGTAACTGACAGTGACCTTAACTTACGGTAAGTACTACTTTTAAAATTTTCACATTTAAATAGTCTAAAGATAGTCATGCGGTTCAAGATTATATATATTCTGCTACAATTATTCGAATAAGCTTAATCATTGACTATTAAGCCGGTCCCAGACAATGCGTGTATTTGACGAATGTTCGGCATTGGCGGTGCTCAACTTCGGCCCGATTACTATGGCCACACGCTATGCGAAGCATCGCCAATGCCGAACATTCGTCAAATACACGCATTGTCTGGGACCGGCTTTAGGCATATACATAATATGAATGACTGTTCCAAGCTTAATGGATTAAATAACTTGCTGTATAAATTATAATTTTCTGTCTTTGGTCAACCAAGAGTTTTGTTATGCTATATGCAGATTTGGAAATTCACATTGAAAACATACGATATACAATCCATCAGATAGAGAATTCTTCCCTCCAGTTGCACAGATTAATAGTCGAGATAATCAAGGGTTGTAACTGAATGAATTCCGTTGTTTTATTGCAATAATGTAGTCTTGTCTCTCTCTTATCGCAGTATAGTAGGGAACCTGCAGTACACGTATAGAATTATTTAATTTGTCAGGCAGCCCGTAATACTCGATTCAAGTATTTACTGTTGCCTACCATACTGAATGAATTACGCTCCTCTCAACGATAAGAGAGAGACAAGACTCGAATATTACAATAAGACAACGGAATTCAGTGTGTTACAGCACGTGATTGTCTCGACTATGCATCTGTGCAACTGGACGGAAGAATTCTCTGTCTGATGCATTGGATATCGTATGTTTCAGATGTGAATTTCCAAACCAGTATATACTTCGGACACTCTGAGCAAGTTCATCAAACCTAAATATCAATAAATCCTCTTCATATCACTTGATATTCGTCAAATAAAAATGTCAATTTGACATATTTTACTTGCGTTGTTTGTGGGAAATTCATTAAACACCAGTTATTTTGATGTGACCATTCTGTTTTGCAGGTAAACTCCTCACCCGATCATGGAAAATAGCCTACGCGTTATTGACGAAATCGTTCGGTAAAAACGGCGATACCAGCCTTAAATCGGGCGATAGAGTGGCCTTGGTATATCCGAACAACGATCCGATAAACTTCATCTGCGCCTTCTACGGCTGCCTTCAAGCCGGCATAGTGCCCGTTCCCATCGAAGTGCCCATCACCAGAAGAGACGCGGGATCCCAACAGATCGGCTTCCTTCTCGGCAGCTGCTCGGTGCAGGTCGCCCTAACCTCGGAAGCCTGTCTGAAAGGTCTTCCCAAAACTACCTCCGGCGATGTTGTCCAGTTCAAAGGCTGGCCAAGGTTGAACTGGTTCGTTACCGAGCATCTGGCGAAGACTCCCAAGGATTTTACGCCGGATCCTAGGCTTTCCGATGAAACACCTGCATATATCGAATATAGTACAGACAGGGACGGTTCTGTCATGGGAGTGACCATAACCAGAGCCGCCATGTTGCAACACTGCAGAATGTTGACCATGGCGTGTAATTACACCGAAGGAGAGAATATGGTCTGCGTGTTAGACTTTAAAAGAGAAGTCGGTTTATGGCATTCTGTCCTCACTAGTCTTCTGAATGGAATGCACGTAATCTACATACCGTACGCCTTGATGAAGGTGAACCCTGCAAGTTGGATGCAGATGATCACAAAATACAGAGCTTCAGTTGCTGTGGTTAAATCTAGGGATCTTCACTGGGGTTTGTTGGCCACCAAAGACCATAAAGATATAAATATGTCCTCTCTGCGAATGCTTTTGGTAGCAGATGGTGCCAACCCTTGGTCTTTAAGTTCTTGCGATCAATTCTTATCCGTTTTTCAAAGTAAAGGTTTGAGACCTGACGCCATATGTCCCTGCGCTAGTTCTAGCGAATGCTTGACGGTTTCTGTGAGAAGGCCTGGACGAGCAGGAGTGAATTCAACAGGTAGAGGTGTGCTGTCGATGCAAGGACTGAGTTATGGTGTCGTCAGAGTAGACCAGGAGAATAGTCTCACCTCGTTAACCTTGCAGGATTGCGGACAGGTGATGCCTGGGTGTGTTGTTGTAGTCATAAAGATGGAAGGACCTCCTCTGTTGTGTAAAACTGATGAGGTGAGTTAGATTGATACGATGAATTCAATAAAAAGTGTTTATTCAATTTAGTCACCCCAAATCTTCAACTAGAATGCATAAAATACATATTGAAGATACTTGTCGACATATCGGGTGTCCCAAGGTGAGTGGTCCTATTAGATTATTGTGGAAACTATTGATGGTAAAGATTTCAAATTTTGTGGATCGATATTTGGCCATGTAAAGTACATTTTTAAAAATAATTTTACATTTCCAGTGTTGCCGGATGTACGACAATTTGGCAACAACTTTGTTATTTTAAATGGGACATCCGGTAGGTATTTCTATTTTTTTTTATGATACTTCATAAAATATTAAATCTGATTACTCTCACTTTTTCATACCTAACTTTGACGATTTTTGAGTTATCAATTATTTTTCGAAATTTTAAATCATATTGGCGTGTTACGAAAATGACTCTAGTTCGCTCAATATTTGAGATTTAAGTCAAAAATTTAGCAAGTCATTAGATATTTATATAATCTATGTCACCGCTTTTGAATTATAGTTGTCAGTTATACAGGATGAACCAAAAAAATCATCATTTGCCAAGATACAAAATCGTTGAGATAGGACGTGAATAGAAAAATTATAGAGTGTTTTGTACTGATTCCAAAATCTGAAAAATAGACTAGGTGCCTAATTCGAGAAAACAGATTTTTTACGATTTTGTAACTTGGTGAATTTTTTTGCCCATCCTGTATAACTTACAACTATAATTCAAAAGCAGTGACATAGATCAGATCAATATGTAATGACTTACTAAATTTCTGAGTTAAATCTCCAATATTGAGCGAACTATACTCCGTTCACGAAAGGTTGAGCCGTCGGTTGCCCATGAAAATTTGGCATATTCCACTGTGTATACTAAAATTTTAGGTTATGTTCTTTATTTTCTTGTCAGATTGATACGCAATGTTGTCAATATTGCATAGAGTTTTCTGATAACTCTCAAGCTCGTCAGACGAGACCGAGTAGGTACATTCGGCAACGTTTACTTTATTTTACTTTATGACAGTAAATACTGCCAACTTCGCCTACTATGTACTCAACCTTTCGTGAACGGACTATAGAGTAATTTTCGTAACACGCCAATTTGATCTAAAATTTTTAAAAATAATTAATAACTCAAAAACCGTTCAAGATAGGTATGAAATAGTAACAGTGAATAGATTTATTATTTTATGGCGTATCATGAAAAAATAGAAATACTGAATGTCCCATTTAAAATAACAAAGTTTTAGCCAAATTGTTGTACAGCCGGCAACACTGAAAATGTGAAATTATTTTCAAAATGCACCTTACATGGCCAAATATCGATCCACAAAATGTGAAATCATTACCATTAATAGTTTCCATAATAATCTAGTCCACTCACCTTGGGACACCCGATATATCGTACATTACCACTTGATACTTTGATCGACCAGAAATTATAATAGTTGTACCTAATTTGAGAAAAATGTCTAACATTACTATAACTTCGTGTTTCTAGGTCGGTGAAATCTGCGTCAATTCAGGTGCAAGTGGAACGCAATACTGGGGATTGCAGGGCCTCAGCAATTCCACGTTCAAAGTACAACCCATCACTTCGGAAGGCAAGACGATAGGCGATGCTGAATACACCAGATCTGGCCTGCTCGGATTCTTAGGACCTGGTGGATTAGTTTTCATATGCGGATCCAAAGATGGACTGATGACTGTGACTGGTAGGAAGCACAACGCCGACGATATCATTGCTACCGTGTTGGCTGTGGAACCCATGAAATTCATTTATAGAGGAAGGATAGCGGTGTTTAGTCATAGAGTTCTGAGGGACGAGAGGATATGTGTCATTGCAGAGCAGAGGCCTGATTGTAGTGAAGAAGAAGTAAGTAGTCGCTACTAATCCTGAACAGAGTTGTCTTGTAGATGGTCATGAGTTATGGCCAACTGTATTAATTCAACTCGCTTCTAGTTGATTTTGAAGAGTAAAAATCAATTTATTCGCATAATCGGTTCATAATTTTATCGTCATTCTAGACAGGTTGTGTGGGGTAGGTCTTCACTATCCATAGCTTATCATTAGATGTAATGAAATGAAGCGATATCGAATCAACTCTATTACAATTATTTGCCGATAATGGCCCAACGCATTGCCGACGATGGCCAAACGAATTGCCAACAAGGCATCAAATACTGGAATCGAATTTGAGTCTAGAGAAACGACAAAAATGATTTAACTACTCAAAGTTTTGATAAACAATTTTATTATTCCAGAAACAATTTTTCTATGTTTTGACTTCGAATCATAACAGTCAAAGTATTAACGTTCATTTATTGGCAAACGAATAGGATCTTTAATGATAGGGGAATTATTTGTTTCTCTTCTAGTCTTTCCAATGGATGTCCCGAGTGCTGCAAGCTGTGGACTCGATTCACCAAGTTGGCATCTACTGTTTGGCTCTAGTACCTCCAAATTACCTGCCAAAGACTCCTTTGGGAGGAATACATCTGTCCGAAACCAAACGAAGGTTCTTAGAAGGAACTTTGCATCCCGCCAATGTTCTTATGTGTCCACATACGTGTGTCACGAATTTACCTAAACCACGAGAAGTACATTCAGGTAAAACAGAGAATATCTTGATGTGTTTTAGTGTTTGGGATGTGAATTCTCAAGCATGTTTATGTTCGTTTAAATATTGTTTGGAAAGAATTACTTTGGGTGTACAGAAACACGTTCATAGCTTTTTTCCCCAATTATCATCGTTAAAAATTTCATTATTGGTGCAATTAAATAAAATAACTAACATCTAATATTCATTCAAAATCACACAAAAATTCCATTCTGGCCAACGACTTATTCGTTCATATACACAAATATAGTAAAAAATAAAAACTGTCAGGCTACAATTCTAAAAATTTAGATGAACCTTGATCACAAAATTATTACCAACAATATTAAAAAATGCCTAAAATACAAAGAGGTGATACTGATTAGATTAATTGGTAAAAAGGTGAAAAAAATGTACATTACATTACATAGAATTAATTCAATACCTTTTTGCACTGCCTGCACATTTTCCACATCCATTGCACAAAGCATATGTTTATAACATCATGGTTTCCTGTTTTGTTGTTATTTTATATCAGTGTTTTTCCATTTTCAATCATGTGTATTCTAAATGTTTTTCAATTTATCTGAAACTATCCCTATTTATTGTTTAGTTCTTTTGTAAATTGTAATATTTTTGCACATCGATAATTTCTGCATGCTGAACTGCATATTAATATTTTTAGAACTATCTGCACCTTTTTTGACACCTTTAGATATTGTGAGATAGATAGATATAAATTATATAAACATAATGATTAGAGAATTTATTCTGTTGAACTTCATAATTTCAATATAATTTATTAATTTAAGAACTGAAGGGGTAGTGTGAATACAACAAACTTCTTTGAATACTAGTTATTCTCACAATGATTATCTTCCCAAATATTTTGTTTTCAATCCATATCTTGGAAAATTATTAAATGAATTGAAACTACCCTAAAGTAAATTCTTCGACGAAATATCATTCTATATGGTGTAACAGTCAAGTCATTTATTAGATTGCAGTTTAGTATTTATTTTTGTTTTAGGTGCTATTGACAATTATTTCTGTATATAGATAGAACTTTTTCAAATACAGTGGATAGTTTCAGATATTTTCTAGGTGTGACTCACAATAAATGATGCAAATATTCTTCAACTAATCTGTGGTTATTATTCACAGAAAACATTGGTAGCATCTACTAACATGAGAGTTCATTAGCTAACTGTATACAAATAGTCTCTGAATATTTATAGTTATTGTTGAGTAATTTGAAATTGTGTATTTATGAGAGCAAAATTCTTTCAGCGTTGCTTAGAATTCTCAGCTAAAAATAATATAATCTCGAAACTACTGTTTGCGAGGCTATGTTACAAGCGAAGTTAACTGTGATATGTCATGTTTCTTCCAATTTGCTTGAAATACAGGATGTTCGGATATTGGATAGGATCTCGTTAAGAGTATGTGCTGGCAGATATATATTCAAAAATTTATTTTTTGACTGTTTCTTTTATTCCTGTGAAAAACATCCAGTTACTAATCACTTCCTTCACCCTTTTGATAAGTTTTCTCACATTTTGGGTTGATTATTTGGTTGGAATGATCTCTATAGTTCATTCAGAAAAGTTTGAGCCGTCAGTTGGCCATGACAATTTGGCATATTCCACTGTGTATATTAAAATTTTAGGTTATGTTGTTTATTTTCTTGTCAGATTGATACGCAATGTTATCAGTATAACATAGAGTTCTCTGATAACTTGCAAGCTCGTCGGACAAGGCCGGGTATATTCGGCAACGTTGACTTTATTTTGCATTATGACAGCAAATACTGCCAACTTCAGATAAATAAACAAACACCTAATATGCGCTCAAACTTCCGTGAAAGGACTATATAAACAGGGTCTCTATGATTATAACAACGCAGTTGGCGTTGGACTGTTATAAATATTTATATTCTGGTGTAAACTTCAATTTAAACAAACGATACTGTGAGTTTAGATTGGTCATTCAGATAGAAATTGAATAATGTGACTGGAATTATAAATTAGTAGAGTTTGCATGAGAAACGACAAGATTTTCAAAGCACACTACGATGTTTCAATCATTTATAAAGACTCTGTATAATCCTTTTGAAGAATCGTTCAGAACTTACGAACACCTGGATTACATCTCATAATATTAATGAGATTATTCATTAATGAAAGTTGAAAGTAGTTTGCTCTCATTTTTATTTCCCCCATGTTTATCGTTGAAGCTCTTGAACTCTTCTACCCCTCCGTATTCGAGACAACGAGCGGGTAGTTGGTAGTGGTTCCCTCTTTACTCTTAACTAACTGACAGCTTTGCTTGAGAGATGCTACAGCATGGTATTCCCTTGCGTTTCAGCAACCGACTGTGTTTCAGACGTTGGACCCGCGTCTGTTATCGTGGGAAATCTTGTGAAAGGTAACAGACTGGCCTGTGCTCAAGGCAGGGATGTTGGGGGTTTGCAGGAGGAAGAAGACACTTCTAAAAAGGTTAGTTCATTACTAGAATGAAAAATAAAGTAAAGGGTTTTCCAATAAGAGGTGTTATTTTGATGTTCAAAGAAAAATGCCATTTTTCAATATAAATGATCGGATGTTTATTTCATTACATATAAAGAAGAAGCAATGCTGTTAATGGTAGAAAATAACATCAAGCAAATGACCACCACGACCACGCTTTCAGGACCATATCCTTTTAATGAAATGTTCCATAACTAAACCGCAAAGTGGCTGCCCTATGTCCTTGATAGCCTCACGAATTCCATCTTTGACTTCTTGAATCGACGCTGGGCTATTGGCGTAGACCTTCTCTTTCACATACCCCAAAGAGTCGCAAGGTGTTAAATCACAAGATCTCGGTGGAAAATTGTGATCACCTCTTCGAAAATAACACGATCCGGAAACTTTTCCCGAAAAAGATCAATGGTTTCGTTGCTTGTGTGGCACATACCGCCGTCTTGTTGAAAGTAAATGTTGTCCAGATCAATACTATCCAATTTCGGCCTTAAAAGCGTTTGTGGAATGTCTAATTCCAAAGAACGACGAGGAATGAACAAGCCTGGGTTGTCTTCAACACTCTCGACTACAGCAGCAATATTCCCGGCTGTTCTTGAGCGACGTGCACAAGTTTTATTCTTCACATTACTAACTTGTCCCAACAACTCGAATTTTTCCACCAATTTCTTTATTGCGGTCCGACAAGGTGCTTCACGACGACCAAAAAATGTTCGACTTTTACGAACCGTCTCTGCCAAATTTTCACCATTTCTATAGTAAATTTTTATAATTTCAATGCTTTCTTGAAGCGTGTATTATTCTATTTTATGAATGGCTTCAACCTTGACATCTATTGAAATAGCGGGCTATTCAAAATAACACCTCTTATTGGAAAACCCTTCATCTTCCAATGGGGATGAAAATGGTTATAATGGCAACACTGTCTATTACTTTTTGACATTTCTAATAGAAGGCACATATTACGGCCGTCTAAAGTCAAAAAATTCAAGTAAATCATTCAGTAGTCGTGAATAAAGTATATTATTCTACTTATGTATAATGGCTAATTGGTAAAATAGGCTTCACCTTGTGCATAATAAAGGGTTTTCGGAAACTCACTCGATCACTAACTCAGGTTGAATTTTGACTGGAAATTTTTATCTGTCAATATTTAATCCGGGTTAGTGTCATTATTATTATACGCTCGTTGCATAACATACTATTGGACTATTTTCATCATATTTGCTCTTTCTGTTCAACGTTTCGGTTTGTATTCGCCAGCCGTCGTTAGGAAAAAACTTTACACTTTTAACTTTCCGAAAAGCAACTTTTGTCACACTTTGGAAATGTTTAGAAAATATGGGCTCTCAAAGTTCCAAAAATGTTCCATCTTCACGTCACTTTTTTTCACTATAAAACCACAAAATCACTGCTCCAATTTAGTCTATAAATCACCTTCGAACATTCAAATAACTATTCGAATAGTTTCATTTGAAGTATATTCAATAATTAATAGAGAAACATCGAAATTCTAAAGGTATCACATATCCACAATTCTAAGGGAAGCCCCCGTTCTTCATGGTAAGTTTGGCACCACTGCTTCGTCCTTCGGTGAGTATGATATCAAATGATGGCGGGAATTACGAGAAGGCATCCTAGCATATTCGAGCGAATGAATCTGCTGCAGTTCCAAATCTACCATTAAAAACGGCGGGCTTTCCTTAGAAAGTGTAGTTTAGATATGTGGTGCATCTAGAATTTCGATGTTTCTGCATTAATTATTGAATATACCTGAAATGAAACTAATTGAATAGTTATTTTAATGTTCGAGGTGATTTATAGACTAAATTGGAGCAGTGAATTTGTGTTTTTATAGCGAAAAAAAAGCACTTGAAGATGGAACATTATCAACAGTTGAATTGTTTCATATTTTCCCAAACTTTCAGAAAATCATATTCTGTCTAAAAAGTAACCAAAATGTTATTTTTTTCCATTTCAGCAACAATTCATCACAGAAATCCTACGTTGGAGGGCGCATAGTACCTCAGATCACACACTGTTTACCTTATTGAACAGCAAAGGTACGGCTGCCAAGGTGCTTACTTGTTCAGAACTGCACAAGAGGGCCGAGAGAATCGGCAACCTTCTGAACGAGAAAGGGAGGATAAACACTGGTGATCATGTGGCCCTGATTTTCCCACCGGGATTAGATTTAATATGCGCTTTCTATGGATGTTTGTACGTAGGCGCTGTACCTGTAACTATAAGACCCCCGCATCCCCAGAACTTACAGACTACCCTTCCTACGGTTAGGATGATTGTGGACGTATCGAAATCTGTTTTAGTATTATCTTCACAGGTGAGTGAATTGTTCCAATAGGAGCTTTCTATTTGACGTTGCATTACCTTCAAACTGATGCATAATCTGTTAATACGCGTTCTATTTGACAGTGTTGGAAATTTAAAAGGGTCAGGTTTCAAAAAATAATTTGGCACTGAGACACTTTCAACGTAAAACAGACGATGGCGCTTCGACCATGCGCAGTTTTGTTAATCAGAAATGATGACTGTCTGTAGTGGATGGCACATAGACCGTTTTGTTCGCTATTGGCCTTGCACATAGACCCCATATAAAATGAAATCTAAAATTTCGAGAAAGTGGCACTTAGACCCTTTTAAATTTCTACTCTTCAACTGCTCGAAGAAATTTAGGTTAGAAACTGTTAAGCAAGACCTCTTTGGGAATCATTTCAGCCATTGGTGAAAACATAAGAATAAATGCCTTTGTGACATCTAATATTTTCAGTATATGCTTATTAATAGCGTTTTCCATTGGGACAACTGGTGCGAACCAGAATTGGACTGGCACTGGTTCTCATTTGAATGGGCATTTCATTGTTCTCTGTACCAATGGAACACAAAAAATTGCACTCAGGTCGCACTTGTTGCGGACCAGTTCACCCATTGGAAAAGGCTTTCGGATGAAAGTTGCTTTATTGCATAAAAAATTTAAGAAAAGCCCTGAGCAGGTGCTTTTGATCGCTCGTTCATTGGTGGACCAATAATAATAATAATGATATTACCTCAAAATTTTGTATAGAATTTGAGATTCATTCTAAGTGTATGAATGCAAAATGTCAGAACGATCCGAATCACATTCTGGAAATGATTCGAACAATGAAATATGTAAAAAACCAATAATAAAAAAAAATTAAATTCTATAGTTCAGATGATGCGATCCTCTTGGAATATTGCATTAACATTCAGTATATCAATCTTCATACACAAAATAAATTTCACTCGAATCTGACATTCTTATGAAAATGTAAAGAATATTCTAACTGGATTTTCTATGGTTTTGTTAACACTATGGCGACAAAATGTCGAATAAGGCTTATTATGGGCTTCTTACATGTGGCCGCAAATTTTCATTCCGATTGGCTTTCTATTTGTCTGAGATATTGAAGAACAAAAATTTCTAATGGCCATATTTTATGGAACGATTTGGCTGATTAATGAACATAACCGCGGCATTTGGGAACCAAAATTACCCTGAAAATCTCAAGTCTCTTGGACAATCCCTTTGAAAGTTATCGTGCTCACGGCCACACGCACAGAATTCAATTTGACCACGGATTCGTCATCAGGGAGTCGAACCCTATCGTTTTATACCATTTTCGGTTCTAGATTAGAAAATTACAGACATTTGGGTAAAGTGATAAGGCACTTGTTTGAGTAGAACAAGCTCTGTAAAAAGGAAGTAATTCTTGATGTGTTTTAAGCAGTTAACCACTATAATTGTACTTCTATATTTTCATTATCAGTTCAGTTCATAATAACAATAATAGTATTATTATCATTTTTCTACTCTCGGTCTGCATTGGTAGTAATAAATAATTCATATTATTTTTTTTAATTTCATTCGGAACCTTAGTTGATATTCTGCTTCGATAGCCTGATTTCACACCTTTACGTTTTGTGGTATGATCTAACAAGAAATTATTGTATAATACAATTAGATTATAACCTATAATTCAATTGATTTTATTTCAGGCTGTGATCAAGCTTCTACGTTCCAAAGAGGCCAGTAACGTAGTGGACATCAAATCGTGGCCACTGATTTTAGATACCGATGACATGCCCAAGAAGAAATACCGGTTCTTTATAGGGCCCCGGCCGCAGAAATGCTCGCATATTTGGATTTCAGCGTTTCCACAACCGGTATGTTAGCCGGTATAAAAATGTCCCACGCAGCAGTAACGAACCTCTGCAGGAGTATGAGCTTTCCTGCGAGTTGTATCCGAGCAGGCACATCGCTTTATGTTTGGATCCGTATTGTGGTCTCGGTTTTGCTTTATGGTGAGAATAAATATCGTTTTTATTACTTTTTAATTAATGGTGTAAACACTTCAGATTGAAGAACGTAGAAGCCCCAAGCCTGACAACTTTGTTGATACCGCGGAAGTTTCGGTTTATCCACTGTAGGGCGCGCTATCACACATATTTATGAAATTGACAGATTCTTGTTGTCAGTAACAGGATAGCTGTTGTACAATTTTCAGTTCATTTTCAACAAAAGTAATTTTGAACAGAATGATATGGTTTTTAGTACCATTTAGAAAATAAACTGGAAATTGTAATTTGACAATACATTACAGGTCAATCCGTAATCAAGTATTGTACTTTGAACTTTCAGACTAAATTCTTTGTGCGGTTTTTGGCGCTATTCAAATGATTCCACTGAATTTTTTCTGTTGATAAGGAATCAAAATAACACTATGACCAAAAATTTATCAACAAAAATTAAATAGAAAATTGACAAGTATGGCAATGAAACTTCTCTGATATCACTGATTTGATCGAATATCATTCCATTCAAAAAGTGACAAGTTCCATATTTTTAGACATCTTATTTATTTTCATCAAAAAAGAAGACTTCAATTAAAAGACCCTGCATTTCTCCTCAGCGTTCTAAAGGAAAAATAATCAGAATTCAGTTTCATTTATTGTTATTGATGCTCATCCTCAACTGCTTCAGTTCCTCAGTTAACCAATAACTTCTTTTTCAGGTGTCTCAGCAGCATTTACTCAGGACATCACTCGATCCTCATCCCGCCATCGGAG
Source organism: Propylea japonica (assembly GCA_013421045.1). Classification (NCBI taxonomy): domain Eukaryota; kingdom Metazoa; phylum Arthropoda; class Insecta; order Coleoptera; family Coccinellidae; genus Propylea; species Propylea japonica. Next base: position 3,243,339 of record CM024239.1, read on the forward strand.
ATAGACGTTAACCCGGCCCTCTGGTTGACAGCTGTCAGTCAAAACAAAGTCCGCGACACCTTCTGCTCTTACGGCGTCATGGAACTCTGCACCAAAGGTTTAGGATCTTCGGTTAACCAGTAAAATCGCGCGGTATAAACCTGGCCTGCGTCAGGACGTGCGTGGTCGTGGCCGAAGAAAGGCCTAGAATAAATTTGACAACCAGCTTCTCAAAATTATTCAGCGCTTTAGGTTTAAGCCCCAGGGCTGTGTCTACAAGTTTCGGCTGTCGCGTAAACGTAGCCATTTGCCTACAAGGTGCCTCCAGCCCCGAACCCTCCTCTGTATACGTAGATCTTAGAGCCTTACGCAACGATAGGGTCAGTTTAGTGGAAAGAGGTAGTCCCCACAGTCTGTGCATAATGGAAAGCGGGAAGTTGCTGCCCGGAGTCAAGGTCATCATCGCAAACCCGGAAACCAAGGGTCAGTGCGGGGATTCTCACCTCGGCGAGATCTGGGTGCAGAGCGGACACAACGCTAGCGGATATTTCACCATTTACGGTGACGAAAACGAGTACAACGATCATTTCAACGCCCATTTGGTCACGGGGAACACCGGAGAGGTTTACGCCCGAACTGGTTATCTGGGTTTCCTCAGAAGGACCGAAAGCACCTCGATCGCCGGATCGAACAGAGGTGCTTTGGAAGAAACCATTTTGGTCGGTAGAGACAGCGATACGGAGTCCCTGAATTCTTCGCATCACATACTGAGCGCGTCGTCATCTGACAGTCCCGAACAGCACGATGCCGTGTTTGTGGTCGGAGCTCTGGATGAGACCATAATGCTCAGGGGCATGAGATATCATCCTATAGATATTGAGAATAGCGTGCTGCGGTGCCATAAGAAAATTGCAGAATGGTGAGTTGATTTTTATTTAATGCTGATTAGGCTATTTGTTTGGAGTGGTGAGTTGCTCTTGAGCATCTCAGGAGCTCGAAGTAATGACCTATAGTCCGTTCACGAAAGGTTGAGCCGTCGGTTGGCCATGGAAATTTGGCATATTCCACTGTGTATATTAAAATTTTAGGTTATGTTGTTTATTTTCTTGTCAGATTGATATGCAATGTTGTCAATATTGCATAGAGTTATCTGATAACTATCAAGCTAGTCGAATGAGGCCGAGTACATCCGGCAACGTTGACTTTATTTTACGTTATGATAGCAATTACTGCCAACTTCAGATAAATAAACAAACGCCTACTATGCGCTCAAACTTTCGTGAACGGACTATATGTATAGGCGTTTTCGGATACTTACTCGGGTCAACCCGATCCCAACCTTGGAAAGTACGGTCTATTAACTCGATCACTGACTCAGGTTGATCTATAGTAACCCTACACGTGAGCAGGCTCGTAGAGTCACCGCATGCGCACTGCAGTTCAGTTTTGTATTTGAAAAAGGCGGGAGTAAGTCTTCTACTCTTTTCTTAGTAATTCCATATTTTCTATTCCTAAAAATTATGGAAAGAGAAGAGAATTTGGCTCAGTGTAAAATGTGTGGTTCCATGAGCCGAGAAAATAATGTGAAACAACTTCTTCATAACTTTGTATGTAGATCTTTCTGTGTTAAAGCTAAAGCCTTCTTAATATAGGTACTCAAAGATAACATTGAACATGCGAGGGCGCATCAGAAATTATAAGAAAGATTTCACAGAAGTCAATAAATCCAAGCAAAGCTAGAGACAACCAGTAAATAAACTGGAACTGAAAAAATAAATTCTCTACTTCTTTTAACATAAGTAATCAAAAATACATTAAACATGAAAGGGCACACCACAAATTATAAGAAATATTTTACAAAAGCCAAAAAATGCAAAGCTAGAGACAATCCGAAAATAAACTGGGACTGAAAAAATAAATCCTTAAAATACGGAGTCTCTATAAATTATTGTAACATCGTAGGGTCGCTTGGAAATATTTTTTCTTATGGTTTTTTATGCAGAGTCTACGTATTTATAATTCCAGTGACATTATTCAATTTCTTTAGGAATGACAAGCCTAAACTCGAAGGATCAGTTGTTTGAATCATAGGTTACATCAGAATATAAATATTTAAAATAGTCCAACGCCAACTGCCCTGTTATAATCATTTATGGAGACCCTGTATTTGGTGATGTTATTGATACGACTGTCACTTCAAATCCTAAACCTGATGTGTTCATAAACTCAGAACCCGGGTCCGTGATCCGAGTAGATGCGTAACGTGACCCAATGGATCGAGTTAGTAACCTTGAGTAAGTTTCCGAAAACGCCTTATGATTAGAGCTTGTAGTTCCCTCGATGGCTGCGTCAAGAAATGCGTGAAGGCATCACTAGGTTTACTTTCTATTCTGAGATTCCACCGTCCTTATTTTCAAAGAAAGAGTTGAAAAGTGAAATTTTAACATCTTTCTCTCAGTATCTCAACGTTGAAATTAAATTAATAGTCGTTTTTTTTATTTACAGCGCTGTTTTCACTTGGACCAACCTTTTAGTTGTAGTGGTAGAATTAGATGGTAATGAAAGTGAAGCCTTGGATTTAGTACCCTTAGTCACAAATACAGTACTAGAAGAGCATCATCTAATAGTCGGAGTGGTCGTAGTTGTAGATCCAGGAGTTGTACCAATCAACTCACGAGGGGAGAAACAAAGGATGCATCTGAGAGATGGATTTTTAGCAGATCAGTTAGATCCCATTTATGTGGCGTATAATATGTAAGATGTAATATTGATCGGTTATCGACTCTTAGTTTGTAATATTGGGTAGTTTTCCGGTGTAGGTGTCTTAGAGACTTCATTTATGGTTTACTCTTTATTGAAATGCCTAAGCTTTCATAAAGAGTAAACCGTAAATAAGGCCTTTAAGACTCTTACACCAAAAACCACCCAGTATTATATGTAAGATGTAATTTATTGATTATTGGTTTATGTAGTACATCTGAAATGATCACAAAAACTTTTGAAGCAGATAATACTGTTATGATATCCTTGCGTTTTAATGTTATAACAATTTTATCACACCTACCTGTTCATCAAACTTATGACTTGGATAAATTCAGTAAATCGACAAAAAAATTGCTCTCTGAAACATATTTCTTCAGTATTAATTACTTCAAAAGTAAATTATTTATTGGTGATCACTAAAATGATTTATTATTATATCCTTTTGTACAACACTAGCAAATTCTGGATAAAGTCATATAATTTGCATCAGCTGAAAATTTTGCACAAATTTTATAACGGTTGTTGGAAAGCTCAAAAAGATCTATATTTCTATGAGAAAATTGTTACAAAACTTGTTAGTTGTGTCTGATTGTTCAGAGTTTTTTACACTACAAGTTTTGTTCGAAAAATCATTCAAATGTGAAATTTTCAAAAAAATATTTCAGCTCAAATTTTTCAAGTCTCAACATTTTCATGTTAGTAGTTTAGATGTAAATATAATGGCCTACTGCCGATAGTGTATTGTATCAATAGTTTGTACAGTCAACATCTCTCTTCTGGTATTTTTTTTAGAGTATGAGTATTTTAATCCAAGCGAACTATCATGTGATTATGAACTATTTGTGATTTAAGTTAGCTGTAAGCATCATTTTTTGATTTATATATTTACGTGTTCCATAAAAGTTATTTCTTGAAGATAATAATTATCTGTTAAGAGTCTAGTCTAATTTTAATTTGGCCGCTTCCTCAAGATTTCTTGAGATAATAAGTGAAATTTTGTGGTTGTGAAAATGAAAATTGAATTATTTTCTACAATTTCCATAATACATTTCTGTCTTTTTCGTATCCATAATGAACATCACTCAAATTTTTTGAAGAATTCACATATAATTTGTTTCTGTAAACAATAAAAATTTAGTTGAATATAACGAATGAACATGATCGAGTGCAATTTAGGAAAATATGAATTGTGAAATATGGAATTAATATAAGAATAAATAACAGTTCATAATTCTAACAAGTTGTAAATTGACTGAAAATTCAAATACATTTAATAGTAACATCCAGTAGTGGATTAACAATTTTATTTTCTGAAATATTTATTTATACCTTTGTTAGTATTATTTCTTGAGCAAACCCAAAGCTCTTTCAATATTTTGATATTTTTAACCAACTTTGTGTGACAATATGATTCTTGTTTATTTATGTTATGAAATTGCCATTTTAGGCTGAGAATGATTGTTTCTGAAAGAGTTTCATGAATAAAAACAGCAAATAAATGTACCTTTATATCGAATTGTATTATTTTAATATTAAAACTAATAACCTTATAACCAAAAGGAATTTCGCAATTGCAAATATTAAATATGAAAGTGGAGAATTATAATAGCCGATTAATATCAACCTTAGACCAAAGTCTCCAGTCTAAGATATCAACCAATATTTCAGAGATAGTCTTGCAAACGTTCATAGAAACTACAAGGAGTTAATATCATTCCAAAATAGGCACTTTGGGGCTATGAACTGAAGAAACCTACGACCTCTTATATCGTGAACGCGGCACAGTAAGCATCTATAGTCCGTTCACGAAAGTTTGAGCGCATAGTGGGCGTTTGTTTATTTATCTCAAGTTGGCAGTATTTGCTGTCATAACGTAAAATAAAGTCAACGTTGTCGAATGTATCCGGCCTCGTCCGACGAGCTTCCGAGTTATCACAGAACTCTATGTTATATTGACAACGTTGCGTATCAGTCTGACTAGAAAATAAACAACATAAACGAAAATTTTAATATACGCAGTGGAATATGCCAAATTTCCATGGCCTATCGACGGTTCTAACTTTCGTGAACGGACTATATCTCTCTTTACTAGACCAATAAACCTCCGACACATTCAGCCATTCAGGTTGTCTGCGAATAACAATGAAGGAATTTTATATTCTGCAAAGTCGCCGAGCTTTAAGTTTTTTTTCCTTTCTTTTACACACCCATGGGTTCGGAAATTATGCTATATAGGTACCAAGTATCAGGTATCAAGTAATTAGATTGTGCTGTAAGGACGACACAAACGACAAACCTCTCCTAAACATTTCATAACGCCCATGCCCTCGCCGGGATTCGAACCCTGGATCACCGGCAGCTTCAAGTTTGATTCAGAAATTAGAACATAGAATATAAAATATTCTTTATTCAAATAAATTCAGACTAGTCTGTGGTTTGATCATCGATGCATCATGCTTCGTTCTGTTTCTGTGCCTCTGTGCTGTGGGTGTTTTTGTATTCTATGTTTACTGCAACAAGAGCATTTTCTTCGAAAGTAAAATTAATGAATAATCTCCTAACAGTTAGTTCACAATATCAATTCATTTCAGAGATTGTTGAAATTTTAACCAATATTGGTCATTGAGATATATTCAAACATGTATCGAACAGATAAGCAATTCATGAAAGACCCGGCGACTGCCTCACAACGGATTTACATTGGTGGTCTCCCAACTACAGTAGTAGCTGATGACTTGGAGCTGAAGTTCAGACAACATGGTAAAATTTTAGGAATAGTTTTGCAGAGGGGATTTGCTTTTATCCAGTATGAAACAGATGAAGAAGCCCAAAGTGCTATTCGCTTGGAGCAGGGTTCTATGATACATGGCAGAAAAATTGTTGTTAGACATGCTATGCAGGATAGAAATCGGGGCAACATGAACGTTTCTAATCCTAATGTTAAACCCCAAGATAACTCACAGAAAACTCCTACGAATAAACAAAATGTTGGTATTTCCAATTCAACCATCAAGAAAACTGAGCAAGAAGAACCTCCAAAATCCGTCCAACCTCCTGATGAAGATGTACATGGTAGATCACCAGGCTATGAAGAGAAAGAAATGGAAATGATAGCAGAAAAATTTCAAGAAGCAGATATGCAACCAGAATTTCCACCAAAACCTCAAAGTGTCATATCATCAGAGAACATTGACGATGAGGATTCTAGAGGCCAGAAGAGAAAACGAGCCTTAAGGGGAAGAAGAGGTAAACCTAGAACTGATGATAGATTTATTCCACACCCTCCACCTTTAGATAGAGATAGATTCAGGGGTGCTATGCCTTATCCACATCCACAAGAAAGATATCCAGAGTTTGAAGCTCCCTTACCTATGATGGACAGACCTGAAAGGAATGATTGTGAAATCATTGTTGTTTCCAAAATGCTAACAGAATACGCAGAATATATTGAGTCAAGGTTAAAGTCGTTAGGACTCATTGTTGATCTGTTATTCCCCAATGAAGATGTACCTATAGGTCGAGTTTTAGCAAACATTTCTAGCCGTGGTTGTTTATATGCTATACTTATCATGCCGCAAAACATGGATAACCAAAGTTTAACCCTTAATGTTTTACATGGAATACCCCAAGAACATAGGAATATGCCTGTGGATGATGCTCTCCTATTTATCACCAGAAATTTCGAAGCGTACATGCGAGGTGAAAATATATCAACTGCAGATAATGAAACCAAAATGACGATACATGATAAACATCCAACTGGAGTACAGTTGTTGCTGAATATGCTAGCAGAAAATAGAATATTAACTTCAGTTCAGTATGACAGGATACTAAAATACTTGGAAGAAAGGAGAGAATTACAAGTACAATTTGAAGTGAGTGAAGGCATCGAAGTTAGTAATGAGAATCAAGTGAATAAGCAAGCAGAATTACAGAATCGTATAATGAATATATTGAACAAATCTACGGACAATAACAAAGCTGAAAGTGAGGCTGCAGGAATTGTAGCTCCTCCCCCTCCCCCAACTACAACTTCCACACCTCTTTTGAAGGATCCAACAGTGCAGAAAGCGCTAGACAGTTTGTTATCCGGGGAGATGTTTAAAAATATTGCCACTGGATAAAGCTGGTGAAAATAGTTTGCGCACATATTTGATCCATGAAAATGATAGATTTATTATATTAAGAATTTTATCTTGAAGATAGAACAGTAAGTTCGTACTACAATATTAAACTGAAATAAAAGTTTTTCTGGTGAGTGTATTGTATGTTATTACTTTCCAGATGTTGGGAGTCATTAATCACATCGATTAAGTCCTTATAAAATACAGTCTGAGATTTGCGAAGAATTGATTTTGATTGTCCGTATTCTATAAGTTCAATAGACGATTTATGTGTATAGATTTTCACCATCTTTCAAAATGTCCATTAACAAATATTTTGTTTTTCTATGAGTATGCTAATTGAATTGATTGAAACGAATTCATTTCAAGTGTTTCCCAGGAAATGGAAAGGAGATTAATTTTTTGAATGTAATATTTTGGTGAACTTACACTAGTTAATGAACCAAGTTTCTACTGAAATTGTGAATTTTGCCGTTGTATTACATAGAGATATAGAAGAAATTTTATTCCATTATCTGCACATACTCAGTTATAATTTTGGAGTTGAAAACATAAATCCCTTAATTCAAAGAATTTTTCATATTGTTTGAAAATAAAACTAGGTTTCTGATGAACAAATTCAAGTATATTTAATTTGTCATGACTTATTTGACCTTTATGATATGTGTAAATAGATTTTCTAATCGTTAGATTACTAATTATTATCATAGGGAAGTAATTATAGGTACTTTAATAATATTATTAAATGTATTGAAAAACATAAAATTATTTATTCATTTAGAACATGTTCCATCAATAATAGGTTTACAATTACTATTCCAAATTGCATCCCAATTTCCGAAAAAAGTAAGTTCACTTTTCATTTTTTCCATATTTCTATTAACAGTTTCATTGGAAGGAAATCTTTCAAACAAGTCTAGTAGCAGTTTGGAAAGTTGTTTTTCATTGGAAAAGATGTATCCGTTTTTTCCTTCGATCACCAACTCATTCAATCTAAAAAAATGTCAACAAGATAATTATACTGCAATACAAATAATTATTTTGATCAACAAACAACGTTGTTCAATCTGGAGAAGTATAAGTAGACAGAAAAGTGAAACAAAAATCAATTAACTTCAGGGTATACAGTGTGTTTGGTCATGAGTTAGCGATAATTTAAGGTCATCAAATATACCTAATATTATCGACAAAAACACCCAAACTTGGAAGTTTACCCCCTTAGTTTTGGAGTAGCCCCCATTTTAAATTTACTTTTTTATTTTCGTTGACCCTTCCAAATAATATCGATTTCTTTGGATATAAAGGTCCTACAGATGTGAAAAAAATGTTTTTTGAAAGATGATACTACCACCTTTCATTGAAGTATAACAATATAAAAACATTCAACTTGAAAACGCCATAAAAAAATTCTTGAAAAAGTTCATAATGAAAATATGTACTGATTTTCTCAGTAAATCCGCAATAGTACAAGAACTAGCACATTAAAGTAAATATTTTTTTCAATGATTTAACACGCAAGGATATTAGCATCACATCACATCATTTCTGTAAGTTACATGATTTGAGAGTTATTGCTGTTCGAACATGACCCTTACGAAAATTGATAAAATAAAAAAAACCTCACAACTGTATTTTCGATAAATTAATTAAATAAATTTAATTAATCATAAAAATTGCTCAAAATGGCCGCCTCTGCTCTGTAGACAGGCAGTGGCCTTCATGACGACCTATCTTGTGTCTTTTGCTTGTGTAGTGATCATGTTCAAGCAGCAATAACTCTCAAATTATGTAACTTACAGATATAATGTGATTGTTGTTTTGTAGCTAATATCCTTGCGTGTTAAATCTGATAGGCCACTCACCTTGGGACACCCGATATATATTCTTTTGAAATCAAGAGCTAACATAATACAATACATAAAATAAAAATCCCTAAATGAGGTAAGAAATAAACTTAGAAATACCTCTTCGTGTGAATAATACTGTATTGTAATCAACCAAGCTCTAGAGTGAAAAGAATTTCACTGGGAAGTTAAATTTTCAGTTCTTCAATTCCTGAACATAATAAAACATTTTCGTAATTTTGCCTTAGCTATAATTACCGGAATAGCCTTAAGCAACAATAAACTGCCACCAAATTAGTATAATAATTCAGTTTATGAACGTCAATTCGAAATGAAAATGTGAACACATCGCATCTAGAAACTAAACACTAACAGACGATGTTGCCAAACTGACAGAATTGTCTATAACAACACTAGCTGTTAGTATCAGAGTAGGGGAGCGATAGACCTATTATTTATTATCCCAATACAGAAAAAACTACGGCACGAGTTCGCAACGCCGGAATGTTCTTTGCGCACATAAACAGATTCTACTGTGCTGCATAACAAATAAGTGAAGGCAACTCTAGATTTACTTCTTATTTTGAGCATTTAACTCTAATATGTACTTACGCTTTGAAGTCATATGCTAATACTGGTACATTAGCACCAAAAAGATCGACAATTTTCATTGGCAAGTCTAATCCGCTGGAACTTGTATGGAGGGAAATGCCGATATCGGCACAGCCAATAAAAAGAGGGTAATCTTTATCTTCTAACCAGGGAGTAATCACTGTGACATGTTTCCATCCCCTAGATGCAATATTTTTCAGATAAAATTCTTTCAAAGGTCCTTTTCCAGTGATAGCTACCAACATATTCGGTAATTTTCTATTGTTTCCAGTGTTCCAATGGTTTTCATAATCTAAACAATGAATAATTCGTTACATAAATAATAATTATCGATCTTCAATTGATATGAAGATCTTCATAACATTTTTCAATTAATCAATAATCTTAAACACAAGACTTATATTTCATTGAACAATAGAAGAAAAAAAGTTTTCCATTCTATAGTGCAAATCAATAGAATAAAAATGTTATCTGAAAATGTAAATTCCTTAATGACTCATTCATGTGATTAAAATGTTGAATTTCAATAGCTTGATATTGTTATCAGAAATATAATATTGAACTGGCTTGTGCATAAGATTTGATATGGATTTTCGAATCATAAATTAATAGGGAAAATTTAAAGTTTTTCAAGGATTAGATCTTTAATTTTCCAGTTGTATCAAATTCGATTGATTATTTTGATTAACAGCAGATAATACAAACAAGTTGAATTTGAAATGGTATCAGAAAAGAGAGCCATTCAGTATTTCTTAAATTAAGTAATAAAAATTAATATACCTTGCAGTGCATTCAATAAGACGGAAAAATCTTCATCTTCAGTCCAACTAGTACTTGAAACAACAAATGCTGGTCTATCCATCTTTAGAGACACTCCTGTTTTTGATTCATATTGCGTTAATAATGTAGCATTCTCATCTGTTCTGTCATTGAAAATTTCGAACCCTTTCTTTTTAGATAGATCCTTCAGAAGTGTATGCATTGCTTCTCTTGATACTGAACGAAAACGAGCATTTGGACGATCATATAGTACTTCTGCTCTAAAATACAAGAAAAAAACCTTAAGTTATGCAGAAAAGTTGTATGCAGTACACTTAACTATAGTAACATAAATATGCATATTAATTGAAGCAAAACTTTTGTCAAATAACATAATATGTTGAAAATCAAATACTTACTTTACACCCCAGTTATTATATAGATCATTTTTCATCGCTTTTGAGACACATAAATTGTAATCAGCTCTCCTTCCCATAAATTCTTCCATTTTTCTTGTTACAGAAACTAAAGTATTATTTTTTCCAACACTTAATGCCATTATGGTATGAGCATAATTATGCCAATCGATTATAAGTTGAGCACCCATCGATTTACAATAAAACCAAGAAATGAATAACGAAGGAATTGCTGGTGGATTTTGAACCAGAACTATATCTGCTCTTCGTGTAATCACTAACAGAAATAATAGATTGATAGATGTCCATATTGTTTTCCATATATAATTCAACAATTTTGAACTGATTTTCGGACATGGAATTAAAAAATGAGGGTAAATGTTGCAGGCTGAAGTGATTTGATGTGGCAGTTCGGATTCTCCATAACCTATGATATCAACTGTATGTCCAAATTCTGCCAAAATGTTGCATGATTCGCCATTCTTGGACTATGACCAATATCTCCTAACCCACACCACATTTTCACAGTTTTTTTCTTTTCCATATTGCAATTTCACCAGGAATTCTAATGTGCCTATCAAAGTAGCTTCAGATTGGAACTTGTCTTTGTTTACTTTACTCGTTAGGAAAACACGTTAAACAACAAAACCAGCAAAGCAAAAGAACTTCAGCTCGTCAGAACTACCACAGGTGTTCTGTGGAACTACTGTTGAGTTGACCGCACATGCCAATGCAGTGGCGGTTCGTTAAGTATGAAGAATCATTTCAATTGGTGGTGAAATATAAACATAAACCGATCAAAAAATTATTACATTATTCTACAAGCTTATACAAGAGTCCTCATAAAGGAAATTAACTTTACTTATGGTGTAGGGTAATAATAAGTGCTTTTTGCCTCTCTTTATCTATTTGTTCTCATATATATATATTTTCATACATTTGCCGTAATTGATCCCAAAATATCAGACTCAGAACGGTATGTGGACCCATTCTTATGTAGGTGGCTTCCATTCCTTTGAAAAATCCAGTAATTCCTTCTGTTTTCCAAATCTTCTTAACACAATCGAAAAAATTTTTATATAATATCCCTTTCCCACTAGCATCTGTATCTACGAGAAAAATATTCTCCTTCAGTACATGCTATTATAAGGCTGCTGGTTTATGAGGTAGACCAGTGACTTAGATAATCAACAGCCATATACGGGTGTTTCAATCATAAACTGGACAACATATATTTTCGTATAGAGGACAATCGGGAGAATCATTTTTGCCTTATACAATATATCCCGTTTTCGAAGTGTAAGCGAGATACAGGGTGTCAAACGTCATTTTTGAGCAAGATTCTTATGAGTGTGGTCAGTTATGTATAACACTTGGTGTAACGGTTTTTGGTCAAATCTCAGTATTTTTGGGTCATCTATCCAGAAAAGTTGACGAACTCCGAAAAAATTTTACAAAATGGCGGAAAACCTGCAATGTTCCAAATTTTTTTTTGCGGTTGTCAAATTGACTTTTGTTTTCTGAATGAACACAATTTTCTAAGACTTTCTGTGAAAAATTTTTTCAAAAATCGAACACAAATTTTTTTTTACATGTCTACAGCGATGAAAAAATTTCACTCGAAATGGATGAAATTTTGTACAATTGTACTTCTTGAATTATCAATCACGAATATGAAAACAGAATCGTAAAATATCGAACGGTTTCGTTACTACAGTCATTCAATGTTTCGTTCGAACCTCTGAAATATTGAAAATAAAATTGTTTTGGGTTCTAGAGTCAAAATGATTAAATTATTGGCATGTCTAAACATTTTAGATGAATTTAAACGAAAAAAATCAGTGAAACTTAGTTGGGACTCGAAACGACGTAGTTATTAAACAGGGAAATAGCACTGTTCTAAGGATATTAATATTCGTTGCCAGGCAACGGTAGTCCGTAGTTCATAGAGTTTGACTACTGGCTAAATTATATTCACTGAAATTAAAATACCAGTCCAACTCTATGAACTACGAACTACTGTTGCCTGGCAACGAATATTAATATCCTTAGAACAGTGCTATTTCCCTGTTTAATACCTACGTCGTTTCGAGTCCCAACTAAGTTTCACTGATTTTTTTCGTTTAAATTCATCTAAAATGTTTAGACATGCCATAATTTAATCATTTTGACTCTAGAACCCAAAACAATTTTTTTTCAATATTTCAGAGGTTCGAACGAACATTTGAATGACTGTAGTAACGAAACCGTTCGATATTTTACGATTCTGTTTTCATATTCGTGATTGATAATTCAAGAAGTACAATTGTACAAAATTTCATCCATTTCGAGTGAAATTTTTTCATCGCTGTAGACATGTAAAAAAAAATTTGTGTTCGATTTTTGAAAAAATTTTTTCACAGAAAGTCTTAGAAAATGATGTTCATTCAGAAAACAAAAGTCAATTTGACAACCGCAAAAAAAAATTTGGAACATTGCAGGTTTTCCGCCATTTTGTAAAAATTTTTTCGGAGTTCGTCAACTTTTCTGGATAGAGGACCAAAAATACTGAGATTTGACCAAAACCGTTACACCAAATGTTATACATAACTGACCACACTCATAAGAATCTTGCTCAAAAATGACGTTTGACACCCTGTATCTCGCTTATGCTTCGAAAACGGGATATATTGTATAAGGCAAAAATGATTCTCCCGATGTCCTCTACACAAAAAAATATATGTTTGTCCAGTTTATGATGAAAACACCCTGTATTTAGATTCTTCAATACTGTATAAATATTTTATCATCGTCAAAATCTCGAAACGAATTTGAGTTTTTCGAATAATGCATTTTTTATCTCACAATTTCAGCGTGCAACAAACCAATACGCAAATTAGCTCTATCGGAATGATTCTTTATATGAATCCCATAGTTTTCAAAATTCAGAATCGTTAGAAGTTACCTTGATTGTACAGTCTGGTTAAAACCAATTCTAATGGAGCCATGGAGACAGAAATCGCTACACCACCGATCATGCTAGATACAAAACTTTCTAGTAGTGGTGAATCTTGCAAAAACCATTTTCTTTCAAATGTTCTTTATATACACGAAAGATGTCAACTGTGACATGGACCCCACACACAGGTTCTCAATATACATGTTAAACTGCCTCTAAACCAACCTTTTACCTGTAAAAAGTTATATTTTCATTATTGACCGTATATTTGTATTGAAGGGATTTCAAATCTGAACTGTTCTTACACCTTCTTTTCTATAAATGGTACGAAAAGCCCCTAAAGTACTTGAATAATGGCGATGAAGTGAAGAATCTGGTGATTCAGCTTGCATATGTGTTTTAACTAAGAAAAAAGGACTTGCAAAAAATCCTCCAATACCACCGGCAATGGTTGATATAAAAACTGTTCTATGTAGTATAAGCTTCCCATTTTCATCGGACATGAAACCAGTTGATCCTATTTTATCGTATAATCCTGAAAAAAGACAATCAGATTACACTGGAATGCCTTAGAAGTTGTCAATAATGCTCAAGATCTTTCGAATTTACCTAATCTTAAACCATTAGCCACAATTGCCAACCACTAAAAGGAACTAGTCCTTTTTGTAGAGCCAAAATACCTTCGGCTTTAGCTATAACATAAGCAGCCTGTAAAGTATTTTTATAAAGAATAGCATGCTTCCCCTTTCTTGCAGTTCACCTTGTAATTGCATTCTAGTTTTAACTACTTCCAAAGGGTTTGTACATATTCCAGCAGCTGTTCCAGCTAAACTTCCTAATACAAATTCCATAAAATGGTCTTATTTTTCAAATCAACATCATTATGACTATGATTCTGAATTTAATTAGGAATTGAGTGTGAAAATATGGGTACAGGTAAATGCAAATCTTATTATTATTGACATTTAAGAAAATATATGACAGTTCCTTTTTCAAATTTATGTGATATGATTTATCCAAGTATACGATATAGAAATATGAAATTGATACTGCTTTTATATACTTTATCCACGCACCAGGAAGGGCTTAAGTGAAACAGTGACGCCACTGGGTATATTTTGGTAGTTTTTCAGAGATATGTCAAAAGTAGTTCAAACTTTAAACATACGTCATATGTCATAACATTCTTATAGGTTAGGTTAAGATCAACCGCGAAATTTTTCAAACTTGTACAAATAATATAAAATTAAATCTAATACTTCAGAAATGTCTTCGAAGAGAACAGTTTACGTTGGTGGTCTCGCCGAAGAAGTCGATGAAAAAGTTCTAAATGCTGCCTTCATCCCATTCGGGGATATAGTGGATATTCAAATTCCATTAGATTATGAAACCGAAAAACACAGGGGATTCGCGTTTATCGAATTTGAAAGCGGGGAAGATGCAGCAGCAGCTATAGATAATATGGTAAGGATATATACAATCATTAAAAATCGAATTACATTTTTCAATCTTCTCAGAATGACTCTGAACTGTTTGGAAGAACCATTAGGGTGAACTTGGCTAAACCGCAAAGAATCAAGGAAGGTTCAACTAGACCTGTTTGGTCTGAGGATACTTGGTTGCAAACTCATGCTGGGGAAACGTTGAAAAAAACCAATGACAATCCTGAGGATGAAGCTATGGATACGGTTGGTACTTTTAAATCAATTTTAATCAATCAGACATGTCGGAAGAAGATACTAGATTTACAAATTCATCTTCTAAATTTCAGGAAAGTGAAAAACAAAATGAAGTAGCAAAGGTGAAGAATCCTCAAGTTTATCTGGATATTAAAATTGACAAGAAAGAAGTTGGCCGTGTTACTATCCTTTTGAGAGCAGATGTAGTTCCTAAAACGGCTGAAAATTTTAGATGCCTCTGTACTCATGAAAAAGGATTTGGTTATCAAGGAAGTACATTCCATAGGGTTATACCTGGCTTTGTATCCTTTCATTATTGTTGTGATCATTGTTTTTTGATTTGTAATGCTTTTTTTTTAATTTGAAATGATTTTCAAAATGAAGTAATGTTTTTCATTCCTTAATATTTGAAGATGTGCCAAGGTGGTGATTTCACACATAATAATGGCACTGGAGGTAAATCAATATATGGTAGAAAATTTGAAGATGAAAATTTTGAGTTAAAACATGTTGGACCAGGAACGTTATCTATGGCTAACTCTGGACCCGACACAAACGGTTCACAGTTTTTTATATGTACAGAAAAAACTGATTGGTTAGATGGAAAACATGTTGTGTTTGGTCATGTAATCAGTGGTATGGATGTGGTAAAGAGGATGGAGAGATCTGGCACAAAATCTGGAAAACCTACAGAAAGAATTGAAATTTCTGGATGTGGTGAAGTGTCTTAGATATCTCTTTACACATTTATAAAAACTATGACTTTTTCATGTCAGAATCATTTGTAATTGCTTATTTTTAATAAAAATTTTATTAATATAAAAAAATTGCTCTAATGTTTTCATTCAACTAAATAGAGCAGCAATCCAGAGCAACTATCATGGATTCGAAGATGTTTTGACTTGATTTTTATTTTAAAAGCTTAATTTTTTTGAAGAAGATGAACAATAATTGCATTAAATAATTTCATATAAAATTGCTGATCAGCAAAACATTTGTATTGAATCAATGGTTGCCATGGTGATTTAATAGTAACAAACAAACTTGTGATAAGTCATGCTTTATTTATAACATAAAATACAAAGTTTTAAAAGTGATTGAATCATTTCATCTCAAGAGAAAAATTCTAAAAACCCAGTTGGTGAAAAAACATGGAGGTATGTTTTCATGCATATATTCAAATTATTTTTGATACCTATAACTCTGTAAAGTATGATGTGAATTCATCGTGGCTTCAATTTTATTTGATGCAAAAGATTCAGGTTTTACATATGGATTTTTATCTGCATATAATAAGAATGTATTTTTTTGTTAAAGTTTGGTATAAAAGTTTCAGTTTGATTTTTAGGACGACTTAGAATTGCAGGAACTGAATAGTTCCCATTCCTCAAAAACTTTCATGAAAAGGGATAACAAAATAAGATCTCCACCTCATATTCCGAAGATGACAGCTAAGGGGGATGGCAACAATGATGTTACAAACCTGTTCCTCATCAAAAATCGTTCCGAATTGAATCCATATAAGACATCACTATTCCCAGATTCAAATATTAAACCTGGTAAAAATCAATCTCAAAGAACCGGCACCCCCTCTGACACAGAAGAAATTTCTCAAATATCGGACGAAGTATTTCAAGCTGATAGAAAAACTTCTATTGATAGTCCCAGTAGGACAGATTCCAGGTCTTATAGAGAAAGAGTGAAGAGTAGATTTCAAATGATCAAAGAAAATGCAGGTAAATCATCTCACAGGCCAAGTTTCAAAGACACTACAAAAAAATTGATCATGGAGGAATAAGACAAGAAAATGACAACATTGAGTTCAAAATTGAAGAAAAAAGGAAGAAATGGGGAATAATTGTGGATGACAAAAAGAAGTATGAGTTTTTCGTTGGTGAAAGTGGCCAAGCACAGGTGAGAACTTTTCCTTTGGTGAATCTTATTTAAAGGATATTATACAGTTAGATACTAATATCTAGAGGTTTCAAACCCTAAGAGATTTTTTGGAGAAGAGTTCATTTAAAAATTTGTTCTAAATCATTCAAATATTAAGCACAGAGTCATGAAGATTTGAGAAAATCGCTTTTCATTATAAATGTATCTCCTTGGTTTTTTCAAAATCAGTTTGAAAAATATAATTTTTTTTTATTTTAGGAGGAGAGATTACCAGAAACAGAAGGTGTAGGTGAAGTATTCAATAAATCGACTGAGCAATTGATAGACGAATACCCTGATAATGAAGGATTGGTGATTATGAAATATCCAGAAAATCTGAGATCGCAGGAGAAAGTTTCAAGGAAGGAATGTCTCTTTCGACCTACAGGGTGAGTCGAATATACTTTATAATGTATTGTTGTTATTTCTTCATTGAAATAAATACTAATAATTAACTAACAATCATAATATATTCACTGAATTCTTGTTAATTTCAATAAAAAAATTACAAATAGCGAACAAGTAAAACAATACAAATAAATTCAAGAAAAGAACAAATATCAGATCACATTGTATTTTTTTCTTAGAGGAGAGGCAAAGTATTCCTGAATAGAATCCTTGAAGCAATGTTCTTTATGTACATTTTATTTCCAGATCATTGAAAATATTTGCAAACTTGTCAATCGATTTTTATGTATGTTTTACCAGAAATCTTTTGTTCAGCACTGATCAGACAATGAAAACATAAATTGAAAAATTTGCAGAGATGTTCTCTTGAAATTTTTGCATTACACAATCGCTTCTTTTTCCACAAATGTTTAGTCTTTATTTGAATAAATTAAATTGAACTTAGTGAGAATTACCTTTCTGCATGTGAATTAATTTCAGGGAAACTATTGAATTATCTGAAAAGTTGACTGATAACGAACCTAGATATTTAGAAGATGAGGGATTTTTCATACCACCATTACCGTATATTCCTAAGTCAACCTATAATATATTAGAGGAACGACTCCTGAATATTGGTGATAAGTAAGTATATCAGTCAATTTACTTATGGCTCCTAAACAGCACATAATAATGTTTTCTCAGAAAATGGTTTAATTGTCAAGGGGATTTAAAAATATTAGAAAATCCAATTATTCGTTCTTCAATCAGACCAACACAACATAATGTGGACAATACCAATACAGTATTCGTCAAACCAGTTTTGAATGATACAGAGTGTGAAGAAGTCTTGGTTATTAAAGAAAATATTCTTCAGGTGAACATAAGGAATATTAAATTTGAACATCATCCTTTATTTAGCTTAGAACATGTACTAGAGAGACAATTACGCAAAACTTGTAATATGTACGAAACGTACATGTCCAATCATGTATTAAAAAAAATGTATAATCGCCTAGAAGCAACAAGACATATTTTGTTGAATGCTGAAAAAACATCAGGTGATGACAAAAAGGAAAAGCTGTATAAGTATAAGAAAGATATCAAAGGATTGAGAGAATCACTCTTCACGCAGGGAAAAGAAGAAAGGCAACTTTTGAAGTCTACACTAGCTTTATGGAAAAATATAAAAAGATTAAGAATAAAAAACGGCTACACTTCCACACCAATAAAACTGATTATTCATAAAGAATTACAACATGCAGATAACGACAGAAAGCTTTACGAGGAAAACCTTCAGAAAGCTTATCAAGAGATCCTCAGAGAATACAGGGATGATTCAAAAACAAAATGAGAGAATATAAAAAAGCTTTGCAGGAAATCCAAGAGAGTCCCAGATCAGAAACTGATGGAACAATAGGAGATTCCCCTAAAAAACCAACTTATAATGTCGATGAAGAAGTGGTGTTGAAACAGTTGAAAACACGATTTGAAGAATCTTTCAGAAATCCTGGAGAACCTTTTATAAGGTTTAAAATAACAGATGAAATTCCTATTACCGAAGAAAACATACAAAACTCTCAAGAAACTGCAAGAAGAAATTCAGTAAAGTCAACAAAAATATACTTGAAAATAATATGCAATAATTTGACGGTTTGTAAGACTAAAGCTATACCATTGAACAATGCTTTCAATTGTTATTTCAACGAAAACATTTCTATTCTTTTAACAAATATTCCGAAATTTGTTAAGATAGTGATAATTGAACAAACAAATTCTTTACACAAACGTTTCAATTCTGAAGTTAATTTAACTGTTCCATTTCAATCCTATTTGAAAAAGAATACGAAGTTTTCTGAAGAAGTTTTTGAGACATCTGATACTGTGAATTACAAGCATGAAGGGGTCGGAAGTGGACTCAACTTACAAGAGTTATTGGGAAAAAATGATATTGTATATCAAAATAATTCAGAGGGTAAATTGAACACTTCTGGTGTCGTATGTTATCAGACTTTTTGGGAGAATCCAGGAAATACTGATAATGGTGACAATTTGGTAGTTGACGATGTATTGGAAGCTATCATTGACAAGAATGGTACTATCCAAGTTGATAAATTAGCAGAATGGGTCAGTCAGAATAAACCAGATCCTCAAAATCCTAGAAATTCTGTTTTATATGAATATATCCAAGGATTTGATGATAACTTGACAGTGTTGAAGAAAAATGACTATTTCAGGTAAGGATAATTTCAATTTTTCATGTGATACACATCCATATTGACTTTTTCATCCTATCATATGTCGATCAATAATTTTTTCTTTACATTGGCACTCGAAAGATTCTTTTTGTATGTCTCTTTGACCATTATATCTATTGAATTATCTACAATATAGTTATCACCGAGAAAAAGGAAAAAATATACAATAGACATTCTAGAGAAAACATGAAACAGAAGTGTATCGATTCCTAAATTGTGATGAATTTTTCTCAAAATGAAAAACTAAAATTTCAGGTTGAACGCTTACCAGAAAAACCTGGAATTCTGTGATATGTCCGAAATCGATGATAATATCCGTATGCAAATTCTTCAACTCCGTGATCAGAACGAACCTGAATTCGATGGGATGGTTGTCCCGATAAGACTAAAAGAAATTCCTTTGAACGTTCTTAAAGATTATAAAAGAAGAATAGCAAGTGAAAGAGAGGGTTTATTTATAGATGAGGAAAAAGTCGAAGGATATGATTCTAAAAGAAAGAACGGATTGAGAATTATGAAACAAATACATACAAAAGTTTTCCAGAAATGTAAGAATGCAACAAATAATTTAGATATAGAGGATATCTTGGACGAAAAATATTTGATTCATTTTGAGTGAGTGTTCAATGAATACGTTTTTATTATGTTTTGACTGAGATTTACTTTCTTTCTTCTAATCATGCCATTCTCACTAGTTTCGATAGAACATTTTCTAGTTCAGGAAATTATTGTTTTTGATTGGTTATGAAAAATATGAATATTTACTTAGAATTGGAAGTATTGGGTTGAACCATTAACAAATCTGCATCAAAGAAAGCTCAAAACTGTTCTTGCAGTTTCTCTCTTGTTTGGGGATCTCTAGACAGAAGTGAGATTGTGTTCAAAGTCATCATAAATTTTAATACTTTGAAATTCTTTCTCTAACTCATTAGAAGGAGTTATGTGCGTTGATCCTTCAAACTAAATTCTGACCAAATCAATTATTTTTCCTCAATCAATTGGTTTGTTGAGAAAAGCAACATAAACTTTAAAAATTTCAAAATTGTTTCTTTAGGGAGTTATCGCGTTTCTAGAAGGCTTGATGAGATGGAAATAGTCCTTATGAATTGAAAAATAGCTTTTAATAATTTGACTGAATTGTGAAATTTCATTACAGACAGCTTGTAAAAACGTTAACGAAAAACTTCTTCAACTGGTTTCGTTGGAAACCTCAGTTGAATCATCCTCTGCCTGAATTAAAAAAATCAACGAATGTTGAGAAAATTCAGATGAGTAATCATGGGTTATCTAGTTTAGTAAAGATAACCATCAAGGTATTGAACGCCGTCAATATACCAGACAGAGATGTATCCGTTCAAAAAAGACAGCACTTGTTACCTGACCAAGTAACCGAGAAGAGTCAGGTGAAATCGTTCGTGGAAGTTAGATACAATGACATATTTGACAGGACTACTGCGGTTGAGGGAACACAACCTGAATGGAATGAGGAATTGACTTTAATTCTGAGGTAGGTGCTTCATGTTGATAAAAATATGGTTGATTGTTTTACGATTGTCATCTTAGCTCAATTTCTCAGTTGCTGTACACCACTTATTTATATTGAATAGAGGAGCTCAGATTTACCTATGCACCTAAACGATGGGCATTTCCAGTATTTTGAAATATAGATTCTTTAGATATAATGATCAAGAAAGTAAGCACTGAGAAAAACTTCAGGACATTAATACGTAAAAAAGAGAGGAATTGGAACGGGAATATACCGACTATAACCTCGAAGAAAATACCGTAACATGGTATACAGATACCTCTACAGAAGCTGGCGCTGGGATATAGCCAAGTACCAAGTGTGCACTGTCGCTAGGCTCCTGTATGAGCGTCTTTCAAGCGGAAATCTTGGCTATTGAAAGATGTCTATAGCCCATTCACGAAAGGTTGAGCCGTCGGTTGGCCATGGAAATTTGGCATATTCCACTGTGTATATTAAAATTTTAGGTTATGTTCTTTGTTTTCTTGTCAGATTGATACACAATGTTGTCAATATTGCATAGAGTTGTCTGATAACTCGCAAGCTCGTCGGACGAGGCCGGATACATTCGACAACGTAGACTTTATTTTACGTTATGACAGCAAATACTGTCAACTTCAGATAAATAAAGAAACGCCTACTATGTGCTCAAATTTTCGTGAACGGACTCGTCCGGCCTCGTCCGACGAGCTTGCGAGTTATCAGACAACTCTATGCAATATTGACAACATTGTGTATCAATCTGACAAGAAAATATGCCAAATTTCCATGGCCAACCGACGGCTCAACCTTTCGTGAATGGACTATAGATATAAATCTAGAAAGAAACTATCAGAAGTGCCATATAGCCATACACTCAGATAGTCAAGCTGCTATTAAAGCACTGAGCTCCACGTCATCGACTCAAAGATGATCTTGGAGTGCTGGAAACAAACTCAATGAGGTAGGCAAGAAAAATAAGGTCTTTGGGTTCCCGGCCATTCGGGAATCAATGTACCTATAAGAAGGAGTTTTTTGGAGAGGGAGAAAGCCGAGAAGGAAAAACTCTGGCGCAATCTCCTAGAGATGCATCATTCCACTTAGTTCCTTCGGAACTTTGAAACAGCAAGATCCAAGAGATATCTGACTCTGACGAGTGTAGGTTCTGTGAGGAGGAGGAAAAAACCCCCATTCAACTAGTCACGGAATGCTTTGGCATTGCGAGCCTAAGGAGAGAATACCTTGGGCGAGAAACTTTCAAGAGTGAGGAACTAGCCTCGGTGGAACTGGAAGGCGAGCTGTAAAGGGTATGGTCAGAACAGCTCTGTAAGAGGACACAATAGACCTTTAGGTAGAAGTGAACTGTAATCCCTTTTTAAACCATAAATATATAACTGTCTCTGTTCAACATATTGAAATAAACTAGCATGTAAATTACAGCCCATCTCACTTCGACTATCTCAATCCGAATTCTTTGAGTGGAAACATCATTCTGAACGTTTTTGATGAAGTGGATCAAAATATACAAAACAAAGATGTTAAAGTTACTAATTGGTTGGGAACTCTTGAAGCTCCCATGTCTGCCATTTGTAATAATAACGGAGTGAGTATAATTCAAGCTACTCATAAGTTAACAGTTTTGTGAAATTGTGAAAATTACAAATACATATTAATTTCTTTCTTTATTTACCAACTATAAGCTACGAATATTATCAAGTTTTTCACTTAATCGAAAAAATGAAATATATATTTAAATATAACAGAATGTCGTTTCTGGAAACATGTTGTTTAATATATAGCCTATTCGTTTTGAAGAGTTTTGTGCTCGAAATACGGGTTGCCATTGGTTTCGCACAAGCGCTGGAACAGCTCAGGAGCACGAAACTCTTCAAAACGAATATTATTATAGTATTCGTTGCAACCAATGGCAACCTGTATTTCGAGCTTTTGAGTAACTCAGGAGCACAAAACTCTTCAAAACGAATAGGCTATATTACCCTTGAAAACTCAATATACACTACTCATAGCTCAGTAACAGAGTAACCATCCTTTTTTAATGCACTTTAGATCACTTTTTGTTATTTTATAATTTCGCAGATGTCTGGACATTTCAAATTGACCACTCCAAACGTTCTATTTGGTTATGGTAAAGAAGATATGGCATCTTCAGCTAAACAAACTTACTTAAATTTAGAATTCAGTGTCCAGCCCAACATTCCTAAACTTACACCCAGTATTGTAAGTATACGTTTTTTCTTACACAGGGTGTCTAATTAAAAAGTATCCACCCTCAATAACTCAACAACGAATCAGAATTTGTGAAACACTTGGACAGATTTTTTATGACAGGGGGACATAACCTGGGATACAATGCTTGTTTCTACTAGCAACCCCTTGGAAGGGTTGCAACTCCATCAGGAATTTGAATAGGGAAAGTGGGTATAGTTTTGTAGAACAAATATATGCATGGTCAAATTTGTATGATCCT
Organism: Propylea japonica; assembly: GCA_013421045.1. Classification (NCBI taxonomy): domain Eukaryota; kingdom Metazoa; phylum Arthropoda; class Insecta; order Coleoptera; family Coccinellidae; genus Propylea; species Propylea japonica. The sequence goes on from CM024239.1 coordinate 3,267,025, forward strand.
GCAGTTTGTGTTCTATGAAGTGTTTTTTTATGGAACTATGCCGACTTTTCTATTTGACGCTGCATCACTTCCAATCCAAACTGATCAGTAACGCAGCGTTCCTGTTGGTCGATTCGATCGAAGTGAAGTGATTTCAGTCAAATAGAAAGTCCAATGGTACCAATTAAATCAAATGAAATTATCACCTTATAGAACACAAACTGCAGGTTTAAATTTCTGGGGGGGCTTGTGTTAGAACCCTCTCCGGGGGCAGGGGGTTGCTAGTAGAAACAAGTTTTGTTTGTATCCCAGATCATGCCCCCCTGACATCAAAAATCGACCTGTCCAAGAGTGTTTTCACAAATTCTGATTCGTTGTTGAGTTATTGAGAGTGGACACTTTTTAATTAGGCACCCTGTATTTGTGAATGGCATTAATTATTTTTTTATATTTTCTGAGTTAGATGCATCTAATATTTGTTTTTTTTTAACCGAAAAATCTTTCATCATTTCGAGGCTTGAAACTCTGATCATAAGATCATTGACCTTGCTATATCCACCAGCTGACTATAAATTGTAAATTGAAATTGAAAAGAATTTTTTTTCAGCATGAGTTACCAAGCGACGATCTTCCCTATATAAAAGACTACATAATCAAGTGGAATGAAAGTTTCAATTACAGCTTTCCATCTAGAAAATTCTCGGCACTTGCAATCAATTCAAATGGTAAAACAACTTGTCTTGTCAGATACATAAAAGCTTTGGAACCACCCCAGTTGAACAACGAGGGATTTGATGTGGAACCAGATCAATGTGCCAAATTTGTATCTCTTATACCCTTCACGAATTGTAATCACTTTTATCAAAACGTCTGGCTGTCTACAGAAGTAAGTTTTTTTCTATACTTTTTTTATTATTATAATAACATTCACAAGCAATCAGAACATTAATAATTCTATGATCTAGTGCTCTAACGCTCCAAACTGAAATTCTGGCCATAGAAAGATGCGCCCAAGTCTGTCTGTCCAGACAGTACAAGGGAGACAGAATTTGCATTGCCTCTGATAGTCAGATGGCACTGAGGCAGCTTATGGCCGTTCATTGTAGATCAAGGACCATTTGGAGCTGCAAACAGACCCTCAAAACACTGGCGGAGTACAACAAGCTAGTTTTAGCTTGGGTACCTGCCCACCAGAACATTGAGGGAAATGAGAGAGCTGATGCCCTTGCAAAAAGAGGAGCAAACACACCCTTCACCGGACCCGTGCCCTCCTGTTGGGTATCACCTACACTGATTAGGGCAGAGGTCGGTGTTTGGGAAAAAAGACGAAAAACTCTTACTGGAAAAACACATCCGGTCAAAGACAAGCAAAGAGACTAATCGAACCTTCCAAAGAAAAGGCTCAACAAGCTCTATCGGTGTCAAAAAACTAGTTAAGGCTGCTAATCGGCCTTCTCACAGGGCATTGTCCCGTGAGATATTACCTACACAAGATCGGTCAAGAAAACTCCGACATTTGTAGGTTATGTGAATCGGCCACTGAAACCACCGAGCACATACTATGCCAATGCACTGCGCTGGCGCAAACCAGACTTACTCTACTAGGTGGCGCGTTATTAACGCCAGCCGACATAAGAGCGAAGTCTCCTAAGGAAGAAACCAGCTTTGCTAAGGAGGTTAGATTCCTGGGAAAACGTAGTTTTAGTATGGTAACGCACAAAAGACCTTATTGGTCGCAGTGCAGAAGGGTAATCAACGTGCCGATCGACCACTATCTAATCATACTTCTTAAATTGCCGATCGACCACTATCTAATCTAATCATACACTTCTCAAATTGGGCCACTTTCGACGATAAGAGAAAGATAACTACAATATTCCCTACTGATCATTCGTTTTGACAGAAACGTAGCACGTAAATCTTCCGAATAAACCACTGTTCAACTGGACAGCAAGGTTCTCTCTCTGATGCGTTGAATATCATATGATTCCACTGTGAATTTCCATACTGGTATAATGATTATCCGCTTATTTCACAACTATGTTGTAATATTGATCCATGTTTGTTTTAGCAACTACTTCACCTATTGAGCGGTTCCATAATAGACCATGCTGTAGCTCTAACCTGTTTCTTATTGTCCCTTAAACTTGATGTTTATCTGCTTCTTGGATTTGGCATACCATATGGGACAACAGCTTACGTTCTGTTGTGTGAACATTCGAAAGAAACGGAACTTCCTCTGTACTTTATTTTTGATGTAGTGAGTGGTGAGAAGATCAGTATTTTGGAAGCTTACTGCCCCCTTCAGAAAGTTTATTGTGTAGTTCGTGAACAAAACGTTAGTATCATAAATGAATATTTTCCGTCGACCTCATAATGAAACGTGCGTTTAACGTATACGAAATTGAACAATAATGACTCGTTTTTATGTTCATTTTATTCTATTTTAACGTGGAATTTTCATGAGCTACTGAACACAATCTATTCAGGAGCAATAGGATATACATGCTTAGTCTGAATATTCTGCTCGGCGTGTACTTCTTGCTCTCAGCTGGTCTTTATTAAGCTCTCTTCTCGCTCACTTCACTCTGCATCGTGATCTTTTATTATCAGAGCGAGCAAGAAGATCAGATATATTCGCTCGAGAGCTCTTCCAAATGTCATTTTTCTAACCTTAAAGTTAGTTTAGGTTAGTTATTTATGTTCTGGATGTTAAACGAAAGATGAAACTAATTTTGTTGTTACAATAATGTGGTACCGCGAAAGCAGACACCGTTTCAGAGCGAAAGACAGCAATAATAATTTTGAGGTTACGAATTCTTTGACTTGACAAGCCTTTGCTCCTGAGCGTTCTTTTATTATTTTCACTCTACAACAAATGTCATTACGTCACAGATAATCTTGCTCGCTCCGCAGATCATATTTTCAGACTAAGCAACAGGGTGGTCCAGATCGTAACCATAAATTTTAACCAGGTGTTCTACATCAAAAATAAGCCCTAGTTTTTGTCATATGAACATAATATATGTAGAAAAATGCTTCCTCTCCGAGATACGGGGTTAATATTTTAGAAAAAAAAATGTTTTTAATTTATAACTGCTTCAATATTTCATGAAATTAGACATAGGTTTAAGCGTCAAGGAACACTTTTTGCATAATATCATTTTTTTCTATTCTACCAGTGGCGCCCGTACTGCAGCGAGACTGATTATTTTCAGATGAAAAAATGATACGCCTCTGGTTTTTCCGACAATAAAAATTACTATTTAAATCCTTATTCACTTTGGAGCAATATGGATCTCTTGACTTTTTGCTGTACGAGGCACCGTTTCCGGTTAAAAAATAAAATACATTATCATGCATGAAGAAATCGCCACGTTTGGTTCACAAAAATAGTTTATATTTAACTACCTTATCAAATTTTGGCGATTTGTTCATGCATGAGAATGTTTTTTATTTTTTTAACCGGAAACGGTGCCTCGTACAGCGAAAAGTCAATAGACAGAATTTGCTCCAAATTAAATGAGGATATAAATAGTAACTTTGATTGTCAGAAAAACCAGGGCGTATCATTTTTAATAAAAAACATTTTTTTTCTATAATTTTAACACCCCATATCTCGGAGAGGAAACATTTCTAGACATATGCATTGAGTATGCATTTACTATCTATTTAAACTCAATGACATATGTTTATATGACCAACTAGAGCTTATTTTTGATGTAGAATACATGGTTAAAATTTTGGTTACGATCTTGACCACCCTGTATAAACTTATGACTTAATATTATGTTAATGTTTGTCTTGTGTAAGATGTCTTAAAATACATCTTTGGTTTGTGCAAAATAAGACTGAATTTCTATCAAGAATTATACTCTATTCATAATGCGGTCGACAGAAAAATCTTCTAGTCAACTCGTTTATATAATAAATAATCTAGCGATTATTGGTTTAATTAATAAACCAGTTGATTAAATAACTATTTATTTTTTCTAGATGGGGCCAACATTCAGAGAAATGATAATATTGCATTAACAAGATTTGATTTCTCACGTAAGTCAGATTGGCTACCTTTATTCAATACTGACGTTACTGCCCAACCAATTCAATTCAAAAAAGAATTGTTTATATTCCTAAACAAAATGCTGATGAGCTGGAGATACAGATTGACAGAAAAATAAGGAAACTGGTTGCCAAGTTAAGACCTTTGAATAGAACAATATGGAATAAAAGAGTTTCGAATGTAATTAAAAATAATATTCATCTCTTGGACTATGTTTATATGCATAGCAGATCAAACCAGGAGATAAGTAATGAGTTAGTCAGGAATATTTCTGAATATGACGTGAGTTATAATAAGTTGTTCCTTTCTTTCATATTAATATAATTATTTTTTTTAGGTTTGTGGCTACATTTTGAATGTCCCTTATACGAATATATCTTCTATTATCAAGAAGATTAAATTATATGGGGTTTATTTTCTGGAATGTACTGATGTTGAATTTTCTTTAGCTGTTCAGGTTGAAGCTCAACCAACTTTCATTGCATCTGTTTGGATTTTTCTTGGAATTGTTAGAGCAAAAGAATAAAACAAGAGAAAAAATTAAAGTATTTCCATTCCTCTCCAAATATGAAAATCCTGGGGAACTAGACTCAGTTCCAAATTCCGTGTAGTATGTTATTTTGCTATTTCATACAAGTTATATTCCCATCTCTTTTCTACGCCATAGTATAGCACATATTATAAGATTAAAATATATAGCAACAGTACTACATTACTCAATGGCCTTGCCATAGACGCCTTGAAGGCTAAATCACACAGCAGTCGGTTTACCGACTGTAGCGCGTAGAATTTATTGGCGTGAAATTGAGACATCTATGGGCGGAAACGCGAAACGCTAACAGTTGAAATTTCAATGCAGACGTGGTAATGCTAAATAATTTGAACTAGATTTGTGAAACAAACAGTCTGTGCTGCATTCAAATTTGACGGATAGCTAGATCAGAAGAAGAAGGAAGCAAAGGACGACTTCAAAACCTCTCTCTCTCTCAGGATATTTAATGGACTTTTCTATTTGACTGATTAACTGAAGAAATCACTTCACTACGACCGAATGCACCAATAGGAACGCTGCGTTACTGATTTTGCATCAGTTTGGAAGTGATGCAGCGTCAAATAGGGCCTCAAATTACCTATTCCTCCATATGATCAAGCGCACAAAAGCTTCCGACTTCTTTAAATTTTATTTAGTGCATCAGTTTAATTCTTACTTCATCAATCTGGACCATCAAATATATTAATTATAAGCAATCGTTCTCAACAAACTGATATTAGATAAGAAACAACCGCCATTATAAGAAAACCAATACAACAAATTATCAACATTTTGTTCCCCACAATTGTTAACTGATTATGGCTTTCAATTAGTTGTTAAAATAGATAAATTATGATCAAACATCTTGGGTTGACCGAAGTAGTCATACTTTATCTTGTTTCAACACAACTACTCAAAAAAGAATTAAGACTACCCCTTATTGTGATAAACATGTCTTTAGTATTGTCATTAGTTTGGTTTCGGTTCAGTTTTGCATGAGACGTTCAAACATTTTTCTACGGTCTGATTTTAATCCATAAGAAGGTAAAAAAGCAAACGTTCTGAGAAAAAACCTCAGAGCAAAAAGTATATAAGTTTACTTCTTCGCTCTGAGAAAACCAACAAAAGGGAAAAATTAACACGTTAAGTTGTTTAACTTATAGGGGTTTATTTCTATTATACTTGACTCGTTTTCAAAATTGCTGAATAACCAACTGAAAAGATTCATTTCATTAAATATTTAGATATCTAGAAATAAAAAATTCGAATTTCGCGGAAATTCTAGAGAATTCAGGGTATTTTGCGTCTAAACCTAGAACTTTTCGAAGCAGAAGTGTGGCAACACTGAAAATATTACAAACAAAATGTCAAACGCAGAAAACTCGTCATTTTCCCGACAGTTTTCCGCCAGTTCTCAAGGGTCAGCGACTTTTGGAAAAGTCAATCCTCTGAAGATGGATTGTAAATTGTTGCGGCACAGCTAGCTTATAGCTAGAAAATCGTATTTTATTTATTGAAAGTGTATTTATTTCAAGTAAACGTGTGTAAATGTTGCGTTCAGGTTAACTTGAAATGGTTCATTTGTGATGTAGAGAAAGTGTGATATTTTCATTAAAAACGGTTATGGCTGTCCAGTAGAATTAACTTTTCAGTTAATTTGAGTTAATTAATTCATAAATTCGTTAATTTCTATTCATTAGAGGAAACCCACAATGGTTAAGGAAAAGCCGAACTCCATCCGTATCTACGACGAAGAAGGGTTTAGACGTAGAGCAGCATGCATATGCGTTCGTTCCGAGGACGAAACTGAGGTGAGTTAATCATATTTTCTCAAAATGCCTACAATACTAACATTTATGAGCCACCTTTTATTCTTTCTTGTTTATGTTCGCATTGACTCAACCATCGCTGTCCAGTGACTTTATATCATTCATCACCATTTGTTATTGAAGACTTATGTTTGGAGTAGAATATCTTCTAATTTCCATCATAACTTATCGGTATTCGATACTTTAATTGTTAACAATTTGTCTACTCATAGTGGTAAAACACAATTGTGTTAAATTAGATACAACTGGAAGCAACAAAATTTTTTCCAGTAATTTCTTGTAATATTAGTCATCTGAATGAAATCAATATAAATTCGGAGGTGTAATTAATGTTGAAACCTGATAGTTAGACCACTGGTGTATATTTCATGTTTCCGATAAAGATACCCTGATATGTCTTTCTCGTTTTAAATTAATCACTATTTTGTATTATGTTTCCATTTCATTCAGTTCTTGAGAAAGAAATAGTAACATAGAATAGAAATAATGTAAGTTTTAGCTAAAAGTTTCTTCTCAAGTTCTTTCTTACCTAGAAGCAAGTCTATCTGAAATAATTTTTCAGATTTAATTACCTCGATTGTGAAGTATGTTTTTTAACATTGGTTATCAGGCGCAAGATTAAGCACATGTGAAGTTTTTTGAGTTTCCAAACATGAAGATTGCCAGATTGTTCTGTTTACCTGTCAGATAACAGTTTCTTCATGAAATTTTTTTGAGCCTCTAAATAACACAGAAATTATCAGGCTTCATGTACAATTCACACCTTCATATTTTCCTTCATTCAGAGCATCTCTGAATTTCTCAATAATCTCTCAATGAATTCTAAAATTTTGAAAAGCATGACTTTTACTTTAATGAATATTTTTTCGAGTGTTGATCAGGCACTCACTTCTTTATGATTTTGCCCTACTGCTTGTCATTAAGTCAGTTTTAATGAACAATATCGGGTATGGTATGGTATGGAATATGCTTCACCAAGCTTAGAAACACAAGAGTTTCTGCCTTCTCCTTGTAGAACATAAACACACTGATTTTTGCTTGACACAGTTTCACTAGGAGCTGTCGGAAAAGACAGAATTCCCTAAGAAATTTAATCAGAATGTGTAGCCTGCTTAGTAGTGATTCTTTTACTATCAAATCATAATTCATTTCTTTATTTTTATAATTATGAGTGAATGGTGATGATACTAAATGGATGGTTTCAATGAAACATATAATGGGCTGTATAACATTTTATTTGTATCAAAGTGAACAAATATTATGCATATCAACTATGATTGTCTCTTCGAATGACATATATCTGAAATTCTATAACTTTGATCTTTGACTGAATAACTTATTAGCTACTGTTATTTAGGTTCTTTTGGTCACCTCTAGCCGTAGGCCTGAAAAATGGATTGTGCCTGGAGGAGGGGTAGAGCCAGAAGAAGAGTCCAGTGTTACTGCAACTCGTGAAGTCCTTGAAGAAGCTGGAGTAATCGGCAAGTTGGGAAGGAGTCTAGGTGTTTTCGAGGTAAATCACAAAACTTGCACAATAATTATCAGGGAATAGAAAAAAATGTATGGCCTAATCCTAAACAACTCTGTAAGCATTCACCAAATCACAAATTTCTTTCCATGTTGAGAAAGTTTTCTTTATTCCACAAATATCTATCATCTATATTAATAAAACAGAATCTATGGTTACTGTCAAAATGCAATATCTTTCAAACAGCTGCACCAAATTGGATAATTCTTTTTTTGTTGTGTTCATAATTGCTAGGACAAGGTTTATACAACAAAATATTTCCAAAAAATTGTTCAGAAAAAAATAAAAGGCTTTACTTTTTCTTACGACCAATCAAGCAGTCATAGAATACATATTTATATGTTATAATGATTTTGACATTTGGACAAAAAGTGAAGTTACATCGAGTGAATCGAAAATTTAAAATTTCAATCAGAAATAACGTATGAACTAACATTATTATACAACAATTTTTACTTATGCCATATTTTACAAATTTTAAACCTATGATGTATGAATGTATTTTGGATTGCCTGATGCCCGTATGTTTATGATCAAAAATCAGATAAACAGATGGCGCTGTAGTCGTTATCTAGGTTATTCATCTATTCTGCAACTAAACAGCTGGATCGAATTGAATGAATTTTTGTGTATGCAGAACAACGTCTGTTGGGTCCGCTAGTCATTAATAAAAATCATTTAAAAGATTTATTCTGAAACAGCAGAGGTATAGTTTGTGGCTCTGTATTTACTATGAAACGCACAGTTTATATTTCTGACGAACTTCAATGAAGTAAGAAAAAAATAGCTTATAAATTATTAATGAATAATTTAATAAAACGCATTATCCTCACAAGATAGTACCACCCAGCATTCATTACTTAGTTCAATTGAAGAAAAACTGTAGAAAAAAGTGGCCATTTCATCTTCATTTATTAGTAAAAAAAGAATATCATTGAAATTCACCAATATCTTGTGTTTCAGAATCTTGAACAAAAAGATAGAACAGAAGTTTACGTTATGACAGTAACACAAGAGTTGGATGAATGGGAGGACTCGATAAATATTGGGAGGAAAAGACAATGGTTCACAATCGATGAAGCCCTTGAACAGCTCGCGTTGCACAAACCTGTACAGCGCAATTACCTTCAACAATTACGTCGCTCTAAACTGACATAAACACTCTTTTAATCTCTGTCTATCTTGTGCTTAAAAGGTTACGTGGGTTTTTTATTTATCTAGAAATTTTTTATGTGACGATAATGTGAGATATTTCAATTTTAAGGTCAATTATTCTATATGAGTTAATCAGTGTATCTGAATTGTATTCTAATTTTATTTATTTTTAAGGCCAATTTATTTTGAAATGTGTTGTTGTCTCTTCTTTTTTGTTATCATCAACGTTACTATTGAAATATCTGATTAAATAAATTACATTAATAAGGTGTGTTTCAATAATTATTCTTAGTTTGTAGCATAGACAAACTAGTTAGTCTATGGTTTGTAGTTATTTTATTTTCTTTCATGAATATATCACTAGTATCTGTGGTTATTCCATAGAATTACACATTTTATGTCGATTATCTATGGTACAGATTTTTACAGAACTTTAAGTCGAATTTTGGCGAGCTGTGGTTACATGTAACTATCTAACTATCACGTGATCATTTGACAGTTAATACACGTACAGAAAATACGTGTATTAACTGTCAAATGATCACGTGATAGTTAGATAGTTACATGTAACCACAGCTCGCCAAAATTCGACTTAGATTCAACGCATTTCTGTGATTCGGGTACATACCACAAATATTAGGTGAAATAGTTTAATAGATTTTCACACTCTAAATTCAGCAAATGATCCTGAGCAGAGACAGTCTCTGTCCTGAGTACCTGAGTTAAAAATTGCATAATATATAGCATTTTTTATTTATTTTTAAGGCCATTTATTTTGAAATGTGTTGTTGTCTCTTCTTTTTTGTTATCATCAACGTTACTATTGAAATATCTGATTAAATAAATTACATTAATAAGGTGTGTTTAAATACTTATTCTTCGTTGGCTGGTAAATATGTATGTGCGTTCAAAAAATTAGTGGTCAAGTAAGCTGTGGATTCTATTTTTCCTAAGAGTCTGAGGAGAGAAAAATAGAATCCACAGCCTACTTGACCACGAATTTTTTTGAACGCACGTTAGTTATTTTTTTTTTCTTCTCATGAATTCTTGAATATTTCATATCATCTCTGGTTATTCCCACAGAACATATTCCATAGAATTACACATTTTGTGTCGATTTTCTATGGTACTGATCAAACCACAGATTAATATGGATTACAGAACTCTGAATTACCCTTAACGCATTTCTGTGATTCGGGTACAGAACATAAAATATATACCACAAATATTAGGGAAAATAGATTAATTTTAATGGATTATCACACTCTAAATTCAGGAAAAAATGATCCTGACTAACTCCTGAGTTATCAAATTGCATGATATATAGCATTTTTATTTTTTCAAGAATTTTTTTATTATTAATTATGGAACACATTCTTGACCTCAGCTGCATGACATTCAGACATTGACAGCATGACAGCTTTCATTTATTTCATATGTAAATAAACATTGAACCACAACACAAATTATCTATTTTTGATTAATTAATTAAAACTAACAACAAAAATTGTGTGATATCTATTCATAACGAACAATTCGAAGAATGTCAACCCCGAATCAAGTCCCCTCAACTCCGATTTTAGAGGATCTTTTAAGGATACGTGGACAAGAAGGAAATGGAGGATCAGACAGTACACCTACAAATGCCGTTGAGAATATTTTGAAAACAGCGTCTCTAGAAGATACTAGCGATACAGAAGTTAAACAGAGTCTGCAGGAAATGCATCAAGATAGAATGTTCGTTTTGAGAGAACAGCTGAAATTCTTCAGGGAGACGGAATGGAGATATAAACCTATTGAGGTGCTCATAGGCTGTTTAGCTGTGGATACAAGATTTCCATGAACTTGATGATTTTTGGATAAGTAAAGTTAGTTAAAATTATTTGAATTTACTATTTATGATGATATTATATTGTGGTACATAAAGAAAAATGAGAATATTTATAATTTCCTAGTGTTCTACTTGAACAATCAAAACATTCTCTAATGGAATTATACTCTTTAGTTTAGTCTTTCCAGACCACAAAAATCCAAGAACCTGATGAGAAATACCTCAGAGTAAAAATCAAACCTAGAGATGCCTTCCCGCATTTGTTGATGCAGCTAAGTAGAATCTGTTTATGAAGGCGAATAACATTTATGTTGGGAACTTCTGCCGTATCATTATTCTGTACTGGGATAATTGGTTTACGGCTCCCCTACTATGATACTAACAGCTACAGTCTGCTATACAATTCTTTCTGTTTGGCAACAGTTTGTTACAGTTGGGTTATTTGATGCGTCATGTTTGCATCTTTGTTTTGATTTTACGTTTTTAAACTGAATTATTTTACTGATTTGGTGGTAGTTTATTATTGCTTAAGAGTTTTCTGATAATTATAGTTTGGCAAATCTACGAAAATGTGGTATTATATTCAGAAATTGTAGCAATGAAAATCTAACCTGTTTTTTACTTCACCCCAGTGCATTACTATTCATGCTTAGGGACATCTCTTTGTTTACTTCTTACTCTGGAGGGATTTTGAGGCTTGAATACAGAATGGGTGTGAGGAGTCTAGTATTACTGAGGATTGTAAATTTAAGATGAATTCCTAGATGAAAAACCATTCAAAGGGTTTTTTATAATGTGTGCTCTTCTTAATAATTTTTGATTTATTGGTTTGATTATATCATTTTTCATAACTGCAGATACATTGAATACTTCAAACATCATTTTAATAATTTGAAATTGAATAATTCCTATAATTTTAATTCAATTATTAAAATTAATTTGAAATAATCACAGAACAAAATTTCAAATTAGATTCGTTTCAACTTTTTTCTATTGGGAAAGCTAATGGAAATGATCAAACAGGAAACAGAGTCTCGAAATTTGTTGTTTGGAGTTGGAGTCATGAAACGTTTCTTCAACCCTGCTGCCAGACTATACATTTTTCCTTGTTTTACCATAATTCAACAATTCCATCTAATTTGTTCTCAAAACATTTCCTCCCAATAACTCATCTTCATTTAGAATGTCATGAAAAATAAATCTTTTTCTAACGTTTCTCAAGATGTAGATGTGCAGTTTTCTCTGTAATAATAAATCTAATTCAATATTAAATACCTTCTGCCTCTGTGCTCTATATCAAATCCTTTATCCCATGGTTTTTCATATTGCCTCTTTTCCCAAGGTCTTAATTTTTCGCTCTTATTCAGATATATGATTTTGTCGAAACTTAATCGCAGGACCTAAGCTCTCTCTTTTTAATACTTTTGTGATTTCACTGATCTGAGTCCACTTATATTGGGCCAGAACCCATTTTGAAAATATTGGTTTAATTAATGCATAAGTTTTGGAATCCAGTTGAATTCAATGAACACAGCATAAAATCTAGACTTTATTTTCTTCAAAATTCCATTCATTCCAGTGCTACAACGATTGTGTTTTATTACAAAATATAATTACAAAATAATTAATCGAAGATCAGTCTAAATGACATTACTTATTAATAAATCAAAATTCAATCATATAATGTTACATGGAAATATAACAATTTCACTTACAAAAACGCTAGATTGATAAGTCTGTCAATCATCCAAGATTTGAAAATAGGCATTAAGTAATTCATTTTAGCTTATCTACTAATCAACTTTCTCATCAATAAAAATATTTTGCATGTGCTAATTATTGAAACATCAAATTAATCGTAAGTGGAAGTACTGAGATAAATGATTCATTACAATATTATACACTAACGTCTCTTTTGAACTTCACCTTCATTTAATTGATTACTTGAATAACATTTAACAGATAAAATTAGATATGTACTTGTAATTATGAATCTGAAAATGAAGTTCATATTTAAGGAGTAAAGTGGCGATATTTTCAAATCTTGAGAGGCTTTCCAACAAGGTATACAATAAAAAATAATGAAATATCAGTACAGCGGTACAAAATTATAAAACACATTAAGTTTAAATGGTACAAAAAGTCAATAGAAACTTATTTAAATTACGTATAAACAATATCAAAATGTGATGATGATTAGAGAATATCAAAATGAAAAATATCGATTTGATGAAACCTTATGGAAATGGAATGTTCTTGGCTATAAAAGAGATCAAAAGTTTCAAGCTAAATGCATTAGAGAACATATTATGAGATATTCTGACTTTTTGGTTACTGTTAAATCAGAAATTGAGTAAATTTTCATAAGTACATATTCCTCCGATCAAATTATATGTTGAGAAACGAAAAACTTGTTCACAAAAATACTAACTAATAGTTGATCGACGATATTGCTGCCCAATGTCATGATTATCCAGAAAGAATCGGAATTGGTTTTCAATTAATTATAAATATTTATTATTTCAGTAACTATTTGATTTTTTCAAAACTACTTCTCTTGATATTTTTCTGTAAAATGTTCCATTCAAAAAGAGCTACCAATTTGAAGCTTACTGAATCTGTTTCATAGGTTTCACCAAAAACAAGCAGCAATAAAAAATAAACGATAAAGACAGGAGATACTCGAAAATAATCTACAGGACTTTATACAACATCAAAAACTGTATAAAAAAATGGAGAAAATGATACATAGTAAAATTACACATCGTTCAAGAAGCTGCGATGTCCATTTTTTCAATAATTCGAGTTTTTATGGGTCACACACACATTTTTCTGATACAGATATTTCTTCTCTTCTCATTATTTATTTGAATGTTAGGCACATAATTTACACACACTAGGATTTTTACTAAATGCATAGGTCACTGACGACCGCCTGGCTGACAATATTAAATTGTCTAGGGACAGCTGTGTCTCCTTTGGCAGTAGTAATTTCGCTAACAAAATAATGATTATGCGGGTGGAGTAGAGGGGAAGGACTTTATTGTCTGCTCGAAGAATAAGTACCAATGAATCAATTGGTGTAATGGTCAAACGAACCCAAATATTCAAGAGCAGCTCTGTAGCAAAACTGGTACTGATCCTGTAAAAGAAGAATAATATTTTAATAAACAGTACAAACCTTGGTAATCCATCGGTTTAGGCATGTAAGGTGGCGGCGGTCCGTCAAGTGACAGCAACGTTGCCAGGTACGACGATTATTCTTGTATTTGAAGAATCGATAGAATTTTCTTTCGATTTGTTATACGAGGTTGCACTATACAATTCGAAATTGAAGACCTCGGAGCAATAAAGGGGTAACTCCGTTTTCATGAAATGTTGAGAAATGAGGAAAACTTCAGGACTTTCCTGATTCTTGCGCCGAAATATCCATTAATGAGTCTATTTTGATTGAAACTCCTTACAGAAGCTCTAGATTTGCCCCTTGTGCACCAAAAGTTTCGTACGTTAGATATTAGCAGATTATATGATATATCGGTTTGTTAGAAAATGGAGTTACCCGGTTATTGCTCCGAGCTCTTCAATTAATTTTACTGAGTCAATTCAAGTGAAATAGCTTGCCTTAAATTTTTGTCGAACAGAAATGTGATTATATGGATATATTTTTTTAAATAGTTGCGTGAGTGTAGGTTTTCCTTGCTTAGTTGTTTCCTTCCGTAGCATATATTAGTATTCTGTGCTTAGCATTTCGAACTATGCAACTCTAAATAAATCAATTGAATTGTTTTATTTTTCCATATAGTGAACATATCCTGAAAATTCTAATCGAAAAGATAACATTTATTAATTGCTTTAATCTATGTGAAGGATAATATATGTGTATATATTGCAATTTTACATTATATTTCAAAATGTGGCTTGATTATATTTATTTGAAATTTTTGTAATCAGGTTGTAAAAAAATTCCGAACTCTGAAAATTGAAAAATTCTCAGTAATAGCGTAATTTATTAATTTTGGATACAACTGGTCGTGTTTATTTCCTTCTCAAATCTTTCCTTTATTAATAATTGCGCAGATCATCTATTCAGACAATATTTGTTTAAACTAATTTTATAATCCTAGTTTCAAATCAACATTCGACTCCAAAGATATGGCTTTTGCACAATCTGGCAACCGAATGGACGTTTGGCACTCTCTGCGCATGCGTCATTCCGATTTCAACAAATCGCCGCCATCTACATGCCTAAACCGATGGTTCACCCAAACTTTTTCATATTAAAATTCAATTCAATGAAAAAACTTACTTCTGTTTGCACCATAGCTGGTCTTTGGGTACGTAGAATTCGAGCTGTCTGAAAAACGTCAACTACTCCTTCGTACTGCATCCTTTCCAAGACTATACTCAGAGTTATAAATACTCCTGTTCTTCCAACTCCAGCACTGCGAGAAAAAAATCTTATATAGACAGCTGATGAATAAATATAATTAAGGAGTTGATTCTCTAAATGGGAAAAACGATTTGATTGTGATATATTTTTTCCTATATGCAAATTAAATTTATCTATTCTGTAATATAGTAAAAATAATTTAAGCGATCTAGGTAATCAATTTTTCAGAATAGGTCAATTTGATTGTAGATTGTTGAGAAGGTTGTTTTCGCAACTGCGCTACAGTTCGCCCTCCAGCTCCAGCTCCAGCGTTTTCGGAAACTTACTCAGGTTTACTTACTCGATCCATTTGGTCACGTGACGAATTTACTCGGATCACGGAATCGGGTTCTAAGTTTACGAACACATCAGGTTTAGGATTTGAAGTGACAGTCGTATCAATAACATAACCAAATATTTTATGGATTTGTTTTTTCAGTCCCAGTTTATTTACTGATTGTCTCTAGATTTGCTTGGATTTATTGGCCTCTGTGAAATCTTTCTTATGATTTTGGTGTGTTCAATGTTATCTTCGAGTACCTATGTTAAAGAAGTAAAGAAGGCTTTAACGCAGAAGGATCTGCATACAAAGTTATGAAGAAGTTGTTTCACATTAATTTCTCGTCTCATGGAACCTCACATTTTACACTGAACCAAATCTCTTCTCTTTCCATAATTTTTAGGAGTAGAATATATTGAATTACTGAGAAAAGAGTAGAAGACTTATTCCCGCCTTTTTCAAATACAAAATTGAACTGCAGTGCGCTTGCGGTGACTCTCCGACCGTGCTCTAGTTTAGGGTGATCGAGTTAATAGCACCGTACTTTACGAACACGGGTTGGATGTTCGGGTTAGGTAAACGAACGCGAAGGTTAGGGATCGAGTTAACCCGAGTAAGGATCCGAAAACGCCTGAAGAAACTGAAGTATCTCAGAGGGCGTCAAGGAAGCTAAATTGTTTCTTCCTTCTTCAAAAACTTTCTTATAGATGCATTTGCTTTACCACAGAGGTGCCAGTAAGTGGCGTTTGTTCTCCCTTTCTGGCTAGTGTGTTAGCCTCATAATTCCCTCTGATTCCAGAGAGTGACCAGGAACCCAAATTAAATGGACCTTGTTTTTCTTTTCCACCTCATTGAGTTTTCTTCAGCACTCCCAGATCAACTTGATACTCCGATCTTAACTTTAAATGTTGATAGCAAAGTCTATAATAATCTGACTTACCTGCAATGTACAGTGATAGGTCCATCTTGTCCAAACTGCTCTTTAGTCTTGTGAACTTGTCCAATGAAGTCGATGAATCCATCTCCAGATTTAGGCACACCTTGCTCCGGCCAATCAGTGAATTGGAATTGCCTCACGGTCCTAGAAGATCCATCTCTAGCATCTGTTACCTTAAACTCTCTGAGGATATACTGAGGCATGTTGTATTCAGCGATTGGGTCCACCACAAAGCATTGGTATCGAACTGACCGATCACTTGGCCAATACTGATGACATTTTTCCTGAAAACGAAAATAATGTAAATTGAGGTAGAGTATCATACAGGAAAAGTGATGAGATGGATACCTCCAGAAAACAGAAAAAGAGGAAGACCAAGAACGACATTGATTAGTGGAATAAGAAAATCAATGAGTGAAAAAGGACTAAATGATGAAGACTGCAACAATAGAAAGCATTGGCAATTGGGAATCAGACTACGCCTTCTTAATAGCAATAGCAATAGCAATAGCAGCTTGATTATCAGAATGAATCAATTTGTAACACCCCTAAATAGTTTTTTCATGTGAAAAACACTTTACATTGTCTTCAGAATCTAATTCCTAACGAGAAAAAGTTTCTATACTTACCCTTCCCATTTCCTTAAGCTTCGTGAGCATCACGATGATCGTGGAGTTATGTTCCCACAGCATCCTCCAGAGGTCATCGGTGGTATCAGCCAGAGGACCTTGAGTCGCAATGTAAGCCTTCCTATAACGATAACCATCGATGAAACTAGCGTTAATATAGTCGGATCCTTCGATACTCCTCAGAGGAGGCAGACACACCCTGGTGCTCTCAAACGGCAAGATATGTACCAAGCGATTCTTGTGTTTGTTACACGGCAGATTGGCAGTTACAAAACGTGAAGAGTCAGTCTTTATGTTACCAAGTTTCTTGAACTCGTGCTCCATCCCTGTTATATTTTCTCCCGGTTCCATTTGCATCAGTTTCTGGATATGATTGTGCAGACTTCTAGCCGGTACTTCTGTCATTCCACATATGACAGCTTCGAGAAGTGCGTCGTGGATGAAGATGTACTGATCTTCTGTTTGTACCATGTAATTCCTTTGGGCTCTTAGACAGGTGACGTGACCGTAAATGTCGACGGTTTTCTCGTGTTTCATCCTTTCCAGCATCGAGTCGATGACTATGAAGCATCCTGAAAACCAGAGCGAATTTCATTAGTAATTTGATGGTTAGGGTAGCCAACAGAAATAACAATAAATTGAAGAACTCCTTTACAACTCGATTTCAAGATTGATTAACTGTAGAGGAAAAGAAGCATTTAGCAATTTTGGAAACCGTAGTAACTGACCATTATCTCTTTAGTCCGGGTTTCTGGTTACTCAGGAAGCAAAGAAAATGAAGAGGCTAACACACTAGCCAGAAAAGATCACAAACCGCACTTACTTTTGCCAGAACCCTTCTGTGATAAAGGCAAATGCCATTTAAGAAGAGATTTTGAAAAGTAAGAAACTGAAAGATAGATTACCTAAGAAAGTAATGAGATGGATACCTCCGGAAAACAGAGAAAGAGGAAGCCAAGAACGTCATGGGTTATGGAATAAGAAAATCAATGAGTGAAAGAGTACTAACGATGAAGACTGCAACAATAGAAGGCATTGGCAATTGGGAATCGGACAACGTCTTTTAGGATGTTTTAACCCAATGTATATAAAAACTGAAAGAAAGCACTTCCGGAATGGATCATTCCAAGAATTCTTCTTCGAAACTTGAACTGCAAGGTTCAAAAGTAATGGGATCTCCGTAGGAATAAGTTACGCCTCCTCCTCACTGGCTTTCTGACAGGACATTGCCGAATTGAGAAGCATATGATGTGAATTGACACACGAACGAAACTGGCGAGTGTAGATTATGGGAATGAGGAGGAAACTCCTCTTCACTTAGCTACAGAATGTCTTGACAGGGGGTTATAGCTGAAACGCGGATCTAGCCTTCTTGAATTCCTCTCAGATGCTTGAGCTTTTCTTTGAACTTTGAAAGTTTGCTTTTCATGAAATTCCAACTTTTATTTAACAACTTTCAAAGTCAATAATTTTTTTGGATCCTCTAATTCAATTTATCCTTTAGGAGTAGAACAGTAAACTAGTTCTTTCTCACTCACCTGTTCTTCCTACACCAGCAGAACAATGAACTACAATAGGTCCAGAATCCATAGGATTCAAACTTTTGACCCGTCTCAAAAATTGCAAGAAAGAGGCAGGGTGATCAGGCACTCCATGATCCGGCCAAGCGGTGAACTGCAGCTGTTTGATTTCCCTTCTTTCGCTATACCCTTTCTTGTGAATCTGAAACGTTCTTATGCAATACGTAGCTAACTCCTGCACATCAGTTATCGTGCAAGACATGGATCCATAAGTCTCCGTACCCCTCGAAGGCCAGTACTGGTCGCATTTAATACGTGTACGTTCCTCCAGTTTGGTCATCATGACTATTGTTGCTGTTTTCAGCTCCCAACACATCCTCCAGAAGTCGCAGAATGTCTCTTGAAGAGGACCTTGGGTAGCGACGTAGGCGTTATGTTTACGGTAACCATCGCAGTAGTTGGCGTTTATGTAATCACTTCCAAGTATTCCTTCCTCTGGTGGTAGTATCACTCTGCTGTGGTCGTAAGCTATAACATTCGCGTATCTGTTCTTAGGCTTGTTGATATCCATATTCGAATGATCCCAAGTAAATTGCTGCCCAGGTTCTATGCTTTCGTATTCCTGGGAGAATTTCATGTTATCGTTGGATTTTAGTTTTTCGATGTGATTTGCAAGCTCTGATATTGATATTGGAGGATGGGATATCATTCCTGGAGTCTGGAAATTAAGTCTTCTCATTTCTACAGGATCACTTGGTGCAACGCTGCTATTTAGATCGGCCGAAATCAACGGCCGCGTTACAGCAGTTTGGTCGGGAGTTTTACACGGTTGCGTTCTTTTTCTGTACAAAAACATAACAACTAATATGAGGGAGAGGAAGAGGGCTAGAATAATTGGACCGATTATCCAGAAAAACCCTGCTTCCCTCTTCTGGGACATAACCTTAACGTCATGGTCGGGTGTGTTGGGATTAGGCCTTAGTGGAGGGTCTCCAGGTGGTACTTCTCTCATGTTGAGCGCCAAAAATTCTGAGAATGGACTGCTAGTATATAGATGTTTCTGAGGGGTGTCTACAACTGCTCTGACGAATATTCTGTAACGTTTGCCGTGTTCCAGTTTGTGGTTGGTAAATCCATCTTTTTCTTTACCAGTTCCTTTAATGAAAAAAAAAATAGTTCAATCAAGTATTCTTCTAAGAGAGCTACTCGAATAAAATGAAAGAATAGGTAAGAAAAGATATCAACTTATTACCTCATGAAATTACTCACCTAGATGGAAGGTGTAAGGAATACTTCGTTGAGGAAACTTGGCAGCAATGTAGGGTAGATTTGGATGTTCAGCAATTTTATCCTTATTTTGAACGAGTACATCAGTCAAAAATTGATCTGGGTTCTTATTTACTGTTTCTGGATCCTCTGGTACTACTATCAGGAAATAATGGCTAATAGGTCCATATTCTTCAGATGCCTGGGGCAATATAACATCTATCTCCTCCCCGTTAACTACGCCATAGAAATCAGGTTGCACCATTGGCTGAGGAGCAGCCATTTGCGTCGTTACCGTTGTTTTTGTAGGGGGCCGATAGGAATAATCAGTAGGAATTGCACTAACATTAACATTATAGGTAGTGAATGGAGAAAGTTCATTGATTGTATAAGATTTAACGCTAGCATCTAGAAGAATCTCAACCTTTGGTATGTTCTGAGTCTGTGTAATTCCCTGAGAATCAACAAACTCCTTCAAAGCATCAAAGGAGATCTTATATTTAATTGGATTCAGTCTTATTGGTGGACCCCATGACAATGTCATCGAATGAGTTGTGACTTCGTGCGCTCTCAAATTAAGAGGAACATCTTCTGGTTTCACTTTAACCGTTACTGTCTCTGATAATCTTCCTAAACTTCGGTTATTACTCAAAACACCTGCTACAGCTATAGCATATTGCGCATATTTTTCTAAATTCAACAGATCGGCCGATTCAGTTTGACCTACTTCTTTCCTCTGCCATTCATCTAAGTCTTCAACAGCTGTCATTGTATAAAATATAACATAACCTACAATTTTTCCTCTAGAAGGCACTGGTTCCCACCAAACTTCAACACTTGAATCTGAAGTAGCAACTGCTTTGACTGACATCGGGGCTCGACCAATGTCTCTTTCAGTTGTGATTGTCATTTTTTCACTAAAGGGTCCTGCCCCTTGGTTAGTGTAGGCTTTGATATGAAACACATATTCAGTATTTTCCTCAAGATGTGTAAAAACTGCCTTAGTGGTTGATATGTTTCTAGTGATGATATTGTTGTGATCAGATTTTTTATGGAATTGGATGTCGTATTTTTGGATTCGCCCATTACGATGCTCTCTGATGGGTAAATCCCAAGTTATACATACTACGTCAGGGGTTTGGAATCTATAGGTTATGTTAGACGGTGGACCTGAGGGAGGACCTTCAGGAGTATCCATCAGTTTTATGGCTTCTTGACCAATGCCAATATGATTTTGCCCAGCAACTCTAAACTCATATTCTACGCCCTTCTCCAAGTCGTTTATTCGGAATGTGTTGGTATGAGTTCCTGAAAGAGGCCAAAATAAATTATTGCATTAATATTGATATTTCGAAGAACATTCATCTCATCTCCAATCAAAATGTTACAATACCTTTAAGAGAAACTTCCTTCAACAGTTGATCTTTAACACCATATCTTAATCTATAGCCTTTGAGTTCTCCAAATGTTTGAGATGGTTTGGACCACTCTAACTCAATCGTCACTGTCGGGTCACGTTCGATTACCCTGGTAAATGAAAAAGGAAATTTATTGTGAACACTTAAAGTTTCCAGAGTTCTTACTTCAATGTGAGGGCTGGTCTGTTAGGTACTCCTCCAGGAGTTCGAACATTTACCGGATTGCTTCTATCTCCATCCCCTTTTCTTGTTAGTGCTGCTACCTGGACAGCATATGTCGTATCAGGTTGTAGGCCAGTCACATTGAGTTCCAATACGGAGTCATCAAGTACATTGAATTTCATAGGATCGTTCAAATAGTTTTTGCCCTAAAAAAGGATAATATTTATAGAGTTATATGAACAAACTGAACACCAGAAGATGGTAAAATTGATATTTTCTACAGAATATACCTCATCTTTGGTCTCCTGAACATGCACATGGTATCCACGTATTATCCCATTCCTATCTTTAGCCAATGGGGGACTCCAATTCACTTTTATTGTGGTAGAATTTATAGGGGTCACTTTGACATCTTGTGGATCTCCAGGTACTGTGAAATGATTGCAAAAATTAGAGAAAATACCTAGCAAAGATTTTATGATGTTCTTTAAGTAACATGCAAAAAGGCACCTCTCGTTGGTTTGTCAAGTTTTCAATTTTGCCACTCCACTCATTCATTTCACAAAATCTAGAAACATTTGAATACCAACACACGACAAATTGTCAAAATAATTACCTCATCCAGAAAGTTTGTAACACAAGAATTTCATTTTAAATTTCATCTACACACAGTTAGCTAAAAATATATCGAAGTGATAGAGCTGCTTGTGTAGATCAAAAATAAACAAATCGATTTCTGATGATGAATGAGCCATCATGAAAGGTATAAATGAGTTAGTTATTGCAAAAAATCGTATTCCATGATAGCCCTGAAATACACCAGCAAAAAGCCAAAAAAGGGTCATCTACAAAAACTTCTAAAGAGTATCTACCAGCACACAACAGAAAAAATACTCACTCTCCGGTACTGTAGCCGCGTTAGGCAAAAAGTCAGAGAAAAAATAGTGATTGTAAAATCGTTACAACACTATCACGTCAAAAATTATTCATATAGGTATCAAAAATATCTCCGCTACAAAAATGCTTGAAGGATATATAAGTATGTATAGTATTATACTCACACACATGTATTGATTAAAAAATTCAAAATTCTCTGATTAAAAATTTATCGCTTTTTTGTGGGGGTTGAACGGATGGATTGTGTAGGATGTTGGATTTTCTGAAAAAAGTGTCGAAAATGTGTGAAATGTATGACTTGTCGTATGTGGTCACTTGCACACCTCAGTTTACATACTGGCTTCAAAAATAGGTGCCAATCCGTCAAAACAGTCGCCTCAAGATCATGCAGTTTTCGTCAAATATGTAGATAATTTCAGTAACTCTTCCTGATATTTATCAGTATTAGTATTGGTATTCAAATGCGAAAATCTTCTTAAAGTGCCTCATAGCTATTAATTGGTGCTTTATATTTTAGAAAGTCAAAAACTGATGCCCATGGGTAACCTTGGAGCTGATTCTTAATCATTTTTATCGAAAACAGTTTTTGGCTTCCAATGTATACGTAAATACTTCCACAGTATATGAAATACAGACGAGTAGTCCACATAGAGAACAACACTTTTTCGAATTGCTAAAACTTGGAATCACCACTTAATTGAACACATTTTAAACTATGTTTACTACAGTGAGGTATGTTTAGAAAATTTAGAGTAGTTCAGATCAGTTTTTTCAAAGATTCCAAACCTTCGGGACAATTGAAAAAATTCTTGGTCAACTACTACTTCAATACAGAAGCATCATTCTGTATTTGAGTCTGTATGATGTCGGATTTATAGAGTTCTTAAGAATATGATTGGAAAATCTCTTCATATGGACTACTCCTTCGATACAGTTCATTTAAAAAATCACTTATTAAGACAACTCCTCTTGATCAATAGTTGTTCGTCATATAAACAAAGAAATGTTTGCGACAATTTTTGTGAATTTTCTCGGAAGAAATGAATGTCTTGATGTGTATTTTCGTCTTTCCATCATGAAAAATTTCATTAACTCTAAGTGCTGTGCTACACGAAATACAAAAGTGCTATTTTCACGTTGTTAATGAAATATTTTCATTTTCATCCAACCACTCAAATCACACACATAAATGGTGCAAGTGTTATATTTTAAACACACAGTGAATATGTGAACAAATTGTGCCATATATTGAAGAGTGCGCAAATCACCTACTTTATGTAAGTGCTGTCTAGCCAATATAGGATGTGGAAGGGATGAGAAACCTTTTTTCAATTTCATTTTATATATATTCATATTTATTTGAATATATAGGTTTCTTGAAGGTTGGGACAAGGTAGAAGTTGAGTAGAAACATGCTAGGATCGACTATAAATACCAAAAGGTGCAAAAAACTAAAATTAAATACTTTATATAAAAACAGTGATTGTGACTCAAAAATTGTGCCATTGCAATAATGCATCCTTGTGCAAAGTGATAAAATGCAATCATTACATGTGAACGTGAGTAGCTAACAATAAATTATGAAAAAAAATTCAGGTACACTATAACTCAGAAATTATAAAAAAATCAAAGAGCGAAAAAATCGTTTAAAAACCTCTTCGCAGCTCCTGCAAACGCTTTTGTAGACAGAAAAATGTTGATTAATAACATTTCAACATTCGATATGGGAAATATTGAAGATGATAACGATCACAGCAAACATGAATTTCTCAAAGTAATTGTGAATTATTTATATTGACACAATTGGACAAAATACTTACCTCAACTCCATTAATTTAACTGAATGCTCAAACTTGACAGGTTTTTAGATTAGTTTGCTTGTTTCAAACAAACATAATTACTTGATGGAAATTCAATTGCTGTTATCATTATCACGAATTTCAACAATATATTACACAAAAAATTCCACAACAGGACAAAAATGCTGCAAAGATGACAAAAATATAGCACCAGCAAAAAATCCTCCTGGTTGGCTGCAATGGTTGAAAAATACATTGTCACACATATCTCAGAGGATATGTCAAAAATTCTACCAACTACAAAACATAAGAGAGGAAGAATAGAGTTTAACAAAAATATAGTTGACTTACTTAGGAAGTTGGAATCAAATACGACAGTATTCAACAGAAAAGAAGGAGTGTTTAGTAAGGTTTAGGAAAGTTATTCTTGAAGAATTTAGTAGTTAGTTCACCAATCTAAGTTCTCTGGTCCTCTTAGTCGACTGCTTAACAATGGTTAGTAATAAGGACTAAGGATAACATGAATTGAACAATCAATTAATGATTGGGTGCAAAGTTATATACAGGGTGTCCCGGCAAATGTGGGAAATCTATCGGATTCAGATAAAACATAAAAAATGAAGATGACAAGTTCCCATAATTTTTTTCCTAGCGGCCCTCCCTACGAAGATACGACCTCCTAAATGACGCCACTGGAAATCCATTTTAGTGGAATAAGTTTCAAACTACTCGATATAATTTGATGAAAATTTGATATGATTAATAGTATTAAGGACCGCTTCAATCACCGCACTCAAATTTTAAATAGCTTGTTCAGTTTACCAGGGGCGGACTGGGTTGTACATTTTAATGCTTACATTTTTGACACCCTGTATGATAAGGTGCTAAAACAACAAATTTGGATACGTTGAACATTAAGCTAAAGAAAAGGTACTCCCGTCAGTGTCGATAAAATGAACCGTTTTCGAAAAAAAATAATGAAAGAAGTATGTAATTGAAATTTATTCCACTAAAATGAATTTCCAGTGGCGTCATTTAGGAGGTCGTATCTTCGTAGGGAGGGCCGCTAGGAAAAAAAATTATGGGAACTTGTTATCTTATTTTTTTACGTTATATCTGAATCCGAGGGATTTCCCACATTTTCTTGGACACCCTGTATATGTAGATATAGAAGACAATGATTGTAATATGCAATAGCCAAATAAATCATCAGCATTGTATTTATTTCCATTTTAGAATTTTCAATTGTTTCTTGTCTTTAATCCTTGCAGCAGTTTACAGTTCAAGAGTTGATATATTTTGGTTGTAATAAAAGGATTCAGCCTCATTATTACTAGGTATACTTTCTACCAAGAAGAAACTGGACGTTGTATGGAAATATGGAATTAGAGAACAATAATTCGACATATGACTGAAATTAAAAATACCAACGTCAGGTTTAAGACTTGCTGGCAAGAAAAAATCATTATGATTGAATATCATCCGGATTGAAACGCTTTACTTGTGTAGTTTTCTGCCTTAAAAACAACAGTTCGAAATGTCCTATGAGAAGATCTTTAGATGGATTTACACAAGATACTCATTATGGCAACAGAATTTCATGTACTAGGCACGCTAGGTTATTATGAGGAGAAAATGAAGACGGAAAAAATACTCTGCTAGATCTAAAATAATTCAGTTATCCTTAGTTTGCATACAAGAAATATACGATAAAAATACCAAATCCCTGAAGTCCTAACCAACAATGATAACAATGTATACACAGTAAAAGTTAAGAATAAAGACCCCAGCCTCCTCTTATTTAGATGGTAAAATGAGAAACGTACCATCTTCATAAGTTTTAACGGTGATCGGATAGGAAGCAGGTCCATCTCCCACCGAAGTCCCAGCCAAGACCCATATGCGGTAAGCTGTCCATTTCTTCAGTTCGTCAATGATAAAGGATGTATCATTAAGTCTTGTAACGGACGCTTCACTATCTGACCTATCGGCTTCCACGACTTGGAGCTTGTAGTAAATAATATTTCCGTTGCTTCTATTTGTCTGTGGTGGACTCCAAGTCACTCTAATAGCGGTGGGACTTACCGCCTCCCCTTTTACGTCAGTCGGTGGTGCTCCAGGTACTACGGTGGCATTTAGCGTTAAGTTAAGCCAAAAGCTTATTGCCTAGCTTAGATTTTTCGACTTTACTTTAACACGAGTGGATATTAAGAGATTAACAAAAAAATTCTACTACGGAATTTAAAACAAACACATTTCAAAAGTAACGTGTAAAAAATTAAAAATCAAAGTGGAAATGTGCTGTCAGTACCTGCTGATGAAAGAAATCAACGTTGATGAATCTGAGTCTAGTAAATCAATTGTTAAGAGCATCAATAAGCTGTACTACTATACAGTATTGAATGAAAATCATGGAATATTTAATTATAATTATCTCGTGTCAAGTTGATCTCTATCATCAGCATTGGAATTTACTTGGTGCAGTGCCTTTTCAAATTAATATCCACTGACTAAATTACTGCATGCACAAATGCACTTCACATGAAAAAATCCACACTCACACTGAAAATATCCATTTTAAATACGGAGGTGTTCAAAAATCTGCTTTTACAGTGGATCAAATGTATTAGATTCGATCTTGTAGTAATGTACGAGAGATCCATATTGTGAGTACTTACAGCTGAGTATTCTGTTATTTTTCATGTCTTGAGATTATATATTATATTCTGACCAAGGAAAAGTTCAAGTACTCCAAAGTAGATAAGCAAAGAGACTTCTGGCTCATTTTGAAACCTAACCTCAAAGTCGTTAATGCTGAAAAACGCGTCGATAAGGGGCCCCCGCAGTGCAGAAGTTGTTTTTTGGAATGCTATTTTATGTTGTGAAGAATGGCTGCTATAGTGTTCGTGAAGAGAAGCTTCAAATTCCAGGAGGTGCGAAAAAATAATGAAATTATGCTATATAATTTTTGTCCGCAAATACTTCATTTTGTGAGACACGGGATTCACGTTTTACTGCACTGGCAATTTATTTTTTGCTCTAGAGTCGGTAGAGATACGCGAATAAAATTTGGGTGATCTCAAGAGTTAGTTATCACGCATTTTCTGACATAAAAGAATTTTATGTTCATCTTTGGCATATGGGTAATTTTTCAGGAAAAAATAATAACAAAACAATAATAATCGCGACCTACCATTGACTTTGGAACTGTAACTGAATATAGTACCTAATTATATTATAGTGTGGAGAATACTCAAAAACGAAGATGTAGTGAAGAGTGAACGAAATGTTACACTAAAATATTGGAGCCAGAGTTGAACTATATTGATATTATATTCATATTTGGAAAAAACCGCTGTAAGTACTCAGATAAATGTGAATAAATGAAAATCTACATTTTCATTTACCCAATCTACTAAATTCAATTTGAAATATGAAGAAGTTGTTTTAATACGAGATAGAGAACGAAAAATCTTCTAATCTTTTATTACGCATCACACTGTACGATGTCTTACCATACTGCTTAGTTCGCACTGGTATCGGAGGAGTTGTAGCTCCTTCTCCCCTTTGTGATCTCGCTGCTAACCACACATAATACAGAGTGTTCGGATACAGTCCAGTCAGAGTGTAACTCTCTGAAATTGGTATACGCCTATGGTGCTTTTCTTTGGCGTAAGTATCATTCCAATAAAGTTCGTAACTAACTATACTTTCACCGGAATGAGTCGGTTTGGTCCATTGCAAAGTAACTGCTGTTTCGCCAATATCTGAAGCTCTTAAATTGCTAGGTTGGCTAGGGACACCTGTGGATGATTCAATCAGTTGTCCAAGTGAAAAAAAGGGTTTAGATTATCTGGATAAGGCATTCGATACCACTTTTTTTTTTAGAGAAAACATAGTTTTTATTTAGAACAAGATACAGAGTGACTTGAATAGCACGAAATGTTTAGTTAGGTACGTAACTGTGCAGTATCTGTGACTCTTGTTAGTGCATCGACAACTCAAGGTCAATCTACTACAATAGCTTAAGCTGTACTCTCGTGTCTCGCTTTCAATTGGCATATTGTAGTTTACTCATCGTATCTGAGATGGGCGGGATGTAACACCACAGAATATACAGATTGGACACTCGAGCTTCTTATGAAGGAAGTCAAAGACAAAGGAATTTCTACTTTCTGTAATTTTAGATTGCCAGAAGAAAATAACCAAAACAAACTTTCACTATATGTATATGTAGTTCGTTCACGAAAGTTTGAGAGGTCGGTTGGCCATAGAAATTTGGCATATTATGTATATTAAAACTAGCGACCCGCCCCGGCTTCGCACGGTAATATCTTCGAAAATATTCACTTAAATCATACGTCTGAATAGTCTGAATTTTTGTACCCTCCTACCCTATAAGTTAAGTAGTGTGATGAAATGTCGCTAAGTTTCGATCCAAGTAAAACTGTTAAATAAAGACAGTTGCATCAAAATTTTATCATAAATTCACTAAATTATGGCGCCTACCGACCCTCTTAGTTAAAAAAGTGATCAAATACTAACTTGAAGTCTTAGTAACACTCAGTTAAAAAAAAACATCAAAATCATTTCAGTAGCTATGGCGTCATGCGCTTCTTGACACGATCACGCCAGATTTCCGCGGGAATAAGGTATTTTCCCGCCGTAAAAAGTAGCCTGTGCCCGTGCCTAGGATTCTATCTCTATATTAACCAAGTCTTATAAAAATCCGTTCGGACGTTAAGGCGTGAATGAGGTAAACTTTTAAAACAAACGATTAAAAATTACTAAATTAGTTTTCTGCCTACTGCCTACGCCTTAAGTACGATAGCATGAATATTATTAGCCCATATCCTTTTCTAGGTTACTATCTATCACCTAACTAAATTTCATATAAATACGTTCAGCCGTTTAGGCATGATAGAGCAAAACTCCCAGCAAAAACCATAAAAAAATCACTAACTCAATTCAGTTTTCTGCCTACTTGCTACCCCCTAAGTACGATGACGTGATCATTTTGATCTTATATCCGTTTTTAGGTAACCATCTATTACCTTACAAAATTTCATCAAAATCTGTTCAGCCGTTTAGACGTGAAAGAGCAAAAGTCCCAACAAAAACGACTAAAAATC
This sequence comes from Propylea japonica, assembly GCA_013421045.1. Taxonomy (NCBI): domain Eukaryota; kingdom Metazoa; phylum Arthropoda; class Insecta; order Coleoptera; family Coccinellidae; genus Propylea; species Propylea japonica. The sequence goes on from CM024239.1 coordinate 3,296,411, forward strand.
ACTAACTCAATTTAGTTATCGGTCTACTGCCTACCCCCTAAGAACGATGGCGTGATTTTTTATAGCCTATGACCATTTCTAGGTTATCATCTATCACAATACCAAATTTCATTAAAATCCGTTCAGCCGTTCAGGCGTGAAAGAGTAACAGACAGACAGACAGACAGAGTTACTTTCGCATTTATAATATTAGCATGGATAGTATGGAAGTATGGATTTTATGTTATGTTGTTTATTTTCTTGTCAGATTGATACGCAATGTTGTCAATATTGCATAGAGTTCTCTGATTACTCGAAAGCTTTTCGGACTAGGCCGGGTACAATCGGCAACGTTGAATTCATTTTACGTTACGACAGCGAATACTGCTAACTTCAGATAAATAAACAAACGCCTACTATGGGCTCAAACGTTCATGAACGGACTATAGGTGCGTAACTGTGCAGTATCTGTGACTCTTTTTGGTGCATCAACAATTCAAGGTCAAGATACTAATAGCGTTTTCTTTTGGGAAAACTGGTGCGCACCAGAATTGTCCCAGTGCAACTTTTCGTGTTTTATTGGTACAAAGAACAATGAAATGCTGAAGAAAAATTGCACTCAAATAGCACTGGGGCAATTCTGGTGCGCACCAGTTTTACCAAAAGAAAACGTTATTAAATAGCTAAAGTTGTACTCTCACGTGTCTCGCTTTCTGATTGGCACATTGCAGTTTACTCATCGTATCTGACATGGGGGGGATGTAAAACCACAGAATATCCAGATGGGACACTCAAGCTTCTTATGAAAGAAGTCTGAGACAAATAAATTCCTACTTTCTGTAATTTTAGATTTCCAGAAGAAAATAACCAAAACGAGCTTTCACTATATGTATAGTCCTTTCACGAAAGTTTTAGCCGTCAGTTTGCCATGGAAATTTGGCATATTCCACTGTGTATATTGAAATTTTAGGTTATAATGTTTATTTTCTTGTCAGATTAATACGCAATGTGGTCAATATTGCATAGAGTTCTCTGATAACTCGAAAGCTCTTCGGACCAAGCCGGGAACATTCGGCAACGTTGACTTTATTTTACGTTATGACAGCAAATACTGCCAACTTTAGATAAATAAACAAACGCCTACTACGCGCTCAAACTTTCGTGAATTTTTCACTGAATAATACCGAATGCCTCACCCAGAATTATACAGAAAAATGATAAATGTGAACGTATTATAACATAAATTATCAAAGATGAATTTCCATCACTTCATACTACCTTGCTGTGTTTTCACATGAACTGGTGCGCTTAGAGGTCCAGGTCCAACAGAGGTGAATGCTTGTACACGGATGGTATAAATAGTTAAAGGTGTGAGTTCACTGATAGTCGTTAGCTGATTGTTGTCGACAGTTTGTGATTGCCAGTGCGCCATTTGGAGGTTAGGATTTGTCGTATAATAAACTTTGTATCCCTGTTGAAACAACACACAAATGAGTTACATTTGAAATTGATCTTCACTATGAATAATTTGTTTTTTCCATATATTCAATTTTGTTCAGAAGTGATCCCAATAGATAGTTTCCTTCAAAATAACGACGAAAAGAAAAACAACAACATCAATAAATGTTGAGAATCAATGGCCGAAATATTATTAAAAATCTACCATACAAAACAGGAACTTGGCGCATTCAAGTCGAGTGAACCAGCTAGTTTTGGTACTTTTAAGATGTATTCCCTCTTCTGAATGTACATTCAACAAATAAAAATGCCGATTTGTTCCATTGCATTTTAAGATTTCATTTGCGATTTTTTTAGGATTCTCTAGTTCGTTTCTTTGTAAGAAAGATAAGGATAAACAAAAGAATAGCATTAAACCTACCAGTACTTGTCCATTGGGGGTCTCAGGTTCATCCCATTGGATAACCATAGTACTAGAGCTCAATGGACGAACTTGTACATTTCTTGGAGCCGTTCCAGGTTCTAAAAACACAATTTGATTTGCAGATTTAAATGAAAAGTAAAAAAAGTACAAAAAGAACAGTTATGAAACTATATACAGAGGAAACATTCATTCTATCAAGGAACAGGAGGAACTCTACAATTAAGATTGTTTACTTACTGCCACCTATAAAATGGAGCCAGCTACAAATATAGAAATAATTATTAGTTAGGGGTGATACATATTCACACATTCAACTCACGTTAAATGTTAATGATCCAAATATCCAGAGGAGAGCGTGAAAAAAGTTAGTTAGAATTAGTATACATTCATACATGCTATTCAAGTTAGTGGTTGCATTGAAATATTTTTACACTCGGCAAGATTGTAAACCGAGAACCAAAGTGAAAGCGAGCTAACATAACACCTATGCCAGTAGCACACTTCGTGGACGCTCAAATAATACTGATTTATTGCAGGTGAGAAAAATATCATTGGAATAGTTGTAGATTGTTAAGGGAGCCTCAATGGACTTCAGTATCTGAAAGGGTTTTCAAGGAGGCTAGATCTTCGTGTCCCCTATAATTCTCCTGCCCAAGACATTCTTTGAGCAGACTCCCAATGGAGAGGCATTCTGTAGTTTAGTTAGTTCAGTTTCAGAAGAAGTTACAGTTCACTGCGACCCAAGGTCTATTTTGCCCCCTTACAGAGCTGTTCTGACCACACCCTTTACAGCTCGCCTTACAGTTCTACAGATCTGATGAAATCGAATATCTGTGAAGGCTTCAACGAGGCTATTCCTCATTCTTACAAGTTTCTCGCCCAGGGCATTCTTTCCTTAGCGTCGCAATGCAAAGCATTCCGTGACTAGGTGAATGGGGGTTTCTTCCCCCTCCCACAGAACATAAACTCGTCAGTGTCCGATAATCCCATCCTCAACAGGTGCTTCCTGAGGCGAAAGTGTCCTGTAAGAAAGCCAGTAAGGAGGTGTGATTGTTTCTTACCAAGATCCAGATATGTTTTGGATCTTGCTGTTTCAAAGTTCCGAGTGAACTTGGTGGAATGATCCATCCCTAGGAGATTACGCCCGAGTTTTTCCCCTGGGCTTTCTCCTTCTCCAGAAACTCTTCTTATAGGTACATTTACCTATACCACAGAAGGGTTCTGAGCCAATGAGTGACATTCGTGCGTCCTCTTTGGCAAGTATATTGGCCTCTTCGTTTCCTTTGATTGACAAAGCGCTGAGGCTGCAATTTCTTCGTCCGTCTTTGCGATTGGTGGTCGCGAGAGCAATGATGCGACAGAGTGTGAATGCTCCTGCCTTCGATAGTGCTGCAGTAGTATTTCTGAATTATTGCCGACAACGCGAGCAGCAGCAGTAGCAGGGGCTGAGTGTAATTGAGGCTTATAAATGTATACCTCTCTCATTTGTAAAATCTTTCTTGCCAACAATGAATAAAGATTTATATTTGAGGAGCAGACTGGCAAAACGCAGTTTGTCGAAAATAACACTTTTTCAACGAAAGTTGGCGTTGTAATATTATTTGAATTGCCAACGTTTTATAAAATCCTGGACATTCCAATCCATTATTCCTGCTTGAAATGTACGGCGGAAATCACATAGACATAAAAAATGCATTAAGTCCATCGACATTGTACAAACAAAAAGCATAAGGTAAAGAATAAAAAGATGAACAGTTCGAAAAAACTATTAGTATTAGATGGTAACGAAAACACTATTCCAGATATAAATCTTGTGCGATTTTTTATTTACTCTACATGTTTCGAGCTAATTCAGCTCATCTTCAGGAGTATAAATCACAAAGTGAAGCTGAAAACAACAAAAAAAAAATTCATGGAGAAAACGCAGAAGAAACGCTCTACAATGAAAGACAAAGTACAAAAACAAGCTAAAACAATCAAAACAACATAAGGGACAAGACAGGAGGGAAAAACCAACTAATGAAAGTTCAAAAAATCGAAATAACAAAAAATATCTAACAATTAAATTTATGAAGGTTATTGACAAAATATAAAAGAGTTAAAAGTCAACAATATAAAACGGTTTTAAAAAAGGGGGGGGGGATATTAGTCATAAATGAAAAAAATAGCGGGTGGTTGTAACAAACCGCATCAAATGAGTTAGTTAATTGGAAAGGTAGAATGTCATGATTTTTATGTAAGTTTTTTCATGACATTTCTACTTTCCCAATTAACTTCATTTAATGCGGTTTGTTATCGTTAATTGAAGTTAATTGGGAAAGGTAGAAGTAGAATGTCATGATTTTTGTAAGTTTTTTTATGACGTTCTACCTTTCCCAATTAACTTCAATTACGATAATTGGGAAAGGTAGAATGTCATGAAAAAACTTACATAAAAATCATGACATTCTACCTTTCCCAATTAACTTCATTTAATGCGGTTTGTTTCAAAACGTTATTTGTCTACCAGGGACATGCGAATGGCATTTTATCCAGCTATTTTTTTCAAATATTAGAACTATTTTCGCTTTGTCCATCTACAAATTGCTATTTTTTTCTTATTTTTTGGTACAAATTGCAACTTCGCAACTCTAAGGCAGTTTTTGAGATTAAGTTCTTTGTTTTTCCTAAAAATTTACAATTTTGGACAAACCGCGTTTTGCAAGTCTGCTCCTCATTTGTTATGTACGAATAAAACCTTTCAGATCAAATACCCATAGCCCCAAAGAGTTCAGAAAAAAAATATGTCGCCATAATAACATCAAAGAAAATCAAAAACAATTAAAAAAATTGTCGAGTCTTTACTTGTTTCGCCGGTGTGTGTGACATTCACAGGTGCACTTGGTGGTCCCCTCCAATGTTGTTGACCGCAATGACATACATCTCGTATTCCGTGTAAGGGCTCAGGTTTCTGACGTGGTAATGCATTGTTATGATCCCAGATATTTCGCTGAAAGCTTGATTGGCATATTTCGGTTTGAACTGTATCACATAGTATTGCAGCTCTTCCATTCCGTCGTAGGACCACGTTAATCGTACATTGGTTGCGGTGATCTCAGACACTCTGACATTGGTTGGTGGACCCGGCAATGCTGGAATTTGGGGTGAAATATTAATTTCCGGGGTTCGTTATTCGCGTTTCTACGAATAGTTTATAGAGTGATGAGAGGTATCGAATAATGAGAGTGTTGGCAGTAGGTATTTGACAGTGATTTCCAGAATAAATCGTTTCAGAAATAATGGACCCTTAGAAAATCACAGCGATGATCTGTTTTTAAACAGAACTTTATCAGAATCCGTCATTAAAATTTTTTATCTGATAACTACCCCTAAAAAAACCCCCCGGAATATACACTGCGCAAAAAAATTAACGCACATAATCTCAATTTTAATGAAAATTAACTCTACATTGACTTTATAACTTATTTTTTTGTTCTCTCGGGAAGGTCTTGAACGAAACAAGACACATTAAATGAAAGAAAAATTCAGGATTTCACCGAATGTTATGTGAAAGAAGAGAAATAAACAATTTTTGAAATACTGGAATGCTGATAAGTGATTTTATACTTGGTATTTCCACCCCTTGCGTTTATTACAGCACAGCAACGAGTTCATACTCAAAATTTGTGATCTTAAAATGTTCTGATCTAATCCTTCCCAGATTCTCTGAGTAGGATTCCTAAGTCATTAAGAGTTGCTGGATGATTTTCTGAACTTCTCAGCCTTCTATCGAGGTTGTCCCAAAGCTGCTCAATCGGATTGAGATCTGGACTTCTTGCTGGCCATTCCATTCGAGAGACTTCAACCTCTTCAAGGTACTCCTGAACGACGCGCGCACGATGGAGTCTGGCATTATCGTCCATAAAAATGAAATTTTCACCAATGTATGAGGCAAATGGCACTACATGCTCTTCAAGAATGTTCCTTATATACCTATCAGCATTCATAGCTCCATTACCAACGACCACTAGGTCTGTGCGAGCAGTCAAAAATATTCCACTCCATACCATAATCGATCCTCTCCTGAAGCCATTAGTATTCAGGAAATTGCACTGAGCATATATTTCATGTGGACTTCTGTATACAAGGGAATGGCGATCACAATGGTAGAGGCAGAATCTAGACTCATCTGTGAAGAGAACTCTTTCCCAATCAGTCTCTTCCCAATGGATATGCTCTTTCGCAAAATCCAAACGCGCCCTTCGATGGGCAGGGGTAAGAGCTATGCCTCTTGCCGCGACACGAGGCTTTAAATAATTTTCTTATTGTCTGAGTGCTCATTTGCATCCTATGAGTTTGCTCAAGCTGATTTTGAAGGAGGCGAGCGGTTGAAAACCGTTGTCTCAACGAATAAACTCTCAAGTAACGTTATCGAATGGCAGTTGTTACCCGTGGTGTACCCTGTCCTGGTCTTCGGACATTCATGCCTGTCTCACTGAATCGCTGCAACAATCTGGACAAACGTGTATGGGAAACTCCAAACCTTTCTGCAATTCTTATGTTCTTATGTCCACCCTTCTTCTCGCAAAACTACCGCTCGAGCACATTCCTAATGGGTCAAATTGCGTGTTTCGCGTTGCATAGCGATCTAGTGTAAAAAATCGAATGAAAAAAAACTATTGATCACTAGAATTGATGGAGAACAACTGATTTCAGAATGGAGCCAATACATTCAAAATCTGATAATGTCATCTTTTTTATTCCCGCTGGGAAAAAAAACATCTGTATTGAAGAAAAACGTTGAAAGTAGATAACATATGCATGCATAATTCTGATAGAAATAACGATCATTGAGAACCCCTTCAGTTGTAGAATAAATTTGAGATTTCCATAATGTGCGTTAATTTTTTTGCGCAGTGTATTTTCAAATTGAACCCTTGATTTTCCCCTTAAAAGAATCCCCAGTAAAAGAAAGTATATGTCAAAACAATTCGATTTGTCTTTTGCGTTAACGTTTTTTCATTGTCTGTATTGAATATCTTGGGGCACCAAAACTATTTCACCACAAATCACAAAATGGCGAATGCGCCACAATTTTCAGCTATTATTTGGGTTTAAATTAAGCTTCTATAGTGACGACACAAAAAGATCACTGGTCTGAATGGATAGAAATATTGTATTTGAAGCATTATCTTTAATAATTATATTTCAGACGAAGTAAATTCACATTCATAGTTGTACAAAAAATGTTGTTTGTATTTCGTGCGTATAAAATTCGTGTTTTATGGCACATTTGAGTGAATCAACACTCTCATGTGCCATGAAACAACACTCATTTTGTACACTTAATTCAAAAATAACTATTCTGATGCCATGGTAATCGTTCAGCCAACAGACACAAGATTTGTAGCTATACATACATACTTTCAACTTGAAATAGCACTTACATTGTACTTTCACAAGGGCGACAGCTTCGAGAACACCAAGAGCACTGGCCGCTACACAAGTATAGTTGGCCGACTCCCATTAGTCAGTTGTAATGTGTTTTTTCCAATTGGCAACTTATCTTCTGGAGTCAGCTCTTGGGTGGAACCTTTTCTCCATTTCACATAAGGCATGGGAGAGCCCACAGCCACACAGGTCAAATTCAAGTCGGCACCTAACATCACCTCAGTTTTTGGAGGAGGAGGGATGGAGAATTGTGGCGAAACACGGCGCACTGTAGAGAAAAACAGAAGAAGAAGTTATTTTTGGTGAGGAGTTTTCTGAAATATTCATCAAAATAACCTATCTATATCAACAACATTTTTACACTATGAGGTATGTTTTAGACATATTTTGTTCTCGAGACGATTGCAGTCATTTTGTTTTTTTGAATATTTTTTTTGCATTTTATATTCACACTTTTGTGAAAATCCATTATACAGGGTGTCTTTAAATAAATGCGAGTGACTTTGGGAGATGATTCCTCGATGAAAATAAGCAGGGGTTGTTCATATAATTATTTTTCTAAATCGACCCCCCTTCCAAGATACAGCCTCCGCAAGGCGATGACGAGTTGACAGTTTTAGATTTTTTTACGGCTTCTTGAAAGCACTGAGTCATTAAACTATACATAATATGAAGCACTAAGTAGATGTTACTCACATAACTTTTTTGATCTCATAACTTTATTATTAGGGGTTAAAAATAACAACCCCCTATGATTTGCGCTCAAAAATTCGAATAAACCACAATTTTTATAACTCAGGATTTTTTTTTATTACTGCGAAGTATTCATTTCTATCCCACGAAAACAATTTTTGAAGGAAAATCATGAGGTGTTATGGAATAAAACAAAATTGTGTGAGTAACATCTACTTAATGAATCATATAATGCATAGTTTTATGACTCAGTGTTTTTAGGACTTTTTGATGCGACTAACTAGTGATGAATTTTAAGTTCAATTTTGCGATTACCCCGAGAACAAATAATCTTTCAACTAATGAGCCATTATCAAGAATTCCCCGTTCACAAGTGTAATAAGGTATAGGTGATTTCATATTATTAAATGGAATATACTCAATCCCACAAACAGATCGAGAAATTAAAGCAGTTCTGACAAAAGAAAGAAAAAAACAGCCCCATGTATTACAATTCCGAAATGGCGTTCATCTTGATAGCGCACTACAATTTCAAATTGGTGTTCAACTTGAAACTTGTACATTTCGTCGTGAAAAGAATAAAAATTTGCTCTGCGCCGAGCAATCCAGGAGATTGGATTGATGTTTGCATTCCTTCGTACTCCAGAGAGGGAGGAAGGTGGAAGGGGCAACACGGGAGTCTATTAGTAAATGAATCCTCCTTACCCTTGACGTAGAGGATGGCTGAAGTTGAATAATCGGTCCCAATCGAATTTTCAGCTACGCATTCGTACTTGCCGTGGTCCTTATCGTCGCTGTTCATTATTTGGAGGGAACCTGAAAGATTAATTTATTCGTTTATTTATTTAAGAACTACACCATTCTACAGCCTAAGCCAATTAAAGAATGGAAAAATTCACAATAAGAAAAAACTTATTTCATTTAAACACTCAGATTAAACTAAAACAAGAACTCATTATCAATAATCGAAACTGGGAATGAGCTGAAAAAAACTCAATGGAGAAAAAAGCTCACACTGACGGATAGTATATTATGCAACAAGCGAATAATAGCCATTATACGCCACTAGTATACTATACTTTATTCACGACTCCTGAATATATTTCTTGAGATTTCAACATTTGGCGACCGCGATAAGACCTTCTATGACAAGAGTGAAAAAAGTCAAGTTGGCACATGAGAATTTCTTGGAAAACTGGTCGTTTTATATTAGTAATAAAAATAAAAAATGCTTTAATTGATAATATAATAAAAGTAGATTTGGCTCTCGATTGACAAATAGGGGCAATCGATTACGACAGATAAAATATATCGTAGGAATAAAAATATTAAAGTTGATTTGCATATACAATGGCTGTAACATGATCTGATCCTCAAGTTTCAACTTATATCTTATTTATCTTAAGGGTTGCAACATTTTACGGCCATTCAGTTTTCAACCCACAGACCGTATCTTTTGGAGGGCGTTTTTAAGAGTTTAGGAATTTCAGATAATAACACAAAACAGAAATAATTTTATTGTTGCAATAATTATAACCAACAATAGAATCCAAACCACACCGGCAATGAATAAAGAAAAAATAACTAGATAACAAACCTGGAGCGAAGTTTGAAAAAATACAACCTCACATTGAACCTCTGATGAAGCCACACAGAACAGTGGCGAAAACTTAGGCATTTCAATAGGGAGAAAACTGTAAATAAGGCCTTTTATGACTCCTACACCCGAAAACCACCCAATATAACATATCCGATTGTTTATAGTAACTCCCAGCAGCCATCTTGAAAAATGCGTATCAGCTTTTTCAGTCACTAGTCTATTATTCCTCTCAAATCTCAAACGCAGCTTTCAAACCCTTCCCACAGACAAAAAACAAACTCCATAAAGTGTTTTAATAGTTAGATCGGAAAAACCCTGTCGGAATTTTTCGCATTTGCATTCTTCACGCGAACAAGTAAACAACGGAGTCGTCGACCCGAAACTTGGCACTTTGTTCTTTGGAGTTTTCGACATATTTTTCCGGTCCCTCGTTACTCTTCCTCTAAGTGATTAAGGACATCATCAGGACGTACTGACACACGGTAGGCGCGGGGGGCTTCAGCACCGAGACCTGGGTATATGCAAAGCACTCTTTCGGTGCGATTTCCCGGACGGCTAAGTTTGCACGTATCTTCGGCTTGCCGCACTCCGGAGACCATAAGCATCAGCGTCAAAATTCATATTAGAACCCATAAATGTGGCTTACAACCACCTGAATTCCTAGTGATTTTGTCTATGTACATGTCTTATCTTAAGAATCTATCAATGGTTATCCATATGAGTATACTTGCATTCATAATATGGCTGTCTAACGATCTGTCATAATCAGCTTTTCAATATGGCTGCTGGGAGCTAAGGGTGAGCAAACGGATTTCATTAATGAATTTGGAAGTGATTTATCGTTGCCCTCTTCATATTTTCACTGTTTTTCATTTAAGTATGCAAACTTATTGTTGCTTGTTACGTGATCAATTGCGGAAACAGTATATCGTCCAATAACATAACCGATTGTTTATAGTAACTCCCAGCAGCCATCTTGAAAAATGCGTATAAGCTGTTTTGTTGAACTGGTCTATTATTCCTCTCAAACTTCAAACGCAACTTCCAAACCCTTCCCACAGACCAAAACGAAACTCCATAAAGTGTTATAATAGTTAGATCGGAAAAACCCTGTCGGAATTTTTCGCATTTGCATTCTTCACGCGAACAAGTAAACAACGGAGTCATCGACCCGAAACTTGGCACTTTGTTCTTTGGAGTTTTCGACATATTTTTCCGGTCCCTCGTTACTCTTCCTCTAAGTGATTAAGGACATCATCAGGACGTAACTGACACACGGTGGGGCGCGGGGGGCTTCAGCACCGAGACCTGGGTATATGCAAAGCACTCTTTCGGCGCGATTTCCCGGACGGCTAAGTTTGCACGTATCTTCGGCTTGCCGCACCCCAGGGACCATAAGCGGCAGCGTCAAAATCCATATTAGAACCATAAATGTGGGTTACAACCACCTGAATTTCTAGTGATTTTATCTATGTGCATGTCTATCTTAGGAATCTAACAATGGTTATCCATATGAATATACGTGCATTCATAATAGGGCAGTCTAACGATCTGTCATAATCAGCTTTTCAAAATGGCTGCTTGAAGCTAAGGGTAAACAAACGGATTTCATTCATGAATTTGGAAGTGATTTATCATTCCGTTCTTTAAATTTTCACTGTTTTTCATTTAAGTATGCCATCTTATTGTTGCTTGTTGAGTGATCAATTGTGGAAATAGCATATCGTCAAATAACATAACCGATTGTTTATAGTAACTCCCAGCAGCCATCTTGAAATATGCGTATCAGCTGTTTTGTTGGACTGGTCTATTATTCCTCTCAAACCTCAACGCAACTCTCGAACCCTTTCCAGACCGAAAACAAACTCCATAAAGTGTTTTAATAGTTAGATCGGAAAAACCCTGTCGGAATTTTTCCCATTTGCATTCTTCACGCGAACAAGTAAACAACGGATTCGTCGACCGGAAACTTGGCCCTTTGTTCTTTGAGTTTTCGACATATTTTTCCGGTCCCTCGTTACTCTTCCTCTAAGTGATTAAGGACATCATCAGGACGTAACTGACACACGGTAGGGCGCAAGGGGCTTCAGCACCGAGACCTGGGTATATGCAAAGCACTCTTTCGGTGCGATTTCACGGACGGCTAAGCTTGCACGTATCTTCGGCTTGCCGCACTCCGGAGACCATAAGCATCAGCGTCAAAATTCATATTAGACCCATAAATGTGGCTTACAACCACCTGAATTCCTAGTGATTTGTCTATGTACATGTCTTATCTTAAGAATCTATCATGGTTATCCATATGAGTATACTTGCATTCATAATATGGCTGTCTAACGATCTGTCATAATCAGCTTTTCAATATGGCTGCTGGGAGCTAATGGTGAACAAACGGATTTCATCAATGAATTTGGAAGTGATTTATCGTTCCCTTCTTCATATTTTCACTGTTTTTCATTTAAGTATGCCATCTTATTGTTGGTTGTTGCGTGATCAATTGCGGAAATAGCATATCGTCACAAACATAACCGATTGTTTATAGTAACTCCCAGCAGCCATCTTGAAAAAGGCGTATCAGCTATTTTGTTGGACTGGTCTATATAATTCCTCTCAAACCTCAAACGCAACTTTCGAACCCTTCCCACAGACCAAAAACAAACTCCATAAACTGTTTTAACAGTTAGATCGGAAAAACCCTGTCGGATTTTTTCCCATTTGCATTCTTCACGCGAACAAGTAAACAACGGAGTCGTCGACCCAAAACTTGGCACTTTGTTCTCTGGAGTTTTCGACATATTTTTCCGGTCCCTCGTTACTCTTCCTCTAAGTGATTAAGGACATCATCAGGACGTAACTGACACACGGTGGGGCGCGGGGGGCTTCAGCACCGAGACCTGGGTATATGCAAAGCACTCTTCGGTGCGATTTCCCGGACGGCTAAGTTTGCACGTATCTTGGGTTTGCCGCCCCCCGGAACCATAAGCACACAGCGTCAAAATTTAGATTAAAACCATAAATGTGGGTTACAACCACCTGCATTTCTAGTGATTTGTCTATGTGCATGTCTTATCTTAAGAATCTATCAATGGTAATCCATAAGAATATATGCGCATTCATAATAGGGCAGTCTAACGATCTGTCATGATCAGCTTTTCAATATGGCTGCTGGGAACTGAGGGTAAACAAACGGATTTCATTCATGAATTTGGAAGTGATTTATCATTCCGTTCTTTAAATTTTCACTCTTTTCCTTCAAGTATGCCATCTTATTCTTGCTTGATCAATTTCGGACATAGCATATCGTCAAATAACTTAATCGATTGTTTATAGTAACTCCCAGCAGCCATCTTGAAAAATGCGTATCAGGCGTTTTGTTGGACTGGTCTATTGTTCCTCTCAAACCTCAAACGCAACTTCCGAACCCTTCCCGCAGACCAAAACAAAACTCCATAAACTATTTTAACAGTTAGATCGGAAAAACCCTGTCGGAATTTTTCCCATTTGCATTCTCAAGCGAACAAGTAAACAACGGAGTTGTCGACCCGAAACTTGGCACTTTGTTCTTTCGAGTTTTCGACATATTTTTCCGGTCCCTCGTTACTCTTCCTCTAAGTAATTAAGGACATCATCAGGACGTAACTGACACACGGTGGGGCGCGGGGGGTTTCAGCAACGAGACCTGGGTATATGCAAAGCACTCTTTCGTTGCGATTTCCCAGACGGCTAAGTTTCCACGTATCTTCGGCTTGCCGCACCCCAGGGACCATTAGCACCAGCGTCAAAATCCTTATTAGAATAATAAATGTGGGTTACAACCACCTGAATTTCTAGTGATTTTGTCTATGTGCATGCCTTATCTCAAGAATCTATCAATGGTTATCCATATGAATATACGTGCATTCATAATAGAGCAGTATAACGATCTGTCATAATCAGCTTTTCAATATGGTTGCTGGGAGCTGAGGGTAACCAAACGGATTTCCTTTATGAATTGGAAGTGATTTATCATTCCGTTCTTTTATTTTCACTGTTTTCACTTAAGTATGCAATCTTATTGTTGCTTGATTAATTGCAGAAATAGCATATCGTCAAATTACATAACCGATTGCTTATAGTAACTCCCAGCAGCCATCTTGAAAAATGCGATTGAGCTGTTTTGTTGAACTGGTCTATTATTCCTCTCAACCTCAAACGCAACTTCCAAACCCTTCCCACAGACCAAAAACAAAACTCCATAAAGTGTTTTACAGTTATATCGGAAAAACCCTGTCGGAATTTTTCCCATTTGCATTCTTCACGCGAACAAGTAAACAACGGAGTCGTCGACCCGAAACTTGGCACTTTGTTCTTTGGAGTTTTCGACATATTTTTCCGGTCCCTCGTTACTCTTCCTCTAAGTGATTAAGGACATCATCAGGACGTAACTGACACACGGTAGGGCGGGGGGGCTTCAGCACCGAGACCTGGGTATATGCAAAGCACTCTTTCGTGTGCGATTTCCGGACGGCTAAGTTTGCACGTATCTTCGGCTTGCCGCATCCCAGGGACCATTAGCATCAGCGTCTGCCTCGACCGGGGATCTTCGGGATCTCTTCTTGCTCCGCGAGCCGGTTCTTGATTGGCCGTTCGCTTGAATAAAATATTCCTTCGTATGCCGTTACATATTCCTGTCAGTTTGGAACTTGTATCGTTGACTTTTTATTAGCTTTACCTTTCGGGTCGATAGTCGCTGGTGTAAATATTGTGAGGTGAATTTTAATAAAATATTTTTGTGATATTCTGGTAATTCACATATTTTTTGTTCGTTTTGTTAAATTATGCAAGGTGTTAGTGAATGAATCCGATAAAATTCTGGAGGTGAATCTTCGAATGCATCGTTTTTCTGTATACGGAGTATTGAAGTTTCGCTTAAAAACTGACTGGAAAAAATGGTATGCCGCTGAGATATTTCCAACTTTAAATCATTTTTGAATTATTCGTTGAATTCTTGACAAAAATCTCCTTTGCATTTTTTCGGATGGAGCGCCATTTTTTTGCAAAAAAAGCATCTTAACGCGAATTTGTCCTTACTTCACCACATCATGTAGTAGCGACACTACGTTTTATTTTTCACATCAAAATGGCACTCCATACAAAAATTTGATGCTATTAAACGCAAACAAAAAGAAATTTAGGTCATATATAGTGTGTTTGGTCATGACTTAGCGATAATTTAGGGCATCAAATATACCTAATTTTATCGACAAAAACACCCACATTAAGGAGTTTACCCCCTCAGTTTTGCAGTGGCTCCCATTTTGAATTTACTTTTCTATTTTAGTTGACCCTTCCAAATAATATCGATTTCTTTAAACATAAAGGTCCTATAAATGTCCTATAAATGTAAAAAAAATATTTTTGAAAGATGATACTACAACCTTTCTTCAAAGTAGAACAATATGAAAACATATAACTAGAAATTGCCATAAAAAAATTCTTTAAACAAATTTTAGTGAAAAAAAGGACTGATTTTCTCAGTAAATCCGCAATAGTACAATATAAGAACTAGCACATTGCAGTATAATTTTTTTTCAATGAGCTAACACACAAGGATAATATTAGCTACAAAGCGATACCAGCATAATTTCTCTAAGTTACATAATTAGAAAGTAATTGCTGTTCGAACATGATGAAATAAACCTCAGTACTGTACTTTCGATAATTTTTAATGATCAAACAAATAAATTGAACATTAAAATTACTCAAAATGGCCGCCTCTGCTTTGTAGACAGGCATATCCTTGCGTGTTAAATTATTGAAAAAAAAGTATACTTCAATGTGCTGGTTCTTGGACTATTGCGGATTCACTAAGAAAATCAGGAGATTTTTCACTGTAATTTTTTTAAAGAATTGTTTTATGGCATTTTCAAGTTGAATGTTTTCATATTGTTCTACTTAAATGAAAGGTTGTAGTATCATCTTTCAAAAACATTTTTTTCACATCTGTAGGAACTTTATATCCAAATAAATCGATATATTTGGAAGGGTCAACAAAAATAGAAAAATAAATTTAAAATGGGGGCTACTCCAAAACTAAGGGGGTAAACTTCCCAATGTGAGTTTATCGCTAAGTCATAACCAAACACACTGTATATTTTTATAGAAATTAATGATTTACTACACCAATTGACATTAAATATAATTGATTCTCACAACAACCATTTATAGTGTTTCCCAATAAGGTTGTAGAACTTTGTAAGGTTTTGGCGGCCATATTTGTTTATCAATTTTGACGTTCGAAGTGTCATTTTATTCGGAAAGGTTCAAAGTTTTACCATGAAAAGTTTCACGCTCACACAACGTTTGGAAATCGTCCAAATTTATTACGCAAATTCGCGTTCGCCGGTGGCCACGCGAAGAGAGTTTCATTTCTGGCTGAACGGCTTCGTTAACAAGCAGAATTGCCGATATTGGAGCGATTCTAATCCACATGTGGTGCAAGAAAGACCTTTGCATCCACAAAAGATCACAGTTTGGTGTGGATTGTGGAGTGGTGGCATCATCGGGCCGTATTTTTCCGAAATTACGCCGGACAAGCCGTTACTGTGAACGGCCAGCGCTATAGCGACTTGCTGCGTGAATTTCTCTTCCCGAAATTTGATGAAATTGGTGACGACGATCTTTATTTCAACAGGACGGCGCCCCCTCACACATTTCGAACGACAACATGACTTTATTGCGCGATAAGTTCGGCGACTCATTAATTTCGAGAAACGGCCCCATCGCCTGGCCGCCAAGATCGTGTGATTTAACGCCTTGGACTTTTTTTTATGGGGATATGTGAAATCACAAGTGTACAGCAACTCTCCAGCGACAATTCAAGACCTTGAGGAGAACATTACGAGGTGTATCGAGGCCATACCACAGGAAATGCTAGGCCGAGTCATGGAAAATTGGGTCAAACGAATTAAGGTCTGCAAACGAGCTCGTGGAGGCCATTTGAACGATATCTTGTTTAAATCATAAACTTATACACCATATCTTTCGAATAAATGTTTGAGAACCAAAATCGGTTAATTTGTTGTTGTTTTATTCAATTTCAAAGTTCTATCAAGCTTATTGGGAGACACTGTATTATTCTTGTAGAAGCATTAACGTCGTGTTCCAGAATATTTCGATTATGTTGACTGGTATGATTGAATTTATTTCTATGTCTAATTTCAGTGAGTCGACTAGGTTTTGTAGTCAAGAACAAGTTATCTTGTTCGCCGTCGGCCACCGTAGCCAGGGCGTAAACAGGATATTAACTGGAATGATTACAGGGATGAAATATTTCCAACCCTACAGTTTTTCAAGCAAAGGAATCTGATGAAATGTTTGTTACTTATAAGGAGATGTTCCCTCTTTTTCTTAGAATCTAGCCAACCCTACCTTCGTTAAAAGGGAAAGTATCTAATATTATTTATGAACATTCCCCAAAATAAAAAGTCTCCCATACGGCACTGGCCGACCACAGACTATAACAATCATTCATGAAAAGTCCTCTCCTATATTCGAAACGTCGCATCAGTAACTTGTCCCCAACTTCCTTCACGTCGAAAACCCCATAATCCCAGCCATTTATATGTAAATACTTCTGAAAAACAACATCAATAATTCGAACCGGCAATATCCACGATTCCCATCTTATTCAAATTTAACATTTAGAACTCGGCGAATAACTTCTGCTTAGAAAAGATATAAATGGAATTTATTTCAAGTACGCAATCGTATTTCGCATGAGAATATCGAGTTTGTTCGTCATGTTATACACATCTAATGCTACTTCATATTAGGCTTTATATTAAGTACGTGGCTTCTGGATCCGAATATGGAACATTTTGCAACGTTTGGCACGAAATGGTGCTAAACTAGTCATGTACCGATACGGTCTCTCCGGCTTTTCAGGTCCCATTCGGATACGAATTCATCCCAGCTACTTGTTTTATTTAACTTGAACAAATCAATATGGGCGCTCTTCTGTTTCATCAGCAGATTGAAAGGTTGAGGGAATATTTTCGAATTCTCGATTGCAATTCGTCGGTTGACAAATTTCTGAAAAAACAGATCAATTTGGAGTTTTGTTTGGTCGTAAAGTTATACACAACCAATGCTACTTCATATTAGGCTTTACAAACCCATATGAAACTAGCGTTTCATATATGGAACAGCAAACATTACTATATATAGGTTTGAGAGCGGCCGAACAAAATTTTGATGGTGCAATTGTCACGAAACCAACGTTTTTAGCAAGTAAAAAGCTTGCTTTTTTCACGAAGTCACACTCAGCTTCTTGAAAATTCTCAGCTAGTATCAGATATATATCGTAGTTGATATTTTTTACAAGTGAAATGTCGCTCCGTGAAGTTTGAGTGTACCGGGTTTTCACTATAATTTGTCCCCCCCTTTAACTTTGTTACTAAAGGAGATCAAAAAAATGTTTCGTATAAAAGTTTCACGAAATCACTGAGGTTTTTTGATATGAGTCAGAAACTGAAATATATACAGGGTGGCCAACATATTAATGGCAACTTCATTTTTTCAAATGTAACACCCTGTATATTTTTCCATGTTTGGCTAGCTCTTTTTTCCCTGATTTCGAATATGTAACATATGTTGGTATATCTCTCTTATTCTGAGCACCACAGAGTTTCAAATTTAAAGAACCACCTGCCAAGATCTGTAATCATTTTACAAGTGGCAGAGTGCGTTTACTGAAAACAACATTGAATGCAACTATATTTTTTCAACTGGGACACTCTATCCTGTATATTCTTTCTTTTTTGATAGGCTATTTCCTCCTGATCTCTAATATATATGGGCATGTGGGGTGTCTCTTCAATTTTCAGAGTTTCAAAGTTTTGAAATGATGACACCGATTAGAAAATATGTGAAATACCTACGAAATTATTTATATCCAAAACATCTATTAAAAGAATCATTTTAGAACGAATGCTTAACAATTACTTTACCAATAAAAACTGATAAACTATGGCAGTATGGTAAGAATAACATCAACTGAAGAAATTGCTCAAAATTACCACCTTCATTCAATACGCACAGTTCATATAGTTGTCTCAAGTTGTTTAGACCATTTTTCATAGCATTATTATGGTTCTGATTCAAGTCAGAAATTAAAGCTTCAAAATTTGTTTCTAATCATTACAATATTATCATTATACTTTGTGCGTTGACAGGATTTCCGAATTATTTTGGGTTTAATATTGGTTGATTTATATCATTTATATTATTCTCCGCTTTCATTATTGTCATTAATGCTGAAGTAATTTTTTTCCTTTAGGAACAGCTATAAAAACGTGTCCAACAGTGTTAAATCGGGACTACTTGGTGGTCATAAAATGGGTGCGCCATTACCAATCCAATAATCAAATAGGCCACTTAAATATCACGAACTTCCAAAACGCTATGCCAGATGGTTATGAAAATTTGAAACTCTGTGTGCTCAGAATAAGAAAGATAGACCAACATATGTTACATATTTGAAATCAGGGAAAAAAGAGCTAACCAAATATGGAAAAATATACAGGGTGTTCCATTTGAAAAAAGAAGTTGCCATCTATATGTTGGTCACCCTGTATATATATTTCAGTTCTGGATTCATATCAAAAAAACTCAGTTGATTTCGTGAAACTTTTATACGAAACATTTTTTTGTATCTCCTTCAGTAACAAAGTTAAAGGGGGGGTCAAATTATAGTGAAAAACCCGGTACATATTTCTCAATTATTTCAACTATGTCTGTGAATAACTTATGTTTGTATAGTTTATATATCAATCACTACGTTTTCAGTAAAAAACAATAAAAATCATATTTTATACTTGGTAAAATTTGATGTTATTTTTTGCGTTCCTTATATGGAACACTAGTCTTTTAGGATACCATGCCTGTGCAGTTCAAGATATGCGGATTTATTGGGTTTTAATGAATTTTGAGAGGATTTCGAACTAAATGATGTATGTCGAAGACAAGAATTCTTCAGATGAAATATCTGTAAAACAACTTACAGCAAATGCCGAACTCGACATGAAAAGCGGTTCAAGTTCGGGAATTTTTTCTGTGACAGATTATGTTAGGGAATACGAGATTTCAGATGATGTCCCATTATAAACTATTGCATCACCATCGAAGAGAGCTCAGCGGTATATATGGGCAAAAGAGAAAAACCTTAGTTCAGGTAACACTAAATACGAATCTCTCTTCACTCACTGTTTGGAAAATTTGACGTCAGTCTCTGTATGGACTGTTTCATTCAGTTTCATACAGTTCAAACCCATTTTTCCAATAATTATTGAAATAAACATAAATCAATTCTCAATATTATATTCTTTTTCCACAACCTAAAGGACTAGTGTTCCGTATATGGAACGGCCGCCATTTTGTGAATGGAAGACAATTTGGAAAATATTTTGATCTTTTGGTGTTCATTATGCAATTTCTGATATGAATAGGGATAATATATCGATATTGTAAAAAATTTATTAATTCAGTCCCTAATGTACGTGGCTTTTGCAGCCGAAGATGGAACATTTTGCAACGTTTGGCACGAACTGGTGCTAAATTAGTCATGTACTATACGGTTTCGCCGGCTTGTTTTATTTAACTTGACAAATCAAATATGGGCGCTTTTCTGTTTCATTCATCGAATAGAAAGGTTGAGGTAAAATTTTCGAATAGCAAATTCGGACCGGTTAATATCCATTTTAAATCGTAGGTTAAAAAATTTCTTGGAAAACAGATTAATTTGGATTTTGGTTTGTTTATAGTATTACTTACGTCCTATGCGACTTCATATTACGCTTTATATTGAGTGTGATTGTGCTGAGATTTTGCATTTATATATTTGGTATCAATCTCAAATCCCATATAAAATTTTGAGGTAATAGTCTTATTGCTCCAAAGAACGAGCGCTCAAAAGCTCCTGCTCAGGGCTTTTCTTAAATATTTGTTATCACAGAAATATACTTTAGGGAAATTAAACTTTTTAAAGTGTTATTGGAAGCAAGCCCTTTTTATTGAGTATCAATTCATAAATTATTTCAAATAAAATCACAGTCACAAAATCTTGAAGAACAGCTTCAAGATCTAAACATAGAGAGAGGTTCTGTTAATAGAAATGCTTCTGAACAAATAATCGAAAAATTGACGATGTAAATCGTTTGACCTCTGAAATGATATGTAGGTACGCTAAAGGTGATTGAAATTCTATTACAACTTGTTCCTGAGTTCTACAAAACCTAATTGACTAACTGAAATTAGACATAGAAATAAATTCAATCATACCAGTCAACATGATCGAAATTTTCTGGAACACGACGTTAATGCTTTTACAAGAATAATAAATGGTTGTAGCGAGAATAAATTATATTTATTGTCATTATATTCCATCAATTGGTGTAGTAAATCATTCATTTCTATAAAAATATAAATATATATTCTGACCTAAATTCCTTTTTGTATGCGTTTAATAGTATTGCATTTTTGTATGGAGTGCCATTTTGATGTGAAAAATAAAACGTAGCATGATGTATTGAAGTAACGACAAATTTGCGTTAAGAACAACTTTAGACATTTTCAAGGTATGTATCGGGTGTCCCGAATTCGTTGTCTAGTGAGGGGATCTCAGAAACCCTTGGAGCTAGAAGGAAATGAATGGCACATTTTCGGGCTCGATTTTTGAGAGATTTAATTTGGTGAAAACCGTAACCTTGTAAGTTCAACCGTTTTCGAGATATTAGCGAAAATTGGAAAATGGCGTGAAATGAAAAGTTCTCATAACTTCTTCATTACTGGCGCTATGAACATGAAACGAAAACATTATACAGGCATTTTTTTCGTAGAATTCTTTGATGTAATCAAATTTTTTTTATTGCGTTTTTTTCGAAGTTATAATACAAACTTGTGTTTTTTAAATGTGAACCATAAGCATTTGAATAACAGATGGAACCGCCTTTTTTTTCCCTTTTCAAAAATATATAACTTGATATATAAATTTCTTATTAAACTGTAAAAAACATCAAAAGTTTTATTTTCACACGAAAAATCAAATGGTTGTCTAAATATGATAATCTGTGAACATCAAATGATTAATAGATAAGAACAGATAACAAATTTTTCATAAATATTGTGCGAAGTGAAGTCCATTTTGGTCAGTGCAGAAGCTCACACCTTCTTTCTGACATTGTGAGGTGGGAGCTTTGCATTGACCAAAATGGACTTCACTTCGCACAATATTATGAAAAATTTGTTATCTGTTCTTATCTATTAATCATTTGATGTTCACAGATTATCATATTTAGACAACCATTTGATTTTTCGTGTGAAAATAAAACTTTTGATGTTTTTTACAGTTTAATAAGAAAATTAATATATTAAGTTATATATTTTTGAAAAGGGAAAAAAAAGGCGGTTCCATCTGTTATTCAAATGCTTATGGTTCACATTTAAAAAAACACAAGTTTGTATTATAACTTCGAAAAAAAAACGCAATAAAAAAATTTGATTACATCAAAGAATTCTACGAAAAAAAGTGCCTGTATAATGTTTTCGTTTCATGTTCATAGCGCCAGTAATGAAGAAGTTATGAGAACTTTTCATTTCACGCCATTTTCCAATTTTCGCTAATATCTCGAAAACGGTTGAACTTACAAGGTTACGGTTTTCACCAAATTAAATCTCTCAAAAATCGAGCCCGAAAATGTGCCATTCATTTCCTTCTAGCTCCAAGGGTTTCTGAGATCCCCTCACTAGACAACGAATTCGGGACACCCGATACATAGTTTTAAGATTTGAACAGGAAAGTTGAAATCATGAATGAATGGAATGATTTTAAATTAGGGTGTTTTTCCGATATCAAGTCAAAATAAGGTGAAGAAATAAAGATTTCAAGTGACATAAATGGGTGAGTTTCCACAAAATTTCGTGAAAAATTTTTTTTGCATAAGCATGAAAAAAAAATCCGAAAACTCGATTATTCGAATTTTTCACATAAATTTCAAGGTTATGTGAAAAAAGTGTAATCACAAAAGTTGTAGGTGTTGGTTTCAAAAAATATCGACTCTGGTCTAATAGCATTATTTATTGATTGTATTAACAAATCACCCCTTATTATTCCTTTGAAGTCCAGAACTTCAGTGGAGGAACTATTTCCTGACTATTTCAATAATAGATACACAATACTGTCCTATATGATAATTATGGCGATGTCCCGTTTCAAACTGTCCGACAATTCTTCATGCAATTCCGAATGTATTATCTATAATTATTATCAATCGAGCCTACAGTGTATTCTGAATATTTCAGTAACAGCAGTTCATACGGAAATGATCGAATAGCGATATGATCTGATCCGGAAATTTTAGGTAATTTGACAAGTACGGAATGCCAGTGACAATGCAATTATGATAAATCGCTCGTTCATTTTTCACTGGAGGATTGCCTTATGTTCTGTATTATTAATCCATCGATAGTGACCGGACAGAATTTGAGATGGATAAGAATTGTTTTGGACATTCCGACAATTAACGATTAATGGAGAAATCAAAAAATTTATTGACAGCGTTATGGCCAATTTCACCAAGACAAAAATGTCAGATGTAACGATAGTCGATCTACAGGGTATTTTTTAAGTTGGCAAACTCGTCAAAAGAGATCTTTCCAAAATATTCTACATTATGAAAGATTATTTATTGATATTGACACGCTTTCCGTCAGGTTGGCATTATTTTCATTTGATTTTACACAATTCCGGATGTAGATCATCTGTCATAATAAGTCATATGGTACTGCTCAATTATTGTATAGCGAATAAATATGTCTAGTCTTCAATCGGTATTAGAAATTATGAAAAAGTTGGATATCACTTCGATCCTTGATCTTTATCTGTAAGCTATCCAAATTTTCTACAGAAATTGAGTTGTACCTATGAAAATTATCATCATTTTTTGTTTTATGTACACAAAATTTTGCATGCCGTAAGAATGAATGATTACATAAGGGGGCTGAACAGCAAAAAAATATACTGTAAGAATAAATATTTATCTATAATATTGAAAAAAAAAAATGAAAGAATTAAGTCATTTGAAAATGATATAATTCAATTTTATCGATCTATTCAGATAAATTCAGAAGAATTCAGTAAAATACTCATTCATGGAATGAACAGTATACAAAGCGTTTTTCATATCGAGTCTAACTATTGATTTTGCGCACATTATTAGTTAATAATTAATAAATGAGAATGCTCGTTCATAGAATATTGGCAATCAAACTATACCAAATCTACACTCAAGTAAAGATCGTTAAATATTCAGCGTTTAAATGGAATAATGAAATTTTGTGGCGAAAAAAGATGAAATCATAAAAACAGAGTGAATAAAGAATTTTACTGGCCCGTTAACATAAAAAAATCACCAAATGATCAAGCATTTCATTTCACAGTTCTTATAATCGTGTAATCGATATTTTTATGAACATTGTGCATAACTGCATGAGCGCATTGTAAAATCTGGATACGCACATGAATTTGAAACTGAAAACTAGTTAAATAATGTTTAATTTGATGATGAAAGGAGTTGATTCATTCAAAATTTGGGTACAACTTCACGATGAGGCTTTTGCTATTCTCAATTCGTACTCAAACATTAAAAATACAGAGTGTCCCGGAAAATGTGGGAAATCTATCGGATTCAGATAGAACATAAAAAAATAAGATGACAAGTTCCCATATTTTTTTCCTAGCGACCCTACCTACGAAGATAGGACCTCCTAAATGACGCCACTGGAAATTCATTATAGTGGAATACATTTCAATTACTTACTTTTTTCATTTTTTTTTCTCGAAAACGGTTCATTTTAACGACACTGAACAAGAGTACCTTTTCTTTAGCTTAATCTTCAAGGTATCCAAATTTGTTTTTTTAGCGCCTTATCATACAGGGTGTTAAAAATGTACGAATTGAAATGTGCAACCCAGTCCGCCCCTGGTAAACTCAACAAGCTAATTGAAATTTGACTGCGGTGATTTAAGAGGTCGTCAACACTATTAATCATATCAATTTGTCATCAAATTATATCGAGTAGGAAACTTTTTCCACTAAAATAGATTTCCAGTGGCGTCATTAAGGAGGTCGTATCTTCGTAGGTTTAGCCGCTAAGAAAAAAAATTATGGGAACTTGTCATCTTCATTTTTAATGTTCTATCTGAATCCGAGAGATTTCCCACATTTTCCGGGACACCCAGTATAATGAGAGCTCGTTGGGAAAATTGAACTCTATCTAGAATATCTCTTGCGAGCGAACTGTGTCGGACGCTTCAATATTTCAGGAAAAATCAATCAATTAACAAGCCCCAGAAAAAGCGAATGGGACGTAAACTTCAACACATGAAATTACTCAAGGGATGTTATCGAGTCGAGACAAAAAGGGATGGATGCAGCCACTTGGGCATAATATAACATAACGAGTGGAGAATGAAAACAGTGGGGAGAAAATATGCCAGAGAAGTTCTATTCATAGGAAAAAAGTATACCTTTGTTAGGAAAGACAAATGAATGAATTTGGTAGAGAACTACTGAATAAAATACATGAAAATATTCCACCACCCTCGTCTTCTCAAAATAAATTATTCGTTTTATGAACGAAAACTGAAATTAGCATTTTGGATAATACTTCTTATTTGTAGGCTAGATTGTAGATTGTTAAGGGTTTTAAACTCCACTACGACCTTGAGGTGTATTGTAGAGCTGTTTTCCCTATTTGTAGTCTACCAAAACTGGGGTTTACTCGTTCATTCAAATAGGGTTTCGAGCGAGCATGATAATTTCAAAAAAGAATAACGATAAGTGAATTGAATAAAATATTGAAGAATAAAAAATAGGTGAAACAATAAAATAAGATTTAGTTGAGAACGACTTGGAACATGTCGGAATAAGACATTTCGATTTGCTGAATAAAAAAATATAATTATACGATTCATGAATTGAAATCAGAATTTCTAAACCTTTCTCATCTATATAGATAAAATATATACCGGGTGTCCCAGAAATGTGGGAAATCTCTCGGATTCAGATAGAACCAAAAAATGAAGATGACAAGTTCCCATAATTTTTTTCTAGCGGCCCTTCCTGCGAAGATACGACCTCCTAAATGACGCCACTGGAAATCCATTTTAGTGGAATTAGTTTCAAACTACTCGATATAATTTGATGAAAATTTGATATGATAAAAGTATTAAGGACCTCTTAAATCACCTCACTCAAATTTTAATAAGCTTGTTAAGCTTGTTTGTGTAAGTTAACCAGGGACGGACGGATTGTACATTTTTATCATTACATTTTTAACACCCTGTATGATAAGGTGCTAAAAAATAAATTTGGATACCTTGAACATTAAGCTAAAGAAAAGATACTCTTGTTCAGTGTCGATAAAATGAACCGTTTTCGAAAAAAAAATTATGAAAGAAGTAAGTAATTGAAATTTATTCCACAAAAATGAATTTCCAGTGGCGTCATTTAGGAGGTAGTTTCTTCGAGGGAGGGCCGCTAGAAAAAAAAGTTATGGGAACTTGTCATCTGTATAGAATTAAGTCCCACAAAACGATATAATAAAGTACTGCAAAGTACTCATTGCCAAAGAGTCGAATTGTCTGAGCAAGTCACGACTATTACGTAAAAGACAGTCTATTTCTTATGAGTTTTGAAGAGTTACAGAAGATTAGAGCGACAAGACACGACACATAAAAATTCTATTCGTAGTATCTGTCATTTTAATTATTCGCAATTTAAGTTATTTCAAATATCTTACCTGGCATATCATCCTTAATTACGAATCGAGGATTCGCAGACATGTTGATTGGTCTCATGTTTTTCAACCAAGTAATTTTTGGTGGAGGGTTTGCCAGTAGCAGCGCAGGACAAATGTGTGCTGTGACCTATTTCTACTACTTTATTGTTGATTGGCGATTGGGTGATGAGAGGAAAACCTGGTGGAAGTTTACGATCTGAAATGAAAAAAAATATATCAGTCAAATTTGATTTTCTATACCTAGATAAAAGTTTTCGAATTAAAGGAGCGAAATGAGAAAATGACTTCACTGAGTTGGATTCTAGACACTGAACTAATAGTTATTTATAATGGACTAGTTAATTAATGACAACCATTAATGGTCAAGACATTCTTAAGCGTGAGCGTAATGAGCACGTTGATATCTCAAGATCATTTATCGCTAGATTATTGAAGGGAGGCACGGATTTTGAAAAACTATTGAAGTGAATAGTAACTTCAGCATTATGTGCCTTATATATCATATTTTTATCCCAAAACTGGCAATTGCACATCTAGCAATTCTGACGAATGTGAACATTTTCCATCATTGGTGAGGCCAAAATTATTGTATAAATTACAGGAGCTACTTTGTTTCAAAGAATTTCAATTAAAATCAATTTAAATCCCATTTTCAAGTTTAATTCACCATAAAATGAAAACCGAATTTTATCGAAGAAGTCTGACTTAGTAACCAAAAGCTAAAAACACCTTTTTTATTTCTGAATCGAAAATGAATGTTTGTACCTACATCCTACTGAAAACTGAAGTTCTAGATTTCAAGCCTTTTTGGGGTAGTTTGCAGTGATTTCTGGAATGATGATGATTTTTTTTATTGAAGCAAGATCCATGTTAGTAAAATAAAACTGAAAAATACTAACTGCATAGAAGATATGAATTTCTCAGACCTAGCTCTCAAAAAAAATGAAAAAACACTCAAACTACAAAAATCGCATTACATACATGGAGTATTTTTGGACATGGACAGTATATGATACTCAACGTTTTTTTTCTACACCTTAAATCCTTACTCGATAAATCTTTCCGAGCAAAACGAAAAATTTCCATACCCATTTCAGAACACCTCGATATAAATCACATATTTACGTCTGCATGAAAATGAAAACAAAGGACTTTTCCGAAGAGGAATAATAATAATTTTGCCTGTCAGAAAAGAGATTTACTGTATGGTTTGACACCAGTAATGAATGTTTTATCTAAGCCAATTTACTGCGGTGGATAACAACCTCGTTTTTCAGATTCGGACAACATCAGATATTTCCGTTTTTGAAATATGTTACCGATATTGTCAGGGCCTGAAATATTTCCTGTTTCGGATCCGAGTTTTTTCAAGGATGATTCGATACGATAACGAATTCAATTTCAAGGATTTGATGTTCTAACTACAGCTCAAAATTGGATGGTTTCGTCATGTTTGAACTTATACAGAGTTGGGCGAAAGTCTTTTAAAATAGTGACTCAAAGAAAGCAGAAATACGTGAATTCATTTTGAATTGAAAGCATTTTTCAGTAATAAAATGAAATATTATTATATTTATTATATGTAAGCATATTCCGTATGTTGGCTCGTTGAAAAGTTCGTGACAGATGAATTCTTACCATACTATTTTTTCATTTATGTGGTTAATAGGAAATGAGACAAAACTCTTTATTAACAACGTTGGATTGAACGACGCCGACGTGATATGGTCACCATAATCCCCCGACTTGCCATCACTGGATCATTTTCTCTGGGGATGTATCAAAGACAAAGTTTATCAAAACACGAATTCGTCATCAGGGTGTAGAACTCTATCGTTTGAGACCATTTTCGGCTCGAAATTCTAAAATTACAGACGTTTGGGCAAAACGATATAGCACCCGTTTAAGTGTAACGAGCGCTCAAAAAGATAAGACATATAGCAGTTTCACTTGAAGAAATATCAAGTCCATTTCTCAAGTCATTTGTGGGCCATTTTGCCACTTTTACACCAGAGGTATACCCGATAAACCTGTCGCCATTACACTTGAATAGATGTGATGAAGCAACTAAAGCCTTACTATCCTAAATTCACGGTATGAATAATAGCACGCCTCGTTAACTTTAATCGACTCAAAAAGATGCCCGGCTGACACCGGCCATTTTGGCCAGATTACTCCGCAGCGGGAACGTTATTATCCGCAGTGTATTATCCGCTTAAGAGACTGATCAATTCCGCTTAAAGTTAGGGAGGAAAGATTCGGTGCAATTTATCGCCATTTGCGCGATTCTTAGTATCCGGGACAGTTCGAGGGGAGTTATTAGGGGGTTCATCGAGTTCATACAAATGGTTCGATTTCAAGGAGTCTGCGGAGGGAACAAATGTGGTTTTTCAGGCTTTTGTCGGGGTTCAGGAGAACCCCATTTTTGCGCACTTGTTCGTTGGCTATTAGTTTTTGATAATGTCTGTACTGTTTTTGTATTTCGGTTTTTTTCATTAGAGGTTAAAGTGGATTTGTGTGTTGTTCGAACTGTTTTTGATCTACGATCTTCTACAGGGTGGAACACAGCCGATGGCACAATATTATTGAGCCCTCGTTTTTCTTAAACGAGTGCTATCCGATAGGGTTCGACTCCTTGATGATGAATGCATGGTCAAATTCAATTCTGTCCGTGGGACCGTCCGTTAACACAATAACTTCCGAAGGGATTGTCCTAAAGACTTGAAATTTTCAGGGTGAGTTCAGTTAAGTTCGTTAACCAGCCAAATCGTACAGGTGTTCCATAAAATATGGCCATTCAAAATTTTTGTTCCTCAATATCTCAGACAAAATGAAACCCATCAAAATGAAATGTTGGGGTTATATACAAGATGCTCATAGTAACGACTCTTCTGTTTAATATCATTATGATAGCTTGGAAACAACGGACTCACTTGTTTCAGAATACCCAGCGTAAAAACTTTGCTCATTGCAAAATGGCGAAAGCGCCGGATCCAACCCAGCCAATTCATTCGATCGAAGTTGTTCCAGGAGGTGAAAATTTCTCGAAAATCTCATTATTCCAAGGATCAGTTGATCCGTAATTGAACGAAGAACACTTCAATGTTCAACGTACTCCAGGGAGCAACCAGGTGAACTATTCCTCTCGAGATCATCTTTCAGTTGCTCGTCGATATAACCACCCATATCAAGTAACCACTCAGGCTGCCAACGTAACGTAAAATTCGAGATAAGCATAAAAGATGCTGTCTCTCATCGAGTAAACATTTAATCACTCCACATTCAATAATGCCCAAAATATTAAACATTTCTCAACTCAGAATGTTAAAGTTGCAACTTGGTGTATGAGCAACCCTCAAAGAATAATATCAAGATTTACTCTGATTCCACATGGAAACTAAATACTTGGAAATCACGACTCTTTTATTTAACATCATTGTAATAGCTTGGAAACAACGGACTCACTTGTTTCAGAATACCCAGAGCAGAAACGTTAATAATTGCAAAATGGCGAATGCGCCGGAGCAAATCCAGCCAAACTTATCCGATCGAAGTTGTTCCAGGAGGTGAAAATTTCTCGAAAATCTCATTATTCCAAGGATCAGTTGATCCGTAATTGAACGAAGAACACTTCAATGTTCAACGTACTCCAGGGGGCAACCAGGTGAACTATTCCTCTCGAGATCATCTTTCAGTTGCTCGTCGATATAACCACCCATATCAAATAACCACTCAGGCTGCCAACGTAACGTAAAATTCGAGATAAGCATAAAAGACGCTGCTCTCATCGGGTAAACATTTAATCAACTCATATCAAATATTGCCCAAAAATATGAAACATTTTTCAACTCAGAATGTTGAACTTTCAAGTTGGCGTATGGGCAACTTTCAAAGAATAATGTCAAGATTTACTCACATTTCACATGGAAACTAAATACTTGAAAATCATGACTCTTCTATTTAATAACATTATGATAGCTCGGAAACAACGGACTTACTTGTTTCAGAATACCCAGAGCAGAAACTTTACGAATTGCAAAATGGCGAATACCCCGGGCCCAACCCCGTCAAACTTATTCGATCGAAGTTGTTCCAGGAGGTGAAAATTTCTCGAAAATCTCATCATTCCAAGGATCAGTTGATCCGTAATTTAACGAAGAACACTTCAATGTTCAACGTACTCCAGGGAGCAACCAGGTGAACTATTCCTCTCAAGATCTTCTTTCAGGTGCTCGTCGATATAACCACCTATATCAAGTAACCACTAAGGCTGCCAACGTAACGTAAAATTCGAGATAAGCATAAAAGATGCTGTCTCTCATCTGGCAAACATTTGATCATCCCTATCAAATATTGCCTAAACATATAAACAATTTTTCAACTCAAAATGTTGAAGTTGCAAGTTGGTGTATTGGCAAAACTTAAAGAATAATATTAATATTTACTGTGATTTCACATGGAAATTGAATACTTAGAAATCACTACTCTTTTATTTAATATTATTATGATCGCTCGGAAACAACGGACTCATTTGTTTCAGAATACCCAGCGCAGAAACTTTACGAATTGCAAAATGGCGAATGCTCCGGGCCCATCCCCGTCAAACTTATCCGATCGAAGTTGTTCCAGGAGGTGAAAATTTCTCTAAAATCTCATTATTCCAAGGATCAGTTGATCCGTAATTGAACGAAGAACACTTCAATGTTCAACGTACTCCAGGGGGCAACCAGGTGAACTATTCCTCTCGAGATCATCTTTCAGTTGCTCGTCGATATAACCACCCATATCAAGTAACCACTCAGGCTGCCAACGTAACGTAAAATTCGAGATAAGCATAAAAGACGCTGTCTCACATCGGGTAAACATTTAATCACCCCACATCAAATAATGCTCTTGGAATTAAATAAGTTTTCAAGTCTGGTAAAAGGTACCTGTTTAACCCGCAGGCAAAATAGATCTGAATAATTCAATATTGAAACATCAAGCCAGAGGTTATAAGCCTTGCTTGGGTAGGAAGGAGGAAAATAAACTTAAACCAGATAAATACGTTTAGCTGTGTAATAATAAGTAAATATTGCGAGGAAATGGAGGAGTTCAGCGTATCCACTCGTTCTGGACCAATAGGATATAATTTCGAGAGAATGTATGTTTAACCCACAAAATTCCTGGGTTTATTTCGAATAATGCAATTAGTTAATTAGCAATTAAATTGAATTGGAATGGGAATAATAAGGTCATTTAATATCTCTGAATATACATTTAATTACTCAAGCAATCCTGGAGGTACACATCAACGAATTCCTATAATCTCATTTGATGTAATTTTGATATCATTATTCATAAAAAAATTATTATACTTGCATTGACAAATCAGGAGTATATAGGAAAAAAATTTTGAAGAACAATAAAACCATTTTCGATTATTAATATTTGTTTTTTCTCTAATCTCGAAATAATGAAGACAACTTTTGTTGTTATTGAAAGTTGAGATTCAGATAAAATGATCCTGAAAACTATTCAGTTTTTATAGTTCAATATTATTATGTTTAAGATTGTAAGAATTCATCTATAGATACAAATGACCATTCAGCTATACTTGACAACTGATTATCAATAGAATGGAATGAATTCAAATGAAATTACTAGCGCCTAACTCCTGATTTCTGTTATTTGAACTGCAATTCGTTCTGAACATGGTGAATTAAATGAAACGACGATGGAAATGCCTGAAGAAAATTAGGCCAAACATCGAACCTCGTGAGAGGTATACTAGATCGATATCCGTAAAATAATAGGTTTTGTTCCTCGAAAATTTCTTTCAATGATTCATTTTCGTGATTAAGCGTAAACAAACTAAAGACGTATAATCTAAACTCCTTTTATATATCCATAAATCTTACACAGAATAGTTATTTAATCAACTAGGTTAATAAAAACAGCGACTAATGGTCAAGATATTGTAATAGTTCGAGACCATTAGTCGCTAGATTAATAACCGAGTTGATTACAAGATTTTTCCGACGACCTCAACATGAATTGTATATAAATTCTTGATTGAAATACAGTCTCATTTTGTACAAGACATACATTTAACATAATGAAATTTCTATGTTTCTATGTTCCAGTAGTGTTTCGACATTTCTCGGATTGCATCTGAATACTTTAGTGTACGGTTACCGTGAGGATCCCAAATTAAAATAGCATAAATTGAGTCATTAATGTTCAATTTCGTACACATTAAAATCACATTTTATTGTGAGGTCATCGATATAGTTATTTAATCCACTAGGTTATTAAAGACAGCGACTAATGGTCAAGATATTTTAATGCGTGAGCGGAGCGAACGCGTTAATAGTTCGAGACCATTAGTCGCTCGATTAATAACCGAGTTGATTTCAATATGAATTGTTTATAAATTCTTGATTGAAATACATTCTCATTTTGCACAAGACATACATTGGACAATATGGAATTTCCATGTTTCTATGTTCCAGTAGAGTTTTGACATTTCTCGTAGCGCTTCTGAATACTTTGCATTAAAATGGGTCACTAATGCTCAATTTCGTACACATTAAAATCACCTTTTATTTCGAGGTCGGCGAAAAAGTTATATTATCACCTAATTATAGTCCGTTCACGAAAGGTTGAGCCGTCGGTTGGCCATGACAAGTTGGCATATTCCACTGTGTATATTAAAGTTTTAGGTTATGTTGTTTATTTTATTGTCACATTGATACGCAATGTTGTCAATATAACATAGAGTTCTCTGATAACTCGGAAGCTCGTTGGACGAGGCCGGGTACATTCGGCAACGTTGACTTTATTTTACGTTATGAAAGCAAATACTGCCAACTTCAGATAAATAAACAAACGCCTACTATGCGCTCAAACTTTCGTTACAGACTATAGGTGATAATATACTTATTCCGATGAAATTGTAATGAATCTCACAAAGTCGAATTGGTTTTCTCGAAAATTGATATTTTCGATAGGAATGTTTGGAAACTCATTTCCGTTCAAATTTGACGAGTGAGTTAGTTCATCAGACAATGAAAGAATCTTTACGAAACCCATAGTAAGTGAAAAAAAAATTGTTTATGAACACAATAAAAAAGAAGATTAGTTGAATATATCTCTATTTTTTATTTGGCGAAGAAAAAAGGGCTCCTAGGGAATCAGGCACTGAATTCCAGTCAACAATCATATGACTAAAATAGAAAATATTGGAACAACAAATCGTAATAAATTTTCCAAGTTCCCTTTATTCGCCTTTTTATTGGAATTTATGTTTTCGCCGGAATAAATGGCCGGTCGTATTGTTTGCTTCCTGCTGTCAGAGAATATTTACAATTGCTGCATATCGTTCTTTTTTCGATGGGATGTCCCGTAGCGAGGTTCGAGATCGCTAAGTAAACCTTCAAGTTCTGGGAATTTTACAGAGAGTTGTCATTAGTAAGTTCTCGAGCGAAATTGAACAAATTTCTCGATTCCTCGGGCTTTACGAAGAATAAATAAGGATTAAAACTTCAGGATAAATAGCATAAATATGCATCGAATATAACGAATCCCTCTATTTAATTTATAAAGATGTGATTACGGGGTGTTCCTCGATTTTCGATACTACCTGAAACTGCATCGTTTGAGTACGTCTGGTTACACATATTTTCGACAAATGACTGGATAATTCAAATTGAAGGAACGTTTCGATTTGCCGAGTTGGCAAAACTTCTCTTTGTACTCTCCAGCGAAGTTCGACACTTAGTTTATCTCATGTTTTGCGACCTTTATAATGTGAAAAATAACGAACATTTGAAGCAAATTCAATGAGACTTTATAAGCAGATTAAATCTTTATTCTGGATTTAAATCTGAGCTTTTTCATTCGAAATGGAAATCAACAATATTCATGTTTGTACCCTTGTTAAAACCACCGTTAACGACCTTTAGTTTCCTTTATGAAATATTCAATAAGATATCCAAATGAGAACTATGAAACTTTCTCGAAGGAAATCTAATATATCCCTCAATAATTCATTCATGTAATGTGGAGGAAAAGCAATAAAATAATGTATTTTGTTGCTGTAAACCAATTCAATTCCACAAACAAAAAATGCATGAATTTTATATCTTTCCGGAACGATATTTCGGTACAAAATCTAGGTGAGAGCCGTTCTGAATCAGTCTATAATTTAGTTTCGATAAAAACCAGCGTAACACAAGATATTTATTTGTTCGAGGAAAGTCGAATAAGATTTGCGTTCGCTAAAAATGCACAAAATGCCTTTTTCAACAGCATACGTGTTGACTGATACGAATTGTAATTTAAATCGATCGATAGAAGAATTCAGTATCATATTTTCAAACAGATTATTATTACAAAATACGAAATAATGATAAATGCGTTCATAGGAAGGCAAGTTACATTAATATAGATTATTACAATAGTATATTATGCAACGAGCGTGTAATGATAGCTATTATTCGCGAGGTGAAGTTTAAGCCACGAGCCGTAGACGAGTGGCCCAAATCACCCAGTGAAGATTTTAACATTTGGCGACCGCGACAAGACCCTTCTATGAAAATCGTGGAAAAAGTCAAATTGACACATGAGAAATTTTTGAAGAACTTGTCATTGTAAATTTTTTAATTGAAAAAGCTTTAATTGATATAATGAAGTAGATTTGGCCCTCGATTGACAAGGTATGCCCATATTTGTTAGTTGGAGTACTTCAGAATACTGAAGAAATACCAAGTTAAAGAATATTACTTATATCAAGGCTAAATCTATGAAGCATCTAACAGCAGTGATTTATGATCTCATTATCCATCATTATTAATGGGTATTATTGAAGGCGAGAACAGAGACGTACAATGAACGGATTTTACAATAATAGTAGTAGATGAAAAATATATTGCAATCTCTACAAGTTATATGTCGAAAATAATGACATTAAATCCAAAATTAGACACGTTATGATAAGAAAATTTAAGAAAAGCCCTGACCAGGTGCTATTGATCGCTCGTTCATCAGTGGAGCAATAATGCTATTACCTTCAAATTTCGTATAGGACTAGAGATTCATGCTAAGTATATGAACGCAAAATCTCAGTACGATCGGAATTATATTCTGTAAATTATTCAAGAAATGAAATATGTGAAAATCAATGATTAAAATAGATTCAATTCTATGGTTCTGATGATGCGATCCTCTTGAAATTCCGCATGAATATTCGGTATATCATTGTTCATACACAAATGAATTTCACTCGAATCGGATGTCTTTTTATTGAAATATCATTCTTTTTGTCAATATTCCAATTGAATTTTATATGGTTTCGTTAACACTATGGCTACAAAATTTTGCATGAGGCTTCTTATAAGCATCTTGCATGAGGCTGCAAAATTTCCTTTCGATTGGTTTCGTTTTGTCTTAGATATTGAGGAACAAAAATTTCGAATTGCCATATTTTATGGAACACCCTGTACTATCTTCTGAATGTTAATCCTCTTCCAAACAAATATCGGAAAACAGAGTATAGGTCCAAACAACAAATAGGTCAAAATCAGCACTTCCCATTGAAACAGGAGTATTTTTCGGAAACATGCACTATCCGCTGAATTGGATAAATCGAAATTGTCGAAACAAATGGAAACTTGTTACGCATGATAATGTCAGTAACCAAATTGATGCAATTACAGTAGGATAATTTGATTAAGCGAAAAACAACTCCCTTTATAAATGTGAAACGTCAGAGGGTTGCATGTTATATTAGCGAAAATGATTCATCTAGTGAAAACATGAAACCCGGCTTCACGTTCTCTCATTTTTACAGCATTTTTCACCTGTGTGAAGAGATAATTCAAGCTTACACCAGGACGAAAATTCCTCTGTAATATTATAGCTCTGCTTTATTGGCTGTTAGGAGAGGTGGATTAGGTTTCCTTCTACTGTATTATGTAATGTTTCACCTTTCAGTTGTATCTATTTGAGTTGAGTAATGAAAAGTAACATGAATGTAATATTCTTGAAAAACAGCAGCAACATTAATGTTCTTCAATTCTTTGGTTAATCCGGTCATTATGCCACATCTTGAAGAAGGAAATATATAGTGCGAAAATATTTCAGATTCACACAGATTTAATGGATATATTTCATTATTAGAGACCGGACTATATGCAACATAAGAACGTTGGTTTATGCATGCAAATATGCATGAAAAATGCTTGAAATATGCACGAAAAGAGGCAAAATATGCAGAATATGCAATATTCAATTGAACTTTAGGAACTCAAAAAAACTTAATTTTTATTTCAAAACCAACATATCAATAACACTTAATAATATGGTGTTAAAATTCAATTTAATGTTTTTTTGAAAGTTTACAATTGAATATTGTTCCAAATGTTCAATTGTATGTGGAAAAGATCAGCTCCACACCACGGACGTAACTGGTCTCTATTCATTATTATATGTGTACGAATTCAATTTCTTGACCATTAGTCGCTGTCTTTTATATCCTAGTTGATTAAATAACTATTATAATTTAATTATTATTATAGAAACATAAGCGTTTACTTCAGGATATAAACTCAGTACGACCAGTATATTTTCAATATTTGAGGGAATAGGGAATGCAGCCTTTTAGACATAAACTGTTAATATCGATATAAAAACGAGCAGTTTCAGGAGTTTTATGAAATGAAATC
Source organism: Propylea japonica (assembly GCA_013421045.1). Classification (NCBI taxonomy): domain Eukaryota; kingdom Metazoa; phylum Arthropoda; class Insecta; order Coleoptera; family Coccinellidae; genus Propylea; species Propylea japonica. The sequence goes on from CM024239.1 coordinate 3,333,540, forward strand.
AATAGGATGAACGGCCCCCAATTGAACACAATATCTTTCGAAAGGAACAACTTCAGATATTAAAATTTGCAAAGTTGAGACTCAGGAAATGTAGTAGTAGAAAATTTAAATTAGTTGAAAACTCACCATAATATCAAATTTTCAAAATTAACATTATTCGAATAGCGGAATATTGTTTAAAATCGATGAACAACTGAAATGCTCACAGTTGGAAAAATTTATACTAAATTATAGACCCATGGACGTAATGCCATAGTTCTTCAAGAATGTTTCGACATATTAGAACTAGAGGAAAATGAGGCACCTTGTACCAATTGGAATCAACATGTGATACATTTTTGGAATCAGCTCAGCTAGAGTAATCCGAAAATTGAGACAAAATGGGGGTGTTCCATTTGAAAAACTGACGGTGACGTCATTACTAGAAGGTAATTCACCTTGTACATTAGATTATTTTTTAAAATACGATGTGTTTCAGGATTGTTTATTAAAATGGTCTAGATAAGAATGAATTTGTTCCATTCTTTACGGACACAGTGTAGATATCTTTTCTAAAAAGCTTTTTAGGTTTTCACTCCCGGTCTCTGAAACAGGAATAATTAAATAAATTTAATTAAGATGAAATGCTCCTTCGAAATCTTTGCACTAATTTGTCAGGAGCAAATTTGACAAAAATTTTCCTTTACAGTAAAACTTGAACGTTTCTATATCAGACACCTTCTTCAGACAAACTTGGCAAATCTTCGGAATTTTGTGTTTTTTCATTTGCAGTCTAATTGACAATCTTCAATGTTGTGTGTTTTTTCATTTGCAGTCTAATTGACAACCTTCAATGTTTATTAGACTGCAAACGAAAAAACACACATTCTGAAGATTTTCCAAGTTTGTCTGAAGAAGGTGTCTGATATAGAAACGTTACATAATCCTTTCCATTTATTTCCTGTTTAAGTTTTACTGGTAGGAAAAATTTTTATCAAATTTGCTCCTGACAAATTAGTGCAAAAATATTTTCACAGGAGCACCTTGATTGAAATTTTCCAATTATTTCTGTTTCAGAGACTGGAAATGAAAACCTTGAAAATGTATAATCCTCCTAGATTATATTTCAATCGATATCTGTAGATATCTTGTCAGACTAAATCACAAGATATTTATCAAGCACTTCACACCTCGTGACAAAGTATGCGTCATCATGTTCCATCGATCGTGTAAAAAATCGAAGTTTTTCACAGTAGACGTTTCCTGTTCATCACAAAAATAGAACATAATAGCATCTGTGCAATCTTCCTGCAATGCAACATTTCGAATGCACTTATTCCACCACAGCATGTATAGGAAATGGAATGTAAAAATGCTATCAAGCTAACTCCATTGAAGCAACGAATTCAAGCACTCTACGTCTGCATAGAGCTCAGCTTGCTTCTCGAGTACACTACAAAAAAATGGGAATATCACATTTACGTTGATAGTGGGAAAGATACAGCTTGGAATTATGCAAAAAACTTCATTCGACAGTCGTCGAAGTCTGTGCAGAGGACGTAAAATTAATTTTAAAACCGAAATCTCCAACGAACAGCTAAAAGCTCTTTGAGCATCGTAATGTCCCATCTTTATGGAGTATGATCGTAAAAGGTTTATTCATGAATATTACCTGTATAAACAGCATAAGATGCTTGAATATCCAGAATGACACAAGAACTTTCTTTCCTGAAACTGGAAAATTGGAAACTATAAAACTGAAGAAACAGTCTCGGTGATAAATAGAGATAATATCTCTTCGAGACTGCTCTGTTCGTGTGACTCTGAATACATTAACAATAATAACTTTCGCAAGGGGATAGAATGTTGTATTCAGTTATTAAACTTGCCTCAGAGATGAGTTTAATTTCTCAATGAAAATTGTCTTCATTTTTTATACTCACTTTTTATAGCCCCGTGAAGTATGCCAGTTGAAAACAGGATAAACAAATGGAAATTTGGGGCATTTCAGTCGAAACGAGTATATTATCAGAATTTTTCCACCCCCTCACACGCTGCTTATTTTAGGAATATAAATCAACTCCACGAGTGTTTTATGTCTATTTGTTTCATTCGAAATACTCTCATGACGATTTATTTGCAGATCAGAGGTTGCAGAATGCGAAACAAACTTGTTCATAGGCATTTTGAAAATGAGATCGTATGTATAGGTCGTGGGATAGCAATGTTTCTGTCTCACTACACTTATTTTGTGGTTCAAATCCTAAAATTTGATAACAGCGCTTTTTCATTTTGAAGAATATCTAAGTTTTTTTAATTAATTCTCGAAAATAGTATAATTTTACGAATTTGCTGACGATTCAAGAGAAAGAAATAACAGACAATGAACAAAATCGATAAAGACCACAGTTGCCGATTGAATTGATGAATTTTTACAGCAGCAATTATTTCTGTCTTTCAATTTTTTTGCTTATTTCAGAATTTATTGATTATTTTTTATCGTATATCAAACGAAAGAGCGAGTGTATTTCTCAGCATGAGCATGGAATAATGCGCTACAAAAGATGAAAAATTCAAAATGAAGCAATGAATAATGTAGAAATCACCTCTACGCCACAAACTTCAATCAAAATATTTCAAAATAATGTCTTAACTTCTCAGAAATTCCTTCGATATTGGAATGAAATTCAACCCTTGAAAATAATAGCTATAAATTGTCGAACATTCACTATTTTTGCGATTTAAGGTGAAATATATTTGGTGTCCCAAGATATTCAATAAAGACAATAAACATAACATTAACACAAACAACAACTTAAAACATAATAAAACAAATTAATATGTGATTATTTTATATTGAAATTAATGTAACAAATTCGAAATTTACCCTTTCAGTTTCCACACAAATATAAAACCGAAGCATCTATCATTTCTGGCCGATATTAGAACAGGCATCTTCTAGTCATAAAGTCTCCTCAATTCGCCTTAATTGAACCAAATAGACCGATTTCCTTAGGTGACCCCAGAGAAAAAATTCTAAGGGTGTGAGATCCGGAATACACGCTGGTCAGGCGATGGGACCTATATTACCTATTTCTCTATTCCATATTACCTATCCTTAGAAGAAAAAAATAAATTGTTTTTATGGTGGTGATCTGAAATGAAATTTTGAAGTAGGATTCTGATAGAATTTTTGACGTCGATCAAAAAACCTTTTTGAGCGCTCGTTCTACTTAAACGAGTGCTATATCGTTTTGCCCAAATGTCTGTTATTTTCGAATTTTGAGCCGAAAATGGTTTCAAACGGTAGGGTTCTACTTCCTGATGATGAATACGAGGTCAAATCCAATTCTGTCCGTGGGGCCGTCCGTCCGGCCGTTACCACAATAACTTTCGAAGGTATTGTCCTATAGGCTTGAAATTTACAGGATTAGTTCGGGTCCCCCAATGCCTCGGTTGAGTTCGTTAACCAGCCAAATCATACAGGGTGTTCCATTAAATATGGCCATTCAAAATTTTTGTTTCTCAATATCTCAGAAAAAAACGGAACCAATCGAAATGAAATGTTACGGCCGAATGCAAGATGCTCATAACAAGCCTCATGCGAAATTTTGTGGCGATAGTGTTAACAGAACCATAGAAAATTCAATATTATATATAAAGAAAAGAAGAAACTTCATATTTCCATAAAAAGATATCCGATTCGAGTGATTTTTTTTTGTGAATGGGGATCGATGTACTGAATGTTCATCCGAAATTTTGTGGTCATAGTGTTAACAGAACCATAGAAAATTAAATTGGACTATTGAAAGAAGAATCTTAATATTTCCATGTCAAGATATCCGATTCGAGTGAAATTAACTTTGTGTATGAAGATTAATACACTGAAAGTTCATGCAAAATTTTAAGAGGATCGCATCATCAGATCCATAGAATTCAATTTTGTAATTTATATTTTTTACATATTTCATTATCTGTATAATTTCCAGAATATAATTCTGATTGCGCAAAGGTCTTGCATTTATACATTTGCTATCAATCGCAAGTCCCATATAGAATTTTGAGGTAATAGTCTTAAGCTCCACCAAAGAACTAGCGCTCAAAAGTTCCTGCTCAGGGCTGTCTTAAATTTTTGTTTGAACTTTCTAGTCACATTTATTATCGAGTAAGTTCTATTGAGATTACAGGCATTGAGACGATTTTCTATCGCTAGAAATAGCAAAAATAAGATTATAACATCAACCATCCGCATTTCTCATGAAACAGAGCATCGAATTCACCATGAGAGAACAATATAAAACAACAAAATATAAATCGACAAGTGGAATGGAATACCACGCAGGTATATACACATTAACTCTCTCGAATCGATTATTTGGTTCAACGCAGTGCATTCCAGCATGGAATGTCGATAGCCATCGACTGTATCGACAAACCAAATGTTGGTATGCACGTAGCAAGTATAGATATTCATATTATACTTCCTACGTTTGTAAGTGTAAAATATTTAAGGAGGTGATTCCTCATCGAAAAAAAGATAGGATCTTTCATATAAAGAAACTTCATTGGAGCATCCCTTCTTAAGATACAGCCCCAAAAGGGAGTAAATAAAATTTGTATGACAATTTTTTTCACAAGCACCAAAAATAAGTATTAAGTCTAATTCAAAAATTTATAAACTGACAGCGTTATACAATTTAATTGTCACTATCGCTAAAAGTGTCCTACTAGGTAGATTAGTTTCGCATTTATGACGATCTATCACTGTAGTTGTTCGTAAATAATTTTTTACTGCGAACTGGTTATTTTGGGCAAAAAACTCAAGAGACATTTTTTGTTTAGAATGAAAGCTATCGGAAATAAATTGTTAAATGGTAAACAAATAATAAGACAAAAAATTACATTGGAAATAAAACTTTAGGGGTTGCGTTTCCCACCCTTACAACCATGGGGTAAACCAAATAAATAACTGGATAATTATTGCTAGTAGGAAACGTCAGATTGATTTTAATTATGTACTCCCTTGAGGGACTGTATGTTAACAAGGGATGCTCCAATGAAGTTTCTTTATATAAATGATTCTATCTTTTTTCGATGAGGAATCACCTCCTTAAATATTTCACACTTATTTAGTTACACCCTGTATACATATACTTGCTAACTTCATGACTAAATGAATGATTGACTGCGAATAATGTTTTTTTCTTCCTCGTGGTAATTTTCAAAATACCTAAGCTTGGAAAAATTTCCGGAAATATTTTGACCTCTAGGTATAGGTATTAGTAGTGAAAATTCAAATTCGAACATTGCGATAAAGGATCTAAATATGTACCTACAGTTGAGTTCTTCTAAGGTTCTAAATTGATACATTTTAGGCACTCAGACGTACTCTTATCGCTAGAAACAAGCAAAATAAGATTACATCATTAACTTTAAACGGTAAAGTTTCTTTAAGGTTCGAAATCGATATATTTTAGGTATTAAGACGTACCTATCACTAAACAAGCAAAATAAGATTACAACATAAGCTTTCCGCATTTCACATGAAACAGAGCATCGAATTCACCATGAAGAACATAAGATAACAAAATATAAATCGACGAATGGAATGGAATACCACGCAGGTATATACACATTAACTCTCTCGAATCGAATATTTGGTTCAACGCAGTGCATTCCAGCATGGATGACATAATTCGATAGTCATCGACTGTATCGACAAACCAAATGTTGGTATGCGCGAGCATTTTAATTCAGAGTGGAGTGGCCAAAATTAAATTTCAGCGGCATATGTGAGACCACCTAGATAATTTACTACAAATTATTATAAATTAATTGAATACACTCCCCGGCATTGTTTGACGTTGTTTTCGTTCGTGAGGGGTGAAATATATTATGGTTCGAATGATTGAGGACGAAAAAGGGAAACAGAAATGTATTCGGTGTAATATTTGACACAATAGTTCGAGACTACGCAATTTGCATGGAAGCATGTGAAATTAGATCTTTATTTCCATGAAATTCTGAACACATTTTTGTGTGTTATTCCTAGGGAAATAGAGTATGCTATCGTCTTGCCCAAATATCTGCCATTTCCGAATTTTGGGATATTAGCAATAAAACGATACTATCATAATTTCTGTAAGTTACATAATTAGAAAGTGATTGCTGTTCGAGCATGACCCTTATGAAAATGAGACCAGTACTACACTTTCGAAAACTTCAAATGATCAAACAAACAAATTAATCATAAATATTGCTAAAAATGGCCGCCTGTGCTTTGTAGACAGGCAGTGGCCCTCATGACGACCTGTCTTGTGGCCCTGGAAATCATTGCTGTTCATGTTCGAACATCAATAACTCTCAATTTTCAGAAATGATGTAGGTGTTGTTTTGTAGCTAATATCCTTACGTGTTAAATCATTGAAAACAAATTATACTTCATTTTGCTAGCTCTAGCTCTCTACTATTGCGGATTTACTAGGAAAATCAGTAAATTTTTTACTAGAATTTTTTTAAAGAATTTTTTACGAAATTTTCAAGTTATTTTCATATTGTTCTTCTTTAATGCAAGGTTGTAGTATCATCTTTCAAAAAACATTTTTTTCACATCTGTAGGACCTTTTTGTCCAAAGAAATCGATATTATTTGGAAGGGTCAACGAAAATAAAAAAGTAAATTTAAAATGGGGGCTACTCCAGAACTGAGGGGTAAACTTTCCAATGTGGGTGTTTTTGTCGATAATATTAGGTATATTTGATGCCCTTAAATTCACGCTAAGTCATGACCAAACACACTGTATAAGTTCCAAAAAACTTCGAAACCTCTTATGTGCAAGAAACTTTCTACAAACCTATAATACCGGGTAGTCATTAAGTAGTGGTATTTCGCCCTAAATATCAAATTAAAGGACCCCGCACATTTTGTATGGGAATTGGCTCCCGGTGGATTTGGCTGAAAATTTGATATGATGTTCTACTAATCCTTCTGATCAAATGTCTAAACAGTCACGTAGCTGAAAAATGCATACTTCTAGGAGTTTTTAGTGATTTTTTGTATCCATTATGGCTTACGTATTATGGGAATTAGCTTCCGGTGGATTTGGCTGAAAATTTGATATGATGTTCTACTAATCCTTCTGATCAAATGTCTCCACAGTCACGAAGCTGAAAAATGCATACTTCTAGGAGTTTTTAGCGATCTTTTGTATCCATTATGGCTTACGTATTACCGTTCACACAGAAATGTTTGAAAATATTTCGAATTGACAGAATCTGCTATCAATAATCACGAAATATTCTCAAACATTTCTGTGTGAACGGTAATACGTAAGCCATAATGGATACAAAAATCGCTAAAAACTCCTAGAAGTATGCATTTTCAGCTTCGTGACTGTTTAGACATTTGATCAGAAGGATTAGAAGAACGTCATATCAAATTTTCAGCCAAATCCACCGGGAGCCAATTCTCATACAAAATGTGCGGGGTCCTCTCGAAATACAATAATGAAAAATTTGCGACGACTTATGTCACCAGAATAAAATCGTACAAGAACGAATCATTTCGAATCATGGGTTCAATCGAATAGAAAAATGTATTCTAGAAAAGTTATTCTTTATTAAAACATTTATTTTTCTGCCCAGGATTCTTACTTAGAAATTACTCTTTCTCATCTTGTAGTATCCTGAAATGAATCGTTCGACCAATCCTATTTTTTTAAACTGTTGCGGAATTTCCACAACTGAAAAATCTCCTCTCTGAAAACGTTCGAGGCACATTACACGCGAAAACACTGAACACGTATCCTCTTTTTTGAAGTCGGATAATAAACTAGCAGGCAACAGGAAGAATACGAGCAAAAAACCGCAGCAGCGTCGCTTCCTGAGAGTGCGACAAGGTTCATGTTCCGTGGCTAAAAGCACCTCTAATGAACTCATATTATTCAGCTCATAAAAATTCCCCTAAAATATACACATATTACCCTCTACACTTTCTCTTATCTAATTTTTCACTCTGCTTCTTTCGCGTATACGAGCTAAACCGGAACTGACTAGAAAATCCTATTCGCTGTTATTTTTATGGAGTTTCTCACTTTACAGGGCGTTTTTTAGGAACTGTCTTTCAAATGCCAAATCAATTTTTATTTTGCTGAGTGCTTGTAGGATAGATTCTAATTTTGAGCCGAGAGTTGTCTCAAACGACACGGTTCTTCAAATTGGAAAAACACTGAATCAAATTTGACTATCCTAAAAGCTATTAGCTATCTGTTTCATTACATTTAGGTACCTATAAATGGATTGCTATTTCATGAACGAATAGAATGCAACCAATAGCTCTCAAGGTATGCATATCGATAATATCGAATTTCGGTGACCAGCAGATATCGATTAGATCTTGTCGTTGTACTTGTTGAGTCTTCCTGAACAACATTAGTAAAACCAACAGGCGGCGGTCTGTCTTGGTTCAGAAAATGGGGAAAATGGACCCCCAAAGTTCCAAAAATATTTCATCTTCACGACCCTTTTTCCCTATGAAAACACAAATTCACTGCTCCAATTTAGTCCATAAATCACCTTCGAACTTTTGAATAACTATTCAAATAGTTTTATTTCAGGTATATTCAAAAATTAATGCAGAAACATCGAAATTCTAGAGGCACCTCATATCCACAAATTCTAAGGAAAGAGCACCGTTTTTAATGGTAGCTTTGGCAATGCCGCAAATTCATTCGCGCGAATATGATACAATGCCTTCCCGTAATTCCTGCCATCATTTTGTATGTCACTCGCCGAAGGACGGAGCAGTGATGCCAAACCTACCATGAAGAACGGCGGGCTAACACCTGAAATGAAACTATTCAAATAGTTATTTGAATGTTCAGAGGTGATTTCTAGACTAAATTGGAGCAGTGAATTTGTGGTTTTATAGTGAAAAAAGCGACGTGAAGATGGATGCAAATTAATATGCAAAGTTATTTTCATTATTTTTGTATTCATGGCGATGTTACGCGTTAAACCTCAGCTTATTATTTACAACGGTGTCAACTGACGTGACCTGTCGTGGACTGAGGACGTAAAATTTGCAAACTGTAAGTACGTTTCGGTCAATGCGACAAATGGTAAACATCTAGCTACTTCGTTCAAGGTTCATGCTATGGAAAAAGGGTTGTTCGTATGGAACTAGAGATGGCGCCTTCTTTATATTTATACCGGAAAGAAGGTGCCATTTTGCTTTGAGTTCCAAGACATACCTTGTATCATTCAGAGCTATCCTGTACTGAGTCCTAATAAGGACGAATTGGCCATCCATAGGTGCTCTGTTTGATAATGCTTCCTTGCATTTTGCCTTGATTGAGGACGAGATCAGCTCCGAAGTAATTAATATGAAGAAGGTATTCGGAAAATTGTTCACTCTTTCAGAATCTAACAAGTCCATATCCGTCACGTTCATCGGTATCCAATGAACCCCCAAACTGGGCAATTAATACCAGCTGTGTATTATTCTAGAAACAGCCGAACAGACGAATGAATTCATTAAGCCGATGGCATAATTCATCGAAAAAAAATGGGCTGAAGCAGGTGGAGGGGGGACGGAGATGGGGTTGGAAAAAAATAGGAGCCCGCTCGAACGATAAATCTTGGACGGCAAAAAGCGAATTTTTCGTATTTTGCTTAGCGCCGTCACGAGAAGCGCAGCCTAAAGAGAAGGAATGTGATAAATCTACACGGTTTGTAAGCTTCAACAGCCTGAAACGAATGGCCTTACCGGCCCTGGCTCGGTGAACAATGCTGGACTTCGCGTTCCTACAGATTTATACTTTTTAACGCAAGTCACTATTTGCCGTAAAGGTCACTACGTTGCTTCGGTCGGAATTTATGTTGGGCAACACTGAGTCCGATAAAAAATGCATTTCGTGAATGGAGATGGTAGTAAAAATTATATGAGGTTCGGGAGAATCGCGCGAAGGTTACATTGGAGCACTTCGTGTGCACAATGTGTCCCCGCATTCAGTTTGTTTTTTTGGGTGACGAATGATCAGTTTATTCATTTAAGAACTGAATGATTCATTCAAGATTTGAATGCTATGTACAGGGTGTCTGTTTGCGACAAAAGTTTTCAAGTCATTGAAATGCGCTGGTTCATATAGTAGACGGAAGAAATGTAAAAATGGTGACAATGAGTTGGGAAAAAGTGTCCCTTACTACAAGTCGGCTACTAATCACCACCAGATCTTCGGTTGCAACCAGTCGCTGTTTTCTCCACACAGCACTAAGTATGCCCTTGTGCACTCTTCTCACAAGAAAACCCTTTTAGTCGCCGTTAACTTAAAATATGTGTTTTCGTTCGTTCAAAATCCTTTTTTTCGCACCTCACACTGTTCTCGTTCGTTAATCTTCTCATATTGTTTATGTACATGTGTGACATCAGGATGTTAGGTTTGAAAAGAAAAGAGAATTCGAACAAGCGCATCCCGTTTTAAAAATAAACAAAAGCAAAAAGAACAGAAATTAATAGGTACTGAACAGTGTCTGTCTGTGAACAAACGCGAGGGACTTAGGGAGATGATTCTTCGATGAAAATAAGTAGGGGTAGTTCATAAAATTTTTTTTCGAAATCAACCTTCCTTCCAAGATACAGCCTTTGGAAGGCGATGACAAGTTGACAGTTTTTAATTTTTTTACGGATTCTCAAAAACACCGAGTCATAAAACTATACATAATATAAAGTACTAATTAGATGTTACTCACACAATTTTTTTAGATCTCATTACTTCGGTATTAGGGGTTGAAAACAAAAACCCCTGATGAATTTCGTTCGAAAATTGTTTTCGTGGGATAGATTTTCGAAGAAATAATATTCTCTTATATTTTCCCATTCAATTCTGGAGAAAAAAAAAACTCCTGCAAAATTCGATACAGTCGATATTTTTCGGGAAAAGAGAAACTTACAAGCAGTTATGATCACTGTACAGGGTGGGCATATTTCGATGTTTTAGCACTACAACTTTTAAACCAGAGGAGATAGACAAAATCTGATACCCACTTCTCGATCTCTTTTTCTTAGAAACTAACAACAGTAGTATTCATTTTGGCTACCTTCTTTTGTTTTCGAATTATTAGCGAAAATTGGAAAAGTGGCAATATCGAAAAAAAATTCATATCTCCGCTAATACTGATGATAGAGCTCTGAAATTAAAACATTATACAGGCACTTTTTTACGTAGAATCCAGTGGCTACTCGCCTATTTTGCACCATTTCTAATTACGGAGCTATGACCCAAAGTTATGTTTTTTTAAATGGAAATACAAGAATTTTGTGGCATTTTCTTAAAGCTTAATTTTTTCTGATTTCAAAAATATATAACATTGTATGGTTTGTGTCAATATGAGTATAGAAAATGGTCAAAAACCTATTTTCATTTGAGTCTCAATATTTTCTATGGTTGACGAGCACAGAAAATGGAGCTTCCTATAACAAGAGCAGTCTCCTTCCGTCAATCTCATTATTTCTATGCTTTCAACTAATTTCTCCAAATTCGAACATGGATATATTTCATAAAAACTTATATCTTGAAATGGATTTGGAAATAACAAAAAGATCCACATGATCCTCCGTTTCAATAGATATAGTTATAATGAGATGGATGCAAGATAATATTTTTATTGCACTCCAGAATAAATACGCACAAGTGCTTAGTAGTCTATTTCAAATCGCATATGAAATAACGCATATAGATATGATTGAAGTTATCAATTAAATCAGAAAAGTAATAAAGGAAAAATATTTTTCAATACATAATAGTGATTACAATAAAGGTCAGTAGGTTATAACTAAGATGTCTCATTTTAGACATCTTAGTTATAACTTAGAATGAGGGATCAAGTTTCACACAGCAGTCATCTTGGAGAAATTGAGTAAAGAGCATAGAAATGCAAAGAATACTGGAAAGATATTGTGGTAATTATACGATGTTAAATTTTTCTGTGCTCATCAACAGTTGAAACCATAGAAAATATTGAGACTCAGATGAAAATAGGTTTTTGATCATTTTCTATACTCATATTGATACGAATCATACAATGTTATATATTTTTGAAATCAGAAAAAATTAAGCTTTCAGAAAATGCCACAAAAATCTAGTATTTCTATTTGAAAAACATAACTTTGGGCGATAGCTCCGTAATTAGAAATGGTGCAAAATAGTCGAGTACGCCACTGGATTCTACGTAAAAAAGTGCCTGTATAATGTTTTAATTTCAGAGCTCTATCATCAGTATTAGCGGAGATATGAATTTTTTTCGATATTGCCTTTTCCAATTTTTGCTTATTCCTCGAAAACAAAAGAAGGTAGCCAAAAATGAATACAAAAATCTCGTTAGTTTCTCAGAAAAAGAGATCGAGAAGTGGGTATCAGATTTTGTCTATCTCCTCTGGTTTAAAAGTTGTAGTGCTAAAACATCGAAATATGCCCACCCTGTACATTCCATTTCATCGTATGTTCCATAGAATTAATATTCTAAGATGATTTTCCGAGATGCCATTGTTTTCAAAATGGTCTTTGATAGAAATCAACAGACTACCATTATTCATAAAACATTGTAATCAATAATCTAAAGTTATCATAGTCTCTCCTCTGCATGCAACTGGAGTGTAAAGTCAGAAGGGATTGATATTCAGAATTATAACACTTTTGCAAGAAATGGATAGCACTTTCGGTTATCACATAATTTACAAGAAAACAAAAGACAGTAAATAATTCGTATATAATGTTTTCTATAACAATTTCATTATTTAGTTTGATTAGCAAATGGTGCAAAATGGCGAATGCGCCATGCCACCGCACTACGGGTATGGTCCGTATATCGTGAGAATTTCAGAACGATTACTTACGGATTTTGATCACCTTCGTATACAGACCGCAGGTTTCTTGTCATTTATGTCAAAATAATTACAATTTTCATCGACAGAGTTAACTAACAGCATAGAACGCATATACAGGGTGTTCCTAAATTGAACGTACAAATGAAAAGGGGAGATTCCTCAAGTAAGTTTAAGAAAAAAAGTCCCATAAACATGGGTCGCAAACGTTTCGTTTCGAGATACAGAGTGTTGAAGTTTGAATTTTTTTCAAGTTTTTTTCTCATAGTATCTACACTTCACAAGATATTCAACTGAAATTTGGCATAGATATACATTTGAGAGTCTCACCACGTGACATGGCAATTTCGATAGAAGATCTACAGGGTGATATTTTTCCTGGAACACTGCCACCTGTTCTTCTGCAGAACTTTTTTGGTGAGCAACTGTTAATTTGAAAAAAATGTAAAAGAAGCTTTGTTCTTATACTAAAATTTTCGGTCTCTCGTAGTTTTGTCGTATCTACAAACGATTTCGAGAAAAAAATTTTGAACGATTCTCTCGAAATCCTCATGAAAATCCAATTATAATGGGGAGGCCACTTTGTAAGCTGTGGTGAATGAATTCAGTGTCAGTTTTTATGGAAATTTTCCTGATCTGTACACTCTAAAAAAATCCCGGTGTAAATGCTAATACTAAACTATCAAGCATATTTTTCCTTTTTTATATCACAATTTTATCATTTTTATCGAAATTATGAGAATATAGTGTTAAGTGGTGTGATTCATGAAACACGTTATCACAAACAGAAACAAAATCAAGAATTAATAGAAAAATATTTGAAAACAAACTGTGTTTATCAAGCTTTAACACCAATCTTACAAACAAATTGCTCCATAAATCAGAAAATCATCTCTTGGTTGAAAATATACACTGCAAGTTGGAAGTTCCAAATAATAATTTCACAGAAATGATCAGGTGTTACTTCTGAAGCTTGAAGAGACAAAAAAAGCACCTGAAAGTGTTTTTCGGCCAAATCATGTTTCAAAATTTACACCAACTGAATCAAAATAAGCACCAAAAATATGAAAAACCCATACGTTTACTTCAGTTTGTCTTCGGTATTTTACATGGTTGCCAGATATTGCCAATTATGAGCGTCACACAGTTAGAACCATGGTGTCTGATGAACTGATTATTCCAATCGAATACCTTTGGCAACAATGTTAATAGCATAGTTCCAATTCTTGGCGGCTCTACAAAGAGTCCTCAGCATAGTCAAAACAGGACTTGCCAATGGTTTCACTTTCTTATATATTTTTGTTTCTTGTATGTGCCTTTGTGATGATGAATCGAAAGTGTGAAATTGATTGAGGTGAAGAAAGTGAATGCGTGAAAATTTGTTTTGGATATAGAGAGTAAAAGTTCATTTTACCTGATGATTCGAGGACAAATCTGATCTTTTTCAAGCTAGTGAAGATCCTTCCCTTAGAGTATTTTTGGGAGATACCTCTACTGTCAACCCCTCACTTGGTTCTACCATCAGGTACAATCTGTTCATTATATATTTATCAGTGTAAAGACAATATATTTTATCAACAGGAAAATGTTTTTTGTTTGGGCAACAAATATTGTTGTCATCTATCATTGTGAATGAAAATTGAATTGTTTTAAAAACCTGCACAGCAAACGAATACACTAAAAGATTTTTAATGAATAACAATTGCAGAACAGAAGATTAACATAGGTAGTAAGTACTCAGCTACATAATAATTAATAATTATGGTTTCATGATTGCATTATTCTAGCTTCGAGAGAACCTATGTATAAATATCTGATATTCAAATCGCTGAATTGCATTTCTTAATTTCAGATATAACTTGTCATTTCTCATCTCAACTAAGTCAGTGCTGAATAGCACCGAACAGGTTATTGCAACCTCACTAAGCTAGTGCAAATTTAGACTGAAACGGTGCGATTTCACACCGAAACCGATCTAACTCGTATATTATTTCACACTAATAAATTGTGAAAAAAAACTGAGTCAGTGTCAAAACACACTGGATGATCATTTGAGATCACACCGCTCTAGTGTGATTTAACACCAAACAAGTGCAAAGTCGCAAGAACTGAATGAAAATCACACTCGCTTCAGTGTCAAAGTTGATTTATTTATATGAAAAAAGCAACTCATTTGAATCATGAAACACACCAGAAAATTTTTGAACGTCGGTGTTATTTTAGAAGGTGCGAAATTACACCAAAAAATCAGGACCTCTGAGGAAATACGGCTGGTGTCAGCGGGTGTTGGCTGGTGTTCAAAAATTTCTTAGAGTGTATCGATGATTCATAAAGATTCGATAAACTCGTATAATCAACACAGTCATGTTTTTGATTAAAACTTTAACACCCTGTATCTCGAAAACGAAACGTTCGCGACCACATGTTTATAGGACTTTTTTTCTTAAAATCATTTATGATCTCTCTTTTCGTTGTACGTTCAATTTAGGAACACCCTGTAGATTACACATTTTCTCTTCAATCAACTAATTCTCTCTCCTCTCCATCACCAAAAATCTTCAGAAACATCATAACTAATAAGTAAATACAATAGGGAAATATCTGGCGAAGATAACCGCAATTTCAATAAATGATCACCGCTTCTTCAGGAATTTGATATATACTTACTAACCAAAGTAACCAAGTTAATATACGGACCATAACCTATATCATCTCCCATTCTCAATTGAAAAAAAATAATTTTACTGCCCGTTTTTTCTCCTAGTATAGCCATCGAGTAATAACTTCAATTTTCGATTTTTATTAATGATCAATCAATTTTGAATTTTTCATTGACGATATAACGATTTCGAATTAAAATCCATAAATGGAAAGACTTATGAAAGTATTCGGGAGATTTCAAGACAAAGCACCCCAAAGTTACGACATCAAAAAGCTGGCATCAACTTCTCAACAGAAGTTATGAATATTCGGAATAACGGTAGGAATGCCCAAATTACACAAAAAAATTCCTGAATCCAAGGCTTCATTAATTCTTCGACATAAACTCCAGATTCGATTCCCAAGTATCTCCCTAACCCAACATACCTAATTATTTCCAACCCCCTAATTCGAGCAAATTCCCAATTCTTTTATCCCACCTTACATCCTGAAATTTCAACAGGAATTTCACCTCTCATAAAAGTCCAGGTTGGTAAAAAGAAAAGGTCGAAAGCAAAGAAACGGCAACTGCCTGGTTTCTGCTCGAAGCGATGCAGAATATTCCAGGGACGCAGGAGGGACCGGGGGCATTCCACCGGCATTCTTTCCCGCCCACCCGAAACGGTGATTATTGGTATTATTCATATAACATAGTAATCAATAATCAGCTGAAAGTTATCATAGTTCTTTCTGCATGCAACTGGAGTGTAAAGTCAGAAGGGACTGATTCAGAATTCTAACACTTCTGCAAGAAATGGATAGCACTTTCGGTTATCTACATAATTTTACAAGAAACAAAAGACAAGAAATATTCGCATATAATGTTTTCTACCATAATTATTATAATTTCAGTTTTAGTTTGATTAGCAAATGGTACAAAATGGCGAACGCGCTAGGTTACCGCACTATGAGTATGGTCCGGGTCCGTATATCGTTGGGAGCGGTTACTTACGGTTTTTTGAGCAGCTTCGTATATACAGACCGCTGGTTCCTTGTCATTTATGTCAAAATAATTACAATTTTTCATCGCCAGAAGTTAACTAACAGCACAGAACGCATATATATTATATATTTACTCTTCAATCAACTAATTCTTTCCTCTCCATCACCGAAAATCTTCAGACATCATAACTAATAAGTAAATACAAAACTGAAATATCTGGCGACAGATAATTCACCGCAATTTCAATAAATGGCCACCGCTTCTTCAGGAATTTGAATATATGGACCGCTCACTGACTAACCAAAGTAACCAAGTGAATATACGAACCATAACCTAGATCATCTCCCATTCTAAATTAAAAAAATAATTGTACTGTTTTTTGTCCTAGTATGGCCATCGAGTAATAACTTTCAATTTTGAATTTATCATTGACGATATGATCGATTTCGAATTAAAATCCATGAAAAGAAAGAATTCCAAAAGTATTCGGGAGATTTCAAGACAAAGCACTCCAAAGTTAAGATATCAAATTCTGGCATCTAGGACTTCTCAACATGAGTTATGAATATTCGGAATTACGAAAGGAATGCCCAAATTACACACAAAAAATTCCTGAATCCAAGACTTCATTAATTCTTCGACATAAACTCCAGATTCGATTCCAAGTATTTCACCTCTCATAAAAGTCCCAGGTTGGGTAAAAAGAAAAGGTCGAAAGCAAAGAAACGGCAACTGCCTGGTTTCTGCTCGAAGCGATGCAGAATATTCCAGGGGCGCAGGGACCGGGGGCATTCCACCGGCATTCTTTCCCGCCCACCCGAAACGGTAATAAAGTTCACTTAGGAGTTCACATAAGACGCCCCGAATGACTTTGTGTAAACTCCAAATGGCAGATGGAGAATCATAGAAACTATTTGCGGTGGGGAATTTTCACCCTCGAATTGAGTTAAATGAATGTGTTTCATCTTCATTTTATTCGGGACGTAGAGGTCTGGCAACTATGAACTTTACGCAGGGTATCAAAAGTTAGTCAAAGTTTCGGGAAAGCACCGTATTATTGTTGGGTAAACGTTGTGCCTTAATACGTTGGAATTATTTTATTGAGTTATAACTCGCTACGATGTTTATCTTTGTCCTGGTGACTACGGTGTTTTGGGGTTCGTTTTCCTCCTATTCAAATATAGTTTGGTCCTTAAGTTGTATATTAACTTAGGAAATTCTTCCATTTCTCATGCCAAATGTATATATCTGTTAGAAAAATCTGGCGGGTCTTTTTGATTTTATTATGTGCCTATCAATCTCTAATTATATTTTCAATACAAATTCTTTATTTCACGAAACCTATTTATACATATATTGGGTATGGTCGGTATATCAACTTTGTTACTTTGGTTAGTGAGGTTAGCATATGTTAATGCAACACTCAATTTTATTTTGCTCTAACTTAAATCTAAATTCAGTTATACTGTAAACAAATGCGAGGGACTTAGGGAGATGATTCATCGATGAAAATAAGCAGTACTTATAATTTTTTTCGAAACCGACATCCCCATCAAGTAGATATTACCCATAAAATTCTTTTATGGTTTCCCATTCAATTCTGGAGAAAAAAGTATCTTGCAAAACTTCGATACAGACGATACTTTCCTCGGAAAAATAAAACTTACAAGCAGTTATGATCACTGTTCATTCCATTTCATCGTATGTATATGTTTATGCTCAAAGTTGTTTCGACAGAAGAAAAAAATTTTTCTACGATTCTTTCTTCAATTTTCAGTTCCACAATAGTCCGATATTTTAAATGAATACTTTGCAGTAATAAAAAAATAAATAATAAACTCGGTTATAAAAATGGTAGTTTATTGGAATTTGCATTGGCAGATATGCACTTTTGCTTCTATCTCTTGTCATAGACATACAATATATTAGAATTTTCATTTTATGGAACACTTATACGATGAAATGGAGTGAACAGTGATCATAACTGCTTGTAAGTTTTTATTTTTTCCGAGAAAAGTATGGACTGCATCGAAATTTGCAAGAAACCTTTTTCTTCAGAATTCAATGAAAAACAGAATTCATTTTTCGGAAATCTATCCCACGAAAACAATTTTTAAACTAAAATCATAGGGGGTTGTTATTTTCACCCCTAATAATAAAGTTATGAGATCTAAAAAAATTGAGTGAGTAACATCTACTTAGTGCTTAATATTATGTATAGTTTTATGACTCAGTGTTTTTAAGAAGCCGAAAAAAATTAAAAACTGTCAATTCGTAATTGTCTTTCAAAGGCTGTATCTTTGAAGGGTTGTCAACTTCGAAAAAAATTAATATGAACTACCCTGCTTATTTTCATCGAGGAATCATCTCCAAAGCCCCTCGCATTTATTTACAGTAGTATTTTTTTGTTTCGAAATGATCGTTGAATCAACGCGTCGATTTCTTCAATTGATTTCAAAATTTATTCCATTTATTTATTCAATACATTTAATTGTAATAAAATACGTTGGAAAATCTCGCAATGCATGGAGACATATGGGTTAGAGATTAGTTCGAATTCTCGTTTCACAAAGTACTTTACTCCGTGAAAATATTCAGTCGAAAATACGTAATTTTTGGACATTTTTCGATAATTTTCTTCAAGTTTTCAAGACAACAATAGATACTAGGAAATACCAGCTCCAACCTACAACTCGGGCGTTCGTTCCAACAAAGCTATTGTTTCCAACGTATTTTCTGTTCTTTCTTTCTCAGTTCCTTTTCATTATTTTTCTAAATTTTCTGAGCTCTCGTCACCAGTTCACCGTACTTTTATTCATTTCATTGTTGTGTTTACTTATTAATTATGACGATCGTGGGATATTTTCGAAAATTTTCGGTCATGTGGAGAAAAGAAAGAAGAGAAAAGAAAGAGAGCGCAAGGTGCTTCCTTAGAAATAAGAGTACAAAAATTATCCTCTAATCCATCGCTTGAATGTTCTAGAAGGAAGTAAATCTTCCCGAAAGACAAATCGTCAATACTGGAATCAGTTCGAACAGAGTTCGTGGATCGAATGTTTATTATTCATCCGAGTATTCCCAGATGCTCCGGATTTCGGCAGGAAACCGAGTCCAACAATAAACAGTTTAATTTCTTGAAGCTCAATCAATTAACACGTTCTTTGGAGCGGAAAATCGTCTCTGGCGAGGGACTGCATATTGATAAGAAAAGTTTCGGTACAGCTGGGGATCTACAACAACTTTACACAGTTTGCGAATCCAGCAGGACCATTCGGGCTTAACTGCCTGCATCGTAAGGCGGCTGCCATTGCATGTTGATGGACCATTGTTTGCTCTTACAATGGGTTTATCATGGCTATTGTAGCTGCGCCTCTTGTAATTTCTGGCTCGTAACATTTGCTCTAGACTAATACAAATCGTCCAGCGCAAACTTCCTGTTGGTCTGTCTCTTGGCTTCGAGACTTGAGGAGGGTGGATTGGGAGGTATATCTGACCCTCCCAGCTGTCAAAGGATAGGACTGTTCTGTCATAATGCTCTATTGGATAATCGGGTCGGTGATTCGGCGCGATAATTTTTGTTGGGGCTGGATCTGGCAGTTGTTGAGAGAAGTGTTTTTGATTGGTGGGATCTTTATTAACGTTCTAGAGAAAATCTGATGTACATGGCGGTGATAAAGATAATTTGAGGGTTTTTATAGAGAGAATAGTATATTATTATAAGGATTAAAAGTGCATATTTTTTTACAAGCAATATTTGCTGGTGCGAGGCGCAGCTGAGCGAATGCAAAATTGCGAGTTAAAATAGGCACTTTTAGTCCGAATAATATAATATATACTATTTTTTCTCCAACCAAGTCAAAATTACAATAAAATTGGTTTTAGTCAAAAATCGTTAATAATTTGGCTATAAATTTGAACACATACTAATGACAGTGATTGTCAAGTAGACGGCAAATGCAATTACTTAGTCCTAGGATTAAAAGTAGCGTTTTTAATCCTAGGATTAAAAGTGTTGCTAAGTAACGAGTGAATTATTGTACAGTAAGGGAATTGTGGCTTTTGCACCTGAAAATAATACAAAAATGTCAACATTTTTTGATGGTTGGAGAAAATAGTATATTATATTATAAGGATTAAAAGTGCATATTTTTTTTACGAGCAATATTTGCAGTTGCGAGGCGGAGCCGAGCGAATGCAAAATTGCGAATAAAAATAGGCACTTTTAGTCCGTATAATATATACTATTTTTTCTCCAACCAAGCCAAAATTAAAATAAATTTGGCGATAGCAAGTCGGTAGTCAGGAATATCTGGTATTGTTGGTGAATATTGATTGTCAAGTAGACGTCAAATGCAATTACTTTTAATCCAAGGATTAAAAGTAGCGTTTTTAATCCTAGGATTAAAAGTGTTGCTAAGCAACGAGCAAATTTTGTACGGTAAAGGAATTATGACTTTTGCACCTGAAAATAGCACAAAAATGTCAACATTTTTTGATGGTTGGAGAACAATTTTTTTTTGATCAATCTAACTTACACCATTGAATGGGGAATATTTAACTCCTTAACATGAGAAATTCTATATAATTCGAATAATGAAATATATTGGAATATTATTTGGGCTATTTCTATCTTTTTTGCTTTTTAGCTACGTTTCGGCAAGCATTCTCCAGCCGTTGTCTGGAATACACTTGAAACTTGCAACTTGCAACTATTCAAATGGAAGGAAAAAGATTGGTTACAAGACAGGAATGCTTCGATATGAAATGCCAGCGTACTTTTCAAACATATCCAAAACTGAAGGGTGTTTTTTTTCGAACTTTAAGTTGGCAATACTGTTCAAGATAGCGACCATTTTAACAGCTTTCAAGTGATTTATTCTCAGTTTGGTTTGGCAATTCATCATGAATAGACTCAGGCCTGAACAACGCTTGCAAATGGCGCAATTTTATTTCAAAATAAAGGTTCTGTGCAGAATACGTATCGCGAACTACGTCCATTTTATCGTCGACAAAATCTCCATCAGAGCAGTTAATTCGATTAACCATGGAACGTTTTCGTACCAGGTTTACTCTTATTGATAACTCGTATCCCCAGAGACGCCGTACAGAAGAAGCTATAGCTATTGTAGAGCGTAGCATTGAGGAAGACCCGAATGAGTCTATCCGCCATCGAGCACAGGAATTGGATCTGTGTCCATTCACTTTATGGAAGATTCCAATCCAAATCGTGCAAGAATTGAAGCCAACGATCATCAAGCAAGGCGTAGATTCGTCAGATGGGCCCAAAACGAGATTGCCGTTGTTCCCAATTTTCATAAGCGAGTTTTGTTTAGCGATGATGCGTACTTCTGGTTGAATGGCTACGCCAACAAACAAAACTGCTGCATTTGGAGTGAAGCTAATCCTCAAGTGTATGTCGAAACACTGTTACATCCAGGAAAACTGACTGTTTGGGGCGCTTTATAGGCTGGTGAAAGCATTGGTCTGTACTTCTTCAAAAACGATGATGACCAGAGCAATGCAGTCAATGGTGATCGGTATAGAGTCATGATTACTAACTTTTTCATTCCTGAATTGAGCAACCATGATGTCCAGGAGCTGTGGTTCCAACAACACGGCGCAATATGTCACACAGCTCATTGAAAGACACTTTTGGTGACAACCAGATTTCACGTTTCGGACCTATGAATTGGTCTCCAAGATCTTGTGATTTAACACCGCTAGACTACTTTCTGTAGGGCTATGTAAAGTCATTGGTCCACGCGGATAAGTCGCAAACGCTTGACCATTTTGGAAGACGACATTCGCCGTGTTATTCCCGATATATGGAAAGAGTAATCGAAAATTGGACGTCCAGATTGGACTACATCCGAGCCAGCCGTGGCGGTCATATGCCAGAAATCATATTTAAAATGTAATACCACAGGATTATTTTTCGGATGAATAAAATTCATGTCAATCGAATAATCCATCGTTGGTTTATTGCAATTTAAAGTTATATACCTCTAAAAAACGCTCTTTACAATCATTACAGTTATACAGGGAGACGGAGATTTTTCGTGGAGCCATATCTCAAAACAATTCGCATGTCATTCATTCGTCAAAAAACCAAATCGACCACATTTTTTCCTACAAGCATCAGACAAAAACCTTCAAGACCGCCACAAACTCATTTTTACCCGAGCAAACATCTTCGTTGATATAAATTAGACGAGATGTTCTCCGTGACCATCTAAATCTACCTTAAACCTGAAACTGTCTTTTTTTCCGGAGACCAAAAGCCAAGTTTCATGTTTATAACAAAGGCCTAGCAGGGTGAAAACCGACAGAGCAAAATTGAATTCAATATTGATCGATGTGCGAGGAATTTCGTGAAGCTATATTGCGAAACAATTCACATGTAATTTATTCGTCAAAAAACCAAATCGACAACATTTTTTCCTACAAACATCAGACAAAAACCTCCAACACCGCCACAAACTCATTTTTACCCGAGCAAACATCTTCGTTGATATAAATTAGACGAGATGTTCTCCGTGACCATCTAAATCTACCTTAAACCTGAAACTGTCTTTTTTGCCGAAAACTAAAAGCCAAGTTTCATGTTTATAACAAAGGCCTAGCAGGGTGAAAGTCGGCAGGGCAAAGTTTGATTCAATATTGATCGATGTACGAGAAATTTCGTGGAGCCTATTTCAAAACAATTCACCTGTCATTTATTCGTCAAAAAACCAAATCGACAACATTTTTTCCTACAAACATCAGACAAAAACCTCCAACACCGCCACAAACTCATTTTTACCCGAGCAAACATCTTCGTTGATATAAATTAGACGAGATGTTCTCCGTGACCATCTAAATCTACCTTAAACCTGAAACTGTCTTTTTTGCCGAAGACTAAAAGCCAAGTTTCATTTTTAAAACAAAGGCTTAGCAGGGTAAAAACCGACAGAGCAAAATTGAATTCAATATTGATCGATGTACGAGAAATTTCGTGGAGACATATTTCAAAACAATTCGCATGTCATTTATTCGTCAAAAAACCAAATCGACAACATTTTTTCCTACAAACATAAGACAAAAACCTCCTACACCGCCACAAACTCATTTTTACCCGAGCAAACATCTTCGTTGATATAAATTAGACGAGATGTTCTCCGTGACCATCTAAATCTACCTTAAACCTGAAACTGTCTTTTTTGCCGAAGACTAAAAGCCAAGTTTCATGTTTATAACAAAGGCCTAGCAGGGTGAAAGCCGGCAGGGCAAAATTGCCTCCTGAATCCGCAAAGAGGCAACGGGATCATTTAGCAGGCCTTTGAGGCATTAAGATCGTGCGTGGCCGATACTTTGAACATGTGCTAATTAATTACCGTTCGCTATCATTTTACGAGGGAACGAAGCATTATACCCACTCCTCTCGGTCTCGTTCACTTGCTTTAGCTATAACGATCTGATGGAATTTAATTGTTACTAGAGAAATTGTTCTTGCAGCGTTAGATTCACATCTTGATCACCTGTAAATTTTAGTCGATAAAGGAATTATTGATGGAGATTGTGTCGATCCGTCAGAAGTCTTGGCTTCACTGGGTTTATCAAAAAATTGAGAAAAGCCCTGATTGGGAGCTTTTGAGCGCTCGTTATTTGGTGGAGCAAAAAGACTATTATTTCAGAATTTTATATGGAATTTGAGATTCATACCAAATATATGAATGCTGAATCTCAGCACAATCAGAATTATATTCTGGAAATTATTCAAAAAATGAAATATATAAAAAATAAATAATCACAAAAATTAATTTCTATGGTTCTGACGATGCGATCCTCTTGAAATTTTGCATGAACGTTTAGTATTTCAGTTATGATTCACAAAATAAAATTCGTTTGAATCGGATATTCTGTTATGGAAATATAAAGATTCTTCTTTACAATATTCCAAGTGAATTTTCCAGAATGGCCACAGAATTCTGCATGAATTTATTTTATAAATAAATATTGATACACTAATATCAATATTTATTTATAAAATAAATTTCAATCCGAATCGGATAATTTTTTATGGAAATATGAAGTTTCTTGTTTTCAATATTCCAATTGAATTTTCTATGGTTCTGTTTACACTATGACCACAACATTTTGCATGAAGCTTATTATGACCATCTTGCATATGGCCGCAACATTTCATTTCGATGGGTTTCGTTTTGTCTGATATTTGAGGAACAAGTATTTTGAATGGCCATATTTTATGGAACACCTGTACGATTTGGCTGGTTAACGAATTGTAATGTACCCAACTAGGGTAGGTTCGGCCAATCGCCTATACCGTAGAGGGAAGGTGGAATGATACACTTAGACTCATCAAAGGTGTTTAATTAATTGGACATTTCACTGAATGACCATAGTAACATGTAATCGGACTCTCCTCTAAACAATTGATACTTGTTTATTTATACAATCCAATTGTTAGTGTTAATACTTAATATTAAACATAGTCGGCAATGGTTATACATTTAAAGATTACGCTACGCGATATTTCAATAACATTTTAAGATGATGCGAGGTTGGGCCGGCCTTGCCGTCTCACGTATGATAATTATACAGGCTGTGTGTACTGACACATACTACAGAACTACCTTGAAAATGTCAAGTCTCTAGGACAATCCCTTCGAAAGTTATTGTGCTTACGAACAGCCTCACGGACAGAATTGAATTTGGTCACGAATTCGTCATCAGGTAATCAAACCCTATCATTTAAGACCATTTTCGGCCAAAATTCGAAAATAAATACATTAGGCAAAACTATATAGTACTCGTTTAAGTAGAACGAGCGCTTAAAAATAAACATTCTAAATGGGATGACTATGTTCCTTTATTTTAACTGCAATATATACAATCAAAAATCTTGGTTTGGTTCTCTTTGCATTATGCAGTATGAGTTCTTTCAATCAAGTGTCTAAGACGCCTAGGTATCAAGTCATTTATGAAGTTTTTAGGCAAATTCAATTCTCTCTGAAAGGTCAAATTCAATTCCTGAAAAGTTGAAGTTTCGTCGATTACATATTACTCTCCCTAAGTAATCCCATACGTGCTCAATTGGATTCATATCTGGTAAGTTAGCTAACCAGTTCGTTTTCATGATATCGTTCTCTTGAAAAATGTTTTGAACTTTTCGTGTGCTGCGTGGAGAGGCGTTATCATTCTGATAAATAGAAAGATCCCCAAATTAATTGCACAGATGAAGAATGATTGAGTCAATGCTTTCTATATTTACGTAAAAAATACCAGTCGCTCTTTTCGTTCAATGATAATAATAAGGGTACGGAGACCGAAAATTAAACCCCTAGCTTATTATTGATGCTAACAGAAAGAGCACAAGTACCCGAGCAAAATTGAGTCGCTGTAGTCTGCCTGAGCTATCCAAACTAATTCTCGTCGACTATCACTCTTTAAACCGAATCGTGACTCGTCCGAAAAAAGTAGCTTACGCCATTATGGTATAAGCCAGTCTTGGTGGTGTTCTGCTCATTGCCGACGAGTAGTTCTATGTCCAGGCGTTAGCCGAGGTATTCTTAAAGGTTTTTTGTCCCTAAATTCGAGGAATGAAACTGATTTCTCATGGTACCCGTTTATAGGTTCTAAAAAATACACTTCAAAGAGTTGTTGCAGATAACGTTCGATTCTTTTCAGTTAAATTTGCGAAGTAATGGTCTACCCTTGCAGATATTACTCTGGGTCTAATTTTCTAGTTGTTTTGAATTCAAGATATCGGTGAAGTTTATTCAGGGAAATATCCTATTGAACAGTTTCAACACTATGCTTGTGTATATTTCAGGAATAATAGACATCGTAGATATTCATTTGAATGTAGGACAGCCTGACTAATTGTGCTGAACAAAAAGAGAAGAAGAAGAGCAAATTTTATTCTCCAACTTCTTCTACCACTTCCTTCAAACGCCAATAATCAGCGAATTTAAATTACCTAGAGTGTTCGCTTAAGGGTTGATGCACCATAGAATTTTCGCAAAAAACGTTTCAATATCTTCTTCCCGGTCATCCCTCATCAGAGGGTTAATAAATCAACCTCTGTGAACTCGGCGGGAACAACAGAATTAATCCCCGAATGAAATACGGTTCCCACGGGCGCCGCGACGCGGAATAATTCAAAATCGTCCGGTCGGAAAAGAACAACCGTTTAGCGAATGCTAACGGCGAATCAGATCACATCGCCGAGATGTTTTTAATTACGAAATTTCGCTGTACCGTGACTGCGGCTCGTAGGTGGCGCCCAGTGGCGGCTCGTGATATAAAAAAATGGTGAGGCACATCAGAAAATAGTACATCATGCAACGAGCGTATAATGATAGCTATATTATACAAAGCATCAGAAAGAGAATTATTCCCTCCAGTACAGTGGAGATAATCAAGTGCTGCAACTGAATGAATTCCGTTGTCTTATTGCAATAATATATTCTTGTCTCTCTCTTTTTGAAGTATGATAGGGAACCTGCAGTACACGTATAGGATTATTTAATTTGTCAGGCTGCCCAAAATACTCGATTCAAGTATTTACTGTTGCCTACCATTCTGAATGAATCACTCTCCTCTCAACGATAAAAGAGAGACAAGACTGGAATATTGCATAAGACAACGGAATTCAGTGTGTTACAGCACGTCATTTTGACATCAGTTTGTCAAACTTTTTTATTATTATTCCGAAATTGAATTCGATATTTAGGATAAGATACCACTATTTAAATCTATGGGATCAGTAGGGTTCTGCAGCGGTCTTAGAAGAACAGGAGGTTCGAAAAATCATCACTTGGAACGCCAGACCTGGTTTAAAACACCTTTCTTGCCCAAGAGCACGAATTAAGTGTTTTCCATCTGAATATTGAAGGTATTTATTCGACTAGTTTTAAAGTTTTGATTTTGTAAAAACGGCGAGGCAGGGTTTTTTCTACTGAGGTTTTTCCCTGTACTTTGGTCATACGCCAAAATAGTATGGTACCCCGTTTTGCACCAAACGCAGCTAGGGACTTTGTTGTTTCATGTATTGTATTTTGTTAGCTCTCAATTCAAAAGAATAATTAAATAAATAAATAAATGGTCTCGACTATTCATCTGTGCAACTGGACGGAAAAATTCTCTGTCTGATATATTGTACTTATATTTTTTTTTTTTATCTGAGACAGACCACGAAAGCTCAGGCCTAAGTACCAGTGTACCGTGGGTGTCGGCTGTATGTTTCAGATGTGAATTTCCAAACCTGTATAACTGAGCCATTATACGCAAGTAGAATACTATACTTTATCCATGGCTATTGAATATATGAAAATTCTTGTGGAAACAATTCACACGACACGAATACGGAAACAAATTTACTAGCAGCAGCCGTACGCCAGTACCGCAAACGGCACAAACCCATTAAACCCATAACAAAGTGAAAACTAACAAAAACACTATTTCGCTGTTACCCGTTTCCCGACTAACCCGAATTTGCTGATAAAACGAAACGAAACAAACGCGGATCAAGGATAGAGGCATACCTCAAATTCATCTCGAAAGCCGCAATAGATTAACAACAAGATAGCTTTTTGATCTAGTCACGTCGGTGTCGATTTGAATAACGCGCTAGACAAGGAAGCGCATGAGGCATGCCTCTAACCGTTTACGTCTGCAAGAGGAAGTGAGATGAATATACAATAATCGTAACGCCTGTAACGTTACACGTTACAGACGTGTGTACCCGTCTTAAGATTGAGCTTGGATATTATGGAAAGTCACGACCCAATGCTGTATCGTATAGGATATTCAGACCGAACACCTCGATTACACTCAGCTCTCTTCCACAGCAGGGAGCAGGGAATTGAGCCCTGCTGTCTCCCATTGCCACCCGTGCTGCTCTAAGCTCCCTGAATTGTCGGTTTTTCGTATGGAAGTCAGAGAACCGGCAGCGTGAACAGCTGTAAGTGATTAAATTTAACTATGTTACTGTGAAATTTCTTCGTCCGTCGTTGCCGACACTTGGTCGGAAGGGAAATATTGTAGCAGAGTGTGAATGCTTACTGCCTTCGATACTGTCGCAGAATTATTTCGAGAATGATTGCCGACAACGCGAGCGGCAGTAGGAAGGGCTTAGTGTAATTATTAAAATATTGTAATTTCCGTAATTTATTTGGTGAGGCACCGGCTCACCTGCCTCATAGGACAAGCCGCCACTGGTGGTTCAGCCGTTTTAATTAAACACAGGCAAACACTTTCGGTTCGGCTATCTTAACTGATTGCATTTATGGGCCCATTCGGCGCACGGTATAAATTATCGATAACAAAGGGAATAAATACTGGCGGCGCTTGTAGCTTGGGACCGTGAACGACGGAGAACAATGCGACTTCACAAAGACACAGGTTCTTATCGGCCGGTCTTGTTTTGCGGCGGGTGAAATATCGCGGGTGCTCCGACGCCTCGTGAAAGGTGTTCCTTCTTTGTTGTTGCTCAGCCGGCAGGAGGATTCTATTCGGTTCACGTGGAAAGGAGACTCCCGTCGCTTATCTTGAAGAGTTCTTTACGCTTTCGATTTAATTGAGTACCCGTCTAGTCGTTTACCGAAGTTGAAAATGGCGATTGACGCCGTTTTTGATGTGTTTTGCGACTCTCCAGATCTCTGGATAGCAGATAAATGTCATTAATTTTTGAATCAGAGATTTGGTATTACTCGAGAACTGTTGCACTCCACGAAAACTACTGGAAACGTTACCATTAGGCTACAATTGACGCGTTTGATTTTGCGGCGGGTGGAATATCAAATGAAGTGTAAAAATGGTACTCAAAATTAAACTTTTTTCAGACATTTCAATCAACTATTCATCCGACCAGTCTTTTAGGATGGAGCATGTTTTTCAATGAAGTTTACGATGTGATTTTCACATACCTCGCCGTGTATATCTTGATAGGTCTGCCAAAATGATTCAAAAGCCCTAGCACATCTACAGAACTGACGATTTTACATGTCTTTCTCTGCAAATATCTTACACATTATATTGAATTTCTCCTTGAGCTTGCAGAGCGGGACCGCGAACGACGAAGAACAATGCGACTTCACAAAGACACAGGTTCTTATCGGCTGGTCTTGTTTTGCGGCGGGTGAAATATCGCGGGTGCTCCGACGCCTCGTGAAAGGTGTTCCTTCTTTGTTGTTGCTCAGCCGGCAGTAGGATTCTATTCGGTTCACGTGGAAAGGAGACTCCCGTCGCTTATCTTGAAGAGTTCTTTACGCTTTCGATTTAATTGAGTACCCGTCTAGTCGTTTACCGAAGTTGAAAATGGCGACTGAAGCCGCTTTTGATGTGTTTTGCGACTTTCCAGATCTCAGGATAGCAGTTAAATGTCATTAATTTTTTAATCAGAGTTGTGGTATCACTCGAGAACTGTTGCACTTCACGAAAACTACTGGAAACGTTACCATTAGGCTACTATTGACGCGTTTGATTTTGCGGCGGGTGGAATATCAAACGAAGTGTAAGAATGGTACTCAAAATTAAACTTTTTTCAGACATTTCAATCAACTCTTCATCCGACCAGTCCTTTAGGATGGAGCATGTTTTTCAATGAAGTTTACGATGTGATTTTCACATACCTCGCCTTGTATATCTTGATAGGTCTGCCAAAATTATTCAAAGCTCTAGAACATCTACAAAACTGACGATTTCACATGCCTTTCTCTGCAAATATCTTATACATCACATTGAATTTCTTCTTGAGCTTGCAGCGCGGGACCGCGAACGACGAAGAACAATGCGACTTCACAAAGACAGGTTCTTATCGGCCGGTCTTGTTTTGCGGCGGGTGAAATATCGCGGGTGCTCCGACGCCTCGTGAAAGGTGTTCCTTCTTTGTTGTTGCTCAGCCGGCAGGAGGATTCTATTCGGTTCACGTGGAAAGGAGACTCCCGTCGCTTATCTTGAAGAGTTCTTTACGCTTTCGATTTAATTGAGTACCCGTCTAGTCGTTTACCGAAGTTGAAAATGGCGATTGACGCCGCTTTTGATGTGTTTTGCGACTTTCCAGATCTCTGGATAGCAGTTCAATGTCATTAATTTTTTAATCAGGTTTCTGGTAATACTCGAGAACTGTTGCATTTCACGAAAACTGCTGGAAACGTTACCATTAGGCTACTATTGACACGTTTAATTTTGCGGCGGGTGGAATATCACAGGGAGTGTAGAAATGTTACTCAAAATTAAACTTTATTCAGCCATTTCAATCAACTATTCATCCGACCAGTCCTTCAGAATGGGGCACGTCTTTCAATGAATTTTGCGATGTGACTTCTCACATACCTCGCCTGGTATATCTAGATAGGTCTGCCAAAATGATTCAAAAGCCCTAGCACATCCACGAAACTGACGATTTCACATGTCTTTCTCTGCAAATATCTTATAGATTATATTGAATTTCTTCTTGAGCTTGCAGAGCGGAACCTTGAACGACGGAGAACAATACGACTTCACAAAGACACAGGTTCTTATCGGCCGGTTTTGTTTTGCGGCGGGTGAAATATCGCGGGCGCTCCGACGCCTCGTGAAAGGTGTTCCTTCTTTGTTGTTGCTCAGCCGGCAGGAGGATTCTATTCGGTTCACGTGGAAAGGAGACTCCAGTCGCTTATCTTGAAGAGTTCTTTACGCTTTCGATTAATTGAGTACCCGTCTAGTCGTTTACCGAAGTTGAAAATGGCGATTGACGCCGCTTTTGATGTGTTTTGCGACTCTCCAGATCTCTGAATAGCAGTTAAATGTCATTAATTTTTGAATCAGAGTTCTGGCATCACTCGAGAACTGTTGCATTTCACGAAAACTGCTGGAAACGTTACCATTAGGCTACTATTGACGCGTTTGATTTTGCGGCGGGTGGAATATCAAATGAAGTGTAAAAATGGTACTCAAAATTGAACTTTTTTCAGACATTTCAATCAATTATTCATCCGACCAGTCCTTTAGAATGGAGCATGTCTTTCAATGAAGTTTGCGATGTGACTTTTCACATTCCTCGCCTAGTATATCTTGAAAGGTCTGCCAAAATTATTCAAAGCTCTAGCACATCCACAAAACAGACGATTTTACATGTTTTTCTACAAATATTTTATACATTATATTGAATTCTTCTTGAGCTTGTAGTTTGGGACCGTGAACGACGGAGAACAATGCGACTTCACAAAGACACAGGTTCGTATCGGCCGGTCTTGTTTTGCGGCGGGTGAAATATCGCGGGTGCTCCGACGCCTCCTGAAAGGTGTTCTTTCTTTGTTGTTGCTTAGCCGGCAGGAGGATTCTATTCGGTTCACGTGGAAAGGAGACTCCCGTCGCTTATCTTGAAGAGTTCTTTACGCTTTCGATTTAATTGAGTAGCCGTCTAGTCGTTTACCGAAGTTGAAAATGGCGATTGACGCCGTTTTTGATGTGTTTTGCGACTGTCCAGATCTCTGGATAGCAGTTAAATGTCATTAATTTTTGAATCAGAGTTCTGGTAACTCTTGATAACTGTTGCACTTCACGAAAACTAAACACTTCAGCTGGAAACGTTACCATTGGGCTACTATTGACGCGTTGGATTTTGCGGCGGGTAAAATATCGAATGGAGTGTAAACATGTTACTCAAAATTGAAGGCATTTTAATCAGACTAGTCCCTCAGATAATAGCATGTCTTTGAATGAAATTTGCGATATGAATTTTCACATCCCTCGCCTTGTATATCTTGATTGGTCTTGAGTACCCGCCAAGTCGTTTGCTGGAGTTGAAAATGGCGATTGGCGCAGTTTTTGATGTATTTTGCGACACATTTCTTGATAGCAGCGGGATGTCGTTAATATTTGAACCAAAGTACTGGGATGAATTACGAATTAGCTTGAGAACTGTTGCACTTCATGAAAACTAAAGATTTGGAAGGAAAACGTTACCATCAGGCTACTATTGACCGATATATGACTTTGCGGCGGGTTGAATATCGAATCGAGTGTGGAAAGTGTGCCCACATTGGAAGCTTCTAATAAACTGTTGATTTAACATGCCTATCCCCACCAATATTCATAAAACAATGTTGAAGCATTCTTTTTGAGCTGCGAGTGTGATTTTCTAGAGGGATTTACATCTGGCGGATTTGCTCGCCAAGGTAATCAATATTCGCAATCTCTAGTGCACTTTGAATATTTCTTGTGCGTTGGTACCATTCATGAAAAAAATTGACACTAATTTCATGTTTGGGAGGATAAATAATAAGTTCAATATTGTCTGGGATGGACATAAGCTGCGCATGGTAAGCTTGCATTATGCCTACCCAAAATAATATTGCTCCTACTTGGTATGGAACAATTTATATGTCAAGAGGTAGTTTTTCTTGTCTTCCTGGCCTTCTAAAAATTCAGCGTTGCTGACTATATTAACTCAGTAAATAAACTCTGGTTTCATCTGAAAAAATGAAACTGACCTAACAACCAGTCTCTGAATTCTTTTGCCAACGACCTCCTGGATTACAAATTGGCTTTACCAAATCTCCGTTGTATTGTTGTAATCGAAATCAAGCGACTAAAACTTATCTACAAATGACTTAGGTTATGTGAGACCACTATGATTCGATTTCAACGTACAATATCTGGTTGGACACCGATATTCTTTTGAATTAATTAACGTGCGACAGCCAGGTCCATGTCTTCAGTCAACGGTGTCAATTTCCTGGCACGAATGCATTATTCAAATAACTAAAGCCTGGGATATTCCAAAACTATCTGCGAAACTACTACACCAGAACATAGACAATATTTGGCCAGGCTTGACGGCAAAGATCTCAATAATCAGTTCAATTCGCCTATTCGATATGGAACACCAATCATCAAAAATTGTTTTTGTAAACAAGTGTGAATGAAAATGAAGATCAGAAATGAAAAAACCGTGATGATGTAATTCTCTTCACGATCAACGATAGAGGTATTTTAGCACTGTATGTGTAATGAGCAATAACTATTTGAATGTAATCGATTAACTCATTAATAATCGAAAGCATTCTAGCGACAGAATTGCAAGAACATAATTCCAGCCAGTAAAAAATCCAAGGTTCACATTCCGTTCGAAGCGTTAATGAAGAATCAACAGATGGCCAACTTTCCTCGGAAAATCCTCCTGGAAATTCGGAAAAGCATGGTTTAATGATGGCGCATTCAGTAAAGGACCTTTCCCCTGAATCTCCGCAATATTATCAACTCGCAAAAAAGGGCAAATTACCCGTTTACGTTCAGAATGAAAATAAGCTTAGACCGCAATTTAGAGTTATTCTCACGATATATCTTGAGCTTTTATATGGCAGTACACAGGCCATCTACCCGAACGGACTATAATGGAAAATAATTGCCATTTCTTTCTTGCGGGCGTTGTATACTGTAGGATGAAATTAACTGATGCGCATCATTTCTATTTCAGCTGTTCATCATTCCATTTTTTTTCTCGGCTCCCCTCCTTTTCAATTTATAACTGTACGAAGATTTTTACGAGGTTATCTTTCGGTTGATGTTTTCGAGCTTTGTTTGACATGCTGAAATTAATTAGGAAAACAATTCTTCTGGTTGTCACTTCATGTTCCTCTACTGAGATTGAACTAAATGAAATGCCCAAAATTGAAATATTTAATAAAATGAAATGAAATTTCTGGTGTTACTCCAAAAGCTCTCGACGGGAAGAACTTTTTTATTTTATAAAAGCAGAAAGTTTTACTATGGATTTTGCCAGATAGAAGGTGATGAGGAAATGAAAAAATTCACTTTCAAATTCGTCAATAATTTCACGAAAAAATATAGGAAATCACTTGGCCAACGGCAGACATTTTGTACGATTCCTATCCCCTGCCAGACATTCTTGAATTCAATAAAATTAATTAATTTTTAAGAATTAACAAGCGAACTTAGAAGGAGCTTCTGTTCATGTTTGTTTGCTGTATAATTAATTGAAAATAATGTATTGAGTTTTCTAGCGGGCAAATAAACTTTATCATTATTACTATCAATTGAATTTTGAATTTTTTTATATCGAATCTGTTGCCTACTAATGGAATTATCATTTAAAAGTTTCCTGAGAAATATATTAATTTCAGATTTTATAAATTAACCAGAGTGTGGAAGAAATTATAGCAAAGGTATCTGGCAGGAAATTGGAACCATACAACTTATCTGGCAATTGACGAAGTGATAAGAAATATTTTTAGGAGTCAATTTTTCAACTTTTTTCACAACTGCTTAAGTTACCGGTTGATGTTTTCGAGCTTTGTTTGACATGCTGAAATTAATCAGGAAAACAATCTTCTGGTTGTCACTTTATGTTCCTTTACTGGGATTGAACTAAATGAAATCTCCAAAATTGAAATCTTTAAAAAAATGAAATTAAATTTCTGGTGGTAGTCCAGGAGCCCTCGACGGAAAGAACTTCTTTATTTTATAAAAGCAGAAAGTTTTACTATGGATTTTCCAGATAGCAGGTGATGAGGAAATCGAAAATTTACTTTCAAATTCGTCCATATTTTCACGAAAAAAAATCGGAAATCATTTTTTCCAAATGCAGATAATTCGTACGATTCCGACCCCCCTGCCAGACACTCTTGAATTAAATAAAATCGATTAGTTTTAAAGAACTAACATGCGAACTTTTAGTGAGCCTCTGTTCATATGATTGTTTGCTGTATAATTAATTGAGAAATAGAATATTTAGTTTTCTAGCTGGCAAATAAACTTTATCATTATTACTATTAATTGAATTTTGAATTCTTTTTTCTATTGAATCTGTTGCCTACTAATGGAATTATCTTTCGAAAGTTTCCTGAGAAATATATTAATTTCAGCTCTCAAAAATTAACCAAAGTGTGAAAGAAATTATAGCAAAGGTATCTGGCAGGGAATTGGAACCATGCAACTTATCACAATTGACGAAGTGATAAGTAATATTTTCAAGAGTTTAAGAGTCAATTTTTCACCTTTTTCTCAACTGCTCAAGTTACCAGGAGATAAGTTTATACGGCAATTTAGAGTTATTCTCACGATATGAGCTTTTATATGGCAGTAAACAGGTCATGTACCCGAACGGACTACAATGGAAAATAATTGATATTTCTATCTTGAAGGCGCTGTATACTGTAGGATGAAATTCCATTATTCCCTTTTTTTCTCGGCTCCTCTCATTTTCAATTTTCAGGAGGTTATCTTTGGGTTGATGTTTTCGAGCTTTGTTTGATATGTTGAAATTAATTAGGGAAACAATTCTTCTGGTTGTCACTTTATGTCCCAGTACTGAGAATGAGCTAAACGAAATTTTCAGAATTGAAAAACATATTCAGGAGAATAATAGGAAATTTCTGGTGGTAGTACAAGAGCTTCCGATGGGAAGAAATGCGTTAATTCATAAATACTGGGAGTTTTTTTGATGATAACCCCAAGAATTATCCTATACCATGTAACTTGAGGTCGCTGTGATTTTGACGGTGAGTGATAAAAAATTAAAAAACCATAATATTCATATTGGTTGATTTCAGATATTTTCTCAAAACAATATCAGAAATCACTTAGTTCAATGGCAGACATCTGTTGCCTAGTATGGAAAT
The DNA here is from genome assembly GCA_013421045.1 of Propylea japonica. NCBI lineage: Eukaryota > Metazoa > Arthropoda > Insecta > Coleoptera > Coccinellidae > Propylea > Propylea japonica. Next base: position 3,369,669 of record CM024239.1, read on the forward strand.
ATAATTCGAAAGTTTCCTGGAAATGTATGGAAATTTTAGCTTTCATAAATTAATGAAACAGTACAAAAAATTATAATAAAGGTGTCTGGCAAGAACGTTAGAACCCTCTTACATGTCTGTCTATGAGCGAAGTGATTTATTATATTTTTACAAAGAAAATTATTGAAACTATGACGAATTTGAGAGTGGATTTTTCATCTTTTTCCCAACAACTGCTAAAACCACCTGGCCCCTTGTGTGTGCAGGTCATCTATAGAAAAAGGCTACGAAAGTATATTCTGCAAATTTTCATAATAATATAATGAAAACTTTCATCAATTTATTTCACCTGAATTGAATATATCTCTTTAGATAATTCTTCATCTTTCATAATAAAACAAAGATCTGCCTATCTAGAGATATTGCTTATATTGTTATGACCAAACATATAACAAGATTTCATCATTGCTGAAATGGGTTTTCATTCTGTATAAATTGGAGTTCGAAATTTCACCCCTTGATGTCAAAATAAACACACAAACAAGAATTTAATTATAACCCTCGATGAATTCGACCTTCAACTGTGACCTTTGGGAATCAGTTAAGCTAACGAATTCTGATGAGGCCGACCCAAGTCATTGGTGTGGTTGGCAGTGTTACCAAACCCTTTGGGATTTCAAGAGACGTATGATAATAATGGTCAGGTTGCCATAAAGATGTATTTTCGTCTTGAGAATTATTTACTTCGAGAACACAACTTCCATTGCGAATTGTGATCATGCTTTTTCGTATTGAAAATAAGTGAACTGTTAAGAAAGGATAATAGTATATTATGCAACGAGCGTATAATGATAGCTATTATTGACGAGATAAAGTTTAGGCCACGAGCCATAGGCGAGTTGGTCAAATCACCGAGTGAATAACAGCCATTATACGCGAGTAGCATACTATACTTCATCCACGACTACTGCATACATTTCTTGAAGATTTTAAGATTTGGCGACCGTGACAAGACAATTCTATTACAAATGTGGAAAAAGTCGAGTTGACACATGAGAAATTCCTGTAGAACTGGTCATTATATACTTTGAAATAAAAAAAGCTTTAATTGAGATAATGAAAGTAGATTTTGGCCCTCGATTGACAAGGTATGAATTTGTTAGTAATAGTACACATGAGACATTTTTGAAGAACTTGTCATTGTATGACACACATTGTACAATTGATGTAATAAAGTTAATTTGGCCGTCGATTGAGAAGGTATACCAATATTTGTTAGTTGGAGTACTTTAGAATACTAAAGAAATATCAATTTAAATGAGAATTTTAAACTGAATCAATGAAGCATCTGACAACAGTGAATAATATCCCATTATTCACTTGCGATTAAAGTATACTATTATGTCCGAGCAATCAGAAGTATACTGGGAAAATTTTACAATAGTCGTGGATGAACAATGTATTCTTTTTTCAGTCTTTTCTATGATTTGACAATATTCGGTCTGCAGAACGAATATCTTATTTGAATTACCATAATAGAACGAATGAATGCTTATAAGATGAATAAAAACATGAATTAATGAACAATGTTGAGTTATCTGCAGTTACCTGTTGTCATATAGAACAAAATGTTTGATGTTTTTTGGTTGCGCTAGTAGTTAATATTTTGAAGACAAAAATCGCTTAAATTTCCCGAACGACTCATTGGCAGATCCATCTTTATATGATTGAAATTGATCAATAGAGACCCATTTTATTGCTTTATTTCCACTATTTCAATGTGCAATTGTCATAATTAACCGAATATAAAGTATTCAATACGAGTTATGTTACAACACTACTTGAATATAGCAATATGAAAATTTATATTAGGTGTACAAATAAGTTTCCGCGGTTTGTCAAAAGATGGCCCCACCAGAAGTTTATGGAGAAATTGTCAGATGTAAAACGTAATATCCCAAGTTTAGTCATCTGGCAACACCATAACCTTAAAGTACTAGTGATTCCGTATCAGCATCACGTAATTTTTTTCGTCCAAAAATGTCAAGTTTTATTTGCGGGAACTTTTGATTTACTTCTTTAATGTGAAAAAATCTGCAGCTGAGGCTGCTTATTTTGATCGAGGAATCATCTCCCAAATTTATCAAAGATAAAAGGGTTCTTCCTCCAAGACAATGCTGCAGCTCACAAATCAATAAAGACGGTGGCAAAATGGTAGAATTACGCCTCGAATTGCTTCCTCATCCCCCACATTCTGCAGATCCAACCCCAAGTGATTATTATCTATTTCTAAACTTGAAGAGATAGTTCTAGGGAAAGAAATTCGAGAGGGATGACGAGGTCAAATGAAAAACCGCGGAAACTCATTTGTACACCTAATATTATGTCAAGAATTTGTACTCAATTCAAAATGCGGCCGTTTATTAATCGAGCGATTAATGGTATTCGATCTAGCGACTAATGGTCACTCCGCTCACGCATCTTCACCATTAGGTGCTGTTATCAATAAAATAGTTGATTTAGTAACTATTCAAATTCATTTTGAATTTTTCAATTCCGAAACAATTGCATAATCCGAGTTTCAATACATACCTATTTTTAATCGTTAGTATTCTACTTTTCTCGAATGGGAATATTACCGAATCTAATCTAAATTATTATTTCATAATCATTCCATCGTAAATGAACGATTCTCAATTAATACAGGGGTTGAAATTAAATGAAAAATAGATCCTCTTAGCTGAGCCACTTCGCCGGTCGTAAACAATAACGATTTGTCGACGCGAAATGAGACAATAAAAATAATGGCGTCGGCGATTACTTGTTTTACAATTCACCCGAACAGATCGACTGTGAAATCCGATTTAGTCACCCTCAAAACTTCGGGGAAAGTTTCCAGATAGATTGAAATATCGTTTTCTGTCTGCCATTTGCATAGTGATCACTTTCCCGTCATGGAAATCTCGCTCGTTCTGGTAATTCCAAGCAATTTCTGCTGATTGCAAGACGAATATTTGATAGTTAGTTTTTGTATTTGAATGACTCAATTTTTGCTCATACAGTATTTCGGGGTCTTTATAAATTATTGTTACATCGTAGGTTTCTTTGGAAACTTTTTATCTTATCGTTTCTAATGAAAAGTCTTCAAATTTATAATTCCAGTCACATTATTCAATTTATTTCAGAATGACAAGCCTAAATTCGCAGTATTAGTTGTCATGTTCCACATAGGAATATAAATATTTAAAATAGTTCAACGCCAACTGCCCTGTTATAATAATTTATAGAGACCATGTATACAGTATGGCCGGACGATTGACGTCCAAAAGAAAAAAACAGGTTCCTCGTCTCATGGGGAATTCGAATCACCCCCATGTATGTTATGCGATTTTTCACGGTTTCCGAGTTATAAATTTTTTATAAACTTTTGAAAATTTTCAACTTGATTATATTAAAAAAGAAATTAAAAAAAAGAACAAGAGTTTTCTGATATATTTTTTTTGTAAATAAATCGTCATGAAATGTACTTTCATACCTAAATAACCAGCATCGTAACTTGGATAAAAATTATGAAAATGTTGGTCTCAAGTGAAAAAGTTAAAAATGTGAACAGTCTACTTCATGGTTTCTTAGTAAGCTTAAAAACTGCTCTCAACACTCAGCTTTCAGAATCATTAATAAAAAATGGTACTCAACAGTCTACTTCTGCTAGAATTTGCCTTCAAAGTCATCGAGGTGGAAAAAATCAAAGAACTAGACATTTACTCAAGAATTATTTTTTGCCATTTTAAGATTTTCCTGATCAAGTTATGATATAAAATGCTGAAGATTAATGAAAATTAGCATTAGAAGAAACGTTTTAGATAGGAAAAAAAGGTATGGTAATAAATCACACATCATATAGATAAAAAGAAATTTATTAATGAAATTTACAATAGGTTTTCAAAAAGGCCACCTTCAGCCTCAATACACATTTTACACCTTCGCAAAATTTATTTATTCATTTATTTTTTTTATTGTAATTTTTATAAATAATTTTTTTTATCTACATGATGTGTGATTTATTGTCATACCTTTTTCTTATCCAAAACTTTTCTCCTAAAGCAAATTTTCAGCATTTTCTATCATAGCTTGATCAGAAAAATCTTAAAATGGCAAAAAATTATTTTTGAGTAAACGTCTAGTTCTTTGATTTTTTCCACCTCGCTGACTTTGAAGGCTAATTCTAGCAAAAGTAGACTGTTGAGTACCATTTTTTATTAACGATTCTGAAAGCTAAGCGTTGAGTGCAGTTTTTAAGCCTACTGAGAAACCATGAAGTAGCCTCTTTACATTTTTAATTCAAATTTGAAAATTTGGATCATGATCCAAAATATTTATGGGGGTGATTCGAATACCCCATGAGACGAGGGACCTGTTTTTTTTCCTTTGGACGTCAATCGTCCGGCCACCCTGTATAGTTAATCCGAACAGAAAGTTGCCAGAACGCGTTCGGTATATTGAATAATTCGGATGATAGAAATCATATTGTATTATATGCATAATCAGAACACGTTGTTCGTATTATAGATCTATCTCTAAAGAGTGCAAATACATTTTTCCGTGGACCATAAAATTTTAAAGTACTCGATTTAATCCATTGATGATATTTATGCACGACTGTCATTGGCAACCGAACAGGAACAGAAGTTGAAAGATATTTGGATGAAACTATCAGACGCAGTTAACAAGTAATAAGGCAGCAAAAAAGCACCAAATTGATGCTTGAATTAATCGAAATAGCTATTAAAAACATAATAATGATAGTGTTGTCTCAGCTCATAATGAAAGGCATTTGGGTAAAACTATCAAATGCTGTTTACAGGCAACAAGCCTACAAAAAGCAACAAATCGATGCTGGAGTTAATCGAAATTGCAAGCGATTACAAAAGAAATAGCTATTAAAACGTTTCTGTTTGAGAGTCATACGGGCGGTCCCCTGATCTTCAGTTATTACATCCACACATAATAATGATAGTGTTGACACAGCTCAAAATTCTAAGCTCAAAAACACTTGGTGAAAACTATCACACGCATTTTAGAAGAAACAAGCCAGCACAAAGCATCAAATTGATGCTTGAATTATTCGAAATTGCTGGCATTTACAAAGAAAATAGCTATCAAAACGTAACTCTTCGAGAGTAATTGCGGAGCGGTTTCCTGTTCTCCAATTATCACATCCACACATAATGATAATAGTGTTATTTCTGCTCAAAATTCGAAGCTTGAAGGCATTTAAGAAAAATCTGCACACACTGTTTACAAATGTTTGTAACTATTCACATGTAACAAGTCTGTAAAAAGCATCAAATCGTTGCTTGAATTAATCGAACATGCTATCAGTTACAAAGAAAATAGCTATAAAAACGCTACTCTTTGGGGGTCATCCGAGCGGTCTGCTGTTCTCCAGTTATTACATCCACACATAATGATGAAAGTGTGGGTGTAAGTTGCGGTTGATGGAGATTTTTTCGACATCAGCGCCACCAGAGGCATATTTCATCCACCGTCAGCTGCGTACCAACTCCATGTGTATTTATTACCGGCTCTTAATCATCCTCGTATCGCGTAAACTCATCTAGACAAATATTAATTAGTTGATACAGCTACCTCCAGTATAAACGAAGAGGATTAGCTGGGAGAGAGATGTAGGGAATCACTGATGGCTTATTCACTGAAATATTTATACACAAGTGGGATAACCCACTTACACTCCTCTGTATCTGAGCGGTATCCAAATAATGGATTTTGGGTTATTTATTGAATGTTGAGTAATTATATGGCATCGCTTACGAAATGAAACGCTGGAGAGAAGGTTGAATAACCTTCCATATGGCAACAATTCTTGTGTGTATTGTGTATTTGTATATTGCTGATTATGAAAACTTTATAATATTCTGACATGATTAAGTCAATAACGTTCACAAGGTTTTTTGGCTGTGAATCTGTATTCGAGCTTGACATTATTTTCACTTTCATTAAAAACGTTTGAAGTGTATGGGTTAGTCCAAATAGGTGATTTCTGAACTAGGGATAAATTCTTTTTAATCACTGACAAAATACTACCTTTCATATGATTTTGGAAGGAAAATATACGGGTTTCATTTATTCGAAAGTGCGTCATTAGGTCAAAAAGACTGAATGTAATATTTTGATAGTTCGTAATCAATTATTTGCATCAAATGCTCTTTATGTCATGACGAATGGAAGAGAATTAATGAATTCAAAAATATATTTATTTTTTCGTAGAATCATTAGTTTGGCCAGAAATATAATTGTTATCTGTTGAGGATATTTAGTTGACATTTTATTCCAATGAAATCTGCTAGATAGCTATCAGTAACTTATCAGCAAGTGGTGTATCAGGCTCTAAGGCGTTTTCAATATACTCTAATCATTGGAATAGATTTTTCAGTCGGGAAAATACTGAAAAATAACCTGAAATTATTTATGTGATAAATACAGATAAATTTATTTCAACGATATCTTTCAAATACCTATCAGTTACTAGTCAGCAATTGATAAAATGAGCCCAAACTCTTTTAAATTTTTTCGATCAATTTCACAATATTCTCCCCTTCTGCTAATAACATTATCTCGGTTTTCCTTTTCTCGCAGTGACTTGCCTCCTGATTTCAGCAAAATCAGCGTTCGAAATCACTTGTCGTGTCAATTATCTCCTGTCCTTCTTTCAGAGTTTGCTGAACAGCAACTCCTTTCTGCCATCTTAATGCAGTTGCAGAACTTGATACCCGACGTTCCATCTGAAAAGAAAACAAATCGATGCCTAGACGGGACGTACCTCTAGACAACAAACTTTCAAACTTCCTATGCAATCCTTTAATTGGCAAAATTATCTAATTTCGATTGGGAACTTTGAGGACGGAAGCATCTGATTAATCTCGGAGGAGCTGAAACGCTCTCGTACTTTTCATATGATTTTGGAAGGAAAAATATACGGCTTTCATTTATTCGAAAGTGACTGGTCTGGTCAAAAAGACTAAATGTAATATTTGGATAGTTCATGATCAATCATTTGCATCAAATGCTTTTTATGTCAATGCGAATGGAAAGGAATGAATGAATTCAAAAATATATTCATTTTTCCGTAAAATCATTACTTCACTTTTCATTACAATGATATCTGCTAGATAGCTATCAGTAACTTATCAGCAAGTGGTGTATCAGGCTCTGAAGTGCTGTTCCGTCAGTTAATATTGAAGTAGCTGATAGCTGTCTAGCAGATATCGTCGAAATTAATAAACTCTATTCAATGTGAAAGATTTTTCTGTCGGGAAAATACTGAAAAACAACCAGCAAGTATTTTTATGTGATAAAAACAGATACATTTATTTCAACGATATCTTTCAGATAGCTATCAGTTACTTGTCAGCAATTGATGAAATAAGCCCAAACTCTTTAAAATTTTTTATATCAATTTCACAATATTCTCTCCTTCTGCTAATAACATTATCTCAGTTTTCCTTTTCTCGCAGTGACTCGCCTCCTGATTTCAGCAAAATCAGCGTTCGAAATCACTTGTCGTGTCAATTATCTCCTGTCCGTCTTTTCAGAGTTTGCTGAACAGCAACTCCTTTCTGCCATCTTAATGCAGTTGCAGAACTTGATACCCGACGTTCCATCTGAAAAGAAAACAAATCGATGCCTAGACGGGACGTACCTCTAGACAACAAACTTTCAAACTTCCTATGCAATCCTTTAATTGGCAAAATTATCTAATTTCGATTGGGAACTTTGAGGACGGAAGCATCTGATTAATCTCGGAGGAGCTGAAACGCTCTCGTACTTTTCATATGATTTTGGAAGGAAAAATATACGGCTTTCATTTATTCGAAAGTGACTGGTCTGGTCAAAAAGACTAAATGTAATATTTGGATAGTTCATGATCAATAATTTGCACCAAATGCTCTTTATGTCAATGCGAATGGAAAGGAATGAATGAATTCAAAAATATATTCATTTTTCCGTAAAATCAATATTTGACTTTTCATTCCAATGATATCTGCTAGATAGCTATCAGTAACTTATCAGCAAGTGGTGTATCAGGCTCTGAAGTGCTGTTCCGTCAGTTAATATTGAAGTAGCTGATGGCTGTCTAGCAGATATCATCGATATTAATAAACTCTATCCAATGTGATAGATTTTTCAGTCGGGAAAATACTGAAAAACAACCAGCAAGTATTTTTATGTGATAAAAACAGATAAATTTATTTCAACGATATCTTTCAGATAGCTATCAGTTACTTTTCAGCAATTGATGAAATAGGCCCAAACTCTTCCAAATATTTTGATCAATTTCATGATATTCTCTCCTTCTGCTATCTCTTAGTCAATTCCTCCTGATTTCAGCAAAATCAGCGTTCGAAATCACTTGTCGTGTCAATTATCTCCTGTCCGTCTTTTCAGAGTTTGCTGAACAGCAACTCCTTTCTGCCATCTTAATGCAGTTGCAGAACTTGATACCCGACGTTCCATCTGAAAAGAAAACAAATCGATGCCTAGACGGGACGTACCTCTAGACAACAAACTTTCAAACTTCCTATGCAATCCTTTAATTGGCAAAATTATCTAATTTCGATTGGGAACTTTGAGGACGGAAGCATCTGATTCATCTCGGAGGAGCTGGAACGCTCTCGGGTTTCTTTATCAAAGGATGATTGGAGATGAATAAAATTCGATTGGGTTAATCAGACCGTCTGGTGGTTCTGGGATTACTCGAACCAAGGCATCTCTGAGCAGATAAGGAAAGTTTCCGGTGTTACATTGCTAGTTTGTTCGAGGAATACGTAAGAATGCAATCTGGAGATAGGGCAGGAATTCAATTTGGCAATTCCGGTCTTTCGGAATCTTTAAATTATGGGTTTTTGAAATAATGGGTTTTGAGCACATCTCGGCTTTGATATTTCCATTACTGAAATAGTGAGGCGTGTGTTTTATGTCTCCTCATTTATGAAGAAGGATCTTCCGAGAAGTGGTTCGAAAATGTTGGACAAATAAGTAAAATAGTAAAACTTTTCTAGAAAAATAGAATGGGATTCAATCGATAGATCCAATTTCGGCCATAAGAAATCATTAGTCATCTCTTGATAGCGCAATCCATTCACCGTAACTGTTCTTCAACACTTTCGGCTACAGCAGCAATATTCTCGGCTATTCTTGAGCGACGTGCACGGGTTTTATTCTTCACATCATTAACTTGTCCCAACAGCTCGAATTTTCCACCCATTCCTTCATCATCCCACAAGGTGCTTCACGACGACCCAAAAATGTTAGAGTGTTACGAACCGTCTCTGTCAAATTTTCACCATTTTTATAGTGAATTTTAATGAATACAATGCGTTCTTAAAGCGTCTATCGTTTCATTTCATCACAGCGTTGTTCCTACTTGTCAAATGACAGCTTAAAACGTGACAATTACCGATAGCGGGCTATTCAAAATAACACCTCTTATTGGAAAGCCCTTTATTTCGAACAACATAATACAGGTTGAAGGCTTTTGAACGATTGTTCATTAAGGAAGAAAACGGTTATTCAACTTTAAATACCCTGAGAGGGTACTCATTCATTATTTCAAATTTCCTCTAGAAATCTTACACTCGCCTTGAAATTTTCAAGTATTAAAGTTATCGTTTTCGGAAGTTATTATCTTTCCAATGGAATAAATACAGGGTCTCTATAAATGACTGTAACAGCGCAGTTGGCTTTGGATTTGCCGTTTCCTATGCAAACCACAGAATTCTGTGATCATGCTGTGCTCTGATTGGTTAAAGATTGGTATTCTGTAGCGGCAAAGTAATCCAAAGCCAACTGCGCTGTTACAATCATTTATAAAGACCCTGTACAATGAAAACAATATTAGAATTTGAATAATTGTTTTCCCAATAGGATTAAATGAGAAAAAGCCAGGGATATGTATTGCGTTTTCAAGACAAAATTCAGTTTGTTAAGTTATAGTACCCATTCCACCTTTTCTGTCCTATTCTCATCCAGTCCAGGATTATAAATTTCTAGCACAGAACAATCTGAATATTCTCAAAAACTGTACATCAAGTAACGCATCCCATTCATCATCTAATAATGCATCACTCTAGAGCGTCGAATTCAAACACAGGCACGTAGGAAAAACGCCATAATGCCTTTTTTGTTCAAGTTATAGTGTTGAAAAATCCATTAAAATAATTGCTCGTCTCTCAAATGTACAGATCCATTCAGAAAGAATTTCTATCTACGGCATTCTGCCCGAGAACGAGCTTTTCATATTGTCAGTATCTTTCCAAAGTGGGGCGGCTTAATACCTTAGAACAATATGGGTACGTCGCTTTTTGTAATTTCAGGGGAGCGAGTTTTCTTGTATGTGAGGATTTGTTCCGGAATTATAGGCGACAACTGGAATGAAACTTCTCGGGAACACTCTCGTCTGAGGTTCGGAGGAGACAGGTTAATCGTATTTTTGAAATGGGATGGTCTTTTGCGTTTCCGAGCTGATTAATTTATCATCGGTGACATTATCGCTTTATCTTGGTATGCGTCTATTGAAGATGATGCCGAAGAATGAGATTGGAAAAATCGATATGAAAGAGATTTAATTTAACATGCTTTTTTAGAAGTTACATAACAGACAAAGGGAAATAGTCGAAAGCTGTTACAGTTCGTTTTGAGATTCGATTTTTGTAAAGAAATAGTTATTTTTGTATTAAGTGCGTAAAATGAGTGTTTTTTTCATGGCACATTTTTCGCCAAGATCGCAGGTCGACGCCAAAAATTCACTCAAATGTGCCATGAAAACACGAATTTTATACGCACGAAATACAGACAACATTTTTTGTACAGCTGTGAATGTGAATTTAAATCTTCTGAAATATAATTATCAAAGATAATGCTATTATACAATTTTGTGGCCATAGTGTAAAGAGAACCATAGAAAATTCAATTGGAATATTGAAAAAAGAAACTTCATATTTCCATAAAGAAATATCACATTCGAATAAAATTTATTTTATGACTGAATTCTCATGCAATTTTGTGGTCATAGTGTAGACAAAACCATAGAAAATTCAATTGCAATATTGAAAGGAAGAATCTCTATATTTGCATAAAAGGATAACCGATCCAATTCATTATAAAGAATTAAATTTTTCTAATTATTCATTTTCTACATATTTCATTTTTCGAATAATTTACAAAATATAATTCCAATTGTGCTGAGATTCTGCATTTATATATTTGGTATCAATCTCAAATCCCATATGAAATTTTGAGGTAATAATCCTATTACTCCACCAAAGGACGATCGTTCAAAAGTTTGCAATGCCATCAGCTTTCTCATTTTCCTCAATATGTTGGTGCGAAGGTTCCCAAACGAAAATCTATCGCAGTGTCACTAAAAATAATACTTATAATTCTCAATTTATAATCAACGGCCATCAATAGCTTCAGTGTCATCTATCAGAGGAAATGCAAATTACTTCGCCTCACCGATACTAAGAGCAACTGCTTAAAAATTTCAGCTGCCCATCTGAATTACCCAAATCAACTGTCAACCTGTCCGTTCCGAACCTCGTAGAGCGAAAAACTGGCAGAGACAAAAAAAGAAAAACTGATTGAATTGAATACACGAATACAGCATGCGGGCCACGAACGTACTTTTTAACAGCGAAGCCGCAGGGCAAAAATAACCATACCAAATCCTGGAATGCATTAACGAAGAAGCCTCAAATAGAACATAAACAGTGGCGAAAATCCAGTCGTTGAACTGGGATTTCGGGACGACTACAGGTTGGCTTTATGCGTGGGGAAGCATCGTTTAGATCCGGATCCCACTCCCGGGTTATCGATAATTCAGGGGAGCACAATCCCGTAACTGCTCTATTCCTCTTCGGGCCAGCTGATTTATGGCCGACGAACAACTGAACTCCGGCATTATATGAATAAATCTCACTTTACAAGAAATTACAATGTCTGTTATAATCGAGCCCTGAAAACTTTTACGTTTGGTGTTTTGCCTAGGCATGATTTATAAGTTTACTTTGGCGAATCTCGGCGAACTTTCAAATTGAATTTTGTGAGCAACTCCGATTTTATGAATTTCACGGTGGGGGAAATATTACCCTTCCCTGGCAACAGTTCGACGAACTTATACGATATATTCCTTCCGATGAGCAACAGAGGATGTTGACGAGTTTACTGTGTCTTTTGGATCAAGAAATTGTTGTAATATTCCTCAAATTTTATTTTAGCATTGAAATATGCTCAATGTTGTTTCTAAAAACCCAACCTAAAATATCAAAACCTTACCTAACCCAACCTAATATCCTAACCTAACCGTTAAATGTCAAAACCGTACCTAACCAAACCTAACCCAACCTAATCTAAAAATGTCAAAACCTAACCTACAAATGTCAAAACATTCATTTGCTTCGTATGATAGTGATGCCTATATTCAGCTCAAAAATCCTGAAGCTTTTGCTCGTTATATTTCTCCTAACATCTACCTATACGGCACAAACATTAATAATTAATGAGCTGTTGATTTTTTCTTTTGACCTTATGACCAATTGATCTCTACCATTATATGAATAAATCTCACTTTTTTAAGAAATTACAATGTCTGTTATAATCGAGCCTGAAACTTTTACGTTTGGTGTTCTGCTAGGCATAATTATAAGTTTATTTTGGCGAATCTCGGCGAACTTTCAAATTGAATTTTGTGAGCAACTCCGATTTTATGAATTTCACGGTGGGGGAAATATTAATAATAATAATAATAATAATCTTTATTCACAAAATCAGTAAAAACATATGTGAATAATTTTGACTCATCAAAATATACATGGGGAGTCATCGAATCAATATAAAAGGCATTAAAACTGTCATAAGTCGGTTATAAAACATTCAAGGTATATCACAAACATTACATATATGGACCTACAACGTAAAATTAATAAATTAACATTGAAAATAAGTAGTATATCACAAACATAATATGGACGCACTATTCAAAATGACTAGACCAGAATTCTTCCATTGTCTTCCCTGGCAACAGTTCGACGAACTTATACGATATATTCCTTCCGATGAGCAACAGAGGATGTTGACGAGTTTACTGTGTCTTTTGGATCAAGAAATTGTTGTAATATTCCTCAAATTTTATTTTAGCATTGAAATATACTCAATGTTGTTTCTAAAAACCCACCTAAAATATCAAAATCTTACCTAACCCACCTAATATCCTAACCTAACCGTTAAATGTCAAAACCGTACCTAACCAAACCTAACCCAACCTAATCTAAAAATGTCAAAACCTAACCTACAAATGTCAAAACATTCATTTGCTTCGTATGATAGTGATGCCTTTATTCAGCTCAAAAATCCTGAAGCTTTTGCTCGTTATATTTCTCCTAACATCTACCTATACGGCACAAACATTAATAATTAATGAGCTGTTGACTTTTTCTTTTGACCTTATGACCAATTGATCTCTACCATATATGAATAAATCTCACTTTTTTAAGAAATTACAATGTCTGTTATAATCGAGCCCTGAAAACTTTTACGTTTGGTGTTTTGCCTAGGCATGATTTATAAGTTTATTTTGGCGAATCTCGGCGAACTTTCAAATTGAATTTTGTGAGCAACTCCGATTTTATGAATTTCACGGTGGGGGAAATATTACCCTTCCCTGGCAAAAGTTCGACGAACTTATACGATATATTCCTTCCGATGAGCAACAGAGGATGTTGACGAGTTTACTGTGTCTTTTGGATCAAGAAATTGTTGTAATATTCCTCAAATTTTATTTTAGCATTGAAATATGCTCAATGTTGTTTCTAAAAAAACCAACCTAAAATATCAAAACCTTACCTAACCAAACCTAATATCCTAACCTAACCGTTAAATGTAAAAACCGTACCTAACCAAACCTAACCCAACCTAATCTAAAAATGTCAAAACCTAACCTACAAATGTCAAAACATTCATTTGCTTCGTATGATAGTGATGCCTATATTCAGCTCAAAAATCCTGAAGCTTTTGCTCGTTATATTTCTCCTAACATCTACCTATACGGCACAAACATTAATAATTAATGAGCTGTTGATTTTTTCTTTTGACCTTATGACCAATTGATCTCTACCATTATATGAATAAATCTCACTTTTTAAGAAATTACAATGTCTGTTATAATCGAGCCCTGAAAACTTTTACGTTTGGTGTTTTGCCTAGGCATGATTTATAAGTTTACTTTGGCGAATCTCGGCGAACTTTCAAATTGAATTTTGTGAGCAACTCCGATTTTATGAATTTCACGGTGGGGGAAATATTACCCTTCCGTGGCAACAGTTCAGAGAACTTATACGATATATTCCTTGAGCATGTTGATATCTCAGTGTCTTTTGGATCAAGAAATTGTGTAAATATCCTTCAAATTTTATTTTAGCATTGAAATATGCTCAATGTTGTTTCTAACAACCTAACCTTTTTATGTCGAAACCTTACCTAACCTAACAACCTAACCTCACCTATAAATGTCCAAACCTTCATTTGCTTTGTATGATAGTGATGCCTATATTCTGCTCCAAAATCTGGAAGTTCTTATGATACACTTCTCCTAACATCTCTGCCTATATGGCACAAACATTAGGCATGTTCTCAAAATGTATTTCATCAGAGTTTGGATCCTTAATGAGCTGGTAATTTTTTCTTTTGGCCTTATGACCAATTGATCGCTAGCATTATATGAATAAATCTCACTTTACAAGAAATTACAATGTCTGTTATAATGGTGCCCTGAAAACTTTTACTTTTGGTGTTTTGCCTAGGCATGATTTATAAGTTTACTTTGACGAATGTCAGCGAACTTTCAAATTGAATTTTGTGAGCAACTCCGGCTTTATGAATTTTACGGTGCGTAAAATATTACCCTCCCCTGGCAACAGGTCGACAAACTTATATGATATATTCCTTTTGATAAGCATGTTGATATCTCAGTGTCTTTAGGATCAACAAATTGTGTTAACATCCCTCAACTTTTATTTTAGCGTTGAAAAATGCTCAATGTTTCTAACAAACTAACCTTTAAATGTCGAAATCTTACCTAACCCAACCTTATATTCTAACCTAACCTTCGAATGTCAAAACATTACCTAACCTAACCTAACATCCTAAGCTAGCCTTAAAATTGATAGTCTATACATTTCTGCAATCGCTATCTAAAATTTTGCATAACTCGTTCCAACAATTCTGCTCCAATATTATTTATTTATTCAAAATACGTTTTTTGAGTTCTTAAATGGTATTAGGACGACTTTCATAAACCTTTTTCTTTATAGATATCTCCAGAGAAAGAATCAAGAGCCGTCAAATCGAAGGAATTAGCTGGCCATGTTATGTCACCAAATTTTGATATCAAGCACCAGGAAACATTTCTTGCAACGAAATTAGAGTTTGTCGTGCCGTATGTGCGGTAGCCCCATCTTGTTAGAACCAAATATGATATCGTCCTAGTCAGGAAATTCGGGCCGTAAAAATACACCACACCATACGGTGACTTTCTCATCATGAAGATATTGCGGATTTACGTCGAACCAATAGCAATAATTTTGCTTATCCACATAAGTCAAAGTGCGTTTCCTCTGGCATCATCAAGAAATTCAATTGGTTTTAATCATTTTCTATTGATTTATCGGAAATTTCTCCTTCACAAATTAAATTTCAACTATTGACCTATAGCAATGTATCACAACAATTTTGAAAAACAAATAATTATTCCCACAACGCACTATGAAAAATAGGTGACACCAGGGGCCCGATTCTTGAAAAATCTCTCATGCGAGAATTGCATTTCTCTCTCAGTGACCGAGAGAATCTGTATTCTCGAATTCTCTCCCGACCGAGAACGAGTTCTCTACTACTAACTGGTAAGAGAGATGACTATTTCCATAGGAGAGAATCACAGAATGGAGCAACCTTAGACAAAGGGAGCAACTATTCTGTGTCTAGTGTGAAGTGTGACTGAAATTATTCGAATTATGCGTGAGAGAAGTGAGATGACATCTCGTATAGGAATAGTCGAACGAGAGTTGTCATCTCTACGAAGTTCAAGAATCGAGCCCCTGATGCCTAACCTTGTATTACATTCAACATATTCTCAATTAGTTTTAAACAAGCTTTTCTATCCCTATCAGAACACTGTAACTAAAAATGTTCGAAAAATAAAATTTCCAATCCTTTTAACTCGAGAACTTTTCGACCGATTTGAATCATTATTTTTGACCTCGTATTTTTCAACATCATCAGTGGTCCCCAAGGAACAAAGTGTGGAAAACACCATATAAAGGCGTTAACTACGTCTAAAACATGTCATCAAGCAACGTGGTATCATCCCATTCCGAATAACTAAGTTGATATCTCCAAAACTTCATGCAAGCCCTGCATCAAGCCATTCCGTCCTCATGAATTTTCAATTCCTCATACATAAAGACAAGAATCTTGTGGTTTATCTTGGGCATATTGTTGCGAGATGTAGCCAATTCTATCCCTATTATGTTTCCTCCAGCGTGCTCATAAATAAACGCTTTTTTTTGCGGAAACAAATTCTCCGTGAGAATGTGCTCAGTGCCATTCTATTGTGGGATCCCCCAGCTCTAGGAGACATTATCTAACTGAGACATTCCTAGGATTGTTATTACCGACCGTGGAGACTCAATTGTGAAGTTTGGGGAACATCGTCGTTAAGTGAGAGTATGTAAATGGGGAATGTTACTCGGGTTGAAAATCTCTCGATGAGGCAAAAATTCGATTCGGATAGAACTGAAATGGATGCAATGTAATTTGGTTATGTTTTCTTCATTCTTTAAACTTCTTATCCTAGTTACCACATTTTAATTCTTCAATTATTTATTTTTTCACATTAGTTATACGTTCTGAAAGAGAACATTACCTAACTTAACCTTGAATTTCAATAAATACATAGACCGATAGCCAGCAAGAAAACGGCGTATCATTTGAGGAAGTGTGAGGCTTTTTGAGAAGTTAGCCAGCGTAATCAAGAACACGCCATGCAATTGTTTGAATGTGTCAAAAAAATCCATGCCCTTGAATAATGAGCTCAAGGTAATTCTTGTTTTATAACATATATTCGATAGCCAGAGTATGAAGCAGTCGTATGCCTTACCGATGCGGCGCGGCGTCTCAACTGTCTGCCATACTGATTAAATGTGTCATTTTTATGGTCCTTTGAATTACTAGCGAAAACCTTATTTTTTATCCAACCATAAAAAAGATGTCTCATCACCGATTATGACCATGCCATACTGTTTCGGTGTCACTAAGCACATGCCATTCTGGTTAATAGCCGCATCGACTCCTTCATACATACTCTGGCTATAGATTATGGCCATTCAAAATTTTTGTTCCTCAATATATCAGACAAAACGATACCCATTGAAATGAAATGTTGCGACCATATGCAAGATGCTCATAATAAGCCTCAAACAAAATTTTGTGGCCATAGTGTAAACAGAACCATAGAAAATTCAATTAGAATATTGAAAAGAAGGAACTTCATATTTCCATGAAAAAATATTCGATTCGAATAAAAATTTATTTTATACATGAAATTGATACACTGAATGTTCATGAAAAATTTTTTTATGGCCATAGTAATAACAAAGCCATAGAAAATTCAATTGGAATATTGAAAGAAGAATCTTTATATTTCCATAACAGGATATTTAATTCGGGTGAATTTTTTTTTGTGAATAAAGACTGTTATACTGAAATTTCATGCAAGATTTTTGTTAGTGTAAACAGAACCATAAAAATTCAATTGGAATATTGAAAAAAAGAATCTCTATATTTCCATAACAAGTTAACCGATTCAAATGAAATTTATTTTGTGAATCACTGATATACTGAATGTTCGTGCAAAATTTCAAGAGGATCGCATTATCAGAACCATAGGATTGAACTTTTTCAATTATGTATTATTACATATTTCCTTTTTGAATAATTTCCAGAATATAATTCCGACTGTGCTGCGATTCTGCCTTTAAATATTTGGTATCACTCTCAATTCCATATAAAATTTTGAGGTAATATGCTTATTGCTCCACCAGAGAACGAGCGCTCAAAAGCTCCTGCTCAGGGATTTTCTTAATTTTTCTTGGTGGCTCTAACAGTGAAATATGCCGAAGTTTCATGGTCTACTAGTGCTAAATAAAATAAACGGACAATAGTGGAGTTTTTTACGTCTCGATTTAATTTCAGACCTGAAAAATATCTTTGATTTCCACTGGAGCAAAATAAATATTCCTGAAATAAATCACAAATTGAATTCATTAAAATTTTAATCATGAAACTACAACCAAAAAAACCCCCTTACCATATAATCAAATTCGCTACCGATACAGCTACCAAATAAAAAGCCACATAATTAAATTTCGGGGAAGGAAGAAGCGATAAAGCGGAAAAATTGAATCAGAAAACTCGTTAACTACTATTTTTCGCGGAAATTCTGTATGATAATTCGTCGCATTATCCACACCGTCCCACTTCGAATGAAAAATCATGAATATTCATCGTCACCTTGTTCAGGTCAGGAATTTTCGGTAAATTCTGTTCTGGTTCGAGGTAACTCGTTATGGAAGGTGGCGTTCTCTGTTTTACATTTTCGATTAAAATGCAAAGAATATTGACTCTTCGGAAATTGCCGGCAAGTAAAGTTGAGACCTGATTTATTTATAAGAAAGTTCGCTGTTTTCCAAAACTAATTATATCGCGAACGGTCAAAGTTGTTTTATAAAGAATGTATGGGAAAATTTTAGATAGTTTCATGAACTAATATTTTTTTTTAATTTGGAAGAAGTTTTAATTCCGTGCACTTTTACTTTTTCATATTAAATACTTTGAATAGGGGATCTTAGATAACAAAATTCAAATTGAGCTTTGTCACGTTTTTCTCGTTTTGGAAGTACAAAACTTTTCTTGCTAGAGGGTTCATTTCATCGAATCTCTTATGGCTGTATACAACTGAATTTGTTGTATACAAGGTTGGGATAAAGTTTGGAACTAAGTAAATATATTTTAAACGAAACGGACAAATTTGCTCTGTAAACAAATGCGAGGGAGATGATTCCTCGATGAAAATAAGCAGGGGTGGTTCATATAATTTTTTTCGCAATCGGCCTCCCTTTCGAGATACAATCTTTGGAAGGCGATAACAAGTTGACAGTTTTCAAATTTTTTTAGGAGTTCTAAAAAACACCGAATCATAAAACTATATATAATATGATTTAAGTATAGTCCGTTCACGAAAGGTTGAGCACATAGTAGGCGTTTTTTTATTTATCTGAAGTTGCCAGTATTTGCTGTCATAACGTAAAATAAAGTCAACGTTGCCGAATGTAACCGGCCTCGTTCGACGAAATTGCGAGTTATCAGACAACTCTATGCAATATTGGCAACATTGCGTATCAATCTGACAAGAACATAACCTAAATTTTAATATACACAGTGGAATATGCCAAATTTCCATGGCCAACCGACGGCTCAACGTTTCGTGAACGGACTATAGATGTTAATCATACTATTTTTTGATCCCATAACTCTATTATTAGGAGTTGAAAATAACCCCTTATGATTTGCCTTCAGAAATTATTTTCGTGGGATAGATTTTCGAAAAATGGAATTCTCTTATGGTTTCCCATTAAATTGTGGAGAAAAAAGTCTCCTGCAAAATTTCGATACAGTCGATACTTTTCTCGGCAAAAATAAAAATATTGGTTGGGTCAATTATGTTTATTAATCGAAAGAAACTTCTCTTTGTGAAATTAAAATATTACGGATATAATTTTGCAGCGGAAATTAGTAATTAAACCTTCAGAAAGATTTATAGAATATCTTTATCTCCTATCATAGACATACAATATCATAGAATTTTCATTCTATGGAACACTTATACGATGAAATGGAATGAACAGTGATCATAATTGAATGTAATTTTTATTTTTTCCGAGAAAAGTATCCACTGTTTCGAAATTTTGCAAGATACTTTTTTTCTCCAGAATTGAAGCTTATTTTTCGAAAATCTATCCCACAAAAATAATTTTTGAAAGAAAATCATAGGAGGTTGCTATTTTCAAACCCTAACCTTTAACCTGAATTACATCACTTAGTGCTTCATATTATGTATAGTTTTATGACTCATGTTTTTAAGAAGCCCAAAAAAAAATTGAAACTGTCAACTCTCATCGCCTTCCACAGGCTGTATCTTGGAAGGGGGTCGATTTCGATAAAAAATTAAATTAACTTTCCCTGCTTATTTTCATCGAGGAATCAACTCCCAAAGTCTCTCGCTTTTTTTACAGACTTTATAATTCCGGTTGAAAAGCTTTATCTTTCGAAATGTGCTTGGAATTTCGAATTTGTACTCACTGAATTCAGTGTAAAAAAAACTTTATACATAAGAAATTTTCCCATGTTAATCAACTTCTTTCGAGTTTTTTAACTCAGGTTTTTGACAATTTCACAGTTGTTTATTTCATTGAACCTGAATCATGGTTTGTGGATTCCCGATCATCAAAAATTAATTGAAAGTGCTTCCAGTTATCAGATAACGGATTCTCATAGTATTTTCTTCTTTTCATAAAGATGTTGGATCCCAATTTTTACTCGATGATTGCTGAAATAACGTTGATTAGATATTATTTGATCTGGACTTCGAATCGTTGATTTTTTGATCTTCATCATAACTCGACCAAAACAGTTATTTTTGAGAAACCAAAGCAAGATTTTCCTTCAGCAAAAAAGGATCAAAAACGCAAATCTCCACCTACCTTTTTGCATATTTCATATATATTTTTTTCATTCACGTATACACATTCGCCCACCCACGAAATCGATTAGACAACTCGAGGAGGCTTCCCCGTAAACATCTCCCCATCGAAAAAAAAATTTAGAAAGGAAAAGCCCAACAACATTACTTATTACTGCTCGCGGAAGCTCCGAGGGGGCCGCGCGTATAATTCGAATCGAATTCGAATTTTCTGAAAGGCATAATAAACAGAATTCCTCTCCTTTCGGAGGTATTATGTAGGAAATGAGCGTAGACGCATTCTGTCGTTGAATTAATAATATTTCCGTTTCGTCTGCGGCGCGTATACAGGGCCAACAACATAATACGAACGAAATTTCGTGCGGAATACCCGGAATTAATGAAAACGAAAAATTGCGAATTTAGAGGAATGCGTTTATACAGTCACAAAAACATCGGAAACCGTCGGGAAATATATATGCATACTAAGTAGATGGAGTACAATAAAATATCCTTGCATGAAAATTCTTCCGTGTAATTTTCTGACTGGCCTGGGCCCGCAGGTCCGGGCCCATTTCGGAATTTTGGCAAGTATGCAAATTATGAAAACTGGAGTAAGATACAACTAACGCGATAACCTTCGAAAAAAACAGATAAGAACTTCGAATACTAATACAAGACAGAAATAATGTTGGAAAGGATTTCTTAACATTTTATAATGATTATTATACGAGATTATTCTCGTAATTTCATGGTATTTATTTTTGAACATATTTTCTAGCATATATCAGCTACATCCATTCCATCAGTTCAATTTTTCTCATCACATTAATGAGAATAACGAATCAGGAAGAAATGTTTCTTGTTCGTGAGTATACGGATTGTAAGTATTCGAAGTTATTCAGTTTTCAGCGAATAACAAAAGTGGTAATAGTGATAATATTCCGTGAAAATACCGGAACATCCAATTGCTTGTAGCTTGGGACTCACCTGGAAATTCGGTTTACAAAGTGATAGTAGACGAGAAAGGGTTTGAAGAAGTCCAGGTAGACTAGAGCGACTCAATTTCACCTGGCAAGTTATGCCCTTTCAAGGCGGCTCAATTATGTGCTCTGGGTAAAATATTTGACTGCCGTACTCCTTTTATTATAGTTGAACGAAGAATAACTGGTGTCATCTGCGTAGAGAATATCATTGAACAATATCCAGAGAATGAACTGGCCAACAAACTCACTAGACATGAATCTAATTGACAATGAATGGGATCATTAAGGAAGTTCAATATCCAATCGCCAAAACCCAGCTTTAATTTTTCAGGATTAGAGTTTAGCCACTCAGGAAGAATCGAACGATATGCAAGAAAACTTCAAGAATTCAACTTGATTCGTGAGATGCCTAGGCGTATTGGGCAGTTGATTGAAAATTGAAATGTATCGAAAATAAATAACCGACAAATTTGGATTTCAGCTAATTTTTTTATTTTGTCGCATCCTGCATGAAGCAAAGAGTAACAAACAAAGCTTTTTTATGAAATATATTGCAGTTAAATATAAGTCTCATTCCTCGAACATATACTGGGCGGTCAACCGAGAAATTCCGATTCAAAGAGAAAATTAAAAAAACCATCAAGTCAATTTTAATTTTTTTTCTACAAATAATGCTCAGCCTTTTAGGAATTAATTTCTTAAAAATTACGCTGTCCAAATGTCCACCATTTTTCTACTGGCACTCTTCGAGTCGAACCCCCAAATTTAGAAAAACACTTCGCAAAGTTTCTGGACTGATGGCTTGATGTTTTCCTCCAACGCAATTAGGTTGCGGGGACTGTTGCGGTAGACTACACTTTCGAGGTATCCGCATAAGTAAAAGTCACAAGATGTCAAGTCCGGGCTTCTGGAGGACCATGGAAGGTCTCCACGCCGAGAAATCAATTTTTCAAGGAAAAAGCGCCTGAATAACAGGTACAGACCGTTTTGAAGTATGACAATTGGCCCCGTCTTAGATTAGATAGTGGTCGATCGGCACGTTGATTACCCTTCTGCACTGCGACCAATAAGGTCTTTTGTGCGTTACCATACTAAAACTACGCCTTAGCAAAGCTGGTTACTTCCTTAGGAGACTTCGCTCTTATGTCGGCTGGCGTTAAAACGCGCCACCTAGTAGAGTAAGTCTGGTTTGCGCCAGCGCAGTGCATTGGCATAAAGCGATTTCGATTGATGTTGGTTCTTGGTTGGTTCATGAATTGGTCCGTCATTTGTTGACCAACCGCTTTCGATTGATATTGGTTTTTGTATGGTTCATGAATTGATGACGTGATAAATCACTGTTTCCGGGTTGGTTAACCGAAACTCGAACCGTGCTCTGCAGCACGGTTCGATCTCTGGTTCATAGTTCTATCTCTTTTTATTCTACAATCTCCCGCCATCGGCCATAACTTATTTGTTATTGTTACTTCAAAAGTGTTTGTTATTATTTGTTTAAGATTAAAATAAATTAGAGTTTTGGAAATTGTTGAGTGTTCGCCTTCTATCTCTGAATTGAACTTGACAGCTAGCCGATCAACCAACCGTTTCGTTAAGGAAGAATTCGAATGGGCCGGAACCAACCGGAGTCGGACGTCATCGTTGATGTACCGACCGTCAACCATGAACCAACCACAAAAGCCATTCGCAATCGCTTATAGTATGTATCAAAGTCTTAAAGGGCTGGTTCAAAAAATTTTTCAAAATTTCCACATAAGGATCAGAATCCACTGTTACTTCTCGGCCGCGTCCGTCTTCGA
Source organism: Propylea japonica (assembly GCA_013421045.1). NCBI lineage: Eukaryota > Metazoa > Arthropoda > Insecta > Coleoptera > Coccinellidae > Propylea > Propylea japonica. The sequence goes on from CM024239.1 coordinate 3,393,299, forward strand.
AAAAGTACGGGCCAATAATGCTTTGTGTGTGTATTGCACACCGAACTGTGACCTTCAGACTATGTAATTGAGTTTCATGTTTCTTTTTGAGGTTTTCTGAAGAACACTTGCGGCAATTTTGTTGACTTACATAGCCGTTGGGATGAAAATGGGCTTCATCAGAGAAAAAAAAGTTGATTTTGGTAACCAACGCGTACACAGAACGAACGCTCCTCGCCCTCACCAGCGAACCATGGCGACTGAATTTCCATGAACCCCTCTTTCGTTTAAGACCAACCCCACTTATCTATTCGTATTCAAAACAATTTTAGAGCGCTTTTAAATCGGAATTTTCTTAATCCTTAGTTGACCACCCAGTATAATTTATATCTTGAGGAACATAGGGGGCAAACCTGAACAAAAATTTTCAAATTATCACAGTGACTGTGTTGCTGGTAGATTTCTTGTGAATTCCTGAAGCCATATTATTTAAAGTTGAAACGCCAGGACCGAAAACATGGAAATAAAATTCCCCCAGATGGTCAAAAAAGACGACAAGCCTGTAGGTGTACGGCAGCTCGGTTCGCATCACTATTACACGTTACAAATCGCTCAGATCTGGCCGTGCCGGAGATTTTCTTCGTTGCAAAAAAGCCGGTAACGACTAGCGCTGCGGAAAATCATTCAGGATCGTAAATTGGCTATGGCGCAGGATTAGCGTTAATCTTGCGTAATGGCCTTTATAAACACTATTTTCCCCCCGGTTTTGCGTCTTCCAGCCCGAAGATCCGACGCTTAGGAGATGCATTAACTGTTGGAACCAATGGATATTGGTTCCGTGACTCCATCAATGATTGCTCGGAGCGAAAGAGATGAGATGTATGCTGGATAGGTACTCGAGGTAGATATGGGCATTTCTACGTGCCGGAATGTGGTATGAATTTGTTTTAGAGCGTACGATATCGCTGGAAGAGATGTTTTGATGTTGAATGAACAGATCTGAAATATTGCAAGGGCACTGGTAAAAATTTTCTTGAATACTCAATTCTCAGGAACCCATAAGAATTGAATCTGAATCCGTTTCTTCTTCTGATTTAACATGCATTAATTTCAATGAGTTAGTAATGAGTTTTCAACAATTAATAATGTGAAATTTTCAAGGTTCAAGAGATATTCGTGCACCACCACCTTATAGGGATTATTGTAGCCCACATACTTGAAATTCTGATAATTTACCTACCCATGTTCTCTCTCCTTAGGAAACTGATGACCCTACATTTTGTTTTAGTTATAGTTATAGTTTAAAAAGGGGTTTACAGTTCACTGCAACCTCAAAGTCTATTGTGCCACCTTACAGAGCTGTTCTGACCACACCCTTTACAGCGCGCCTTCCAGTTCCAGAGATCTGATTGAATCCAATATCTGTGAAGGCTTGAACGAGGCTAGTTCCTGACTCTTACAAGTTTCTCGCCCAAGGTATTCTCTCCTTAGGCTCGAAATGCCAAAGCATTCCGTGAATAGGCGAATGGGGGTTTGTTCCTCCTCCCTGCAGAATCTACACTCGTCCGATAATCCCATCCTCAACAGGTGCTTCCTGAGGCGACAGTGTCCCGTAACAAAGTCAGTAAGGAGGTGTAATTGTATCTTACCAAGATCCAAATATCTTTTGAACCTTGCTGTCTCAAAGTTCCGGAGAAACTTAGTGGAATGATCCATTCCTGGGAGATTCCGCCAGAGTTTTTCCTCCTCGGCTTTCTCCTTCTCCAGAAACTCCTTTTTATAGGTAAATTAACCTATACCATAAAAGGGTTCTGGGCCAATGATTGACATTCGTGCTCCCTCTTTGGCAAATGTATTGGCCTCTTCGTTTCCTTCCATTTTGTTATAAGGTTTCGTTTCGGTCACACTCAGTGTCTTAAGGTATTTACTGAGACGATAGTGACCCGTGAGAAATTACAGTCTTTTCTTATTGAATTCCAAGAGAATTCTGGATCTTCCTATGAGTTTTTTGGAGTGTTCTAGGCTCGAAAGACTCGGCCTTCTGCATCCTGTTTGCCTCCTCCTTTCTCGTGAACTTCTTTATGTAAGTTTTTTCCTTATGCCACAATAGGGTTCTGGTCCTTTGAAAGTAGTCCCTTCCGGGAAAACATCAGCTTCATCGATTATTTTGATTCCTGAGAGTCCAGAGATCCAAATCAAGGAGACTGTTGCGTTTTCCTGATTCATTCAGTTTGCCTAGGCTTTCTGACTCCATTTTTAGACTTATTCTAGCGGTAGCTATTTTTCGAGTTTTCTCGATTTCATGTATGACTAACACAGAAGCTTTTTTAGGAGGTTCTGCTGTGCGCATCATTCCTTTATTCTCAGGGGAAATCCCAAATAGAATCAACCAGAGGGTGCTTTTTGAAGACTGGCGAATGATAATTTTCACATAATTCAATGTAAATCGAACAAAATGACATCGGAGGATAGTTTCGAAAGTCCTCGTTCGAAGAACAACTGAACGTCTATCACAACTTACTCGATAATGAACAAATAAAATTCGTCACAAAGAGGTAAACCTCAGAGTGAGAAATAAACATAGAGATACTCCTACGCGTGAATAATACTGCATTGTAATCAACCAATCATTGAAGTGAGATTGAAAGCATTTCACTGCCACACTGGGGCGATGTAAACAATTGGTTAGATTTGCTATTCTCCAATTCCTGAATATAATACAACATTTTCGTAATTTTGCCCTAGCTATAATTAACCGAATGGCCTTAAGCAACAATAAACTGCCAACGAATCATTGAAATAATTCACAGTTTATGAACGTAAAATCGAAATGAAAATGTAGTGTGCATCAAGAAACTAAATACTAACAGACAATGTTGCCAAACTGATAGAATTATCTGTAACAGACGCAAGCCGTTAGTATCATAGCAGGGGGGCAGTAAACCAATTATCCCAATACGGAATAAACATACGGCACGATTTCGCAACGCCGGAAGTTTGTTCGCGCGTATAAACAGATTCTACTTGGCTGTATAACAAATACGCGAAGGCAACTCTAGGTTTATTTTTCCCCCACCTGAGAAGTAAACTTTCACGTAAACTGTAACTTGCATCTGAAGAATCATTGATCCAATTTTTGGGTTCTCAGCAGTATAGTTCAATCTGAGTTCTAAACTTCAAAAAATCTAGATCCGCCTCTGACCGGTTCTCCGTCCGTTGGGGAGGCGCTCATAAAGGCAAGTAACTGAATATTTTATGCATGTAGCCTCCAGTTTTCATAACCTTGTTTACGGAAAATATTGGGGGAATCAATCACCCGGCTTTGTTCTCGACTCCCTCGTCGCAAATGTGGATCTTTACTTGCGAACGAACTAAATTAATATTTCCTTCTCGCCCATTTTGAGGTGAGAAACTTCGGTTATAAAATTCCTATGCAAAATGTCCTTTTGAATATTAAAATACCCGCTGAGGTTAGGCCGACCCTAGGGGGATATGAAAGTTCTTCGAGATGTATGTTCTTTGCGGCTGCTGAAAAAAGTACTTACCAACAGTTGATTGATGTGAAAATAGGAACTTACCTGAAAAGAAAAAAAGGTATGAGATATTGGTGTGGTGAAAAAATTTGATATTGATATTGAGTTGTAAATGTTCAATTTTTTTTCTGTGACGATAGCAGGGGAATAATTCAATCCTAGATAATTCTGGTTACTTGTATTTAATAAAGGTGCCATCAACTGATATTGTGAACACACTTGAAAGGATTAGGTAAAAACAATAAATTTATTTGCTTAAACTTAACCCGTTATTGTATACATGAGAAGAAATCTTTAGATCTCCGGAAATTAAAATTTGATCTATCGTTTCCCCAATACGAACAAGAGAGCCAAAGCTTCCGACTCCACATTATAAAGATGAACAAAACATCTCGAACATGGTGAAAAAACAAAACATTCAATAATTCTAGGGCGAAATTTTAGATTTTCATGTCGTGAATGGAGTTTGTGTTCCTGAAAAGTCTCAGTTAGAGTACATTGGAAAATTATCAACCCAAGGATGCGAATGATCAATACCTTCACACAATGATGTATGGTTAATGAATATGGATCTTGAAACCTAGACGATACATCGTGCTTCTATGAACGATATTTCATAATAGTGACATCTACTGCCTCGTCTATGATTTACATAGGTAAACTAGGATAGCGCACGTTTATGCAAACGATTCATCAATATTTTCAACCATCGATTTATTTTTCAATGTGACTCGATGGCTCACCATATCGACGATACATAGTTCTTCATGAAAGACGTTTTTATCATACACAGTAAAAAATTTGACGGAGTGAATCTGTACACCTCAGATTATTTCAACTCTTTGTCACCGAATGGTGTTAACTCTGACACCATTGACAGTGGTGAATCTGAAAAACTCCGTTTTATTAGGTTTAACATCGGCTCAAAGACATTGTCAATGTTTAACACCATCTGGTGTTCAAACCTCATTCATTCGATAGGGAGACGTCTTAGTCCTTATCATATCAGATTTTCTAAACCAGTTTATTGGAACAATTCAAATGGTCTACCCCGAATTCTCACTATCGTCAGAAGCTCCATGGAGGTACCCATACATCATTGTATGGAGGTGATGAATCATTCGGATCCTGAGGCGAAGAATCTTTCGATTTACTCTAACTGAGACTTTTCAGGAACCATACTCATTCATTCGATAGGGAGATCTCTTAGTCTTTATCATATCAGATTTTCTAAACCTGTTTTTTGGAACAATTCAAATGGTCTACATCCCGAATTCTCACTATCGTCCGAAGATGATTGTTATAAACAGAAGCTCCATGGAGGATGAATATCAAACAATGATTTACTATCTACGTATATTCCTGTATGCGTAGGGACGGCAAAGGAAACAATTCGTGATCCCAGGTGTGGAGATTTCAAGCAAACGAAATAAGAGCAATAGGTCAGATATGACATGGGGCAACCGTACGGCTCGCTTAACTGATTGGAACCGTCTCCGATCCGTGGAAATCCACTAATTGACCCCGAACCGCAGCTGCCCAAACCGCAATTCCGACGTAGCCATCGTGTAGTTTACGCTCAGGCTCATGCGATTGTCCGCCGCAAGTCCATCAGAAGGACCGACGACTGTCATGCCGTAACAACGTGGGGACGTGGCCCTTCAACGGTCTAGGCCGCACATCCATACCTTGCTAATAATTGATTCTAATCTATCACTCCTGAACTGTCCGATGTCAAAGCTGATCTGGGTCTTCTTTCATTAGCATCTCTCCAATTCGCAACACATCAATCTTTCAAACCTAGAAAATGCACCAACGTGATATCATAATCTTTTGCGCAGTCGTTGCATCATTAAAGGGTTTTACAATAAGAGGTGTTTTTGAATAGCCCGCTATTTCGGTAGATGTCACGTTTGAAGCTGTCATCTTTTGACATTTGACAAGTAGAAACGCCATTAATAAAAATGGAACGATACACGTTTCAAGAACGCATTGAAATTATTAAAATTCACTATAAAGATGGTAAAAATTTGGAAGAGACGGTTCGTAAAACTCGAACATTTTTGGGTTGTCGTGAAGCACTTTGTCGGACCGCAATAAAGAAATTGGTGGGAAAATTGGTGCTGTTGGGACAAGTTAGTGATGTGAAGAATAAAACCCGTGCACATCGCTCAAGAACAGACGATAATATTGCTGCCGTACCGAAAGTGTTGAAGAAAACCCAGGTTTGTCCATTCCTCGTCGTTCTTTGGAATTAGACATTCCACAAACGTCATTACACTGTATTTTGCATAAAGATTTGGGTCTTGAGGCTTATGAAGTTCAGTTAACACAAGAACTGAAGCCGGTCGATCATTAACAACGTTGTGTATTTGCTGACCGTGTTATCTCTCGAAGAGGTGATCACAGTTGGCCACCGAGATCTTGTGATTTAACAACGTCATCAGGGAGTTCAACCCTATCGTTTGAGACAATTTTCGGCTCAAAATTCGAAAATTAAGGACATTTGGGCGAAACGATATAGCAAGTTTGGATGCGAAATTCAAAATGAAATATATTTTCAACTCCAACTGATAATACAAACCAAAGCTTCATTTGACTTGACTCAGAACAGTTGTCAACTACTGAAATTTTGGCCACAAAATTTGAGATTCGGAAAACTTCATTTTTCTGATGTTGGGGTTCGCCCTGCAAGAATATCTGACAGCAGAATTTCAATTTTATTCTTCTAATGTTAAAATATTGTTTCTGATTACTCTTGACATAAAAACGACGTGAGAAATATTCGAAACGTACGGCGATTAAATGAAGTTTTCCAAATCTTCATTAAAATGGCAATATCTCAGTTGACCAATTGCTGGATTTGACGACAGTCAGATCTCAAAGTTTTTATGCTTAAGTGATCCCACCATAATTTTCAAACATCTCATCAATTACGCCTTATATTATAATTATAACCTTTTTCCAAATATTTTATCGAAGATTTCTACATCTAACAAGCCAGGAATTGAAACTACCCAATTACGAAAATCATCGAAACTCGAATTATTTTTTTATTTTTCCCTCGAAGAAAGTAACATCTTTCGCTAATTCCGAGTACGAACAATTACGAAATGTACGCGAATACGGAATTCGCATTGGCTTGAACGTTGAAGAAAAGACAACAGCTCGGATCTAATTGCTCGACATCGTTAAGCGTCTGAACACTCTAAAAGGGACAACGAATCGAGTTTTCGGATTTCAGTGCGCGGGCTTTCCTCCAGGGAAATATGCGCCCGCCAAATTGAGACGGAAAAAATACAATGGCGTCCTACGAATGCGATCCTTCTTTCTGAAGGATTATGAAGAAAACAATTTCTGAGTCGTACAGTCAGCCGACGATACTGAAAAGGTATTCGGAGACGAGGGAATAGAAATAATTCGTTTGTCCGTTTCGATTTCGAGAAGAGATGAAAGGTCGGAAATAAATCTAAATGAATTGGGTTTGTTTGCTTTTTCCGCAGCCAGGGGGAATTACTAGGTAATAAAAATTCGTAAAGAGAAGAAGAGACTTGAAATCATGAGAGCGGTTTTTTCAACTATGAATCTATAAAGCTGTCGGTTTCGTTATATTAAGCTGTTTTATGACGACGCGAGCGCTTATGCATATTTCGTGAGGATTTCTCTAATCCAAACAATACAACGGAGCGAAACTACGACTTGAAATTTCACAATAAATGTAGGATCAGAATTTCTCTCGAGCTTTAAGTATTAGGAAAGATATCGGGTTAAAATTTTGTATAACGGTGTTCAATGATAGAACGACTATTTGGACAGAATTTCGGGGATATCCTCAAAATAGAAAATACAAAAAGAACATTTTTCGAGAAACTCAAAATTTACATATGCCCCTGAAATTTGGAGTGTATCTGCATACGAAGCGTCGACAAAATCAGGTGCATAAAAATTTAACTTTTCAGTTTGTTCGCAAAGAAAATGAAAATGAAAATTGTAAAAACAATAACACCAAGTTTCGTGTAACTGTGACAAGTCTTCTTATCAAGCGAAGTATTTAATGTAACTGCAGTAAAAACATGTGATTGTATGAGGTTCAAATATACACATCATTCGCCAGTTGCAACCAAAACGTTACAGTAATAACACATGGAATATATTTTCAAGTAATAAAAATCCGTAAAGTTCCAGCTGCAATTTCTCATAGACGAAAAAACTTGAATAGAAATGACTGAATATAACATTTTTTATTTTCAGAATAACGTCTGGTAGCAATGGACGTTTAGAAGAGTGCAATTTCACGCTCTGCCGAAATAAAATCAGTTATATCAACCCGATATTCTATATAGAAAACAACAACACCAAGTTGAGTGTTACTGTGAAAAGTTTTTCCTCTTCAGCGAAGTATACACAATTTTCACTGCTGTTACTGTATATACAGTAACAGTAGTGAAAACCCGTGAACATGTGAATTCATGATGTTCAAAAATCCACATCATTCGCTAATAGCAACCAAAATAATACAACATATTTTCAAGTAACAAAAACCTATAAAGCTTCAGCTACAATTTTCCCCTCGACAAAAAACTAAAATTGAACGAAATATGATCTTCCTCCTTTTCAAAATGGCGTCCGGTAGCCATGGACGTCAAAACTTCACGCCAAACCAAGATAATATGAGTTACAAAAAGTGAGCCTGACAACAATACCAAGTGTCGTGTTACTGTAACAAGTATTCCCTATTAAGCGAAGTATCTAGAGTATTATCAGTAAAAATCAGTTACCATGTAAATTTATGAGGTTCACAAATCCAGTTGCCACTGCAACCAAACCGTTACCAGTAATAACACTTGAAACATCTTTCGAAGCAACAAAAACTAGTGAAGCTCCAGCTGCAATTTTCCCTCCACGAAAAAACTGAAATTGAACTGACAAAATATGACCTATCTCTTTTTCAAAATGATAATATGAGGTAGAAAAAGTGAGCCTCACAACAATACCAAGTGTCGTTTTACTGTAACAAGTATTTCTTATTAAGCGAAATATCTAGTGCATTATCAGTAAAAATCAGTGAACATGAAAGTTTATGAGGTTCACAAATCCAGTTGCCACTGCAATCAAAACGTTACCAGTAATAACACTCGAAACATCTTTTCGAGTAACAAAAACTCGTGAAGCTCCAGCTGCAATTTTCCCTCCACGAAAAAACTAAAATTGAACTGACGAAATATGACCTTCCTCCTTTTCAAGATGGCATCCAGTATTCGACGCGATGGACGTCGGAACTTCACGCCCAACCGAGATAATATGAGTTAGAAAAGTGGATCATTAGAGTTACATTATCACAATATCCGTAAGGCTGGAGATTGCCCGGGATGCAGCACTAACTCCCAGACTCCCATCCTCCGGCTCTGCCTAGCTGTAGCAGGTGTTGTTCCGAGACACCGTCAAATTTAATATAATACTCACATTCGGTCCCCATTTGTAGCCCGTAATCTGAATCTTTCTCTGTCGTCTCCCTTTCGCAATCCCCTCACGGAAATGTGTGTTAATCCTATATTCGGAGTATATTTTCTCATTTCGCTCGACGTATTGGGAAGGAAGTTTCAACCTGGGGCATATATCGGTTTTTTCCTGAATGTGCAGGGGTTATTGCTACTGCCTGGGTTCTGAGTGAGGGTAATTTTGCCATATTCAGAGATTTGTCAGGTGCTAACTGTATAAAATTCGCTCGCTCCATCTGGGAGAGTGTTCGACTAATACTAGGATAAATCTGATTTAATATTCAGAACCTCTTACTTTTTCATGATCAGGGCTCAACATGGTAATAGTAGAAATGAAAATCAGGAAATAATATCTCAATATTATTGATTTCTCAACAAAGCGTTCTCTGAAATGTGCAATGTATTTTCTACTTCAATCGGGAAATTCCAATTCGAATATTATTGCAGAATTGACTCCCTCCTTCCGTAAGTTGTTTTAATTACTTTTAATTGAATGTATAGGTATATTCTTTTGAAACAAGAACTAACATAATACAATACACAAAGTCCCTTGCTGAGATAAGTGCAAAACAGGGTATCATACTATTTTCTAAGTATGATACCAGAAAACCTTGAGTAGAAAAAACCTTGTCCTGGCGTTTTCACATAATCAACAATTTGCGCGGAATTTGAATATGGAAGGATATGCGGAATTCTAAAATTAAAATCGAAGCAGAAAGATGGACACAAAAAACTCTATCAAATCGATTCAAAATTAAAAACCCAATTCAAAAATGTTCCAAAAAATGTATAGCACATGAGCCACCATGAAACTTACATATGGAACAAATTATTTATAAGTGCTCATCCGCTTTCGCAACTAGGACCTACTACTAAATTCCATTTGAAAAGCATGCTATTACACCGTCTATAACCTGTTCTTATACAAAGAAGATCAAATCCAGAAACTTTACTGGAGGGATCAGTTATTAAATCTTTGTTCTGAATATCACATACTTTCCACTCAGATTGCCAAATTGTACAAAAAGGTTTACGTGATTTTAATCGATTTTATTTGTGGAATATAGAACATTTGCTTGGAAGTTAACTTATGGTAGAGAGCTGAAAGCACACCTGAAGTCTATGGAAGCCGACTTGAGGGCATATCCGTTACCGAGAGCATCTGGCTCTACAGAAGACAAGATCGTGCATTGGAAATGGAGCCACAATTTGAGCCTATCCTTTAAAATAAGTAATTATAAGTTTGTGTAATTTGAGAGATTGTGATTGGAACTGTAAATTTGATTTGTAAATCTTGTTCCTTTTATAATATATTGTCGAAAACCTGACTGGGAATTTTGTTGCTGTAGTAATCAAGCCTCCCCTAAGAAATTAGTATCAGAATCTCATGCTCATAATATACCCGTCAGGTAAAAGTTACAACTATAACAGTATTTTCGGTAACTACACTCCTCTGATCAAAATGCTCAATCAAAATACCTTTTCCTCTGAATTTTCTGGATAAACCATTATCCTAAAACATCGCCTTATTCAAATCATGACCGAATTACTGAATAAATTCGTCCAAAGCAACCTGATGCCAACGCAAATACAGCTCGTCTGTTCGGGTTTCACTCTTCCTACGTTGCTCTGTGTGACCTAAATCTAAGGTCAGGCCACCGTTTCAGTTTCGAAAGATTTCTTTCCAAGTGGGGAGAGAGAGAATAAAACTAGTTACCTTCGGAGAACGTTCCCTTAAAGGGATCCGCCATATAGAAGTCGGTTTATTAAATTACGCCCTAATGTGATTCCTGCAGTCTATTCAAGAGTAGCTCGCTGCATTTAACTCAGTTATTTGTTCTATTAGAAAGCTTGGCTTGGATGCTCATTTCTGAGTCACACAAATAAGTATTTTCGATCTAAGATGGGATTTAATTGATATATGCCCGATTGCACCGTTCGTCTAAGCAACGTTTAAGCCCTGAAATGACGTTTCATCAATGGAAAAAACGTCACTTAAGGGCTTAAACGTTGCTTAGACGAACGGTGCAATCGGGCAATAAAGTCGGTTAAGTGTAATGAGTATAATATAAACAATGAAAGCTGGGAATGAAATCAACCAATATTAAACTCATACTTCGGAACTAATCCTGTCAACGCACAAAGAACATGCATGGTGGTAATATCAAACAGAGCATCCATAGATAGCAATTTCGCCTTATTTGGGGCTCTTCAGTATGGAGGAGCTCCGTCTGAAAGGCATTCTAAGTTCCCTTATTTGAAGAAATGTCGCCTATTTCTGAGTATAAACAGAAACAAAACGCCACCTCCTGGGATCCTTACGAATACCTACCTCCGATGCATGAACCTTGAACGAAGTAGCGAGATGTTTATCCGTTTTTCATACAAACTGGTGGTAGTCCAACTATGTGGACTTAACCTTCAGTCGATGAACTGGTGGACTATCACCACTTTATAAAAAAAATATCTCGCTATTTCGTTCAAGGTTCATGCATCGGAGGTAGGTGTTCGTAAGGATTCCAAGAGGTGACGTTTTGTTTCTGTTAATACTCAGAAATAGGCGAAATTTCTCCAAATAAGGGAATCTTGAATGCCTTTCAGGCAGAGCTCCTCCATACTGCAGAGCCCCAAATAGGGCGAAATAGCTATCTATGGATTTCTGTTTGATATTACCACTATGAATGTTCTTTGTGCGTTGGCGGTATTAGTTCCGAAGTATGAGTTTAATATTGTTTGATTTTAATCAATTGATTTTATTCTCTGCTTTCATTGTTTATACCAGCGTTACTCTCTAACGCGTGAATTTTTATTGTTTAATGAGTATTTTATATTGAAAGTTTGATACTCTCTGCCAAAAAAAAAGCTCGAACGTTAAGAATCTTTTGGGGAAAAGATCATTCAAATTTGAATAACCTCGGAACTATCGATTTTATTCAATTCAAATCTTAAACCTACCGTGAAAATTCAACATGATATTTTAGGTCCTAGTATCAGGAAAATTTCAATTTTTCATCTCCTTTCGTTCGAAATTCATGAACTTTAAGGTACAGACCAGCAGTATTGCTGGTAAGAATATGAATCATGGTCTTCTGATGTCATATTTGACATTATCGGATGTGTAATTCAGTAAATATTAAAAAATCAAATAATTTTAAGTGAACTACGAAACCAATTCACGATTTTCCAAAGAAAGTTTCTTATTTTTTCTTATTTCATATTGTTCCAAGTGGTTTTTTATGGTTATATTCGTGGTTTGTTGTTGAAAAGAAAGTGAAAAGGGTGTATTTGGATCCAGAATATCTCCAAAAAGTGATTTGTTACAAATAGGTTACAGGCTTATACAGACTTTGTGCATTCATACCGAAGAGAAAACAGTTTTCTTCTCACACACAATGGTCATAACAAGAGTTGCATGAAAAAACCCTCATAATACAGCACTAATTAAAAAAAATCTACGGTTTCATCGCCATTTTCCGCGTCCCGGATCCATTCCGGGAAAAAACGCGCACTTCCTCAACATGTAACATGTTTCCATATTCTTCAAACACGCGATTCCATGAGAAGGTTCAGATCGCATGTGGCAGAACAGCAGGCCATTTCCAACTAATATAGGAGGAGAACAAAGTTTCGGACATGCGGTTGTAGCCAGCAATTAACTCGAGGCATTCTAGCCGGACTTCCTTGGACTGCACTCGAAATAAGGAACTATCCGGGTCCATGAAGATGTTTCCGGCATACGCCTACAAGTTTATAATGTTGGTCGGCAGACCGCCCGAGGACCGCAGACAAGAATACGTCACGTATGTTGCAAATCTATCAAAGCTATGTACAGTTTGATGATACTTCTGACCTTTGATACCCTGGGTATTATCAATTCTGTGAGTTCTGGTCTTACTTATGATGATAACTCATTAGCATGAGGCCTGAGTTCCAAGTTCTAGTGAAATAAGTTTAACGAATTTGAACACGATACCTTAGGAAAGGCACAACTTCGACAGATGCAATTTTCGTGGTAGGCTTATTATTAGAACAGAAAAGTCATTTTAGCTTCTGGTCTGAACAATATTGTTCCTAAAAATTCATCAACAACAAAGTTTCGGACATGCGGTTGTACGCCAGCAATTAACTCGAGGCATTCTAGCCGGACTTCCTTGGACTGCACTCGAAATAAGGAACTATCCGGGTCCATGAAGATGTTTCCGGCATACGCCTACAAGTTTATAATGTTGGTCGGCAGACCGCCCGAGGACCGCAGACAAGAAGACGTCATGTATGTTGCAAATCTATCAAAGCTATGTACAGTTTGATGATACTCCTGACCTTTGATACAATGGGTATTATCAATTCTCTGAGTTCTGATCTTATTTATGATGTGAACTCATCAACATGAGGCCTGAGTTCTAGTGGAATAAGTTTAGCGAATTGAACACGATACCTTCGGAAAGGCACAACTTCGACAGATGCAATTTTCGTGATAGGCTTATTATTAGAATAGAAAGGTCGTTTTAGCTTCTGGTCTGAACAATATTGTTCCTAAAAATTCAGCAACAACAAAGTTTCGGATATGCGGTTATACGGCAGCAATTAACTCGAGGCATTTTAGCCGGACTGCACTCCAAATAAAAAACATTCCGGGTCCATGAAGGTGTTTCCGGCATACGCCTACAAGTTCATAATGTTATAAGTAATTGAAATTTATTCCACTAAAATGAATTTCTAGTAGCTTCATTTAGAAGGTCGGATCTTCGTAGGGAGGGCCGCTAGGAAAGAAAATTATGGCAACTTGACATCTTATTTTTTATGTATCTGAATCCGAGAGATTTCCCACATTTTCCGGGACACCCTGTATACTGCTCCACAAGAGTTAGGGATATCGTATTCAATCTTTTTGAAAAGTATGTAATCTTCGATAAAATCGCTGTGAGATCAATAACAACTTGAATCGACCCGATAAAAATCAAAATTAGACATTTCGTCAATCTGGTCGCCTTTTTTCTGAAGTTTGATTCTTTGCATATGCTTCATGAATGTTCTTATTTTGTAATGGAGTCAGTTTATCAATGTCTTCAGTTTGATACGAGTTTTCTGAGAAAGCCAAGACGTAAATTAACAAATGCTGAGGCTAATATATATTTCTGAATAATTCAGAATTTTCCTATTCGATCGAGCTGAAATTATGACGTCGAGTTTGAGGATGTAAGCCTTAGATTTTGATATCTTCAGATATGGATTTTTTACATTTTTCATTTTTTGAATCCTTTTCAGATCTCAAGTGCAATACAAATTGATTGAAATTTTTCGATTCTTACAACAACGATGAATTCAGCCAAACAGTAAATAAAGTTTCTACGTAAAATTTGAAAAATTCCGCAGTCAAAACTACCAATTGGGAAAAACTCATGCATCTTCTACTATAGAAGAAATTGTAACGGTTTGTAAGTAATACCGAGAATCAATCAGTATATCGAGATTCGCGAGTCTACACCCACGGTGTTTGCATCGTTCTTTAGTGGCTGCCAATTGAATGTACCTAATTACGAAATAAGTGGTTATCTACGAGTGTGCTGTAACAGTATACGTAAGTGATACTCACTTTGAGTTACTTATCAAAAATTTGAGAGACTTTTTCTACCCCGACTTCGTTTGTAAACAAACGAGTTTTTTCCCACTTTATTCTGTCAGCATACACACACGGCTGATAGTATAAACGGATTCTTCACCGCCTACTAATAGGCAACCAATAATACATTATGATGTATATAAAACTACATATACGCTGATAGTTAACACCTAAATACAAACTTCAAATCGAACACTCTTGAGTACAAGGGTGTTAAACATGGCATCCATGAACCCTACTGAACACAATACAACAATGTCGAAAAACACTGAACATACAATGAGCTCACAATCCTACGTAGCTGCTGCTAAAACAATTCCAAAAATCAATTTTCCTAAAAGAGAACAAGCAATAGTGCTACATGCAGAGGACAACCTGAAACTATTCGACTACGTCCAGGCTATAGGTAACATTATCCAACCGAAAAATATCTGTTTCGCTTCCAGAATATCTAACAACAGGATCTGCGTATACCTAGCCAATATAGAACTAGTAGACCAACTTATCAAAACCCACCCAACTGTGACTATAGGTGACACAAATTTGAATGTAAGAAGGCTAGTTTCACCAACAAAGAGGATTGTGATTTCGAATATTTCACCATGCATCCCACACGATCTCGTAACAGAAGTCTTAACCGACATCGGACTACAATTGGCTTCTCCTGTTTCATTCTTGAAAGCTGGTATACCTGGAGATGAGTACTCCCATATACTTAGTTTCCGAAGACAAGTATATATTTTCCCCCCTAACGAGAATTACGAACTACAAACATCCACCTTAGTCCAATACGACGGTAATGAATATAGGATTTTCCTTTCAACAGACAAAATGGAGTGCTTTATTTGCCGCCAAACTGGCCACGTAGCATCAACCTGCCCTAACCCTCAAACAGTTCAAGGACATAACACCCAACCACAGACACAAGCCCCAACAAACTATGCTCAAGCTCATCATCCGTCCTCTACGATACCACAAGCGGGTGAGATTCCCGCTCCCAAGAGGGGACTCTCAGAGATCCTGTCATCTAGTGATCAAACCAGACAACAAGAACCTACCATCGAGTCTGACCTTGTAAGTGAGAATTCCATGCAGCCCCCACAAACGCCAACGAAAAGGATTTCTGATAACAAAAGAGTTAGAAAGAAGCGCAAAATAGAGGTACCTGAGGACCACGCCCTAAGCGACTCCACCAAAACTACAATTTCAAATGCTTATCAAGAAAACCCAGAATCCTTCCATATATCCTATGATAACCTAATTGCGTTTCTAGAAAACTCTTATGGAAGCCCTTCACCCTACAACGAAGCTGAAAAATTCACAACGAATGTAAAAGCACTACTACAGGACCTACATAATATTTACCCATACGTAGAAAGAGCAAGCAAAAACAGAATCACCAGAATTTCAGAGAAAATCAAAGAAAAACTTAAGGATGAAGAGATTGAAGTTGAAAGTCTCAATAGCCTTGACATAACTACAGAAGACGACGACCCTTCTGACAGCTCTTCCCAAATATCTACAGACTACCAATAATAACCATCCACCTTTAAATTAATACAATGGAATTGCAAAGGGTTTTACCCACGACTAGAACGGATTCAACAACTTGTCTCCGATACTCTTCCTGACATTCTATGCCTGCAAGAGACGAATTTCAAAACCTGTCATAATCCTTACCTAAAAAACTATTCAGGTCATCACTTCATCAGAAGAACAAACACCAGAGCTAGCGGTGGTACAACTATATTCATCTCAACAGAAATTTACCACAAAGAAATCAACCTACATACCCCTCTCGAGGCCGTAGCCGTCACTACCTGGTGCCCCAAAAAAATTACTGTTTGCAACGTTTATATTCCGCCGAATCACAACCTCTCTAACTCCGAACTAACAGACCTCGTGAACCAATTACCTACCCCTTTCATCATGGTAGGCGACTTCAATGCTCACAATACGGCATGGGGCTCAGAAACAACATTTGGTAAAGGAAGAGTGGTTGGAGATGTGATAACAGATCTCGACCTCAACATACTTAATACGGGAGAAAGCACATATTTCGATGTATCAACCGGGAAATTTTCATCTATTGACCTCTCTTTGTGCGATCCTACTACAGCGACTCATCTGTCCTGGTCCACTCTGGACAGTCTATATGATAGCGATCATTTTCCCATTGTTGTAACAGATAGCATTTCCAACCCCTCAGATAACATTATAAAGTGGAGAATGACCAGTGCTGACTGGGATTCCTACGCGGAAGAGGTGAACTCTCAAGTTACAGCTGTAGAATTCATGAATAACATAGATCAAGCTGTCCACCAATTCACAAACATCTTAATCTCAGCAGCGGAAAAACATATCGGACGAACCACCATTAAAACAAACAAGAAGATAGTCCCATGGTGGAATGAAGCGTGCAAACTCGCCGTAAAACAATGTAAAAGTGCACTGAACCGTTACAGAAGAACACGACATCAAGAAGACCTTGTAAATTTCAAAAAACTCAAGGCAGTCTCTAGAAGAATTCTTAAGGAAAGCAAACGAAAATCTTGGATGAATTTTGTATCTTCAATCTCTCCGAATACAACACCTACTCAAGTTTGGACTAAAATAAAACAAATAAAAGGTCAGAATACAACCTACAGCATTCCTTCCATCCTTGACGAGAAAGACGAACCCATCACTAAGAGTCAAGACATAGCAAATACGTTGGCGAAACATTATTTTGACAAAACAGTTAATCAAGATATTCCACAACGCCCCAAGAAACAAGCGATGAATATAGGACAATCTGAAAAGACTATCAATCATCCCTTCACCTTACAAGAACTTAAATTAGCCCTTTCCTCTATGAGGAACACTGCAGCAGGCCCGGACGAAATTCCAATGATATTCCTAAAAAAACTGAAGGATGAGACACTGCCAAAACTACTGAAGTTGTACAATAATATCTGGACAAGTCATCAATTCCCCAAACAGTGGCAACAATCACACATTATACCAATTAAAAAACCAGGCAAATCAAAACCCACTCCTAATGTATTCCGACCAATTTCATTGACCTGCACACTGTGTAAAGTTCTTGAGAAGATGGTCAATAAGAGACTGATTTGGTACCTAGAAAAATGCAATCTCTTACATCCCGCCCAATCAGGCTTCAGACAAAACCGCAGTACAACAGATAACCTTGTCATACTTCAGACAGAAATAGCTCACGCATTTGCAAACCAACAAGACCTTATAGCTGCATTGATAGACATCGATAGTGCCTTTGACACTACAAGTCGAGAAGCAATTTTGAACAAACTACATAATATCAAACTTGACGGAAATATTTACTGTTTTCTGGAGAACTTTCTGACCGATAGAAGTTTCAAGGTCTTAGTAAATGGCAAGTCCTCCGACTCTTTTGTCACCCATAACGGCATTCCGCAAGGCTCAGTGTTGAGCTCAACGCTATTTCTATTAGCCATCAATGATATCTGTACCGTTATTGAGGCCCCAATCAAATTCATCTTATACGCTGATGACCTGCTTCTCTTCTGCTCGGGCAAAAGTACCAAAAGTACATGTAAACTTCTGCAACGGGCTCTGAATAACATCACCAGATGGGCTAAGACAATAGGATTCAATTTCTCTCCTTCTAAATCTAAACTAATCAGGTTTACTAGAAGACACCCTACAGTCCTACCACAATTAACGATATACGATGCACCCATGGAACTCGTTGATCACCTACACTATCTCGGAATGACATTTGACCAGAAACTAACGTGGTCTCTTCATATCAAGAAAATCAAAGGCTCCTGTATGAATATCATGAACATTCTACGAACACTGTCTCATCATCACTGGGGCTGTGACGAAGAAATACTACTCAAAATTTACAGATCACTCATTCGTTCAAGACTTGACTACGGCAGTATGCTTTATTCCACATCTAGCAAATCAAATTTAAAATTGCTCAACAGCATACCCAACACTGCTCTGCGCCTCTCCCTTGGAGCATTCAGATCCAGCCCATCAATAAGTTTACACGTCGAAGCACAAGAACTTCCGCTCAACTTTCGCCGACAGCAAACTCTCCTTACTTACATATCCAAAGTGTCTGCTCTTCCGAATCACCCAGTGCGACACTTGCTTGAAACTTCACAAGAGCCGCCTACTATGAAACCCATGACCTTGCTCTCAATTCCACAAATCGCAAAGCAAAACTTGAGGCCTATAGATGTTACCTTGACATCCCCCATTACGTTCCCGAAACACACCCCATGGTCTAGACACCACCCAAAGCTAAATACCTCTCTGCATAGACACATCAAACTAGAAACTTCGGGAACAATTCTTAAGCAACACTTATTTGAACTAATTGGGCATGAAAAGTTTGACGAAGAATTATACACCGACGCCTCCAAAGATGAGCAGGGAATAGCATGCTCGATCATCAATAAATCGAATGTCCCAGTGTCCTACAAACTCCCATCCATCTGCAGCATCCACACTGGTGAACTCTTTGCAATTTATAAATCTCTTTGCAGTTCTCTTATCCCAGGTCAAAAACTCGCAATACTCACAGACTCTTTATCTTCAATTGAATCCATAGACAACATTTACTCCAAGAACCCTCTGGTACAGCAAATTCTAGAACGATGCCATACCCTTAAAGCGAAGGAGAATATTTCCACCACTATAATCTGGATCCCATCACATATTGGTATAACAGGAAACGAAGCTGCAGATCAGGCCGCAAATCATGCACGAACTTCCGACCTTCCTGTGACCCAAATCCAACTACATACTGACCTCAAAAATGCCATAAAGCTGAGATCCTTACAGGAATGGCAAGTCCAATGGGAAGGAGCTAACACTGGTTTGCATATGATACAATCCAAAATACATAATCCACCACAAATTCGTTTGGGCAGAAAAGACAAAACCGTAGTAAGAAGACTTCGAATAGGTCACACCAAGCTAACCCACAGCTATCTGATGTCTTCAGAAAATCAACCCAAATGCGAACACTGTCACAATACTCGTCTAACTGTTGAACACCTACTATCTATTTGCCCATATTACGGAGATGACCGACGTCGACTTGGGCTGAGAGAGAATCTAGGAAATATCCTCAATTCACAAAAACAAATTGAAATAGCTCTTGAATTTCTCAAAAAATGTCAACTCTACAATAATATATGACTTGTATATTCAATTTTAGTTCTTTAAGCTTCAAATACTTATAGATTTATATTTAGAATAAGCTAATAATGTGTACTGTACCTCGTGTCAATGACCTCGATGTCGAGACACGTTAATTCGAAATAAAAAAAAAAAAAAAAAAAATCAGTATATCAAGTTGGGGGAAAGTCCTAAATATTAATATGACTTATAAACTACTGACAGTTGGCTACTTGCCCGAATATATTTCGTGAATAAAATACCCAGAGTTTCCTTTGAACACCATCAGAGGTCACTGGAACTTCAGAAACCCTTCTCACGTCAGAAAATTCAGCAAACTAGTGTCAAAACTTCAGCGCCAATTAAATGAATTAGAGTCCGGCTTTGTAGAGAAGTTCAGCGAGTTATAACCTCGAGATTCTCCCCCATGGCCTTTCATTAGCATCTTGAAGTGCCACCAAAAATTACAGGAATTAATTTTGGCATAACTCAACGTCTATCTTCGTTCTTAATTGTGAACTTTTGTCTCTGTGCGCTGTTTTCGGACAGACGGATTGAGTTGTTCGCACTGAAATATTTACAGGCCAATTTATTCAAGTTGAATTTAGAAACGAAAATGTTGGGACTCTTCAATTAATTAAGCTTTAATCAGTGACCCTATATACCGGGTGTCCCACCACTGACGCGATGGTCCGTTATTTCTTCATCTCGTTGAACGCAAAAATAAATTTCGAAACTTTTTTCATAAGGTTTTCCCATACCTAAACCTGATAGTTTCCCAGCAATTTTCGATTTTCATTCAAAACTAGTAAACCAACAATTTTATGTAGTGATAATCATAGAAAAAAATTTCTATGATGAGTGATTTGACAGTTGCAGAATGAATATCAGAGAATTAATTAATCAAATACCTGTTCAATGTGTAGTGAATTGAAAATCGAGAATTGCTGAGAAACTATGGGATTTAGGTACAGGAAAACCTTATGAAAAAAGTTTCGAAATTAATTTTTGCGTTCAACGAGATGAAGAAATACCGGGCGTGCCATTTGAAATAAGAAAGTTTTCGACCATTATTCTTAGTAGATGTTTGTGAATTAATTATGATCACTCTTTAAATTCCAGAGTTCAATTTTTCTCCCTTTATGGGACTAGCTAATATGTCTACTCAAAAAAACATTGTATCGCTTGCGTGACTGGTTCCTTCATAAATTACTTTTCAAAATGACTCCATATTTTGAATTTTTCGCAATTTTCTCGCAGAGGGTGCATTAAATGTACGTAGTGATCTAAAGAAACTCATCATAACTTGAGCTTGCCTTTCCTTTTCCGAAGTCATATATAGGGTGTCACATTTAACAAAGTATAACTTTGCTCTGTTACTTTGTATTGACACACCCTGAAGTTATGGAAATAATTTTTAAGTTTACTTTTGGTTACCTACCCTAGACACTCACCACAAAAAAAAGTTTCTCAAAATATCATCATTTACACCCTCAAAATGACCATCGCATCGCGTCAGTGGAAGGCCACCGGTATATTTTTTTTAACCTAGCATTAATGGTCAGTTTTATCCAGGAAAATGCAGTTTGCAGTTTTTCCCTTTATGGGACTAGCTAATGTGTCTACTCAAAAAAACATTGTCTGTATCGCTTGCGTAACTGGTTCCTTCATAAATTACTATTGAAAATGACTCCATATTTGAAATTGTTCACGATTTTCTTGTGAATGGTGCATTAAATGTGCAGAGTGATTTAAAGAAAATCATCATTATTTGAGCTTGCCTTTCCTTTTTTGAGGTCAGATATAGGGTGTCACATTCAAAAAAGTGTAACTTTGGTCTGTAACTTTGTATTGAAACACCCTGTATTTATGAAAATAATTTTAAATTGCGCTTTTGGTTACCCAACACTCACCCCAAAAAAGAATTTCAAAATGTCATCTTTTACACCCTCAAAATGGCCATCGCGTCAGTGGTGGGTCACCCGGTATAATCTATACGAGATTTGATTAATTTTTCTTGATACGATTTTCTTGGAGGTGAATAAGTGAAAAATAATTTTGGAAAAGGCAAAAATGCCTGAGCAAAGACGATAAAACTATGTAATAATAAAACAGGTATATTTATTTTATTATTATTTATTTATTTCGAATAAGTTACAGTTTCACGAATTAAGGTGTAAAAGGAATGACTCATTCTTAAGTTATGTGTTGTGGGGAGATTTAAAATTCAAATACTTTGCTTTTGAAATCACAAATCCTTAGATTCGCGGATTTAATAATAATAAGTAAAAGAATAATGGTCTGATTATAGTGCTCTCGAATCACAAATTGTAAATTATTTCCTAATTTTTGAGAGCTCGTTCTACTTGAATTAGTGCTAAATTGTTTTGCCCAAATGTCTGTAGTTTTCGAATTCAAATTCGATTTTGTCCGCATTGCCGTCCGTCCGTCCGTAAGCACGATAACTTGATGATATCAGGGTGAGTTCGGTTCCCAAATGCCTCGGTTAAGAACGTTAACCAGGCAAATCGTACAGGGTGCCATTCGAAATTTTTGTTGCTCAATATCTCAAACAAAACAAAAGCTATCGAAATGAAATGTTGCGGTCACGTGCAAGACGCTCATAATAAGCCTAATAAGCAAACTTTAAGCCCATAGTGTAGACAAAAAGATAAAAAATTCAACTGGAACATTGAAAAGAAAAATTTTTATATTTCCATAACAGGAAATCCGATTCAAGTGGAATTTCTTTTGATAATGAAGACTGATATCAAATTCAAAAAAACTGGAGATAATTGCTATTGAAATTGAAAAGCGACGGATGCGGGGGATTTCTCTGGTAATTATTCGTACAAAAATTATTGACGAGTTACGTTATATTTTTGGTACGTAGTATTTCTCCCTGAAATAACTTTCAATCTGTAAGATACGTTTTCAATGCACAGTCGTCAGTCTCTCCTAAAATATTCAAAAGAAATATGATATTTCCATTCATAAGAACTTAAGTGGAAAGATTTCTATAGGATAGACCCACTCCTCATTTCCGTCTTTTCAAACACGAAAACGTATAACCAAGAAATAGCTGAAAAAAAGCATGCTGAAATAAATAACTTGAATTGATTCAGAAGACCGAAGCATACCTTGCAGAAGGTCTCAGTCGAGAATGGGGATAGACATAGATTTTTATTTCCCTCCTTTCTTTTATCGCCGGTGATACAAAAATCCAGAAAATACGAGATCCACGCCGTTGAATTTTACTGTCGCTTCGAAAAGACAAGAGAAGCTTGGATTTCTTTAATTGAATGAGGCGGACTGCACTTTGGGGGTTCCGGAAGGATGAAAATCAAATTTCTTATCTTCGCCGGACAATGATTCAATTAAGAAATGGTTATTTTTGCTCTTTGCAACAAAGACAATTTCATTGCAACGTTTGTCAAGGGAAATTATTTCAAGGATTTGAGATTAATTCGTTCAAGAAAGCTACATTTTAAATTGCTTCGTTGTAGTTTTGGCTTCCAGGTTCATTCAGAAGTTTCGTTTCTCATAGAAATATTTTTCGGATCAAATGAGGTATTCTGCTTTTCATCTGTAAGTTACGATACTGTAGCGTACGATTGATCTGTACCTGACCGACTTACATATTCATAAATAGTACAATTCTGGAATGGTTCATGTACCTTTCTTATTTACAGTGTCATTTTTGAACTACTCATCGAAAAACATAACCTTCAATCGTAAGATTTGACCATGTATTATGAATAAATGATTTTGATTTCTATTTTAAAATACATTTATCTGAATGTAGTTTGCGTTTGTTTTTGCCATCTGATGAATTGAAAACAGAAAAGAAAAAAAATTCTTGGTTAAAATTGCTGAAGAGCATTTATTAAGTTTATAGTACACCGGTTCTTCAATCTGAACATGTTCACAAACTGGACATTCGGCATTTCTTCAATGTGAAAATTTTCTGTACATCTGGCATTTCAAATAGATTCATTTGATCACGCAACATTTTCCTTCCAATTCTTTCAATTTTCAGGTCAAGTATATTATTGAACAATGTTTTACCTGTTACGATTTTCTTTCGATAACAATCCAATAAACGAAGCCATATTATTTTAGTTCATCTTGAATTTCTTATATTAAAACGTTGTTGTTCGTCCTAAAATAAACAAACCATTCAACGTAACCTCACAATATGTCATTCGATAATGCTTCCGATCACCCGTCGAGTACTCGTAAATATTTAACGATTTCTGTGGGCTATAGATCCCTTAAAGAGGTCCAAAATTGCAATTTTCCTGCGAGCTTATGAAAAGTTACAGATTGGCTTACAGATGAAAGAAGAATACCACCATTAATCTTTCTAAATCTCCAGTGAACACTTTATCAGTAAATCGATCCATATCTTTTGAAGCCGCCTTTTCTGAAATAAACATGAAAGTGATAGGACTTTGCTGATTTGTAGTCTAATTTTCGATAGTCAATAAACATCTCTTTTCCTGCGATAGTTATCACTTGATATGAGCAATCAGAACTAAAGTTGTATTATCGGGCCCTAAAGACAAAGATTCAATATTAGTGGTATTTGCATCCATGTTCATCAAACTGAAGAAAGATAGCAAATTTTGAATAAAGATTTTTGAACAATAAGTGTCCAAATTCCTGCTATCTTTCTTCAATTCAATATTAGGATATTTCACCATGACTTTCGAAAGAGAAGAGCTAAAAACTTGAAATTCCTAGGGTAGGTGCAGTGTTGAAATAGCTCGGTTGAATTCGTTAATGGGTGAAATCAATCAAATAGTTATTGAGTTAATATTATTTCTTTCGAACTCTCAAAACTAGAAATACGACCAGGACCAAATTCCATTATACAATGATCAATGACCTGTGTAAAAGAGAGTGGTTTGGGACAAAATAATATAGATTTAGGTTTTAAGATATTAAAGCACTTCTTCTACAGTAATAAAAAGGACTCTATGGTTTTGACTCAACATCAAATTCATTCAAGTTGGAGAAAACAACGAAATATCATCAGATAACTGATTAATTTCAGCTATCTCTAATGATGAAGCTTCGAATTTGATTCACAATATGTCGTCAAACTTCCGATCAAAAGTTGAAAAACAAAATGACCTATTTCCGAAAGTTTGAAGTGGAATAAAAACGAATATCCACACCATGGAGTCATTTTGGTTTTCTGGTACACTAAACAGTATCTTGAATGAAAATAATTCTTTTATTGAAGTCTATTTACAGTTCGGTTATAATTTCTACTTCAGTCAAGTTTTCCTTCGCCAAAGTTAGCGTCCAACTTGAATAAACTTATTTGTTCATTTTGTCATGCACCCCATGAAACACTCACTGCTTTGAAATCAAAACTAGCATATAAAACTCAGTGCAACAAGAAAACTTCACTGTTTATTTCAGCACTTTCTGGAACTACGATTTCCCTTCGCTTCCACTACTCGACATAACTACATAAGTACCCATGTCACCAGAATTTTTCCTGCAATTTTGTCATGGCTCGCTATCTAGATCGTTCCAGAACGAAAACCGAGTAAATATTCCGTTATCACGAACTGGAAGTTTTCTTGAAATGTTAACTTTGAGGAGTTGTCATAAGTATCGGGAAAACTTGGAAAACGACGGAATTCTGCTCAGTTTACTCTCGTTTATCGGGAAAGCGACCATTGTAATACCGGCGTCGAACGATCGGAAAAAGAAAGGAGCGAAATGTAAATGACGAAAAAATGGAATGAGATATGGTATTTTGAAGGGAACCACACGGCGCGGGTGTCAGATGTAGCTAGCAGATATGAAAAAGGGACGACGGCCGAAGATCCAGTCCGACCTTCTTATGAATGCGGAGGAAACAGGAACTCGATTGGTGGGCGACAGGTTGGGACTGGAATATTTTGACGTTTGGATGTTGGAAAATATTCGCCCGCTTACATAACACGGAGGTAGATAACAACTTTGAATATTCGAATAATTGGGTTATCAACAAAAATTGGAGACAACACAAACATCAAACCAAAAAATTTTGCGCGCTTGTTGATATTGGAATTAATATTTTGTTGACCGAATCACAAAATAAAATTATCTACACATGGTCTTCATTATTCTTTTTTCAAATCATGCAAATTAATATTCAAGAATGTTGTTCGATGAAAACGTTTAGGTAGTAGTATCCAAAATATTTTTCTTATTTTATACTTCTTATTATACAGGTTTGGAAATTCACATCTGAAATACCGATTTGGAAATTCACATCGAAAACATACGATATACAAGGCATCAGACAGAGAATTCTTCCCTCCAGTTGCACAGATGAATAGGCGAGATAATCAAGTGCGATAACTGAATGAATTCAACTGTCTTATTGCAATAATCTAGTCTTTTCTCTCTCTTATCGCAGTATGGTAGGGTACCCGCACTACACGTTTAGTATTTTTAATTTGTCAGGCTGCCCGTAATACTCGATTCAAGTATTTACTGTTGCCTACCATACTAAAGAATTACGCTCCTCTAAACGATAAGAGAGAGACAAGACTAGAATATTGAAGTAAGACAAAGGAATTCAGTGTGTTACAGCACGTGATTGTCTCGACTATTCATCTGTGCAACTGTAACACACTGAATTCAGTTGTCTTACTTCAATATTCTAGTCTTGTCCCTCTCTAATCGTTTAGAGGAGCGTAGTTCTTTAGTATGGTAGGCAACAGTAAATACTTGAATCGAGTATTACGGGCAGCCTGACAAATTAAAAATTCTAAACGTGTAGTGCGGGTTCCCTACCATACTGCGATAAGAGAGAGACAAGACTAGATTATTGCAGTAAGACAGTTGAATTCATTCAGTTATCGCACTTGATTATCTCGCCTATTCACCTGTGCAACTGGAGGGAAGAATTCTCTGTTTGATGCCTTGTATATCGTATGTTTTCGATGTGAATTTCCAAATCGGTATATATTTTTTTGATCTCGCATTAATGGTCAGTTTTATCAAGGGAAATGCAGTAAAACGCCGGATTTTAAGAAGAGGGGTGGCAATTGAAGGGACAGAATATTTTAAGCCATTAAGCGGCCTACAGACGATCAACCTAGTTGAAGACTAAGTTCTAAACAGATCGTGTTGACGACCAAGTTGAACGTCTGTAGGCTGGTTGATGGTTGATATTCTAGGTTGACGACTAGGTTGATGCGAGATCAAATCGGTTTGACATTTGGTGGGAAAAGCCCGATGTTGACGACTAAGTTGGAGCGGCTGTGTGGTAGTTATCAAACAGGTTGACAACGCCAGTTGGAATTCTACCTTGTAGAGTGAACATCGCATAGCATATTCAATATTCAATATTCGTCGTACTTATTCGAGGAAAATTAATAATTTAAGTAGACAATATGATCAATAATCCGAAAATTCAAGTTTGGGTAGATTTCTTTGATTGTTTGAAAGATCTACCCGAATTATGGAAAATAAAATCCGAGATATATAAAGAAAGCTCTAGGCAGGGGCTTTTGAGCGCTTGTTCATTGGTGAAGCAATAATGCTATCACCTCAAAATTCTGTATGGGACTTGAGATTCATGCTAAGTAAATGAATGCAAAATCTCAGCATGCTTGGAATTATATTCTGAAAATTATTTGAAAAAATAAAATATGTAAAAAATCAATAATTAGAAGAAAATTAAATTCTATGCTTCAGATGATGCGATTCTCTTGAAAATTCGCATGAACATTCAGTATATCAATCTCATTCACAAAATGAATTTCACTCGAATCTTGTTACGAAAATGTAAAGATTCTTCTTTTCAATATTCCAATTGAATTTTCTATGGGTCTGTTTACATTTTAGCTACAAAATTTTGCATGAGACTCATTATGAGCATTTTGGATGTGGCCGAAAAATTCTATTTCGATTGGTTTTGTTTTGATATATTAAGGAACAAATATTTGAACTAGTTATATTTTATGGAACATCATGTACGATTTTGCTGGTTAACGAACATAACAGTGGCATTTGAGAACCGAACTCACCCTGAAAATCTCAAGTCTCTTGGACAGTCCCTTCGAAAGTTATCGTGTTTGCGGGCGGACGGCCCCACGGACCGAATTGAATTTGACGAAATATCGTCATCAGTCAAATCCTATCGTTTGAGACCATTTTCGGCTCGAAATTCGAGAAGTTTTTCATTGAACTGAAATGGGAAAATGAAGACCGATTTTCTGTGCCACTCCTTCGTCCAAATTCTTCTTTTCTTAGAAGTGTGCTAGACTTCATTGTCGCATATATCGTTTATTATAACATATAATGATTTTTCTATAATTCCTCCAAATCAGCCGACTAGTTCACTCGACGGAAAGCATCGCTGAAATGATGTTTTCAACCTGGATGACAACCGCTATTTTCACTTTCATTTTGGTTACAATCTAGTTGACAACATAGTCTTCAACTAAGTTGATCGTCTGTAGGCCGCTTTATACATTCATTTATAATTTTGTTTAGCACAAGCCATATTTCAAACGGGGGGCAATAAAAATTTAGGAAGGGTCTGAGCCACTTCTCCCACTCTTAGCATCGCCATCGTGGAACTCTATATCTATATAGTGTTTGATCAACTTCATGTTCCGGGCTGTTGTCTTTTTCGAACGTTGAAGGTACTGCGAATTCTGTATCCGCCTGAACGTAACTTTTGTAAGTAATATTCCTTTATTGATACAGATACTGCCAGATTCACCTCGAACTCACTCTACACTCGGTAAGTTTTGACATTCAGTACCTGGTTAATTAGTTTAACAGCAGTTCGGCAGATTTGCGTCTATGAGAGCTTGTGTTATCTTGTAACCCTACTCAGAACTTCCCCCACAATTCTAATTTTGATGAAGTCTGCATCGTGGTAACCAATACTTTACGAACCACAGGAAAACAGTGCTCTCTAAAAAGTTTTATTAATTTCGCTATTGATTTTGTATGAAATTTCTCATCAATGGATATTACTAATTGAATTATAATGTTATCAGATATCACTTAATGAAACTTTTGGAACTGTGCTATTCAATGCAGCATGTTCATTCATCTTTAATGATTGAAACTTTCAACCGTTTTTCGAACTGTAACTATGAGGCCAACTTGGCTACATACAGGGTGACTGGTGACGTAAGGGACAACGGTAACAGAAGATAGAGGACCTCAAACTGAATGAGGATTGTGGGTTCAAATGTCCTATAAGGCTATTAGTTTCAGAGATACAGGGTGTTTTTTGCAAAAGTTCTAAAACTTTAAACTCCCATATCTTCGTCAATATGACAAATTTTCCGCTGATATTTGGCATGCTTGTTACTATACATATTCTCCATCAGATCGAGACATTGTATTTTGCATTTTTCTCATAATATCGATAGATTAATATCATAAAAAAGGATTTCAAGATGTGAAGAAATATTTGAAATGCGTCAGGATTGTTTAAGCTTTTCGAATTCATTGTTTTTATTCCAGGAATAATATTTTTCTTCAAGTGAATATGAATAAACTGTAATATTCGATATTCAACAATTTATAAAAACTATAAAAATTTGCAGATTCTAATTTTCCATTGATTTTTCTTACCTCAAATACCGAGTGATATTTCTCACATCACACGTAAATTGGAATTTTTGAATACGGACCAGCAATTTTAAAATTTTTTTGTCTTGATTTGATGGACAATATGTAAAGGAACAAGCTTACCAAATATCAGCGAAAAATTTGCCATATTGACGAACATATGGGAGTTTATAGTTTTTACACTTTTGCAAAAAACACCCTGTGTCTCTGAAACTAATAGCCTTATAGGACATTTAAACCCACAATCCTCATTCAGTTTGAGGTCCTCTATCTCCTGCTAACTGTTGTCACCAGTCACCCGGTATATCACGACAAAAATTTCGATTTGCCTATTCAGCTGTGAAGAAATTTCGAATCTATTTATAAAGACAGCATTGAGCATGCGTTAAAGGATGGTACAACTTATGGTCCATCCAATATTTTTCTATTTCTTTCACCAGTTTAGCCACCATATCAAAAATGATCATTAAGTGTATTGAAATCGTGAGTGAAAAAGAATATTTTCGCATTCAGATTATTTTCTAAATCAGAACATTTTCTAATTCAAAACTTTGGACATTTATAGGTTATATGTTAGACCTATAATAAGAACCACAGAAACATCCAGTTATTTTTTGGAATAGAAATTCAGCTGCGACTAGACTTTCAGGGTCTACTCTGATTTTAATCATTCTTGGGTGGACTATACTTTGTATTTTGACAGACTTTAATTTCTGCCATCAATATAAGATACATATTAACTTTAAAACTACCATTGTCAATTTGACTTACCGTCAAATACTCCTAACGTAGCCTCTTTCGTGACAGCATCACCAACGCCATTTTCAGCAACGCATTCATAAGTTGCTTCATCTCTACTCATTCGAACTGGTTCGATTCGTAATAAAGAACCTCCGTCTGGTAGTTCCCTCACTTGGTAACGTGTTTGGGATTCTGTAAAATGAGGTGCGATTGAGTCAACCATAAACCTAAGAATATACAGGTTTGGAAATTCACATCGGAAGCATAGGAAATTCAATGCATCAGAGAGAGAATTTTGCCGTGCAGTTGACCAGCGCTATAATGGAAAGGTTCACGTGATTCGTAACTCTCTAAATGAACGAGCGACTGGAATATTGTAGTTTGGTCTCTCTCTTATCGTTGCTTAATAGAGAAGTGTGGTAGGGAACCTGCAGAACTCGCATCGAGTATTACGCGCAGCCTGACGCATTTACTGAATGCGTCGGACTGCCCGTGTTAGTCGATTTGAG
The DNA here is from genome assembly GCA_013421045.1 of Propylea japonica. Classification (NCBI taxonomy): domain Eukaryota; kingdom Metazoa; phylum Arthropoda; class Insecta; order Coleoptera; family Coccinellidae; genus Propylea; species Propylea japonica. The sequence continues at coordinate 3,423,966 of CM024239.1, forward strand.
AAAGACAACCATATTATTTGTTCATTGGACCATCCATCGCGTCAAACGAAAGCGAATCATATATTGTAAATATGTCCAGTATAGCACTGTCCAACTTCACCGCAAAATACTCTCTCTAATGCATTGAATATCGTATGTTTCCAATGTGAATTTCCGAACCTGTATATCAAACTTACATTAGTTGTATTTTTACTTATAAAGAAAATGGTTCAAATTTACAAGCGAAATGTATTAATTATTTCATTTAAGTATGTGAATTTACGGTACCCTGTTAAGTGTAGTCAACTCACTTAAATCGATGAACTCGAGTCACTCAACTCGATAAACTAGAGTTACTCGAACGAGTTATTTTTCAATGAATTTGCCTCAACAGGGATGTCATGGATTGTAAAAGATCAGCACATTCTAAATAGACCATTCAAGTCATCTTTGATTGGCCTATGTCACAGATTGCTCTAGAGTCGAACTATAGTGTCGTCATAATTCATAATCTCATATCATTCTATTGATTTCTTATGATTCAGATTCAGAGTTTGTAAAATTCGAAACAAATATGTAAATAGATGGGCAAAGCTGGAAAACTGTAGCTCTATAAAATTAATTTTGAACCGGCATTAGGACTAGATGATTAACTCATTATATGATATAGTTAGTGAGACCAGAAAGAATGAGTTTCGAGTTGGCATGCAAGTGAACTCGGGAAAAAAAGATTTCAACTCGAGTAGGTTGAGTTGAGAAATGCACGAATTTTCTAATCATTGGTTACATTATTTACATGTTTATCAATAATACGAACTGCTGAGTTTACTCAATTTGCCAAACAAAAGCTGAAAAATATTTTCATCTACGCGGTACTACAAATACAAATGATATGACTTTAAAGAACCCGTCATTTTTCTAAATTTGAGGAGAAGAGTACGAATAATACTCAATATTATTAGCAATATCATGAACGAAAAATGAACATTGAACGTCTACGCTATTGAAATATGAAAAGACAAAAATTATTAGAATAACTTTGAAATCGAACACTCAATTTACCTGAAACTCTTTTCCCATTTTTCTTCCATTGTATAACAGGCGGGGGTACCCCTTTGGCTGCACAGTAAAAAGCTGCGATTCCACCGTTTTTGACTTGCAAATTTCTAGGCTTTGTCACAATTTCAGGAGGATCTGAAACAATAATCAGAATTAGAATAGGATAATTATATCTTGAAAAAAACCTTCACAATTCACATGAGGAAAATGAAGAAGTCTGATATTTCTCACCAAGGATGTCAATCAAAGCAGACCCAGTACTCGGCCTTAATAATACCCATTAATCACAAGTAAATAATGAGATCTTTAAATTGGTATTTCTTCAGTATTCTAAAGTACTCCAACTAACAAATATGGGCAAACCTTGTCAATCGAGGGCCAAATCTACTTTCATTATCAATTGAAGCTTTTTTTATTACAAAATATACAATTCTCTCAAAATTTCTCATTTGTCAACTTGACTTTTTCTACGTTTGTCATAGAAGGGTCTTGTCGCGGTCGCGAAATGTTGAAAGCTTCAAGAAATATATTCAGTATTCGTGGATAAAGTAAAGAATGCTACTCCCGTATAATGACTGTTATTCATTGGGTGATTTCATTCTAGCAATATTAACTATAACATTTAGGGCTAAATTCATTTAATTATTCTCAAATATGTGTTGTTTTGTAGAAGATCTCAATTCTAACGAGAATCTAACTCTACAAAGCATTCTGATGTTATATAAGACACTTCTTTCCTCAAACATCACATTTCAACTGAAAAAGATAGGTATAACTGAATATAACTTTGAATTATAGGCATTAAAATACGACAAGAATCTCTATGTCATTAATTGATTTAACCCATTTCCCCAACTGAAAAAGGAAACAAAAACATTAAATCGACCCACCATGTAGCGATCGATAGCAGACAGAAAAAAAAGAACAAGAACGCGAAAGTTATTCAAATCAGTGAACACTGCGAAATTCCTGAATAACAATGACACTTCCTCCAGAAAAATCGCAATAGATGTACAAGGCCTTGGCATGCAGCCTGGTATGAAATATTCAGAACGGCAAGGTGAAAAATGGTTATTCTTCTCAACAATAACACATTCAGGCGGACTTTCCTTACGTTTTCCCAGCCATTACGTGACGTTAATCAAAAGTACGCCGTTTTATGTAGTTGCCTTTCTTCCGAGTTGACGTGTCTAGAAATTCCAAACAGACATTGTTCTTCATAGCAAAGCAGTTGGGGCAGCGCTATAATTATGTAAAGTAGCAATGTCTTTAATTGCCTCCCTGTATTCAAAGTCAGGCGATACGCCGGCAGTCTCGGTAGTAAAATTCAGGCAAATATTTTCGAATTGCTCGGAGAAATTAAAATTCATGCAACAATTATACCGTAACAGTAATCACAAATGTTATTTATACCGTATTTCAAGTTTGAATGGGTATTGCCTATAATGATCGGGGGTTGATAAAATGGAAATTTCTGTTACGATACTGAAAGTTTGATCAACATCTTGCGGCAACAAGTAAGGGTTTTTTTCTACTATGATGCAATTGGAATTAAACGTAACATGTGATACTATCTATCGAATAAAATTAAGGCATTTGTTTTACAATTGAGAGTTAAAATTTTCCTAAGTTCCAATATGATTCATTCTGTCATTTTACACAGCTGATCATAATTAATACTCTTACAAGTTTCAACAATCTATTCGAACCTTTGAAAATAGTTTTCTGATCATATGTTTTACTCCAGTACATCTTGATTCGTGTTGAGCATACAATGTATTTGTTCGTCACATAATGGTTGCTTCAGAAATTTTTCTTCATTTCATTTCAGTTCATTCGCACTTCTATTGACTAATGAAAATGATAACTCTCGAATATAAAGGGTTTTCCAATTAGAGGTGTTATTTTATGATATTCAAAGAAAAATGCAATTTTTGAATATAAATGATCGGATGTTTATTCCATTAAAAGAGAAGCTTGCCGTTAATAGTGGAAAATAACATCAAGCAAATGACCACCCCGACCACGCTTACAGAACATATCCTTTTATAGAATTTTCCATAATCAAATCGCAAAGTGGCTTCCCTATGTCATCGATGGCTTCACGAATTCCATCTTTGGGGTCTTGAATCGACGCTAGGCTTTGGCGTAGAACTTTCACGTGGCCCCAAAAGGAAGAGTCGCAGGTGTTAAATCACAAGATCTCGATGGCCAATTGGTGATCACCTCTTCGAGAGATAACACGGTCAGCAAAGACAGGACGTTGTTGATGATCGGCCGGTTTGAAGTCTAAGTGTTAACTGAACTTTATAAGCCTTAAGACCCAAATATTCATGCAAATACGGTGTAATGACGTTTGTGGAATGCCTTATTCCAAAAAACGACGAGGAAAGGACCAACCTGGGTTTCTTCTCTTCAACACTTTCGGCTACAGCAGAAAATTCTCGGCACTTACTTCTGGCCAACAGCTCGAATTTTTTCACCATTTCTTTATTGCAGTCTGACAAGGTGCTTCTGGCAATTTTCATCATTTTTATGAATGTGAATATAATAATTTTCAATGCGTTCTTGAAACGTGTATTGTTCCATTTTTTATAAGGGCGTAGTTTCTACTTGTCAAATGTCAAAAAATTTAGCTTCAAACGAGACATCTATACAGAAATAGCGAGTTATTCAAAATAACACTTCTTATTGAAAAACCCTTTATTTACAATACCATGTTTCCATTGTTCAATCAATTATATTTTTAGTCATTCAAGTAGTAAATCTGTAATATTAAATTCTATTCTCAAGTCATAAGGTATTTAGAACTGTCTTAGCTGCGTTATCTAGTATTTGTCAATTTTCAGATGTAAATTGACATGGTGGGAAATCCGAGATTTATGTAACTTTATTGTGATATTGACATCATTGCATATCAATCTGACAAGTAAATAAACAACATATCTAACCTAAAATTTTAATATACATACAAGTAGATATGTCAAATTCCACGGACACTTTGTGCTCAATAATATCGGAACGGAGTATACTTGTCAAAATTGAAATTTCCCAAACAATAGATAAATAATTTTGTTTCATCGACTTTGCAGGATTCCATCAAATTCATATACGAGTTACACACGAAGTGAAAATTAAAAATAATCCAACATCACACGATCGGTGAGATTAATTAAAAGCTTTCATTTAACTCCACTTGTGTGTTTGTTAGTTAGTATGTAAATTTTGTAGCTGAATTTTGAACTAGTTCCCAAAGTTCGATTGCGATGGAATGCCGCATACATGTATTATTCTGGTGACAATTAACTCTGTCATAATGTTATCTTTCTGTTCTTCCCCTTAGGGGTTGAAGTTACCACCAACCATATATCTAGTTCAGTTTTGAATATATAAGTACCCCGAAACAAGAGGACTGAATATGCCTTATATGGACCAAAATTAGAATCAAGAAATATATCAACACAAGTCCGAAAATGACTTGTGATGGAAAAATAATTTCATTTTGAGATGAAGAATGAATTATGGTTTTAATTCAATAACATTTGAATAATTTAAAAAAATTGAACGCAAATTTCCAATAAGATGTGTTATTTTGAATAGCCCGCTATTTCGGTAGATGTCACGTTTGACGAGTGGAAACTATGCCATTAATGAAAATGAAACGATACACGCTTCAAGAGCGCAATGAAATTATTAAAATTCACCTTGTCGGACAGCAATAAGAAAATTGGTGGAAAAATTCGAGCTGCTGGGACAAGCTAGTGATGTGAAGAATAAAACCCGTGCACGTCGCTCAAGAACAGCCGAGAATATTGCTCTTGTAGCCGAAAGTGTTAGAGAAAACCCAGGTTTGTGCATTTTTCGTCGTTCTTTGGAATTAGAACAACGTCATCACACCGTTTTTGCATAAAGATTTGGGTCTTAAGGCTTACAAAGTTCAGTTAACACAAGAACTCAAACCAGCCGATCATCAACAACGTCGTGTCTTTTCTGATTGGGTCATTGAAATGCATGAAAATGATCCGAAATTCCATAGAAAAATCATCTCGAGTTATGAGGCCCATTTCCACCTCGGTGGCTTCGTCAACAAGCCAAATTGTCGCATACGGGGCTCGGAAACCCAAAAGTTATTGTTGAAAAGCCTCTCTATACTCAACGTGTGACTGTTTGGTGCGGTTTATGGTCCGGCAAAGTCATTGGAACCTACATTTTCGAAAATGATAACAGTTACTTTGAATGGATTGCGCTATCGAGAGATGATTAATGATTTTTTATGGCCGAAATTGGATAGTATGGATCTAGACAGCGTTTATTTTCAACAAGACGGAACTACGTGCCACACAAGCAATGAATTCATTGATCTTTTGCGGAAAAAGTTTTCAGGCCGTGTTATCGCTAGAAGAGGTGATCACAATCGGCCACCGAGATCTAGTGATTGAACACCTTGCGGCTTCTTACTTTGGGGCCACGTGAAAGAGGAGGTCTACGCCAATAGCCCAGCGTCGATTCAAGACCTCAAATATGGAATTCGTGAGGCCATCGAGGACATTTGGCATCAACTTTGCGATTTGGTTATGGAAAATTTCATTGAAAAGATATGGTCCTGTAAGCGTGGTCGTGGTGGTCATGTGCCTGATGTTATTTTCCACTATTAACGGCATACCTTCTTCTTTATAATGAAATAAATATCCGATCATTTATATTGAAAAATGGTATTTTTCTTCGAATATTAAAATAACACCTCTTATTGGAAATCCCTCTATTTGGAGCGAGATTTTGCAGTAGTGTCAATAGTGTATATGTTTTATTCAAGGATAGCGACTGCACATAATTGCTTATATTTTCCGATATTCGTTAGTAGTTTTTTTATTGGTTGGAAGATTCCAGGTAATTGAACTCGAGCCAAATAGAAATAAACTTTCTGAATATATACAGATGAAAAAATAAATAGCACCCATAGTTTATTATATCGTATATATGTGGCCAACTGTCAACAATGAACCATTCGCCCTAATCGAAAGCACTCTCCATTCTCCATTCAGAAACGCAATCGATAGATTCGTCCTCACACCCACGAAACGAATTATAAGGCATTATTCGACTTGCAAATGAGGCCTTATGCTATTAAGGATTTTGCTTCCTTCGAAACGATTCTGAAATATCGCAGGTGAATGGGACTTAGGTAAAAAGCCTGTTCGTGGGAAATTGATGAATATTCAAGGGTTGGGGTTGTTAGAATCCGGCATGTAGGAATGAAGGAGATTATAAAACATATATCGTCAGTGTAAATCGCAAGGTGTGTAACTCCATCCGGAGAAATTTTACAGGAGACTCGAAAAACTATGCAGCATTGTTGGAGCAGAATGCGTATCTTCACTATTATTTGGAAGAACACCCATAACCTCCTATCAACAATGCTACTGGCGGGACATACGTATTTTGTCCATTCACAATTGAAGAGTGGAGATAGGCATATTCTAAATCAGCTTTCCTTCAAAACGGTTGATCTTCTGGACTTAGTCTTCTTTCAGACTGTAGATATTATATTTTAGTGTTAGATGGCGTAATAATACGTATTTCAGAAAAATTGGAGTTACGCAGTTTGCGATTTACACTGACGATATTGAATTTCAGTTCGCTCTGCGTATAGTTGATGACTTTCTATGTATTGTGAAGTAAGGGGTTTGTTCTTGGGATTACAAATGGTAATATACAAATACCTTCAATCTTCTTTGGATTATTCCTCAGGGAAATTGTACCTGGATGCATTGAAATATATGTATCGAATAATACACTGCGCAAAAAATTAACGAACATTGTGGAAATCTCAAATTTATTCTACAACTGAAGGTTTTCTCAATGATAATTATTTTTATCAGAACTATGCATGCATATGTTATCCACTTTTAATGTTTTTCTTCAAAACAGATGTTTTTTTTCCAGCAGGAATAAAAAAAGATGAGATTATCAGATTTTGAGAGTATTGGCTGCATTCTGAAATCAGTTGTTCTCGATCAATTCTGGTGATCAATAGTTTTTCTTTCGTTTGGTTTTCTACACTCGATCGCTATGCAACGCGAAACACGCAATTTGAATCAAGAGGAATGTGCCCAAGCGGTAGTTTTGCGAGAAGAAGGGTGGACATACACAAGAATTGCAGAAAGGTTTCGAGTTGCAGCGATTCAGGGAGACAGGTATGAATGTCCGAAGACCAGGACAGGGTAGACTACGGGTAACAACTGCCATTCAAGAACGTTACTTGAGAGTTTCTTCGTTGAGACGACGGTTTGCAACCGCTGGCCTCCTTCAAAATCAGCTTGAGCAAACTCATTAAATCACTAATCAGCATTTCAGTATTTTGAAAATGTTTATTTTTTTTCACATGAGATTCGGTGAAATCCTTAATTTTTCTTCCATTCAATGTGTCTTGTTTCGTTCAAAACCTTCCCGAGAGAACATACAAAAATAAGTTACACAGTCAATGTAGAGTTGTAGACTTTCATTGAAATTGAGATTTTCAGAATGTGCGTTAATTTTTTTGCGCAGTGTTGTATGCATACAGAAAAATATCTTTATGGAAAAAGAGGGTATAAAATTCAGAGAACGACTGACTGCTACCCAGATTAAGCAACAAAATGAAATTTCCTTCATCAATAGGCATGGAGCAGTAATGAAAGAACATACCAACTCCTGAATCCTATGAAGAATCGGACCTCTTTAATGAATCTTCAACAGTCTGCAGGTCCAGAAATAACTAAGCATATCATCGTCTGCATGTTCACTTATCGGTTTGATAACCTCACGAAGATCCACTCGTAATTTGCATCACGCTGCCACTAAATGATAAGTTGCCCCAAAAACGTCAAGCACATGATCCTTAATAACACACCCCTCAGTTCTTGTATTCCTCATTGATTTACACATGCGAACAACCGGCAAGCGACCAACCGAACACGATTGTTATCATTCAGATTTTGTAATTTCCAAAGAGCTCCGTACTTAGGGCAATTAATCAACTTGAGGCAGGTTGCTATTAGATTGTTAAACGATCTTATTGCGTGCTGAAAGGATAATTAGTTTCAGTTTCTTATCCAGCCGTTAATTAATAAACTATATTCTAGATAAGGAAGCCCCACGATCGGAAACTTATTATGTGTATCGCTATCTAATAGAGGCAGGTTTATAAGTAGATGCAAAGGAGGATTATTAGAGAACAATAGAACGTGAAGTTTCAAGCTGAAGTTTTTTCTAGTTTCACTCCTTAGTGAAACCTGCTAAGCTGAACTGGCTCACTTAAAGGATCACTATCATACTTTGCTGAATATGCTTTGCTTTGTGTAACCAACAGTCAGTTGCAAAAAGTTCAAGGTTTATATAGGGTATAATTGAGCATATTTCCATTATTGTTGCTTTCTGTGTTCAACATTTCGGACTTTGATCTATTTTGATTTAATCAGTTCGATCTCATCATTCGAGCTCAGATTTTTCTGATATGAGATGAACAGACGCTTGACTGATGGGATTTTCGGAAATTGACATGAAAGCTTCTTTCTTTAATTTTCTACATTTCAGTTCTTCTTCTCTTGGTATTATGGAAGCTTCACCTCATAAAATCCAATGGTCTTCATTGAAAGCTTGTTGAACAAGCTTGATTCGTCATTATCTCCCTGTTAAGCTTGTTCGTTCACGAAAGTTTGAGCCGTCGGTTGGCCATGACAGTTTGGCATATTCCACTGTGTATATTAAAATTTATTTTCTTGTCAGATTGGTACGCAATGTTGTCAAACTCACAAGAAAGATGTATAAAACGCGGATTTCTCACAATGTCAATTTACACCTGAAAATTTAACAATTGATGACGCAATTCAGACAGTTCTTAATACGACCACAGATTGAAATTTCACGTTACAGATTCACTACTTGAATTGAATAAAAATATCATTGTTTGAACAGTGAAAACTAATCTTCTTCTTAAATGTATTCGAGAATTATCAATTTTATTAGTCATTAGAAGTGCGAATGAACAGAATGAAGTCAAAGAAGAAGTTCTGAAACGAACATTATGTGACGAACATAAACATTGTATGCTAAAGACGAATCAAAATATATCTGGAGTAATAAATGAAGATAACTAGGACTTATGCTGGATTCACAATGGACGTAACCATAAAACTCCCGAAACGTAAACGAAAAACGCAAAGTTGAACCAATGCAAATCATTTGAACTGTTCACAATAGGCTCTGTAATTTTTACGTTTACGTTGAGCTTATGGTAGTCCGTAATTCTAACGTTAATTATAGAAATTCTTCACATTCTGTGATTTGTAGGTCTAACTCACCAACGTCGTTTTTTTCTTCTTTTAGAATTTTGCTCTTCAATTTCTTTTTTTTCAAACATCGTCTCAATAAAAACAAACTTAATACTTCATACATTTTTAATTAATGACAACACTTCACAGTAATCAATTGTCAAAAAATTCATAGAACACTTATTATAAAGGTACAGAAACATCTTCTTACTCTACAAAAACGTCAATAATTTGCTACTGCGCCTAAAGTCCATTCTGAACACCATTACGTTTACGGACAAAGTACGTTTACGTGTTCGTTATGGTTACGTCCATTGTGAATCAGCACTTATTTGAGAAAAATACTCGTTACTACATGCATTTCATATTTCACCTAGAGAGTTTGAAGTTTCCTTTGAAACATTCTTCATCGTTCTTTGAATGAATTGATTTCTTCATAAGATAATTCTGACGAATCGTCAGTTCCAAAATGTCCTGATTTGAACTTAGGGAAGCACCTCTACCTACAGCTACATGCATGTTATACTCGATAGATGAGAAGTGTTATGATTGTTGTGAATTGTGAAAAAGATAACCTCTCTTTCATACTCTCGTAGCCATCGTAAACTAATCGTTAGTTTACGATGGCTACGGGCTACATTAACGTTAGGCCAGGCAACGTTGCATTGAAAGTTGCAAATTATTCCCCAAAGTACCAACCTAAGATAATGAAACCAAGGCCTACTTTGTGCTCAATAATATGCGAACTGAGTATAATTTTCATTTTCTTTGAATCGAACGTTTAAAGGACGTTCAGTTTTTCCGATATAGTCTCTACCACACTCTCAAGATACTTATATATGCAACTTTTGGAAATTTGATCTTCATTATCAGGTTTTACTTCAGTTAGATCAGCCTTAATAGTATCTTGTGTCTTGAATTCTGTTTTCAAATTGTACGTTTTTCCGATTCTTCTAATATTTTCAGATATTCAATTACATTGACTATCGTTTGTGCCTACTGTTTTTGACTAGTGGTTCTATACTATTGTGTCCAAGTGCTTTGGTCTTTTCTAACCAATTCTTGGGATAGCCATTTTGCTAAGGAATTGCAGATACATTTTCGATTTCTTGCTACTTCTTGAAGAGAGCATAATTTTAATGCCCTTTCATAGAGAATTTTTTACAATCTTAATTTGGTATCCAAAAAATTATAATACATATAATATGCCATAACATCTTCTGTTTGTGATCAGAAATGTCATATTTGCCCATTCTTCAAATGACCTAATGGATTGGATAGATAATCAGATAACGCTCTTGTCATAGGCATGAATCGATTGAAAATATTACATATTTATTCTCAAATTAGGTGATTACCATAAAATGTCTGTCTTGCAATTGACTGTGAATTGGATAATGTTGAATTTTTTTATGTCAAACTAAATGGTAGGAATGCTTCTTCCAAACTACACTTTCGAAGCTGCAATTCATTTCTTTTTTGAAAGGTATAATTGATTTCAAAATTGGTAAAAAACTGTAAAAAGACTCCATGTTACTTTTTCCAGATTCACAGAATGGAGTGAGAAAATTGTGATTGAACTTTGAACAGAAAAGTTTTTTTTATTCTGTTATGATATCATAAATACTCTGAGAGCCATTCTAACCAGAACGAAATCAATGAATGAGACACAAAAATCAAAAAATTGTGTTTACAATATTCGCTGTATATGTGGAAAATCTTATACAGGAGAGATATCAAGACCTTTAGAGATAAGAAAACGGGAACATAAGAACAACATAAAAAATAGAGACATTATAAGATCACAAATCGATGATCATGTATGTTCAAATAGCGGAAATCATATGATGAACTGGAACAACACAAATATCCTAATGACGGAACCTGATAATTATAAGAGGAAAATTAAGGAATTCACATGTATTTTGTTAGATGAGGTAGATAATTTGGCCAATTTTTCTGTTGGAATAGATCGTATTCAGTTTTACTGTCAGGCAACAATTATTTCAAAATCAATTTGCTCCTGACAAATAAGTGCTAAGATTTTCGCTAGAGCACTTCATCTTAATTGAAATTTTTTTAATTATTTCTGTTTCAGAGACTGGAAGTGAAAACCTATGAAGTTTTTTAGAAATGCAGAATACTCCCAGATTATATTTCAATCGATATCATAGATGATGTCAGACACTGTCGAACAGAGTACGGTAAATTCAATGAATAATTCGATCCACAACAGGCAACCTTCATTTTGGGTGATAAAAATAATTCAAAAGTGAAAATTTTCATGAATGGGAGTCTAAATAAAGCGACAACCCGGTTACAAATTCGATAAAGAGTGTCAAAGTGTCAGTACAAAGCGGAATCTGTTACGTCAGACCCACCACTGGCCTACATTTGTTAGTTATTTGATGAACATACATCAAAGGTCAATAAATGAAAGAGCAAACAGCACAGGAATAGCCCGAACATGATAATGAGACTTGGTGTGTGGAGTTCTTCAGTAAATATGGCGGTTATAATGAAAACATTCAAGGACTTGATGGCACAGTGGTCGACGAGCTAATAAAAACTTTTTCAGGATATCGTTCGAAATTTGCTGGCTGAATATGATGTTTCAGTTTATACGAACGATGAAATTGTGATTTTAAATGAAGATATCAATGTTATGACTTCAAAGGGTCAACTCATATTGTGGTCATTTGACGCTGAATATTTTTCTTCTCTTGATTTTCGATTATTGATTGTGTGATTGAGTTTGATCATTAAAAACGTATTGCTATTTCTATCAATTTCTCTTCCACTTATCAACGAGTCAGCCACCAATTGCCAATATTTAAACTTTGAATTTACAAAAAGTTCCGAGTTAGAAACTGCTCTAACCAAAAGAGCGACATTTGAAAGTTTTTGTTTTGATATTTCACTTTTGTAGATTGATTACTGAACATAGTTGGAGATTGGTGGCCGAAACCATTAAAAGTTGAAAAGAAATATATACAGTGTGTTCCAAAATGTTCCAATCTATCGTTAAAATTCTGTTACTGAATACCTCCAAAAAACAACGAACCTTCGAACAATTTCCTAGCAAAATAAAACTGTATTGCAATATTTTTTGCCGTCAAGGTGAATTCACACCATGAAGATAATATCCGTCGTCTAAAATATTTGCTATAAATTGAGCGCATTTGCCATTTCGCGATTTATGGTGGAATATTTTTTCGGTGACCTAAGTTATTCAATACAGACAATAAACAAAAATCATCACAAAAGACCTCTGAAACATATTAAAACAACTTTATAATTCAAACAATTAGGTAAATTAGAAGTGGTGTCAGAATAAAACAAAGCGGATATGCCATAATGACACAATGATTACTTTTTAAGGGGTTGAATCTACGTAAAATGATAAAAATTTTGACCTTATTTTTCTTTTCGAGAGGAATCATTTAAAGGAGGATTTTAAAACCCACTTAAAAAAACATCCTGTATGTGAAGATAGCCCAAGAAACAGCTCAATAGCAAAAAGTTTAATTGGAATTAAATTTGCGACAAGTAGAATTTTGAAAAATATCCTGACGTACTTTCAAAAAGTCATTATTTCGAAATGATTGACATGCCTCCTTTCATTCACTAATTGACGCAAATGCAGAGAATCTGGAAAGAAAAAAGAAATAATATAATAAAAAATGACTGAAGATTTTTACAAGATCTTACAAGAAATTGCCAGACAAATGAACTGTGCTTAAGCTATTCACCATATGCCTTCTGAATAATCAGATCAAGATCACCTTTCAATAGTCGAAAGAAATGAAACTTTGAAAATTTTAAATTATTACAACCAGTACAAAGGAGGTTCTCGAACATGTTAAGGTGGATTTAAATTTATGTTAGCAACAAAACATGTATACAGGGTGTTTCTGAATTGATGCGAATGATTTGAGGGGGTTATTCCTCAGATCATTTAATAAAAAATAGCTCCCATAAATGTAGGTCCCTAAATGCATTATTTTCAAGATACAGGGTCCTAAAGTTTTACTTAAAAACTGACTAAAAGAAGTTGTACACCACTGAGATTTTTTAACTTATTTTTGAAGTTTTTAATATCTCAGTGGCGTACCACTTTTTCATTTAGTTTTAAGGTGAAACTTCAACACCCTGTATTTTAAAACAATGCATTGGCAGACCTACAATTCATAAAAGATCTGCGGAATCACCCTCCTAAATTTTTAGCATCAATTCAAAACACCCTGTATAACTTCTCTTGTAATTTGAATCGAGAGTAACCACATGTTTGGTTCAATTCGAGAACGACTTGATACAAATTCACATGGAGTGAACGCTCCTATAATGGAAAAATCTGCAAATATGTACTGCTTTTGGACCGGAAAAATCATTCCACACCACAAAGCGCAATATTACGCCTAAACATCATTCAATAAATTATTTATTGCGCACAATTTAGGTTATAAACTGCAATAGCGAACGTTAATATTGTTCCAAAACAATAATAGACGTCACATATTTCAGTTCTCACCTGTCACATTTTCATGCAGGAGGCCGCCATTAACAAAAACACATTGCATTTTGGTCATATATTCCACTTATTCAATAGACGGGTCCATTTGCAATAAAATTCTGAAACGTGACATATTAATACTATGTATTGTTTTACGAACGTATGCGATTTAGCAAAGCACAATTATTTTCGTGTTTGAAATGATTTTGCGGTAGCCATTAGTTTATTCGGGGAGTTTATGGAATTTTGAAAATAAGTTATGGACCAATTATGAGAGAATGATCAGTGATTCTGAAAATGTAATGTTAATGTAGATAATTAGGTATCTCCTAATGAAAAATCATTCAAAAAGATTTGTCTGGATAGAGTGCTTCAAAATGTTTTTTTCAATATTGTTTTCCTATTCAAGGTAGCTCAGAAAATAAATGAGTGTTAAATTGAAAACTTTCATCACCAGAAATGTTTTTCTTATGTTCTCCAAACATTCGGGATGTACCTACTTGCCCATTATTTGATGAACAATTTGCTAAAACTTATATGATCAATCAAATATACAATTAGTTCTTTGCATCTTTTCTAAATCATTCACATGAGTTTTCAGGCCTTCGAAGAATTCGTTTCAGGGTAAAAATTTTATATCCTGACAGAAAAACACAACTATATTCATTCCAAAACCAGCTATTTAGAATGAAAGTACGATAAGGTGAGGAAATATCAGACGTCTATTGCACACCTCATACAAATATTTCATATTTCCCCTGGCTTCGTTGAAACTTACGTGTTAAATATTGGATGTATGGAAATTCCGAATAGTTTCCTGAAAGAGAAGGGTTATGAGCGTTAAATACGATTGCGCTTTTGCGCTTCAGACCATCGCGGTAGACCCAATAAAACCTTATCCTCTTTTCGCTATAAGCCTGTGATATGGCGTTGAAAATAATTAGAAACATTTCGGAGGGATTTACGATGGATATCAAAACGAATTGTAGCAGGAGAAATGTGAAGATTTATTCAAAGTTATCAATTAAAATACATGACTAGTTAAAACTTCACAATATCACATCAATGAATCCAAATACACTAAAAATGAAAAATTTTAGAAATATTTTTCACGAATAAATTCACATCAATAACATAGTACATTAAAATACACAAACATTAATTAATGATCAGCAATAGGACTTCGCATCATCTCGAAATCCATAATAAGAAGTGTTCCTGTATAACTGGCACAGCGCATTGAAAAACTGTTGGAACTGACGGAAGTCTCACAGGGCGTCCCAGAAAATGTGGGAAATCTCTCGGATCCAGATAGAACATGATAAAATAACAGCGCATTCAAAAACTGTTGCTTTAAAGAGACATTATCAGTCGCTAGAAATCGAAATATCTCGATGTATTACTATCGGAAATCTCATATACAGGGTGTCCCGAAAATTGTGCGAAATCTTTCGGATTCAGATAGAACATAAAAAAATGAGATGATAAGTTCCCATAATTTTTTTTTAGCGGCCCTCCCTACGAAGATACGACCTCCTAAATTTCAATTACTTCTTTCATTATTTTTTTTCGAAAACGGTTCATTTCATCGACATTGAAAAAGACTACCTTTTCTTCAGCTTAATGTTCAAGGTATCCAAATTTATGTTTTGGCGCCTTATCATACAGGGTATTAAAAATGTAAGCATTAAAATGTACAAGTCAGTCCGCCCCTGGTAAACTGAACAAGATAATTGAAATTTGAGTGCGGTGATTTAAGAGGTACTTATGATTAACAGTATTAATCATATCGAATTTTCATCAAATTATATCTAGTAGTTCGAAACTTATTTCACTAAAATGGATTTCCAGTGGCGTCATTTACAAGGTCGTATCTTCGTAGGGAGGGCCGCTAGGAAAAAAAAATTGGAACTTGTCATCTTCATTTTTATGTTCTATCTGAATCCGAGGGAATTCCCACATTCTCCAAGACACCCTCTATAATTAAAAATCGAGGTACGATATACTCTAAGTACCAGTGAAGCGTTTCAAGTTGAGAAAAACAGAAGCGTTTGAATAATATTCGTTTCATTTATCGTTCTTTAAGTATCTTCTGATAGAAAAATTTCTTTATAATTAAATGATGTATAAAGTTCACATTGGTAGGGTAGAGATGTTTGTTAAGTTATGCATAGTACATTGAAGTTATTAATTTTCAATGAATCAGTTCAGTAGGAATTCAATGATACACTGATCTGTTTTAGTCTAATGGAAACCACTTACATCTCCCCAACAACACATTTATATAGTACTAGCTGACCCTTCAAACCTGGTTTAGTCAGTTTAAAATTGTTGAATATGGTATAAGTACAAAATTGTTGTATAATGTGTTAGTTCATACGTTATTTTTCCGATTGAAATTTTCAATTTTCGATTCACTCGATGTTACTTCACTTTAAATCCAAATGTCAGAATCATTATAACCTATAAGTACTCTATGACTGCTTGATTGGTCGTAAGAAAAAAGACAGCCTCTTATTTTTTCTCAACAATTCTTTTGAAAATATTTTGTTGTATAAACCTTGCTCTGGCAATTATGAACACAACAAAAAAGAATTATCCAATTTGGTGCAGTCGTTTGAAAGATATGGCATTTTGACGGCAACCATAGATGCTGTTTTATTAATGTAGATATAACATAACTAGCAAGGTAAGAGGGTTTTTACTGGCGAATGGAGGATATAATTGACGAGCCGCAGGCGAGTCAGTTACCTCCTTGAGCCAGTAAAACCCGTTACCTTGCGTGTATTGTTTTATATTTTATTTGTTTCTCGTTTGTAAAAAGGTGAGATAAATTCCAAAAAAATCTCAATAATTTGTCGCAAATGTCGGTAGCTATTTATGATTATTTATGACATCGGAAAATTATGACAACTGTCAGTGGCTTTACGAGAGGGAAGTCCTTCGAGAATATTTGCTAATTTCTGACGAAAAAGGCCAGATCCAAATGAAACAAGGTATGATATCGTTTTTTTAATACTTTTATAACGTTTATTACTAAAAATATTTGTTCCAGGAACGATGAAATTAGAAGGATAATGAAATTAGAAGCAAGTACGTGAAAAGGAAAGCGAATAGACGAAAAAACAAGGTACGACTATCGTTTTTGAATAGTTTGAGAACGTTTATTGAGAAATACATTTGTTCCAGGAACTCTGAGATTAGAAGAATAATTAAATTAGAAGCAAGTACTTGACAACTTTCAATATAATATACTACTAACTTTTAAAAATTTTACAAGTTAACTGTCAATTTTACAAGTTAGTGACTTGAAAAAATAAACTTCCTTGATTAATATTGTGTTTTTGGAAACTGACGTTTACAAATGAGAAACAAATAAATTCAATTTTCCAAACAACTCCACTTGATCACGAACAGATTTCAATCCTCTAAAACAAACCCCAAATATTTCCGAGAATCCGATCACATTTAATATAAATATTATCCCCCAATAACCTCGAAATAACTTTCGAGACACTGACAAATTAAGTAGGCCGATATTAATCTGACGAAAAGTTAGTTTGAAACTCGTTAACTCGCATAAAACCCTCAAAATATATTTCATTTTCACAGAGGGCGCTCGCGTCCCTTCCCAACGCGAAGATTATTCGAAACAGGGAGTCCCGATTAAGCTGCAGCGCGTTCCCACAGGACAATATATCAATTAACTGTCGTCCCGTCTGTAAAAATGTCCCTCTTGCATGCCGGACGGACAGATGAGACCGCAATTATGGACGTGATTTAGTGGTTGCATTATGTCCGTTTGACACCTGACCCGATAATCTCCGATTGGGAACTGCCGTTTGTCTATGTCGGTACCTGACCGTTCACCGCAATGAACAAATGCCGCTACAGATCGATGTCAGGAGGTATCTGTCTTTTTGACGCAACAATGAACAATGGCTCATGATTCCGCCAATACCGTCATACAGGTTGTGGACGTAAAATGGAAAATAATGAGTAATGCGTGTAAAGTAAAGCACTGAGTATAAACAAACAAAGCAGAGAATATATCATCGAAACTCATACTTCAGAGATAATCATGTCAAAGTCGAAAGATAATGCAAAACGATTATATCCTTCAGAGCATACATAGATAGCTATTTCATCTATCTCTGAGGATACGTATTAACGAAAACCACCAATGTATAACCTTGAACGAAGTAGCGTTAGAATTATTCACGGATACATCTCGCTACTCCTTCGGAAGTAGTTTGTTCGTAAGAATCCTCAGAGATGGCGCTTCGTTTCTGTTTGTACCTAGAAATGCCTAATCTAAATATAGGTTCCTAGAATACTTCTATCATTCAGAGCTATTAAAATTCTCCATATTGATGAGCACCGGTAGGGCGAAATAGCTATCTATGGATGCTTAGCTCCGACGTATAAGTTTAATATTGATCGATTTCATCGGATTATTATCATTATATAGTTTCATTGTAAAATGATGAATTTATGATATCGTTTTATACGATAAACGATAAACCATATTTACATTATATCACATAGAACACACAATTTCTGATAATTTTCTATTACCCGGCTCTAAGGACCATGATAAAAAACTGTTACAAATCATTTTACTGGAGTATAGCAGTTTTTAAATTGTTAAATGACATCTATTTCACTTCTCCAGTACGTTTTTCTTGCGCATGTTCTGCTTCCAAATGCTATTAAGGAAATACAACCGATTTTATCTGTGTTCTGCATTCAAATCAATAGCTCAAATCCGTCGTTCTTTTAGCAAAAGATGAAAAAATTATTTTTTTTTGGCCTGAAGCACTGATATGTCAATATTTATCTATAATCTCATGAGGAAACAGTTTTCCAGATAGACAAACAAACATGGTAAAATGGAAAATAAGGACTAAAGCCAGCCATAGAAATCGTTTTTTTTTTCATCCGTTCGTATCGCGGCGATAAGAACCAATGTGTGTGGCGAAAAACCGTCCGTACGTATCGTCGGTAGAAATATCTGCCGATGCTTGATTTTTGTCAAGACGGTCCATCGGTTGTCGTGCCATACCGACTGTGTGTGGGGATTTCGTCGAGAATCGGCGGTTATTTACCATTAGCGTAGTACAAGTCTCGTTTCCTTTTTCTTTTTTAGTCAGAACCGAAACTGCGGCCGCCAATGCTAAGAGATGTTTCATCTTCATGACGTGCTAATTCACGAACGACAGCAAAATAACTCGAAGCATTTACTGAAGTGTGTGGGCAAAACAGCTCTGCGATATGACTCGGCGGTTCGAATCGCGGCGAGGAAAACGGATGAAAAATAACGATGTCTATGGCCGGCTTAACACGTTTATAGTAACACAATTGGATATGAACAGTCAATGCAGAGAATATTATACCGATTTGGAAATTCACATCGAAACATACGATATACAAGGCATCAGACAGAGAATTCTTCCCTCCAGTTGCACAGATGAATAGGCGAGATAATCAAGTGCGATAACTGAATGAATGCAACTGTCTTACTGCAATAATCTAGTCTTGTCTCTCTCTTATCGCAGTATGGTAGGGAACCTGCACTATACACGTATAGAATTTTTAATTTGTCAGGCTGCCCGTAATACTCGATTCTAATATTTACTGTTGCCTACCATACTAAAGAACTACGTAACTCTAAACGATAAGAGAGAGACAAGACTAGAATAATGAAGTAAGACAACTGAATTCAGTGTGTTACAGCAAGTGATTGTCTCGACTATTCATCTGTGCAACTGGAGGGAAGAATTCTCTGTCTGATGCATTGTATATCGTATATTTCAGATGTGAATTTCCGAACCTGTATATCGAATAAAATCAACCAATATTGAAAGCATACTTCGGAGCTAATCAAGTCAAAGTTCGAAGATCATGCAAAGTGGTAAGATTATACAGATACCACACCTATCGGGGCTCATCAGTATGAAGAAAAGCTTTGAATGATACAGGCATTCTAGGAACCTATACTTAGATATGCCACTCATCTCTGGGTATAAATAGAAACAAAACGCAGTCTCTGAGAATCCTTAGGAACAACCTACCTCCAATGCATGAACCTTGAACGAAGTAGCGTTTAAGTGATAGGTTCTTCGTAAGGATCCTCAGAGATGTCATTTTGTTTCTATTTATACCCAAAGATGAGTGCTAGATCTAAGTATATAGGTACCTAGAATGGATCTATCATCCACAGTTATTCCCCTTAATGATGAGCCCCGTTATGGCGAATTAGCTCTCTATGGATGCTCTATATGATATTATAACCTTGCATGATCTATGGATGTGGACGAGATTAGCTTCGAAGTACGAGTTTAACATTGGTTGATTTTATTCCATCAATATCATTATCTGATTTCATTGTTATATAAAACATTTATGAAATCATTTTCATATGACATAAACCATATTAATACACTCACCGGCAAAATAATCGATGAAGTTTATTAATTCATAAATATGTTATTTCAAGTCAGAATCGATTGAATTTTTGTTCAATTGTAGGTATGTTCATCCTTAATCAATCACCAGTTTTGAATTTCACGAAGACTCGGCGTACATCATTTTATACAGGATGAAACAAAATTTGTTTTCTACCCTAACTTCAGAACCACCCCTGGTGTGTTCCAATTATTGCACCATGTGATTTCTTATTCATTATCAAGACACATCTCCTCTTGACAATTAAATTTTTCATTTATAACAAAAGACTAATTTTTGTTGAAGATACAGGTTTTCAGAGCAACATCAAACTCCACAATTCGGCTATGGCTATAAATGTACTTTCACCAGTTTAACCTTTAATCCGAACGTTATGAAAATAAACTGAAAATTGAGTGAAAAATAAAACAAGAGAAGTTTTAACGCGACATGTTCTTTCATATGCACCATTTATTGGAGACGATTTCGTGCTAATGCTTATAATGCCCAACCGCATATTACGCATGTGGCTAGGACTGCCAGGGGGTATTTAGCAAAATTGATATCCAAGAATTCAACTGGCCTGCTCTGAGACCAGATTTGAACCCAATTGGGCATGTTTGGATGCTCTTGGGAGGATGATTCGATCTCGCGACCAACTCCAGAAAATTTGTAACAGATCAGTGATGCTCTAATTAATGCAAAACGGTACTTTCGTTCATTTCTTTCTTGAGTTTTTCGCACTTTTCATAACTTCACACATTGTGATAAGATGCTGATATGTCGTGTGTCATGTGAAAACAGTATTCCCGCTAAAAAAACTAATATCAAAAAAAGCTCAGATCGATTATAAAAATATAATTATATTTTCTTTATGGATACTTTGGTGCACCCATATTACCAAAAATCTAAACATGTAACAGCTATACAAAACCTTTCGAATTTCGTTGAAGTTGAGCAAAGTCATTTCCTGAATAAGATTGAAATCGACAATACCAAAGTACTGTCAACGAAAAAAACTCTACTTTGCAGTCAATCACTTAATGATAGAAATCTTATATTTGTACGTTATAATATTTCGCACTCTAAAATAGGATCAAAGGAAATTAACTACGAACAGAAAGAGCATAATATATAGCATCAGCAATCTTCCATAAAGTAAATCGGAAACTAAAAGTATCAGAAACATCTCATGACTTTACAAAATCAACGGGAAACTTCTGGGAAAGTAGCGACATCAATTACGAATAGATGTCTTCTAGAAAGTCGAAGGAACGATAACATCATTTCCAATTAGGCCACTCTGCCTCGTGTACCACCTGCCCGGGAACTCGAGTCAGATCGTCACACAAATTGAAAAATATGTTTCAGCAATTTTCCGATCTGAATGGAGTCAATCAATGCGGAACTTTTCATGCTCCAGCACCCTCCAAATGTAGACGATAATAAACGACTCCAGGTTCCGATATATTAATCGCATTATTGGGCCTGACAGCAAAACGATATACCGTTTTTTTTTCAGAGGAGACGCTGGAAAATATGGATCAAGGGAAAGCAACGTGCCAGCTACTAGGTAGAGATGGGACGTTATATCTTCAAGCTTTATCCTATAATTTGTTCACAAACCGAACCCAAATTAAATATTTTTGGTGTGTCATTAGAAGGGTTTTGATAGTTCATATTTCATATTTTTTTAATTATTTATGTTTCAGAGACTAGGAGTGAAAACCTATAAAGCTTCTAAGAAATAATTCATATTGTTTCTCGAAACTAGATAAATTTTTCAATTGAAATCAACAACAAAATGAAAGCTCAGATTCAGCTGTATACTTGAATAATAACATATACAGGAAATTTACACAGGAAACATGATACTCGATGAATTAGAGTGAATATTCTGTGTCCAGTTGAACAGTGATATATTCGACAGATTTACGTGCGACGTTTTTGACTGGAGTACTCGAATTGAGAATTACATGCCGCCTGATGCATTGATTCATTGCGTCAGGCTTCCCGTTCTACTCCATTCGAGAAAGACAATTACAATATTGCATCAGACCATTTATTGATTAATTTCGGCAGGAACTAACCACGTAAATATCCCGAATATAACACTGTTCAACTGGACAGCAAAGTTTACTCTCTGGCGCGTTGGCCGTTGGTTGGCCATGACAATTTGGCATATTTCACTTTGTATATCAAAATTTTAGGTTATGTTGTTTATTTTCTTGTCAGATTGATACGCAATGTTGTCAAGATAACATAGAGTTCTCTGATAACTCGGAAGCTCGTCGGACGAGGCCGGGTACATTCGGCAACGTTGACTTTTTTTCACGTTATGACATCAAATACTGCCAACTTCATATAAATAAACAAACGCCAACTATGCGCTCAAACTTTCGTGAACGGACTATATATAAAATTTGAGAAAGTTCTTGATAAATAATGCGCAAAATTTTCCTTTTGAAGAATAAAATAATCATGCCAGTATAGAGCAAATACAAATTCCCTACTACTACCACTAATAGAACCAGTACCAAATAGGAGACTACGACGCAAATGGCCAGCAGATCTGATGGATATTTAAGAGGGCTCTTATTGAAGAGAACCTCACTACGCCACTAAGAGCCTCAAAACTCTGAAGACAGCACACTAGCTCATAGAATTATTAATGTTCTGATTGCTTGCGAATGTTATTGTAATAATAAAAAAAGTATAGAACAAAACTAACTTCTGTAGACAGCCAGACGTTTTGATAGAAGTGATTACAATTCGTGAAGGGTATAAGAGAAACAAATTTGGCACATTGATCTGGTTCCACATCAAATCCCTCGTTGTTCAACTGGGGTGGTTCCAAAGCTTTTATGTATCTGACAAGACATGTTGTTTTACCATTTGAATTGATTGCAAGTGCCGAGAATTTTCTAGATGGAAAGCTGTAATTGAAACTTTCATTCCACTTGATTATGTAGTCTTTTATATAGGGAAGATCGTCGCTTGGTAACTCATCCTGAAAAAATTATTTTCAATTTCCATTTACAATTTATAGTCAGCTGGTGGATATAGCAAGGTCAATGATCTTATGGTCAGAGTTTCAAGCCTCAAAATAATGAAAGATTTTTCGGTTTAAAGAAAAATTCAACCATTAGATGCATCTAACTCAAAAAATATATAAAAGATTATTTCATTTAGTTTAATTGGTACTATTGGACTTTTTTATTTGACTGATTAACTGGAGAAATAACTTCATCAGTTTGGAAGTGATGCAGCGTCAAATAGAAAAGTCGGCATAATTCCATAAAAAACACCATGAATATTCACACAAACTGCAGGATCATACAAAAATGACTGCATGCATTCATTTATGCTACAAACTACCCACTTTCCCTATTCAAATTCCTGATGGATTTCCAACCCTCTCTCCTGGGGGTTGCTAATAGAAGCAAGCATTGTATCTCAGATCTCAGATGTTCTCACAAATTCTGATTGGTTGTTAAGTTAATCAGGCCTGACACTTTTTAATAAGACACCCTGTGTAAGAAAAAAACGTATACTTACAATACTGGGAGTAAGTTTAGGAATGTTGGGCTGGACACTGAATTCTAAATTTAAGTAAGTTTGTTTAGCTGAAGATGCAATATCTTCTCTACCATAACCAAACATAACGTTTGGTGTGCTCAATTTGAAATGTCCAGACATCTGCAAAATTATAAAATATCAAAAATTGCAAAATAATCTAATTTGAATTCGATAAAAGGTTGAATTTATGTTCTGAAAAGCATCAAAAAAGGATGGTTACTCTGTTGCTGGGCTCTGAGTAGTGTATATTGAGTTTTCAAGGGTAATGACCTTGTAATGACTTAAAAAACATGTTTCCAGAAACGAATTTTTGTTATTTATATTTAAATATATTCAGTGGAACTTCCCTATAACGAACGTCTGTGTAACGTATCTCTCTGTACAGCGAATTTCGTGGAAGACATTGCACCTTGAATCCAAATTCCATGTTGAAAAGACCCTCTAAAACGAAGTAAATTCTCTCTATTACGAAATATTCAAAGAACATCACTCTTTGAATGGGTATTGCTATTGGTAAGAAGATATAAGTATGGGTTTTTTCCGAAATTTTTCTGGACCTTCGTAATAAATCCCGACCTTAAACTGAATCATTATGGTGGGCAGAGAGATCCTTCTGAAACAGTTTTAAAAACACCCCTGGCTGTTTGGTTTCAATCTTAGACTAAGGGGATTTAGTCTAAGGTTTCAATCTAACCATTACACTAGTGTGAAAGTTGTGCGAAAATGTCTAAACGGAAGTGCTTAAGTTTGAATGATAAACTTAACTTAACACATTTTCTGTATAACGAAATTTCTTTATAACCAATTTTTTGGCGGATTCAGCGCTTTCGTTTTAGGGAAGTTCCATTGTATTTCATTTTTTCGATTTAATGATAACAATCGTAACTTATAGATGGTAAATAAAGAAAGGAATTACATAATAGGTATTTGTAATTTGCACAATTTCACAAAACTGTTAAATAATGAGTAATTGGAATTATACTCACTCCGTTATTATTGCAAATGGCAGACATAGGAGCTTCAAGAGTCCCCAACCAATTAGTAACTTTAACATTTTTATTTTGTATATTTTGATCCACTTCATCAAAAACGTTCAGAATGATGTTTCCACTCAAAGAATTCGGATTGAGATAGTCGAAGTGAGATGGGCTGTAATTTACATGCTAGTTTATTTCAATATGTTGAACAGAGATAGTTATATGGTTATAGTTTAAAAAGGGGTTACAGTTCACTGCGACCTAAAGGTCTATTGTGCCCCCTTACAGAGCTGCTCTGACCATACCCTTCACAGCTCGCCTTCCAGTTCCACCGAGGCTAGTTCCTCACTCTTGAAAGTTTCTCGCCCAAGGCATTCTCTCCTTAGGCTCGCAATGCCAAAGCATTCCGTGACTAGGTGAATGGGGGTTTCTTCCTCCTCCTCACAGAACCTACACTCGTCAGAGTCAGATATCTCTTGGTTCTTGCTGTTTCAAAGTTCCGAAGGAACTAAGTGGAATGATGCATCTCTAGGAGATGCAGTCAATCACTTAATGATAGAAATCTTATATTTGTACGTTATAATATTTCGCACTCTAAAATAGGATCAAAGGAAATTAACTACGAACAGAAAGAGCATAATATATAGCATCAGCAATCTTCCATAAAGTAAATCGGAAACTAAAAGTATCAGAAACATCTCATGACTTTACAAAATCAACCGGGAAACTTCTGGGAAAGTAGCGACATCAATTACGAATAGATGTCTTCTAGAAAGTCGAAAGGAACGATAACATCATTTCCAATTAGGCCACTCTGCCTCGTGTACCACCTGCCCGGGAACTCGAGTCAGATCGTCACACAAATTGAAAAATATGTTTCAGCAATTTTCCGATCTGAATGGAGTCAATCAATGCGGAACTTTTCATGCTCCAGCACCCTCCAAATGTAGACGATAATAAACGACTCCAGGTTCCGATATATTAATCGCATTATTGGGCCTGACAGCAAAACGATATACCGTTTTTTTTCGGAGGAGACGCTGGAAAATATGGATCAAGGGAAAGCAACGTGCCAGCTACTAGGTAGAGATGAGGCGCTATATCTTCAAGCTTTATCCTATAATTTGTTCACAAACCGAACCCAAATTAAATATTTTGGTGTGTCATTAGAAGGGTTTTGATAGTTCATATTTCATATTTTTTTAATTATTTATGTTTCAGAGACTAGGAGTGAAAACCTATAAAGCTTCTAAGAAATAATTCATATTGTTTCTCGAAACTAGATAAATTTTTCAATTGAAATCAACAACAAAATGAAAGCTCAGATTCAGCTGTATACTTGAATAATAACATATACAGGAAATTTACACAGGAAACATGATACTCGATGAATTAGAGTGAATATTCTGTGTCCAGTTGAACAGTGATATATTCGACCGATTTACGTGCGATGTCATTGACGGGATGGATGGTCCAATGAACGAAACATATACTGCATAATCCGCATAGGAATAATCATTCCTATCTGTAACGGAGCACGTAAATCTTTCGAATATACCACTGTTGAACTGTACGACAAAATCCTTTCTCTGAAGCATTGAATTTCCGATGTGGATTGCCAAATCTGTACTATTCCAGTGCAGAAGACATCTCTTATATTTCCACAAAGTGATAGGTTAGGTTAGGTTAGGTTAGGTTAGTAACTATACCAGTGCAGAAGACATCGCTTATATTTCCACAAAGTGATAGGTTTTTCAATTGACGAGTGGAATAATTATTTTCTTCACTTCATAAATTTTTGTTGAGATTCAGGGATTCAAGGAAATATTCTTCCCTCCTTCCATGAAATTTGCATAGAAAATTTCACGTAAACAACTGTTGAACGGTTTGTTCAAAAATGAATTATTCGATGATAATAATAATAATGTGTTAATTCAAGAAAGAAATACAAGACAATACAATAATGAATTCCAAAATAAACTCCTCACATTACAGTAATACAAGATTAAAACATACAAAACTGACAGATATAGACACTCGAAAATCCGTAAAAGGATATTACAAGAAAGTATCAACATATCGGTTATGTTATGGAAATATAAAGGTTCTTTTTTCAACATTTCAATTGAATTTTCTATGGTTCTGTTGACACTGGCTACAAAATTTTGATGAACATTCAATGTATCAATCTTTATTTATGAAATGAATTTTATTCGAATCAGATGATTTTTTAGGGAAATATGAAGTTTCTTCTTTTCAATATTCCAATTGAACTTTCTATGGTTTTATTTACACTATGACCACAAAATTCTGCATAAGGCTTATTACGAGGATCTTGCATATAGCCGCAGCATTTCATTTCGATGGGTTTCGTTTTATCTGAGATATTGAGGAACAAAAATTTTGAATGACCATATTCTATGGAAAACCCTGTATGATTTAGCTGGTTAACGAATTAAACCAAGGCATTGGGGATACGAACTCATCCTGAAAATTTCTAGTCTCTAGGACAATCCCTTCGAAAGTTATCGTGCTAACGGCCCCACGGACAGAAGAATTTGACCTCGAATTCGTCATCAGGGGGTCGAACCCTATCGTTTGAGACCATTTTCAGCTCAAAAAAAATCGAAAATTACAGACATTTGTGCAAAAATATATAGCACTCGTTCAAGAAGAACGAGCGCCCAAAAACAAAACTCTCGACAGAGACTCCTTTCATTGGAAACGTTAGTGCAGAATTCAGTTGCAGAACATATTTTATGTGACTTCCTTCTTTTCAATTTGAAATTGCAAGAATAAATGTTGTTTGTGTTCATGTTATTATTGCTTGCCAACACAATATTATTCGATATAGTTGTTCTTAGGTTATCGTCCATTTATGTTCGAATGAAAAGAATATATTGGGATTCTTGGACTAACTTTATATATAACTTGGTTAGCATCCATTGTTTTAGAATAAGAAAAAAAAATATTGGGAAAATTGGACACTATTTATTATCTATTGTTTACTTCGTGATAATGCCGACGTTTCGAAACAAATTCGTTTCTTTTTCAAGGCTGTAAATAAATAAACTACATTATAAGACATACAACATGACACAACAAGAAAATAAATTACCTAATTACGATAAACAATATTGTACGCTTTTAAAAACATTAAGATTTTACAAAGAAATCAAAATTTCTTGGAGAGCAGATACACATTTGTCTCTTTGAAATATGAATTCAACCTTGAAATTGTATCGACGATATTGTTCAGAAGACTAGGTAATATACATGTTGTGTGTACGAGAGATCTCGAAGAAAATTGTAAATTTTTATTTTTTAGCCTTGACAAAGAAACAAGTCGTTTCGAAACATCGGCATTGTCTTAAAGAACAATAAATAAAGTTGTTGACATGTGACATAGAAAGATCCATGTCAAAATTTCTATGTCACATGTCAACAACGTCATCTGTCATGGCCAATATTCCGCGTCTTTCTGATAGAATGTTAGAATTTTCAAAATTTAGTGTGAAGAAAGATAGAATTAGATCTCTTCGAAATATGAATTCAACCTTGAAACTGTGTCGACGATATTGTTCAGAAGACTAGCCTTGAAAAAGAAACAAGTCGTTTCGAAACGTCGGCATAGTCTGAAAGAACAATAAATAAAGTTAGTCCAAGAATCCCAATATATTCTTTTCATTATTCGATATGATTGTTCCCTCAGAACTTGAACGTATTTTATCGGAATTTTTTGATGCAGCATTAAATTAGACATATCCCAGGAAATTCCCTAGAATTCACTAAGGGCTAGGGTCTAGGGAGCATTTACAAATGAATTTTACCAGAGCAGTGACTCACTAGGTATTCTAAATACAATGGGAACAGGATTCACAGAAATTCTCATTACCTCAGAAATAAATAACAGATCCAGTTATCAACAGTAGCAGTGATGACCCGTCACTGAAAAATAACAGTTCAGCACATCTCTAGCATCGAGATGGCTGATAAACGAAGTAAGGTGAATTGCTAATCGGTCCAAAAGGCTGGAAGGAAATCATGAATACCGTTCAAGATTTGTGGGGATTTTTCGGGGCGTAGAGCAATACACTCCGATGAACACATGAATTGACTCCACGGCTTTTTCCTATTATTTCGTGTGTGAAATTGACGCAGATTTCGGGGATCTGAGGAAGTGGCAAGGATTTACGCGACGAGAAAGGATTTCTTGTTCGGTTCGCACGATTTATTCTTTTAATATTATTCCAATTCACGCTTCATCTGTTTATTGTGATATTTTTTCATATTTTCCGTTCGACAGTGAGTTATTTCTATGGGTTTCCGTAATGGGGAGTGAAATTTATAGCAGAGGCTACAAAGGGAGCTATTTGGCACTGTGGAAAGTTATGAATTTTGAAAGGAATGGAGTGGCATCAAAGCTTTCCGTGACACATCGAGCTATTTATGATTCAGGATCTTCTGACTCTATTCAGTAGAACAATTCATAAAGAAGTGAATCAGAAATAAAATGCAAATGGGCATTACCAATATGTTAAAAAGTACACTTTTTCTTGTGACAGCATAAAGAGGTGTTAAATATATACCTGTCCAATTATTTACTTGAAATTTCGAGTAATTAATTTATAATTAAATATCAAAAATGCCATTTCTTTTCTCGTGAGTTCGAACGACGGGCCACGATGACGTACGAACAAGCATAACTAGTGGGGATGATGAATCACAACAGAATGACCGTTTTCATGGATGTTAACTGCGTTTCAACATTCAACCAATGAAATGAATGCTGAGGCGTACGTCACACTCAACCGCCAATTTTGATAGTTTGACATCGCAAGTTTAATCTATCGATTTCAATGATTTTTTTCTCGAAAACCTTATCACAAAACGAAACACGCATAGTTTTTGAGGGTCCATCATTTCGAAAATGATTTTGCTCATTCGATAAATTTTCAAAATTGATTGAAAATAAGAAAGTTTCAAGTATAAAAGGTATTTGTCAGAGTGTCTTCTTGAATAAGACTCGATTAATTTTCAACTTCATATTATTCACTCTAACATAAATTATAAAGATGATATATGCCTTCCAATCGTCTTGAATTCTAACTTCTAACCTCTTAAATTGTCACAGAATATCACGAGGAAACGTTCCTTTCAGGAATCACGCTTCAGGATCATCGGAATCATAGGGCAGTTTTTTTGAGCGCTCGTTCTTCTTAAACGATTGCTCTAGCGTTCTGCCCAAATGTCTGTAATTTTCTAATTTCGCCAAAAATGGTATGGACTGGCCATAAGCACGATAAGTTTCGAACGGATTGTCCTAGAGACTTGAGATTTTCAAAGTCAGTTCGGTTCCTAAATGCTTCGGTTAAGTCAAATCGTACAGGGTGTTCCATAAAATATAGCCATTAAATTTTTTTTTCCTCAATATCTCAGATAAAACGGAACCAATCGAAATGAAATGTTGCATCCACATGCAAGATGCTCATAATAAGCCTCTTGTAGAATTTTGTGGGGTGTAGGGTGAATAGAACCATTAAAAATTCAATTGGAATATTGAAAAGAAGAAGATTTATATTTTCATAAAAAGATATCCGATTCGAGTGAAATTTATTGTGTGAATCAAGACTGATATACTGAATTTTCATGCAAGATTTCAAGAGTATCGCATCAGCAGAACTTTTGTTTCCATTTTTTTTAAATTAATTATTCATTTTTTACATATTTCATTTTTCGAATGGTTTCCAGAATATAATTTCGCGATTGTGCTGAGATTCTGCATTTATATATTTGGTATTAATCTCAAGTCCCATTTAAGATTTCGCTCAAAAGCTCCTGCTCAGGGCTTTTCTTAATTTCCTAACACAAGCGAATGAATGTTACAAAAACAGATAATATGACAAAGATTACTTCTGGTCAAAAGAGGAAAAATGCACGATGTGGCACTATTGCCGGAAACATTTTATGACGTCACACCTTTGCTCAACAGACTTTACACCAACAAACCTCATTTCTCTGACGCCGGATAGACAATAGCGGAAGCGGCAAAAACGTAAAACAGCTTGACAATTTTATGTCGTCGCCGCGGCCTCCAAAGGACCATAAAAACGGTAAAGCCTGAAAACCACTCGGGCGCCACCATTTTTAAAAGCGATTTTTAATACAAAACACTGTTCGCATCACGATTCGACCCCTCGCCGCACCTGGACTTTTATTACCCCTTTGCTGCTCCCCGTTTTTTCCGAACATGATCCGGAACGAAAATTTGCATTTTGGGCTCGTCTCCAAATCATAACAATTACAATGTCCCCGACGAAATCCCACACGTCGGCGTGTATGATTTCGTTTATGTGTGATTTTGGATTCATAGATTCTATTGAATGATACGGTAGGCTTCGTAATTTAATTTTAATTTAATTGTTAAGTTTCTGTTACTGAAACTAATTCGGGTTTTAGATATCGATTGAAATAAAATCTGGGAGGATTCTGTTTTTACATTCAATTCATATCAATCATATTTGGATTGATTCATTGAAAAAAGAAATGATATCAGGAAATTTCAAAATTAAATGAATCAACATCTATATGTTTTGACAAATTTTAGTGCCAATTAGAATGCAAATGAAAAACACACAATTCTGCAGATTTCATAAGTTTGTCTGAAGAAGGTGTCTGATATAGACACCGAAACGTTACATTGTCCTTTTCATTTATTTCCTTTTTCAGTTTTTTCAGTTCTCTGCTTGGCACGGTCATACAGGGTGATAAAGAAGTGAGCAATAAACATAACTTCATGGGTGAAATTTTAAACTTCATTAACTCTTAAATTATTCGACCGAATGATTTCAAATTTGAATTTTTTTGTCACCCTTTGCGATTACAATCTGTCAATATTTCTGAATTTGAATAAATCAGATCCGGACTAGAAAAATTTCAGACATTCTCAATTTTTGTTGATAGTGTATCACCCTGTACGTGAACATTATGTTTTTTTTTCATTTCAGTAACTATAAAGAATCTGCTTGGCACTGTCATACAGAGTCTAGGAACATGAAATTATGAGTTAAATTTCATAGTTCGAAAAAACTTTTTGCTCACTTCTTGATCACTCTGTATGACCGTGCCAAGCATAAATTTTGAACTTTTCTCATTTATTGATTCTTTGTGGTTACGAAAATGAAATAAAAACATAGTGTTCACCTACAGGATGTTTCAATATTCATTAAAATAGAAAAAATCAAAAATTTTCCAAGTCCGGATCTGATTTCTTCAATTCTGAATTGGTGAGAGATGGCAATCGTCAAGGGTGACAAAAATCCCAAATTTGAAATATTTCGGTTTAATATTTCAAGAATTATTGAACTTCGAAATTTCACACATGAGGTAATGTTTTTTGCTCACTTCCTGATCACTCTGTATGACCGTGCCAAGCATAAATTTTGAATTCTACCCATTGATTGATTCTTTGTGGTTACGAAAATAAAATAAAAACATAGTGTTCATATACAGGGTGTTTCAATATTCATGAAAATAAAAAAATCCAAATTTTTCCGGATCTGATTTCTTCAATTCCTGTAATATTGAAAGATGGCAATCGTGAAGGGTGACAAAACTTCCGAACTTGAAACAATTTGGTCGATAAGTTTGAGAGTTATTGAACTTTGAAATTTCAGCCATAAGAAGAATATCACCCTGTATGTCCCAAACGAAGCCCCTCAAACGATTAAAACCTCTTGTTGCGAGTCCTCCTTGATGTCCTTGATTCATGGTTTCCGTTTGTCGCATTCTTCCCGGGACACCCTGTATATGGGATGTTACCGTGTGAAACGATGTTCTACTGAAAACTCCGATAATTTAGACATATCGAGATCCGGCAGTTCAAAAAACAATTCATCAAAATTCGGCTAGATAAATATCAAATCCAAATGACGGAAAACATCCGCCCAAAAAATTTTCCATAATCAACTAGGAAAATTCATCAAACGCACTGATGAAAATTGAACGCCAAAATTGTGACCTGAGGGCGTCGCCTCTATACAGTAATTACGAATGAATAAATTGATTAATAACCTGCCATATTTCATCTTCCCCATGCTGATATATCACGTGAATAATAAATGATTTACATGTTTAAGCGTTTTTATTACCGATCATAATTCAAATTCTGGATGAATTATCGCCCTGGATGAAGCTTTTCAATCTTTCCAGAAAGCCATCTCGATAAAATAAGCTTTTATGATATATCTTTTCTCTTCCCACATGTAATTTCGAGGTTATGCGATACACCTGATGAATGTGATCGCTCGGAGGAAATTTACACTGTATTAGGTGAAAAATATGCGAGTATAAAAGTGAGGGGCTCGGCCGTTCGGAATTTCGCAGATAAAATTTGATAGAATATAAGATGAGGGGATGGAAAAAGGGAATCCGGGACTTTAATAATAAATTCAAAACCATGTCAAAGGGCCCCTTTCGCGTCATACGCCATATATCATTTTTATGCTGAACGTTTTTTCATGGACTTGGATAAGTGAATAATCGGAAAAGGATCAGAGTTGAGTTCAAGGTGATTTTGGAACAATTTGTCTAACATTGAAGAACAATTTCAAACTGATTCAACTTTTGATAATATTTTCACTGAATAAGCTTTTCAAAAATATCCAGGTTAACAAGTATGATTTTCAATTGACTGCTCGCCTTCAACTTCATAAATATTATATCCTACAGTTATTCAATACACCACAAGAAAAAATTCAATAGAGAGATCTGATAAATAAGATGGTTTCAATGGTTGTTGTACATTTTAAATATATTTGAGAATATCACACTGTTTTGACATTTCTTCTCAGTAGGTACTGCATTAATCAAATTTAAAAAAAATTGCCATGAAATTATTTACCGACATATAATGATAAACAAATCATAGAAGTTATATTTTTATCTTGTTTGATTTTTTCATGAAATTTCCAGAGAAAATAATTTTCCCAGAAAAAATTTTATTTATTTTCTCTGGAATTTTTTTTTCGGGAAACATTTTTCCCGGAAGATGGATCGGACGTTCTGGTCCAATTTCGGGACCGACCCGTTCACCGGACTTGAATCTATTGGACTTTTCTTACTGGGAAGCAGTTAAAGAAAAAGTGTATTCAAAGGCAATCGAAAACGAATTTAAAACGGTAGCTACAAATTACCAAGTATTATACCATTTTGGAATCTTTACTGAATGCGCCAACTTTTGACAAAACATGTCAAACTTGCGTAGTACATTTTTTTTCTCAATACAGTCAGTTGAACTAGGCAATTGTTTATTTCGAATTTTTTTTCTGGGAAGTTAGCCCTATTTTTATGAAACCTCGAGCAGCTGGTATCAAAATTTTGATTATAGTTTAGACAAGCATTATTCAAGGTTACACAACAAAAAAAAAGTTGGAAAAAGTTTATATTTGTGGCAACAGAAGTGAAAAGGCTGTCACAGGATGTGAAATTTTCTGTCTTTTTTCAAATGCCTATTATTTTGAAATCATGTACCTTAGATTTTTTTATATCTTTCTGACAACTAGCATTACTTGCCCTTTCACCCAGTTTCGGGTTGACGTCGAGTTTTGGGACACCCTGTATACCTGTTTCTGAAATTTCTCTATTCGAAAAATGATCCAAAGTGTAATATACTTGGATGCTCATTGTCTTTCAGTTGTAATGTTTTGAAAGTTGATCAGAAATATTCTGCATGTTTTCGTTATCGAAAATAAACTAGTTGTCTAAATAACTATTATCCAGCTTCGAATGAAATACTCGCATTCTCTCCATGAGCGCTTTAAAATTTTTCGACCAATAATCCCTATCATTATTAAACTTGTTGAGTAGATTATCCAGCATTGAATTAAATACTCGATTCAAAGATATGAGGAATTTTCATTAAAACACTGAATTATGGACTTACGTCATGAAAAACGAACCATTAAATTTTTCCATGAGAAAAACCCAAAAAAACTTGATAAGTATCAATTATTGAAGTTCTCAACTCTTTGTGCTTACTTCTAGAAATAATAACATCATTCGTGCCACGATACAGCTCGAAAATAGCCAATTAATTCAATTTACAATCAACGTCCCATAGAAAATTATTTTAATTCAAAAGTTTTAATTTCCGGTCTTGCAACCGGATACTGCAGTATCGCGCTACTTTCCAGGCTAATTCGAAATCTGAGTGTCCTCCGAAGGGCTCTAGAGCCGTCCAGAATGGATCTAGATGAAAAATCTGAATCCGAGTTTTTACTGCACCTAATTAGCCTCCATTTACCAAGGTAATATGGATTCTAGGAGACGACTCTAAGAACCTAATTCGACGGTTTTATGATTTAAAACCCCACTCCAGTTGGCTTTTTTTAAGCTTCATTGCTTGTTTCAAACACAGGATGTTCGCATTTCAGACACTTAAATGATAACTTTGAATTTTTGGCAGATATTTGAATTTCGGTGATCAGCAGATATCGACCAGATTTTGATGTCATTATATTCATTGAGTCTTCCTGAACAACATTAGTGAAACCAACAGGTGGCGGTCTGTCTTAGTTTAGAAAATATGGACCCCCAAAGTTACGAAGATGATCTTTCGTCACGTCACTTTTTTCACTATAAAGACACAAATTCACTGCTCCAATTTAATCTATAAACCACCTTCAAACTTTAACATACCTATTCGAATAGTTTCATTTTAGGTTTATGCCATAATTAATACAGAAACATCAAAATTCTAGAGGCAGCACATATCCACAAATTCTAAGGAAAGCCGCATTTTTGATGGTAGATTTGGCACTGCCGTAGATTCATTCGCGCGAATATGATACGATGCCTTTTCTTGAATCTCGCCATCATTCGATATCTCACTTGCCGGAGGACGGTGCAGTAATGCCAAACTTACCATGAAGAACGGCGGAATTTCCTTAGAATTTGTGGAATGCTATACCTCTAGAATTTCGATGTTCTGCATTAATTATTTATTGAATATACCTGAAATGAATCTAATCGAATAATTATTTGAAAGTTTGAGGCGATTTATTGATTAAATTGGAGCAGTGAATTAATTCGATGAAATAGCTCAAAAATTAGGAACAGCAAAATGGCGAATGCGTCAGTCTCGCAAGAGCATCTCAGAAATTAAATAATTTTTATCAGTGAATTTCAAAGAATATGTACCAATTTATTGATGATAAAATATGGAGGAGGGTCTGCCTTCCACCATACACAAAAGGCAATAAATTCCTCGAAATTCTTTGTTTTCGAAAAATGCCAATGCCCATTTGTTGCAAAATGGCGAATGTAACGGTATCGCCTAAAAATTTGATGCGATATTCATTTTGTTGAGAATTTCATTTCGTTTTCATTCTCACAAGTGGAATAAAAATGATAATTGGTGTTAGTAAATAAGTTCGAAAAACTTCAGGAAGTGTTTTTTACTTGCAGAAATAATAATATTATGCTTTATATATTCTGTCCGAAAATGCTTCGTTTTCTGAAAAAGTGTGAAAGTTTTATTCGAAAAGCGATTAAAAAATGGTATGCCACTGAGATATTTCAAAATAACATGCATATTTGAATTTTTCGTTCAATCCGAGGCCTCACTTGTTTTTTTTCTTTTCTGTTACAACGTCCATGACCTGTTCTTAGACGATTAGGAACAGTCCATACTCAATCTAGGAACTTTACTCAACGGATCAGTTATTAATCCTTCGTTCAAAAAATCGTATGTGTTCCACTCAGATTGTAAAATTGCATTAGCATATCCATTTGTCAGAAAATAATTGGACAAAAAAGGTTTACATATTTTCAATCGGGGAATCTTATTAACTGGAAAGTTTATTCGGTCTGCGAATATGTGGAGGATCAATATTTGTTAACCAAGAAGTTAGTGTAGATATTATTATTCTAGCCTTGATAAGATAAGTTGAAATACTGCATCAATCTTATGCACATAGGCACTGTTTAGCCAAACAGGGCAACAAGATTCGGCAATAGAAAAATACTACCCAGTACTGGCGAGTTTTTTTATTTTATTATTTGTAGTTTTCAGCTTCATTCATAATTAAGAGAGACATCCAGTTCAACACTTAGATATTTAGGATTCAAATTATGTTTCAGAGAAGAACAAACGTTCAATTATATATATTGATGATTATCCGAAGATCTTGTTTCAACCTTCCAACGTCATATCAGCGCATTTTCCGAATTTTCTTCCACAGAATCTCATTCAATATATCACGAAGGAGAACGAAAGCTGGAAGGACAATTCCGTTCTTCAACTCAGCTGAGGACAGAATTCCGTCAGTAGCTACAAATAGGAAGCGATCGCCTCTTCCCTCTTTCTCATAGGAATAAATAACTCGAGATAGCAGTCCTGACACTATTCAGAAGTGGAGAAACGTTATATGTGTCATTTGGTCTTACAGTTTTTCATTGGTTCTTCTCACATTCGTTTGCTGGAAAGATGCTGAGTGGAAAATCTCTTCGAATAGAAACCGATCCAGGAAATTTCGTGAGACGTATTGATGATTTAAGAGTTGCTGCGGATGTATTACGGATTTTTCGTTTGCTTTCAGTGATACAAAATGTTATGTGAGTCGATTGAGAAGATGAACAATCGAAAACGTGTCTTTCTTGCGGTGAAATCAGGGGAAAATGAGAAAAATTGGAGCTACATTTTTCAATAACAAATCTCTCCAATTAATATTATTATTTATATCTCTTTGGAGGACGCAGCTATCTTTGATCTTTCACGTGCTTTCGACTACCTACAACAACTATTTATTCAATAAAAACTGTACCACTAAGGAAGATTATCGAAATATATATAAGAATTACACATCTATATAACAAAATCGATATAATATCTAGTATATTATCGATATAAAACTCAAAATATCTGAGAAGCTTTTGCGGACTGAGTACGTAAAGCTACAATGGTCCAGATATAAGTCTGGCACCATTTGGGCGTTGTTGAAATTTGTACCAGAATTGTGATACGATATCTGGGTTTCGTGAGGGTTGTATTAAAAAATTAGAGCTTCGAAGTTGGGTTGATATTCTAGCGAGAGTTATTGGCTCTGGAAAAGTCAATTTTACCAGATCTGATAATTCTTAAAATTCACTCCGTGTGTGGCAATGATGGCGTTTTTTCACACGGCGATCCTCCTTGGTAGGTATAGGTTCCTATCACCGAACTTGAATTGCTGTGAGACTGGACCAATGAGATTCCTTCCAGATAGGGATTTGAGGGTTGAAGTACACCCTCGACTTCAGTAAAGAAGGGGGTAGGATCGACGAGAAAAAAATAACTTCGGCAATAATCAGCCATCTCTCACGATATCGAAATTTCATTGAATTGATATTACACGTAATCACTCAATCATTTCGTGTAATATCATTTCAAATGAAGCAGAATTGAAATTCAATGAAATTTCGATATCGTGAGAGGTTTTCAATTCTACACCAGAATGTTCCGAAAATCGACGACAACCCAGAAAATCCCCGATTCTCGTGAACTCCCTAACCTGTTTCGACCTGAGATTGCATTTTTTCGCCACTCTGAGGACGATGCGTTTGTTCTCGAAGTTGCAATGTCAAGACGTCTAGAAGCAGAGCGTCATTAATCTTTTAGCAGCATTCTGTAGAAACGAACGCTGATCCCGTAATCTGTGTCTTGCAGGATTTATCTTTCTTTGTCTGTCTATCTCCCCATCTGTCGCTCGTCGAGCTACGGACGTGGTGTTCCCTTTTTTCCCCATGGATCCTGAATTGCGACAATCAGGAGGATGTCACAAGTTTCGAATAGGAGCAACGTTGATTGCGATCTGCTGATATATTCATTGAATATGTCGACAAGGTATGCTTAGCTAGGTTTCAAACCACTCCTGTGGGATTCTGAAAAGTTTGTTCGAATCTGATATTGGAAATCTAGAATATTCTCAAAATTCAAACTGAATAACTACTACTTCTCACATTGCCGGTTGGATTATTCATGACTTCACAGGTTAGATTAATAAAGTGCATAGTATCGTAGGTAGAGGTAATAATAATGAGAACATTCAGTGAATCCAGCTATTTAATCGTACACAGAAAAGGCAGTTTAGAATGTTGTCACAATATTATGTGAGAATTTCTGAATTCCTGAAGATCTGTTTTGCAAGATTCTCCTTGTTTAAGTCTGAATATCAAGTGAATAATTTTTTCTCCGCTGATTAATTGCCGAAGTACTTTTTTTCTCGTCGATACTAACCCCTACTTTACTGAAGTCGAGGATGTACTTCAACCCTTAAAACTTTATCTGGAAGGCATTTCATTGGTCCACTCTCACAGCGATTCAAGTTCGGTGATAGGAACCTATACCTACCAAATTCATCATTGTCACACACGAAGTAACTTTTAAAAATTATCAGATTTGGTAAAATTGACTTTTCCAGAGCCAATAACTCTCGCTAGAATATCGAACCAACGTCGAAGCTCTAATTTTCTAACACAACTCTCACGAAACCTAGATATCGTATCACAATTTTGATACAAATTTCAGCAGCGCCTATAGGCGTCAGACAAGGGCATAGCCAGAAATCAATTTTGGGGGGGAGGGGTTTTGACATTTTGCCAATTGACTTTGTAGGTAATAATTCTCCTACTTCGAAAACAATATTCAACATAATATTCCTGGTTAGGCAAGGTAAACCTATTTTCAAATATGCTTCAGAATTTAATTTTTATTTAGTCAAAAAATTTAAAAAACAATATTTATTTCCCAAACAATACTTACAGGATGAATCAATATGAAATTAGTGTAGATGTGTGCTTTCATTGAAACTAAATAGAGTTTTTTAATGTTTTACTCCAAAATAATGCCAATAACATAACGAATAGGTATTAAAAATGAAACAGTGAGAAAACACAAACAATATTTTATAAGTATGGTGAATTCCTTCAGTTAAAGTCTATCCGTCTTTTTCTTAGCGAATTGGTCAACCACTTCATTTTCATCAATTTTCACACTATAATGAATATAATGAGTAGGTACCAACCCATTCAATCTAGTTTCACTAGAAGAACTGCGCAGGTAATTTTTAATTCTCTTTAGGCCGGAAAAACTTCTTTCTGGAGTAGCAGTAGATATTGGAATCGTAGCTAAAATTTGTAGTAGGATGTAGATGTTCGGATACATATTCTGATTGCACTCATCTAAGCATTCTAATACCGATTTTGAAATGGAGTCATTGACATTTTCTATATTTCAAATTCTGCTTTAATTACGTTTTTATTTTTTTCTGGGAGTAGTGAAGAATACATCGCTAATGCGTCTTCTAATTCATATTCTCTGTTAAAATTCTGGGTTGGTCTAAAAAGCAAAATGTAAGATTATTTTTGCAACAAAAAATAACTCTAAAACATTTCGGGGGGGGGGGGGTTGTTTGAACCCCCAAACTCCCCCCCCCTGGCTACGCCCTTGGCGTCAGACCTATATCTGGACCATCGTAGCTTTACGTACTCAGTCCACAAAAGTTTCCCAGATATTTCGAGTTTTATATCGATAATATAGAGTTATTTCGTGTAATATCATTTCATAAAGCAGAATTGAAATTCAATGAAATAAAATCAATATTCTGAATGAAAGTTCACATCACATTCTTCTATTTGCTAGGTTTATAGTAATCAGAAGTTGTTTTTATTTCTGCATCCATCATGCCATACATTATAGAGGAGAATAGTGCTATAATTTAAGATACACTCTTCGTGTTCGAACAGTTCATATGTTC
Source organism: Propylea japonica (assembly GCA_013421045.1). Taxonomy (NCBI): domain Eukaryota; kingdom Metazoa; phylum Arthropoda; class Insecta; order Coleoptera; family Coccinellidae; genus Propylea; species Propylea japonica. Next base: position 3,464,623 of record CM024239.1, read on the forward strand.
CTTGGTTTGTTAGGTTTATAGTTATCAGAAATTGTTCTTATTTGTGAATCACACATGATGAAGCTAGTCCGAATATCCGCTTTAATGAATACGCAAATACTTAGTATTTTACCCTTATACAGGTTTGTCTGTCTCATTCTGCATTGATCTAGAAATCATGTGGTAATTGAGCAATATTTAAATAATGCAACTGTTTTTTCATGTTTAACACAAGGTCAAAAAGTTATAAGTACATAAACAAATTTGTTTTCAGAGTTATTGATCTTAATAAAATGAATAATGTGCATTTTCAGTGATTTCCGTCAGGAACATAATAGACCTTCTGAAAATGAATGCGATTAACCGTTTTTTGTTTCCTTGTCAGGTTTTCGAAAAACAATAATTGAAATCGTCTCTAGGACAATCCCTTCGAAAGTTATTGTGCTAACGGACGGCCCCACGGACAGAATTGAATCTGACCAAGAATTCGTCATCAAGGATTCTAGCCCTATCGTTTGAGAAGATTTTCGGCTCAAAATTAGAAATTACAGACATTCGTGCAAACCGATACAGCACTCGTTTGAGTAGAACGAGCGCTCAAAAATCGTCTGCTCCAAATTGAAAACTCAAGTAGTCATCACGGTGATATTTCACGTGATGAACAGACAAAGACTTGCATCTTTTCGACGCGAACCTGTAAGCGATGAAAATAATGAAAGAAGTTTTCTCGTAAAAACGTGGGACAATTGCATTATGGAAGTCATAATAATTCTTCAAAAACTTTAATCGGTGTAGAGGTAATTTCATTTCAACCCCACTTTTGAATTCCTGTGGATTACCAAGTTTTATGAATTTTAGAACGGCGGGAAATGTAAATTCTTGATTAGATTATTGGATGTAATGATTCAATTATTCAAATCACCGTTCCACTGGAGTATAACTTCTGCTTCCGTGCATCATTAATGAAGTGCAGTTTATATGTTTTCTGAGTAGAAAAGACAAACACATTTGTTATTCAATTGTTTTCACGTTCTTTCTTGATTTGAACTTGACGATCCAGCGAAAAAATAAAAAGAAAAATGAAAAATCCATGCATACATACTACGCATTTTTTTTCGAAATGTCCTATTGTGTGAATGAAAAGGTGAAATGAGCGAAATGTATTCCTTTCGTTTCTCTTCTAGAGGATTGGAGGATGATATTAAATGGTTATTCAATGAACAAGTTTATTAATAGCTAGATTATTAAGAGTTCATTGCACGATACTTTTGGGGTGAAAAAATAAACGTGTAAATTTACTATGGCAACAAAAATAACAAAGTGAAGTTCAGGAAAATCTCAAATTTGAACAGTAATCTGGTTAAAGAGTATTTCATTCAATAACAATATAACCAGATTACTGTTCTAATTTGAGTTTTTCCGGAACTTGACTTTGTTATTTCTATTGTCTGAGTGAATTTACATGTCTAATATTCGAGGTCTTACCTAACCACATAAATAGTCAAATAATTATTAATTAGTTCCCATGAGATAAACCTTGAAGACAACATGTCATGAATGATATCATTTACTTTCTGAAACACCAAAAAAAATCATGTAACAACGAAAAATACAAATCAATCCGATCTGATAAAATTATTCAATTTCTCTTCCAACGAGAAGGAAATATCGCTTTTAAGTATTTCCATCACGAAAGGAGAAAGTAGAAGCTTATCATTACAGAGAAATAATCAATTATGGTTATCGCGAAAACAAGTCTTGGAAAATAAAGAAAAGCTATATCGATTAGGTCAGCAGTGGATCGAATGCCGGCCAAGACCTTGACATTTCGTTTGAGTTATTCGAATAGAAGTTATAATGGTGGTTTTTATGAAATTATTACTGAATATCGTCTCATGCAACTGTAAGATGTGTGTTATCTTCCAGGAAGTTTTCGTTACTTTTCCAATTTCGTACGGATAATCCGTCTGAAAAGGTGCTGAATTCCAATCTGTCAAAAATGCAAAAATAATATTATGATTAAGTGATTCAAAAATTATTGAATAAGTTCTTCATTCTGTGCCCTATAACTTGAGCCGTCCACGGTACTAGCTGTATAGATCTCTTTGCAGTTCCAGACTCTTGATGAACCTTGGAAACCGTTTTGGTAACAGTTATTGGATATCTTCCTCCCTGATAATTTCCTAGCCCAGACACTTTCTCCGTTGGTAATCTATGCTGATCCATAACGATATAAATTATTGTGCAAAATTTCGTGCAGATACTCACTCAAGAAACTTTTATATAAAGCTGAAATTTTTAATGGAGATAAAACGAATCAATTAAATCAGGCATAACTTCACCATTTGCTTCAGCTCATGGAAACTAATTACTTAGTAATTGACTATTTATGTGGTTAGGTTAGGACTCGAAAATGTAGACGTGTAAATTTTCTATACCAATGAAGAAGGCGAAGCCAAGGTTAGGAAAAACTTAAATTTTAACAGTAATCTCGTCGTCGTGAAGATTTTTTTTCATTTAATGATTTATTTTCACGTTATAAATATACGCTATTAGCTGGCCCTGCTATCGTTGTTTTGCAATTAATCTACATTATTTGTAGATCATACTTTTCTGGTTTGATGTTGCGTATGTCGACAAGAAATCTTCGCCCTCTTCTTTGGTCGAATATTCTTCGTTAATTCTTTTCATTTCTTGCCTCTTGCGATTGTATTAATTGTTTAAGTTAATAAATAACAGAAGATAAGTGTTGATCGCAAAGGGCAAACATTTTACAATATATTCATAAAAATTTGCTAGAATGTGAACTCCTTTCTTTTTTTTCGAAGATATAGTGTCAGTTGCAGGAACGTCCATTAAAATTTAAAGGTCCATTAAACTCTTAATCCTCCATTATTACAAGGAACTAATGGAGGATCAAGGGTTTAATGGACCTTTAAATTTTAATGGATGTTCCTGCAACTGAGCAATAGACACTTATATATGTTTCAAACGAAAGTTGCACGTTCTACTAAAACGAATGCTATATCGTTTTGCCCAAATATCTGTAATTTTCGAATTTTGAGACGAAAATGCTCTCAAACGATAGGGTCAGACACGCTGATGACGAATTCGTAGTCAAATTCAATTCTGTCCGTGGGGCCTTCCGTTAGCACAATAACTTTGAAGGGATTGTCTTAGAGACTTGAAATTTTCAGGATGAGTTCGAGTCCCAAATATCTCCGGTAAGTTCGTTAACCAGCCAAATCACAAAGGGTGTTGTATAATCATAATAATAATAATGAAATATAGCAATTCAAAATTTTCGTTTTTCAATATCTCAGAAAAAACAGAACCAATCGAAATGAAATGTTACAGACAAATGCAAGATTCTCATAACAAAACTCATGCAAAATTTTGTGGCCATAGTGTGAGCAGAACCATAGAAAATTCAATTGGAATATTGAAAAAAAGAATTTTTATATTTCCATAACAGGATATCCGATTCGAGTTGAGTTTTTTTTGTGAATCAAAACTGATATACTGACTATTCAAGCAGAATTTCAAGAGGATCGCATCATCTGAACCATATAGAAATTAATTTTTGTAATTATTTATTTTTTATATACATATTTTATTTCTTGAAAAAATTTCCAGGATATAATTCCGATTATGCTGATATTCTGCATTTATACAGGGTGTTCCTAAATTGAACGTACAAACGAAAAGGGGAGATTCCTTAAGTGAGTTTAGGAAAAAAGTTTCATAAACATGGGGTCGCAAACGTTTCGTTTTCGAGATACAGGGTGTTAAAGTTTTAATCAAAAAACTGTGTTGATTATACGAGTTTATCGGATCTTTATGAATCATCGCTACAGATCAGGAAAATTTCCATAAAAACTGACACTGAATTCATTCACCACAGCTTTCAAAGTGGCCTTTCCATCATAATTTGGATTTTCACGAGGATTTCGAGAAAATCGTTCAAAATTTTTTTTTCTCGAAATTGTGGTAGATACGACAAAACTACAAGAGACCGAAAAGATTAGTATAAGAACAAAGCTTCTTTTTGCATTTTTTCAAATTAACAGTTGCTCACCAAAAAAAGTTCTGCAGAAGAACAGGTGGCAGTGTTCCAGAAAAAATATCACCCTGTAGATCTTCTGTCGGAATTGCCATGTCACGTGGTGAGAACTCTCAAATGTAATATCTATGCCAAATTTCAGTTGAATATCTTGTGAAGTGTAGATACTATGAGAAAAAAACTTGAAAAAAATTCAAACTTCAACACTCTGTATCTCGAAAACCAAACGTTTGCGACCCCATGTTTATGGGACTCTTTTTTCTTAAACTCACTTAAGGAATCTCCCCTTTCGTTTGTACATTCAATATAGGAACACCCTGTATATTTGTATCAATCTCAGATCCCATATAAAATTCTGAGGAAGAAGTCTTGTTGCTCCAGCAAAGAACGAGCGCTCAAAAACTCCTGCTCAGGGCTTTTCTTGATTTTTTTATAATGATTTTGTTGTCTAAAAAAATATCAGCGTTAGCTTCTATTCATTGGTACACCTTGTATTATCTGGGACATCCTGTTAGATCTTCCCTTTCAAGCAAGTAAGGGTTACGAGATATATACGACTGTTGCGCACCCTACCACCGCTCTCTCATATCTAATTCGTAATGGTCAGATATAATTCCAAGTTCCAATTTAAATGGTCGAAACACGTATACCGGCTAAATTGAATTTCTCCGCCAAAGACCGTTGAAATATGGCAGTCCGATAAATTCTTGCTGCTGCGTTTTACTTTTATTGGCGAACTTTGGAAGCGGAAAATTCAGAACAAAAGTTATACCATGTATGAGCTAACCGGAAAGTTTCCTAAGGTCCATAATGTAAGCTATCTCTGCAGGGGAGGTCATATAGTCATATAATCCAATTAAAATGGTCCCTTGGCAGTGGCGGATTGAGATGAATGGGGGCCTAAGAATGAAACAAAGTTGGGGTTACTTTGTAGGGGATGACTCTTGATCAAATTTTTTGAAATAATTTTGCACCAAAATTCGATATCGATTGAATTATAATCTGGGAGGATTCTGCATTTCTAAAAAACTTTATAGGTTTTCACTCGCAGTCTCTGAAACAGAAATAATTAAAAAAAATTCAATTAAGATGGAGTGCTCCTGCGAAAATCTTTGCACTTATTTGTCAGAAGCAAATTTGTTCTGAAAAAATTGTTGCCTAACAGTGAAACTAATGAAGTAAATAAATGAAAAGAATAATGTAACGTTTCGGTGTCTATATCAGACACCTTCTTCAGACAAACTTTTAAAATCTTCAGAATTGTGTGTTTTTTCAACATCTCTATGTGTTGACAACTTTCAATGTCAATTAGACTACAATTGAAAAAAAACACAATTCTGAAGATTTTACGAGTTTGTCTGAAGAAGGTGTCTGACATAGATACCGAAACGTTACATTATCCTTTTCATTTATTTCCTTTTTTAGTTATACTGTTAGGCAACGATTTTTTCAAATCAATTTGGTCCTGACAAATAAATGCAAATATTTTCGCAGGAACACTTCATCTTAAATAAAAATGTTTGAATTATTTCTGTTTCAAAGACTGGGAGTGAAAACCCATTTAGTTTTTTAGAAATTAGAGTTACTATGTGGAGGATGATTCTTAATCAAATTTTTTGAAATAATTTTGCAGCAAAATTCGATATTTCTGATCGATCGAAAAGAATCCAAAACGGTTTTTGCCTGCCTAATCTGTATTTGTTTGGAAATGCGTAATAAAAAGTGGCATTTCTTGAGATGAGTGCCAATGTTTTCTACTCAGAAAAGGTGCAAATATAAAATTGACCGTTTTTGAGAAAAATCAACTTTTATGTTGAAAAACATGTAAAATTTTTTCGACTGTTTGAAAAGAAGATTAAATAAAGATATTTTAAAAACTCAACCATGTTTCCCAACATAAGGTTAATTTTCCCAGAAAACAGTACTTTTTCCATGAGTGTAGAAGTTATGATGAAAAACAGCCCATAAATTTTCGGAACCCTTCACCAAGACTCTAAATATTCACAAAAAACGATTTTTTTCAATTTCTCGAAAACGATTAATTTTAGACGGTAAGTTATAAGAATCCCTTGTTCATATTTTTGAATGAGCTTTAACATCCGGAAGTTTGTCACACTTTTTCGCTGACATCCTGTATATTCTGCGTTATTTACCAAATCGTAGTTCTCACACGAATCAGATTGCATATTATACTTCAAAACATTGACATCAATCACATTTTCGTTTCCATAGTCAGTCTCTTCGAGATGTATCAATATTTACAGTTCTTTATCGAACTGGTTGGTCACAAATTCCTTTTCATGCTCAATCGACCTGCATATCAATATTTACATTTCTTTTTCTGTGAAATGATACATCTGGGTGTGTGTTTAATCAATCCATGAAATTATCATACTCTGAACATATGAAAACATTCGTTTTACGGGGTTATCCAATAAGAATGCGACAATTTTATTTTCAAAATAAAACGCAAGCCATTTGAGATATTTCAAAAACTTCCTTTTTGTCTTGAAAATCAATCAAAACATTATTTATGAATGGAACTCGACTTCGTTGGTATGAACCAAATTACTGGGGCTGTAAATAATTCCCCACAATACTTATACGAATTAAAAAAAAACTAGTTTTAGATTGAGCCCACCAGAACATTGAAAAAAAAAGAGAAAGCTGACGCTGACATTATGAATTATATACATGATCTGAAAATCATTCAAGTAGGAACTTTATGAGAATTGAAAGGAAAAGGTTGCGTGATCAAATGAATCCATTTGAAATGCGGGATGCCCATAAAATGTTCAGATTGAAGAAATGCCGCATGCCCAGTTTGTGAACATGTTCAGATTGAAGAACCAGTGTACTATAAACTTAATAAATGCTCTACAGCAATTTTAACCGAGAAATTTTTTCTTTCCTGTTTTCAATTTATTAGATGAAAGAAACAAACGCAACATTCAGATAAATGTATTTGCAAATTCAAATCAAAACCATTTACGTATAATACATAAAATTCCATGATCAAATCTTACGATTGAAGGATATGTTTTTCGATGAGTAGTTCAAAAGTGACACTGTAAAAAAGAAAGTTACAGAAACCATTTCAGAATTGCATTATTTATGAATCTGTAAGTCGGCCAGTTACAGATCAATTGTACGCAACAATATCGTAACTTACAGATGAAAAGCAGAATACCACTATTACTCTACTGTCTACTACCTTGGCGGCAGCCGAAAGAGCGAAGTGTCGTAGGAATAATATTATTTATTTTATGAGAGAAGTTACATTTTTGAGTGAAATGTAGCTCTAGTATAATAACGCACAAAAGACCTTATTGGTCACCGTTTGAAACGAAGTCACGAAACCGATTCTTCACTATCTAACAAAATGGCCCGAAAAATAGTCTAGAGGCGTCGAATCGCACAAAAGAGGCGTCCAAATTAACGATAACAGTTCGATGTAGAGTTCACAAATTGAATTCAAAATTGTCGAGTCCCTATTGGCCAACCTTACACTTTTATAGACGAACTCAGGAAATGGAAAAATCCGAACAAAAATTGTACCATATACGAGTCGGTCGGAAAGTTTCCTAAGGTCAATGATACAAGCTATCTCAGCAGGGGAGGTCACACAGTCATATAATCCATTAAAACGATCCCTTAGGGGAAGGAGCATATCCGTTGTACACCTTGGTAGCGGACCATTAATATTTTATGCATTTAATGTTGGTTAAACTGCGAATGGCAAGTTTTGCCGCTTTTGTACGGCTACTGTGAACTGCTTTAAGCATATTTAATAGTTTTAATCCCCTTTAGCGCAATTTATAAGGTCGAGAATTATTCCCCTTTGGAATGGGGATGTCAACAATCAACAACAGCCATTAATTCAGGTTCCTACCGGAAGCACATCCGCTGATTAGCTAGGGGGTGGATCTTTTCTAACTTTTGATTGGTGGTTAACGAGGTGTACTTTTCTATTTTCAATTTTTTTTTTATGGGTTGGATGTATGTTGTGATGAGATAATCGGATACTCCTGAACTTAATTGAGTTTGAAGCGAGTCTGAACTCTGTTAATGTCTATGTTCAGTTGATGTTGGTAAAAAAAATTCACAAATGTGGGGACCATTTTGCAACTTTCATGCAATTTGATTTTCTGATCGTCCTTGTTGATGAATTATACTAGTGACTGATTATACATTGTTCGAACCCATTGGTTTCAGTTAATTTGTTGATTTTTAAATAAAAAAATATATGAAATAACACTAGAAATCTGCAGAATAATAGATCGTTGATAGTAATCCTGACACACCTAGTTGGTATTATTCGAGTTGTTGCATTACATTCCACTTAAATCCGATATTTTCAGGGACATAAAACATTAAGAAAAAATAGCTTCAAAACAACCCTATCAGAGTCCGTAGTTAAAATTTCATTACTGATTACCATCCTCAAGAAAAACTACCTCCAGATATTTTTTCTGAATTGCATCCTTATATTTTTGATTTTAATGTGTACGAAATTGATCATTAATGAAACATTTTAATGCTAATTTTATGCTATTTCAATGTGCAAGCCTCATGACAAACGTTCACAAAGTATTCAGAAGCACTACGAGAAATGTCAAACCTCTTCTGGAACGTAGATACCTAGAAATTTTATTATGTCAAATGTAAGTTTTGTACAAAAATGATAATGTATTTCAATCAAAATTCATACACAATTCATGTTGAGATCGTCGGAAAAATCTTGTAATCAACTCGGTTATTAATCGAGCGACTAATGGTCTCGAACTATTAACGCTCCGCTAACGCGTTAAAATATCTTGACCATTAGTCGCTGTCATTAATAACCTAGTAGATTAAATAACTATTTATGTTTCAAAAGGTTTTTTGAGTTGATTTCTTTAAATTGTCTTTATTGAATATCTTGAACCAAAATGAAATAAAACACTTAACCATACGTTCACATAAATATATTCAAAACAGTTAACATGTTTCAGGTTTTATCCCATTTTCAAAACTGATTGGACAGAAAATATATACAAATAAACAGGCTACACATTATACAATACAGATTTTAACACAGGTAATAAGCGGAAGTCCAATCGTTAACTTTTTTGTGCGCGTATAAATATTCAAACATTTCCAAAAGATCTAATCGTTGGTCCTTTTCTCCAACATGTAGAATTTTCGTTCTATTTGTGTCGATAAAATGAGTACACGTAATGCAGTGGTTAGAAAAACCTGTAGTGGACTTATTTGAAGAACGGTAGGTCTGACCAATGTGAAACGCAGGATATTCGTCAGAAAAGAGCTTGTAAACACCACTCTTTCCAGGTTGTTCAGTAGCCATTTGAAAATATTGATTTTAGGTTTTTCTTATATGTACAGACGACTTGGATGTCATTTTTTTTCAGTTTGTTACAGATTATTTATTTTTGAGCTAATTTACACAAAATGATGAACAATTATTCAAACATATTATTTTTCATTAGATAATCGTTTGAAGGAAAAAGAATAAGAATATAAAAAAAATTTACGTAGGTTGTTTTTGAGAGAAAACAAAATTTAAATGACCAATTCTGATGAAGTTGTGCTGCCATTTGAAATACTTTTTGTTTCAACTTTCTACCCTGTTTCAGAGTCAGGATATTCTCAAAATCTCTGGACGCCATGTAGATCAAGGTTTGTGAGAAAAATAATAGTAAAAAAAAAATAACACTATTGAGGATACAAGAGAACATTGTGTAAATTTTCATAATAAAACAACTATTTGGTGTATCACATCTATGTTTTCCAGGCTCTTTCAACGTAACCACACAGTATAAAAGCGCTTTCACGACATGACGTTCGACGGTGAAGAGTTTATAATGGGAAAATAAATAAAAGGCCCAGCTAGCTCGTTCATTAAATTCGCAGTTGATCAAATTGCATCCAGTCCATTTTTCCCCCTTTATCTGATGAAATATTCGTGGCTGGTTTCGTTTCACATTTTCATTTCGAAGTTATGAATAAGCTTTATCGCTTAATGAACACACCGCGCACGTCGACCACCATTTTACGACTAATATTCAGGTTGTGTTGTAAAAACGTAATTTAATAGCTGAAATTTCTTTTATACGCCTTTGCCTTTGATCGATATTTTCTTGGTCATTTCATTCGTTATTAAAATTCTGAAGAATATTACTTTTTAACTGAAAATGCAAATGAAACGATGGTTAAATTATTATTTTCGTACATTTATATTGGTTACTCTACAGGGTGTCCCGAGATGTTTTATACCTATAGCCTATATCGCGACTCTCGGAAATGATGAAAATTTCAAACAAACAGTTATTCGAATGCCAGCAAATACCAGAATCAGTGTTAAAACTTTGTTTCTGATTCACGCCCTAAAATAACTGCAGCGGTTTTAATTATAATGTTTTGATGTCTTTAAGTTGTCTTCTGTGTAGATGTTTTGTTTCTTTTCTATATTGCATATCTTGGGACACCAAAAATATTTCAGCAGAATTCTTGAGTCGCAAAATGGCGAATGCGCCATGATGATGAATGAAACAATTTAAATCATCAAATTCGTGTAGCCTACGTATACCCAATTCTAGGCAAAGCTTTTCAATATTCTGATACAAAAAGAATGATGAACCGCTATCAATTTCCCAACTCTTTCTACAAATAAATATAAAAAACCAAGAATTCTAATTTTCGTTGGAATGAATTCGTCTCAGGAATCTCAAACCGAATCCTCGTTTTGTTTAATCCTTTTAATAAAACCCTCGACAACGAGCAGGTAATAAACGTCAGTCTAGGTGCGAGCTGAAATTTTGTATTGGAAAACAAAATCAGATATTCCGGAATTCCTGGGAGGCATTACTTTGCCAGAAGAATGTAATTACTTCGCAGTTGCTCCAACTAAAAATACAAAGGTTAAGATAAGAGGGTGGTAGATTGTACATTAAGGAGCACCCCGGGGCTGGAAAATAGAAGCAAAGCATCGGCACGATCGGTGCATGTTGTGCTGTGTAAGATCCCGGTTACGGAAGGCGGATCTTGTACAGAAATTCTTGGGAAAATGGTGGACATTTTCGTCAGGTTGTTATCTCGCTCACCTGTTCGCTGTCAGTGGGGCGAGATGTGAACTATGGAAATTTTGTCGTTGTTGGGTTTGAGTACAGCTATGAAGTTTGAAATAGGTACTCGTATTACATAGTAGAAGGTTTTTTCAAGTTGTGCAGGATGACACGTATTAACACCTATGATGAAGCTGATAATTCAGAGAAAAAGACAAGCTAAAATTGGCGGAGGTTAAAATAAATGTATTAATATTGAAATAATATACAGTAGTTTTATTGAACGAATAAAAAAATAAAAGATTTGGCAAGAAAATCCTGGAACAGGTCAATTTTTGTTTCACTTTCACCAAATTTTTATGCATTTTTTGAGGATTTTTGTTGAAATCATCTGGGTTACAATAATGAAATCCGACCCAACAAAGATTCAATGATTTTTTGACCACTGAATAAATGAAAAAAATCAAGAAAAGCTCTGAGCAGGAGCTTTTGAGCGGTCGTTCTTTGGTGGAGCAATAGGACTATTACCTCGAAATTTTATATGGGATTAGAGATTGATACCAAATTTATAAATGCAGTATCTCAGCACAATCGGAATTAAATTCCGAAAATTATTCAAAAAATGAAAGTTTGCCTGAACATTCCGTATAGTAGTTTCTATTCTCAAAATAAATTTCACTCGAATCGGATATTCTGTTATGGAAATATAGAGGTTCTTTTTTCAATATTCCAAGAGAATTTTCTATGATTCTATTGAAACTTTTGGCACGAATTTTCAGATGAACATTCAGAATATCTATCTCCATTCACAAAAGAATTTCACTGAAATCATATCTTTTTATGTAAATATGAATTTTCTTTTTTCAATATTCCAATTGAATTTTCTATGGTTCTGTTAATACTATGACCACAAAATTTTGCATGAACATTCAGTATATCAATCTTTATACCTACACAGAATAAATTTTACTCGAATCGTTTTTCTTATGGAACAATAGTCTCTTATTCTCAATATTCCAATTAAACTTCTATTTGGTTCTGTGTACACTATGGCCACAAAATCTGCATGAGGCTTATTATGAGAATCTTGCATCTGGCCGCAACATTTCATTTCGATTGGTTTCGTATTTTCTGAGATATTGAGGAACAAAAATTTTGAATGGTCATATTTTATTGAACGCCCTGTACGATTTGGCTGGTTTACGAATTTGACTGAGCTATTTGGTACCTGAACTCATCCTGAAAATTTAAAGTCTCTAGGACAATCCCTTCGAAAGTTATGGTACTAACGGACGGCCCCACGGACAGCATTGAATTTGACCACGAATTCGTCATCAGGGAGTCTAACCCTATCGTTCAACCATTTTCGCCTCGAAATTTACAAACATTTTGGCAAAAGGATAAAACACTCGTTCAACTAGAACGAGTGCTCAAAAATTGATCGAAGTAATTAATTGTATGCCTGAAAACTGTCAAAGATGACAAACATTTTCAAGAATGTTCGAAGTGACTGACGACGGCGACGGCTGGCTGAAACGTTGAAGAGAAGAATTAAAAATGATGTAAATATCCCAAATAATATATCAATGAATGTTCCATTATCAAGAATTTCAAGCAAACAATAATGTTATATTTTATTTCATCATATTTCGGATTTCGAAACATATAATACTACAATATGGCAAAACAATTGTCCAACAGACAAAATACTCTGTGGACCTCCTAACAGCTCCATAAACAACAGAGCAGTGAGTAAAAATAACTTAATATCCTTATTCCCGTTCTGCACAATCCCTAAAAACAGACGTCGAGTCCATTCAACATTGCGCGGCCGTGTGCAGAAAGGCAGAAAGCAGGGACACGAGTCTGAAAAATTGCATCATTTAATCCTTCAGCTCACAATCGTACCTGAAAAGAATAATAAATGAAAGTATTCTTAGTTGCTTACCTTCGACAAACACAGGCGAACGTGCTGTTTGTTAGGGGTAGTGAAGAGTTGATAAGCCAGAGAGCTTTGTTTTCTGAATTTACAACTCCAAAAGCTCGGTTCTGTTCTCAAGCCCTTGGTATTCTCAGAGTAACCCGCGAACAATTCATAATAGTGGTGAATGCATTGCGGAATAATTTACCCTGTTGTTTATACAGCCATTGTTCCCGGCCAATCTTGGATTTGTTATTTCACGGTAGTGTTAATTTTAGATGTGGGTTAGTGAAAACCACTTCAATTTTTGCATGGGAGTTTCATTCCAAAGCTATAGTACTATAGAAGTATATTTCTTCTGCTTGTTGATCGTATTAATCTGAGTATCATCGAAATATGTATTCAGTCTATATTGCCGCAATAGATGAAATCAGAAGGTGGAAAACATGATAGGAACTCTAGAATATAAATAAATATAGTTATACAGGGTGTCTGTGAACAAATGCGAGGGATTTTGAGAGATGATTCCATGATGAAAATAAGCAGGGGAATTCATATAAATTTTTTTCGAAACCCTTCCAAGATACAGCCTTTGGAAGCAGAAGACGAGTTGACAGTTTTTAATTTTTTTACGGCTTCTTAAAAACACTGAATCATAAAACTATACCTAATATGAAGCACTAAGTAGATGTTACTCACATAATTTTTTTAGATCTCATAACTTTATTATTAGGGGTTGAAAATAACAACCCTCTATCATTTTCGTTCAAAAAATGTTCTCGTGGGATAGATTTTCGAAAAATAAAATTCTCTCATGGTTTCCCTTTCAATTTGGTGGAAAAAAGTCTTTCACAAAATTTCGATACATTCGATACTTTTCTCGGAAAAAATATAAACTTATTAGCAGTTATGATCACTGTTCATTCCATTTCATCGTAAAAGTGTTTCATAGAATGATGTTCTATAAATCTTTCTTGTTCTAGTTTAATAACTAATTTCCGGAAGAAAATAATATGCGTAGGTAATATTTTAATTTCACAAATAGAACTTTCTTTCGATTTAAATGCATAGGTAATTGACAACAGAAGTTTCGATTTTTTTTAGATACAACTCAAAACTATATTAAAAGTTCAAAATAACTACCTCCTACTACTTCAAAGTTGAACTAAAGACATTTCCAAAATCGATTGACAATATTCGACACCATTTGCCAGATATCATATTTAATAATATCTAAACATAAACATAATTATATCGATATTTTCAAAAGTTTTTGTTAGATTGAATTTCTGAGTGAGCAAATTCCTTTGTACCATCACCATGAAATATAATTTTTTGTACAATTGTCAAAAAAACTTTTTTTCATCACCATAGATGCGTAAATAATTACTTTTTTCACCGTTAAAAAAAGTCTGTTACTATAGTGACCACACAGAAAGATCACTGGGTGCATAGAAATATTGTATTGGAAGTATTATCTTTAAAAATTATTTCAGACAATGTAAATTCACATTCACAGTTGTAAAAAAAATGTTGTTTGTATGTATATTATTGCGTATAGAATTCATGTTTTCGACCTGCGGTCTCGGCCAAAAATTGATACTCTCATGTGCCATTTCACGCGCTCATTACGACAATAACTATTTCCGCCGACCTCAAAATAAAAGGTGATTTGAATGTGTTACGAAATTGATCATTAATGAACCATTTTAATGCTCAAGTTTTTGGCTATTTTAATGTGCAATACTCATGGCAACCGTTCACAAAGTATTCAGAAGCACTACGAGAAATGTCAAAACTCTACTGGAACATAGATATATAGAAATTTCATTATGACAAACGTATGTCTTGTGCAGAATGAAAATGTATTTCAATAAAGAATTCAACACAATTCATATTCAAATCGTCGGAAAAATCTTGTAATCAAGTCGGTTATAAATCGAGCGACTAATGGTCTCGAACTATTAAAGCGTTCGCTCCGCTCACGCTTTAAAATATCTTGACCGTTAGTCGATGTCTTTAATAACCTAGTTGATTATTGATGAAACTATTTTTTCAAATGATTATCTAATACTCGAAATGATTAATTGTCAAGATCTTTCTCTCTGAACAATCACTTATCTTCAAATTGCAGCTTGAAACCACGATATATTCCTTTCTATTTCCACAAAGCAGAATGCGGTTAGACACCAACCACAGTGCGTATTTCCCGACAGGATCCCATCATTTCCCAGCGACCACGCAGTATCTGTCGCATAAAACACATGAACCCAGTCAGATATGTGATAATTGAAATATTTCATTTGAGTTGATTCGCAAATAATGCTTCATTAGCATTATACACACGGCATTCGAAATAGCTGCGGCCAACTCGATAATCATTGTGGTAATAATTTTCAGATGCACACTGTTTCGCAGACCGAAGCACACAGGTAACGTCCATTAGGTCGGATCTACGAGGTCACTAGAATGCTGGTCCCTTCGACCTGCAACTGGATGCATTAGCTAAGCTAGTGAATTCCAATTAATTGCCGCTAATTAATACTCGATATGGAAATAAGCAATGCTTTTAGCGCTGACTGCTGCCTAGGTGCATTGTCGTTCTGGTTCATTACCTCCATTATGAGCCCATTATGTGCGTCAGCAAACAAACGACGCGAAAATTTGAAAAAAATTGGAGTGAGTAACTAACGAGCAGGGCGAGAAATAATATATATTTCGATAATAATGAGTTTGTTCATTTTCATTATAATAATATATTTCATCCACGGCTATTTTATAATCTATTCATTATATTTCTGTTTGCTCGGCCTAATGATTTTTATTAATCATTAATGATTAATGAGTCATTATTCATTTATGTTAGTTGATTTAGCTTCAATTTAATATTATTAATATGGGTAGATATACCAAATCCAATTTAAATCAAAATCAAAAATTCATTCAACAGTTTCATCAAAGTATGTACATGTTTTAAAAAAATGAAAAGGCACAACCTAAGCCGAATGGCTTGTATGTTAAGTACCCTTCCAAAGAACTTGTCGAGTGTAAACGGTACTAAAAAATAAAACACAAAAAAAAAAAAATACAATCAACTTTTATTACAAACCAAACAATGACAAGTTTTCCAAAAATTACTTCTACGTCAACTTGACTTCTGCACATCAGTAAAAGAGGGACATATTATGGCCACCAAATGTTAAAAACTTTTTGAAACATATTCAGTTGTCGTGGTAAAAGTATAGTATTCTACTCACGTATAATGGCTATAATTCACTCGGTGAAGCCATTTTTCAGGGCTATTTGTTAGGTAAAGTTACCCCAAAAGAGTCGCACTATTACATCACGCCTTTCAATGGTTGTTTAAGCTTGTGTTTTGTTGGAATATTTTCGAAAAAATACCATGATATCTGTATTGATATGAAAAATAATTATTCAAACAATAAAAGTCGAAATTGAATTTAGAAAAATCACTAATAACTATTATTGCAACTGTAACTGTATTTCTGAAAAATAACGACAAAAGGGTTTTTAGGCGAGTGGCCCAAATCACCGAGTGAATAACAGACATTATACGCGAGTAGCATACTATACTTTATCCACGACTACTGAATATATTTCTTGAAGATTTTAACATTTGGCGACCGCGACAAGACCCTTCTATGACAAGCGTGGGAAAAGTCAAGCTGACCCATGATACATTTTTGGAGAACTGATCATTGTATATTTTGTAATAAAAAAAGCTTAATTGATTTGAATAGATTTGGCCCTCGATTGACAAGGTATGCCCATATTTGTTAGTTGGAGTACTTTAAAATGACGAAGAAATACCAATTTAAAGAATATTATATCAAAGCTAAATCTATGAAGCATCTGACAGCAGTGATTTATAATCTCATTATTCCCTTGTGAGGAATGTGTATCATTAAGGCCGAGCACAGAGACGTACAATGGACGGATTTTACATTAGTTGTGGCTAAACATATTATTTTGAGCAATTCAAAAGAAAAAAAATATTCGGTTACGCCAAGATGTTAAATTAGATGGAAAATTTTTGTGTTGTGTGTTTGACATTTCTACGAAAACGCTCGAAATCCCCACGTTTCAGTGGTGAAAGACAGAACCGATTCTATTAATTTGCAAGCCTGAAGAAATAGGCACCAAAATAGACACGGGCGCCTGCGCATTTCGTTGAAATTACAGGAATGTGTTATAATGTGTAATAGGGGTTTAACGGATTTATTGGTATTCGTTAGTAGGGTAAAACCCGGATAGATGCCTCAGTTGGATAGATGCCCCATTTTCGAAATACCTAACTTCCGAAACACGTATCAAAAAATTAATTTCATAAGTGGCTGCTACAGTCACCGTGGACTTAGTTTTGTAAGGGTTATTGTAAAGTGAAGCGTTTTTCGCTAGTGTGTGCGATCATCTCAGCAGCGAACTTCACAAACATGCCAACTTTTAGAGGTAGGTATTTGCCGCTGTATAACTTTTGAAGTGGTAATAAATTCATTAATTTTTGTTATTACGCCAATACAGTGATTCATTGAGTGTACATCTGAGTACAAATAGTTTGTTTTCTTCTTAATTTATTAAAAAAATTCATCAACAATTCATTCAACTATCGAAAAGGATAGTTGCCCTGATTTTGAGGTATAGGTGCCCCTTAGGACATCTAAACTAAAACCATATTTTCTTAGCAGATTTTCGATTCATTGTGTTATTTTGATTTTAAACTCGTTTCCTGATCATTTCTGTTGATACTTATTATTTAATTAATTTATCATGAATGTGTGGAATAATGCTTTATGTTAATATGAAGAATGCAACTTTTCGTTCAATATATATTAAAAAGCATATCAAAAGCATATGCTTTTGAAATTCAATTAAAAATGCACAACTGTTGTTAATTCGATCCATGTTACGTACATAAAGTTGCTGTTTTAAGCATAGAAAATCTCATTGTATTTAGTTGGGTTTTTGGTTCACACAGTATGAAGGGCATCTAACCCTCCCAGTATTTTCATAGGGGGCAACTATCCATACTTGTAGGCAACTATCCCCAAAAAAAGGGTTCTACAAAAATCAAATTATTGTGCAATTTGGGATTGCTATGTCAGAGAAAAGTCTCAGTATTCCAAATCAAATAATGGGGCTTCCTACACTCATAGAAACTATACATATAAAATCGATATTTTCAAAAATATGAGGCAAATTCAAGAAGTGGGGCATCTATCCGGGTTTCCCCTATGACCAGAAATTCATAACAGCTCTTAATGGTAGTTGATCGATACATAGAAGCAGATTCTTATAGCGTTTTCTTTTGGGAAAACTGGTGCGCACCAGAATTGCCCCAGTGCGATCTGAGTGCAAATTTCTATGAGCATTTCATTGTTCTTTGTACCAATAGAACACAAAAAATTGCACTGGGGCAATTCTGCTGCGCACCAGTTTTCCCAAAAGAAAACACTATTATTTATTTCGCAGTATCACTTTATAACGATTGGATCATTTGCGCAATAGCTTCCTACTCCACGTTGTTGTTTTTCTCGTTTTCTCCATTTACGAAGTTCAATAGCAATGGTGGAAGAATTATTGAAAATCAATGCAACAACTAGGTCCGAATATTCCCCCTGATTATCGCGAAGCAATTCGTATTTCTTATCAGTCACGGCCCGAAAGCGTTCCTGGTTAAGGTCTCGTTTTTTTTTTATTATAGAATTGGGCGACGGAGTTTCATAAATGTTTCGCCTGACAGAATAAAATTATTTATCGCTAGAGCTGTTTCGTGACCCAAGTCGAGCTGGGTCACCACTTATAACCCGTAATTATCGTCCTCAAGGGTGATCGACTGCACGCGGTTCTTTTTGTTTATTCGGAGTATCGGTTTAATACGTAACATGCTCAGGGAAAGTTGATTTTTATTGTCTTTTCATTAAGGAAACGGGGGAAATATCACATAAACATAAATTAGTTACTTGTTTGGAGTCGTGGCCATTCTCTTTCTGCAGGAGAATTATCACGTGTTTTTTGAAGCAGGGGTAAAGGAATACTACGCAGAATTTCAGGAATCCATCCAAATTAGTACGAAGAACACCGAATAGTAATGATTTTGTACCATGTACACGCTATGTTTATGCCTTCCCTCATTTCTAGGAATATAAGTGAATGTGCAGATGAATTGAGCAGGGAACGTACAAGTCGAAACCACCAATTTCATTTATTGAAAAGCTCCGTTATTAGGTTCCGTCATAAGGATCTTTGTGTTGTTCCAGTTCATCATATGATCTCCGCTATTTGAACACACATGATCAGCGATTTGTGATCTTGTAATGTCTCTATTTTTAGAGATAAGAAAACGGGAACATAAGAACAACATCACAAATAGAGACATTACAAGATCACAAATCGCTGATCATGTATGTTCAAATAGCGGAGATCATAAATGATGAACTGGAACAACACAAAGATCCTAATGACGGAACCTGATAATTATAAAAGGAAAATTAAGGAATCCACATGTATTTTGTTAGATGAAGTAGATAATTTGGCCAATTGTTCTGTTGGAATAGATCGTATTTGGATTGATTTATTGAAGAACGAAATGACATCAGGAAATTTCAAATTAAATAAATCAATATCTACATATATTGATAACATTCAATGTCAAGCAGATTGCAAATGAAAAAACACACAATTCTAAAGATTTCACAAGTCTGAAGAAGATTCTCGTAGGAGCACTTCAGTTCAATTAAATTTTTTTCAATTATTTCTGTTTCAGAGACTGAGAGTGAAAATCTATAAATTTTTCTAGAAATTCAAGATACGAGTTCACCATAAAAAGTGTATCAACAAAGTGTTCAGAACAGTATGTTGAAGTAAATGACTGCGTCTTCAAGGCATTATTTCGATAGTAAATTCCGAGTATCAGTTGTTCTCTAAAAAAGCTTGATTTTCTCAATGGCATTCAATACAGATCAACTTTTTCTGTCTCACCTTGTTTGGAGAATATTTTGGAGAACTTTTCTGAAAATTCGAGGATTAAAAAATCAACATGGCTTTCGTTTTTACTTGAGTTATTTCTTGTATAATTATTCGGACCTATAAAAAAGAGGTTGGATCGAAATTGAAAGAAGAATTTCCCTGCATTCGAGGTAGAGAAGGAAGAGGTATAAAAAAATTGCTCCGGTAAGACCCTTTAAAAGTCTGATAAATTATTATCAACAGAAAACGTTACTTCGTAGACTCCATTTTTCCGGTCCTTGAACCTCCTATTACATAATAATGTCTCCTCTCTCTCCTCTTCGATTGTATCGACAACAAAACTTTTCCATTAGGGCATTTTGCACTTTGATCGTAAGTGAGTTATCAATTTCTTAATACGTCTTTATTGAATTCTCCTCTTCTTTGCTTCCACGTCTGCAGTAATTGAGAAAGTATCAGACGGTCTATTTCCGGTCCATCGTTTCCCTTTTTCCTGAACGGAATTCAACAATGATGTCCGTACGAATGGAGCCAATAAATCTCAGGCCATGTCTAAAATGTATTAGGAAGAGGTCAGATTTATAGTTGAAAGAGCATAGCCATTTTCGGTAGACAGATCACCTAACCTTATATTCTTATTTTTTGTGTATTCTATAGGAAGCAAAACTGATATAAAAGAATTGAGTATAGGGTTGATGACTGTATATTATGGGCTTGAAGGTCTTGTATTTGAAGGAAACCAAATTTGACGAATAGTTTTGGTCTATACTTGGACCATTTTCAGAACTCTGGAATGAACAATATAATCAACAAATTTTCCTGACTCACAATATTATTTTCTTGTCCTTGTTTTTGAGCGCTAGTTCTATTTGAACGAGAACTACTTATGGAAAATTCAGTTTCTTTTCCAACTGATAGTATCTGCTCTAATATAGTGAGTTGAGTTCATGAATTAAGGAAATTGAAGCTAGAGTTATCAGGATGTTCGAATCTGAAATGGTACGGAATCTGACAGGTGTGTAGATTCCAAAAGAAATCTATTGAGACAACTACTATAAACGTCAAAGAACCTTGTCACATGGATTATCTAGATCCAGATCAGAAGTACGGGCTAGAATTTCTATTTTCTTGAGAATTCTCCAGTAATATGGTAACCAGATCTCTGTATTCAACAATTTTCCCAGAAAAAGCGGTTTTCACACTCACTAAATTACATCCCCTTGACTTCATTCGATTTGTAGAATATTGCTTGTAATATAATTTGAATCCAACGGAACTTGTTTGACCACGAACCAATCGACACATGTACTGACTCTCCCTCTCACCAGAAGAGAATAGGACAATTCTGGCGATTACGTAAGTCACGTACGAACGGAAGCCAGAACAGGGAGAAAGAAACGGCGTATGTTACAGCAAATAAGAGCAAGCCAAAGGGCAGGTTTAAACTTCTCGGGAGCCATTCTGAATCCTCAATCTCCAAGGTATTATTGGGGATTCATAAGACACTAAGTAATTTTGAATATATCTTCATGCAGTTATTCCACGGTAACGAAAAGTGAAAAGATCTGTTTGGGCTTCCGAAGGAATTCTTTGAAAATTTTTTTTATGAGCTATCGGCAGAAATTTTATGGCAATCCGAAAATCTTTCAGGTTTGGCTGTTGCTGCAGAGTCCTATCCCCAAGAATTTCCAACCAAAAGAAGCATACTGGATGGCATTTTTTGCACCTGGTCTGGCATTTGCAACATATCGAATGATTCTGCAGTGCAACAGCTTGGGGGACTTCTTTTGGACTCATTTAAAAAAAACTAGACTTTTTACAAGAGTAACACATCCTGATAATACTAATAAACTGGCACTGAAGTTGTTTATTAATTTTCCTAACATAAAATCTAAAGTTTTTTAGAAGCACTCGAGTATTCTACATCTAACCTGGTAAACATATTCAATAGTTGTCACGATCATTATTAAGAAATTTATGTTGATATTAAGGCGAAATACCACTGCTTAAATCTGAGGGAGATGAAAACTCTGTACTATCTGCAGACAGTTCCTTTGACATCAGACCTGACATTTTGGATTTACTAAAGAGGATTCAGTATCCTGAACATAGACACACATAATGTGAATTAATAGTATATTATTCGATGAGCGGTAATACAGGTCAAAACACACGCAGATGAATTTTGTAATTGTGTAATTCATCAAGTGTGTTTTGAGCATTACCGCGAATTGAATACTATACTTTATCCACGACTTCTTCAGTAAAATACGAATTAATCTGCATTTAAAAAATTTTGAACAGTTGTCAAAAGCATTGACAACATTTCGTCCAACCGTCAAACCTCTGTACTCTGTAGTCGGGAATCAAATCAGAGTCTCTAACTAATCAAATCAAGTACTTTCGCAACTTCAAAAATTTACGTTTTCCAAAAACAAATCTAGAATGAATCGCTAGAACGTTATCTTGATGGTTGAAATAGATTTCCGGATCGATCCTACTTTTTATTCATTATTTTGTGAACAATTTCATTTTCCTAGGTATTTTTATTAGCGGGAGTTATGTGCGGGTGTTATTATAACACTGGCTTTTCGGTTCATAGACATGTCTATGGTTGTGTTCTAGCTACTATTACACATAGAAATTAGTTTATAGGAGTGGATAAAGTAATTTTATCCACTCCATTAAACTAATTTCTATGTGTAATGGTAGTCATATCACAACCGTAGACATGTCTATGAACCGAAACGCGAGTGTTATAATAACACCCGCACATAACACCCGCTAATAAAAATACCTAGGAAGAAAGAAATTGCTCACAAAAAAAATGAATAAAAAGTAGTATCGATCCGGAAATCTATTTCAGCCATCAGATACCGTTCTAGCGATTTATTCCAGATTTATTTTTGGAAAACGTAAATTTTTGAATTTGCGAAAGAACTTGATTTGATTAGTTAGACACTCTGATTTGATTCCCGACCACAGAGTACAGAGGTTTGACGGTTTTACGAAATGTTGTCAACGCTATTGACAACTGGTCAAAATTTTTTAAATGCAGATTAATTCGAATTTTACTGAAGAAATCGTGGATAAAGTATAGTATTCACTTCGCGGTAATGCTCAAAACACACTTGATGAATTACACCACTCGCCTGACGGCTCGTGGTGCAAAATTCATCTGCGTGTGTTTTGACCTGCATTACCGCTCATTGAATAATATACTACTTTCTGGCAGTTCAAAATTGTTCTCATAGAAATCAGTATACACGCTTACACCCTTGATATTGCTTGTATTGTAATATAATTTGAATCGCACGAACTTGTTTGACCACGAACCAATCGACACTTTATCTTACTCTCCCTTTCAACCGCAGAGAAAAAGACAATTCTGGCGATTACGTAGGTCACGTACGAAGGAAAGCCAGGCTAGAATCGTGAACAGAACAGGGAGAAGGCACACGGCGTATGTTACGGCAAATAAAAGCAAGCCAAGAAGGGCAGAGTAATTGGCTAATTGTTCCTGAAGCTGGTGTGTAAACCCTTACGCAACAATGGTTTCTCCTTGTAATTAGCGGCCAACTCGGTCTGGAAGGGGAGTGTTGTCTGGAATAACCTAGCTAATCTTCGGGAGCCACGGTTTATTTGACTTGCTTACATGTTCGCTGTTGAGACAGCGGTCTGAAAATTGAATATACAGGTCAAGGATATCTATATAGCAGGTTGGAGTTAATGAAAAGGGTTATTACTGACGTATGCAGATGTTAGAGGCTATAGAAATTTTGAACAGAGTGTAAGCTGAAATAGAATGGAAACTCGTTCTCAGGCAATTGGCAATGAAACTGAAGACTACAAAGACACGTCTCTGAGGCTCGCCATTGAATTCAAAAGGTGATTTGACGGCAAATCGTTCATGACTTATTTGGTGGTGTATGGGAGTGCACCAATCAGAACACGTTATTCATTCACCTATTGCATGTTTGAAATTCTAGAAGAAAGATAAATAAAAGAAGAACATTCTCATAACAACGCCAGCAAAACCTTCATCAATCATTAATTATTTACGGATGCATGGTCAACATCTAGTGGGTTGATTTTCATCCCATATACGGCAATTTTTTTTATTTAGGTCACCAACAAAACAAAATGTCTTCATCGTTAAAGATAAGCAAAGCTGTGAGAAACGAAGTTGGATCTTTAAATGATGCTTTACATAAAAGGTCTTTGAAATAAATTAATTTCATGACCAACTTCAAAACTTGGCATGCCACATTTTCTGTATACTTTCCACCAATACAGCAGAAATATCGAGTACAAGTCGTTAACAAAAATATTGCAGGTAGTCTTAGGATAATTCTGAAATTAAATTCTTCCTTTTCTCCAGAAAGATGATTGATTGTGAAAATATTCACATATATTCTTATACTGTCTTGTAGTAGAGTTAAGATATCGATATTTGTTGCTGACAGTATCTAGATTACTAAGATGATTGGATATGTTCCCTGAATGTATTATTACATGTCAATTGAGGTGATTTGAAGGGAATGGTGGCATTTTGAATGTTCAGTCGATAAAAATGTATTAGTATTGACGAACCAACTTTTTCAATCATATGAGAACCTTACTGCTAAAAAATTATTCAACAAAATAACATGAACCAAGCATTGTATTAATCATACCTCACCGTCGACAGTATAAAAATTCCATCTCGATTTTCGTGAAAGTAATAGTGAAAAAAGAATAAAGGGCTCTGGATCGTATCCGGGGCAGCAACAACGCATTCCAAAACGACAGAATATTTGTTTTTTGTCCAAAACGTGCATGTGAACTAGCCCAGGTAATACCGAATTGATTGTGTTCAATTCGTGATATTAATATTGACATGGAGTACGATTGTAAAACAAATACGGGTTCAATTCGGACTATTTGTATAAGTTCAAGTAAAAATATTTCGAATCGCTCACCCGTGTGCTATAGTGGATTCATACACTTCAACTGCGCAAATTTCATAGTTGAAAGTATTTGGGGAAAACGTTGTGAAAATAATTTCCAGTTAAAATTGCTGGTATTGATAAATTCAATTTTAACATTTCGACTCGCAAATATACTGGCAAAATTAGGTTGATTACATTCATAACTATGAAACGAATTTCGAGGAAATATTCATTTTTCGGAATCGTACTGTTTTAAGTTTATCGACGAATCTAAGAGGTCAGAATTCAATGAAATGATCACTAAAATTACTCCTCTATTCCTTCTTTATTTTACCCGTCATTTTGTTATCGATGGAAATTTTGAAGCGAATTTCTATGGTCTGATGCATTTGAAAACCGTAAAATCGAGGTGTTGTCGTCAGACCACAGTGTATAATGGTGAAGATTTGCTCTCTAGGGTTTTGCCATGATAAACGGTTTTACCCTCAGAGGAAGAAGTAAACTTCTTCCTCTGAGGTTTTACCATTGAATTACAGAAAAAAAGTATATACAGGGTGTTTCCTAAACATGCGGCAAAAATTCAGGGGGTTGTTCCTTGGACTATTTTAAGCATGTTTTGTCCTTTGATGATTTTTGAAAAACCTCTTCGTTTCGAAGATACAGGGCGAACAACATTTTAGTTTGGTTGCTCGTGAGTTTTTAACATTAACATCCGGAGATCGCTGGATTGGAAGAGGTGGACCTCATTTATGGCCTGCTCGTTCCCCGGACTTAAACCCCTTAGATTATTTCCTATGGGGCCATATAAAATCATTAGTTTATACCACTCCAGTAGAAAATGTGGAAGACTTGCGAAATCGGATCATTGCTGGGTGTAACTTAATAAGAAATGATCCTGGTGTTTTTGAAAGAGTTCGGCAGTCAATGAGGAGAAGATTGAGTGCTTGTATGCTGGCTAGAGGTGGTCATTTTCAACAGTTTTTGTAGGTTAAGTTAAATTTTCATGTAATTTTTCATAATAATGTTATTATCTAAAATTTTGTTATCCCGGTATCTTCGAAACAAAGAGGTTTTTCAAAAATCATCAAAGGACAAAATATTCTTAGAATAGTCCAAGGAACAATCCCCTGAATTTTTGCCGCATGTTTAGGAAACACCCTGTATTAGCAATATTATTCCAAAACTTATTCGCAAAGTCTCTTTGGAATTTCGAGTGATTTTATTCAAATAAAGGTAGTTTCATCTCTTGTTCATGATAAATGTCTTAGGAAATTATTCCGATCCAATGAAATGGAGTAACCCCAAAAAGCAACCTTAGGGAAAACCTAGGTATACGGCATATAGATTTTAAGAGAAGAAACGGAAAGGAGTGAAAGTTGGCCAATAAAAATCAATAATCGTTAGGAAACATTTCTGTTTGAAGTTAACGTTTTTATCAATTTCTTTATTCATTTTCTTTATTTTATTATTTTTATAACGTTCTTCATATTTCATAAAATTGAGTTTATTTTGAGATTTTTACTCTTTGTATTTCTTATGTTCTGAAATAACTGCGGAGCATTCTAATTTTATTCACCCCTGAGGTTTCAAGAAAGGAGATATGGAAAACCCTTTTGTAATGATCGCCTCACCGTCGCGTCGATAAAATTTCCATTTCCTACAACATATTTCTGAGACGAGAGGGAGCGTGGTAATTTCACAAGTTTTTCAGGCCGTTGTCATTCGATTGGGATTCATTTCAGCAGGGTGGAGCAGATCGTGATCGTTCAGAATGGATCGGATAATGTGCTTTTCGACCATCAAAAGTTGAGCAGTTGTCTGTTGGGCGTTCGTATCATTCCTGACCGAACCCGAACAATTTCTATAAAAAGCGCCGTTAACCTTTTTCGTTTATTTTCGGTTTCAATCGTATCAGGAATTAAAAAATGAATTTTTTACGCCTGACATTTTGGTAAAATAAATTTCCTAAATGAAATTCTCAGTCTATTTTCGCAGAAGAAAATTGACTCAGTCTCCTCTGGTAAACTTTGGGTTGTTTTATGTTGTTTTCTGTACTGTAATGTTCTCAAAAATCATAATGAAAAATTTTAGAAAGCCCTGAGCAGGTGCAGAATATCAGCACGATCTGAATAATATTCTGGATATCATTCAAAAACTGAAATATGTAAAAACTTGACATTAAAAAAAATGAATTCTATGGTTCTGATAGTGCGCTCCTTTTGAAATTTTGCATGAATATTGAGTATATAAATCTTCATTCACGAAATGAATTTCACCTGAATCGGATATTATGTTTTGGAAATATAAAGATTATTCTTTTCAATATTCCAATTGAATTTAGTATGGTTCTGATGACGCGATCTTATGGAAATTTTGCATAAACATTCAGTATATCAATCACCATTCACAAAATAAATTTCACTAAAATCGTATATCTTCTTATGATAATATAAAGATTCTTCTTTTCAATATTCCAATTGAAGTTTCTATGGAACTGTTAACACTATGGCCACAAAATTGTGCATGAGGCTTGTAATGAGCCGCAAAATTTCATTTCAATTGTTATCGAAAGTTATCGTGCTCACGACCGGACGGCCCCAAGGACATAATTGAATTTGACCACGGATTCGTCATCAGGGAGTCGAATTCTGTCGTTTGAGACCATTATCGGCTCAAAATTCGAAAATTACAGACATCACAACGATATACTTAACGCTTGTGGCCAGGAGCTTTTGTGGGCTTGTTCATATTGAAACACGATAGATATTCATGAAATTTTTAAGATTTAAAGGGGAAAGTTGAATTCATGAATGAAAAGGTTGAAACCAGTGGTTCTCAGGAAATTCAAATTTGACTTATCGTTTCTGCAATATGAACAAGAGCACAAAAGCTTCTACATCACGTCAGGGCTTTCTTCAATAACATAGCTTATGATTCAGAAAGTATAAAACGATCAACAATCGATAAATTGCAGAAACTTTTTCGAATTACGATTATCCGGTGAATTTTGCTGTCGGATCTAATATAGTAATAGTACACTCTTTTCTGATTCGACAATGTGAAAGTGAAAAATTGCACAACAGCGACATAATAAAACGAAACTTACATCAAGATTTCATAATCAAGCACGAAAACAATTTCTTATACCGTGATATGAAACATGACCAGCGAAATTAATTCAAGCTCTTTAGGTCCTTTTACACTTTTACAGAAATATTTCAAATTTTATATTCCGTAACCGGTAATGTAGCCGCCCAAATTATCCCGCAATATGATCGATATAATGAACTAAGGTAATAATGAAATTTTGACGTGTAGATATTGTTCGGGTTCATGTTGCGGGGTAGTCAATTTGCACCGAATAGGAAATGAATTTTCAACAATATCTGATTTCCATCGTTTGAAGTTGAGCTTCGAGAGACTTGCCCGTCTATTACCGTATCATGCGAAGAAATTTGATGGCTGATTGCATCGTTCTTGATGAGCAGCAGATATGAAAGGTTATCTAATTAGCGCTTCATTATTCTAGAAATATGGGTATTCATAGGTGAATTGATATATTATGATGGGTTTTGAAAGGTGGGGCTTTTTGTGGCAGGTAGTAGAATACATGAAAATCGATTATTTCATACAAAATATTCAGTATAGAGAAAAGAAATGGGAATCGATACCCTAAAATAAAACTATACTTCAAAGATATATTCACTTCTTTGATATAATTTTGATGTATTCAGTTCACCAAAATTTCGTTGGATCGTTTTTATGCTAGATCTTATTCTTATTGAAGCCCAGAGGATATCAACAGACGGTTGACTGATGAGATTTCCTGCTTTCGTAAATTTTTTACGTCACAGTTTTTTCCACAACTTCATAACCCCATCAAATCCTTTGGCATCTATCCAAAGGAGGTATTGACTTATCAGTATCTCCAAGTTGAGCTAGTTTTTTATGTTCTCCGATTCGAAAATGAAAGGATGTTTAGTTTCTTCAATATAGTTTCTACCATACTCACGAGTTATTTTATGTAGGTATGCAGTTTTGGGTAAGTTGATTTTCATTATCAGGTTTCACTTTAGTTAGATAAGCTCTCGAGAAAGTGAGCACTGAGAATAACTTCAGGACATGGCTAAGTAAAAGAGAGGAATGGAAACGGGAATACACCGACTATAACCTCAAAAAATACCGTAATATGGTATACAGATGGTTTCAAACCCCCTACTGGAGCTGGCGCTGGGATATACGGGCCAAGTACCAAGTGTGCACTGTCGCTAGGCTCCTAGGTATGAGCGTCTTTCAAGCGAATATCTCAGCTATTGAAAGATGTCTAGATATAAATCTAGAAAGAAACTATCAGAAGTGCAATATAGCCATACACTCCGATAGTCAAGCTGCTATTAAAGCACTGACCTCCTACGTTGTGGACTCAAAGATGATCTGGGAGTGCCGGAATAAACTCAATGAGGTAGGCAACAAAAATTCTGTGATGTGTAAATCTGGAGAAGGAGAAAACCGAGAGGGAAAAACTCTGGCGGAATCTCCCAGGAATAGATCAATCTACTAAGTTCCTTCGGAACTTTGAAACAGCAAGATCCAAAAAATATCTGGATCTTAGTAAAAAACAATTACACTCCTCACTGACTTCCTTACAGGAACTGTCACCTCAGGAGGCACCTGTTGAGGATGGGATTATCGGACACTGACGAGTGTAGGTTCTGTGGGGAGGAGGAAGAAACACCCATTCACTTAGTCACGGAATGATTTGGCATTGCGAGCCTAAGGAGAGAATGTCTTGGGCAAGAAACTTGTAAGAGTATCTTCACAGATATTGGACTTTATCAGATCTCTGGAACTGAAAGGCGAGCTGTACGGGGGCACAATAGACCTCGAGTTCTTAGTGAACTGTAACCCCTTTTCAAACTAAACTAAACTAACTAGATAAGCTTTAATTTTTCACCGGCTCTCGTTTGAATGAAATCATGAATTCCATCATTTACCCGATATTCGAATTAAACGTTTTAGTATCATCACCTAACTGAAAATATTTCTTTTTTTTACCCTCTTTCAACGTCTCCCTTCTTCAAAATCATCACTTCAAACATTTATCTCTGTTACGGCTGTTCTCGGTAGTCGAATTCAATGTTCTCGAGTCATCACCGAATTAAAAATTGTCATATCAACAACGCTCTTCCCACATATACCATGTTTTATTCAAGAAGTTTCGCAGATTTGAAAAGTGAAGAGATCCGGATTATTGCCTAGACGGTTCCCATTCCTCCAGAGTAGGTAGATGATTCTGATGTTCTATTTCCGAGGCGCACTTCAGGGACCCGATGCCATGGCCCTGGTTGGAATGAATAAATATTTGACGTACAATTTCGGTGAGGCTTCCTTATCTGTTACGCTTGTTCTCGGTATTCGAATTCAATGTTCTAGAGTCATCGCCAAATTAAAAATTGTCATGTCAACAATGCTCTTCCCACATATACTATGTTTTATTCAAGAAGTTTCGCAGATTTGAAAAGTGAAGAGATCCGGATTATTGCCTGGATGGTTCCTAGTCACAAAGAGATACTTCAGAGAACCCCAAAAGTATTCGAAAGTGTGAGGATTCTTCTTTCTGTTACGGCTGTTCTCAGTATTCGAATTTAATGTTCTCGAGTCATCGCCAAATTGAAAATTGTCATATCAACAACGCTATTTCCACATATACTATATTTTATTCAAGAAGTTTCGCAGATTTGAAAAGTGAAGAGATCCGGATTATTGCCTGGATGCCTCCTAATCACAAAGAGATACTTCAGAGAACCCAAAAGTATTCGAAAGTGTGAGGCTACTTCTTCTTCCTGTTCTTCAACCCTCTTGCACCGGCTTCTTCCTTTAAAATCATATATTCAAACATTTATCTGTTACGGCTGTTCTCGGTATTCGAATTCAATGTTCTCGCTTCATCAGAGAACCGTGAAAGTATTCGAAGTCTGGTTTCTTTAACTTTCCATTCTTTTACCCTCTTCCATCGGCTCCCTTCTCCAAAATCACCACTTCGAACAATTATCTATTACGGTTGTTCTCGGTATTCGAATTCAATGTTCTCTCGTCATCACCAAATTGAACATTGTCATATCAACTACGCTTTTCCCACATATACTATGTTTCATTCAAGAAGTTTCGCAGATTTGAAAAGTGAAGAGATCCAGATTATTGCCTGGATGGTTCCTAGTCACAAAGAGATACTTCACAGAACCCCAAAAGTATTCGAAAGTGTCAGGCTACTTCTTTTTTCTGTTCTCCAACCCAAAATCATAAATTCAAACATTTATCTGTTACGGCTGTTCTCGGTATTCGAATTCAATGTTCTCGAGTCATCACCAAATTAAAAATTGTTATATCAACAACGCTCTTCCCACATATACAATCTTTTATTCAAGAAGTTCCGCAGATTTGAAAAGTGAAGAGATCCGGATTATTGCTTAGACGGTTCCAATTCCTCCAGAGTAGGTAGATGATTCTGATGTTCTATTTCCGAGGTGCACTTCAGGGACCCGATGCCATGGCCCTGGTTGGAATGAATAAATATTTGACGTCCTTCAAAATAATAAATTCAAACATTTATCTGTTACGCCTGTTCTCGGTATTCGAATTCAATGTTCTCGCGTCATCACCTAATTGATAATTGTCATTTCAACAACGCCGTTCCCACATATATGATATTTCCTTTAAAAAGTTTCGCGGATTTTAAGAATGAAAAGATCCGGATTATTGCCTGGACGGTTCCTAATCGACCGTCAGAGAACCGTTGAAAGTATTCGAAAGTGTCTGGTTTCTTTAACTTTCGATTTATTTACACTCTTTCATCGGCTTCCTTCCTCAAAATCATCACTTCGAACATTTATCTGTTACGGCTGTTCTAGGTATTCGAATTCAATGTTCTCGCGTCATCACCAAATTGATAATTGTCATTTCAACAACGCCGTTCCCACATATATGATATTTCCTTCAAGAAGTTTCGCAGATTTTAAGAAAGAAAAGATCCGGATTATTGCCTGGACGGTTCCTAATCACGTCAGAGAACCGTGTGAAAGTATTCGAAAGTGTCTGGTTTCTTTAACTTTCGATTCCTTTACACTCTTTCATCGGCTTCCTTCCTCAAAATCATCAATTCGAACATTTATCTGTTACGGCTGATCTAGGTATTCGAATTCAATGTTCTCGCGTCATCAACAAATTAACATTTGTCATTTCAATAACGCTGTTCCCACATAAGCGATATATCATTTAAGAAGTTTCGCAAATTTTAAAAGTGAAAAGATCCGGATTATTGCCTGGACGGTTCCTAATCACATCAGAGAACCGTGAAAGTATTCGAAAGTGTCTGGTTTCTTTAACTTTCTATTCTTTTACACTCTTTCATCGGCTTCCTTCTTCATAAACATCACTTCGAACATTTATCTGTTAAGGCTGTTCTCGGTATTCGAATTCAATGTTCTCGACTCATCACCAAATAAAAATTGTCATATCAACAACCCTCTTCCCACACATACTATGTTTTATTCAAGAAGTTTCGCAGATTTGAAAAGTGAAGAGATCAGGATTATTGCCTAGACGGTTCCCATTCCTCCAGAGTAGGTAGATGATTCTGATGTTCTATTTCCGAGGCGCACTTCAGGGACCCGATGCCATGGCCCTGGTTGGAATGAATAAATATTTGACGTACAATTTCGGTGGGGCATCCTTCAAAATAATAAATTCAAACATTTATCTGTTACGCCTGTTCTCGGTATTCGAATTCAATGTTCTCGCGTCATCACCAAATTGATAATTGTCATTTCAACAACGCCGTTCCCACATATAAGATATTTACTTCAAAAAGTTTCGCAGATTTTAAGAATGAAAAGATCCGGATCATTGCCTGGACGGTTCCTAATCACGTCAGAGAACCGTGAAAGTATTCGAAAGTGTCTGGTTTCTTTAACTTTTGATTCCTTTACACTCTTTCATCGGCTTCCTTCTCAAAATCATCACTTCGAACATTTATCTGTTACGGCTGTTCTAGGTATTCGAATTCAATGTTCTCGCGTCATCACCAAATTAACATTTGTCATTTCAACAACGCTGTTCCCACATAAGCAATATTTCATTTAAGAAGTTTCGCAAATTTTAAAAGTGAAAAGAACCGGATTATTGCCTGGACGGTTCCTAATCACGTCAAACAACCGTGAAAGTATTCGAAAGTGTCTGATGGTTTTTTAACTTTCTATTCTTTTACCCTCTTCCATCGGCTCCCTTCTTCAATATCATCACTTCGAACATTTATCTGTTACGGCTGTTCTCGGTATTCAAATTCAATGTTCTCGAGTCATCGCCAAATTAAAAATTGTCATATCAGCAACGCTCTTGCCACATATACTGTGTTTTATTCAAGAAGTTTCGAAGATTTGAAAAGTGAAGAGATCCGGATAATTGCCTTGACGCTTCCTAATCACGTCAGAGCACCGTGGAAGTATTCTGAAGTGTCTGGTTTCTTTAACTTTCTATTCTTTAACCCTCTTTCATCAGCTCCTTTCTTCAAAATCATCACTTCGAACATTTATCTGTTAAGGCGGTTCTCGGTATTGAATTCAATGTTCTCGAGTCATCACCAAATTAAAAATTGTCATATCAACAACGCTCTTCCCACATATACTATGTTTTATTCAAGAAGTTTCGCAGATTTGAAAAGTGAAGAGATCCGGATTATTGCCTAGACGGTTCCCATTCCTCCAGAGTAGGTAGATGATTCTGATGTTCTATTTCCGAGGCGCACTTCAGGGACCCGATGCCATGGCCCTGGTTGGAATGAATAAATATTTGACGTACAATTTCGGTGAGGCGAAACCGAATGCTCAAGAAGGCGTGAAACCGGGAACCGCAACAACACTGAACGTCACCGGGCACGTAGTTGGTTTCTCTCCCAAAACGACCAACTAACCGTGGCTTTTAGATTCCCGTGCACGTCGGATATGTCCAAGATAATATTGGACGTTATTATGATAGAACGTTCTCCTCTCGTCCTGTTCACATTGTTCCTGCGGACACAAGCGCCATCTGCCGGAAAGATTACAACTGTTATTCGTTTCTTTCTCGTTTGTTCAGAGTGGCGTTTTGGTGAGGTGAGCTGCTGATGAGGATACAATTGAAACTTTGTCTTCTTTGGCAATAATTGAGGTTCTCAAAACCGAAAGGACTTCAGACTGTCACTTCACAATGATAAAAATGACGCTGCTTCATTGGTGAGGTCTACAGTTTTTTCTCCTACTTGGAGGGAAAATTGAACGATGGTTTGAGTTTCATTCTCCACAAATGCACAGATGCAGTGACCTTGCGAGAACGCACCGATGTCAGATGCATATTTGAAATAAATGATGTTGAAGGAACGGTGGCAGCTTAAATGAGTTGATATTACTGAGGGGGTTTTTTTCAGATCAATAAAAAAAAATATGTAGGTCCTGTTAGATGTAAACAGAAGCCAAAATGGGGAAACATTTTTTGTGTTTATATTTTGTAAACATTAACCTTACTTTGAGTATCCTTGTGATTTGCAGGATATTTGGGCAGTTTTCGTGATCCTACATTTAAATGTGCCTAGCAGTGATATTAAAGTTCATTCAATTCAAATGCTGAAATACTGTAATATTTGCAAGAAATGTGAAAAACAGGTTATAACTACTATACACACCAACATTTCTGAGATTGGTTCAGTAGCATGGGTTGATTATGGGTAGTAATTAACATCTATTAATTCAATAATGTTCATCCACGACTATTGTGAACTACGTCCCTTGTGCGTCTCTGTGCTCGGATTTGAAAATACCCATTAATCACAAGGAATAATGAGATAATAATTCACTGTTGTCAAATGCTTAATAGATTTAGCTTTGATATAGTATTTTTTAAATTGGTATTTTTTCAGTATTCTAAAGTACTCCAACTAACAAATATGGGCATACTTTGTCAATCGAGGGCCAAATCGACGTTCATTATACCAATCAAAGCTTTTTTCATTACAAAATATACAATGACCAGTTCTCCGAAAATTTCTCATGTTCAATTCGACTTTTTCCACGCTTGTCATAGAAGGGTCTTGTCACGGTCGACAAATGTTAAAATCTTCAAGAATATATTCAGTAGTAGTGGATAAAGTATAGTATGCTACTCGCGTATAATGGCTGTTATTCACTCGTTGATTTGGGCCACTCTCCTACGGCTTGTGGCATAAACCTCACCTCGGAAATAATAGCTATCATTATACGCTCGTTATATAATACACTTATATCCTATTCTGTAAACCTAAAATTAGTTAGATAATGTACCGTCGCTAATAACCAAAAGATGAATGCTACCTATTTCCTATTGATTCGTTTCAGTATCCCTCAGAAAAGCACGACCCTGTTTATATCGAACTGTGAAATTTCAAAACAAAAACAAATCATTGCTTTATGTATCTGATTTTCAAATTTGTTCTACGATATCGCGCTTCCAGCCTAATGCCTATCTATGTTTCTTTATTGATCTGAGCGCGATTGAGATTGCTCAACTTCAGAACTCTTCCCTCTTCAAGTTTGGGAAAGTACTTTAATAAGTGAGTACAAAGTTGTTGAGATAATAATTTTTAATTTCGAGATGACACGAGAACGTTGAATTCGAATACTAAGAACAGCAATTCGTGATTTCATATAGAAACGGGAGCTGGTAACGGCATTCGAGATCAGAAAATCTTTATCCTAACTTATCTTAGTGGCGGGCAAATGAAATCTTGGCATTCACATTTCACTTCAAGTGGTCAACATGTTGGGTCCAGTACTTTTTTTGTTCATTATCTATATGGCGTATAACAGATCTGCTTCCGCGATCATATATGAGAATAAAGACCAAAAATCAACCGTTCTGGATGATGTAATGAATTGTAATACTAACATGCATCGAAACACATTCCCAAACTATCGAAACAATCGAACTAATATATCCATACATCTGATAAAATGTAAGAGCTTTGTATACTGAACCTACCATTCAATTCATTCGTAAACAAATCAATTGTATATTCAAGATACAGGCTTCATCTGCGATAACCCTTTTCATTCCCGTAGCGCAACCGAACGGATTCGAACCTTCCAGTTTTCGGTTTTATGTTTTCCATCGTCTTTCCGCTCCGTCAAGCCCGAATGTTAAATATTTATCCATTTCCAAGGATGACATCGAGTCATCAAGAGGACTTCGTGCGTTACTAATGGCTCCCAAGCATCACAGCTTGCTGAGCTTTCGATATGAATATTGCAAGATATTTGTTGGGTACTGAGCTTCCTTGTTTAACGCTTCAAATGGTCGAACCAAGTAGTGTGGTATCTAGTGCGATTGCGTCTATTGTGGCAATGCAGGTTTTCAGCGATGGTGGAGTAGTTGTTGACCTTGAAATGGATACAAACATGAATATTCATGACTGGCGTATTTGAAGGGTTCTTGAATTCTTAGTCGATTGAAATGGGGATGGCCATTCGACTGGAAACTGTTAGAATGGATTCAAGAGTATTTCAGACCACTACAAATGAGAACTATTTCTATGAAGGTCCAAGTGGGGAATATTGAGTTCGTCTATCAAAAAGTTTGATAGAATAAACCCAATGATACCTTTCAGAAAAACATGAAAGCACACAAAAAGTTTGTGACCACTTTTTTCATGAGTCGATGCATGAAAAAATTCTGCTTGACTCCTTCGTCTCGTTGTTATCAATCACATGATTGAAGTTGTACACAATGACATCTGTACAAATGTCACAAGATGTAAACCGTCCTACGTATTGTTGACTTGTCAAAGGTAATAAGAACACCCCTATAGTCATAGTTGAAGTTTAAAAAGGGGTTACAGTTCCCTGCGACCTCGAGGTCTATTGTACCCCTTTACAGAGCTGTTCTGACCACACCCTTCACAGCTCTCCTTCCAGTTCCAGAGATCTGATGAAATTCAATATCTGTGAAGACTTCAACGAGGCTAGTTCCTCACTCTTACAAGTTTCTCGCCCAAAGCATTCTCTCTTTAGGCTCGCATGCCAAAGCATTCCGTGACTAGGTAAATTGGGCTTTCTTTCTCCTCCCCACATAACCTTCACTTGCCAGTGTCCGATAACCCCATCCTCTACAAGTGCTTCCTGAGGCAACAGTGTCCTGTAAGAAAGCCAGTGAGGAGGTGTAATTATTTCTTACCAAGATATGTTTTCGATCTTTCTGTTTCAAACTCTGAAGGAACTTAGTGAAATGATCCATTCCTGGGAGATTACGCCAGTTTTTTTCCTTCTCGGCTTTCTCCTTCTCCAGAAACTCCTTCTTATGGTTACATTTACTTATACCACAGAAGAGTTCTGGGCCAATGAGTGACATTCGTGCGCCCTCTTTGGCAAGTGTATTGGCCTCTTCATTTTCTTTTGATTCACGTTAACTTGTTAACTTCTCTAAGGTAGTAAGGATACCCCTAGCAAGACTAGAATTCGGTACTGATGGAACAGCAGCAACAGTAGTATCAGAACGTGACTATTCTCGACTGGCATAGTACATAAAAACACTCAAATGAAACTCCAAGTCCTATGTTACGAATTACACCTCAGTTCATGATAATACTCGAATAAAAAGTTCTGGAATCCTTCCTCACGACTAGAGTTATAAACATGAAATAAAATATTCCAGCACACTGGAATTGTCTCCTATAGCAATTCTTATTTTTTTATTTCATAAAGCAGTGGATGTTACCACATACCAAACCCCGCATTTGTCCACAACATCCATTTCCTGATTACCTGTATAAGCCCCATTCGGAGTTTTTTGCGAATGAAAAATTCATGTCGCAGCTTTTTTGCCGTCGCAGGGTAAATCAGAGAAATCGTCGTCCAGAGGCCCCTTCATTTCTATTTGATGCCATCGCGGCCCAGAAATCTAGTAGTAACGACGGTCTATTGGACTATTGGAACAAGGAGTCCATTGTGGGGGTGGCAGGGTATTAAGTGTACTTCATTCGGCATATGGCTCGAATGTTAAATATTTATCCATTTCCAAGGATGACATCTAGTCATCCAAGAGGACTTCGTGCGTTACTAATGGCTCCCGAGCATCACAGCTTGCTGAGCTTTCGATATGAATATTGCAAGATATTTGTTGGGTACTGAGCTTCCTTGTTTAACGCTTCAAATGGTCGAACCAAGTAGTGTGGTATCTAGTGCGATTTCGTCTATTGTGGCAATGCAGGTTTTCAGCGATGGTGGAGTAGTTAGTTGTTGACCTTGAAATGGATACAAACATGAATATTCATGACTGGCGTATTTGAAGGGTTCTTGAATTCTTAGTCGATTGAAATGGGGGATGGCAATTCGACTGGAAACTGTTAGAATGGATTCAAGAGTATTTCAGACCACTACAAATGAGAACTATTTCTATGAGGGTCCAAGTGGGGAATATTGAGTTCGTCAAATGCCAAATGATACATTTCATAAGGACATGGATGCACACAAAAAGTTTGTGACCACTTTTTCCATGAGTTGATGTCATTGATGCCTAGACATGCTGCTTATTTCCTTCGTCTCGTTGTTTTCACATGATTGAAGTTATACACAATGACTTCTCAAAGGTAATAAGAACACCCCCATAGTTATAGTTGAAGTTTAAAAAGGGTTAACAGTTCCCTGCGACCTCGATGTCTATTATGCCCCCTCACAGAGCTGTTCTGACCACACCCTTCACAGCTCGCCTTCCAGTTCCAGAGATCGGATGAAATTCAATATCTGTGAAGACTTCAACGAGGCTAGTTTATCACTCTCACAATTTTCTCTCCTTAGGCTCGCATGCCAAAGCATTCCGAGACTAGGTGAATGGGTGTTTCTTTCTCCTCCCCACATAACCTACACTCGCCAGTGTCCGATAATCCCATCCTCCACAGGTGCTTCCTGAGGAGACCGTGTCCTGTAAGAAAGCCAGTGAGAAGGTGTAATTATTTCTTACCAAGATCCAGATATCTTTTGGATCTTTCTGTTTCTAAGCTCTGAAAGAACTTAGTGGAATGATCCGTTCTTGGGAGATTCGGCCAGAGTTTTTCCTTCTCGGCTTTCTCCTTCTCGAGAAACTCCTTATAGTTACATTTACCTATACCACAGAAGGGTTCTGGGCCAATAAGTGACATTCGTGCGCTCTCTTTGGCAAGTGTATTGGCCTCTTTGTTTTCTTTTGATTCTCGTTAACTTGTTAACTTCTCGAAGGTACTAAGGACACCCCTAGCAAGACTAAAATTCGGTACTGATGGAACAGCTGCAACAGTAGTATCAGAACGCGACTATTCTCGACTGGCATAGTACATGAGAACACTCAAATGAAACTACAAGTCCTATGTCACGAATTACACCTCAGTTCATGATAATACTCAAAAAAAAAGTTCTCGAATCCTTCCTTTCGACTAGAGCTATTAACACAAAATAAAATATTCCAGCACACTGGAATTGTCTCCTATAGCAATCCTTATTTTTATTTCATAAAGCAGTGGATGTTACCACATACCAAACCCTGCATTTGTCCACAACATCCATTTCCTGATTACCTGTATAAGCCCCATTCGGAGTTTTTTGCGAATGAAAAATTCATGTCGCAGCTTTTTTGCCGTCGCAGGGTAAATCAGAGAAATCGTCGTCCAGAGGCCCCTTCATTTCTATTTGATGCCATCGCGGCCCAGAAATCTAGTAGTAACGACGGTCCGACTATTGGAACAAGGAGTCCATTGCGGGGGTGGCAGGGTATTAAGTGTACTTTATTTGGCATGTGGCTCGAGGCCCACGGTTTAATATCTGCGGCTGGGCGTGCGTCGTCATTCATTTCACTTAGGGCCTCGCTGTTGCTGCCACTCTTCAACAACTCGAGTGTTAGCTCTCCCCAGAGCCCATTGCTACGTTTATTGCCGCTTCCTTTGCTCTACATTATCAACTAATTTATTACTTTCTCTGTGCATGTCATACCGCACTGCTTGCTTAGTTCTTAGGCCGTCTGCTCTTATTAATATCGTAAGAAGTGGAAGTCTTAGTTTGAATATTCTTGCGGGTAAGTTGTTCAGACACTGGATGCAAGTTGCTGAGTATGAAGATATTAATTTTGTTTGTTTCTTGTTGGAGATGGTATTCATAATACCTGGAATTCTAAACAGGTAATATGAAAAGTTTCTTAAAAAAATGTCGTAATTGAGGGACTCGATTGAAATGTTAATAGCATGTTTTTTTGAAGACTGAAGTAATCTTGAAATATTTTGGGAGGTTACTGATGAACCGTGGATGAATATTGAGTTCCTGAAACCACAATAATTCCAAAACAATTTACTTGAACGAATTGTCTATAATGAACTGGAATTGAATATCTAATTCATTGGAACCTCGTCCAAATATACATGGTGACCACGGGAAGTATTTACATTTTGAAAACAGCAAAACGGTGTTAATTTTTTAAACAAAAAATTTATTCATTCTTCTGACATGTTTGTTAGAATATGCCATTTAATTTAACTCGCAAAAATAATGTCAGGAAAGTGACGGCTGTCTTCTCTGATGCAGTTTTCAATTCTGTTGAGGAAGCTCTGCCATACTTGCTCTAGTGTCTCCTCGGTGATTAGTGCCACCTCTTCATGAATTGCCTCCTTAAAATCTTCCAAATTACGAGGTTTGAGTCGAAAAACTTTCTCCTTCAAATGTCCCCACAAAAAAAATCTCAGATGTTGAGGTCGGGAGAACGAGGAGGCCAGGGCACATCTCCAAATCTTGAAAAGACATGACCTTGAAACAAGTTTCGCAGCAACGTCATCGAAACTTTTTTTTCTCACAACTGCAGATGCTCAACTTGCAAAAGGACGTATGGTTCCAGCCAGATGGAGCTACTGCACACACAGCAAGAGTTTCGATGGCGCTGCGAAACTTGTTTCCAGGTCATGTCATTTCAAGATTTGGAGATGTGCCCTGGCCTCCTCGTTCTCCTGACCTCAACATCTGCGATTTTTTTGTGGGAACATTTGAAGGAGAAAGTTTTTCAACGCAAACCTCGTAATTTGGAAGATTGAAGAAGGCAATTAGTGAAGAGGTGGCACTAATCACCGAGGAGACAATACAGCTAGTATGGCAGAGCGTCCTCAACAGAATTGAAAACTGCATCAGAGAAGACGGCCGTCACCTTCCTGACATTATTTTTACAAGTTATATTAATGGCATATCCTAACAAACATGTCAGAATAGTGAATAAATTTTTTGTTTAAAAAATGAACACCGTTTTGCTGTTTTCAAAATGTAAATACTTGCCGTGGTCACCCTGTACTTACAACTAAAGAACCTGGATTCTGTTCTTGAACGACAGGACAATATTATTATGGACCATTATATAATATGAAACAATGTTGCATTGCACAACAAGGAAGGCATAAAAAAATATTGACTGCCGAATACCCACTGCTTGCGATAAAATACTGTGCTTCAAATAATTTGATCATTTTCAATTATTCGTCATAATATAATAGTATATTATGCAACGAGCGTATAATGATAGCTATTATTCACGAGGTAAAATCACCGAGTGAATGACAGCTTTCATACGCGAGTAGCAGAAGCAACAGCAAACTATACTTTATCTCGGACTACCGAATATATTTCTTGGAGATTTTACTATTTATAGCGACCGCGACAAGACCCTTCTTTGACAAGCGAAGAAAAAGTCAAGTTGAACATGAGGAATTTTTGGAAAACTGGTCATTGTATATTATGTAATGAAAATGCTCTAATTGATATAATAAAAATAGATTTAGCCCTCGATTGACAAGGTATACCCATATTTGTTAGTTGGAATACTGAAGATATACTAATTCAAAGAATATTATATCAAAGCTAAACCTATGAAGCATCTGACAGCAGTGATTAATATCTCATTATTCCCTTGTGAATAATGGGTACCTATTATTATGGCCGAGCACAGAGACGTACAATGGACGGATTTTACATTAGGCGTGGATAAAAATGATTATAAATGAGCAACAAAAAAATTAAATAATTCTAAATATCCTTTCCTATCGTTAGTAACGTTTTCATATTGTCATTGTTAGAGATCACTGCCAATTTTTTATGGAATTTCCTTTCGATATCGAATAATTTTTATCTTCATTTTCAAGCATTACAATGTTCAATATGCTAAATTCCAGAAAGATAACGATAAAATCATAATCCTTCATTCCTTGAACTTCTCACGAATTTTATTCCGAGAACTTCTTTCAGTTCTGCTTGGAGAATCTATCCGCCTCTATTAATAACTTTCAACTCTTTCAATTTGTCTCCATCTTGATGAGAGCCCAGTCGTTATAGCTTAAGAGATCATCCACGATAAATCTTCAAGATAAATTATTTGGATAAGTTATTTCCATTTGAACGGTTCACCCTCCAAAATTATGAGAAATCGTTTTTGTTGGTATCTAACGATTGTATAATTTTTTTATGAATATGAATGTTGAATGGAGTCTCCATAATTTGATCGAATAAAAAACTACTCCAATGATAGAGAGCATTTTTTCTGTACCATCTTTTATAGCTTTCATAGTTACACAAGTGATACTAAGTACAACACACAATTTTTAAAAATTTAACTGCTTCACAAAATAAAATTACATTTAACTCGAGATAGGTATCACAAAATCTATGAACATTTCGAGGAACTCGAGATTTTTCTGAGATCTACTTATGAAATGAATTTTCTAACATATACAGGGTGATTTTTTTAAGTGTTTCATTAGACGTTTCCGAGGAAGGAATTGTAATACAGATTCAAGATTTTGGATTTTCGTTTCATAGTACATGAACTTTAATTGTAAAATATTTTCAAGAGGAATCTACTTCCGGTTTCACCGGAAACGAATGTAACTTCGTTATTTCAAATGCAACACCCTGTATATTTATACATATTCGAATTCTTCGTTCAATTCTACACTGATTTCATGTATGATATGTGCAACCACTCAAGCGGTTCTTGAATTATAGCCTGATTATCAAATTTTTTGAAAAAAAGGTTATCACAAATTAGTGTCCATATCTCCAAAATTCCTCATTACAAGAATTTCTTTTTGCGAAAGTGGAACAAAAGAAAGTACGCTGATGCTGTTTCTTGTATAACTTATGAGGAAATATTATACAGGGTGTCTGAAAATTGGCCTCAAAGTGAGCCTCAATAAAACTATGAAATCTCACTTTTTTCAAATGGCATCCCTATAATTTTGTAATTCCAATCGATTGCTCGTCAAAAACCAGTTATAGTGTCCCGAACGTTTCATGCCTCTAAAATCAGTATTTTGGCCGTTATTCAATAAAATTCGAATTTCACGATTAAAGACAGGTTTCGCACAGTTTGTAAGCTTGCATTTTGAAGTAGGCTATGTTAGGAACTGTCATTCTTACTTTTTCTTACAGATCAAGCACTAAGCATAACATGCAATAATAATTTCACTGGAATGATATATCAAGGGTGTTTTTTATTGTTACTTTATTCACACGATTCCGTTTTAGGTTAATGCTTCCACTACGGAGAAAATTGTTTTGATACTTCCTGAACTTCGATTTTGTTAAAGGTGGTAAATGTGGATTTCTTTCGTTGAAAGTTCTGACTGCCCTTTCTAATATTTTGTTACATTCACCATAAATGAAGGACATATTCAATACATCACTGTTACTGTAATTCATATTTTGCATAGTGCCCGATGGATCAAAAAAGTATAAATGACAGCATTATAAATCAACAGACACAGCCTTCTTGAAA
This sequence comes from Propylea japonica, assembly GCA_013421045.1. Classification (NCBI taxonomy): domain Eukaryota; kingdom Metazoa; phylum Arthropoda; class Insecta; order Coleoptera; family Coccinellidae; genus Propylea; species Propylea japonica. Next base: position 3,508,396 of record CM024239.1, read on the forward strand.
ATTTCTATCCTAATAAATGCATGGTTAGACTAAGAAACCTTGATTCAATCCTGAAATTAGAATTTTATTCAATAACGGCATGAAATGTTCGGGACACCCTAACTAGTTTTTGACGAGCCATCGATTGGAATTACAAAATTATAGGGTTGCCATTTGAAAAAAGTGAGATTTTATAGTTTTATTGAGGCTCACTTTGGGGTCGTTTTTCAGACATCCTGTATAATATTTCCTCATAAGTTATACAAGAAACAGTATCAGCGTACTTTCTTTTGTTCCACTTTCGCAAAAGGAAATTCTTGTAATGAGGGATTTTGAAGATATGGACCATAATTTGTGACAACCTTTTTTTCAAAAAATTTGATAATCAAGCTATAATTCAAGAACCGCTTGAGTGGTTGCACATATCATACATGAAATCAGTGTAGAATTGAACGAAGAATTCGAATATGTATAAATATACAGGGTGTTGCATTTGAAATAACGAAGTTACATTCGTTTCCGGTGACACCGGAAGTAGATTCCTCTTGAAAATATTTTACAATTAAAGTTCATGTACTCTAAAACGAAACTCCAAAATCTTGAATCTGTATTACAATTCCTTCCTCGAAAACGTCTAATGAAACACTTAAAAAATCACCCTGTATATATGCGAACAGTTGGAATAAAATGCACCTAATAATAAATAATAAATTCTGTTTGATTATTTTCTCAAGGGGTTCTGATTTTGGAATGCCAAATTGATAGAGATATCAATTGTGTTGAACTGTTTCAGTCGTTACTATTTGTGAATTTATCGTAATTTATGGTGGTATTCTGCTTTCATCTGTAAGCGAATCTGTAACTTTTCTAAAGCTTGCAGGAAAATTTCAAATCTGGGCCTATTTAAGGGATCTGTAGCTTACAGAAATCGTTAAATATTTACGACTACTCGACAGGTGATCAGAAGCATTATCGAATAACATTGTGAGGTTACGTTGAATGGTTTGTTTATATTAGGACGAACACGTTTTAATAAAAGAAACTCATTGTTATCGGAAGAAAATCATAACACGTAAAATATTGTTCAATATACACACAACTGAAAATCTTTGTTTTTTAACGTAGGAAATTTATGAGAAAGGAAGGAAAAGGTTGCGATCAACTGAATCCATTTGAAATGCCGGATGAACAGAAAATGTTCAGATTGAAGAAATGCCGAATGCCGAATTTGCGATTATGTTCAGATTGTAGAACCAGTGTACTATGAACTTAATGCTCTACAGCAATTTTAAACAAGGAATTTTTTCTTTCCTGTTTTCAATTTACTAGATGAAAGAAACAGATGCATACTACATTCAGATAAATGTATTTTCAAATTCAAATCAAAAACATTTACTCATAATACAAAAGTTCCATGATCAAATCTTACGATTAAAGGTTATGTTTTTCGATGAGTAGTTCAGTTGTAAATAAGGAAGTTACAGAAACCATTCCAGAATTTCATTATTTACAAATCTGTAAGTCGGCCAGTTACAGATCAATCGTACGCTACAGTATCGTAACTAATGCGGCCCATACACAAGCTACTTTCTCGGCGTTTTGGCAGCTAGCGTCACCGCAAGCGACCAAAACGCCAAAAGTAGCCCGAAAAACGCCTGTGTATGTCCATCCGCTGCCACGCTGGCGAGTCGCCGAGCTGGACGCAACGCCGGACGCCAAGATCAAACGTGTTTGATTTTAGCGTCAAGATAGCCGGCGAAACGCTTGAAAAACGCTTGTGTGTGTGAGAGCGTCTAGAATGGCAGAGAATCATACAAGAATTACACATTCAGAAGAATTTATTACAAATTTTATGGAACTTTTTGAAAAGAATAAGTATTGGTGGGTGATTAAGAGCAAAGAATATTCGAACAGAACACTAAAGAAGCCTACGAAGAATTGTTAGCTTTATGTAAACAATATAACGATGAATGCTACGTAAAGAAAAAAATGAAAAGACGCTTGTGTGTGGTGAAAATTGCACGAGCGTCTAGCGACGCTCGCAAAACGCTAGCTGCCAAAACGCCGAGAAAGTAGCTTGTGTATGGGCCGCATAACATATGAAAAGCAGAATGCCATCATAAACTTATTTATTTATTTATTCGAATTAATTACATCCGACGGGCACATGCTTACAGGTGTAAGTAACATAAATAAAAACTATTGAATAATAACATAATGGAACCGTCGTCGGCAGAAACAAATAATCAATATCAATTTTCTATCAAGCAAAATAATTGTCTTTTAAATTCATTCATGGACAGAAAAAACATCTTCTGAAGGAGCATTATTTAAGCTTCTACACATCATCAGAACAGGATTGTGGAAATGGTGCTGTTAACTTGGGACAGTAATCCAGTTGAATGAGAACTAGATGCAAGTCTAGGAGCGATGTAATCCAGAAGAAAAAGTAATGATACCGAGTCAATGCGATTATTAACCAATTTGTATTCAAAAGTAGCATCAGATATTTCACTTCTTTTTCTCAAACAAGTGAAATTAATTTTGTTCAACAGAGACTAATTGTTAGATCATATTGTTATCATGTAATAACTAAAGGGTTTTCCATTAAGAGGTGTTAATATTTGAATAGCCCGCTCTTTCGGTAGATGTCACGTTTTGAAACTGTCATATTTTGACATTTGACAAGTAGAGACTACGCCATTAATAAAAATGGAAAGATACACGCTTCAAGAACGCACTGAAATTATTAAAATTCACCATAAAATGGTGAAATTTGGCAGAGACGGTTCGTAAAACTCGAACATTTTTGGCTCGTCGTGAAGCACCTCGTCGAACCGCAATAAAGAAATTGGTGGAAAAATTCGAGCTGTTGGGACAAGTTAGTGATGTCGAAAAATAAAACCCATGCACGTCGATCAAGCCGAGAATATTGCTGTTGTAGCCGAAAGTGTTGAAGGAAACCCAGGTTTGTCCCTTCCTCGTCTTTCTTTGGCATTAGCATTCCATAAACGTCATTAAATTACAGGACAACGTTTACTTTCAACAAGATGGCGCTACGTGCCACACAAGAAACGAAACCAATAATCTTTTGAGGGAAAAGTTTCCAGACCGTGTTACCTCCGCTCTCGAAGAGGTATATTGAAAAATGGCATCTTTCCTTAAATATCAAAATAAAACCTCTTATTAGAAAACCCTTTAATAATAAAAGCGAAAGCTCTAGACTTAACGTCTGTGACTTTTTTAACGTTTTTTTTACTTTTCTACACACTCCAGAATCAGAACGCACCTTTTGAGATATGCTCAAAAGGCAAGAACACGGAATCGTTAGATATTCTAGCCTACTTCTAATCCACTCCGCGATAATCTCATTATTGTGTAGAGCTTTCTTCATCTCGGAATCGCAAAGAGACTATCCGTATAATTCCGTAATTGAGTAAACTCGCAATCCGAATACGAACGAGTCGAGGAGTAAAAACAAACAGTTCTTCCCGCCCTCGACGTTTTTATTTTTCGCGAGAAGGAAACTGATAGTTGAAAACATTCGAATTCATTGCGAAACGCCAAGTTCATATGTAAATTTGTTCGTTTCCGCGAAAGGATGAATAGGTACAGATAGGTTGCTGTTTTAGTTTGCGTTGTATCTGTGTTCTTGTTCAATTTTGAATTCGTTTGGATATGTAAGAAGAATAGGATATTTTGTTGAAGAAATATAAGGTTTTTCTCTGAATATTCCGATTGAGTTTTCTATGGTTCTGGTAACAGTATCGGCTATCCAAAGCCAATTAAGATTATTATGGAAATGATTGATGGTAAAGATTTCAAACTTTGTAGATCGCTAGTTGGCCATGTGAGGTACATTTTTGAAATAATTTCACATTTTTCAGTGTTGCCGGATGTACGACAGTTTGGCAACAACTTTGTTATTTTGAATGGACATTCGGTATTTCTATTTTTAATGATACTCCATAAAATATTAAGTCTATTCACTCTTACTTTTTCATACCTATCTTTACACGGTTTTTGAGTTACTTATAATTTTTCTAAATTTAGATCAAATTGCATGCCACGCAAATGACACTCAATTTTTGAGATTTAAGTCAGATAAAGCAAGTCATTAGATATTGATCTTGACCTATTTTAATGCTTCTGAATAATTATAGTTGCCAGTTATAAAAGATGGACCAAAAAAAATCATCATTTGATGAGTTACAAAATCGTTGATATGGATATATACATGTGAATAGAAGAACCGTAGAGTATGTACCATTCCAAAATTTTAAAATATACTAGGTGTCTAATTTGAAAAAAACAGACTTTTTTACGATTTTGTAACTTTTTCATTTTTAAAATTTTTTTTGATCCATCCTGTATAAATGACAACTATAATTCAAAGTAGTGACTTAGATCAGATCAATATCTAATGACTTGCTAAATTTCTGTCTTGAATCTCAACACACGCCAATTTGATCAAAATTTCGAAAATTTATTAATACATCAAAAACCGTTAAAGATAGTTATAAAAAAAGAGTGAATAGATTTAATATTTTATGGAGTATCATAAAAAAATAGAAATACCGGATGTTCAAAATATCGAAGTTGATGCCAAATTCTCGTACTCCACAACAAACACTGGAAAGAGAAATTATTTTGAAAATGTACCTACATGTCCAAAGATAGATCCACAAAATTTTAAATCTTTACCATCAATAGTTTCCATAATAATCCAATAGGCCACTCACCTTGTGACACACCGATATAACCACCACATTTCGTGTGAGGCTTCTCATGGGTATTTTGCTTGTAGCCAAAAAAATCCTTTCGATCGGTTTTGTTTTTTAAGAGATATTGAGGAACAAAATTTTTGACTGGCAATATTTTATAGAACACCCTGTACGATTTCGCTGTGAACGAACACGCGGCATTTACGAACCGAATCTACCCTGAAAATTTCAAGCCTCAATGACAATTCTTTCGACAGTTATCGTGTTTACGGATGGACGGCCCCCACGGAAAGAATGAATTTGACTACATATTCGTCATCAGTGATTCGAACACGATATAAAGCACTCGTTTAAGTAGAACGAACGCTGAAAAAAGGCATTGATTGTACAGGGTATCCATTTTGGGCACTTTTACGGGATATCTCCGTTATTTTTAACGTAGCGGGATGCGGTTTTCGCGACAGTATGCTACTTTTTTGTGAAACTAAAGATGGCGCAATCAGTTTTTGCATAGCTCTCTTAGTTTTGCTATACAGGGCGGAAATGAAAAGTATCACTTTTAATCACCTCCCGTATCTCAGTTGTGCTTAAACTTGGAGAAATGGTTGAAACGAATTCCTATAGATTTTTTCCGTAGAATCCCAGTGGCGTAGTCAGTTTTTTCAATTTAACTTTCGGTTTTTGAGTTATTAGGCAAACATATGTTTCTTAATTGGAAACCCTGTATATTATTTTTTATTCTTATTAAGCACAATCTCAGCTTTTGAAAAAACATATTATTTTATGCATTTATCTTCAAAACCAAGCTCAGAATTCAAGATTTTGTAATTCAATTGTGAATAACTAAGTAGTAGGCTCTATGACTGTTTATTAAAAACAAAAAAAAAATGTCAAGCTTTGTCGGTTGGTTTAAAATTTACAGTTCTCTCAGTTTGATTATTTATTATATCATATTAATGATTCAGTTTTAAGTTTTTCTCATTACGGCTGCTTACGAAAATTACGAGAAATATGACATGCCTGTTTGTAATCTAGATATTATGTTAACATTATTTTCGATTTCTGACAAAATCTTGACATTTATTTTTGTTTTAAAAACAGTCATAGCCTACTACTTGGTTATTGACAATTAATTACAAAATCTCGAATTCTGAGCTTGGTTTGAAGATAAATGCAAAAATAATATGTTTGAAAAGCTGAGATTGTGCTTGATAAGAATATAAAAAATAATATACAGGGTGTCCAATTTAAAAAACGTATGTTTGCTCAATAACTCAAAAACGGAAAGTTCAATTGAAAAACTGACTACGCCACTGGATTCTACGGAAAAAAAAATCTATAGGAATGCGTTTCAACCATTTCTCCAAGTTTAAGCACAACTGAGATACGGGAGGTGATTAAAAAGTGATACTTTTCATTTCCGCCCTGTAGAGCAAAAACTAAGAGAGCTATGCAAAAAACTGATTGCGCCATCTTTAGTTTCACAAAAAAGAAGCACACTGTCGCGAAAAACCGCATCCCGCTAACGTTAAAAATAACGGAGATATCCCGTAAAAGTGCCCCAAAATGGGATACCCTGTACTTCCAATTATTCGTTGAAAAAATCGTCATTTCGTGACTCGTTTTCGAACTTGAATTGGAAAAAAATCAATGCCTAACTATTAACGGTACATTATACCCCACATAACACTATTTCCAATCGACAAACATGAAGAACGTTTGCCAAATTCTCATATTCTGTTTCGCCTGAAAGGAATGCAAACTGGTATTTTCTCCATGTTAGTTCGATATTTAATTCAGCACCATATACGTCCATGAATATACTAACGCTTTCAAAAATTCCATTACAGCCATGTCAGCCATCTCGATCTGAATGGCGTATAGAATTATATAAATAGAGTGACATTCTTTCTTTTTCCGATACGTCTCCATGTTTTTCCGATTTATTCATTCTCTCTGGAGTGACAGGCCGAGACGATTCTTGCTGACGTCTGCCACCTAGTACGCGAAATCGATAGATGGATTTACGTGATTTCGCCTTATCCATTTTCATTGGAAAAAACTGTGTAGCGGTGAATGTGAAAATTGCTTTATTTGAATGATGTGAAGGGGACTTCAATGTGACAACAGAAAAAACTTTCCTACGAATATTCGGGAATATTCCGTGATGGACAGAAGAACATGAAGGATTAATGTGAGAACTTATCCAGTTTTATCTGGAGAAGAAGTAGCTGGAGCGTAAAGTAAATATGTTTCACTGTTTGATCTTCTTCAGTATACACAAATCGTTAAAACTATTGGCCCCGTGAGGTTTCTAAAGAAAATAATTTATTTCTATAGAGGAAATGAATATTTCTGTGCATAATAAGGGGTTTTCAATAGGAAGTGTTATTATGATATTGAAAGAAATTTAATTTTTCAATATAAATCATAGAATGTTCATTTCACTATAAAGAAGAAGCTATGCCGTTAATAGTGGAAAATAACATCAGGCAAATCACCACCACGAACACGCTTACAGGACCATATCCTTTAATGAAATTTTCCATAACCAAATCGCAGAGTGGCCTTCCTATGTCCTCGATAGCCCTACGAATTCCATCTTGAGGTATTGAATCGACGCTGGGCTATTGGCGTAAACCTTTTCTTTCACGTAGTCCCAAAGGAAGTAGTCGCAAGGTGTTAAATCACAAGATCTCGGTGGCCAATTATGATCACCTCTTCGAGAGATAGGGACACTTTTCCCGCAAAGGATCAATGGTTTAGTTGCTTGTGTGGCAAGTAGCGCCGCCGCTTGTTGAAGGTAAACGTTGCCCAGATCAATACTATCCGATTTCGACCATAAAAACGACGAAGAATGGATAAACCTGGGTTTTCTTCTCAACACTTTCCGCTACAGCAGCAATATTCTCGGTTGTTCTCGAGCGACGTGCACGTGTTTCATTCTGCACATTACTTACTTGTCCCAAAAACTCCAAATTTTCCACCAATTTCTTTATTGCGGTCCGACAAGGTGTTTCACGACGACCCAAAAATGTTCGAGTTTTACGAACCGTCTCTGCCAAATTTTCACCATTTTTACAGTGAATTTTACAAATTTGAATGCAATCTTGAAGCGTGTATCGTTCCATTTTTATTAATGGCGTAGTTTCCACTTGTCACTTGTCAAAAAATGACATCTTCAAACGTCACATCTACCGAAATAGCGGGCTATTCAAAAGAACACCTCTCACTGGAAACCCCTTTATTTCAAGGAAAATCGTTATGTGTTACTTTTTGCTTTATGCAGGATGAGACAAATAGGAAAAATGAGAAAACAATCTGAATTCTTCGCTTTATTCATGCCACTTAGTACGCGAAATCGATAGATGGATTATGGATTCACGTGATTTAACCTTATCTAGTTCAACTACAGATGGAAGCAGTGGCGTAAGTTCAATTATATTCTAATAATGATTTAAATTTTCTATATGGATTGTTCATGAGTGACAGAGTGTCCGATTGACTCAACACTATATTTGCTCCAAGATAAATATTCGGTTATCATCAAAAGATGCATACACTTTTGACTCATGTGATCATGAGAAATTCCTTCATTTTGGCACTATCCTTCGCCCAACGTCACTTTGTCAAACTATATAACATAAAAGGCAGGTTGCCCCTTAAGTGATAAACTATTTTGTATCCATAGAAACGCCCAGTAAACGTAGGTAGGTAGATAATATCGTAAGTACGGCGTACAAAGCGTAGCAGAAATGGATCTGCACTTTTCCGCCTGAAAAAGGACGACCATCATCCCCCTGTCGATCTTTCCGAAAATTTTCCCACTAGCACCCCATATCTTCACCTTATAAATGGAGTAGTGCACACAAGATACGGAGGGTATATAGACATAGAGTAGGGATATGACGCACATCCATTCATGGATTTACAATATGACAACCTAAATTCGGATCTATAGTTGGGGCCGGAAGCCCAACGAAGCTTTCGTTACGAGTTTGGCGGACAAAACGGTCACCGATAGATGGCGCGACGCACCGGGCGCTATTTTACATATCTGGCGCGTTTTCAATAAAGCCCAGGATGGCACCCGAAACTCCCCAAGTCGAATCCTATCGAATAATAGGGCAATTTATAACAATGGAAGTACGCGATGATCTTTCGGAATCCTGCAGGACGGCCATCTGAATGCAGGAGGGTCCTTCCATCGAGGAACATTTTGTAGCAGGGTTGAATTGTTTTCAATTCGAGTAACCACGAAGAATTTAGTTCTAGGGGTCTTGGAGATCAGACGGTCGTTGTGGCGACCCTGCTGGGTTTTATGGAAAGAATTTTGGTTGCTTAATGGAGGTTTTCTATGTCGAATTTAGATTTATTGTTGAAAACTCGTAGGACGAAATTCGAACGCAGAGTACGGTAACCATGAAGATTGAATGAAAAAAGGAGTAGGCTAAAATCTATAGTGTTTGACACCTTAAGTGCATCGATACATTCAGTAGGCGAATTCGGTTCCTAATTTTACAGTAAAACTATGGTTATTGTTACCGAACTACAGTTGAATGTTGATATTACACACCTTCAAATTTTCAATAAATATCGATTGAATATTCGCGGAGACACCAATTAGTGCTATCTAGGATTTTTCATCTGTCTCCACTTATTTCATAAATATATTTCTATTTGGGTCAATTTCAATTTCCTCAGATTGTAATTCTGAAAACGTATATATATATATACTGAGCAAGAAAAAATACAACAAATATTTTATCTTATACAGCTAGTTGCCGTTCTGCTCAATCCCTTCCTCCAAGCGTTCCTGTCTGTGTGATTCCCTCATCTAGACCTCGTTCCTCCATAGCTTTCCTGACGCCCTCATTCCATGATCTTCTCGGCCTTCCTCGTTTCTCTTTCCTGGTGGTTTCCAGTTAAAAAAGTGTCTTAGGCCACCTCTCTTCAGGCATTCTCATAAGATGTCCAAACCAGCGTAGACTTCGTTCTTCGATCCTTTCTACAATTGTTTTTCGGCATTCATTTGTCTTCGGATGACATCATTGGGAATATGCTGTAGCCTAGATATTCTGGCTCCACGTCTTACATAATCCATTTCTACCGCCAGCACCCTACGCCTCATTTCAGCATTGAGTGTCCACACTTCACTTCCATAACAGAGAAACAGATTCCACCATTGTTTCGCCAATTCTCTTTTTGACGCGTTTAGAGATGTTCTTATCCCACCACAACGAATTGAGGCATCCAATAATTCTCCTGCTTTCTGGATTCTGTTCTTTATTTCATTCTCTCCTATTCCACTCTGATCCACAATAACTCCGAGATATTTGAACTCTTTTGCTTGATTGATTGTTATTTCTTCAGTGAGAAGCACTTCAAACTGTGCGTCAGTATTAACCGCTAGGTATTCAGTTTCTGTAAACTTACTTGTAGCCCCCATTTTTGATATTCTTTATACAGTCTTCTCAATATAAATTCTAGGTCGTCGAGTCTTGTGCCAATACTACTTGGTCATCTGCGAAGTTAAGTGTGATGAGGTAAGTTTCATTTACTGGTATGCCCATCCCGATACAGCTCCTTTTCCACTCCCGCCAAAACTACTTCCAGATACAAATTGAATAAAATGGGCGATAAACTGCATCCCTGCGAAGCCCTTTGTTACCTTTATCGGTCTAGACATCTGTTCTCCATTCCGACATAGGCCACATTTCCACTATATAGTTCTTTCAACATGTTCAGAAGATGTTCGCTTAAGCTGGTGTGTGTGAGAGCCTCCCACAACTTCTTTTGTGGCACTGAATCGTAGGCCTTCTCAAGATCAATAAAGGCCAGATGCACTTCTTGGCCTGTTGCAATTCTCTTTTCCAAGATCTGCTGGAGAGAAAAAAGATTATCACACGCATGATCGACTGGCATGAAACCACTCTGGTCTTCGCTTATTAGAGTTCCAGTTCTTGTCTCACCCTTTCTTGAAGTATCCTTCCGAACAGTCGGCTATACTACCAGTAACACTCAGCCCTCTGTAGCACGCTGGGTCCTTTCTATTCCCTTCTTGAAAAACTGATGTTATCCACGCTATATTCCATTCCTTGGGCGTCTGTACCGATTTTAGACAGTTATTGAATAAATTTGTAATTCTACGCATGATCTCCTTTCCCCCGTATTTTATAAGTTCTATAGAAATACCTCCAGGCCCAGGTGCTCTACCATTCTTCATCTTCTGTACATTTCTTATTATTTCCTCTTCCGTTATCATTGGGCCCTCATATTCTGTTTTCTGTTCTCTCTGTTGTTCGTCTTGTTTGTAATCAATACGATTTTCTGTGAGCAAACTCTCATAGTGCTTCTCCCAAGTTTCTAAACTCACCAGCTGAAATTTGTGGTAGCTGTTATCTGCCTTCATATTTCCTATTGTCCTCCATACTTCAGTTGTTCTTGCTCCTCCCAATTTACACTCTATTTCGCTACATTTTCGTTCCCAGAAAAAAAGGTTTTTTGTTTCTCTGATTTTTTCCGTAGTTCTTTGTTCTTTTCTTTGTATTCTTCTCTTTTTTCCCTCACTGGTGTCGCCAACCATCACTATAATACAACCTCTTCCTCTATCAGATCTTCAATTTCTCCGTCAGCCAAAATGGTTTCCGCCTTCTGTTCTCTCTCTCCATCGTTCCTAGCGCCTGATTGGCTGCCGCTATGTATTGCTTCACAATATTTAGGTATTCCTTGTCTAAGTCACCAGATTCCTCGATACTTCTCATCTCGGCTGTCAATCTTCTTTCATATAATTCCCTTACACTAGGATCCGCCAACAGATACAATTTATATCTTTCTTGTTGTTCTTTATTTGTATTCGTCTGGGGACCATTTTGGGTAGTTCGTTTATTCTTCCTTGTGAAAGGCCATACTACTCTCATTTCTAGCATGTAGTGGTCGGATCCACAATTCGGTCCTCTTTTAACCCGACAGTCATTTATTTTCATCTGGGATTTTTGTTTTATTATGAAATAATCAATAATGGACCTTTGATTTAACGTAGGCCTCTCCCAGGTGTATCTATGTATCCACTTGTGCAAGTAAAATCCGTTGAGTATTTTCAAGTGATGTTCACTGCAGTATTCAGTTAGTAGTTCCCCAGATTGATTTATGACATCCTCGCCATGTGGTCCTATTATTTCATCATCTTGCTTGGATCCCACTCTTCCGTTAAGATCTCCTGCAATAATAATTTCCTGATGATTTTTACTTTCATTATCACATCTCTTAGGTCTTTATAGAAGTTGTCTTTTATTTGTCTATTGGAGTCATCTGTCGGTCCGTATACTCCAATCACCACAGTTTCGATACCAAAGAACTTTACCGTCAGCGTCATTATTCTATCAGATATGCACTCAAACCTGTTATGAAATTTCTGTGTTTTTTGTTAACTAAAATGGATACCCCTGACGCGGCTCGAGCTGATTTATCAACTCCTGACCAAAAATGCATATAGTGAGTTAGTTCTTCACTTCCTTTTCCCTTTTTTTGTCTCCGAAAGCACTGCCAAGTCCACATTTTGCTGGTTTAGCTCGTACAACACTTCTACACTTTTGTTACCAAATCCTTGTACATTCCATGCTGCCATTATCGTAGTCCGTTTTCTTGCCAATTGTCGTCGTAAGTTATTTCCTGTCCTATTCCGAGGCTTGGTGGAAGTATTTTTAGCAAATACACCTTTTTACAAGTGTTAGAGAGCTGGTCTAACGCCTCAACCCCCGATCTTGGAGGACCAGAATTTTTCTGTTGGGTTATCTCCCTTAGCCGAACTGTTCCGGTTTTAAGCGCCGAAAACTCGCCCTCACCCTCTCCCGTTTGCTACATGACGTACAGCCATTGCACGCCACGTACCCAGAGATTACGACGAGGACGTGGAAGTAGGATTTGTCAGTTTACTTCAGTGAAGTAAAGGGCATTTCTCAGATATTTAGTGTAACCAAGTTATCGACATCCTTGGCTACATCCGAGACCCAAGACTGACCATTTAATCTCTCTGAAAACGTCATCACTAGATATTTTGCGCTAGCTTTCGCAGTAGTGTCAATAAAAGTATATGTTATAGTTTACTTAAGGAAGTTTCTTTAAGGACTGCACATAATTGCGTATATTTTTTGATTAAATGAACTGAATGAAATGAAAATGAATCATTCTGGAATATAATATGACAACTGAACCTCTCACTGGTTTCATTTCATTGGGAAACATCAGAAAAACTTCACTAGAAAAAAAATTGCTTAGGAATGAACGATCAAAAATCGGCATCTGGAAACAATCTTTATCTACAAATCGGAGAAATGAAATAACAAAATTCCTCAAACGCAGAATGCTGCTATTCAGTAGAAGAATAGATATACATACAGGGTCTCTATAAATGATTGTAACAGCGCAGTTGGCTTTGGATTATTCACTCTGTTACGCAGGTTAGGGTGTCGAATTATGTGGATGAAATTATCAATGTCAAAGATAAAGGGTTTTCCAATAAGAGGTGTTTTTTTAAATAGCCCGCTATTTCGGTAGATGTCACGTTTGAAGCCGTCATTTTTTGACATTTGACAAGAAGAAACTACGCCATTAATGAAAATGGAACGATACACGCTTCAAGAACGCATTGAAATTATTAAAATTCGCTTTAAAAATGGTGAAAATTTGCCAGAGACGGTTCGTAAAACTCGAACATTTTTGGGTCGTCGTGGAGCATCTTGTCGGAACGCAATGAAGATATTGGTGGAAAAATTCGAGCTATCGGGGCAAGTTGATGATGTGAAGAATAAAATCCCTGCACGACGCTCAAGGACAGCCGAGAATATTGATGCTGTAGCTGAAAGTGTTGAAGAAAAGCCGGGTTTTTCCATTCTTGTCATTCTTTGGAATTGGGTCATCATCATTACACCGTATTTGCATCAAGATTTGGGTCTTGAGGCTTATTAAGTTCAGTCCTACGCTACGTGGCACACAAGCAACGAAACCATTATTGTGAAAGAGCATGTCTACACCAATAGCCCAGCCTCGATTCAAGACCTCAAAGATGAAATTCGTGAGGCTATCGAGGACATTGGGCAGCCACTTTGCGATTTGGTTATGGAAAATTTCATTAAAAGAATATGGTCCTGTAAGCGTGGACGTGGTGGTCATTTGCCTGATGTTATTTTCCACTATTAACGACATAGCTCTTTCTTTATAATGAAATATACATCCGATCATTTATATTGAAAAATTACATTTTTCTTTGAATATCAAAATAAGAACCTTGATTGAAAAATCTTTGAGATAAATACAAATATAGAGAGAGATTTGATAAATGTGTTGATTTGCATAAGAAGCAGCAAAATGAAAATAATTCAAAGCCAACTGCGCTGTTAGAATCATTTTTAAAGACCCGTATCAATCTTGCATTGCTGAAAAGACAATAACAGCAAAATAATCGATACCGCAGGACGCATCAGTGGTTAACTGGATTAGATCTCTCCTTATCTCTAAATCGAGCATTGAAGCGTAAAAGAAGACTCCAGCATCTGCCGAATCGACTTCAAGAAATATATTGAGAAGATCCGCAGTGAAGTGCATTCGTGAATCTTAAAAGTGCGCTTTCGATATTTACTCCTGGGAGTTATCGCAAGATGAGGATATACATCAATGAAATATCGTTTCTAGAAAAAGCTTTGGCGAAGGTTTGCCAGCGAATCTGAAATCCGCATTTAGTAATTTGCTTCTGGAGAGGCGGAGGACTCTCATCTAATGGAAATTGCAGAATTATTCGAGACGTGACTAATGAATGAATTGATGTCATGTCGATAATTTTACGAGTAGATGAAATGATAGAGCCGATCCGGACTCGAAATGTTTGGATTGAAATCGTTCCATTTCTCTGATTCTAAAAGAATCCTCTTGAAATCGCCTGTAAAAACAAGTGATGTTTAGAAAGATTGGCCACCGAGTCATGTGAAACTTAAATATACAGTGGTTTCGGGCATATTTGCGCTGCTGGACTTCGGTGAGGTCAGTAGAAATCTGGTTTTCCACTGAGCTGCTTTTCGTATCACAGCGATTCATTCTATATCGATTAGATGGGCACATTTTGAACTATTTAATATGAAACAATCGGTGTAGCTATATATCTTATGAGCAATGGAACTGATAATCAAAATATACTGCTATACATCGAATGAAATATTGATACTAGAGAACATGGCGTCAACTCAACCCTATAGTAACCCCATGAGAGACATATTGATCATTGAATATATTCACGAAATGAGCAGCAGTAAAAAACACGTTTAATTGCATTGCTTGTGAATTTTGTAGAAGAATATACTGGCGAGCTGAAAATAGATTTTTTCTGCAGAATACCAAAGTTAAATTATACTCGACATGCCAAAGAAAAGAGTGTACCTGCTTGCAAGTTTGTAATGAAAGGTTTTCCAATAAGAGGTGTTATTTTGATATTCAAAGAAAAATGTCATCTTTCAATATAAATGATAGGGTGTTTATTTCATTATAAAGAAGAAGCTATGTCGTTAGTAGTGGAAAATAACATCAGGCAAATGACCATCACGACCCCGCTCATAGGACCATATCCTTTTAATGAAATTTTCCATAACCAAATCGCAAAGTGGCTGCCCCATATCCTCGATAGCCTCACGAATTCCATCTTTGAGATCTTGAATCGACGCTGGGCTATTGGCGTAAACCTTCTCTTTCACGTGGCCCCAAAGGAAGAAGTCGCAAGGTGTTAAATCACAAGATCTCGCTGGCCAATTGTGATCACCTCTTCGAGAGATAACACGGTCCGGAAACCTTTCCCGCGAAAGGCTTGAGTTTTTGTGTTAAATGAACTTTATAAGCCTTAAGACCCAAATCTTTATGCAAAATACGGTGTAATGACGTTTGTGGAATTCCTCATTCCAAAGTACGACGAGAAATGGACCTGGGTTTTCTTCACATTTCATCAACTTGTCCCAACAGCTCAAATTTTTTCACCAATTTCTTTATTGCGGTCCGACAAGGTGCTTCACGATGACCCTAAAATGTTCCAGTGTTACGAACCGTCTCTGCCAAATTTTCATCATTTTTATAGTGAATTTTAATGATTTCAATGCGTTCTTGGAGCGTGTTATCGTTCCATTTTTATTAATGGCGTAGTTTCTACCTGTGAAATGTCAGAAAACGACAGCATCAAACGTGACATCTACCGAAATAGCGGACTATTCAAAATAACACTTCTTATTGGAAAACCCTCTATTTGAATGATTCTTTCTACAATATCAGCAACTGTGGCATATAACGGTATAGAATTTTACAGAGGAAACATACTATGTTCAATGCATCAGAAAGAGTCAAGTTCAACAGTGGCATATTCGAAAACTTGGAATATGAATCATTGTCTTCTTGAATCAAGTACACGGGCAATGATTTTTTCAATTCATACAGCATTTTTTCAGAAACGTAGCACGCTAATCTTTCGAATATATCATTGTGAAACTGGACGGAAAAGTTCCATCTCTAGTGGAGAGAATATCATATGTCATGAATGAATGAATGAATTTGAAAACATATTATTGAATATCAGATGATCCATTCATATCCCAAAGACATAGAACCAATTTCAAACGATTAAAGAACAGTTAAGCAGCTATAGTAACAAAGTTACAATCAACGACACATCAATTCGAATGAATTCCATCAAATTGGAGCAATTTCGAGGCGACACCGAGAATCCAATGTTATGAAATTATGTCATCGTTCGCAATTAATTATTCCCCGAAACTCTGAACTGTTCCGTTGCGCTCCGTTCTCTATTAGGCGTAGGAATTTTACTTATTTGCCAGTTGACAAATTTTCCTTTCGCATCCACGTCAACGTTTCTCTTGGTTAATGTAGTTAATTAAAAGACTATTCGGATCATTCCGAGAGCGTCTGTTGGGATTTGGACTGTTCGTTTTCTCACGATAAGAATATTTGAGGAGCAAAACACGGTTTGTCCAAAATTGTGAATTTCCAGGAAAAGCAAAAAACTGATTCTCAAAAACGGTCTCAGTTGCAATTTGTACCAAAAAATAAGAAAAAAATAGCATGAGTTGTTATCACTCAATTTGTAGAGTGGACAGAGCGAAAATAGTTTGAAAAAAGAGCTGGATAAAATGCTATTTGCATGACCCTAGTAGACAAATAGCGTTCTGATAGTCACTTGAGAATGTCACTAGGTTCATAATCTCGAATAAACATACAAAACATGTTTTTTTATAAACAATGCATTTTATTTTTATATTTATATTTTTCAGATGAAATTAATTTCCTTTACACTCGCATTCTCAATTTTCTTTGAAAACCGTTAATAATTAAATAATTAATAATATAATGTTTATTACAAACTGTCCATCTTTTTATTCTTCATCTCATGCTTTTGTTTATACAATGTCGATGGACTTAATGCATTTTGTATGTCTATGTGATTTCCACCGTATATTTCAAGCAGAAGATAATGCGATTTGAATATCCAGGATTATATGAAACGTTGGCAATACAAATGAATATTGCAACGCCAACGGCTGGTGAAAAAGTGTAATTTTGGACAAACTTCGTTTTTAAGTCCTAAATTCGTTGTCTTGTTAGGGGATCTCAGAAACACGATGAGCTAGAACAAAATGTAATAGAGATTAATGCTTACTTCAAAGAATTCTACAGAAAAAAAATGACTGTATAATATTTAAGTTTCATGTTTATAACTTCAGTAATGAAGAAGTTATAAACAGTTTCATTTGACGCCATTTTCCAGTTTTCTCTAATAACTCGAACGGTTTGACTTAAAAAATTGCTGGTTTCAACAAATGAATTCACCCAAAAATCGAGCCCGAAAATGTGCCACTAATTCTGTTCCTGCTGAAGTCACCCTAACCCAAGTTTCATAGTTACTGATAGTACTTGCCAGTTTTTGAGTTATCTATAGAAACACATTCGGCTCTCAAAAAATAACTAAAGCCTCTACCTCAAATGAAATCGGATCAAATCGGTTTGAAACCGACTTCACGATCTCCGAAACTTCAAATTGATAAACCAAGAATGTCACATTGCGAAACAATAATCTTAATTATTTTTCTTCCCTAGGTAACATATATAAATTTCAGCTTGAATGAAATAAAGAAACTATAAATCGAATCAATGATATTTTAAGAGTGTCTG
This sequence comes from Propylea japonica, assembly GCA_013421045.1. Classification (NCBI taxonomy): domain Eukaryota; kingdom Metazoa; phylum Arthropoda; class Insecta; order Coleoptera; family Coccinellidae; genus Propylea; species Propylea japonica. The sequence goes on from CM024239.1 coordinate 3,526,314, forward strand.
ACAAAGGGTTGGAAACGTACTGAGTGTTAGCCAATAGACGAAATGATTCGTCATATTTTCACAAAGAAAATATACGAAAACTTGGTGTTTCACTACAACAAATTTGAAGGTCAATTTTGCCTTTTCCTGCTGAAGCCACCCTAACCTAAGTTTTATAGTTGCTGATTGTTCAGTCGTGAATGTTCTCTTGGAGTAAATTGAATGAACCCGGTCGGTAACAAACATGGCAACAATTGAGGTTTTTCTCAAGTATCGACCTGTGCGCTCTGATTCGATAAGTGATCAAACTTGAGTTTTTGTTAATTTGAAAAATTCAGCTATATCTTCTGATAAGCAACTATTTTAATTTCATCTCTTCTTTTGTTAAAACAAATTGGTAATTTCGCGAGAAGTGTGTGAGACTCGAACAACTAAGTGATAACTGCAAAATTGGCGCAGAAAAGGTTAATCATCCCTTATCCCTATACCAAACGCCTCTTCTACTACCAGTTTGGGGGTGAGTTGACCGACACCTTCTCTTTCAACTCTCGAGGTGAGTGCATACATTCTCATTCTATAAATTGCTCAATCCTGTAATTGTAGTGCCTGTGTTTGAGTTATCTATAAAAATAGGCTTTAAGCTCTCAAAACTAACGTGGAATGAAATTGGATCAGATCGGTTAAAAACCTTCCCTTCATGATCTTTACACTACAACAAATTTGAAGGTAAATTTTGCCTTTTCCTTCTGAAGCCACCGTAACTTAAGTTTTATAGTTGCCGATTGTTCAGTCATGAATGTTCTCTTGGAGTAAATTGAATGAACCCGGTAGGTAAACAAACATGGCAACAATTGAGATTTTTCTCAGGTATCGAACTGTGCGCTCTAATTCGAATAGTGATCAAACCTGAGTTTTTGATAATTTGAAGAATTCATCTATAATCTTCTGGTAAAGCACCTATTTTAATTTCATCTTTTCTTCTGTTAAAACCAATTGGTAATTTCGAGTGAAGTGTGTGAGTCTCGAACAACTAAAAGATAACCACAGAAGCGGTGCATTATCCCTATCCCAAACACCTCTTCTGCTACCAGGTTGGGAGTGAGTTCACCGACATCTTCTCCTTCAACTCTCGAGGTGAGTTCATATATTTTCATTCTGTAAATTGCTCAATCTTGTCTTGGCTTTGTTTGAGTTATCTATAGAAATACTTTCAGCTCTCAAAAAAAAAACGTCGACTGAAATTGGATCGGATCGGTTAAAAACCGTCACTTCACAATATTTGAAACTTTAATTAGATAAACCAAAGTTATACGTAACGAAGCAATAATCTTAATTATTTTCAACCCACAGTCAAAATCTCACAACTTCCATGAAACACTAACAACATGAAATATGAATCTAATGCGTTCTCACAAATATCCGAAAAGTTCTCTTGTTTCCGGCCCTTCCGAACGGAGAACATATATGAACTTTGTTGAAGGAATTTCATGAGGTCATCATAAGTCCGGAAAAATGTGACGATGAAACTTGCCCGAAAACTAACTTTCCGAGAAGAGCCTCGGCCGAAATCGAATGAAAAAGTTAGACAAGAAATTAGTTGAATATACGAGTACCACGCACCGAAGTTCTAAGGGGACATTCGGAGTAAACTTTGGAAATGCAATGACCAAACGTTTTAAGGCGCTTTCATATTTCTGTATCTCAAACTTCAGGAGAGTTGTCGTGATCCTTTTTGAGCTCGAGGAGATAGGGATTCTTTGAGCACTACTTACAGATGCAGTGGATGAACTGGAACTGGAAGATGAAAGAGATGGTGGCTTGTCTAATTGTGGTTTTTCAACAGAGAATTGTTGGAGTGTACAATAGGTCATTTCATTGATTTATTCTTGGTTAATGTTTTCGTGGATAAAACCCAGGTTTGTCAATTCCTCGTCGTTCTTTGGAATTAAGCATTCCACACACCGTATTTTGTATAAAGATTTGGGTTTTGAGGCTTATAAAATTAATTTACACAAGAACTCAAGCTGGCCAACAATCAACAACGTCGTCTCTTTCCGGACCGTGTTATCTCTCGAAGAGGTGATCACAATTGGCCACCGAGATCTTGTGAATTAACACCTTGCGACTTCTTCGTTTGAGGCCACGTGAAAGAGAAGGTCTACGACAATAGCCCAGCTTCGATTCAAGACCTCAAAGATGGAATTCGTGGGGCTATCGAGGACATAAGGCAGCCACTTTGCGATTTGGTTATGCAAAATTTCATTAAAAGAATTTTGTCCAGTAAGCGTGGTCGTGGTGGTCATTTGCCTGATTTTATTTTCCACTACTAGCGTCATAGCTTCTTCTTTATAATGAAATAAACATCCGATCATTTTTATTGAAAATGGCATTTTTCTTTGAATATCAAACTAACACCTCTTATTGGAAAACTGTTTATAAGTTGAAGCGCCAGCTGTTATGACAAGAAAAGGGAAGAATGTAAAGCCTATAATGCAGATTTTTGCATAGCTTTGAAGGCATTTACCCTCTATCAGAAATTGCATACTAATGACTATTCTTTGTCATAAACTTTGTATGAAGTGAACTGAACATGTTCTTTATTTAGTATGAATTGACTCATTAATCAGGAATATAAATCAATTTTGCAAAATATAATATGGTATTTTAAATCAGAAAATTTGCAAACAGCTTTTTCAAACTTCTGACACTCATCAGTGGAGCAAGGACTCTGAATGACTTGGAGGGCCAAAATATCACGATTTGGCACTAAACTAGTGAGAATACATTCTGATGAGCATTTGCTAGGAGAAATCCTTGTACGAATACGTAAAGCAAAAACCTTGGAGTCTATTATTTATCGACTAATATTAAAGCCTGTTCTTCATAATGATTACTAACAATCTGGATATTTGTGAGTTGCTGCGAAAATTCTCGATAGTGAGGGAGTATTAAGGAGTCAAAAGTGTTAAATGGGTGAATTTTCAAATTTTATTACTAACAGGTACTTTATAGATTTAATCTTGAAACAGTTTTATTACAAATTGAAAACAATAATTGTCCTACAAAAATGATGATTCTATCAAAGTGTCCCCCACTCCAGATATATATCAACAATTAGGTCTGAAAAAATTATTACTAACCTGCTGATTTTTTCATTGTTGCTTAGCAAATTTTTCCTTTATGAACTGGTCACATTGTCCTACAAATTGAGTGGTACGTTTTTCCAGTCCTACGCTCGGAAATTGTCAATTGTTAGTAATCATTTTTAATTGTGGGTTCTGTGATACGATTTCTGAGGAAGGACTACGAAAACGTACCACTTAATTTGTAGGACAATGTGACTAGTTCATGAAGGAAATATTTTCTAAGCAACCGTGAAAAAATCAGCCGGTTAGTGATAATTTTTTTTTTACCTAGTTGTTGATATATGTTGGTAGTGGGGGACACTTTGACAGAATCATAATTTTTGTAGGACAATTATTGTTTCAATTTGTAATAAAATTGTTTCAAGGTTTAATTTATAAAGTAGCTGTTAGTAATAAAATTTGAACATCCGGCCATTTAACACTTTTGACGCGTCCATACTGTATTAGCCCTCACTATCGAGAATTTTCGTAGTGGAAAAAGTTGGGCGTCTCGTCAGGATGAAGCAGCTACTCACAAATATTCAGATTGTTAGTAATCATTATGAAAAACAGGCGCTGGCCAATGGACAATTATTCTCTGCTCATTACATGTTATTTCAAAGTGGCTGGAATTCACCGTGAAACTGTTGCCTAGTTACAATCTTTGCTTTACCCATCAAAACCACAGCTAGACAAGTCCACCGCCTCCAATCTTCCAGAGCCATGTCACAAAATACACCCATAACCTGAAACTGGTGAGTTTGGTCTAATTCATGCAGTGCAAAGAAAAAACGATTATTCATCAAATGCAATCTCCAACAGCCACACATACCTTCTTCCGGAGGAAATGTGCTATTAAGGCATGTGGTTGCAACTCCTACAATAGAAGGCACAAGTAAGTTTTCTAGGTACTCTAAGAGGTCGGGTGTGATGGGAATGTAAGCAAGCTGGTGTATTGATTGGTGCCAGGTCGTTCTCATTTTGATTTCTCACCTTAATAGAAACGAAATTATATCGTATGGCTAATGGCAGTGTGCGAAGAAGTCGTTTCTGGGCCGACGAATTCGGGTTATGATACGTTGGGGCTGGTTTGATTGAATGGAATCCTTTAACCGATATGAAAGTTTGTTTGAAGGTCGCGAAAACGAATATTGGTTTACATTTCTAGACTTGAATAAAACAGATGAGAAATAAAATTTAAATCACTTCATTCCAAGATGTTTCAATTTCACCTCGAAAAGATGATTCTATATTCACGGTCATAGACGGCGCTAGGTTTCGAACCAAACTTCTTCATCGTTTCTATACAGGGTATCCCGGAAAATGTGGGAAAAGTCTCGGATTCAGATATAACCTAAAAAATGAAGATGACAAGTTCCCATAAGTTTTTTTCTAACGGCCCTCCCTACGAAGATACGACCTCCTAAATGACGCCACTGGAAATCTTTTAGTGGATTCAAACTACTCGATGTAGTTTGATGAACATTTCTATATGAAAAATAGTATCAAGGACCTCTTAAATCACCGCAATCGAATTTCAATTAACTTGTTCAGTTTACCAAGGGCAGACTGGGTTGTACATCTTAATGCTTACGTTTTTAACACCCTGTATGATAAGGTGCTAAAAAAACAAATTTGAACTTTGAACATTAAGCTAAAGAAAAGGTACCCGTGTTCAGTGTCGATAAAACGAAAAAAAATAATGAAAGAAGTAAGTAATTGAAATTTATTCCACTAAAATGAATTTCCAGTTGCGTCATTTAGGAGGTCGTATCTTCATAGGGAGGGCCGCTAGGAAAAAAATTATGGGAACTAATCTTATTTTTTTATGTTCTATCTGAATTCGCGAGATTTCCCACATTTTCCGGGACATCATGTATAATTCACAAGTTTAATTGTATTTCTTGGCATCACACGTTGAATTTCTCCTGTAACAGCTGAAGGTTATACGAAAACTGACATGCATCATTGATAATTTTTATTTATGAAATGATCATTATAAATATACTTAGATAATATAACTCTTTAATAGAAATTCTCCTTAAAAATATATCATTACATCACACAACTATATATTTCAATATCGTACAGAATATTGAACACCTATATCTCAGAGTAAAAAGTAAACCTAGAGGTGCCTTCACGCCTTTGTTAGGCAGCCACGTAGAATCTATTTATGCACGAAGGTATAGAAAGAATATACGGACTCTTGCATTCAATATGTTTGAATCCATGAGAAATTACAGTGCTTCTGCACAACATTTCATAAGCAGTATTATTTATTGTTGAAGTGAAATTCTTGATAAAAAAACATTCATTGGAATAATAAGAACAGGTTCAACGAGTAACATCGCCATGAATTTAAAAAATAATGAAAGCAGAGAATAATATTAATCGATTGAAAACAACCAATATAAAACTCATACTTCGGAGCTAATCTCGTCCTCGTTCAAGACAAAATGCAAGGAAGTGGTATCAAACAGAGCACCTATGGATGGCTATTTCGTCCTTATTAATACTCATCAGCACATATAGCTCTGAATGATACAAGGTATTTCTTGGAACTTAAAACAAAATGGCACCTTCTTTCAGGTATAAATAATCCACAGGTGCCATCTCTAGTTCCATACGAAAATCTTCCTCCATAGCATGAACCTTGAACGAAGTAGCGAGATGTTTACCATTTGTCGACTTGATCGAAGCGTACTTGCATTTAGCAAATTTTACTTCTTCAGTCCACGACGCGGTAAGGTCAGGGTGACGTCAGTTGACATTGTAGTAAATAATAAGGGGAAATTATTATTTCCTCTGGAAAATACCACAGACTATTCGGATCTCCCAGAAAAGCAACTTTCTTCACTTTTTGAAAAAAAGACAGACGAAAGTTGTAGAGAAGTACTTCAGTCCATATGTATTCCCGAATTAAATCTGCAAAATGTTACATGGAAAAAACAATGGAATACACGAGAAGATATGGCTGAAATTACCTACATAAAATAACAATTACAACAAGAGGATTCATGTTGTTTAAAATATATCGTGGACCTAAGTGTGTTTTCCTTCACCTCCGTAATTACACATTCTCAATGAAACCGGCTGTAACTGCAAAGTTATCTATAGAAATACTTTCAGCTAACGTCGAATAAAAGAAAGTGGATCGGACCGGTTAAAAACCTTCACTTCACAATCTTTGAAAATTTAAATTGATAAACCAAACCTAGCTTTCAATTTGCCTGAATAATTTCCAAAATCACTTCAGTTGAAAATATAGTAATTTCGACGAATGGAATATGACTTTTTCGGATGACAATCAACGAAACGGTTTGAAAACCGAGTACCAAATCCGAATATTGATTATAGATCGGAAGAAAATTCTTTAATAAATATTGCTTATTCATTACTAGAAATGAAAACCGAGAATAATAATTCACTTTCTGTTATGTTTAGAAGTAAATTGTTAACTTTTACCAAAACGTTTTTAGTTATTGTTATGATGAACTGAAGTGATTACGGAAATCATCCTAATTTGGTCAAGAAGCAACATCAGTTGAAAGTGATGCGCGTCAGTTGAAAATCACAAATAGAACACGAATCAACTGATTTTTAATAGAAAGGACCTAAAGTTATACGTAAAGAAACAATCATCTTAATTTTTTTTCAAGATTTTCAAAAGTGAAGAAACAGACCAAAGTTGTAGAGAACTAATTCAGTCCATATGTATTACCGAATAAAATCTGCAAAATGTTACATGGAAAAAGCAACGAAATACACGAGAAGATATGGCTGAAATAACCTTCATAAAATAACAATTACAACAAGAGGATTCATGTTGTTTAAAATATATCGTGGCCCTAAGTGTGTTTTCCTTCACCTCCGTAATTACACATTCTCAATGAAACCGGCTGTAGCTGCAAAGTTATTCCACACGTTCCCACGCTGACCGGTCAGAACACGTCCTCCAACCGCGCAAAACAAGTGCAAACATCCCGAAACGAGCCCACCATAGATACCGGCAACCACCGCGCGTCTTCCCAGAATTAATTCGTCCAAAATCAACCATTTTGCCGAGTGCATAAGCCAGTGCTACCAGCTAGACAACAATAAATTAGTATACTCAAAAATACATTTTCTTACGAAACATTATTTAGATGATTTGAGTACACAGCTACCAAACCCTTATAATGAAAGAAAGAGTAATAAAACAATTAAAAGTCAAGAAGGTATAGAAAGAATATACGGACTCTTGCATTCAATATGTTATGAATCCATTTTCCGAGAAATATCAGTGATTCTGCACAACATTTTATAAGCAGCATTATTGTTGACGTAAAATTCATGATGATAGAACATTACTTGGAATATTATCTGAGCTATTTCCATCATATTTACATCTCCTGTTCAACGTTTATTTCAGCATCGTCTGAAAAATACCATAGACTATTCAGATCACACAGAAAAGCCACTTTATTCGCTCTTTGAAAAAAGACATATGAAAGTTGTAGAGAAGTCCTTCAGTCCATATGTATTCCCGAATTGAATCTGCAAAATGTTACATGGAAAAAGCAAGGGCATACACGAGAAGATATGGTTGAAATTACCTACATAAAATAACAATTACAACAAGAGGATTCATGTTGTTTAAAATATATCGTGGACCTAAGTGTGTTTTCCTTCACCTCCGTAATTACACATTCTCAATGAAACCGGCTGTAACTGCAAAGTTATTCCACACGTTCCCACGCTGACCGGTCAGAACACGTCCTCCAACCGCGCAAAACAAGTGCAAACATCCCGAAACGAGCCCACCATAGATACCGGCAACCGCCGCGCGTCTTCCCAGAATTAATTCGTCCAAAATCAACCATTTTGCCGAGTGCATGAGCCAGTGCTACCAGCTAGACAACAATAAATTAGTATACTCAAAAATACATTTTCTTCTGAACCATTATTGAGATTCTTTGAGTACACAGCCACCAAACCCTTATAATGAAACGAAGAGTTATAAAACAATTGAAAAAAATAAGAAGGTAAAGAAAGAATTTACGGACTCTTGCACTCAATATGTTATGAATCCATTTTCGAGAAATGTCAGCGATTCTGCATAACATTTCATAAGCAGTATTATTGTTGACGTAAAATTCGTGATTATAGAATATTCATTGGAATATTATCTGAGCTATTTCCATCATATTTACATCTTCTGTTCAACGTTTCGTTCAGCATCGTCTGGAAATACCATAAACTATTCGGATCTCACAGAAAAGCAACTTTCTTCACTCATTGAAAAAAAGAGGGACGAAAGTTGTAGAGAAGTTCTTCAGTCCATATGTAAACCCGACTTCAATCTGCAAAATGCTACATGGAAAAAGCAACGAAATACACGAGAAGATATGGTTGAAATTACCTACATAAAATAACAATTACAACAAGAGGATTCATGTTGTTTAAAATATATCGTGGACCTAAGTGTGTTTTCCTTCACCTCCGTAATTACACATTCTCAATGAAACCGGCTGTAACTGCAAAGTTATTCCACACGTCCCTACGCTGACCGGTCAGAACACGTCCTCCAACCGCGCAAAACAAGTGCAAACATCCCGAAACGAGCCCACCATAGATACCGGCAACCACCGCGCGTCTTCCCAGAATTAATTCGTCCAAAATCAACCATTTTGCCGGGTGCATGAGCGGAAACAAAATGGCCGGAGTACCGTGTAATTTAGTGTGTTGGTTTTAGTCCGCTCGGCTGCCAACGCGTGTAATTAGAGTTTTAGGAATAATTTCATAAACAGAAGTGCTCGGTACTCGGCAGGATAAATGCAGATGGCATGTAAATAAAGTGTCACCGCGTCCTCCTCTCCTTTTACAATACTTAACTTGCTTAATTAACGCCGAGGGGCGGTATTCTTTGCGAGCCGTTTCAACTCTCATCGGAATATATTACTGCGACGCGCATGCAACTACTTTGGTTTGTATTGCGCGGCAAGCTAGATCGTAATTTTGATTTTGTGTTGTTGAAGATGGTTTCTATAAGCCAGATAAAAGGTTGGCAGAAGGAAACTGCAATAGGCTAGTCGGTTATAATAAATAAATTGGAGAGAGTGTATAAGTGAAGGGTTTTCCAATAAGAAGTGTTATTTTCAATAGCCCGCTATTTCGGTAGATGTCACGTTTGAAGCTGTCATTTTTTGACATTTGACAAGTTGAAACTACGCCATTGATAAAAATGGAACGGTACACACTTCAATGATGCATTGAAATTATTAAAATTCACTATAAAAATGATGAAAATTTGGCAGAGACGGTTCGTAAAACTCAAACATTTTTGGGTCGTTGTGAAGCAACTTGTCGGACCGCAATAAGGAGATTCGTGGAAGAATTCGAACTGTTGGGACGAATTAGTGATGTGAAAGAGAAGGTCTACGCCAATAGCCCAGCGTCGATTCAAGACCTCAAAGATCGAATTCGTGATGCATACATAGGGCAGTCACTTTGCGATTGGTTATGGAAAATTTCATTGAAAGAATATGGTCCTGTATGCGTGTTCTTAGTGGTCATTTGCCTGATGTTATTTTCCACTATTAACGGCATAGATTCTTCTTTATAATGAAATAAGCATCCGATAATTTATATTGAAAAATGGAATTTTTCTTTGAATATCAAAATGACACCTCTTATTGAAAAACCTTTTATAAGACATGTACAACGTTTTCCACAAGAGAAACGTGAAATTTTTTTCAATCGATAAGAAAAACCTGTGGGTTCAAACTAATACAGAATGGTGCAGAGGAACTTGCTGATAAAAGTTCAGAACCACAAAAAATATCGATTAGATTATTTTTCCATCATCAAGTACAACATTTGTATATGTTTAGATAGTATTGAAGATGATATCTGTCAAATGGTACCCCATGATTGTCAATACAGTACGTTATAATCGATTTCGGAAATGTCGGACAACTCTGTACAGGGTGATTCACTCATCTTGGTAACCTAATTTTTTTAGAAAATAGATGAATATTTTTTTATTTTATTAACGGTATTTGGTATGAGTCGATGTTGACTTGCGTGAAAGTAGTTGAAAAGAATTAAGACGCCAGGCGTCACGGCGCTATCAAAATTTTTGTATCCAGGAACATACCTTTTTATTGTGTCATTCGAAATATAATCTAATTCTGAATGTTTCTTCTGAATACCTTCTTTTTCTTACCGTCAGCGACCTGCAGCGTGTTTTATGTTGTTTCTATTCCATATATTTTTCTGTATTATGACAGTATGCCTTGATTTAGAGACATAGGTATGATTGTGTTTCTTTCAACTCGGGTCACTTGCGGTAAATAATAGAGAAAAATCTTATTCAGATGACACATTCAGAACTGAATTATCTTTCGAATGACACAATAAAAAAGGTATGTTCCCAGAGAAAAAAATTTGATAGCGCAGCGATACCTGGCGTCTTAATCATTTTCATCGACTTTTACGCACATCTCAAGTCAACACTGACTTGTACCAAATACCGTCAACAGAATAACAAATATATTCATCTCTTTTCGATCTGTCCTTACCTTCACAACGTGTCACTGTTTAGTGTGCAGTGATTGACTCATATTCTCTCGATCAAAACGAACGGACAGTTTCAGTTTCTGTGAACATATCTGAAATCAGATGTTTATAACGACTGTGGCAAACTTGAAGAACAACATTCGTTTGGTTATCGCCCACATACCCAACGAAATGCTGTACAGAGTTTTCTGAGTTTGTTGAAAATAATGAACACCATTTGTCATAAATCATCTTCAAAATTATCTTAACAAGAACATTTAATGTTGTACTCGAGGATTTAATTGAGTTTCTTAACCAGTAAGTTCCTCATCCCCACCCATTATTAAAAATTCATGGTTTACGTTGTTCTAAAACTACTACCGGAATTTTCATCCCAGTACAACCTTCCGAACGAATTGACAGCGCCGCAATATAAGACCTCCCGCTCATAACCACTCCATTTATATTCCCAACATACATAATCCACAAAAAAAAACAGGGAAGAAGAAATGAACAAGCGTGTTTACGCAAGTAAAACCTCCCGACGCAAATAAAGTAATGAATCTCAGCCGGGAATCCGGGGAAGACAACAGCACCCAGGGCAATAATAGTAGGGCGAGCATGTACATTCCGCTAGATGGCACCGCAGGAATCATGTTTATTAAGAAGGAACAGGCATTATTACATGCGGGCGTGTGCTGAAGTTTGATTTACTGTCTGAGGTGCATTGTGCGGATGAATAGAGCAATTACACGTGAGGCGGATATAGTAATATGACGTCGGCCCATGACGGCGCTCAGCTGCTCTCTCACACCGATTCGCATTGACTCCGGTCTCTTCCGGCGTCCCGACGCATCTTGTTAGGCGGTCTATTCAGACGTACAGCCCGAGGAGGCAATATGTCGGTCGTGAGTTTGGCCTGGGATGTGTTTTGGTTTCGAGTGTACCGTTGGATGTCTAGAATCACGATTCAATGAATATTCCCTCCAATTTCACAATCCGTCTAGAGATACAGCCCCTTTCCTATAGCGAACGTCTGTATAAAGAATTTCGTTCAAGACATTGCACCTTTAATATGTAAGAATTCCATGTTGAAAATACCCTCTAAAACGAAGTGAATTCTCTCTATAACAAAATATTTCAAGAACAAGAACATCACTCTTTGAATGGGTATTGTAAAAAGGTATAAGAGTGGGTTTTTTCAATAATTTTGCCGGACGTAGGTGAAAAATCCCGACCATAAACTAAACCATTACGGCGGGCGGATTAATCCTTCCGAAACGTTGGATTCAGCTGGAAATGTTGATAATGATGGTTATTTTAAATGATTTCGTTAATGTCGGGGAAAATATTGTAACAAATTAACTTCCAATTGAAAAGGACATGTTGCACAATGTCAAATGCGGAGTTCGAGATCACTACGATAGCAGTGATGATACTAACAGTGTTGATTTGGAGAGGCCACCGGCTGAAAAACCAAATCGTGAAGAGGTTTTTCAAGCCTTTGAAACGTTTCGTCTCGCTTTCCGGTCCATTGAAGGGGTTCCGGAAAATATTTTTGAATCTTTGAGAAAATGCGAAGTTTCTTCATGAACATAAAATGTTTTTTAATTGAACCATTCAGACAAAAATTACGAATTAAAAATAAACTTCCACAGCTTTTTGAGTACGTATATGAATTCAAAATGAAAAATGCAATTGCTTGTTTCGTTATTTGACACTATAAAAAAATAACACATCACTTAGCAAGTTTATTTTCGAAGGGATTGTCCTAGAAACTTGAAATTTTCAGGGTGAGTTTGGTTCCCAAATGCCTCGGTTAAGTTCGTTAACCAGCCAAATCATACAGGTGTTCCATAAAATATGATCATTCAGAATTTTTGTTCCCCAAAATCTCAGACAAAACGAAACCAATGGAAAAGAAGTTTTGCGACCATATTAAAGATCCTCAAAATTCAATTGGAATATTGAAAAAAAACCTTCATATTATCATAAAAAGATTTCCGATTCGAGTGAATTTTTTTTTGTGAATGGAGATCGATATTCTGAATGTTCATCCAAAATTTCGTGGCCATAGTTTCAACAGAACCATAGAAAATTCCATCGGAATATTGAAAGAAAAAGTTTTTAAATTTCCATAACAGGATATCCGATTCGAGTGAAATTTTTTCTGTGAATAAAGATCGATATACTGAGTCTTCATACAAATTTTTGTGGTCATAGTATCAACAGAACCATAGAAAATTCAATTTGAATAGTGAAAGAACAATCTTTCCATATTTCCATAGCAGAATATCCGATTCGGGTAAAATTTATTTTTAGAATGAAAACTGCGGTCATTCTAAATTTCAAGGGGATCACATAATCAAAATCATAGAATCTTATTTTCTCGAATGTTTTCCATAATATAATACCGATTGTGCTGAGATTCTGCATTTATATATTTGGTATCAATCTCAAATCACATATAAAATTTTGAAGTAATAGTCTTATTGTTCCACCAAAAAACGAGCGCTCAAAAGCTCCTGCTCAGGGCCTTTCTTAAATTTTTTTCTTTATTGTTCCTCATGGCAGTTAGCACATTTATTTTGCTTCTCATAGAACCAAACCCATACTTTGCGTTGCTATCGAACCTGGTCTTTTCTATATTACCTGATATCCATAGCATCGCGGCTCCGTTTTCCCGATATTATTTTCCGATGGATCGTCGTCGGATAATGTTTGTTCTGAGCGGCTTTTCGGTGAATTTCCATGCTTTATAAGCACTCTAAACCCCCGTTTTTGTCCGATGGTTTCTGCTTTCAAAGGGCGTATTAGCATACGACCGAAATATGCCGAGACATACGGATTCCTCGATAGTGTACATATTTATGTTTTTATCATTTGGCTTGAGCGCTTTCCTATCGCATTTCACGGGAATATGATCGTTTCATAATACGTTACCGGGAAAGCCTCTGAATGTACTTATTCCAGGTCGGATATGTTTTCCCGAAGGTAGGGAAGCAATTTTCCATCTTCCTCTTCAGATGACATTGAAAGGGCGTAGTCTGAAACTTAAGAGCAAGTTCTGAATTATCGGCAACTTGGAATTGAATCATTGGAGAGAAATCGAAGTCGGTTTTTAAATTCTACGTAAGTACGGGCGAACATGAGATGCGAAGATTTGAAGGAGTGAGAGAAATTCTTAATCCTTCTGGTTGTGAAATGAAAAATTCGAGGAGGGTGTCGGTGTGGAGATTGAAAAATTTGAGCGTTGTTGAAACCGTACGATTACGGTGCGAGAATTTCCATCTTATATCTTTTTTTTTGACCTATTTCTCCTGCCCAAACGAGAATATGAAAATCGTAATTTTCAATGATATTTCATATTTATCCTATACATATACAAATAATGGTTCCATGTTGTACGCTTCTAATTCTTTAACAAGTTTCAAATAGAACATGTTTTTGTTCAATAAGTTGTTTTTCCGTCGATCTCAAAATGAAAGGTGAGCTCAATATGTGCCAAATTCAACATTACTGACACATCGATTGATATTGGCAGCACAAAACATTCAGAAACTATATTATGAGTAAGGTCACAACTCTACTGAAATATAGAATAATGAAAATTTATATTATGTCGAATTTGTGTCTAATCAAATTAAAAATGTATTTTAATCAAGAATTCTTAAAAATTTAATTGAATTTATATTAACTGAACATAAAGTAGACAAACAAATCTTGAAATCAACTCGTTTATTAATCTAGCGCTCGATCTATATCTTGACCATCAAAAGCTGTCATTAATGAACTAGTTGATAATCGATATGAAAAGAAGAAGGGTAGATAATTTTATATATTCTGATAAGAATCCAATTTGCAGACATGTTACATTTCAGTCGTAATAAATATTAATGTTTAGTTTCTTATTTATGACCCAAAAAAGGGTTGTTCTAATAAAACGATCCATTCGAAAATTCTTCATTTCATAGAATCGATATAGAGAAGTGAATTACTTCTATTTTTCTTATACTACTTTAATTTGAAAGAAATTTATAAATATGAAGTGTATTGTTTCTTTTCTTATTGACTTCATCGATTATTTCGGAGGCGTTAGTTGATTGTACCGAACCCAGTTCTTGTTATGATACAAACACAAATAGATCAATGGACAGCAGCCTGAAACAAGTGTAAACAAGACATTTTTCTGACCCTCTATAAAAACAAAAAGCCACGTATGAATGAATAATCGCCTATACACCTCCAACATTACCTAAACATCGATATAAAGCTACTTATATTACCGCACTCAATGTGGATGCATTAACCTAGTCAATCACTTAATCCTGCCATTTATCAGAACGAATTGGACATGGGCAAATGTACCAGATAAGGCCATATGTTCGGCGACAACTGAAACGTTCTCTTCTATGTATCTACCATGTCTGGAAACAATGCTAGTACAACACGAGTTTACGTATCTGGTAATAAAGATAATATTGTTGAGCTTTGTTCATTAGGGCGAGCAATTATTTCAATGACACAATAAGGGAATGTTCTACTAAAACGTTCCATTCGAAAATTCGTCATTTCATAGAATCGTAACTATAATCGATATAGAGAAGTGAATTATTTCTAATTTTTCTTATACTACTTAAATTTTCAAAGACATTTAGAAAGAATATAAAGTGTATTGTTTCTTTTCTTATTGACTTCATCGATTATTTCGGAGGCGTTATTTGATTGTACCGAACCCAGTGCTTGTTATGATACAAACACAAATAGATCAATGGACAGTAGCCTGGAACAAGTGTAAACAAGACATTTTTCTGACCCTATATAAAAAACAAAGAGCTACGTATGAATGAATAATCACCTATACACCTACAACATTACCCAAATATTGATATAAAGCTACTTATATTACCGCACTCAATGTGGATGCATTAACCTAGTCAATCACTTAATCCTGCCATTTATCAGAACGAATTGGACATGGGCAAATGTACCAGATAAGGCCATATGTTCGGTGACTGCTGAAACGTTCTCTTCTATGTATCTACCATGTCCGGATACAATGCTAGTACACACGAGTTTACGTATCTGCTAATAAAAATAATAGCGTTGAGCTTAGTTCATTAGGGCGGGCAATAATTTTAATGACACAATAAGGGGTTGTTCTGATAAATCGTTCCATTAGAAAATTCTTCATTTCATAGAATCGATTCTTTAACCGATATAGAGAAGTGAATTATTTCTAAATTTATCTTATACTACTTCAATTTTCGAAGATATTATAAATATAAAGTATATTGTTTCTTTGCTTATTGACTTCATCGATTATATCGGAGTCGTTATTTGATTGTACCGAACCCAGTGCTTGTTATGATACAAACACAAATAGATCAATGGACAGTAGCCTGAAACAAGTGTAAACAAGACATTTTTCTGACCCTCTATAAAAAACAAAGAGCCTCGTATGAATGAATAATCGCCTATACACCTCCAACATTACCCAAACATCGATATAAAGCTACTTATATTACCGCACTCAATGTGGATGCATTAACATTGTCAATCACTTAACCCTGCAATTTATCAGAACGAATAGGACATGGGCAAATGTAACAGATAAGGCCATATGTTCGGTGACTGCTGATACGTTCTCTTCTATGTATCTACCATGTCTGGAAACAATGCTAGTACAACACGAGTTTAAGTATCTGCTAATAAAGATAATAGCGTTGAGCTTAGTTCATTAGGACGAGCAATAATTTGAATCACACAATAAGGGGTTGTTCCAATAAAACGTTCCATTCGAAAATTCTTAATTTCATAGATACGTAACTATAATCGATATAGAGAAGTGAATTATTTCTAATTTTTCTTATGCTACTTCAATTTTCAAAGATATTTATAAATATAAAGTGTATTGTCTCCTTTCTTATTGACTTCATCGATTATTTCGTTATTTTATTGTACCGAACCCAATGCTTGTTATGATACAAACACAAATAGATCAATGGACAGTAGTCTGAAAGAAGTGTAAACAAGACATTTTCTGACCCTCTATAAAAAACAAAGAGCTACGTATGAATGAATAATCGCCTATACACCTACAACATTACCCAAACATCGATATAAAGCTACTTATATTACCGCACTCAATGTGGATGCATCAACCTAGTCATTCACTTAATCCTGCCATTTATCAGAACGAATTGGACATGGGCAAATGTACCAGATAAGGCCATATGTTCGGTGACTGCTGAAACGTTCTCTTCTATGTATCTACCATGTCTGGAAACAATGCTAGTACAACACGAGTTTACGTATCTGGTAATAAAGATAATATTGTTGAGCTTTGTTCATTAGGGCGAGAAATAATTTTAATGACACAATAAGGGGTTGTTCTAATAAAACGTTCCATTCGAAAAGTCTTCATTTCATAGAATCGTTACTATAATCAATATAGAAAAGTGAAATATTTCTAATTTTTTTACACTACTTCAATTTTCGAAGATATTTATAAATATAAAGTGGATTGTTTTTTTTCTTATTGACTTGATCGATTATTTCGGCGGCGTTATTTGATTGTACTGAACCCAGTGCTTGTTATGATACAAACACAAATAGATCAATGGACAGTAGCCTGAAAGAAGTGTAAACAAGACATTTTGCTGACCCTCTATAAAAAACAAAGAGCTGTATGAATGAATAATCGCCCATACACCTCCAACATTACCTAAACATCGATATAAAGCTACTTATATTACCGCACTCAATGTGGATGCATTAACCTAGTCAATCACTTAATCCTGCCATTTATCAGAACGAATTGGACATGGGCAAATGTACCAGATAAGGCCATATGTTCGGTGACTGCTGAAACGTTCTCTTCTATGTATCTACCATGTCTGGAAACAATGCTAGTACAACACGAGTTTACGTATCTGCTAATAAAGATAATAGCGTTGAGCTCAGTTCATTAGGGCGGGCAATAATTTTAATGACACGAATTGGTAGGGCAATCGATAGATTGGCCGTTGTCAAACGATTCGTGCAAGAAGGACGACGTCCGAATTGCCTTCCTTACCGTGGGTGTCGCCTTGTTTTCCATGTACATGCATGTTGGCTCAGGACAAATGGATTTATCGATTCGAGTCAGCTGAAGGCAGGGAGAGAGGGAGTCAACTAACATGGAATCTACTGGAACAATTAGCTGGTTGGTTAAATATTTATACTGTTTTCTATACGATCAACACGTGCAAAATTAATTTGATTTTCATGGCGGAATACATCAGTCTGAATCTATAAGAGATGACTACCTAAGGTTATGGGTCTATCCGTCGTATTTCTGAGGTTCTGAAGAAACTAGTTTGACAAACCCTCCTGGTTCTGAAGAAACTTCATACGAATATTGAAGAGAGAAGGTCATTATTTGTCAAGCTTGAGTGAGGATTAATAAAGCTATTAATAAAATTGTAGATTGGATATCTACTATTGAATATTGAGCAACCGATTCCAAATGTTTACTATCTTCCAATAAGAGGTGTTATTTCGATATACAACGAAAAATGCCATTTTTCAATATAAGCGATCGGATGTTTATTTCATTATAAAGGAGAAGATATGCCGTTAATAGTGGAAAATAACATCACGCAAATGACCACCACGATCACGCTCACAGGACCATATCCTTTTAATGAAATTTTCCATAACCAAAGCGCAAAGTGGCTGAACTATGTCCTCGATATCCTCACGAATTCCATCTTTGAGGTCTTGAATCGACGATGGGCTATTGGCTCGAATTTTCTCCAATTTTTTCATTGCGGTCCGAAAAGGTGCTTCACGACGACCCAAAAATATTCGAGTTTCACGAACCGTCTCTGCCAAATTTCCACAATTTTTATAGTGAATTTTAATGATTTCACTGCGTTCTTGAAGCGTGTATCATTCCATTTTTATTAATGGCGTAGTTTCTACTTGTCAAATGTCAAAAAATGACAGCTTGAAACGTGACATCTACCGAAATAGCGAGCTATTCAAAATAACACCTCTTATTGGAAAACCCTCTACTTAGGTAGATCTTCTGCAGAATTCAAGACACCCAAAATATATCGAATATTCTCTGTAATTGATCGTATCGAGTTGAGCTTAAGGTTTATATTTTAAAACTGAGAATAGCATCTAAATGGCACATTTATAAGTCCACGTTCCTTCGTAACTATCTCCTTATTTTGAAATCTAGAAATACTTCACAAAAAATTGAAACTTTGTTAATGAACACCTGGTATATTCATCATTTCCGTTTAATTATTCCCATCATTTAGAAAAGCGTTCACAACTTCTTTCAAAAGTTTATGTTTCACGTAAATCAAACCTGTAAAAACCTTTTCACAAACACTTAAGAAAGAAAATATATAATAAATACACAAACTGAACTAGATCTGAAACTTAACCGAATTATAACTCAGACCATTCGAACGGTACGAATGAATTCCTATATTCCATTAACAGAACGAAGGAAAAACGACTACAAAGAGGAAAGACCAATAATAAGCAGGAAGTCCATTAAGTAATTAAGGTATATTATGTTTCGCTGCTCTTATCAAATTTACCTTAACGTCAACCTAATAAACTTAGTACCTACCAGAGAGAGCATAGAATCGTGGTTCCGAGCAACGTTATTCCAGGTTTACGCCGATGAAACTATTTCTCGATTATGGTGAAATTCACACACTGGGTGTATTGCAGCCGTTTATTATGATACTATGAATTATGGCTCGAATATCTCTTGTGGGGGAGTACAGGCAAAAGTTATAGTGAAGATTAATTGCTTGAGAAAATTATATTTGATGAATGGTTGTTTTTGGGTTCTCTTGCTGAAAAGCTCACATGGGGTTGGGATGTTTGAAACCAAATTGGAGGAAATAACTAAGCAGGATATCTTCTTCACAGAGGGCTAACCTTCAAGGAATGAGGAAATCTTTCGAAAAGAACTTATGGGAAATTTCATTGTACATAACATGAGGGTGTATCAAATATTTCAATTATGCAGATAAGCCACCATTTCGTCACAGAGTTCAACTACCATGACTTCAAAAATGGCGTTAAAATGCCGAGCAAGTCGACTTGGAAAAAACAAAATAGTCTCCAGTCATTCAGGAATCAAGAAAAAACAAATAGGTTGATTACATCACTAGGAACGAATTCTTCTCTTCTTATAGAACAAGAACCTCTTTTAAGCCATATGAATTAACACCTACAAAAAGCAATAAACGAAAATAAAGGACGAAAATAGAGGCAATGAATCATTAGATTGCTTTTCACAAACAGTTTGATTACAATGAGTACATCATTAAATGGTTCTCGATCTTCATGTATTTTCAAGCCAAATAGCACGTATATACAGGGTGACTGGTGACGTAAGGGACAACGGCTAACTGGAGATAGAGGACCTCAAACTGAATGAGGATTGGGGGTTTAAATGTCCCATAAGGCTATTAGTTTCAGAGATACAGGGTGTTTTTTGCAAAAGTGCTAAAACT